>CM028131.1:809192500-810530000 GCA_016271365.2 Neoceratodus forsteri
ACAAAACTAGTCAGGAAAGTCATAAATCATATGACTTTTAAATTTATTTTCTACGTAGTACGGTTCCTGAGATATAAGCAATTTAGTATTCCAACTCCTCATTTTCTGCTCCAAGACCCATTATTATGCATACATTCTTTGTACTCACTGTCTTTCTCTATGAAGCTTTTGGGGAAAACCAGCCTGTGCGCTTACATTACTGTTACTGTTGCCCTTTCCGCTTGTGGTTCCGCATCTCTTTCACTTACCGTCTACACGCTTCACGCCACCATGTATGCTATCCCTTGGCGCTTTCTTAATTTGGCGCTATGCGTTTCAATTATTTTTTACCATTTGTGTCTACAGTACTGTTTCTCTTTCTGTTTTGCTTTGTGGCACCATGCCCATTACCATTTGTTTTTGTGGGCACCATGTTACTATGAGACAAGACATCACATGGCGGACCGTTCCCGTCTATGCCACCGTGTGCGTTACCCTTTCTGTTCTCATTCACACTTGCATTACCATGTGCACCACTGTTAGCGCTTCTGTTTGCGTTGCTGTTCCTGTTACTAAGTCACAAGACATCACGTGGCAGGATCTTGGACGCCGCTGCATTACATTCACTATTTCTCATTATCATTCTCAAAAAGAAGGGAAATTAGAGGCAAAAAACTCCATTTAATGCATCAGTTAGGGTTGTTCCACAGTGACAAAAGTGAGGAAATTTGGTGTTAGGGTTGAAAACCCCCTTGGACCCCAGCCCACCCCCAACCGGCATTGGGTTGTGCATTGGGGTCTTTGGTCCTAACTCTCACCCCATTCTCCTATACCTCTGCTTCTTTACATGTGATGGGGTAAGAGTTAGGACGACCCCAATGTGCACATCAGTGCCAGTTGGGGGTGGGTCAGTCCAAGGGGGTTTCAAGATATATACACTAACACAGCATTTCTTTTATTTCAGCCTCTTCAAGGATGTCTCTGAACTTTTCTGTCAAGTGGAAACATGGAGAGGAAAATCCTAGGACCCTGTAGTGTGTAGTGCATTACCCTGCCCTGACAACAAGAGACTCTGAAATAACTCTTCAGAGTGACAAACGTTACTGCATACTTATAGAGTGCAAAGATATTCAAACCCAGTTAGGTGGTGAAAATCATCATGATGAGCAGTGTGCATCAATTCCAATGCCTAACTATGATGACCCTGCCAAGCATGGCTACCATAGACAATGCTATATGAAGTTCACAAAAGCCAAGAGTATCAGAAAATCTGGAGAACATGCAGATGCTAGTGAACATGCATAGCCCACTTTCTCATCTCAGGGGTGATGTCCCTTGTGCTTCATCATTTAGAGTGTTATTTCCTGATACATGTGGAATCTGTAACAAATATGTAATCAAAATGAAGGAGTAGAAACAATATCCAACTGTTGTTGTTACAAAAACAGCTGAAGCCACAATGAAAAGGGTGTCAGAGCTACTTGATAGCCAAGATTTGCTCATAAAAATTAGTACAGACAATCTCATTGCAAGGGAGTTTTGTAAACAGGACAAGTGCTACTTAAATTATTCAGTAATCAGAAGGGACAGGACCCCAGATGATCAGAATAGAAGTGATGAAGAGGATGACAATGAACAGTCAGATGGAACTGGGTTTGAGGCCATTTGCCATATAACTGAAGATAATGTGCTTGAAACACATCAAGCTGTTTCAAGGAAGGCATTGCATGAAATCTTGAGCGTCAGAGTAGGAGATCGACAATACTGTTATAAACTTAGAAACCAGCTGAAAAAGAAATATGGGGATATACTTTTATTTTTGACAGTTGATCCTCAAAAGTCACTATATGTAGTTGTAATCAGTGCTGAATCATTAACCGGTAGTGCATCAGTGACAGAGCTTTTCAGAATGGATGACAATTAAGTCATCAAGCATGCTGCTTTCTTGTTGCATGAACATATCTTAAGATTTATAGTGACAGGACCTTCACTGCCATGGCCACCAATAGTGGATGCTCTCCTGACTAAAGAATGACAGCCCCCAGAGACAGGTCAATGTTTTTTCTCGCATGTGCTAAAATCTCCCAAACATACAGAGAGTGAACGTCTCCCAGTTGTCAAAGTCATACTCAGAAGACCTAATTCGTGGTGTCACATGTAGCAAATTTCTCACTATAAAACATGTACTTGTTGAAGTTGTGCTGTACAATATGACCAGATAGAAAATGCCTGTGAACATTCTGTTTCATTTAGGAAATAGTTGCAGTTATAACCAAGTGTGTGAAATTGAAACTGGTTTAGCTGAACTTTCTCAGCATTTTCAAGAGCAAGGTCTGTTACTGCCACTTCTGCCAAAGTCAGAGTCTTCTGCTGTCTAAACAGTTTTCTTGATGGACAACTTTGACCAGAACATTGAAACAGTAACTGGACATGGAACAATATACAATACACATGGTGTTGTATACCAAGAAGAATCTGAAGGCTCCATTCTCCGAGAAGATTCTATTGCAATTCCTCACTCAAAAAGAATGACAACTGTATCTAATAAAAAAGAATTAAAACATCGACAGGTGAATTCAAAGAAGGAGCCAACCACATTTGGCAATATGCCCAAGTCTACTGTGCTGACATCAGTGATAAATACTGGCAAGGCAAAGCTAATGCTATGGAAACTCACTCAGGAAGCACACAAGGAAGATCAGCTTGTCCCAAGGTTTACTGGTTGTCTGACGCTACTTTGTAACAATCATTCAAGTTCACCAAAGAAGACGATTATCACATATCTTCCACCCATCCACAAACTCATCCTGATTATGCAACTGTAGTTGAATACTTCACACAAACACAAGAAATAACTCAGCAATTAAATATGCCCTATGTTCACCTGACACTTGATGTTAGAGCAGCAGCAAAGGCATATATATGTTGTGTGGTATTTCCCTGATCAGTTTCACAATATCATAATTCATTTGGGAGATTTCCACCTATTTCTGGAAAACTTTGGCATCATAGGACAGTTTATTGGTGGCAGTGACTTTGAGGATATAGTATTTCAGGCTGGTCTTTGTGCCTCTGGCAGCATAAGAGGATTTTTGCATGGGAAGATACTTTATTAGAAGCAGGGAGTCTCATGTAAGTAAAAAAAAAGAAAGTCACTTTGTGTTTCTCTGTTTGAAGAAGGGGGCTGTATCAACTTAATTTGCTGAGTCAGAGCAGAGGGGAGAAGCTAACTGGGGGGTGTGGCTTGAGAAGTAGAAAAGCAACTGTTTCCAATTACAGCTTCCTGCTGCTAGTTTTTGACAGAGGAGAATCTTGCTTTCTGAGCAAGTAACAGTTGACTAGAACTACAGTTTTTCTTACTAATTGCCCTGCTTCCACCACCCCACCTCCCACCTAAGCCAGTTCCACTTTTATAGCCACTGGATCTGACTGACAACAGGAACTTCCTCTCTGGCACTAGGAAGGAAAGGATCACTGAGACACACTGGTTTAATCAACCTTGAAGGAAACTAAAAAAATAGCTTTCTCCCCCCGGCTGCTGGAGGTCTGAATCTGAGCAAGGAAGGAGGAGACTGCTGAAAACAACAGGAAGTTCCTGTCCCCGAGCAGGAAGGGTGAGAGTTGTAAGGGCACATAAGCAGTAGGAAAGTAGGTGTAAAAATACATAGAGGGAGGAGACAGTAAGCATACAAAGCAACAGGAGTGGGGACACAAAATAAGTCAAGATGGGAGTGGTGCACTGCAATGGCTGTGGGGTGGCAGTGTTCCAGGAGACATTCTGGAGGCTGCGATGCTGCCCTATTTACAGGCACCTCTCTGGTCTGAGGGAGGAGGTTGCCCATCTCCAGGCTGACCTGGCTAGGTTTTGTGAAGCCTTTTCCCCCACCCAGGGACCACCAGGGGCATGCACACTACCTCAGAGGTTGCCAAGAAAGAGGAGCAGTTGGACCAAGGTGGGCTCAGGGAGGGAGATGGTGGTGGAACAGAGGTGCATCCCTTCAGTTGTACTTCTCCACAATTCATATGTTGTTCTGGTGAAGAGTGGTTCCTCTATGGAGGCATCTGCAGTGAAGACCAAGGAGGATGCTTGGAGCCTCCACCAAGGAGTCCCACAGAAGAGTGGCATGAGACCCCACAGGGGAAGGAAATAACTCCTGGTGGGGGACTCAATCATTAGGGGGTAGAAGTGGGGGAGGAAGGGGAAAGGGATAAAAGGTGCTTGCCTGGCACCACGGCTCAGAAGGACAGAAAGTGAATCCTCAGGATCAAGGGACCAGTTGCACAAGGGAGGGAGCTGGATGTCATTGTCCACCTAGGGACAAATGACCTGGCTAGGAATGGGATCAGAGCAGTGCAAGAGGAGTTTGTATAGTTGGGGAGGGGTCTTAGACAAGTAACATGTACGGTAACCTTCTCAGAGGTGCTGCCTGTCTATGACAAGGATGATGCTAGGGTACTCCACTACATGGGATTCAATGAATGGTTGAAAAACTGGTGTGGAGCACAGGGTTTTGGCTTCACTGGGAACCCACCTGGATGGATGAAGGCCTATACCGGCACAATGGTCTGCATCTGTCCAGGGGGGGACCAGGATCCTAGGTGATAGGTTTAACTGCTTCATTGGAAAGCATTTAAATCAGCCAAGGGGGGAGGCACTGAAAAGGAGCAGGGAAATCCCAGCCTCCCCCCACAAAACACAGCAGTTTTAGAGGTAAACACCAAGGTAGAGAAGTCATTAGGGAGCAGGACAGGGGTAAATGCAGAAAAAGGCAGTAAGGACAGGGATGTGGCTAAAAGGGGAAAGGCCATCAAAAAATGCAGTCTGCGTAACAAGCTCCATGAACTAGTGGCCTTGATGGAAGAGGGATGCCTGGATATTGTGGCAGCCACTGAAACATGGTACACAGAGAACCATGACTCAGATGTCAATATACCAGGATACACAAACTACAAGAGGGACAGGGTGGGTAAAAGAGGATGAGTAGTAGCTCTCTATGTAAGGGAAGAGATTAAAGCAACAGAACTAAATAGTAAACAGGAAGTTGATGAGTCACTATTTTCACCTGGAGACAGGAAATTGCACCACAATCCACATGGAGGTTGTATACAGACCCCCATCTCAGGGGGAGGGAATGGAGCAGCTTTGCTGCAGGCACATCCAAGAGAAATTTCATTCTTGATTCCCTACAGGGGGCATGCCTCAGACAGCTATTGTTGGAACCCACTCAGGAGGGAGCAATCCTAGACCTGGTGCTCTCAAATGGGAATGGAGAAAGGATCTTATATTTAGAAGTGGGTAGACATCTCAGAGCGAGTAACCACCAAATAGTGTGGTTCACAATAAACACAGCCATAGAGTCAAGCCATACAAAAACAAGAGTATTGGATTTTAGGAGGGCTGACTTTGGGAAAATGAGAGAGTGCCTCAGAAAAGCACTAGCAAATGGACAAGAAGGAGGGGTAGAGGGACAATGGGGAATAATCAAAACAGCCATCACAGAGGCAACAAGCCTTTGTGTGAAGAAAATCAACAAAACAAAATGAAGGAAAAAAAACACTATGGTTCTCAAAAGAGGTAGAAGGGAAGGTTAAGGAGAAAAGGATAGCATTCAGGAAATATAAGGAAACACAGAAAGAGCAGGACAGATAACTTTATCAGTTAAAGCAGAAGAAGGCAGGAAAGGCAATCAGAATAGCAAAAGCACAAACTGACGAAAAGATAGCTAACTCTGTTAAGAAAGGGGATAAAACCTTTTATAGGTACATTAGTGAGTGAAGAAAGACCAAGGGAGGAATACAGAAACTTAATAAAGGGGAAGGAACATGGTCAGAGGGTGACAGTGAAAAAGCAGGGATACTGAACAAATATTTCTGCTCAGTATTCACAAAGGAAGAGAAGGGGGAGGTACCTAAACCAAACAATAGAAACCCTCTGGACAGGGGGGTAGATACCAGTCCATTCACAGAAGAAAGGGTTTTGAAAGAACTCTTGAAACTGAGGGTGGACAAAGCAATGGGGCCTGATGGGATTCACCCCAGAATTCTAAAAGAACTAAGGGTAGAACTAGTAACACCACTGACTACTCTCTTTACCAAATCATGGGAGGATGGGTTGGTACCTGAGGACTGGAGGAGGGTGGACATGATTCCACTTCACAAAAGTGAGAGCAGGGCAGAGGCAGGAAACTATAGACCAGTTAGTTTGACCTCAGTGGTAGGGAAAATGATGGAATCACTTCTGAAGGAAATAATTGTTGAATACCTAGAGGCCAGTGGGGCACAGCACCCAAGGCAGCATGGTTTCACAGGAGGAAGGTCATGTCAGATGAACCTAATAGATTTCTTTGACTGGGCGACCAAAGTAATAAACCAGGGAAAGGCTGTGGATATGGCCTACCTAGATTTTAGCAAGGCATTTGACACAGTCTTACACAAAAGATTAATATACAAGTTAGCCAGCCTTGGAATGGGTCCCAGGGTGGTAGCCTGGATAAAAAACTGGCTGGACAACAAGGCACAATGGGTAATAGTAAACAGAGTCCACAATGAAGAAAGGAGGGTAACTAGCGGGATATCACAGGGCTCGGTACTGGGACCGGTCCTCTTTAATGTCTTTATTAGTGATATTGGAGAGCACTTGGAAGGAAAAGTATGTCTCTTTGCAGACAACACAAAGATCTGCAACAGGGTTGATACACAAGGTGGGGTGAAAAGGATGAAAAGGGACTTGGCCAGGTTGTAGGAATGGTCAAATATATGGCAGCTCAGATTCAATTCAAAGAAGTGTAAGGTAATGCACATGGGAAACAAAAACCCAGGGGAAGAGTACACAATGGGGGGTGAGATAATAACAAAAATCGAAATAGACCTAGGAGTAATTATATCAGATGACCTAAAGGTGGGCAAGCAATGTGAGAAGGCAGTAAGGAGGACTGGGGGGATACTGGGATGCATAGGGTGAGGAATCAAAGTAGAAAACAGGAAGTTATCCCTCTGTACAGACAGATGGTGAGACCCCATCTGGAATACTGCGCGCAATTCTAGGGACCCCATCTCCACAAAGACATAGACAGAGTGGAGGATGTTCAGAGGAAGGCAATCAGAATCGTGCAGGGCCTGCACCAGAAGATGTACAAGGAAAGACTAAAGCAGCTTAATATGCATACCCTTGAGGAAGAAGGGAGAGGGGGGACATGATAGAAACTATCAAGTACCTCAAAGGAATTTACAAAGTCCAAGAGGGTAGCATCTTTCAGAAAAACAGATGTGCAAGAACAAGGGGGCACAATTTGAAGGATAGAGGGGGGATGGCTCAGAATTAATGTTAGAACGTATTTTTTCACAGAAAGGGTAATGGATGCATGGAACAGCCTTCCTGAGGAGGTTGTGGAGTCAGGAACAGGGGAAGAATTCAAGAATGCATGGGACAGGCATAAGGTAATTTTAGTGGGGGGTAGGAGGAAGTAAGCTGTTGATTAACTAGAATCTGCAGCTTATTCATCAGGTAGGGAAATGGACAGACTAGGTGGGCCAAATGGTCCTTATCTGCCATCAAATTCTATGTTTCTATGGAAGCATTACAATCAGGCATGGACTGTACATGAGCATTTTGCAGATGCCTTAGAGTGATTGCTTCAGGTCAGATTTCTAGAGTATTCAACAGAATTGAATGTCACCCCTGAAGTATTGCTTAACCTGATCAGATCATCACCTCAGCCCATAGACTTCCATAAACTGCTTCAGGAAGATGAGATTGTCACTTTTCAGACTAAGTATGAGGCCTTCGGGCAGTGGATTTGTCACAGTGAGCTGGGGAAAACCCCACTGCTCTGGATGACATATGTGGATATAGTGGATCGGTAGCATTTGCTCCACACAGCAATAAAAGAAAACAACTTTGATCTTAGACTACTATTCACTGCACCTGTTCTTTGCCTTCAACAAGCAAAATTATGCTCAATATGGGGCTTACTATGTGCACACACTTTAATCTCAAGAAGCTTCTCATCCAGGATACAGGACATTAATCAAAAAGCAAGGGCTTTTAGTTCAAAGGAGCAATCACAAAGCTTCTAGGAATCAGTTGACAAAGCTGATGAGCAGACGTACTATTGAAGCGCCAAAATTCCTGGTGGAACCAAATACTTTGCTGCAAATCAAATGGCCTATGATAAATGGGTGTTAAATCGGTCACATCTATTAAAATTCAGACAGGCTCTTTTGGAGATGACTGACCTTCACAGTTCATCTAGCAATGCGTAAAAAGCATGCTGGCCATCTGAACTCATTAAGTCAGAACAATGTATGAAAGCCATATTGACTCTTCTCCATCAAGAGTTTATCAATGCATTCAGTGTTATTTTAGATGCTGAAAGATTGTACAATTTGTCCTTGAGAGCACCTATTGCACCTGATATTGAAGGAAACCTGACCATTATCATTGAATGAGGTACAAAAATGTGTGAACAGTTTGTCAAAGAAAGAATGGAAAGTGGTAAAAAGAAATATGTTGATCCAATTTCAAAAGCCCCAGTGAAAACCTTCAATGATGCAAACAAAAAAGTGCAAGTAACTACCAAAGGAAAATGTAAAGACTTAAATTTGAAAGAGATATATTGGGAAAACGTTTGGCCCTTTTGAACAAGCACAATTTCCATGTAGACATAAACAAGTTATTAACATATTGTTTTGGTCCAGTCCTACTGAGTCTATACCAAGTGCAGATGGAACTACAGTAGATGGACAACACCAAAGAGCAAGTTACTTGAGGTGCTAGCAGAATAATGTCCAGTGTTAGACACTTCGGAACTTCCCCCCAGAAAAAGTGTCTCAGCATACACAGTTCATCTAATTGCAACTATGCGGGTTATGTCAGGAATCCCTGAAACCTTTGGTGATCTGGCAACTAAACTCCTGAATAGTCTTCCAAAGGGGTTTGCAAGAGTGGATGTTTTTGCAGATACTTACAGAAAGCAGTCAATCAAAGAGCCTGTGAGATTTCAATGAGGATTTAATGAGAAGCATATTATCAAAGGTCCCAACATCAAAGAACTAAAGAATTTCAGTTACTTCCTTTCTAATGGATCTAACAAGGAGTCCCTGATTGATTTGATCATGCAGGTCTGAGAGAAAACTGCATGAGTTTGCCACAGGACCAAGTGATCAATTTTTTGAAGAGAGACAAATGCTACATGATCACCAAAGAAAGTACTGTAGTTGTGGATAATCTCTGTTCTGACCAGGAAGAAGCAGACACAAAAATTGTCCTTCATGTGCAACATGCCATTACAATACATCCAGGCCCTGTCATCATCTGTTCACCATCTGGGGATACCAATATAGCAGTAATTTTACTGTCACTATTTTCAGAATGCGAACTATGTATATACATGAAGAATGGCTGTGGTAACAGTAGAAAATCTTCAACATTAGCAATTGTGAAATGACTACTGCAACAAAGAAAGCCTTAGTCAGTTTCCATGCATTCACAGGCAATGACTATGTTTCTGCATTCTTCAAAAAGGGTAAGAAGATTTGCTGGAATGTCCTTCAAAAGTACCCCAAATTTCTGGATGCCTTTCAGAAACTTGGGAGTGATTGGCAAGTGGATAAGGGTGTTTTACCTCTGTTGGAGGAGTATGTCTGTAAACTGTATGGAAGGAAGCAAATTACTAGTGTAAATATAGTGAGGCAGCAGATCTTCTAGGAGAAATATAACAAAGACAGCAGCATAACTGTATCGCATCATCTACCACCCTGCCAGGAAACCCTGAAGTTACATATTCAATGAGTCAACTATGTCTACCAATTGTGGGGGCTTTCTTCTGTTGCAGTTATCAATGCCCCAAATGCAGCTTTGCACAGTTGGACTGATGATATCACTGTAAAGTGGCTGGACACACCATTTCCAGATGATGTTATGTCTCTGCTCTATACTGCAAATGATGAGGACTCAGATGAGGACCAAGATATATTTGATTACCAAGATGATATTGGCATATCTGACAATGATGAAGATTTTTCACCATGTTTCTACCCGTGGCTCTCACTCTTTCCCTATTAACTCTTCCTGCTGCACCCACCCTTCCCTGTCCACTTCAGCCTAGCTAAAGTCCCACCCCATCCATAGTAGTGTCCCAATTATCTAACCCTCCTCCGTCATTATCATAATAAACAAGTACATGCCAGCCATCGTCACTTTCTGTGGTTTTAGCCCAATTTTTCCTCCAGTCGTCAGTAATATATCCCTCCTCTTCTTTACCTCTCTAACCTGCCACCCCACACATGGCCTCTATCCCCTATATGTGTAGTTGCCGGCTGCCTCACTCAAAAGATCTCTGCTTATAACCCCTGTATGCTTATGGTTGATTGTACATCTGCTGACTTCTTCAATCATAAAATAATGCTGTTTTTTTTTAAATTTATTTCAACCTTGTACTGTACTGTATACACTGTATAAACTTTTTCTTCCTTGTATATTATTGCTTTTTGTATACCTGCTTCTGTACTGTACTTTGATGTATTCATGACCAGGTCCACCTTGCAAATGAGCCTTGCTCAATGGTGCCCCCCGGGATAAATAAAGATTTTGATTGATTGATTGATTGATTTTTCCTAGATGGACAAGACTAAGTTCCATTACATTACTGATAGTCATATTTTAAATTTTACATTTTTTGAAATATAAATACTTTGTGTAAACAAAGGTGTTTCTTTTTTTCTTTTAGATAAATTTCCTTCTTTAAAAAAAACTTTTAAAATTAACCTTTGAGGCAACTTATGGTATGCATTTTAAAGATCTAACTCCCACCTATTCATTGTGATCATACTTGAATGCATATTTAAATTAGTCTCAAAGTAATGGCCCAAGAATCTGCATTAGGTACTTGTAGCTGAATATCACAAAATTTGACAAGATATAAACTTGCTAAAATTTTGTCTAGTAATGGTGTCTTCACTTTTATCAATTTATACTCTTATATTACAAAAGGAAGGTCCTGTCAAACTAATCTCATAGATTTCTTTGACTGGGTAACTAGAGTGGTGGACCAAGGGGGAGCAGTTGATTTCGTCTACTTTGACTTCAGCAAAGCTTTCGATACTGTTCCACATAGAAGATTGATTAATAAGCTGGGTAGGCTCGGGGTGGGTCAGACGTTGATCAACTGGATAGTAAACCGGTTCATAGGCAGAAAACAGAGAGTGGTGGTAAATGGTATACAGTCAGACGAGATGCAAGTCACAATTGGGGTACCTCAGGGATCAGTCCTGGGGCCAGTCCTCTTCAATATCTTCATCAGTGACATTGCAGATGGACTGGAGGGTAAGGTTTGTCTGTTTGAAGATGACACCAAGATCTGCAACAGAGTAGATGATCCAGATGGGGTGGGGAGAATGAGAAGAGATCTGAATATACTAGCAAAATGGTCAGAAGAGTGGCAACTGGGGTTTAATGCAAAGAAGTGAAAGATCATGCACATAGGGATGGGAAACCCTGAAGCCAACTATAGGCTGGGAGGGGAGTTGCTGGCAGTTACAAGGGAAGAAAGAGTCTTGGGCATTATCATCACCGATGACCTGAAATCATCCAAGCAGACCACTAAAGCAGTAGGTAAGGCTAGAGGGATGTTGAGGTGTATTAGTAGGGGTATCACAAGTCGGAAGAGGGAGGTAATAATCACTCTTTACAAGACACTGGTTATACCCTATCTGAAGTCATGCATGCAGTACTGGAGACCACACCTTCACAAGGACATTAAACAAATTGAGGCAGTCCAGAGAAGGGCAACCAAAAAGATAAAGGGACTGCATCAGAAAACATATGAGGACAGATTAACTGAGCTCAATATGTATACCCTAGAGCAAAGGAGGGAGAGAGGTGATATGATTGCAACATTCAAACACCTTAAAGGCATTAACAAGGTGAAAGAGTCTAACATGTTTCAAAATAAGAAAAATAGCAGGACAAGAGGACACAGCATGAGATTAGAGGGAGGCTGATTAAGGGGGTAATGTGAGGAAGTTCTTTTTCACAGAAAGGGTGGTGGATGCATGGAACCTCCTACCTCAGGAAGTGGTGGATATGAATACAGTGTAGGGCTTCAGACAGGCATGGGATAGGCATAAGGGAGCAATACAGATGAGTATGACTAGATAGGCTATTGACAGAGCAATGGCCAATGGCACATTCATAAGGTAGAAAAAGAAATGGGCAGACTGGATGGGCCTTGCGGTCCTTATCTGCCGTCAACTTCTATGTTTCTATGTTCATTACCTTAAGGATCATATGCAAAGGTTGTTTTGCTAAAAATCAAAATTCTGAGTCATATATATTATTTTTCTACCCACGTGGTGACTTCATGACTTTCACATATGTTTTTGAGGGATTCTGTTTGGTTTTGAGGTGTTTTATTCAATTTTTATTTCAAGCTGTCATGCACTCCATGTACTGTCTGTGTTTACAGATGCCCAGTGTGCTGTTGTGCTCTGACATCATGTTAGCACCACGAGCAAGTGGAGGTCACTGCTAATTGCTCCCTTCTCCCACTTGCTTGTGTGCTGACTGGAATCGACTGTATTATGTCCTCTGACGTGGAAAGTGACCTGTGAAGTATATTATATGAGGGGAGCTCCATTGTCCCGTTTTCATTTGAACCTATAATTTCGAAAATGACATCAGTAGATGTTGAATCATGCACAGATAGTAGTGACAGCAGCGATGAGGAGACTGCTTCCTATAATGACACTCCAGTAGATGAATGGTAATTGTAATTGTTATGTGATGTGCTTTTTCTAGGACCAATGATCTAATGATCTTACAGGCATAGTAATTATGTTCAAGAGCACACATATGGCCCAACATATTACTGTAGAATAGGAAAAGAATGCATCAATTATATTTAGCGCTAGCCACAAAGTGACCATATTTGTGAAAATTTATTTTCACTCAAAACTAAAAGTCTTCCATTCACCTTGATGGAAAAAGTGCTAAATAGCGTAATTTTATTTTCATGCTTTTGAGCACTTCAGTGAATAGAGTTAACATTTACATACAGTGAATATTTCCTATTCTACAGTATTTATTTATAGTAAAAGCTCTGTGGTTGTCATTTACGATGCAATTCCTGAAAACTGTCCTGTGCACTCATAGTAGTGAACCTGGTGATTTAGTTTTTGTCTTTTCTCAGCATCAGAGTTACCTTTCTCTGAGCTGTTCACTGTTCTGCAATGTGTGTTGATGGATATTTATGTGCCTGGAGTCATCACTGATCACTCATAATGTCTGACTGCCACACTTGACCTGATAATCTAGTTAGCTTTGTGTCTCTGAGTTCACTACCTGCTGTATTCTGCGGTGTTGTGTGAGCGTGTGTTTTTGTCATAGCATCTATCTGTTTTATGACACATTTACTTGCGATGTATGGTTTACATATTTTTCTGGCCTTGTGAATTTGCAGTGGGTCATTATTTTTGAATGTCCTGGCCGCCACAGATGCAGTTTTTTTACTGGGGGGTGGGGTGTGCAATATTTGTGTTTCATTGTTGGAGACATGTGTCGACAGACTTCTGTTGTATGATAAATGAGAAAGTCTCAATGTGTATGTTTCATAAGTGTTCATTTAGAGATTATGATTTACCCCTTTTCTTTACTATATGTCTCTTTTCAAACCTGTGCATTGGAGACTAACATACCCCTTATGCAGTCTCTTCCCAATATGAGTGAATGTAATTTTTCATGTAATTATAATGTTTTGTGTAACCTTTCTTTCACATCCACATTTTTCTGTTAGAGAAGAATTCTAGCTATAGGTTATGTTGCTCTTTTGTATTGTCACTATCCAGGCATGTTGTAACGTCTTGGATATTACATATCTGGCAATACCAGTGACTTTTTTATAGTAATGGATGAGAATGCATATGTCATTTTCTTTCAGATCTAGACATTGTACTCTGTGCAGTGGGCATTTCATATTTTTTCTGTAGCCATTATGTTGTGTAGTTTCCCCGTGCTGTACTGCTTCTTACATTTCATCAACTTTCTGCTAATGGTTATGAATGCTGTAATATGGAAACATGCAATTAATTTGCAGAAGGTTACCTACATGCTTCCTGATTCTGCCATAGTTTACTATTTCCTTGCTGGACAATTCATTTAGTGATCCCAGCACCATCACCCCCAACTAACCTCCCTCATCCCTTCCTTTCTGTTGAATAACCTTGTGTAATCTTGCATAGTATTGAATCCCACTGCTGTTTTTACAGCGACAGTGGAGAATACTGGTCCACTGGCATTTTCATAGAAATTGGCAGAGTTGTTGCAGGTTATGGTGCAGGTGTCACGGCAGACTGGAAATAGAATCGCATTTTCTTTTCCTGGTGGTGTGCCCTCTATAACCCCCAAACCCCACCCATGAGTGTGTTTTTGACACCTACACCCATAGTAAGTGAATGTGAACTCTGAGGTTGTACAATACTGGTAATACAAACATGTTGGAAGCAGGGATCCAATCGGCATGTTCGATCATGGTGATTTAATTATTCAGCCATCAACATATACAAGTGGAGTGAAGTGTTTACCGACTCCATATCACTGTTTTTGTTTTCTTTTTTTTCTGTTTCTACTGTCCCTCGAGGCACCTTTCTTCTGATCTGCCTCCCCATTCCACATTCCCGTCATCTAGCACTTTCCGGTTGTCTTACCTTGCTGCCCCCCAATTGGCTTGTGGGATCATCTCCTGGACACCGGTTTGGAACCTGCTAATGGTCACCCTCATTCGGCCGCTCTGTTTTTTCTCCATTACTTTCCCTTTCCTCCCTATTGCCAGGGTGCTTACATCGCTGTGCGCATATGGTCCTGTGACAACATTCTTTCTGTTGGAGTCCAAACTGCACTGCTCCTTGGCCTTTACTTGGGTACTGTTGTTCAGCAGGACTACAAAGCCTCCCTCATTGAGAGAGTAGAGTTCTCCGGAGGCTCAATCCTCTCTCACATTGGCCAGCCCTCAGCGACCTTGAAGGGCCTCAGCTGGGAGGATCGCATACAGCAGGCCAGGCTCATAGAGACAGCAGGGCCTACAATGGGTGGGCTGACACCAAAAATTGGGAGGCCAAGGTGGAGAGGTTCCCAGGGAGTGGGCAAGAAACTGCCACAGGGATGTAGGTTGTACGTGGGAACATGACCACTGCTGGTGGAGGGAAGGGTTGTAGGTTGTAACGGATGCAGAACAGCCATATTTCTGGGTATTGCATGGAGAGTGTGGGACTGAATGGGGTTCTTGCAGGATAGACAGCTTAGAGTGGAGATTGTATAGTTGAGGATGGTGACGAGGGCAGGGGTGTGCAAATTTCCTTGAAGGGCAAGTATGAAAACAGGGATAATTTCATTGTAATGAGTGGGCAAGCGAAAATTCAGCTACAGTCTTGGCTGGGCAAGTCCTAAAAGTTCTGATTTGAACACCCCTGGCTGAGGGGATGGAGGGGGCCATGATGGGGAGCAACACCAATGGGAAGGGGACCCGAGGAGACAGACAGCTGATCTCACAGCATGCATACAAAAGGGTTAGCTAGGTGGGGGAACATGAGGGAAACACAATCTGGAGCAGGTAATGGCAAATAATTTTGATTGGGGGAGAGTCATGTGTAGTGGCAAGGTTAGAACAGGTTCAGGGCAGGGATATAAGAGTTTGGAGGGAAGGAAAGTGTAATGGAGGGCCTTATGTTCCTGCATGTAGACAAGGCATGTGGCCCAGATGAAGTTAATCCTAGACTTCTGAAAGAGTTGTCAGTGGTCCCGTCAGGGCTATTGGCATACCTGTTCAACATATCTCTGGAAATGAGTTGCATGCACAGATACTGGAGGGTGGCACATGTGGTGCCTCTGCAAAAGAGTGGGCCAAACGGCAAACCGGATCAATACAGACCGGTTAGTCTTACCGCAATTGTTTGAAAACTGATGGAGACTATCCTCAAGGAAAGGCTTGTAAAATTTCTTGATGATAATTATCCACAGGATGGTGCAATTCTAGTTGGGACATCAAACTACTGGGTGGAGTATGGCGCTGTACAACAAAAATGATCCTGGCGGTTCGGGGATAAACCTCCATTTGATGTTCTTTGTCCTTAGCTGCTCCTGATTGCATGCCCCTCCTGTTCCTCTACCTAGCTAATCCTTTTGGGTTTCATTTGCTGTGGGAAAAGTAGAGGTGGTGTACACCTGTGTGATTTACAGGCCCACAACACAGCAGGAATTTGTGGACAGGTACATGACAGACAAAATCTTGAGAGTGGCTGATAAACAGCTATTTCTGCTCTATTTTCACTAGGGAAAATGAAGGGGAAGGTAATGGTACAGGAGAAGCCTGGGCAGTGGGGGCAGGAGTGGATAAAAGTCCATTGGGGGTAGAAGAGAGTCTGGGGAACTGCACTGCCTGAAGGTGGACAAGATGATGGGGCTGGATGGGGTGCACCCCAGGGTGTTGAGGGAACTAAAAGATATATTAGCAGCACCTTTTACTGCACTCTTCAACAAGTCCCTAGAGTCCAGAGTGGTACCTGAAGACTGGAAAGGGGTTGATATAGTCCCCCCGAACAAGGAGGGGAGATGGGAAACTACAGGCCTATGAGCTTGATATATGAGGTGGCAAAGCACAAGGAAAAGCTACTGAAAAACAAAATTAATTACCAGTTGCCTTGAGTCAAGTGGCCTGATGGATCAAAGGTAACAGGGCTTCACAAGGGGTAGATCCTGTCAAACAAACTTGATCAAGTTCTTTGACTGAGTCACCAAGGTAGTGGATCAGGGAGGGGGCAGTGGACGTGGTGTATCTGGATTTCTGGAAGGTGTTTGGCTACGTACCACACAGGAGACTCCTGTACAAGCTGACATGCCTGAGTCTGGGGCAGACGGTGATTCAATGGGTGAGAAACTGGCTGGGAGGGTAGGAGACAAAGAGTCATTGTAAACAGGGTGGCATCAGGAGAGAGAATGTTCATCAGTGGGCTTCCTCAGGTGTCAGTATTTGGGGCCACTAGAGTGCAGTCCACTTTAGTGCACATCGGATTAGTGCACATCCCGGTTAAGTGCACACTTGTTCAAAATCCAGATTTTTTTTCCTTTCTTTGCAATGTTAAATTAACCTATTAAGTGCACACTGTATAAGTGCACATTTCGCTTAAGTGCACATTTTTTCCCCCATTTTCCTATTCATTTTGGGTCCATCATACTTGTAAATGCACAGTTCAGCAAACACATAAAACTTTTTCTTATTGATAAATAAATCTTAAACACTTTCTGTCACAAAAGGTTGTGCCCCCCTTCCCACATCTAAATCAAACTGCACCCACAAATCACTGCCCAACTGCTAACCTATTGCAAGGCAGGGCTGACATCACTGAGTCCATCTGAGGGAACCAGGAACCCGGAGCGGACAACGGAGACATGCAGCCGATTCCTGTTTGACAGCTAATATGACTGCCATGCACTGCCAAGGATTTAATGGAAATTCAACCCTGAATTCCTTCTCATAGATGAATGTGTTCCCACAGTGGGATCTGTAGGTGAGAAGGAGATATGCTGGGAAATCCGGGGGGACACACCGATGCCACAGACATAGACCACAAACAAGACAGGAAGCGTACGATGAAAGTACACAAGATGAGGAGCCTGTGACTTCTGCTGAACCCATACAATGCTTAGAAACAGTAAGAACATATGTACTCTGAAAGAAAAAATTACTTCAGCACCTTGTTCATTCTGATTTGCTTTATTCTGACTTCTGGGTGTGGACGAGTGCACAGAGTAAACAGCACTGTAAGGTTGCGGTTTTTTTTTTTTACAGCTGCAGTGTTTAGTGAAACTTACTGCTACAGTATAATGTACTGTATTAAATTAAGAAAACCTACTTGTTTTCAATTACATTTACTAAAGTTATTTAATGTACTGTAATGTCTGTCTGTGCTAAGGAGTACTGTTACTGTTTCTTCTATGTCAGAGATGTTAGCATTAACATTGTACACTGCACCCATATTAACTAAGTGCTTAAACCACAACCAAAGTCTGGAAAAGCTAGTTTTTGGTTAAGTGCACAGCCCGCTTAAGTGCACAAAAAAACAATATCCCGAAGGTGTGCACTTAAGCAGGCTGCACTGTACTGTTCATTCTGTTCATAGGGGACATTGCGTAGGGCCTTGAAGGGTGTGTGTGTGTCTGTCTGCGGACGATACAAAGGTCTGCAATAGGGTGGACACTCAGGAAGGGGTGGAAAGAATGCAAAGGGATCGAAGGAGGCTTGAGGCATGGTCAAAAGAGTGACAGCTTTCATTTAACATGGACACATGTAAGATCATGTATCTTGTCATCAAAAACTGGAGGGTGGTATACTATATGGGTGGCGAGATCTGGCAGTAACAGAACAGGAAAGGGACCTAGGCATCACCATATCGAGAGACATGAAGGGGGCAAAGCACTGTTAGAAGGCAGTGGCTAGAGGCAGCAGAATGCTGGGCTGCATCGGGAGGGGGATTACTAATAGGAGGAAGGAGGTCATATTACCCTTATACACTCACCTGGTTAGGCTGTATCTTGAATATGGGGTTCAGTTCTGGATGCCATATCTCAGATAGGATGTGGGAGGCTGGAGTGTTTTCAGAGGAGGGCAACAGAGATGGTAAAGGGGCTCAGCCACCTATCCTACGAGGAAAGGTTAAGTGAATTGAACATGTACTCCCTGGAGTAGAGGAGGGAAAGGGGAGACATGATTGAGACTTTCAAGTACCTAAAATGTATAAACTAAGTGCCAGTTGAGAGCATCTTCCAGCTGAAAAGAAATCAGAGGACTAAGGGCCATGGTTTGCAGTTTGTGGGAGGACAGTTTAAGGGGAACATTAGGAAGTACTATTTCAGAGAGAGGGTGGTGGATAATTGGAATAGGCTCCATGAGGAATTGGTTGGAGAAACAACAGTGGGAGAGTTCAAAAAAGCATGGGACAGACACAAGAGACTGTTGAAGGTGGGTGGTGGGTGGGAGGGACATGTCCTAGCAGATAACTAGGCAAGGTTGGTAGACTAGGTGGGCCTGGCGGGCCTTTTATGTCATCACATTTCTATGTGTCTATGTACGTCTCTATGTATATATGACACTGAGTGAGCTTATTATGTATACCCTGGATGATATAAGAGAGAGAGGGTATATGATTGAGACTTTCAACTATCTGAAGGGCATGAACAGAGTAGGCATAGGAGTTTTGTTCAGTCTAAATGGTGGATGGGAAACCAGATGTCAATCACTAAAGTTGGAAGGGGGCATGTTCAGGAGCGAGATGAGAAGACACTATTGCTTTCAAAGGGTGGTTGCAGGCTGGAACGCACTGCTGGAGGAAGTTGTGTTGCTACGGACAGCGGCTATCTTCAAAATGGTGTGGGACTGTTTCAAATGGAGGGTGCAAACCATGAGGTTGCAGGGGGTGAATGAGAAGGAAACAATGGGAGTGGGAGCAGCTGCAGCCTAACTGACTGAAGTGCTGCACACTCAAGCAGACTAGACAGATTGGGTGGCCTGACTCTGCGGGTAACTTTGTATGTTCATTTGTACTTAATTGTTTTTTTTTGTTTTTTTTTTATATGGTATTTCTCTCTTGTCCTGGCCAGCACTCCTAGTACCATCGGCTGTCCCCCCGGCACCATCCTCCAAGGATCAGGCCCCCTCCCTTATGCTTCCATGACTTATCCTTCATGGCAGGATGGTGGGGAGCATCTCAACCCACCCAAAACAGATCCAGTCAGGGAGGTACCTTCTCAGGGGTGACACCTGCGGGGACAGTGTCATGCTGCATGGCCAGGACCTTTTCCATTTTTCTTCCCCTGAGGTGTGGTGTGCAATGGCGCTCATGGAGAAAGCATGTGCGTGCACACACTTTTCCAAGCATCTGCCCCTTCTCTTCCCTTTCCTGTAGCATCAGCGCTCCACCACTCAGTTGCCACTAGGGGCCAGTAGAATGCCAATCACTGGTCACCCCCCTTCCCGGAGAAGGAGAGTAGTCCCTCAGATGCTCAGTCCTTCTCCTCCCCTGCCAACCCCCGGCAGTCTGTGCTCATTCCTGAACACGGGTCACCAGCATAACACGAGGTAAGGCATCCAGCGCCTTAGCCCTTAGTGCCACTGGGCCAGCGAATTGTTTTTAATGTTCTCTCTCTCTTTTGTCTTTCTTCTTGGTGTGAATGTGGAAACTGTTGTTGTGGAAACTGAGTTGTCATGAAAATGACAAGGGAGAACAGATGTTGCCACTTTTACAGCACAGCGACAGTGCAGTTTGAAGATTTCCTTGACATCGAGTACATTATTGATCACCCTGATTTTCATTCCAACTGTCTTGATAAACATGTGTTGATCTCTTCCCTTCATGAGTACATTCATTATCAAGTTCCAGCTGGAGATGAGACTCCCTTAGGAAGAGTAAGTGTATTTTTAAAATTCATAGTGTTAACACAAATTATCACAAGGGTTTCCTTTCTGTCTGTCCTAATTCATTATTGAACCAAGCAGTCGTAGCCACCATGTTGGCTTTTGAGAGGGGGTTCCATGCTTCTACCTCCCTTTGTGTGGCCTCTACCACTCTTTTTTTTCTAATGCAACCCACCTTGCCGTTGTCGATTCCCCTGAGGTAGTTGAAATAAGCTATCAAACTTCTCTTACCCCTCCTTTCCTCTAGTATATACATATTGAGTTTTTTCATAGTTTCCTTCTATGTTTTCTGCTCATTTGCTCATTTCCTTTGACAGTTGTTGCCCTTATCTTAATCTTCATTATGTCGATGTCCTTCCTAAGAAGTGACATCCAGATGAGCCAGTGGCACTGAGGATTGAGGGTCTGGATGCCACACCTCATGCTATGATGGTGACCCAGGTTTGGAAATGACCTCGGGTTGCCAGGGTGCCGGCACAGTGGGTGGGGAGGGTGGGAGCAGGATTGAGCGTTAGCTCTCCTCTCATATGTAAGGGGTGTGGTCACCCACATGCAGTCCCACCATCACTGAATGGAGGTTTGGTGCCAGTGCAGATGATCAACAGTGCGACTTGCATGGAGGAGCAACCCATATGGCATGTGCGTGCTTGCCTCCACATGCACACTTCGGGGATGCAAGGCGTCTGGGAGAAAACATATAAAAACCCATAAAAACTACAAATGTAAAAAAAAAGACGTGACATCCAGAACTGAATAGAGTATTCCAGAAATAGTATGAATGATTGTTGGTACAGTGGCAGCATCAGCTCCTCTGTTCTTCATGGGTCCCCCTTCCCCATGCACACCAACATCCATCTGCCCCGTTGATATTTACAAGGATCAGCCCTTGGACTGAGGCCTGAGGGAACCCCATTTTCATCTAAACATGTTATTTTAAAATTTCAAACTGTTCTCTTGATTGATAAACTCCCATCTTAACAAGCTGTGGAAATCATTAATGAAGATCATTTTATTCTAATTTTGTTGACCATTTGGGTGACACACCCACCAAGGAGAAATCCCAAACTAGGCACTAGCTGAAGGCGAATGCCTTACACACTCAAGAAATGCAGTTAATCAATAATAAACACACCCTGGAGTGTGTTATTGCGAATATGCACTGTGCCTCCTTGGTAAAAGAGAAAAAAAAGACACACACAGATGTCTAAGATTTTTTTTTATGTTTGAACTGTTGAAACAGATTACTGGATAAAGTAGTACTATGTTGCAGTGAGTGATCAGGTAACTATAATGTGTAACATGAACACCAGCTTTCTTTTAGGTTACAAAAAAAATTAAAAAATAAGTGCTGTGACTACTCCACTGGCTGGAGAGCTGGTGACCAGCCAGGTCGGACCCGACAAAGGATGTGGGAGTCATCCACTGGTCACACATTCACCTGACTGTGTGCTGGGGTTATTTCCTTTGTTCAGTCCTGGGGGCATGGATGTGTAATGACGTGCAGCGCTTGGCAGGCATTATCCCACACCCACCAACAGGACATCTGCCATCACTTCCATACCCCTGTGCAGGGCTCCCTTAAGTGATGATATCCCTACTCTCCACTTGGAGTCATGGAACAGCAAAAATCCACACCCACCCACCCACCAGCAGGATAGGAAAGCAGTCATCTGGATGCTGAATCCTTTCCTGCTCCTGCTGACCCACAATGACCAGAGATTGTTCCAGAAGCCAGGTCTAAGTATTTAATTGATTTAATGTTTTTAAACCGTGGAAATACATTACTGAATAAAGTAGTACTGTGCTGCAGTGAGTGATCAGGTAACTATACTGAGTTGTCTGTAACATGAACACCAGCTTTCTTTTAGGTTGAAAAAAATATATAACTGCTGTGAATGCACCGCTGGGTGGAGAGCCGAAGACCAGCCAGGTCGGACACAACAGAGGGCGTAGGGGTCATCCACTGGTCCCACATTCATCTGACTGTGTGCTGGTGTATTTCCTTTGTTTGGTCCTGGGGGCATGACATGTAATAATGTCCAGTGCTCGGTGAGCACGATCCCATACCCAACCGCAGGACATCCGCCACCACCTTCTTACCCCTGTGAATGGCTCCTGCAAGAGGCAATACCCCCAGTCTCCACTGGGAGTAGCAGAACAGCAGGAATCCAAACCCACATACCATCAGGATAGGAAAGCAGTCATCCGGATGCTCAATTTGCTCCTGCCCCCGATGACCCACGATGACCAGAGATTGTTCCCTCACCCTGGTCGTGGACATGGCTCAAGGTGTAGCATCCAGGGCCTCAACCCTCAGCATCACCAGGTCGGCCCATCATACCAATTCTTAATATATTGAATGAATAAGTAATACTGTTTTTTTCATATATACAGGTTGTTCACACATATGGCATATCGCAGATTCACCCATTGAATATGGCAGTAACTTGCGGGGAAAAAAACAGGAAAGTGTAACCATCTTGTGTTGTGAGGAGAATACATGAAAAGTTCTCCATCAGCCCACTATACGGGTTATCAAGATGCCTGAAATGATTTTTTTTAAAGGGTTTATGTGATAAAAAGGACCGATTTATTTTTGGTACAGAACTGTTTTTTGTTCTTAGAGTCCACCTTTTGCTTCATGTTAGTTGTTTTAAATATAATGGGACTGTTTGGTGCTCTATCAATAGTGTAAATAGAGTGGATTACAGTACTGTCACCCTCTTAGTGAGTTCATTGCTGTTGATAGAACCATAGTAATACAAGTTAAAGTTCATATCATTTCATGTTGCTGAATGTTAGCATTGAGATTTACTACTGGCAACAAATCTGTCAAATGTTACTAATAAAATATTGAACATCTGACAAACAATAATGGTATTTCATTTCTTAAGTAATGTAATGTAGAGCTGTTCAAACTTTCATTTTGTACATAACACATAACTTCTGAAAATAACTATAAAAGTATCAAGTTGTTTTCACAGTAGTTGAGAAAGGGTTGTTAAATCCAGAATGGTCTTTTACATCACTATGTATAGAAATATTTATAGCCTGAAACTGGTATATGACATATTTGTTTTTCTCCATACCGCCCAAACTTACTGGACATATGGAAGTCTTACAGCAAGGCCTAGCTTACACACAACAGTAACTTTCTAGGTAGGAAACTGGGTACAGTAAACAAGAAAGTCAACTGTAATATACAGTGCCAAAGTGTACACATAATACAGGACTATCTAAGTTTCATATGAGGTCATAATCTGTAGCCTATTTCCACCATATCGCAGTGACAGTCATTTTCTGTTAGTATTACTACATTAATTTCCTGTTAGTGTATTCTGTGAAGTAATAAATGGAATATAAAATACTACGGTAGCAGAGTTCTCAAATGGCCTTTAGAAATACAGTTCAGATTGTCTTGCATCTGTACATTGATTGCTGGTATCTCCTCCTTGATGTTTTTGTTACCATCTTGCCCAGGCGCTGTGTTCACCCTCTGTGCCCTCAAGCCCTCCATTACTCTGCCCAATGGAATTTCCCCATCTGTCACCTTCTTTCACCCCTCTCCCTGCCCAGCCTCTGACCTCTTTGGATATTGCTCCCACTTTCTCTTTGGTAAATACTGAGTACAAGTACTCATTTAATGCTTTTGCCTGTTCTGTCCCTGTTTCCTGTTTCCACCTCCCTCCATCCCTTTTGATCCTTCCTAACTGGACATTAACTGGACATTACAGCTCATTTTGTCCCTTATGTAGATGAAGAAGTCCTTCTCTCCCCTTTGATTACCTGTGTTAACGTGAGTTCCCTGTACGCCTTGTATGCCCTGACTGACCTTGTCATCTCTCTCGACTACTTCAGGTATTCATCCCTGTCCTCTTGTCTCCATGTTTTTTGTACCTCATAAAGGTGACTTTTTTCTTCTTTACTTCCTATATGATCCCCCCTGCTCACCCAGATAGACTTCTTGACCCTCTCCTTATTACTCTGGACCCTTACACATGTATCGGTTGACTCCACAATTCCCAGTTTAATGATATCCGGTACAGGTTAATGTCCTTATTTTGATGGAGCCAGGCTAGATATCCAAGTGCCATTTCTCTCATCCTCCCAAAGTCAGTCCTCCTGCAGTCTAACACCATTGTGCCAGTTTCTACTCCCCCTTTCCCCATGTTTATCATGAGCCACACTGACTGGAGGTCACTTCTTGTCAGTTGTTGTTCCACCCCATGCTCCCTAACAAACTCACCAATCACCAGCAAAAGGTACCACAATCCACTCCCGGAAGGTTGAAGTCCCCCACAAACACTATGCTGCCCCTCCCACCGGTTCCTCTGGTCTGCCCTGCTAGTTCACTATCTAACTTCTCAGTCTGATACTGTGGCCTGCATACCACTCCCATCCTGAGGGTCCTATTTTTTTGGAGTCCTGTAGCTGCACCCATAATGACTTCATACTGCCTGCATCCATTTAATCACTGACACACTTAAGTCATTCCATCACGTACAGCAACTCCCCCTACCTCCTGTCCATTTTATCCTGTTCCTCTGAAATAACCTATACCCCGGTACTGCAAGGTCTCAGTCATAGTAATAGGTGGCCCAGGTCTCTGTGATGGTCACCATGTCCACCTCTCAATCTGCCATGAGTGCCTGTGATTCTGATGTTTGTTCCCTAGACTTCTAGCATTCCAAATGACCACCCTCAACTCCACTTCCTTCTCCCCTCTCCCTACTTACCTTCTCTTTCTAGAATCCCTTCCTGACCTCTCCCTAATTCCCTTGCTGCTGGTATGTGGGGGGGGAGAGGGGGGTTAAGCTTGTTCTGCTTCCCTTCATGAGGATCATGCCTGACTCCTGCCCACCTACCACACCCCTCTTTTTTATATGTGGACCGGTGATGAGACAAGTACAGCATTCAATAGCCTAACAACATTATTTCAACTAAATTGATAGGCTGCAGCACCCATCAAGGAACAACATACTTAGCTGTGATTGGTTTAACAATTTATGAAGTTAGGTACAATAGGAATTTACTAAATTAGCTGACACACACACACACACACCATACATTACTGGGACCTTCACTTGTTTGACTATGGGGGAACCACCTCTGGACTTAGGGACATGATACACCCCATTATAATTCACCCTCTTTGGTCATTGCTTGCCTGCCATTTGAGTTTTCATTAAAATGAAGGGCCGCTATCATCAATCTGTAATAAAATGATACGGTTGTAGAATATGGTGCAAGTGGAATGCACATCAGTCATCAGTTTGTGAAAGAAACACCAATATAAATGGTCATACGATTTTTCTTTCCAATGCAAAGTTTCCACTTGCATTTCAAACCATTTATTAACTGTGATTACCTTTGCTTCATGAATAATCCACATCACAACGTGATCCACAGAGAGTTAACCCTCACCTGCTGACTAACACCCCACCCCTTCAAAGAAATGTTAATCGGTCACATAAACTAAAATGGCCATAAATAACACCACTTAAAGAACAGTTTATTATTCTGATAGCGCTTTCTACTTTTGAATATAGAATGTTATTGCAGGAAATGCCTATTTGACTGTTATACCAGTTACTTAGCTTCCATTGCCCTGAAGAAGTAATATAGACTTTTTGGTGAGAAAAAAATAACAACTTTATGAAAGGCCTCCAATGAGGATGTTTGTTTGGCAGGTGAGACTTTTCTTATGTCCTTTCACAACAGAGTACCATGTACTATGGCCTTTAGTTCTTTGTGAGATTTGCTTCCTGCAAAAAGAGCAATGGTAAATACATTGCAAGAATATGTAATACAAACATCTATACATCAAGTACTTTGAATTATCCTTGAGCTCCTACATTGTTATGATTACAAAGTGAAACTTGTTACTATTGTTGTACATAAAATAGGCATGTGTACATGATCCTGCTATTTGTGATTTTGCATCTATCAAAGACAAGATGTAGTCTCGATATTGTGTACACCATCACACACATTTCAGACATACCCCATTTTCTTGTACTGAAGAGGTAGTGTTTCTTATATGAATTTGCATCATGTCAACCATAATCAATGCATAACCGTACATGTCTTCAGGGGATGATCTTTATGCCCATCCAAGCACAAGCATGCAAAATGTTCAATTCCAATGTTTGGAAATCTTCAAGTAATAAAGAAAAAAAAGTCACTAAATTCAAAAGAACTTCATGTATAGTTACAACTAATAATCTGAACACACCTTCATTGATCCATTTACAGTCCTCGAGGAGACCATAACTGCCTTCAGGATAGGAATCGCCATGACCAGAATGTTATTGGAAACATGATTCATGATCAACCTCCATTACGCTTCTACCACATCACCATTGCCATTGCTGCTACTGGCACACCAGTATAAGTAATTGCTGATGGACTTGGCCCACTTACCAACCACGGCACACTCTTTATGTTTACCCTTGGCCTCCAATTTCTTTTTAATGCCTGCATCTCAATGAAAAGAAAGAAAACACATATGAATGATACCATGACAATCACAGATTTATTATGAAGTGATCTGTCACAAGAATACCAGTGTTGTGTCTGGAATATCTCTGGCAATGTGCCATACATCAAACCAGTGCTACACATTGCTTTCAGACTCCCTCATATACTTTTTTACAGTCACATGTTGATCTGTTGTGAGGTTGTCAAGTTCAGACACCAGACAATTGAACTTTTGCAAGGCAACGCTTGAGGCCTTCAAGCTCCATTGCTCCAGAATTCCATACCTCATTACTCTGTGCAAACAAGATATAACAGAGAGGTGTCTGAAAACATGCTATATGAACAGATGGTGCATCACAAAATAAAGATACTGCATCTGCATCTGAGTTTACCTGAATAAGTTGTAGATCCACAATTTTACATCTTATCAAGTCCATTACTGAATAAGAACCAAATCTGGCTGTGTGGCCAGGATAACAACAGTGGCCATCACCACCAAGTCTAGTAATGTAGTTGGGGAATGTTTGTAACAGAATGTCTTGCTTCTGATGCCATACACATTGCACTGCAGGTATTAGGTAACTTGATTGCATCAAGTTGTATGTTTGGAGTGATATGGTAGGTATTTTTAAGTTACAAAATAATTGTAGGATCCTGCTTGGACTTCTACCACAGAACAATATGTTACTTGCAAGTAAGAGATTGCCAATGGGTAGTGAATTGATCTTGGACATGTTAGCCCATCTCTGTTGATGCCCATTCTCACATATTTGTACCATTACTACCAGTGTTCCAACCATATACAATAAAAACACACGACTGTTGCCCAAACAAGTTGAGCAGATCTGGAGCAAAATAAGTAAGGCAATTTGAAATACTATATATTTTGTTTCGTTAACATCACTATCCTCACTCATGAGTTCAATGAATCTGAAAAAGGAATGCAGAAACAATTATATGTAATGAAAATTACAATTCAGTATGACATGACAATATTACACCTGAGAGGTAGATGTCAGCACAGCCTGATGGTAAATTAAAGCACCTATGGATGTAGGCATGCAAATAAGAGAATAAACAGTAGTAACAGTACTTAAATGATTTAGTTAGTATTTCTTTTATATCAGCCACTAACGAGCATCCTAGTTGGCTAATGTCATTAAGACTACTGTTCCTTGATTGATGTCCATCAATAGAACGTGGGGTACATAGGTTAATGACAAGTCACAGAGTTTACAGTAGAAAACATGTGCTCGAGTCTTAGGTACCAAAACGGCAAAACAGAGAACCATGTGAAGACTCTGGTTGAATGTGTCAACATATAGAGAGAGGGAAAGTTACATTCCTGAATCACTTGTGTTTTCATTGTAGGTTTAGCTATGATTACCAAAGAACATCAAGTCTAAATAAGAGGAAATGTAAAGGATGTGCTGTACAAACTCATTTTCAGTTAACTACGCCATCTGAGCTTGTGGCATAATCACTGTCTATGTTCATCACCCACTCTGGGTCATCACCACTGTTATCCTCATAGTCAGCTGATTTCACATCATCATCTGGATCATCCATATCAAGATGTGTTGTAAAATCAATTTTTCCAGACTCAACAATATGGTCTGAATCACACTGGTTACCAATTGACCTCATAATAGAGGTGCACATGTCAACCTGGATGCCTCTCTCAATCACAAACGCAGTTGTTTGTGTGCCATGCATACACTTTGTACAAGCTCCACCATGTGGTACATATTTCAATGTTTGACAGCCTTTACTAGCGTACATCTAAAATGAGGGAAAAAAAGTAGTCTTAGTACTATCATGAAAAACAACGGTTGGAGAATTATCTCATGTCATTACATTCATTGCACATAATATTGACTTGTAAATTGGTAAATGTTCCAAATTATAAAGAAAAAAACTATGCAATGTGTGTCTATCCAGGATATATGAGCTACCAGCTGAAGAGTCGTCCAGAAAGCCCCCAAGTGAGCAGCTCCACCAGCTCTCCACGGCACTGCAACCTCGCTGGATCTCTGCCTACCCCTTCCACAAGAAGCATGTGCAGCTTCTAGCCTGAGCTGGCTTCATGGCAGCAGGAGTGCCTCTGGACCTACACTGACTGGTTGCAGACCTCCTACTAGACCCGCTGGTCCACCTCTATACCCTACTTGCTGAAGACTAATCCAGAAAGCTCTACTGTGAGCAGCTCCACCAGCTCTCAACACCTCTGCAACCTTGCTGGATCTCTGCCCACCCATCCCACAAGAAGCAGGCACGGGTATGCTCCCCAGCTCCCTCAGAGCCTCCAAGGATTGAAAGCTACAATTTGATTGGACAAGTTGTGCTGCAGCAGGCCACCCGTTGGCTGTTGCAGCCCTTCTGTTTCTTTACAATTTTTTTCCCCTTTCTGAATTTGGCACCTGCTAGCTGTGGTGTCCCTTTTGAGTGACTTTGTCTCCCCTGTGGATTACTGTATAATTTTGGCCCCGACCTCTATTACATCCTCGAAGTTGCCCCTTCCCTTACAATCTATTGTTCAGTAACCTCAGGCTTTCCCAGCACTTTACCACACCCATAAAGCAGTCTGAAGGGAATAATAGTGATGCAAGAAAATCAGGCCACGATTTCTCCAATGGTATTGCCACTCCTGATGCTGAACATCCAGTTTCTTTCCATCTCAATTAATTTGGCAAACATGATGGCCAGAGCACTAACTACATCCTGTGTACTTCTACTCACTATCACATCTCTAGTGTGGCAGTACCTCTGTATCTCAATGCCAGCTGACCAGGGACAAAGCCACATGATCTCTTACACCTATGAGTTATAACATGGAACATGCAAAGATGAACCAAGAACCAAGACACTGAGTCCTGCTCCTTTCATTAAAACCTTATTCACAGTTTGCAGTAGTTCACTAACCCTAGCCCAGTTGTATGTACCACTTGGTGAGCTAAGGCAGTATGCCTCTATCCACAGGCATGATAGGAAATGGGGTTTGATAAACACTGTACACTGGCTGCTGTCAAAACTTTTCTCCTCTCTCTCTCCTATTAATTTCTGAGGATGTCATCCTAACCCAGGACCTTCTACAGGCTGGGCCACAAACTGTAAAGTACAAAGTGGCTTGAAGATTGTTGCCTTTACTATATGCAGTTTGCTCCCCAAGATGGCCAAGTTCCAAGCCTGGGTTCAGCTACACAATCCTGATATCATTAGCCTGACTGAGTAATGGCTCACTCCTAAAGTGAAATATACCTCAATAACTTTGCAGATGTCTGATACTTTCAGGCTTGATAGAGTAGGAAAACAGGGAGGGTGTTGCCTTATCTACATCAAGGAATCCCTACAGGGGATGATGTTGCCGATCTCCACCAGTAACGCTGAGAATGAGTTATTGGCCTTAAAGCTCCTCATTGGTAGGCAAAGCAAGGCACTCACCATTGCCTCAGTTTATCTTCCACCCACCAAGGCAAAGCCTGAACTCATCTTGGTCCTGGACGCATTATCTAAGCTGATGAGGAACTCAGTAATCATCATTCCTGGTGATTTTAACCTAAACTGACTTAGCAAGGATATAGACCCACAAAAAGACCAGGTAGCCAACATGTACCTTACCCAGATGGTGTCTAAGAACACAAGACTTAATCATAGGACTGGCAAAGGCAACCTATTGGATTGGCTTATCACAAATACCCCTTCTAGAATAAAAAATGTTACTGTGCTGGCTGACTGTGTAAGTGACCACTCACCAGTCACTTGCCACTGGGTCATTAAGGACAAAAATGCTCCTCCTGTCAATATTCTGAGCCATATCCTTCAGCGTGGCTGTGCCCATGCCTTTAAAACTGCCTTATCCCTTGTTGATTGGTGCCCCTTGGACAATCTTAATTACATACATCAAGCACTTCAGTTCTTCTCGGACAGGTTCAATGGCATCTGTGATATTTTTGCCCCAGTGAGGAGAAGAAAGATAAGGGATCCCCAAATGGGTGGATTACTAGAGACCTTCTGGACTGATGAAGGACAGGGACAATCTATGGAGTATGGCCAGATGCACTGGTAATCCAGTCAACTACCAGAAGTACCAGGACACTCATAACAAGTGTACCAACCTCACTAGACAGGCAAAAGCAAAATACTACAAGGAACAACTGGGCAGTAGCTGGGGTAATGGAAAAGGTTCTGGGAAAATATCAAGGAACTGCTTGGTAAAAAGGATAAGAAGCACGCTACCATGCTAATTATCACCAGTACCCTGACCCTTGACCCACATACCATTGCTGAATTCTTTAATTCTGCCTTCTCTAATCTCAGTTCTGTCCTCCCACCTCACTACCTCAGCCACCCTGGCTCACCTGTACAGAACGCTAGTGGAAGCCAGCCTGAAATACCCTCACCAAACACTAGTGTAAGCCTAAACCACCCTAATTTCTACTTTAGAAGCATCATGCCTAAGGAAGCCAGAACCTACATAGTCAAAGTGTTAAGTAAGACAAGGCTTGGCAGTGATAACCTGGATATGAAGCTGGTGACAATTGCACTGAGAGCTCTTGGTACCTATCACCAAACTGTTTAACAAATCACTCTCCCTAGCTGAGTTCCCAGCCAAATGGAAGCTTGCAATGGTCATGCCTGTGCTAAAAAGTGGAGATCAGACCAGTATAGCCAATTAAAGGCGGCATTAAAAAATGAGGAGGCAGTATAGCGCAGTGGTCTAAGGCTCTGAGCTGCAAATCTGGTGACATCCAGCAGACCAGACCTGGGTTTGAATTCCACAGCTTCCACTTGCATACTGTGTGACCCTGAGCAAGTCACTTAACTTCCTTGTGCTCCCAGGTCGCACCTGGAAACAAGCTCTGGCTTAGTGTGCCTTACCTGGTTAAACAATTTCCCCTTTCCCTTTCCCTTTCCCTTAAAGACCGATATCCATCCTCTCCCCCCTATCAAAAGCCCTTGAGAGGATAGTGGCCAATCAGATATCTGAGTATATTCATAAATATAACCTCCTGCACATGCAGCAGCATGGATTTCATAGGTGCCACAGTACAACCACAGCATTAGTGGAATTCTCGGACATTGTACACAAGGATCTGGACGGCAGTAAACTAGTGGGATCTATCTTCATAGATCTCACTAAAGCCTTTGACACTGTCAGCTACCCCATCCTGCTACAGGAACTGGTGAACTTGGGGATCTCCTCGGATGCAGTCCACTGGTTCAAGAACTACCTTTCCCATAGATCCCAGTGTGTAAAAATTGGAACTACAACCTCCTCCCCTAGGGAAATTGCACTTAGGGTTCCCCAAGGATCCATCCTGGGCCCCCTCCTTTTCAGTTTGTTTTTAAACAAATGACTGGAGGCAAGCACAACTAAAACTATCCTGTATGCAGATGACACGATCATCATGAGCAGCAGTGCCCAGCTGGATCACTTGCAGCAGAAGCTGCAATCCACTTTCTCCCTCATGGAAAACTGGTTCAGTATGCAGAAATTTCTTCTTAACTATAAGAAGACTAAAACAATGCTGATCTCCAGCCCCCACCACAAGAAATCATCCCTGGTCTTGTCCATCACGAACAAAATGGACGTACCCCTAGAACAGGTATAGACTTTCAAGTACCTTGGGGTCACCATTGATGACACACTTTAGTTTGTACCATACATTGATCAAGTCATTAAAGCGGTGAACTCTAAACTTGGTGTAATGTACAGACACAGACAATATCTTACACCTGCTGCCCTGTGCTTGTCTGTTTCCTCCTCCATCTTACCAGTCATTAACTATGGCTTGGTTGTGTATGGGGTGGCAACTGACACTGCACACAAGCTGGTATCGATGACCCTAAATAAGGCCTGCAGACTCACCCTTGGAGCTGACAACCTAACTCGCTCCTGCTCAGTCTACGAGCAAACCAGATGGCTCAGCCTCAGAAATAGAATCAAATATCAAACGTGCCTCTTGGGTAAGAAAGCTGTACTAGGGAAATCCACCCCTAGCCTCAAGAAGATGCACACAGAATGTTGCTCTAGTCACCAGACCAGAGGAAAGACGAGATGCTCATTGGCTGTCCCATTCATGAAGATGAAAATACTGTAGGTCCGAGCTCCTTTGTGTACAGAGCTTCCCTCTGGCTAAATCAAATCCCTGTGCATGTATTCCACAGTTATTCCCTACCATCCTTCAAGGCTGAGCTGAAGATACATCTCTCTGAGGCAGCTGCCTGTAATTGCAGGTAGATTGGGTGCTATTGGTTTGCTGAGTTGAAATTTCGATCCTCCTTTCCACACCCCAACTCATTCTTTGCTCTTACACTGTTGTTCCCATTGACTAGTGCCTCCAATACTCTGCTTGCATTTTCCCTGCACCTTTCCACTCCCCATATCTTGTGGTCCCACTCATATCAAGCATTCACCCCCCCGGCACCAGTTCCCTTGACCCATGCCCTTCTCTCCAATAGCATGGCCATGACCCCATTCCCCCTTCTATGATCTTTTACTAAGTCTGACCTCCTGGCTGCTATCCCTTTTTCTTCACTGTGCTCCCTTAATGCTCATCTCCTGATGGATGTCAGTAACTGGTTGTTTTTTGTTTTTTTCTTCTACTCACATAATGCATTTTCACCTTTACTTAACTTGATATTGTAATCACTAGGCATTATTGAAATGTGTATAGGAGTCATGTGATTTGTCTTTGTACTAATTGTATAGCATTTGTTGTATTTTCTGTTTATTCCTGTAACTTGATTGTATGTTGTTGTACAGAAGCGTGTTTTCCAAACTAGTGAAATAAATAAATAAACAAAGAAAATGGTCCAAAAAATCCTCCAGCTCTAATTGACTGATAGCCCAGACAAGGTGGGCACCTATCAAGAAACAGAGCTCAGGTATTAGAAGTGATGGTCTGAGCTGACACAATTGCGAATATCAAGGGGAAACTGGATTATCAGAAAGTGCAGAACACCATTTTTTAACCCGCGGTAGCTGAGATGTCTGAAACAACTGATATGCATCAGTACAACCCTTCCCCCACCCACTGAATAAACAAATCGGCACATAAAAAACACAGCTCAAACATAAAAAAAAATCTTTCCTCTGGCATAAATAACTATCCTAACATAACACAAGGTCTACATTCCCACACACCCTACTATGGCGACCAACAAAGTAGAAGCTCCAAATGAGCAGCATGTGCCTATTTATGGGGGTTGCAAGTCAGTAATGTTCTCCCAGCTTTACTACAGCCAATTTGCCTGATCCATAAACTCACAGAATGCTTCACCTGCTCACTACTGCAGCCCGCAACCCCAAGAAAAATATGAAAAAACAGCATAATGAACCCCTTTCTGCAAAAGTTATTTTATTTCTTCCAATTGTATATTCTTTCCTCCATGCAAACCTCTGAATGCTCCAAGTCTGTTGTCACTCCTTGGTAGCTCCATAGCATGCTCAGTCGCTCAACATCTAGTCTGCTCAAAGCAGAAGCCACACATTGTTGGGGAAAAAAAAATACCGATTGTCTTTGGCAATGTCCACGACAATCAGCATAACTGACACAGTATGAATTTAAACTGACAGGCAGCTTTTTTTTTTTTAATTGCAATGTGACCAAACATGAAGAATACATCAAAAATAGGAGGGGGATTGGGGAGAGATGTTTGATTTTGTAAAGGTCAAATTCAGACTCCAGCAGCAGAATGTGCTGCATCATAATTCAAATACAGTTTTTGGGGGTATTCCTTTTCAGGGAATATTTTTTATTCCCAGTTTAAAATCTTGAATAAAACCATCACTTTTCAAACTTAAAAAACAGTGTTGTTCTGTTATTTTAAACTTAGTTTCCATTTTCTAAACGCAATAATGCACTCCAGGGAGGGTCCTATTGCCCTTTACCTGCCCTTCCAGGAGCTACAGGGCCCTATGCATGCAGCGTCAGACCTCATTACACCCTGGGATGGGGTGGTATAGCCCAATACTGCCACCCTGTTGGGCATTATTGCTTTCATAATGTACTGTAGACAAGAAAAACACTGTCATTCATGCCAATGGAAAGAGAACTCAGAATGTTAATGGTTGTGCCAGCAACCAGAATTACCCTGTCTGTCAATTTTCAAACTCCTACTTTTCATGTTGAGATCCTCTAACTAGTACATCAACTACATATACATGCTTGTGCAAGGAACACGATACATATGCATGAGGCGGTTACTTAGAACAATATCTGCATTCAGTAACATCCATGCAATCATCAAGATGGATATTATCAGATGTGCATGTAGCCATGCAAGCAGTTAGTGATGTATCATTCAAAATTCCAAGCTCTCTAAGAACCTGTGGAATATGATTTTGAAACATTGCAAGAAAAGAAGTTTGTACACCTCCAAGCAATGTGTTGGTATTTACTGATTCTATTTCTGTATTAATCAAACCTCTTGTGAATCATGCATAACTTGCCACACTTAGTCTTTACAAGTACACAGAAAGTACTGGTAGCAGTTTACTACTGTTTGCATAATTTTCCACATAGGCATCACATAATAAAAGGCATATCCCAAGAGGATACAGCATATTCACATTAAAAAATTAATAATGTTGTAAACCTCAGATAACATGGATATTACAATCAAAGTAAGGCAGTTCAGGTAAACATAGAAACATAGACTTTGATGGCAGATAAGGACCGCTTGGCCTACCCAATCTGCCCATTTCCCTACCTATTGGATAAACTGCATATCCTAGATAACCAACAGCCTACTTCTTCCAGTGCCCATTATAATTGCCTTATGTCAGTCCCATGCATTTTTGAATTCCCCCACTGTTTTTGATCCTGCAACCTCATCAGGAAGGCTATTCCATGCATCCACCACCCTCTCTGCGAAAAAATACTTCCCCACTTTGCCCCTGAGCCATCCCCATTCTATCTTCAAATTTAGATCCCTTCTTCTTATGCATCTCTTTCTCAGAAAGATGCTACCCTCTTGGACTTTGTTGGTTCCCTTGAGGTACTTGAAAGTTTCTATCATATCCCCCCTCCTTCCTTTCCTCGAGGGTATACATAGGAAATTACCATCCTTGCAAGAACACCAGCTTTGTTATCTCCTGGGGGACGCCTGTGTGAAATATCCAGATTGGCTGCCAGTTCAAGTCTTTTGAAGTACTCCCTGTCAAAAGAGAACTGTGCTATTTGAACAGCCAGGCAGTTTAATTGACTTCTTTTGTCTTCAGTAAATGACTGTGAGTGCAGTAGAACTGAAATCTAGTGACTGAAACTTAACTTTTTTGCCATTTTACTGCTCTGTCTAAGTGTGGGGAAGTCCTCAGGTGTGTGCAAGAGGCTAATTACCTGCATGTAATTTTGGGGCTCAGGCGTGAGCCAATAATTGAGCAGGTTTGCCTCGGTGGGAGGGTACGATCTTGTATTTAAACATTGCGCTTATGTATAGCACTGAAATTGCCATCCCTGCAAGAACACCAGCTTTGTTATCTCCTGGGGGACGCCTGTGTGAAATATCCAGATTGGCTGCCAGTTAAAGTCTTTTGAAGTACTGCCTGCTGAAAGAGAACTGTGCTATTTAAACAGCTGGGCAGTTTAATTGACTTCTTTTGTCTTCAGTAAATGGCTGTGAGTGCAGTACAACTGAAATCTAGTGACTGAAACTTAACTTTTTTTTGCCATTTTACTGCTCTGTCGAAGTGTGGGGAAGTCCCCAGGTGTGTGCAAGAGGCTAATTACCTGAATGTAATTTCGGGGCTCAGGGGTGAGCCAATAATCGAGCAGGTTTGCCTCTGTGGGAGGGTACGCTCTTGTTTACATATCACGCTCACGCATAGCGCGAGCGTGTGCGTGAGCGTGAGTGGCACGAGCGCCACTCTGAGAAGATTTGCACAGGTAATGCAAACAATAGAAAAAGGTGTTTTATTTTAAATAAGGGTTTGTAGGTTATATTTATCAATATTTCAGTGTCCAGGTTTAAAGTTATATGACTGATTGTGTTTAAGTAAGCGGATTTATTACATAATCAAAGACTGATTGCCTAGGATAACTTATTTTAATACTGGTCATTTTAGGGAGTTCTCACTTGTTTTTTCCAAAAAAGCTTGGGTAATGTGCTGGTTGCTTGTTAGCCAGGCGCCAGTTTATAGGGGTGGACTCTAGTGAATCCTGAATATTAGCTTGGTAATGTGAATTTGAAGCAAACCAGTTTATATATATTTGTCACTTTCTGACATTTTAGTCTGAGTTTGAGCTAGAATTTGAGTCTGATATACATATTTATATTTATTATATGTTATATACTACAAACCATATATTCCCCTTATAGTTTAAATCTCTGCAGATTTGTTAGGGAAGAGATAGAGCTCAAATTAGCTTCAACCTGACTGAACAGGTTAGATTGAACTTTTTAGCTAGAGTGTTTTTTTTTTCTCTGTTTATTAACCACCTTAATAAACACTATGTATACCTGTAGTGGTAAGATGGTGAACAAGACTACCAAGAGGAAAAATAAAGGGAAACAATTGCCAAATGCTAATAAGAACACAAAAGGTAATTGCTGTGTATAAACTCAGGAACTGGTTATTATGGTTTCTGCCCCTAAGGAACCGTAGGAATCATTCCAATATCTCATTCACCCTACTTTTTAAAGGAGCAATTTGTTGATGATTCCAGATTAGATTCTTGTGGAGATAATCCATAGCTTAATGGGAGAAAGCCAAATTTTGTAAAAAAGATTGATAAGAATCAGGATAAGAATGTCCTGGATAGTTTGAATAATACAAATCAAGATATTATGGTAAAATTGTTGAAGAATCATTATAGTGAAGGTAAAAAGAACACAAGGGAAAGGTTGGGGGGAAAACAACTAACTTCTATTGATAGTAATGCTACAACTTCTGAATTGGAAGTAACTAGAAGCCCATTTATTTGCGCGAAATCAGCTTGTCAAGGAAAAATTACTGATTTTTAAAAAAAAAAACCTTAATAAATCTCAGGAACTTATAAAAATGAATAGTTCACATTTTCTACATTGTGTAGGTGGTCAAGTTAGTGCCACCATGGGGGAGCAAGTAAATACAACGGATTATCCAAGGGTCTCTATTTATGATGATTGGGTTGGGGAGGTAGAATCCAGTCATCAAAATGAGGTGGCAAGTCAAGGGGACTATGTAAATAAGGACGATGGTATTTCATGTTTTCCATCTGGTATGAACTTATTTAGTCCATTGGAGATATCAAGTGAGGCAGGGAGTTCTATAATGGACTCTAAAGAATCATTGTATACAATTTTGGATGGTGCTCCTGATGAGCTATTTGAAAGAATGGACAGAGAGGTTCAGGATATTCAGTTAGATCAAGATTGTTTTGTTCAGTGTCCTGATACCATATCAAAATATACTATTAAGGCCCTTGCTCATCCGGTGATGTCCAAGGTTGTCTTATTGGAGGCATATAATGGTATTAAAACAAGACTGGAAAACCTCTCACGCTTTTGTGCAGAGAGATTTGCCTCACTTGAACAACAAATCTCACAGTTATCTGAGGAAAAGGAAGTTTATAAAACAAAGCATATTTTGTCATTCCCTTCCTTAAATATCCATGTGCCCCTAAAAGGCAAAAAGGGTAAAAAGAGGGGGGGATTAAATAAGAAAAAAGGGGGATAAAAGGAGACTAAGGCTGACGGACTCATTAAGATTAATAAACCAGAAAAACAGAACCATAAAACAAAAATTAATGATGAATATATAAATAAAGCAGGGATTAAAGGCTATACTGTTGCAGGTGAAATACAGGTAGACAAAGAAAATTATACATTGAATAGAAATAATTCTGAAGCAAAAAATAAGCCTATGGTTGAGGAACTGATACCCATAAAAGAACAGGGAAAGGGGATGGGTAATCTCATTGTGGGACAAAAGACAAATTCTATAGAGAGTTCAACTAATGGAGATAAGCTTAATAAAGACCCCTATTTAAACCCATTGTTAGTTATGGAGGATAGTAATTTTGATGGGAATGATTTTGAAGAATATAATTTAAAATGCACAGGCAAGGAAGTCATTTTTAAACTAGATGAGATGTATTTTAAAGATTATGAAACTAATGCATCATTGACTAATAGGATAGTGCATATGTTAAGAGCTAAATTGGGGTTACCAGCTGTTGCAGATGCACTTTTTATGGTTATTAGGGATACATCCAATGCTTCCAATTCAGTTTATTTTATGTTTCCTAATATGGACATGGCAAAACTAGCCTGGGCTAAACACAGCCTGGTAAACTCATTGGGATTTCTGTTATCAACACCAGTTACTTGGACAACAATCTGGAAAAAAACCTATAATGGGGTAAAAACAGGAAAAATGCTAACACATGATAAATGTAAGTCCACTCTTGCATTATTGAATTGGGAGTTTGGAGTTTCCTCTGAATTTTCAATGGTCTCTATTTTTTGGTTAGAGACATTGGAGGGAGAAACTGTTACTAATTTATGTACCCTTTTGAAGATGATTCTTTCAACCATTATTAAAACCCATATACTTCCTGAAGAATTTGTGGAGGTGAATAGAGTTTGGAATGGTAAAGAGGGCACCCAGATAAATTGCCTTATTGGTTCTGCACAATTATTGGCATTACTTTCTGAAAATAGACATATGTTGGATGAGGTGGGTATTTACTTGGTGGAATTAAATGAGTGGGGTATACTAGCACAGTCTAGAACTGTACAACCTTGACTATACTTAGTAGAAACTCAAAGTAATGATACCTCATTAGAGCAGGATTGGGGGTTAGAAAGTAATTCTGGTTATAATGTCCTTAATTGGAACATAGCAGGACTTTACAATAAGTTTGCAGACCCGCAGTGGGTTACCTTCATTGCTAGACATGAAGCCATTATTCTTCAGGAGACATGGGTGTTAGCATCCCCTTATTTGAATGGCTATGAATTTAATTTTATTCCCGCAATCAAAGGAAAAATGCATGGGAGAAATAAAGGAAGTCTGGTTACTATGATCAAAATTAGGGATGGAGTAAGGGTAATAAAAAGTTATTCACCCACTCCTGAAATACTTATGGTAGTTGTTAACTGGGATTTATATATAGTCCTGATTGTAAATATATATATTCCACCAAGCTTTCATACCCACTCAACACATGATTTCTGGTCCAAATTGTCTGTGGAAATAGATTTAATTACACAATCAAATATGGTAGATACTGTTCTTTTAGCAGGGGATTTTAATGCTAGGATAGCAAACTTTGACAATTTATCAGTGTTGCAAGAATTATTACATATGTCAGATCTGGAACAAAGAAATACAACTAATATGACTGTTAATGAGGCAGGGAGACTTTTGAACCTTCATTACAGATAATTTTTTGAATCTCAATGGGAGATTAGAAGGGGACTGATTGGGAGAAAGTACTTTTTTCTCTACAGTAGGTAAGAGTGTAATTGATTTTATTTTATGTTCTCCCCTTAATTATAATTTTTTCAGGAGATTGGAGTTGGTTATGAGAACAGAAAGTGATCATGCAGCAATTTTGCTGGATTTTAGGAATTCTGATAGTAATATCTCCTCTTTAAAGAAGCCTATGGCAGAGCTTGAGATTAGTGGAAAAAGAGGTTAAGGCTGAATAATAAGATGATGTATGGAGTTTCAAATCTTATATACTCTCCAACTTTTGCTCATTTATATTATAAAGTACATACTGACCCTAAAGGTGAACAGATTAGTCATCTACTGAATTTAGGGTATCAACAAATCAATACAGTGGTCTATTCAACTAATATCATTAAGCCTCAGCCAGTATCTTGGCTTGACGGGCATTGCAGGAGAGAGAAAAGGAATCTAGCGAGGCTTATTAGGCAGACTAAAAAAAATCCAAGTAAGAGGGCAATTTCAAATTTAAATAAATTTTGAAGTGAGTATAAAGAACTTCTTGCCCCCCAAAAAAGAGAGTTTACTTATAAACAGTGGGAAGTAATGTATTGAGCCATCAAGAAGGGTGATACTAGGCTCTTTTGGGTCTTAGTATCTAAGGGGGCTGCTAATCAGAACTTTAGACCACCTATATATATTCCCAAAGAAACTTGGATAACATACTACATCTCATTACTTAATAAACATCCTAATAGTGGGTGTGATGTGTTAGATAATTTTAACACTGGGAGAATACATACCTTTAGTGTTTACTTTTGGACAGGTGGAAGATGCTATTGTGAACCTACCAAATAATAAAGCACCTGGACCTGATTTGACATCGGGAGAAGTTTATAAAAAGTATTTGAATTATTGGGTAATTTTTCTTACAAATTTTTTTCAATATTTGTTTAAGAGAGAGATTCATACCACCTTCTTGGACAAGAAATATAATAGTTCCAATTCATAAAAAAGGACAGTTTCAATCTCCATCTATCTATCGCCCAATCAGTCTCATTGATATCAGTGGAAAAATCTTTGCTAAAATATTATTACATAAATTACAAGACTGGTCATCTGTAAGTTCCCCTTTATCCATATTTCAAGCAGGTTTTCACAAGGATTTTTCTACGACAGATAATATTTATATTCTTGCACATTTGATAGAAAAATATAGGTCATTTCGTAAAATGAAGCTGTATGTTTTGTTTGTAGATTTTTCTGCAGCATTTGACTCTGTTAACAGAGTCAAATTATGGGAGATATTAATAAATAGACATGTACCCTTAAATTTGTTGGTCCCAATTTATATGTTATACTCACATACAACTTCAGCCGTTAGATATGATAAAAAGGGTAATATTATTGATTATTTTAGTACAACTTCAGGAGTCAAACAGGGATGCCTTTTGGCTTCCTTTTTATTTAGCTTGTATATTGACTCTCTTTTGACCTACAGGGACGTACCTAGTCTTGATTCCCCTAAAATTAAGAATATGTTAGTGCACAGTCTTGCCTATGCAGATGATTTAATTATTTTTGCTTTATTTGTTCAAGGTTTGCAAAATAAAATAAATCAACTTTATTCTAAATGTAAACATCTGGATTTAATAATAAATATGAAAAAAACTAAGTTTATGATCATCACCCCATAACAGGGACAAAGAATTAAATCAAGGATTTATTTAAACAATGAACTTATAGAGGGGGTAACTTCTTATACATATTTGGGGGTGAAATTTGTATCAAATGGAAACTGGATAGAGCATTGGAGGGAACAAGTGATAAGGGCAAAACTGATTGCTAAAGCTTTGTTACGCTTTAGCAGGAAATATGCAGGCCATTCGGTCTTACCAGCATTAGTTGCTGGTGAAGCAAAGATTAATCCTATTCTCACATATGGAACAGAGGTTTGGAACAATAATGTTCCTTTATGGTTGGAAACTCCACTCTCCTTTTATTATAAATCTTTATTGCAGGTCCCATTAGCCACATCCAATGTTATAGTTAGGGCCGAAATGGGTAGAGTTCCCATCGACACAATAATTGATATACGTTCCATGGGATATTGGTTAAAAATTATTAATCAGCAGGTATATTTTTTGCCTTTATTATGCCTGAAACAAAAGCTCTCTTGGCATAAACAAGACTTTATGTCATTTTGGGTCAAAAATATTCAGAGTATTTTGGGCAGAGTTGATATGTTTCATCTTTAGACAGATTGGGAGAAATCAATTTCAATATCTCCCTCGTTTAAGGAGTTTGTTAAAAAGAGAATACTCAGGTCTGCTCAAGAAAAACAAATGGATCTTCTTAGAGTCCAACACCAGGCTAGCTGGCTAGCACAAAATAAGATTGATGCATTTATATAGAACTATTTAATTCTTCCGCTGACCCCGTTAGATAGGAAAATGATTACTTGGGCAAGGATGGGAATTATTTGTTCTAAATATGTATTTTTCAATAGAAAAACTTTACCCAATTCAGGACTGGAATTATGTAAGTGTAATAGGGGTTTTGGAGAAAATCTTTATCATATTACGGTACAATGTCCATTCTATAAAACCTTGCTGTTCAATTTGTTAAATGATTTTCTCACTAAATATGTAAATGCAAAATACGATCCTTTATTCATACTTATACACCCTCTGACATTAAAGGAGGCTAAGATGGCCTCAAGTTTTTTTTTTCAAGTAATGAAGTATAAAAAAAAACATCTCCCTGCCTCTGAGAATTAATTTGGGGATGGAAATGGAAAAAGTGCTATAACTGGCAGTTTTATAGCTCCTAGGGTAAAGGAACAGAAGGAAAAAAAATAGAAAAGAAAAGGAGAAAGAAAGAAAGAAGGAAGAAAAAAAGAAAAAAGGGGGGAGGAAAAAAAGAAAAAACTTTAGGTCAGACAAGAAAAATTTGTCAAGTATTTTCCCTTTTTTGTATTTTATTTTGTTAAGTACTCTCACTCTTTTTTATATATTTTGTATTGTGTTTTTAAATATCTGATAATTTTTCAGAAAGTTGTAATGTTTTTAGTATATTGTAATGATGTGTTCACCGAGCAATAAAGTTGAACTTGACTTGAGGGTATACATATTAAGCTTCTTTGATCTCTGTTCGTATGGCTTCTGGTGCAGACCCTGCACCATTTTTGATTGCCCTCTTCTGGACTGCCTGCATCCTGTCTATGTCCTTGCAGAGATGGTGTCTCCAGAACTGCATGCAGTACTCCAAATGGAGTCTCACCAACTGTAGGTACAGAGGGATAATGACTTCCTGTTTTCTACTGATGATGCCTCTCCATATACATCACAGTATCCCCCTAGACCTCCTTACTGCCTTCTCACATTGCTTGCTTACCTTTAGTTCCTCTCATATGACTGCCATAGGTCCCTTTCCATTTTTGTTGCTGTTAGTACCCCCCACCCATTGTGTACTCTTCCCCTGCATTTTTGTTTACCAGGTGCTTTACTTTGCACTTCTTTGCTTCAAATCTAAGCTGCCATATCTCTGAACATTCTTCCAACCTTGCTGAGTCCCTCCTCATCCTTTCCACCACCCTTTTGTGTATCATCCCTGATGCAGATCTTTGTGTTGTCTGCAAAGAGGCAGATTTTCCCTTCCAGTCCCTCTGTAATGTCACTTACAAAGACATTAAAGAGGTCTGGTCCCAGTACTGAACCCTGCTGTACCCCACTAGTAACCACCCTTTCTTTGGAGTGGACTCCATTTACTATTACCCTCTGTGTCCTGTTGTCCAACCATTTATTTACCAAGGCTACAACCCTGGGACCCACTCACAGGCTGGTGAACTTGTTTATTAATCTTTTGTGTGGGACTGTGTCAAATGCCTTGCTAAAGTCTTGGTAGGCCATGTCCACAGCCCCTTCCTGGCCTACTAATTTGGTCACCCAGTCTAAGAAATCTATTAGATCCATCTGACATGACCTTCCTACTGTGAATCCATGCCGCCTTGGGTCCTGTGTCCCACTGGCCTCCAGGTACTCAACAGTTCTTTCTTTCAGAATTGATTCCATCATTTCCCTACCACTGAGGACAAACTAACAGGACTGTAGTCTCCTGCCTCTTCCATTTTGATTTGTATATTTGCCTCACTGAAAGGCTTGTTACATCTGTGATGGCATTCATGATGTTTCCCCATTGTTCCTTCACCCATCCTTCCTGCCCTTTCACTAGTGCATTCCTTAAGCACTCTCAAATTTTATCAAAGTCAGCCCTCCAAATGGTCAGTACTCTCACTTTTTTATGGCTTGACTCTACGGCTGTGTTTATAGAAAACCACACTGTTTGGTGGTCACTTGTTCCCAGATGGCTACCTACTTCTAACTCTGAAATCCTTTCTCCATCCCCATTTGAGAAAACAAGGTATAATACTGGGTCCTCCCAAGTGGATTATAACACTAGCTATATGATGCATGCCCCCTGTATGGCATCAAGGAATTTCCCTGCTATTGGATGTGGCTGCAGTAAAGGTGCTCAAGTAAACATCTGGCATATTCAGGTCCCCCATCAACAATATCTCCCCTTTTCCTGCCATCTTAGGGATGCATTCTATCATTTCCTTCCCCTGAGATAGAGGTCAGCATACAACCCCCATGCAGATTGTGGTGCCATTTCCAGTCTCCATAGTGACCCACAGTACCTCCTGTCCTCCCTATTTACCCTTTATGTCAGTTAATTTGATTCCTTCCCTTACATACAGAGATACTCCACCTCCTCTTCTACCCTCCCTGTCCCTCCTGTAGATTGTGTACCTTGGTATGTTGACATCCCAGTCATGGTTCTCTGTGTACCATGTTTCTGTGACTGCCACAATATCCAGGTATCCTTCTTCCATCAAGGTCACTAGTTCAGGGAGCTTGTTACCCAGACGAAGGGACTTGGTACTCATTGCCCTCCATTTTCTGATGGCCTTACCCCTTTTAGTCCCATCCCTGTCCTTACTGCATTTGCCTTTTCCTCCATTTACCCCTTCTCTTCTCCCTATTGACTTCTCCATTTTGTTGTTTATCTCCCTAATTACCCTGTTTTGTTGGGGGGCTGGGATTTTCCTGCACCTTTTCAGTGACTCCCCGCTTGGCTACTTTAAATACCACTGATTCATTTAAACCTATCATATAGGATCCTGGTTCCCCTACTGGACAGATGCAAACCAGCTCACCAGTATAGGATTGCATCCCTCCAGATGGACCCCCATTCCCCAATGAAGCCAAAACCATTAACTCAGCACCAGTTTTTCAACCATTGATTGAATCCCATGGTGTGAATCAACCTAGTCTCACACATGCCATAGACAGGCAGCACCTCCAAGAAGATTTCCATGTGTAATACTTGTCCAAAGTTCCTTCTCAACTCCACAAACTCTGCCTGCACTGTTATGATCCCATTCCCAGCCAGGTCATGAGACCCTAGGTGGACAATGATGTCCAGCTCTCTCCCCAGTGCAGCTGCTCCAGCGATCCTGAGAATTTCCTCCCTGTCCCTCCAAGTCATGGCGCTAAGCAGGCACCTTACCTTGATCTCCCCTTCCTCCCAAGTTCTAACCCCTGACAACTGAGTCCTCCACAAGGAGTTATTTCCTTCCACTCTGGGGTCCTGTGCCACCCTCCTGTGGGTGTCTTTTGGGGAGGTTCCCAGCATCCTCCTTGGTCTCCACTGTGGGTTCCTCCATAGAGGAATCATGCTCTACCACAATGGCATATTACTTTAGGAGAGGTACAACTGGAGGGATGTGCCTTTATTCCATCACCCTCACCCACCCTGACCCCACAGTGATCCACAGGTGCCCGTCATGGTGGGATACTTAATCTCTTAAGGTAACTGAAGCACTGGAACTTAAGGATCATGCCTCAACCAACCACAGGTTTTCTGAAATCCAACAACTAAGCACACACTGTCATGTCATATTGTTACAACCCCCCTTACAGAAAAACACACTAACTTGTGGTTGGTGAATACACTGAGGCAAAAGCAACCAATGTCATCTGAACCAACTGATTACACACCTTAATCACTGACTCAATGAATTCACCACTCCACTTCCATACCCTTTCCCTACATCCTTGCAGTAATGCCTGAGCCCTGGGAATGCCAGATCCCACTCATGGTATTGTGCGGACCATGTATCAGTGATGGTAATAATGTGAACCACTCCATCTGCCTTTAGAGACTGCTGTCCGTCTGTTTTTTGCTCCTTTCACTCAAGGAGAGTAGCCTCCAATATGTATCCTTCCCATCCTTCCCATTCTGAACCGAGTTATTAACAACACTACATGAACACTCCCATGGTCCAGCTTTAATTATCTCTGGGTAAGCTAATTTGGCTCACCGATTTGGAGATCCAGTTTGATTTCAACCCACTTGTCTCAACCCAAAAGTAGTGAAAATCATGACTGGAGGCTATACACTCCCTCAGCATATGTTTTAATACACAGATCCCTGCTACCTTAAATACATGCTATCCTTTGCCTACACGGTACAGCTATCCCAAGTTATACCCTGTCCCCCTAAAAGATCATATAATTTGGTATGAATCCAGGACACTAGCCATGTGTTAAACTCCTCCAATCTCAGTTTTCATACAGCGAATTCTTCTGGGTACTGTGAGTGCCTCCAATAAAGCCACCAAGTTCCTTGCAAGCTCACACAACTTCCCAATGTCCACAAACCTCCCCTGACCATCCTTGAACATGTTTCCTCCAAGTCATCAGTACCTTAGTGTCCTACGACATACGGTTTCACCCTTCCCTTTTTTGCACACTTGCGAATAAACTGGCCTACACTTCCTGCTGCCATTCCTGACATGCACTCCACCCAAATGCAACCCCCAGAACTAAGAGTAACACCCTTGCTCATGTTTTGCAGCAGACCCTTTGCATTTTCCTTGCCCAACTTTTGTACCTTCCCAATCTCTTACATACCTGTCTCGATCAGATATACCAGAGTGTTTCTGAGTCCATCTGATATCGTGTTTCATGACTACCAAGGCACAAAACACACTAGCTTTGCATATACCTTATCATGCTGTATTTTGTATGTTGAATTATCATATAAGAAATGCACAAGCAGTGGAATGTTTGCTTTCATAATGACTTTCACTTACACATTATCTAAAGAGTTCAGAATGCGTCATTGCCTCAAAAGGGTACAGTCAAATTCCATGACATTTGAATTGTGGCACAGCAACACCATGTACAGCATGGAACTGTGAACAGGAGACTACTCTGCTATCCACTACAACAGTGGTTCTACGCCACTGTGCACAACAGTCCAGAAAATGACTTGATGAATCTATGTGAAACCAGCATATGAACAGTTGCTTATATGTAGCATGGTACTAGTACATGCCAACTAACATATGTTACAAGCACAGCTCTCAGTATATTTATTTCTATTCATTGACGCTTCTCAACCACCTTGCTCTGCACAATAGGTGGAGATTTTCATTGACAAAACAGAGTTGGCACAGCATCTTTTTTTAATCGACGTTGACCCGGGCGATAGTTGATGCTCTCTAAAACAATGGGGTGGATTATAAACTGATTAGGTTCAAAATTATCAGAACATAAAACACTATGTGTAGATGGCAACCAGTTATCCCTCTTGACTGCATCAGTCCACTGGTTGTGACGTGGATTGTCGGTAGGAAAATGATAAAAACTATGCCCAGATGACAAGTCATTCTTACACCCAAAAGCTGAACAGTATGGCATGTTGTTAATGATGCAAGTGTTTGCTTGATACCTGTCACAGTGAACTTTATGGTTAATTTAAAAAAAACCATGGTAATGTAATCCAAAGATAGCTGTAAAGACTACATACACACAATATTCCTTTTCCAAGCTGCTTTACAACCAGACAGTATCCCTAAAATACAGTCACATACTTTGAAGGAGAATGGGTTAGCAAAAAAACAAAATTTGTAACAGTAAGGCAAAAATAGTAAACTGCAATATAACTTGTGCACAATGATGCTTGTCAAAGTAGCCAGCATGTATGCCTCAGGATATGACAGGTGCAGAAGGTGCTGTCACCAACTAACACAATCAAGACTCCTTACAGACAAAAATACATCAAATAATAGGACAGAATGCAATCATTTCCAACTATGTCCATAACAATATAACTTGTTGAAGGCTATCATGTGAAGGATATGTAACAAAAATGTGTTTACAATATCATGCTTTTCTTATCAGATAACATTCACTGCATTACACATATCAATACACAACTATCATTTAAACACGGTTTTCAATCAAACTGTGGAATTAGCTATAAATAACATACAAGACCACCAGCAGGGGTAGAAATAAGTGGAATGACTACAGAAAGTTAACTCAGGCAGATCACAGCACTGTTAAAAGTATCCAAACTCTGAAAAAACTGACCAAAGAGTAACAAGTCCACGACACAAACAGATTGAAATCTGAAGAAAACTACTACAAAAAAAGCATGACTATACTGTTCAGCATATGGGCAGTCTGACTTGTAAGACATAAATATACCATCTGCTATGTGAATCACAACAGCTTGACAGGAGCAGGCTGACAGGATCAAATTCAGGTGACATAAGCTCCGTGAATTACACCAATGGCATCAGTGACCATTCACTGACAGCACTCATCAGATCAGCCTCACACTGTCACTAAGCTGCTGAGCAAAGAAACATGCAATACTTTTCAAAACAGCATAAGGAAAAAAACATTAGCACAATTCCTATTTAGCCAACATTAAAAGACTGCACATACTTTCCACCATCTCACAATTAGAAAATCAGCAAAATGAAAAGGATGCATCATATGAATTTTCACAGTATAAGGGGTATCTTGACAGGCATGCCAGCTTATCTTCAAGGAATGCCATTTGTTTACTGCTGCTGGAGATTCACAGGAAAAAGCCACAGATAGCTAAACAAAGTCTAGTCAGAGCTGATATGGCTATGGAAAACCTTTGGGATGCTTTTACCCATTATTGCTAAACAATTTGCACAATGCAGATCTGTGGAGAGGCAGTTTCAATGTGGTCTTCCTTTTATACATTTTTACAATGTGTTTTCCTAGAATATGCTTGCTGATTTCTATTTGTTTAGCATGGATAGTTCACAGAAGAAATTGAATTTTATTTTCAGTGGGGCTGTACATCTACACAATATTATGCTGCATTGTGTAAAACCAGAAGGCACTAAAAACAATATTTTACATCTGGAGGGATATATTAATTGCTGGATCAATGCATGAGCAGAAAGATGTGTTGCACAAAGAGGGTGCACCTGTCAGCACTGATAGAATATTAATAGAGAATGCACCACTGGTACAGGGTGTGCATACAGTGAAGTCCACCAGGATGAAGCTCAGAACTGCAGAATTCTGCAGTAGAGTTACTGTAGCAAACAATGCAATTTCAAAGGGAGTTAATCCCTTTTGTCATGCAGTAAACATGTGACACTGCACTTCATCCTGGCAGGCTTCATTGTTCCTGTTGAAAATGTGACCCTGGATGGGAGTCACAGTGCAGGTGGCCACCAAGTCAGGTGCATCCAGGGTGACCCCAACTGAATACCTTCCAGGAGGAATGCATGGCACATACCAGTTTACACCACAATCCCCATGGGTGATATTCAGCCCAGGAATGCAAATGAATTAATTAATTGAGAATGCAGGGTGCAAAGGAGTCTTATGCATGCTCATTACCAGTCCATTTGCATGTTGGCATGGGGATGAATGCACCAGAGCAGCTCTCACCCCCAAACCCTGACCCCAATCACTCCCATGTGGAACAGGCCCTGAAGTCTCTGGTGGTATAGTGGCACCCCCCCACACCTTCCACCAGCCCTGATCATGCCGTAGTCCAGACTGTATTGGGTCCATATTGTAGGGACCCCAATGCCATCCCTAATTGCACCTGAATACACCTACAGTCCACATCCATAGTGTAGTGGCCCCTGCTCCCCCTCAGCGGTGCACAGACACCCCCTCACTGCCCCCCCAGCCCATCCCATTGTGATGACTAGCTCTGTAATGGGATTATACCACTCTATCAGCAGGTGGTGGAGCACTCGCAGTAGGATGCTGGAATGTGTTATACATAGGCACAAGCTGTGTGTGGGTGATAACACCCAGTGGCCATTCTCCTCAGGCACTCGCATGCGGATGCATCATCCCAGTGCCATTGCACTGCTCAATGTGGGTGATGGCTGATGCTGTACCCACTCACACAGATCCAAAACAGGCATGTTACAGCTGACCTCCCATTCATTCATACAATTGGGGAACTGAAGATGAACAACCTATAGCCTGAAGCATACACTGCAAATGGCATTACAGGATACCACACTCCATGGCACCCGGGATACTTCAGCAGTCCAGAGGGTGACATGTTGCACAGGAGAACAGGGGAGAGTGTGGACTTGCAGTGGTGTATGACAGCAGAAAGATGCAGCATCAGCAAGGCATGCATTGGAGGTATGTAATTTCCATCTTCAGTTTGCCAGGGACGTACACACAGCTGCATACACTGGTGGATCTGCAGCTGGCATGGTGCCCCAATGCATGGTGCAGCCAGTTGGGTCATTCCAAAGTGCAGGTCCCCAGCCCGGGTTCAGTGGAGTCAATGGTTGGCCATGGCATGGTGTAGAGAGAAGTGCCAGTCTTTGCAACAGGTTGGGTATGGGGGGAGTGAGGAATTTGGATTTATATGCTATGCATAAGGCATAATGGCGGACTATATGAAATAACAAATATCAAACTCATTATTTCATGAACAATACTCAAAATTAATAATCACAAGTCAGACAATCTTTCAAAAGATACTAGTAATGCCTGTAAACAAATTTATTGCAAATAGACATATATACTGTATATAAATATATACACACACATAAATACACACACACACACACACACACACACACAAATGCTATTTTTGCATCTTATAGTTGTCAGTTTTCAGACAAATTTTCATAGACTTTTTTCTGTCCACCTTATGGAATCTTGAATGAGTTAAGTAAATTGTATTTAACTAAGGCCCTGATCCAGCAACTCATTAAATACACACTCAGTATATCATATTATAAAATGACAAAAAACAATCTCCTGTTTGCAGTTATTTGATCAGGAATTTTATCAATGATATAAGTTATTTTTGTTACATCTATGTTGGTCCAACAGAAGTTATCAAATCATTTGCTTCTGTATCATTCATGGTTTGTTGGCAGTTAATTCATTAGATGAGGTCTCCCTTGCCAGGAGTTTGATTGTTTCTCTACCACCCCCCCAAACCCCCAAACCCACACACACACACACACACACACACACACACACACACGCACACACACACTTACTATAAGAGATATCAGTAGCTCTTATCTGTTATGTTTTGGAAGCAGGCCACAGCCCTTTCTGTCAAAAGCAAATTTATGTATTTATTCTGGGTAATTCACTGAAGACCTGGCATTTTATCAGATAGGTCTTGAGAGGTTAAAAACAGTGTAAATCTTTAAAAAATGTGCTGGGAAAGGATAACATTTATGAGGCATGAATCTTTCATGAAAGATATTCATCCCCAACTGAAGTTAGTAGCAAAAATGTTTAAATGCTAATCATTTAAAAGTGCAAGCTGTTGCATTTTGAAGTGGGTAAACAAATCTCCAGTTTAATAGGCAACCAATATTTAACAAGCTGTTTCAGTTTCTGAATGGCCATCAGATAAGCAGCTTGGAGTTATGTCTCCAACATTCTAAACAGAAAGAAGGGATTATTTTATTTTAGTTGTTATAGTGATTTGTAGATGTGGAAGGATACATTGAAAAGTCCGAAAAAATGTGTTCCATGAAACTCCATTTTCAAGCTACGGATAGCAAAATGGCTGTAGGCTCTGCCCACAGCCAGAAACATAGCTTCACATTCAAATACCCATCTTTGAACACAGTCCCCGATATCAGATCTGCGAAGCTGCACCAGCAAACAGACACGCACACACAATGTAGAAAGGAACAGTGACATGGAGATACATGGTGACAGAATAAAATAAAAGTGCATGAGAGAAGGTGATATCCATATAGAATGAACACAAATAAAACCACATTTATTATTGAAAAGAACATTTATTCAATATGCAATGCAAGGCATCTAAGCAGCAAAAACTGAAGACAGATCAACCAGCAGTGCTACATATCTAGCACGGGTGGCTAGTGTAAAAATGACATTGGAGAGCAATGGGACTGACTAACAGGCAGAGAAACAATGTCATGGAATGAAGCACCTCAGCTACGGGTAGAAAAATGCTAATATTTCATACCACACAATACAAATATATAAAAAAAACTTGGAGAAATGCAGCACAACAGCTCAAGGACAAAATACGCTAAGAACTACAGGGAATTAAAATCAATGCATATGATCTTTAAGACTCCAAAACCACATAAGCATTTCAAAACAGAATCCTTACCCTTTTAGATGACATAAAATTATATTATAAAGTACAATAAATCCTGTCTGACAAAATTAAATATAAGAATATTTTGAAATTTCACAAGAAATTAAGGGGTGGTGGTTTTCAGTTAGTCCTATAACTTTTAACATTGATCTTTTGAGGTAACATAATGGTATGCATTTTAAAGCTCTAACTCCCACCTATTCATTGAGACCACACTTGAATATATATTTCACTTACTCTTGAAGTAATGGCCCAAGAATATGCATTAAGTACATGGAGCTGAAAATCGCAAAATTTATAAAGGTGTGAGTACAAATTGATGCATACTACCATTTTGCTCCAGCATTCATGCGATCAACAGACAAATCATGAATTGTTTTTGTTTGTTTGTTTATTTGCTTAATGAGATAGCACACTGGAACATAAGTTCCATTAACAGGTGCTACTCACATTTTGGGTATGTTTGCTACATTAAACAACCATTGGCATTTATTTACTTCTCTGGTGACACCCCACCTCCGTCTATTTATCTGCAAGCAGCCATTGCAGTGCTCTGTGAAGTAGACTCTTTCTGGATTTCAAAATAGACCTGCACTTCCAGAGCTCAGCCACCATGATCTTGCAGGGGGCATGCAAGGTTTAGCTGGTGGGGTTCTTGGCAGATACAAATCTGTGTACAATTCACACCAAGAGTGCTACCATTATGCCCAAAGATAGTGCAACCCAACTATCAGGAGAGAGCTTGATCGCACAGCCCCAGCAAACAGCAGCAGCAGAGAAACACAAACAAAGTCTCTTTTAAGAGCCACAAAAAAGGCTGTAATCTTACTTGAAAAACTGGGCAAACATTTTGGGAAGTTATATGATAAATGGTCATGTGGTCAACACAAACCAGTGAGAGTATCCAACAGTATGGAAAGTAGAGATGAAGTATGACCATCTTACTGTATGCCATACTGGTAACCAGCCATGGTACTGTAGAAGAAATATTACTTGTACAAAAAATAAATAAAACCTTGGCAATAGATACACTTCCTAAAGAATTGCCTCAGGCACATCTGTGGCAGTGAGCAAAAATTTTAGCTGCTCTTTTTATCAAAATTAAAATTCCTTTTAGATGACACCAGTTTGCTAAACCTGGGGTTATCATCCCAATGTTTAAGAAAGGAGAAAAATATGGTTCATTGTGCTACTGCCCAAATACTCTACTTTATGTACCCTTCATGCTCTATATATGATACCTATTGGACAGACTAGAAAATGGTGGTGGAAAACCCCATTCTGGGATAATCACCAGGTGGCTTTAGAGCTAAGATACCAAATATTGATTATATATTTATTGTGAATTATTTGATAAATGTGTTAATGTCAAAGAATCTAAATTATATATGGCTTACATGGATCTAAAATATATGCATACATAGTTACCTTCAGATTGGGCACAATGATCTTTCTTGTCTGCCCAAGATGCAGCTCCTAATTAAGTTTCAGTTGCTGCCCCTCTCCCATTTTGTGCTCCCCTTCCCCCGGCACCCCCCAGCCCCTGTTGATTACCTCCCCCCAGTCTGTAAATTGCCCATGTACCTGTCCCACCCCACCTTGAATTTCTCCATTTCCTGTGCCAGCAGCTCCCCCGGTAAGGCATTCCAAGGTGCCACTACCCTCTCTGTGAAGCAATGTCTCCTCACCTCCCCCTGTACCTCCCCCATATTAGCTTAAGGTTATGACCCCTCATGTTTCCCTTCCCCTTAATGTGAAGAGACCCTCCGTGTTTACCCTATTGATCCCTTTCATATATTTGAAAGCCTCTACCATGTCCCCCCCTTCCTTCTGAGTTTTAGGGAGTACATGTTCAGCTCCTTAAGTTGCTCTTCGTAGAACATTCCCCCTAGGCCATGGATCATCTGCATGGCTTGTCTCTGAACTCTCTCCAATAGGGAAACATCTCTCTTTAGGTAAGGACACAAAAATTGTACACAATACTCCAAGTGAGACCTCACTAAGGAGTTGTACAGGGGCAGAATTACCTCCCTTCTCCTCAATGTTATCCCCCTAGAGATATACCCAAGCATTTTATTTGCCTTAGCAGCCACTCTCCGGCACTGTTCTGAGTTGTTAATTCTGGCATCTATTACCACCCTCAGGTCTTTTTTCTCCTTCAATATCAACAACTGTTCCCTCAAAATGATAATTATTCCCATGGTTCCTGAATCTCAAATGTAGTGCGCTGCATTTCCTAGCATTAAACCCCAACTGCCAAGTGTGTGCCCACCTTTCCAACCTTATCAAATAGTCTTGAAATGTCTTCCTTCCTTCCCTCTTCACTGTCTACCACCACTCCCAGCTTAGAATCATCTCTGAACAGGCTCATTTTGCCCCTAACTCCCTCATCGATGTCCGCAATGAAAGCATTGAACAGAGCTGGGACCAACATCAATCCCTGAGGGACCCCGCTGATGACCCTCCTGGAAGTTGAATCCTCTCCTTCTACCACCATTCTCTGCTGCTGGTTGCTGAGCCAGTTTGCTATCCATCCCACAATTTTGTCCCCCTCTCCTAGGTTCCGTACTTTACATATCAGCCTCACATGCGGGACCGAATTGAAAGCCTTGCTGTAGTCTAAGTGCAGGACATCAACCGACCTTCCACTGTTCAGGGATCTTGTCACCCAGTCAAATAATTTGACCAGGTTGGTCTGACATGATGTCCCCCAGATGAACCCATGCTCGCTTTCATCTTGAAAGCCATTGACAACCAGGTACTCTAACAACTTTTCCTTCAAGATGGCCTCCATCAGTTTCCCCACTATGGATTTCAGACTGACAGGTCTGTAGTTTCCTGGTTTCTACCTCAGTCCACTCTTGGGGAGCAGCACAACATGTGCTGCCTCCAGTCCAGGGATATCCATTCTGACTGGAGGGAGGAATTGAATAATTCCATCATTGGAGAAGCCAGAATATCCACCCATTCCTTTAGAACTCTGGGGTAGATTCCATCTGGTCCTGGGGCATTATCAGTCCTCAAAGACCTGAAAGCCTACCTCACCCTCCCCACTTGGACCTCACCATCTGTATGTGCCCCCCATCCACTGTCCCAGTCCTACCTCCACTGTAGTAATGGGCCTTCCCTTTCCCTAGTAAAGACTGATCAGAAATACTCATTAAGTACTTCAGCCTGCTCTACCATCCCTTCAGCCCAACCCCTTCCTTCTTTAACCTTCTTATCTGCCCCCTTCCTCTCTCACTGACATATCTATAAAATTCCTTATCTCCCTCCCTGATCCCCTGCGCTAGTCTAAGCCTCTTAGCTGCCTTGGCTGCCTTTACCCTTCTACTGACCTCATTTGAAATCATGTGGTACTCCTCCCTATCTGACTCCTTACAGGAGTGCTTGTGCCTTCTAAAGGCCAACTGCTTCTCTATCAACCCCTGCTGTACTTCTCTGGATCAACAGCAAGGTTTTCAAGCCCTAGCCCAATTAAGATGGGATTTTGTGCAGGCTTTTGTAGTCTCCAGCAGGCCCAGTGTCAGTATCCCCCACTGATGCTCTGTGCTCACTCCTCACTGTTAGCCAGTGATGTGGGTGACTGCAATTGAGTGACTCACAAAAGGGTGATTCAATTGTGGTGCCCATCACAGGGGCTACTGATGAGGGGAAGGGACCGGATGGGGGGTGGCTGGCCTGTATCTACAGGAAGTCACTACATGTACAAGTGCATGGGGGATGGAAGGGAGCACACATAGTGAGGGGTGGGAGAGGATGTGAGGGGTGGCACTGTGGTAGGCTGCTGAGCTGGTCCCATGATGTAGCAGGTCGGCTCACAGCTTTGGTGGTTAGAGTGATAGGTTCGGGTCTGGGCACAAGTTCATTTTTGCTGCCTGTCCTTAATTTAAATTTATTTTACATTTTGCCTCCCTTCCGACATGCCCCCAGGAGTTGAGAATCCTTTGGTAGAGGGGTGTGGGGGCGAAGCCCACTGCAGTGGGGTGGGAGGCCACTGCCTCCTGTATAAATGTAAAAATACAAGTCCCTGCACCATTTTGTTGTAGGCCAGAGTCAGGAGCATCGAATTGATTTTCTCCAACTTTGCCATAACAGAGATCTCCCTTTGGTGGTCACCATTATCACATAGAACCCCCCCTGGCCTGATGATTTTTAGATGTGTCTTGAGTATGTCAGCCATCTCCCCAAAGTCAGCACCCCTAAAGTCCACCACATTCATTTTTGTCAGGTTCCACTCCTTCCCCAGTTCTAAGGTGAACCAAACTACTGAGTGGTCACTCCCTACCAATGGGTCCCCCATTACCAAATTATTTACCTGGTTTCTTTTGACTCAGTTACTATGACACATTTTGACTCAGTAACCATTATACATTATAGTAAATTTTACAACAAAGATCTTTGAGACTTTTTATAGTTAAACATTTTATTAAGGCAGAAAAAAAATGTCTTTGATTTAAGGCTCCTTAGCTGGTCTGAAATGCTTCATAATAAAGCCACCTCAGGGGTAAGAGTAAGTGTGTACGTGTGTGTGTGGGGGGGTTTGGGAGGGGAGTACAGATTTCCACAGAGGTACAAGTAAAGACAGCGGTTAAACAAGTGAGTCTCCTAAACCCTCTATTGTTTAACGTCTTTAATAACAGTATATCAGTGGTAATAGCCTAAATATGCCCCCTCCAAAAAAAATGCACAGCAAACAATATGGATCTCATTATAAGCAGATCACGCAGTTATCCTTTCCCTTGCACCCATCTGTCTCCAAAGAGCCATGAGCATGATACAACAGAAATGAGAAGCATTATCTTTGGAAATTAATACTAAAAAAAAACAAAGGTCATGTTATCTGGTAAACATGTATTTGGGAAAGATAAATAGCATATAGGGAATAGCTTATTAGAGGAACAGGAAGAATACAAATATGCTAGGGTTAATTTTCACTACCAGGGAAAATGGAGAGCTAACTCATTTGCTTAATATATAGAAAAGCAACCATCAGGCAGTGCAATGTGTTCTGCGATTTGGCATAGCATTTGCAAATAATTCTTTCTCAGCACTGTGTACAGCATTTGAAGTTACAGTAAGGATACAATTGTTATATGGATCAGAAGCATGAGGACTTGTTACCAAAAAAGACATTGAAACAATACAGAATTTATGTTTGAGAGCTGTTTTGTGTCTCCCATGTTATATCTTAGGAGAACTAAAGTACTTAAAATCTGGAATGTTTTCAATTTAATGTCTTATCCCCTTAAGACGTTTGACATACTTTACTAAAATTGTGCCTATGCAAATTACAGATATTCAAAAACATGTTGGGCAGAAAGCTTCAAAACAACTGTCAGTACTTATTTTATTTAATTTATTTATTTATATATTCAGAAAAACAACTTTGAGTATACACTCTTTTCAAAAGGTTCCACATCAGGATGTAAAACAGCAGAGACATAACAAAAACTTGACAGTTAATACAAAACATAAGATTGCTATATAATACAGAAAATAGATAAATAATACATTTGAGTAATCTAGACAACTGAAATTAAACAGTGGGAGGAGATTCCAAATTAGCAATGTATGGCATAGCTGCCCCAGGGAGGCCTGTCAAGGTAGAGTATCTGAAAGGATAAGAGAAAGAAAGGGGGGAGTGCGAACAAGATTTCCCAATTAGCAAGGTGTATCATAGCTGCCCCAGGGGGGCCTGTTAAGGCAGAGTAGTGGAAAGGGTAGGAGAAAGAAAGTGAGGAAGAGTGCAGATGAGGGGTAGATTAGAAAAAGTGAAAGAGAGAAAGAGAGGAGGAGAGAGAGAGAGAGAAAGGGAGGGGGGAGAGAAAGAGAGAGAGAGAGAGAAAAAGGGATTGGAAGAAGGAGAATATTTAGGCAGGGACAGTGGGTAGAAAGGGGAGGTGTTGGGGGAGTATGGAGTATTTTAGTTAGTTTTCTGATCTTAATACCATGTTATTAAGTTTAGAAACATAGTACAGTGACTGCAGAAAATGCCTGCCAGCCCAGTCTGTTCAACCTTACTTAATACTCTACAATGACCATCATCCTTCCTTATCCTCACCAATTTCCACCTCCTTCTGCCATTATAAGGCCCTTGTGCATGTCCCATTCATGTTTGAGTCCACCAACTGTTTTTTCACAGTCCATCTCCCCCGGGAGTCCATTCCACTTTGCCATCACTCTTTCTGTAAAATAAAGTACTTGTCAACATCCCTTTTGAACCTTTCCTCAGCCTACTTTAGTGGATTTTCTCTTGTTTTCATGTTTGTACCTAGGGTGGACAGTTCATTGCATTTCACCATGTTGATCCCATGGAGATATCTGTACATTTCAGTCATGTTCTCCCTCTTTTCTTTTTCCAAGATGTACATAATAAGATCTTTCAATCTTTCCTCGTATGCTTTCTCCCCATCCCATATATTATCTTTTGGATATGACTTGTATGTTTTGCAATGGAAAATGGTTTTATATGATTTTAATTATTGGCTCCTTTTTTTTTAGACTGCACAGAACAGATGTGAGTATAAGAACAACAGAGGATCAGAAATTCTAGTAAATCAATTTCAATCTGCTTAAGCAACTTGGTGTGGTGTTGTGCTTATGCAACTTGATGAATAAACTTTGTTGTGTCTGTTTGCCTCTCTGTACCTTGAGAATACCACCCTGTAGGGAAGCTGAAGGCAAGGAACCCTGGAGAAGGTTTCCACTCCTAGAGGTACTGAGGGAGGATTTCCTTAGGCTAAAGGTGGCTTAGGAAGAGCCCTAAGGAAAGAAGCTAGCCAGTGGAGAAGGAGGGCAGGATAGTGGGGCAAAGAACAATTGCATTCTGAATGAAGCAAGAACGCAGGGTTTAAAAAAGTCAAGCTGGGGGGCATGGCTGTTGCTTCAGCCCCTTGAACCACAGGCTTAAGCCTTTCAATTCAATGTGCTTCTGCAAGTTTGTGTGGTGTTGTGCTTATGCAACTTACTGAATAAACTTTGTTGTGGCCATTCACCTCTCTGTGCCTTGGGAATACCACCCAGTAGGGAAGCTGAAGGCAAGGAACCCTGGAGAAGGGTTCCATCCCTAGAGGTACCAAGGGAGGATTCCCTTAGGATAAAGATTGCTTAGGAAGAAGCCTGAAAGAGTGTAGATCTGAAGCATATAAGAGATAACAAATTGGTATTGAGTATTTGGACCTTCACATAGGTCAGGAGAGATAATGGTCAGCAGGTAATTGAAATGAGTAATGACTTTAATGTAGGTCGAATGAATTAAAATGAGAGGGCATGACTTCCCAAGGAGAGAGGGATTGGTAAAGGAGTGCCACCATACATCTCCATCCAACAGTGGAAACCTACATAAATAACTACAGAAACCTACCTAAGTAACTCAGGGAATTACAACTATAGTAACTAGGTATTATGACCTTTGGCACTGAGGAGAAGACCCACCCTTTGAGGAGAAAACCTCTGGGTATCCAAGGCCTAGGTTACCTTCCCTCCAGACTAGAGATGATTTAATTAGCAACAGCTCTGCTGCTGCAATTTAGAAACCTAAATCAAGAGGTGGAAAATATTCCAATTTGGTGGAAAGCTGTCATGATCCCTCTAATGGGAGCACCATGAAGGGTTTCAAGAGGCCTCTGCAACATCAGATACTCTGAAGCTAGAGTGTGATCCCCAAGGTGGGAGAAGGAGAGTAACAACTGCTGAGGCACTCAGCCAGCCTACTGACTAAACACAGAGCAGGTGAACCAAAGACGGTTGTGGGAAGAACAGCATAGAAGGCACTGCTGAACCCGATTCAGCTAGCTAAAGGAGCACTCTTTGGCATGAAGGCCCCATCCCTCATAGCTGAAGTCTTAAAGTATGCATCAAGAGGTGCTGTTGATACTGTTCTATGGCTAAAGTTCTGTCTGTAGTGAAGACATTCCCACTGTGGGCCAGATGAAAAGGACCTCACCCCAAGTTTCACATGCTCTAGTGAGGACTTCATGGGTGCAGAGTGAGACCATCAGCTGCAGAGCAGGCTCTGACCCACAGAAAGTAATGGTTATGGTTGGCATGCCTCTGATTTATGAATGAGAGCATACCCTCAATGTCAACTATGAAGCATTAGATATGAGGCCAGGCAAAGCCAGTCACCATCAGTTAGGTATTGATATGCCAGGTGATATAATTGACTGAGATGACTGGCTGACATGATGGATCAATACAACTGACTGATGAGATCAACTGATGAGACTGACTGATAAGATTGACTGATAGGAATGCCAATATGAGCAAAGCCAGTGGAAAGCAAGCCAACCAGTTCCACTAAGAAAGTCAAATTAATGGTGACATGGAACATAGCTGTTTAGGTAATGATAGGCTGTGATGCCAGTAATTGAATCAATGAGGTTTAGAGTAATTGAATCAATGAAGATTTAGCAGTTGATTGCTATTGTTTCAGCTTAAACAGTGAATTGGTATGACTGGCATGAATACCTTATACGCCATTAAGGTGGAGTTAGGTTATTCAAGTAAGGAGCATTTGCAATGCAGTAATGGAAAACAGTGAATATCTTGAAAGCCATGTAGGCTGTGAGGTTAATGAATTTATGCATGGATAATTGAAAAACCATGTAGGCAAAGGAGCAGGGCATAATTCATTTAACTTTCATAAAAGCATGCTCCTGCTATCTGAAGCCATTATGCCTCACAGTGACATCACAGTCCCTTGCCATGGGAATAACAGGGAAGCCACAAACTGAGCACCATGAGACCAAACAGATAATTTAATGACTGAAAGTTGCAGTATAGACAGAAATTAGAAACGTGCTGTTTTTTGTTTTTTTTGTAATTAACCATCTTTATTGTTTTACAAACATACCCAAGGTAACGGACAGACAATGGAAGGTAAAACTAAAAGCATAAGGCGTAGACATAAAATTGCTGTAAGTACATACAAATTGCCTTCAGAAGATAGTTAAACAAAAGGAGTAACCCAAGGTCCATCCTCCACCCCGCCCCCACCCCAAAGGTTATGAGCAACAAGGGTGAATATACACACATAGAACTTAAGATAATAAAATCTAGGCTTTCCAGGCCATAAGGAAAGCATCAAGAGGGCCCCAAAGAGAAGCATAGCTCAGGTTGCTCAAGACATATGCAATGTGCTTCTCAAGCTGTAAAGCTAAAGTACATTCTTGGTACCATTCTAACAAAGATGGAGATTTATCAGACGACCAATGCCTTAAAATTAGCAGTTTCATTACAGCTGAGATGAGTGAAACATAGGCTTTCCAGATCCTAGAAGAGCCTGCGGGAAAAAAAATATAACAAACAAATCTCCGGCGTGAACATATTGTGAGAGCCAAGGACAGGGCCCACAAGCCTGCAAATGGCACTCCAGGCGGTTCGTATAACCGGGCAAGACCATAGCATGTGGTATAAAGTTCCCTCCTCTTTCTTGCATTTCCAACACAAAGACGTGGGAGAAACGTGCTGTTTAAATACCAGCAACTGTAAGACAGGCTGACATATCTTGGATTGAATACATAGGCATAATTAATGAGAGTTTGATTTCTGATTACAAATACATATGAGTCCTGCATGTAGGACTAGGACAACATTCAATTTATGATATAGTGTAATTCAGATAGTAGGGCAGGATCCCCCCACCAAAAATGTAGAGATGCTCTCATTTTCTTACTCAATTTGACTACTTACAATTGTATTGCAGTAAGGTATGAATTAAAGGAGCTTGTTCAGATAAACTAAAGCAGAAAACCCAAAATGAGTGGAAGCAGCATATGAGAATTGTAAGGTTTGAAGATGCTGTTGCCTTGGTAGACCCAGCACTGAGTGAAGCCAGTCCAGGTGCAAACAATTAAGGTGGAAGTGCACACTGTTACAGGCAGTATACCGTGATATGGGCGAATGGAATTGAGTGACTTTTTATTATGAGTGACTCAATTTCCATGCCCGTAGGATTAGTGAATGGGTTAGGGGAGCAAAGGGATGGAATAGTGACTGCAGAGCTACAGAATAGTGAGGGTGAATGATGGGAGATATGGAATAGTGTTCTGGTAAAAGGCAGCAGTGCAGCCTGCTGCTACTGTATTGGTCACCTGGTGTAGTGAATTCGGTCACTGCCTGGAGTGTTGATTGTGCTAGGTTTGGGACTGCCTGCAGGTAAATAGTTTTTGGTGCTGTGATGACCCTTAGTGTTTAATTTTTTGTTTTGCCTCCTGTGGGTCCTCCGACTGTGTTGCCCCAGCCACGGTATCCCACTGCACACTGTAGCCCCCTCCCATTTATTCCCCTTTTGCCCAGTGTCTGCACCCCCTGGAGTTGATTATATTAGCTTGGAGGTGCAGGGGTCTTGTCGCCCCCACAAAGGGTGGTACGGGGTGCTTGTCCCCTGCATTAAAAGTGAAGTTACATTGTCCATGTTTTGCACTGTATAGTGTGGCACTTGTGTTGACGTTTGGAGTCATGGGTGCAGAGCCGATATATTGTTTGGCGATATGCACTTTCTGTACAGGGAGTCACCATTTAAAAGTCACCCTTATGACATGGAACCATTACAGACATGGAAAACTACAAGATTAGCTGCAACAAATAGAGAACAATAGCAGGTAACCTGAGGAAGCAATGGAACTGAGAGCAGACTTGAACCAATTACAGAATCCTGAAGGACAGATTTAAGGTAAGGAAACAACAAATGTAGCACAGGGTACAACTTGAAGCCCTCCCTTCCCCACAAGCAAATGAAAGAAACAGCACAGGAGAAGAGAAGAGAAGCAGTCACAGACAACAGAAAAATACACAGCAGCTGAAGGCAAAAGCAAAATACAGACCCAGAAGGTAGGAGGAGAAACACAAACCAGAAGAAAGTCCAGCACAAACCAAGGAGAACATCCAAAATTGTAGAGGTGGGAGACAAATGTTGAAAGAAGCAAAGCTTCCAGCTGGGAAAGGCAGAGTCCAACAGAGCCTCCAGCTGCAAAAAAAAAAAAAAAAAATTGCTGACGAATGAAGCAGGAAGGCATGGTTTAAATAGATCATGCTGGGGGGCATGGCTGTTGCTTCAGCTCATTGAACCATAGGCTTAAGCCTTTCAAAAAAATACAACAGCTAGGATGAGGGCTTTTAGACATCCTTGCAGATGTTTCTAACTACCAGAAAAGAAAGTTTAATAGATCGTTGTCTCACTCTTTGGTTTTGAAAAGAAAACATTGTATTTACTCAGAGGCTGTTCCAAGAGGATTTGGAAAACAAGAATGCTTTAATGCAGTATATTTTTTTAAGATGAAACTCTGTTCAAAGCATCACTGAAATCACTTTAAAAAAGTAAACAGTAGTTCCATACACTCATATGAACATATGAATTTGCCAGCAGAAATAGGCCTCCTGGTCTATCAAGTCTGCTCGAGTGTGCAGCTAGCACCCTCACCTTGTAGCTGACCCACCCCATTCCCCTTCCCAATTACCTCCCTCACCTTGTCCCATACCTTTTGAAGTTATCCACTGTCTTACAGGCTACCACCCCATCTGGTAGAGCATTTCTTCTGCCACAACCCTCTCTGTGAAAACCTGTCTCCTCATTTCCGTCCTAAATCTTCTCCCCCCAATCTAAGGCTGTGCGCTCTCATGTCCCTCCCCTCCTCAACCTGTGTATCCTTGCCTTGTTTATCCCCTTTACATACTTAGAGGTCTCAATCATATCTCCCCTGGACCCTTCCCTCCTCCAAGGAGTACATGTTTAGCTCTCTCAGCCTCTCCTTGTATGGTCTGTCCTCCAATCTCTGGATCATCCTTGTTACCCTGTGTTGTACACCCCCCAGTAATTTCACATCCTTCTTCAGATAAGGGTGCCAGAACTGCACACAGTACTTCAGGTCCATCCTGACCAGTGCCCTGTAAAGAGGCAGGATCATCTCCATGCTCTTGGAGGAGATCCCTCTTGCGATACAACCCACCATCCTGTTGGTTTTCACTGCCGCCCTCCTACACTGCTCTGTATTGTTCATCTTCCCAGTTGCTACCACCCCTAGATCCTTCTCCTCCTTGGTGGAACCTAGCTGCACCCTCCCAGCTGGTAACCACTCCCTATGTTCTTTGCTCTAATATGCAGGACTTTGCACTTTTTTGCATTGAGCCCCAACTGCCATGCTTCTGACCACTTCACCAGTTTGGTCAGGTCATCCTGTAGCCCTTGATAACCTGCTATATTGTCCACCACTGCCCCCAACTTGGTTTCATCAGTGAATAGACTGATCTTATTCCTAACACCATAAGAGATGCCCACTATCAATATTCCAAACAGCACTGGCCCCAGTACCGATTCCTGCAGCACCCCACTTGTTACAGCCCATGGAGATGAGCATCCCCCCCAACACTATCCTCTGCTGTCTTCTCTGCAGCCAATTCTTAATCCATTTAACCATCTTAGTCTCCACCCCCTATATCTTAACTTCCCTCCCAATCTCCCATGCAGCACCGAATCGAAGGCCTTACTGAAGTCGAAGTATATAACATCCACCGCATGACCCTTGTCCAATTTCCTCATGATCCAGTTGTAATACTCAACTAGGTTCATCTGGCAGGATTTTCAACCCAAACAATACAGTATGTTCTTTTGGATTTAAAAAATATATATATTTTAGTAATTATTTACTGAGGAAAACCCAGCTGTGATGCAACATCTCACTTCCATTGAGGTCCTGCTTCTACCCATTTTTGAAGCTGGCTGGAGCACTGAACAGTGACTTGTAGTGCTATGCGAAAATAAATTTCCACTGGCAGAATTATGCCAAAAGTCAGAACTATTTCTTCTGCAAAATTCCAGAAAGCACTCTGGCAGCTTTCATGAAATTCTGACTTAGAACAGTGGACTGAATGTACAGTATGTACTGATATCTGAAGAACAGTCCACTCTGTTGTCTATAGAACTGTGTAATAATTGCATGTGTTGTGGACTGATACATTAAATTGTGGAATGGTATTCTGGAGAGCTGACATCCCACTGTTAAAGTGTATCTTTGTACAATTCAGCCTGAAAGTTTAGCAGAACAAGGTAAAAATTAATGGAACAAATTTAGGGGATTCAGATTTCACCAGAGATGGTGTTCTCTCCGCTACTCATTCGGTGAACCCTGCTATCACTGGCTCCTTACCACCCATAAACACTTTACTAGGAGAGAGGTTGGAATTTGTTATGAAATTCAAGTACCTAGGGGTTTGGCTAGACCACAGACTCTCCTTCGTGGAGCATGTCGAGGATCTGCTGAAAAAGCTGAGGCATAGGCTTGGTCTCTTCTTTAGAATAAACCACCTCCTGACCAAAGATGCAGTTAGTTCAATCCACATTTCTATCCCTAACTGATGATGCCAATTTCATTTATAGTCAGTGTAATGCCTCCTGTCTTACTAAACTGGACACCTGATACCACAGAGCCTTGCGATTCATAACTGGCATACCTATCACCACCCACCACTGCTCCTTATATGTAGCTGTGAGGTGGACATCCCTTCAGTACAGAAGGAATAGAAATGCAGCTATCTGGACTTATGGAGCTATTACCAACAAATTGCCCCAATACATTTCTGACTGTTTGCTGTTATACTTGGTAGGCAACTAAGCACTGAGAAGCTATTCTCTGTTTCTACTGAAGGTACCTTGGGCCAGTACATGCATTGGAAGAGTGGCCATATGCTTTGTGTTGCCCTCACTCTGGAACAAACTACAGAAATCTATGAAACTGAATCTCCCTGTTAGTCTTACCACCTTCAAAACCTTGTATGTCAAGGCTGTTAAGGAGCTATGCAGCTGTTTACAGCATGCTTAGCATACTACGGTGCCTACTGCTTGTCTGCTCACTACATCTCCACCTAACCCAGAACCTTGATTGTCTCCACCTATACCCCTCTTTTTTTCTGCTCATCAACTACCTTTCTTACCCTCAGACTCCTAACATATATGTCCCCAGCCCATCTACCATAGCACCCCTCCTAGAACAGCTGCAGTCCTGTACCCCTTCCCTCCATATCTGCCCCTTAAGTTTGTATATGTCCTGACCAATGATATGCCGTGCTGTTTGAAAATGTTTTAATATGCTGGCTGTTTCAAAACACTTTAATTCCCCTTCTCAAACCATTTTTCCTAACCTTGTTAACCCTATACCTGAAATACTTGTTATTGCTCTGTGTATTTTTTTCTATTTCTGTATAATTATGTTTATTTATTATCTGTACATAAAAGTGTTATTCTTGACCTTGTGTAATGCAGATCCACCTTGTAAATGAGCCTGCTCAATGGTGTTCACCTGGATAAATAAAGACTTGATTGATTGATTGATTGATAGATGGACTTTCATGAATGTTGATGAAATTTTGCAAAATGTTTGCAAAATCAGAATTTGCAGTTTCCACCCAGAGCTAATGACTTGCACATGGTCACATACAGTGAGTTTGGTACTGGTAGGATTTGAACTTATAGTATCCTGGTTCTCAGACCAGTGCTCTAAGCATTAAACCACACTATATGATAACACAGAAGAGTTTACATGGATAAGTTATTTATTTATTTGAAAATTGGTGACCAGGAAAGGCACACTGAGCTAGCTGATTCTCATTTGTCAACATTGCTTGTTGAATTCATAAACTATATACCACTTATTATAAATATTCTTAGTTAATTTGTAGAGAACCAACCATGCTGTATAGTCATTGTTCTGTAACCCAGGGCATACCTAACTGCTCCAAATGTGGGGGTACAACATAGCAATCAAACACCCATCAGACACCCAACACTGTCTGCAGCAGATAAGCTTCGTGGTCACCTGCTGCACCAGCATTTTTTTCACTTGGCCCTGGGTCTGAAAGATGGCCAGGCAATAAAGGAATGATGCCTTCTTTCTTCAGCACCCAACAGGTGCACAGCTTGACTGTGGCCACTCGCCACTGAAGGAGGACCAAAATGGGGTTTTCACCAATTATATGGGACTGGATTATTAAAACTTGATGTTGGCTGGACCATGTCAGCATAGTTGAAAAGCAATTTATTATATTGAGAACAATCCCCTGGTGGCATGATTTGTTGCTGTAGAGGACACAGAGTTTTGGGTGGAGCTTTTTGTAGATGCAGTCGATGTGTGAAGAGAAATCCTGTGTTCTAGCCTTTGTGGCAAAAGAAAACAGCAAGAGATGGTGTCAAGGGATGTTCTGTAATGAAATCAAAACCACAGGCATATTTTTAGCTGTTCAGGTTCCCCCTGATCCCAAAGAATTGTGGGAAAGGATCAGGGGACATCATTCAAACCCAGGAAATGACTACCTAATAATAAAACAGTTAGGTCTCATGCAATTCTTATAACTAACAACAGACAACTACACTACAGCCAGCAAGGCAAAGGGATTTGGGATGCAACATAAAAAGGTAAATAAATGGACCACTTGGAATGGTCTGGTACTCAAAAACATCCCCATGTGATTGTGTCAGCAAATAGATACCGGAGCTTGGTGAGTGGGATACCTGCATAGTTCCAGCTCTATCTCAGCTCAGCCAGATGGATTGAAAGAGATTGACCTGATGTCTTCAGTTCAGCATATGGGGTGAGCAGCAGCAACCAGCAGAGTTCTCTACCTGATAATTGCAAATAGTTTCCAAGTCTGACAAGTGAAACACCTACCAAAGACTTCAACATTCAGAGCAGTGGTTGCCTTGCAAAAAAACTTGTTTTTGTGACAGACACTATTCTGCATTTCTATAAACTTTTTGCAGGGATTCATCCATGTAAAGGGCTCAGCAAATAAGGCCTGGCGTGACTGTCTGTGGTAAAGAGGACTGATACTGATAATCTGGAGTTTCATCTTGACCCACACCTTTCACTACCTGAAATGTTTTAAACCGCTGAACCTTTAACAAAGCCTTTATTTTGGACTAAGTGGGACACATGTTCACCTGTAGTTATGTTCACCAGTATCTCAAAATATGCAACTACCAGACCTGCAACACATTGCCTAGTGTATGAGAATTTAGACTCTGAGAGCTCCCAAAAGAATACTGGTTTCTGTTGTAGAATGCAGTCCTGCCATTGACTAAAATATGATGTAATGCAATCAGTGACATCACATGCTGACCATAGAAGTGGGGTTTCAGGATAAATAAGGAGATCAAGGAATTCCATGGGACTCCATATATATTTTATGACATAATGCAAATTCTACAGAAAAATCTATGGCTGTGGAATCACAGAATTCCAGGGGCCTTGGTGGTTGGATTCAAACCTTACTGTTTGCATAGTTGCAGCCAAACATATGTCCAGAAATTTCCTGAGATGTCTCTGATATCTTAAAGGACACCTAAACAAGCAGTTTTTAAAAACTGCAAACTCCTAAATCTGGCCTCATTGTGAGTTAAAGTAAAGGTTGCTGTTTACATGTATGCTAAAACTGCATTTATGTAAATAACATAAATGCAGTTTCATAGCTTTTGGAAAATGTAAACATCAGCCTTTCACTTTCAAAAAGCAGCCTTGGTTTCTCCCTAAGATGTCAGCCAAGTGTGTTAAGTGATGAGTCATGATGACATCATTGGAGCCAGAGACAGAGATCCACATATATTTCTATAGTGCTAACTAGTTCTTCTTTCCCTCTTTATTTTGAATTGTTGTAAAAGAATGCTCAACACCATGTATTAACTCATAGGTTATTTTGATCAGTACACGTTAGGCTATGATTTTGTTCATTTTGTTTACTTTAACTTGAGGAAAATGTTTTGCAATCCAGCTGACTTTTTCTTTGGCAGACTGCATTACAGTACAACACTTCAAATACCTGATGATCTAGTGGTTATATGATGCATTGAATTTTGTTTTTTGTTAACCAGGAGAGACACACTAAGCTGAAAGCTTGTTAACAGGTGTGGCCTGGGAGCGCAAGGAAGTTTAGTGACTTGTTCAGGGTCACACAGCAAAGTACCGGTCTTGTTCAGTTCCAAAGCTCATGCTCTCTTGTTAATCCATAAATAAGGCTTTCTGTTTCCATGTGAATCCCCTGCACCTAGCCTGCCTTCTGCTGAACACCCCACCATCCATACTCTGTCCTTAGTACTGCCTGGGGCTGCATATGAGCTTGCGGTCTCATGAAGGGAATCATCACACCTCAGATTGTAATCTTGTACCTCAGAGAGTTGTGCACTCCTAGACAGATGTGCATCAGCAGCTGGCACTGTTAAAAAATGCCTCCCAAATCACTCTCCAATCCACATTCTCAATGTTTGACTTCTGCTCCCACAGTAAACATCGAGTGGATCACCACCCTTCTGCACAGTGAAGGTAGTATGTACAGTTCGCTGTTGTGTTTTTCCCCACCTCATTAACAAACAACTAGGTCTTTCTGGAGGGTCAAGCAATAAGCCTCAGGAACCACCTGAAAAACTGCTGTTCATGCCCTCATAAGGGCTGCACTTACAAAGGATAACAATATTATTAGCAGGAGAGGCATACTAATACCTTGAGCGAATCCATCTGACTTCCAGTGTCAGTCTACTCCTTTACCTGTGATCTGCAGAACCCCGCAGGACAGTTCCCAGCAATTCTTCCCCAGTACTTTTCTGTGCTCTACTCCACAATGCGAGTTGGCTGGCTACCACCCTTCCAAATCTTGAATGAGCTATACACAACTCCTTCAATACTATCCTAACAAATGTAAACATCATACCCCCCACCCGAGGTTAATTTCTCTACACTGAATTCAAGTAACAGTTTAGGTGCCGCCCTGCCACTCTGAGTATGTGTCATTGCTGGCTACTCTTATCCACAGTCAGGTAGTGATCACAATGCTGGCAGACCCACATTTCAGATCTCACAGTGATCTGCTCAACTTCCTCCTTCATGTCTTCAACTAACCTGAATATAGCTGTACCTTGCTGGAATGGCCTCTTCAGTCCCACTCTGGCATTCATTCTTCTCACCTGCTCCCCACACCAAAAACTGGTGAGTTCACTACCCTTCCGCATCATGAAAGTGGTTAGTACAGTCTCCCGTGTTATATTTACACATTAATAATAAACATGATCTTCTGGTAAGCCAGATTGATAGCAGCATGGCACAAGTGGAAAGATAGGCTTTCCTACCCATATAAGATCTAAGCCACCTATGAATAGGCACTATTAAATGACGTGCATAATGATGTGCACACCCATCATTTAATAATGCCTAATCAAAGGTAGCCTAGATCTTTTAAGGATAGGAAAGCCCATCATTCCCCTTGTTCCCTGCTGCTATGAGCATGACTTACTGGAATGGTATGTTTATATTTGATATGTCAAAATAAAATGGGGACTGTACTACTTGCATTCATGATACAGAAGGATGATGAGCTCACCAGTTTTTGGTGTGAGGAGGAATAGTGAAGAATGAATACCAGAGGGGGACTTAGAAGGCCAATCCTGCAAGGTACTGCTATATTCAGGGAAGGGGGAAGACAGAAGGAGAGAAATATGAGCAGATTACTGTGAGAAATAAGATGTGGGGCTGCCAGCACTTTGATCATTACCTGACCCCATTGTCCTGGCCAACATTCCCCTTCCCATAAAACCAGTTCATGCAATTGTCAAAGGCTGTGTGTGGATATTAATGTGTGAAATGGCTGCCACTACACGTTCAGTCACTGCACTACCAGTCTAGTATTGCTTGTAAAGCACTTTGGGATACAATGTGTATGAAAACCACTATATAAATGCTGATTCTTCTTCTTATTATTATTTCCCATGGAAAAAGAAGATAAAACAAGCATATATTTGAGTTTCAAGAAAGTATGAACTCTAGTATTGGACTGCACAAGAACTTTGCTACAAAAAAAGTGGTGGCTCTAGGGGGTGGTAGAGGGTGTGGCTGCACCCCCCCCCACATAGTAACGTAATTGCTTGCTGCTGCTGCTGCTGCATTTCACTTTGTTGAAAAAGTCTGATTTATTGAGTGTACAAATGTTTACATTCAAACTATGGATTATATTTGTAGGTTCTGTCAAAAACGTACTAGAAAAGAATAATAGCAGAAAATATAAAGGTTTAATAAAAATATTAAAAAGTGCATATTAAGCATGCACACCACCCCAGCACCTCCATTCTAGCATCCTGGATCCACCATAACCACTACATCACCAGGTTATTCAAGATTTGTACTGCACTGTGGTTTGCCACAGAGAAAGTCGGTTGGATTAAAACACATTTTCAGCATGTTAAAGTAAATAAAATGAACAGAACCATAGCCTAACATGTACATTATACAAAATAATGCACATGGTTTTGACCATTTGGGTGAAACAATTCTATACAAAGGGAAAAAAGAACTAGTTAGCATTATAGACAGCCATGAATCTCTCTGACTTTAGCTCTAATGATGTCATCACATAACTTATTTGACGGCCATTTTAGGAAGCAGGTAAGAGGTTTTTTTGAAATTGGAAGGCTGATTTTACAATTTTCAAATGCTCTGAAACCATATTTAGGTAAATTATATAAATGTAGTTTTAACATTAATGAATACAGCAGCCTTTCCTTTAGTCACCTACAGAGTCAGATTTTTGAATAGTTTGTTGTCAAAATGTTGTTTAGGTATCCTTTAAGAGAAAATCCATGCCTACCTGCTGTACTGTCATGGGCCATCAGAGAGAATCTCTTTAGATATATCGCAAAATTCAGTACCTTGAAATATCTGCACTTATCTGTGGTTGCAAGCATAAATATGATTTGCATACCTACCTTACTCCAGTTCAGCTCCACATCCCTTTCCTAATTATTCCGTTTTCCTAAATAATCACTACCCATTTTGGACTGTTCATTGTGTTTAAAGTGTATAATGTTTGCTGGTTATCAGATTCAGTTCCTGTATATGTGCCAAGGGTGGGTGAGGGTTTTACTAATGTTATTCTCCTGGTGGAAAGAATCCCAGTACCCTGTGTGCTGGAAGGACCCCGTCAAGTGATGACGCAATGCATTTGGATACAACATTTCAGATCCCAGACTTCTACCACAACCCTGGGGCCATCTATCTTAAGCCATAAAAGTACAAGTCATAAAATATCCTCTAACAGGCTGTACCACCCCTCGGGAGCAGGGGTTATAGTTTGATATAGACCAATGCAACATACTGTATAAAAACATATGTATGTCATGGCTGGTATACAATAGTTTGGCATTGGATAAACAAGGGTCAGAACTCTACCATTTTAATAGCCCCTGAAGTCACAAGGGAAACTTTAGAGATACATGATTTATTTTTAACATTAAACATTTTACTAAGACAAACAGAATCAACAATAAGAGCATCCAAATATATAAGGTGTAATGAAACAAGGAACACAGTTCAAATATTGTACATATGGAATGAAACAAACAACCTAAAGGAACAAAGCATATGAACTAGAAAACGGTGACCACAACAACCAACATGAGAAGCTGGTCAGATCAAGGATGGGAGTAAATAAACTATCTGTTCACAAAAAATGAAGGGGACTATAAAGGCCATGAGGGAAGCTATGAAAGAGCAAATAGTAGTGGGAGATGGTAGAGAAGAAAGGGTATCCCAGGACATATTAGGAACCCAAAGGGGAGCAAACAAGGGAGGGGGAAGAGCTGCTGGGGGCATGAGGAGAAGGACAAGGGAAAAATTATAGAAGAGAATGAGAGAGTTGGGCATCAAAGTATGCAAAGCTTGTTTGTTTATTTGTTTTATTTATTTAAACTGGAGAGTCCATGGGCCAAAGATTCATTTACATGGTCGACCAGTATACATAAACAATGATTGCATATTAACAGAAAAGGAATAAAAATCATACATAGTTTATAAACAACCTTAACAAACATATACAAAGCATTCAAACTGAACATTTGAATGAGCATTTACATTCACTTTCCTCATAAAGTAGGGGTCCAGACGGCCTCCTAGGTGGATATATGGGAAAGGGCCATATGAGATAGGTGCTCCAGCCAGGCAAGCTGGCCTAAAGATAGGAGCCATGCTTGAAAGGAAGGAGCCTCAGGGGAATGCCATCTATGAAGAAGAAGCCTTTTGAAAATGAGTACTGTGGCTAAGGCCCATTGTATGTGAGGATCCGAGAAGGGTATATTAGGAGAGGAAAGACACAGCAAAATGAAGGGGGCGTCGAGGCAAACATAACTAGGAAGGATGGCCTTGCAAAATTGTAGGATTCAGTTGATTCCACCAAATTGGTTTGACATCAAGGACATCGAGTGACTCCAAAGTAACAACAAATTGCCAATGGCGATCACGTCACCAGGAAATTTTGCCATCCAACCGCTATCGCAGCAATGCACTTGGGCACATCTTAGCTGTTTGTAGTGGGCTTTGCCACCTGCACCCCCCCACCATGGGGGGATGTGCCCCCTGCACCCCTCAAAAATGAATATAATCATCTCCAGGTTGGAGGTTTATGGGGGAAAGTACAAAGCACCTGAGGTGGCAAGACAGCTGGTGCTGCAAAATTCTGATCAACAGAATGACTGTCAATCAGGTTGGAGCACCGACATTGTGTCACTGTAGGAGTTTCCCTGTAACGATTGCACTCTGATCCAGTCCCAGAAGGGACATACCAGAGGTCAAAACCACAAGAGGTGGGAAAGGGAGCCTTCTTGTAGGTTACAGTGCCAGCATCTGTCACAGTTAAGAATACCATAGGCGTATAACAGTTTGTGCATCCTATACCACCAACATGGAATTTTCAGCTGAATAAATTGAGCCCAAAGGTGATGACATGCCGTGTGGAAGTGAAACCAACAGTCATCCCAAGCCTGCTGAGAAATAGAGATATTCAGCTCTGCTGTCACTTCTGTTTATGTAAAGTTGTTGGGTCTGAACTGTAGTCCCAGAGGGAGGTGTAAAATTTACTGGTTCTACCCCTGGGAAGAGACAGCCATTTAGAAACAGGTACATAGGGAGAGGAAGGGGGAGGGCTTTAATCAGAGGGAGAGAGTGGAGCGGAGTTGAAGATTCTTCCTGTATTCCTGAGAGTGAAGTTGGAATTTATCCATAACAGTCTCAAGCGAGAGTAGAATAGTAAGATTGGGAGTGCATAATTGGTGAATCTGAAACATTCCAGGGCATTTCTATGCTGCCCAACTAACTGGTGCCCAGCCAATGAGTATGTCAGGATTGTACCAAATCAGGGTATGGGCAAGAGGCAGGGGTTTCATATTGGTCCTGAAGGCATAAGACTTCCAATATTTAATAGAGATGAGAAGGGTAGGGTGTTGCTGAGGTAGCAACAACCTGAATAAGTAGAGATCCCATATTGGTGAGGGGGCCTTAAGAAAAAAACTTTCCAAATACACCCAAAAGAGGACAGAGAGATGGTTAATGGGAAACCAATGAAGAACTTGGGCACATATAATGGATAAATGGTAATTCTTAAAGTGGGGAAGACCCCAACCACCCCAGGACTAGTGCTACTGTAGTTTGAAATGCCTAATTGTGGGCATGGTCCCATCCCAGAGGTACAGGCACACCCAGCTGCTAAGTTTGACAAAGTGTGCCTCAGGGATGGTGATGGGGAGATGGGAGAGGAGATGCAGAACCTTGGGGGCAAACATCATTTTGAGGGCATTCATTTTCCCAGTGAAAGAGCGGGTAATAGTCTTCTGGTGAACTAAATCTGCCACCAGAGTTTCAAAGAGAGGATTAAAGTTGGCTTGGCAAGTGTGACTATTGATATAGGTGCCTAGATATGTGAAGAACCAGACAAATTGCCAAAAGGACAAGGTCCCTTTAAACCAAGAGGTGGCAAGAGAGTCGTCTAAGTAGCAGGGAGTGGACCAGTATGTATAACCCCTAAAAATCCTTCCCCAAAGATAATGTCACAAGAGAAGAGCTGGAAAAAGAGAGAGAAAGAACAGGATGTGATAAAAGGAAGAAAGGTCACCTATAGAGAAGGGCAAAGCACCAAGAGAACACACCAGGAAGAGATCGAAGTAGACAAAGAAGAGAGCAGATAATGGAAATATAAGTCCAATGAGCATTGAAGACAGAGACAGAGAGGAAAAGGAAAGGAAAACTAACAGGAGGAAAGTAACAGAAACCTCAGGTTCATGAAAAGAATAAAAGAGCTAAAAGGAAAAAGGGGTGAGAATACAAAAACAAAACGACCGCGTTGGCCAGAAAGAAAAGAGATTATAGCAAATTGCAAAGGCTGCTGATCAGCAAGGAAAGGGAACCACAGAGAGCCAAAAGCAGGGGGAATATAAAACTGGGGACTGAATCAGGGAACAGATTAGGGAGAGATGAACACAACAACAAAGGAAACACCATAGGATCAGTGAAAAAAGGGGAGGAGGGAGATTAAAGGTGAAATGAAAAAAAGTGAGATGAGAGAACATAAGACATGAGGATGAAGGAGTTGGTAGGGAGAAGGAGCAAATCACATATCAGAAGGAAGAGAAAGAAATGAGTATCACCACTGACCCTTTAAAAGAAAGGAAACCTTAATAAGCTGGAAGTCCCGTTGATGCACAGCAACTCTACAGCCCACATTAAAATGGAGACATACAGATCAACAGTAAAGGTAGCTCCGATAAGTAAATTAATCAGAGCCGGAGTCCTAAAATTGTATTCAAGGAAAGTTCACCAAGTAACATTGTTTCAGCCAACATTTGAGGGAGAGTCCAGGAGCAGTTATAATGCAGAGTTGATAGCAGCCACAGAAGAACAAGACTGGCAGTCTTCAGCAACAGAAGAAATGGTGGTGGACCGGGGAGTCAAGGCATCTGTCTGTTGAAGTGAGGGGTCTACAGGAGGGGAAGTGACATGCTGAGATGAGCAAGGGTCCGGGACTGGGGGAGGAGAGTGAGAAAGTTGCCACAAGGGAGCAAATCTATTATTCTCAAGCAAGCTCCCTGAGCTGCTGGAAGAGGCCTCCCTGTCTTCACTAAGGCTCCTATCCCATTGCTTAGGAGAAGGATGGTTAGCTCTCCATTGATTGCATCCCCATTTCTTCCAGGATGTCTGCTGGGTCTCTGAAGTTGAGAGGTGCAAGTATCCACCTTTGGGGCAACTACCAAAACTCAAGGGTGGTCGGGACGATCCTCTGACTAATGTATAGGGGGAGTTGGGGTAATGTCCATAACCAGTTAGTACCCAGGGGTCAGGAGATTCACTGATGTCCAGGAGTGCTGAATAAACTCCTCTAATGTTTCAGGGGTATAGAAGAAATACAATACCCCATTTTGATAGATCTTTAAGGTAGCCAGGTTCAGAAGACTATATTGTAGATTCAGGGCCCAGAGAGCATGGCTGGCAGCAGAGAAACCCCAGCGGCACTCTGTCAGAGCCTGAGAATAATCAGGGAAAATCTAAATAATATGGCCATGCCATGTCAGAGGTCCACACTCATGGACCAGGGTGTGGATCTGTACCTTTACTTGAAAATGAAGAAATTTTGCTAGAATGGTTTGATGTCGCTGCTCAGGCTTGGGAGGAGGCACAAGTGATCTATGAGCCTGCTCGATCTTCAGAGGCCTAGGTCACTGTTATTTATGGAGGATCGGGAGGACATGCTGGAGGAAAGCGATGGTGTTCCAGTCCTCAACACCCTTGAGGAAACCAATGAAATGGAGATTATTCTGCCTATTCCGATTCTCTAGATCCTCCACATGGTCCCACAGCTCATTCAGGGCTCTGTCTTTTTCTCAGAGGTGGGCATCAATTCTGTTAGTAGTGGAGTCTTTGGCATAGGTTTCTGGTTTCTTATATGCGAGACGCTGAAACACAGATATAATGTTTTGATTAATCTTAAGATCAGACATTTTCAGTTCCTTGATGTTGGTGAATAGTTGTGAAAACATACCTCTTATTTTTTGTAGGCTGTCTGAGGGAAGCTGAGAAGATGGGGGAGAGGAGGTGGGAAGCGTCATATCCAGTAGGCCTCACCGAGATGTATTCCCAGAGCCGGCAGTATAGAGAAGGAGCAAAGGCTGCTGCTGCAGTCCACAAATAAAGTAAATAAGTGCTCCTGGGTGATAGTGGAGAAAATTAGATGATGACCAACAGTAGAATAAGGGCAATTTAAAGCAAGAATGTGGTATAAAATCTCCAGGGGAGATAGGCGCTAACAGAGCTAAGCTGCCATCTTCATGGTGGCTTGACCACACCCAGAGATACATGAAAGACTCATTTTACTAGAAAATTGCCAGTGATAGTAGTGCAGCAGATTGGGCCTGCACTCTGGGGTGAGAGGATTAGAAGGCTGTGAGTTATAGTCTTACAGCAAGACCTTTGGCTAACTACTCACTACTGACAATGTAGTACAGCACTAGCATTGCTGTACTGTTGAGGTGAGGTAATATGAATGAGATGTTAAAGCAAGGTCCCCTTGGCCCATCTCTGGTGGATGACTAGGATTAAGTAAAATATCCTTTAGCTCTTATTGTAAGAGCAGGGGAATTTTATTTCAAATAAAAATCATGCAGTCCATTTATGCAGAATTAAACATTCCACAGTTAAATTAATTACAGAAACAAAGGAAACCGGTCAAAAACACAGTGCAACAAAAGTGATATATATACAAAGAAAAGAAAGATAAACAAAAAAGAAAAATCAGTCCAGTCACATTCCTTCAACATTATTCATGTACTCACACATTAAAGAAGTTTACAGACATGTGCCATCTAACTAATAGAGATGGGCGAAGTCGGCAAACTTCACTCCGCAAATTAATTCATGAATTTTGTGCAATTCACGAAGCACAATTCTCAAAATGCATACAATTCGTGGATCGTGAAGTGCAGGATTTTACCGCAAAGTGTGGAATTTTGACCAGGAAATTCCTCACTTCACAGCACAAACTTTGCGATTTGGGTGAAGTCGAAGTTTCTCTGGTCTGGAGAAGCTTAGTGAAGCTCTGCAAAGTGTGACTTTTCTCCCTTTCACGTGAACTTCGCCAGCAAAGTTTTACTTCACCACAACTCTACTAATTCCTACCTATAGATTATCAAGGAAGTATCCATTTACAATGTTTCCACAATGCAGTTAATATTTCTGGGGATAGTGTCCTTTGTTCATCCTTATATATCTTTAAAGCAGATCGATGCACCATGTCAACTACCATTTTTACATCTAAGTATTTTTCTGAATCTGTAAGGCACATCTAGCCTGTCACAGATAGTACCTGCAGCAAGTAAAACAGACCTATAAAGTGGACTTATTTTACCTACCCCATCTTGCACAGTACAGCCCTAAAACCACTTCTGAGTAATCTACTGTGCAAAAAAACTTGTTCTTGCGACACACGGTCCAGCTGTTCCCAAAACAATTGGGCAATGGGGCAGTCCAGCAAAAGGTGTGACTGGGTTTAATGGACACCTCCACATCCATCTCTGGGGCAATATCTCTCATCTTTTTTTTTTATGTTCAAGGGAACATTTAACTGCAATTCTTCCATGCACCCCTAACAATGTCATGTCCCACATCTGGTACAGAATTCTTTTATTCAGTCGCTGACTCACTACCTCAGATTCTTGGCCATCTGGACACATTTTAAGTTTATCAACTGGGAATAATAAGTAATAATAACCAGATTATAGATCTGAGGTCTAGAACATGACATCATATTTTCTGGTATCAGCGGCCATATTTTAATTTTCTGTATAGTACCCTGTATATATTGTGGGACAACATTTAATAAAGTTTTAATTTGGGTTACCCATTGTCCTTCTTACCATTCCTGTAACCAGGGTAGAAACCAGTCCATAATCAAGGGAGCCCAAAGTTTCTCTGCATCCATCAAGACAGGGGAAACATTATAATACTGTATAAGAACATTGTAACAAAAAAAAGGGTTTACCATATTAACTCTCCCATCACTGACCCCTCTATATGTAATATCTCTTTTGAGCTGTTGCTTCATGCTCAGATCAAGGACTATTTGCTTTATGTGTTGTTTTCATATGGATTAAATAGGTCTTTATGGCCTTTTTAAATTCCACCATGGATGCAGACTGATGAAACAGATGGGGTAGAGAATTCCAGAGGGTAGGGGCAGCATACATAAAAGCACAAGCTATTGAAGATTTTAAAGAAACCCTCAGAATCTCTAGCAACCCCTCATTTGCCGAGTGGAGAGATCACTTAGGGCAGAAGGGCACCAGAAGCTCTTTCAATTAGTCCAGGTCCTGTCCATGTGGGGCTTTGTAAGTCAAAAGACCAACTTTAAAGGTAATCCACCACTGGCAGCCAGTGCAGATCGCGCAGAACTGGAGAAATATGACAGGCACGAGAAGTACCCGTCAATAACCAGGCCACAGTGTTCTGCACCAGCTGCAAATGGCGGATATCAACCCCAGGAAGCCCCAGATAAAGGGAGTTGCAATAATCAAGATGTGAGGTCACAAAAGTGTGGATCAGTGTAGGCAGATCGCTGGGCAGAACAAGGTGCTTAATTCTGGAGATGTTCCTAAGATGGTAAAAGGATAGTTTGACAACCGCCGACACCTGCAAATGCAGTGTCAGCTCATTGTCAAAAATCACCCCCAGGTTCTGCACCTGTTCAGAGGTAGGGAGCTGCACACTCCCCAGAAATAAACCCAAGGGTAAACTAGCTCCTGTCCCCTCTACCTTGCGACTAGGTCCACAACCATTACCTCAGTCTTCTCCGAGTTCAACTTCAGCCAACTTGAATTCATCCAGCACTGAATTTCAGTAAGGCAGCAATTAAATACTGAGAAAGCTCTATATTGGTCAGGTGCAAAAGATAGGTAGAGCTGGGTATCATCTGCATAGCAATGAAACCTCAGCCCATACCTTCTTACAATGTCTCTGAGGGGCAGCATATACACTGCGAACAACATGGGGGTCAAAACCGAGCCCTGGGGAACCCCGCATGACAGAGAGACTGTTTGGGAAGAATTAATCCCCGACACCACCCTCTGAGTTCTGTCTGTGAGGAAAGATCTAAACCAACAGAGGACTGTACCTGACAGGCCACAGATAAACTCCAGGCACTCAAAAAGTACCCCATGGTCCACAGTGTCAAAGGCTGAAGAGAGATCAAGAAGAACCAAGATGAAACGGCTCTTCTGATCTCTAGTCATCAGGAGATCATTGAGCACCCGAACCAGCAGTGTCTCGGTACTATGCCTCTTTTGAAAACCAGACTAGAGTAGTTCATAGATGTCCTGGATGGTTAAATGGTTCTCCAACTGTATGGCCACTACTTTCTCAATAACCTTCCCTACAAAGGGAAGGTTAGAGATTGGCCTGTAGATTGCATGGCAGTCTGGGTCCAAGGAAGCTTTCTTCAGGAGGGGCGTTACCACCGCCTCTTTCAGGGAGCTAGGAAACTCACCCATATCCAGGGAGCACCAGACTATCCGTGCTAGGACTAGGCCGATAATATCATGACAACCCTTTATGAGGAAAGTCGGGCCCGAGTCCAAACTACAGCATGTAGAGCACATACTCTGGACAATCCTCATGACATCAATGAACTCAGGCCAGTCAAAGGAATTCTAGGAGAGACACTAGAGGCTGCAGCCAGATGCTGATCTACAGCTTCTCCCATAGAAGGTACAGGCTGGAGTACTGCCCTGATGTCGGCCACCTTAGCTGCAAAGAAGTGACCAAGCTCATCACACTCCACTTGTGAAAAAGCTTTCCGAACCTGCAGACAGGCTGGGTTGCACAGTCTGTTGACAGTTTGCAAAAGCTGAGCTGATTGGTTCTGAGCAGCAGCTATCTCCTCAATGATAGAGTTGATAATGTTCCATCAATCTTAGATGGTCAGCATCAAGGGCAGATCTCCACCAACAACACTCTAATCTTTGTCCTTGTTGCCGCATCTCCCTCAAGGTCCCATCAAACCATAGAGACCGAGGGCGAAGGGGGAGAGGATGAACACAGACAGGAGCAATTAGATCTAGAGCCAAGGAATGGCCCTGTTATATGCCAACACCAAGGCATCAGGATCATTGCTTACTCCAGAAAACTCCGATTGGTCAAGCACCACTGCTAGGCCTGCAGAGCTAACATCTCACAAAGAGCAGTACTTGACCATCTCCATAGGGGTAGGCCTACAAGGGCGGGGGGGGGTGCAAAAACTGAACCCCAGAGTGTAATGATCGGACCAACCAACAGGTTCCACCCCCAAGTCAAAAGCTTTGATCCCCAGGAGGAAGACTAAGTCCAAAGAGTGACCGGCCTTATGAGTGGCAGAAGCAACCACTTGTGTGAGGTCCAAAGATGTTATTAATTGGAGGAAGTGTTATCCAAACTGCGAGAGTTCATCATCGACCCAGGCATTAAAGTCACCCAGGACCATCAGCCTGGGTGACTCAAATGCCATGTTGATGACAAAGTCTGCTACTTCCTGCAGGAAACACTTCTCATCACCTGGTGGATGATAGATGAGAGCAATTCTGCAACCCACACCTGCCACTACAGTACACTCAAAGGACTCAGCCCCCTCAACTGGTACACTTGCGAGACCCAGTTCAGTCTTCAAACAGACTGCAACACCCCCACCCCCCATGGTCCAACCTCAGGCGGAGTAACATAGAGTACCCAGCTGGAACTGCTGCTTCCAAAGCGGACCCACATTCTCATCCAGCCAGGTCTTGGTAATGCATGCCAGATCCACAGACCCAATGAGATCTGCAATAACTGCAGTTTTGTTCCTTATGGATCTGGCATTGCACAGCACTGCCCTGGTTGGACGGGCCTCTGGAGCTGCATGGACCAATTGCCCATCATCATTGGTGGTGCCCTTGGGTATGGACACCAGACAAGAATGACCTTGTTCCAGAGTCCATTTTCTCCCCAGGGCATCTTCTGGTCCCCATTACCCCAATACGGTGTCCCCGCTCATTCGACCTCCACTGTTCACACCCCCCAAAACCCCACCTCCCTCTTCTCACAATACCCAACAATCTACAGTGCTGGTATGTTGACAACTGTAATGGTAAGGGGGAGAAACGGTGGAGGGCACGATGAGCAGAGGACGAATAGTGTATGACCGTGGGAGCAGGCCTTCTACACATGTTAAAATCAATAACTTTAAAACCCCTATAGTTTGTCTGAGAATCCCCACACACTCACACCAGGGGGAACTCAGAGAAACAAAAATCGAAACCACTCCAAATTAAATCTATAATGTAATAAAATACAGAAAACAAAACCAAAACCAGAATTTTCAATCAAAAAAAAGAAAAATAATAACAGAATGTCCAAATATATAAAAATCCAAAAATTCAGTAAGTATTTTGGGCAGGAGAGGCTCTCACCCTGTCTCAGTTCTAGAAAGTAAAATCAAATATTGCGAATCCCAAGATAATAACAGTAGGTCAGCGTCCAAGTATATGGAATATCCTAAAAGTTCAGATGAATTGTTTCTTAAAGCAGAAGAGGCTGTCACCTCTCCCAATCCAGTCTGACATGAAATAGTTCCTCCAAATGGTCAAACCAATTCTATTTTCCTTCTTCTCTAGTATCCTCCTCAATGAAAACTCTCAGAAACTCAGACCAAGACACCAATCCCAGGGCTAAACTAGAAGGTTGTGACCAGAGAATACAGGCCCCTGAGGAGTAAGCAATAGCTCCCCCACAGAAAGACTTAAGAAACCACAGAGGGACACACCATCATCCAGTAAAGCTCTTCTGAGTTCCCTCCAAGTTGCAAACCAATTCCAGCAATAATCCTTATTTTGGTGCCATGGCCCAAAAGGTAGGTAGCAACCTTCCCCTCACTGGAGTGACAAACCTACAATAGTTAAGAAGCCATATAGGATGGGAATCTGGAGACCTCAGCCACCCACCAGCCACATGAGTCCCCCTTACCTACAACTACAGAGGAATAAACCCTCCAGTCCAAACCCCAGCAGTTCCTCCCTGGACACCCAAATAACCTAAATCCTGCTAGTCATCCACTCTGAGTGGAAAGGAGCCCCACCTAAAAATCCAAAGAGAGAGAAACTTAAGTTATTCTTTCATCCTCTGCACACTGCAAATGAAATGTGCTCTCACCACATCAGCGTCGACTCCAGGAAAAAATACCACTTTCCAATGTTCCTCCATACGCTGCACCTGTAACCTCAGGCACTCTCACTGCTCAGGTGTTGACTCCACAAACAAGAGGGCACGGAGAATAAGATCCACACTCCACAACCAGCACTAATAATTAAATGTGCTCCCACTGCACCACACCAGCGCTGATTCAAGCAGTGCAAGCAGAAACTTTTACACTCCACAGTCACGTTAAGTATATTTCAATCACTTAGAGAAAAGGCTTCCAGAGCTGAAGATTCTCCCTCAATACTTAGATTCCCAGAGTAATGCTCCAAAAACCGCTCTGCAGTTTCTACAGTCTCATTAGAGGAGAAGCTAATTGTGGCTTTAATTTACCAGTTACAGCAGCAGACAGGCATTAAACAAACACCAAAATTGTAACGTTTACCCCAATTCATAATATTTATCAAGTTTTATGGTCACTAACAGTTTAAATAAAACTTAAAACTGTAGGACCACGCTAACCACGTTAACCTATTACCAAAAAAATACGCTTTAGATCTAAATAAATCACTTACATGCCCCAACTAACTGCCCAAAACAAGCTTAAACAAATAAACAACAATAAATAAAAACTAAAAAAAAGCTAAAACAAAACTTTAAAGCTCAGAAATCTAAAGCAGCTCAGGTAGCTCACACACTGCCGCCATTTTGCAACTGTTGGGGCCATGCTGGGCCAGCCATTGGGAACAGTTTAGGCGCTCAGGAGCTATTAATGATTTGTTTATTTTGCAGAGTTTATTTTATTTATTTTACTTTATCCATTTTATTTTATTTTATTTGTTTAATCTGTATTTACTGTAGCTGCAGTTTGTGAGTCATGGTCATTTTCTTTCGGCTTATCAACCGCACTACTCCTTGGACATCAACCACCATTATATGCAAGTTATTTAACTTACCAGCCATCTTGTGCAGCTGTGGGAGTTCTCCTTTGGTGTTGCCACTTCATGCTGCTGTGAGGTGAGGAGTGAGGCGGGTCTCTGGAGTGGTCTCATCCGGGAGTCAAACGTTGGTGGGACTGGCCATGGTGGTATGTTTGGAGTCCCTGAAATTTGAAGCAGCAGCATCTGGTGCATTAAAGGCAGCATTTGGTGATGGACTGTTGGAGCTTTATTGGAATTGCCCCGTTCAGATTTGAATTTGTGAGCAGAGAAGGATCTGTGCTGCTTGTTGCGGTGGATTGGGTAAGCCAAACCGGCTTTTCTTTCCCTGGGGTGATCTGGTGGTGCCAACTGGAGGGCGAGCATCTTCTTAGGTCTCCTGGGGCTGTCAGGGTTTGTCTGACTAGTGTTGGGCATGCTCCTGATGGCCTAAGTGGTGGTGGGGATTTGCTGGACTCCAGGCAGATCTGCTTAGGGGTCGGGCAGAATCAGGACAACTTGAACTTATTGCCTAGATTTGATTTTCTCGGGATCTGCCTATTTTTTGAAGATCCTCCTATACCTCGCTAAGTGAAACTGGATGTGAGCTCTCTCACTGGATGCAGCAAGTCTTATATGAAGTGGCTATTTCTGACTATTTTACTGGATTTGTACAACTCTATGACTAACTTAGGAGGCAGTAAGAGGGACTCCTTTCTGGTTTAAATTCACAAATTAAATTCTGAATATGTGGCAGTGAGAGGGCTACGTTGTCTGGGCAAAGAATTTGATAATGGGGTGGTGAGAGCGCTTCCTTTTTACTTCATATATTTTCGTATAGTTGTGGCATGCTCCTGTGAACTGTTAAAGATTCAACACTGCATTTAGTGGACAGTGCTATTACATTGATATCAAACCGTGGTCACTCCGCATTATACAACTAGTTTTTAATGTGCTACTGTTTTATTGTAGTCGCTTAAGTAGTAATTTGTGGGGTTTTGTTGATTTGGGGGTTTGGTATCTTTGGGTTAGTGGGCGGTATTTGTTTGTTAGAGTGTGGGTATTATTATGTTTAAGTTACCCTCCAATCTGTGAGAGAGACTGGTAGGGTGTATTATTATTTTTTGTTTGTTTTGTTTTTTGGTTATTTAGTATTTGCGATTTTGAGTGTTAGGCTCCTGGGTGTGTGCAGATAGACTGTTTTAAGAATGTATAGGGAGGGTCAAAAGACGGTCAGGCAGTATTCCCTCACCAGGCTCAGGGAATTGCACCCCTTTGACTGCCCCTTTCTACCAACAGAGACTTACAAAAGTTGTCAATCCCTTGGGATTGCCAGGAGGTGCAGGAAGGGGGGAAGAACAGGGCCTGGTGGGGAAATGGAAAGGAGGGGACATTCCAGGGTGGTAGGGACCAGGCGACGTCCTGGGGTGAAATGGTGCCAGGACAGGGTAATCCCTGTCTTGTTCCCATACCCAAGAACCCAGCAATTGATGCTGGTTAGGAGTCGAGGTCTTCCCCAGCATCTCATCCAACCCGGGCAGTGTTATATAATGCTAGGTCCATCAAAAACAAGACAGCCATCGTACCTGATCTTGTTGAAATGGTGGACCTGGCATACATCACCGAGACCTGGCTGGATGAAAATGCAGGCCCAGTATTGGCTTCTGCAGTTCCAACTGGGTTCTCGGTGATTCACTGCCTCAGGTTGGATCGTAGGGGTGGGAGTGTAGCCATCTTTTTTAAGTCCAAAGTGGGCCTTATGGATGTTCCAGTGGGGTCCACCAGATCTTTTGAGCATGTCATGGGTAAGGGTGTAGGCTGTAGTCTACTCCTCATTTACTGTCCACTAAGTGATGGGGGTATATTCCTCCAGGAGAATGTGGACTTCATCATCGACATGGTGTTGAAGTCTCCCAGATGGATCATTCTGGGGGACTTCAATGCCAGGATCAAAGATGAACTCTTGCAGTTTGGTCAAAATCTCCTCCAGCTAATGACAATGCTGGGCCTTACACAGGTAGTTACCTCTTCTACCCATATAGGAGGTCACTCATTGGATCTGCTCTTCCTCCTGGGGATGGAGATCACTGACTTGGGGGTGGAACCAGTCAGTTGGTCTGACCATCACACCATAAGGTTCAGTTTTGGGGCCCCCCAAATGGACCTATCCCTTCAGAGATGGTCCGGTACCGCCCTTTAAGGGGAGTTACCCCAGATGGTCTATCAGCGGTGCTGGACTTATCGGGATTGCTGGGTGAAAGCACAAGTCCAGGGGACCTTGTACTAGCCTATAATAAGGCAGTAGGAGATGCCTTGGACTTGATTGCTTCGGTTTGCGTTTGACCACTCACTCTTCGCACAAGGTCCTCTTGGTACGATGGGTCCTTGAAGGAGTTGAGGTGGGTTGATCAAAGGCTGGAGAGAGCATGGCCAAAGTCTGGCCTGGATGCTGGCAGGCTTAGATTGATGGAACATTATAAGGGCTATCAATCAGAAATCACCTGTAAGAAGGCAGAGTTTCTGTCCAGGGAGATGTCTGCTGCGCAGAAAAGACTGGCTCAACTTTTTTGAAGTGTTGACAGATTGTGCAGTCCAATCTGTCTCCAGTTCAGAAGAGCTTTTTCATAAATCAAGTGTGATGCGCTAGCTTTGTTTTTCGTAGATAAGGTTGCCAGCATCGGGTCCTGAATTGGCCCGACTCTGTCTATGAGGAGTTGTGGAGGTTGATGGGAGGTAGTGAGCATCAGGTCAGTCTGGGCAGATTTCAGCTGACTAAAATTCATAGACATTGTGAAGATTGTCCAGGCTTTGCACCCAACCTATTGTAGTTTGGATCTGGGCCCTACTTCCCTTTTAGTGGGTTGTGTAGATGTTATCTGCCCAATCCTATCTGAAATTGTATGGAGATCCTTGGAGAGGTGAATCTTTCCAGACCCCCTAAAGGAGGCAGTCATTTGACCACTCCTTAAAAAACCCTACTTGGATCCCGTCAATCCAGCTAACTACCGACCTGTCTCTAACCTGCCCTTTGTGGGGAAGGTTATTGAGAAGGTGGTTGCGCTGCAACTGGATGATCACTTGGTAACTCACAATGTCTATGAAGCTCTCCAGTCTGGTTTCAGGAAGAGGCATAGCATGGAGACTGCCCTTGTTTGGGTATTAAATGACCTCCTAATGGTGAGAGATCGAAAGGCTGGCACCAACTTGGTTCTTCTCGATCTCTCAGCAGCCTTTGGCACTGTGGACCATGAGGTTCTTTTGGAAACCCTGCGGTTCCTTTGTGGACTGTCAGGTACAGTCTTTGAATGATTTCAATCTTTCCTCATAGGTAGGTCTCAGAGTGTGGTCCCTGGAGTTTATTCCTCTGACATCCTCCCCCTGTCCTGCATTGTGCCGCAGGGCTCCATATTGATGCCCATATTGTTTGCAGTGTATATGCTGCCATTGGGACATATCATCAGGTGGTATGGCTTGAATTTTCACTGCTATGCAGATGACACTTAGCTATATATGTCCTTTGTGCCTGGACAGGTCGATGCAATTGCTATGCTAAATAGTTGCCTCTCCGAGATCAAAGACTGTATGAGCTCGAGTTGGTTGAGACTGAATACAGATAAGACTGAGGTGTTGGTTGTGGATCTGGGTCACCCAGGGGTAGATTTTAGGGCTGGGCACATGTTGGGCCTATGGCTTAATGGTGTCTAGCTCATTACCTCGGATTGGGTGCGTAACCTGGGTGTTATTTTTGATGATGACTTGACCCTGAAGTCTGAGGTGTCAGCTGTGGTTAAATCCTCATTTTACCATCTGAGGAATATCGCCTGGGTGAAACATCTGATTCCACCGGACGACCTTCCAACATTGGTCCATGCCTTCATTACCACCCGTCTTGACTACTACAATGCCCTCTACCTAGGGCTGTCTGGGGGTTGATATCTGCTGCTTGCAGCTAGTGCAGAACACTGTGGCCAGGCTGTTGACTGGTACATCCAGGACCAGTTACATTACGCCTGTGCTGTGCGAACTGCACTGGCTGCCAGTTTAGTGGCGGATCACCTACAAGGTGGGCATGCTTACCTTTAAAGCCCTGCACGAACAGGGAACCTACTACCTGAAGGATCTCCTGACTCCCTACTCCCCCAATCACCCTATCTGATCCCCTGATGAGGGATTGCTAGAGTTTCCCAGGATTCATCTTAAAACATCTGGTGCTCATGATTTTTCATTTGCAGCACCAACCCCGCAGAATTCTCTACCTCATCAGTTAAGAGAATGCCTGACCATTAGCAGTTTTAAATCTATGCTGAAAACACATTTATTTTCTTTGGCCTTCCCTGATTGATTAATTAATTGACTGATTTTAAATAATTTATTATATCTTCTATTTTATACTGTAATTTAATATTATGTACAGTGCTGTGATTATGAAAGGTGCTATATAAATAAAGTTTGCTTTGCTTTGCTTTTGATGGTGTTTAATCTACTCCCCCATAATCCTTGAAAGAAAAGGCTATACAACTGAACATTCAATTCCACGGGGGACTACACTTACATACAAAAAAAAATGGTAACAGTAATGTATGGATTAAAAACAGTCTCCTCCTTTTTGAGAAAGTTCCATTTTTCCAAAAAGCCAACTTCCTTTCTGCCTTACTGATACATTGGGACTAATTTTCAGTAAGCAAATCTCCTGAGCCCAATTGAAGCCCTAATACTTTAAGTTTATCCTTCTTTACTTGAATTTCTGCTATGGTAGGTAGAGAAACATCACCCACTTGGTGTCCCAATGGCATTCCAGAACATTTGTTATAGTTTATTCCAGCACCTGCTGTTTTAGAAAACACTTCTAGCACATTTTGTACACACATTCCTGAATCTGAGTCTTGTACAATGGTATACACATCATAAGTACACACCAATATCTTTACTTCTGGAATGTCAGGGACCATCCAAATCCCTTTGATATTGTCATTCTGAATAATCAATCCAAGCCAAGTGTCCAGAGGAAATGTATACAATAACAGGCTCAGGGGAAGCCCTATCCTATCATACACCACTTTGAACCAACACAGGAGGGCCAAGGGCAGACTTAACAAGGGAGTCTACCCCTGCTCCTTTATACAGCATTATGATCCAATTTATAAATTCATTAAGTAATCTGCACCTGACTAGTACTTTATGTAGATAGGCATGCGGGTCCCTATCAAAGGTCTTCTGGTCCATAGTTAACAGAAAACCCTTTATCACACCCCTATCCTCTCTCTCGCCACTAATTCACCTAGTTTGATCAGATAATCTAATATGTTACAATTTCTGAAGGCATATGCCTGGGACTGGGCAAGGACTATTGGGCTACCTGGGATAACCTGTTTGCCAGTATTTTAGACAGGGTCTTCTGATCTGTATTCAAGAGGCTCAATTGCCTGCAGTTCTTAATGTCTGTCCTCACCCCCAATTTAAAATAATAAAAAAAAATATATATATATATTACCAATACCATTTGCATAGAAGAAGGTTAACTGTTCTGTTTCCAGAATATGATTCAAAATTAACAAAAGAAAAGATCAGTGCACTACTCCCCCTCCAAAAGATAAAAACATTTGGGTAAATGTAACAGTGAACATTAATCAGCCTGGACTGGTAACTTACTAGTTTAATTTTAAACCCAAAGTTTAAGGAAAAATTGTAACAATAAACATCTTCATACCTGAATTGGCTACTTACTAATTAAATATCAAAAGAATTGGGGTATCTTGGTGTCACAACCCCACTCAGCATTTCAGACCCTCTGCTCCCACAGTGCCAACCTCCAAGCATAGTATTGTAAACAGTTAACAGAACAGGGTAACCCTCCTGTCTGTTTTGTGGATTCTAATCAAACTTTGGTCTCAAGTTCTGGAGGGATTCAAACTGTGAACCTCTTGCTAGCGTACTCAATGTACAGGCTCAGAAAATTCTGCTCTTCGGGAGGCCAGATATCTTTCACCAATGGGCACCTAACCAGGTGCACAAAATGAACCCTTAAAAACTCTATGAAAGACCTCAGAATAAACTCTTACCTTTTCCCAGTTTCGTAAAAATAGTAAGCTTTGTACAGTGTCAGTTTTAACCATATATGCTTCCCTTCTCAAAGAAAGAATTTCTAAGGCATACCAGGTATTCTCTAAAAATAGAGGTTTACTTAAAATAGATAAAAATGTAAAATGTAAAACACAGAACCATATATCACAAAACATACAATCTTTTGAAAGAATAAGGTTTAAAAAGTGTAAATTCCTACCAATAATACACTTAGACCTGTCTACCTAATGTATTATTATCTTCTTATGGTGCTGTAGATGTTTCTTTTTCAGAGTCTAAACATGTGTGTGTAAAGGTGTGTTACAGCATAATTAAAACACTGTCTTGACCCTGCCTTCTCCATGATGTCACCCAGCTCCTCCTCTTTTTATTAAAAATTATACAATCAGGATGTCTTGTGTCAGGAGGTAAATTAATAGTCAAAAGTCAAAGTCAAAGTCAACTTTATTTAAAAAGACGCCCAATCCCAAAGGCTTGGGCGCCGCACAAAATCTATACAGTATGTCATACCGTGTACATTTAAAGTTAAAATATAATACATATAACTTAAACCCCGAAAGCCTGCACAAATAAAAAGGTCTTATGACGACTCTTAAAGGCCTCTATAGTGGGGGCCTCTCTCACTTCAAGCGGCAACGAATTCCAGAGAGCTGGAGCAGCAACTCCAAAAGATCGATCCCCTGCTGATTTCAGCCTTGCTCTTGGAACTGTGAGGAGGTCACCACCAGAGGAACGGAGATTCCGGACAGAGGTGGACGGTACCAGGAGATCAGAAAGGTAACCAGGGCCCTGTCCATGTAGGGTCTTATAGGTGAGAAACCCCACCTTGAACAAAACTCTCCACCTGACAGGCAGCCAGTGCAATTCGCGCAGCACCCGGAGTAATATGACAGAATTTAATTTTGTCCGGTCAAAAGCCGGGCAGCAGCGTTTTGCACTAGCTGCAGTCTGCGAAGAGAAGTTCCAGAGACCCCGAGATAGAGCGCATTACAGTAGTCAAGTCTCGAAGTGACCAAGGCATGCACCAAAGTAGGGAGGTCCAGAGCCGGAACAAGGGGCCTAATCCTGGCGATATTTCTAAGATGAAAAAAGCAGGAACGCACCACGGAGGATATTTGGGCCTCCATGGACAAGTTCCTGTCAAAGATCACACCAAGATTACGCACCTTTGGGGGAGGCCATCAATGACACAGCTCCTAGCACAATGCCAGTCGCAGAGTCAGAGGCCATCCCATCACGAGCTCTGTTCGACTCCACTACCAGTACCTCAGTCTTATTAGGGTTAAGTCGCAGCCAGCTGGAAGACATCCAGTCATTTATCTCAGCCAGACAGATATTCATCACATCCACTGCATTTGATGTTCCTGGGGCAAAGGATAGGTATAGCTGAGTATCATCAGCATAGCAATGAAAACTCAGACCATACCTCCTAATGATCTCCCCCAAGGGCAGCATGTACACTGCGAACAACATTGGAGCCAATACCGAATCCTGAGGGACTCCGTGAAAGGAGGCAGGGCATGGATGAGAAATTTCCCATCACAACCCGCTGCCTCCTGTTAGTAAGAAATGACTCAAACCATTTGATGACAATACCGGTGAGTCCGCATAACTCCCTCAGGCAGAAAAGCAATACACAATGGTCCACAGTATCAAATGCTGAGGAGAGATCAAGGAGGACAAGAATTGTCTTGTCCCCCCGATCTCTAGCCCTAAGGAGATCATTTTGCACCCGAACTAATGCAGTTTCAGTGCTATGCCTGGCCCGAAAGGCTGACTGGAAGGGATCATACAACTCGTGGGTCATGAGATGCTCTCCCAACTGAAGTGATACCACCTTCTCAACAACCTTTCCCAGAAATGGAAGATTGGAGATAGGACGGTAATTTGCCCTAATCTCTGGGTCCAGAGAAGCTTTCTTTAAAAGGGGTCTCACAGGAGCCTCCTTCAAGGCATCCGGAAAGACACCCTGACTCAAGGAGCACCGGACAATCAGGGCAAACACCGGGCCAACAGTGTCAATGCACCTCATCAAGAAGCGCGTTGGCACGGGATCCAGTTCACAAAAGGTATACTTCAAGTTGGCCGCTATCTCAATGACCTCACGAACTTCCACTGGTGACCTCAGCAGAAAAAACTTGTTTCCCCATATGACTTCCCAATTAAGTTTGTAATTTTCCAAGTCCTTTCTTTCATCCATGAGCAGCATCCTCTCTCTAGGACATCAAAGGACTTTTATGACGTAGCACCAAAGTGCCATAACCTGTATTCTTCCTCTAAATGCCATAAAAGTTTATGATTTCTAGCCTAGCAGTTGGCAGCTGCAATTTAGCTAGACAAACAGGAGATCCTTGATTTAGGTCTCGTCTAGCCTGTAATTATCTCCTGGTTTTTATCTTTTAGCTGAAACAGCATGTCTCATGAGAGACACCAGTAACACATTTTTATATTACAAAAAGCATAGATTAATCAGAACCAGCTGTACAATTGTTACACTTGGTATTCACCTCTGGGCCCTATTGTGAAATTGCCTGGCTACCAGCATCGAGGTAGACCACCCTCAGCTGGGTCCCTAACCAAAATGCATCTGCTTCAAGTAGCTTTCTTTATATAGATTGCATCAGCCTGCAGTAGGCTTAACTAAGGTGTGGTCCCCAGCCAAGTGTACAGGTAACAGGTGGGGAGCGAGCTAAATAGAAGAGCCATACTACTCCCAGGGCTAATTACTTGCTTCACCCTTTCTCTTGCACATAGTTAAAAGGGCTTCTAGTGGGGTGCTACTGCATATCGCTAACATCATCAATAAAAGAAAAGATCAGTGCACCCCCTCCCCCAAAAAAGAAAAATAACATTTGGGTAAATGTAACAGTGAACATAAATCACTCTGGCTTGGCTACTTACTAGTTTAATTTCAAACTCAAAGTTTAAGGAAAAATGTTAACAATAAACATTTCCATGCCTGAATTGGCTACATACTAATTAAATATCAAAAGAAGTAGGGGTCTCTTGGTATTCACCTCATGGCCCTATTGGGAAGTTGCCCAGCTACCAACATCGAGGTAGACCACCCTCAGCTGGGTCCCCAACCAAAATGCCTCTGTTTCAGTAGCTTCCTTTATATAGAGTGCATCAGACTGCAATGGTCTTAACTAAGGTGTGGTCCCCAGCCAAGTGTACAGGTAATAGGTGGGGAGCAAGCTAAATGAGAGAGCTATACTACTCCCAGACCTAATTAGCTGCTTCAAAATTGCCTGTATAATGGAAGTTAGAACCAGTAAGCCATCGCTGCCTGGAGCAGTTTTATTATTTTGTTTTATTGTTGTTTCTACTTCAGCAAAAGAAATGGTCTGGGTCAATTGTTTTTCAGTCCTCTCATCAGAAGGTGGAATCCCTAAAGTAGACATGAGGGATTCATCCCATTCTGTCACACCTGGAATCCCAGAGGTATTTTCAACATGATCAGAAACAACCTGCATTATTTATTCCTCTGATGTAACTTCTTGGAGATTTTCTAGATTGCTGTATAAAGGCTAGACATTACCCTTTTGGATATCCTTACACACAGCAAACTGGCCTAAATGTTGAGACAGACCATGAGTCCCACATTTTAATTCTATAGCTAAAGACATTGCTCTCTCTTACTGAAATAATTTAATTTCTTCCTTCAAGATGATAATATGTAGCCAGCCCAGTGGCGCTGAGGGCTGAGGTGCTGGACATCATATCTCGCCACACCAGCGACCTGGGTTTGGGAGCAGACTCAGGTCACAACAGGATGGCAGGGGAGGAGAGGATCAAGCATCCAGAGGATTTCTCTCCTCTTGTGAGGTGGGTTCAGGGGATGCACCACTCTGCAATGGCCCCAGTGGAGACCGGGGGCACCACAGCAGCATGCTGCTTACAGGGGTTGAGGTGATGGTGGACGTCAGCTGAGGGTCCGCCCTCAGTGCAGACGTCATTGCACATCTGTACTTTGGGGGATGTATCCAAGGTGGAAAAACCCCAGTGACCTGGGAGGCAATGGCGGGGCTCGAGTGGCTGCAGCCCAGGCACCCAATGCCAGCCCCAATCATGACATGACACCCTGTGGTCCTGCCTCTCCCATTTGGGGATGCGGGAGGAGGGAGGGACCCAGCAACCGATTCTTCAGTTGGGGGAAGGCCACGGCAGGTGGTAGCGGTGATGCTGAGTGACCCTTGCCAGAGAGATGCCCAGGACACCAGTGACCAGAGTGAAATAAAGTTAAAAAAAAAATGATAATATGATCTGATAGATCAACATGGTCTTCATGCATGTGGAAAATTAATTGATGTAAACAAGAATGCATTCTTTTTATTTATTTAGTATTCAGAAAAGACCTTTGAGCACAAGGTCTTTTACAAAGGTTTCACATCAGTTTCATATACAATAGACAAATTACATGACACAGCTATAAATCTTACATTTGGTTACAATACTATAGTAATATCACTAGTACCATGAAGTAAAGTACAGCGTCAGTGAGGATATCTAGAGTAGCGGAGGGAGTATGAGGGGGAGACCCCTATCGAGTAGAGGATAGGCTTTGGAGAGGAAGCTGCCTCAGGCTGGGGCTTTGTCAATATAGGAGGGTGAACATGTGGCTGGTGTATGCCGTGGGGAAGGGTGAGAGTGGAAAGGTGGCACCAGGGTGGGGAAATGCTTGACTAAATAGCCATGCTTGGCAAGATGAAGTTAGTAGAGATGGATTAGTACCAAAGGAGGGGAAAAGTGTCTGCTGCGGGGGGTCGACACAGGCTAAATGGGGGAAGGGGGTGCAGCAGGGCTGCCATAAGAGCAACTCAGAAGACTAGGGAGGAGGCACTGGCTAACCTTCAGAGGCAGTCACACTCTGTGATTGACTTAATGTGTAGTCTTAGACCAGTTTTGAATTATGACATGCATTTGGAGGCCATTATAGGCACTGGGATTTCACTGAGTCACTGTGGGGCCCTATAGGTGAAGGCCCGTTGTCTAAGTGCTGTTCGATGGATAGGTGTTGATAGGGCCCCCCTCAACCTTTCTCTGGTGACATACTGGGTGGTGGTCGGTGAGAAGATGTTAGATACACAGGGTGGGGTTTTGCCCAGTAATGCCTTCTTTCCCAGGAGGCAGGTTTGGAACTTGATCCTGTTTATTTATTTATTTAGCTTTTGTTTACCGGGTAGGTACACTAGACAGGTTATATGCCTATTTTCAGGAACGACCCGGGAGAGTACAACAGGTATAACAGGTACATCAATACAGCAAAGCAGGTGAGCAAACAATTATACATTTGTGGTGGGGTACAACAGAGTCAGCAAGACTGGGGGCAAGATACATTTTGTGAATTAGGTACATAGACAGCAGAGCAAGCAGAAGATAAGGTGCGTGGAGTCAATGTTCTTTAGTGGCAGCCAGTTAGTCCGTTCATACAGAGAGCAAGAATGCGTAAGGAGATCTACTGCCAGGGTGAGCCTGCAGGCTTTATTGAGAGCAGTCTGGACCCTCTTTAGTGCCGTATCCATTGCCGCGACGTGGACCACAAGGCCATAATCAATGGTTGATAGGATGGAGCTGGAGACTGAGAGGTGGAGTGCCTCAGGTATGAGATATTTCCTGTGTCTGTAAAGGACACCTAATTTGATGTTTATCGTCTTGACTACTGAGTCTATATGTTGGGCGAAGGTGAGTGTGTCATCAAGGGTGACCCCTCAGGTACTTGTTCTATATCTAGTACTGCTCTCATGTCCTAATTGTAGAAAACATTTTTTTAAATCTCCCTTAGACTCCTCCCACCACTGTGCCAGGATATCATAGGCATTAATTATTGTGCATCTGGCTTTAAACAAGTTTCTCCATTTTGTTTGAATCTATTTCCTCTCTAACATACTGGTATTCAACTGCCATGACTGAGCTGCCTCAGAAAGACATGGACCTGTTAGACAGTGACATACTATTGCCATGTGATATGAAGTTTCCACCACAATTGTCTTTGCCGAGTGGGTATCCGGTGATATTAGCGTGGCAAAAATAGTGCAAATAAAAATAGTGCTACCATAACAACACAGTTCATTAAAGCGAGAATGAGAAATGAGTGCTTAGTGTAAGTGCAACTGTGGCGTCATCACCATGTAGCCTAAGAAATGCTTATTCCCATCTGCGTGATCTTCATCCTTTAGACAAATAAGGACTGTTTGCACAACATCGCTATTCACAGAGTGAGTGAACATAAGACTTTGCCAGCATGTCTGCACTGACAGCTCTGTGAGACGATCCTGCAGCAAGATGCTGAGCTGAACTGATACTGCAACTGACTGTGATCTCTGCTTGGGGGCACACTTTTATGTTTAACAGCAGTCTAGGGGGACTGAGGTTTGTTCTCCCGTGAAAAAAGGGGGCTCGGCGGTGAGCCAGTCAGTAAGCAGATATGCTTCTGGGGGAGGGACTTCAGCACTTTAAATCCCTGAGCTGTGCTCCAGCGCGAGTGCTGGGTGCAAGTGTGAGTGGAACACCACTCCATAGAAATATTTCTACAAAGCCAAGCATTTGGGGTACGTTGGACTTTGAATATTTTGTGTTTATACTTCTCTATTGTGCCATTATTAGATCTGTTACCCTGGCAGGTTAACAATACTTGTTTACCTAGGGATGTGCAATTAAATGGCCTGGTGTTAGACAGGCCAATGTCAAGCACCAATAGCAGTCTGAAAATATGTAGAAGCCAGTGGATGCTCTTTGTCAGTGTCCCGGTTTTCTTTCTGGTGCACCGATATGACGAATTAGTAACTTTAGCCAAAGCACACTTTTTAAAGTTATTAATCAGCTTAGATCTGCTTAGATTAGTCACTGCTTAAGTGCTGTCTGTGTTTATGAATGCTATTACAATTACGCACTGAACTGTAAGTGCACTTATTAAATGCTGCGGTATTATTTACATGCCCATATTGTATGTACTAATCTTGCCGTGCTATTATCACACTATTCCACCGAGTACACCCTTTAGGGTAGCAGATATAAACAAAAAATCTAATCTCAAGGAAAGAGAGCCCTTAGAAACATAGAAACATAGAAATATAGAAACACAGAATTTGACGGCAGATAAGTACTGCTTGGCCCACCCAGTCTGCCCATTTTCCAATCTGATGGATAAGCTACAGATTCTAGTTAATCAACAGCTTACTTCCTCCTACCCACCACTAGAATTGCCTTATGACTGTCCCATGCATTCTTGAATTCTCCCACTGTTCCTGACTTCACAACCTCCTCAGGAAGGCTGTTCCATACATCCACAACCCTCTCTGTGAAAAACTACTTTCTAACATTACCTCTGAGCTGTCCCCCCTCTATCTTCAAATTGTGCCCCCTTGTTCTTGCACCTCTTTTTCTGAAAGATACTACCCTCTTGTACTTTGTTAATTCCCTTGACGTACTTGAAAGTTTCTATCATGTCCCCCCTCCCTCCTTTCCTCATGAGTATACATATTAAGCTGCTTTAGTCTCTCCTCGTATGTCTTCTGGTGCAGATCTGGCACCATTTTGGTTGCCGTCCTCTGAACAACCTCCATCCTGTCTATGTCTTTGCGGAGATGGGGTCTCCAGAACTGTATGCAGTACTCTAGATGGGGTCTCACCAACTGTCTGTACAGAGGGATAACAACTTCCTGCTTTCTACTGTTAATGCCTCTTCCTATAAATACCTTTTCCTTGCTACAGGTAAGGGTGCAGGCCCCTGAACACTCCTGTAGGCTAGTTTGCAAAGCAGCTGTTACCACTATATCACTTAAAGCCACCAAATTGCAAAATAATTTTTGAGTTTTACCTCCTTTGTCTCTCAAAGATAAACTGCAACCCAAAGCCCCCACCCAGGATCACCAGCCCCTAGTGTATAAATACAATCTTATTTCATTAAATAAAGCTATTCTTGTTGCCTTGCTCTGAAGAGAGTAAACATTTATAAGGCAGCAAGATCTCGCACCCTACTCCACATCCATCAATAGACCCCTCCCCCAGGATCAATTTCCACCAGTTTGGAGACACTAAAAGGAGTATTCTTAAGCAAAATACCCACCATGTCACACCTATCCATTCTTTGAGACCAAAAGGAAGTTGCTGGTGTCCATAATTTCTTATTTACTGACACTGAAAACAGGGTCTTAATACAAGTATCTTGTAAAAATATAATATTTCCTGCACCAGCCCAGTGGTGAAGAGGGCTGAGGCACCTTGGGTGCCTTATATGTTCCCACACAGGTGACCCGAGTTTGGGAATGAACTCGGGTCATAGGGAGTTGGCTGGGTTGAGTAGGATCGAGCATCTGGAGGACTGAACTCCTCCTCTGGGAGGGGGGGACTGCTGTTCCTGGTGCTTTCTGTTTGCCCTCTAACAGGGGTTGGAAGGCAGGCAGCTTGGGACTACAACTTGGGGAAGGAGAGACTGCAGCCACCAATGTCTCATACACGGGAGTGTGTGTGGGTAGCCACGGACAGCACTGCACATCTGTCCCTTCATTGGAAGAAAAGAGGAAAATGACTGGGTGCAGTGCGGGATGACACAGACCCCTCTCAGACTCCACTCTTGCTACAGGGCCCTCTCTTGGATCCAGATCTATTCTTCAGTGGTGATACACCTGCTGTTGACCCCTGCCACAGGGAGCAAGCCATGGGTGAAGCACCGGAAGGAAAGTAATTCCCTGGATGCCGGGTAACAGGGCAGGGGTTGTTGGTAGAAGGAGTTGCCTACACTGAAGCAAGGAAGGTAAAATGGATTAACTGCAGAAGATAATATTTCCTTGTAAAGTTTCTAGAATACCAACTGTGCTAACTGTTTTAGCATGCATCTTAATGTTGTTAACATTAGGTGTCACTGGGGAAATTGTTTGGCCTAAACAATTGCCACCAATTAGGAGGGGAGTCCACAACACTTGCCCTATTCTGAGACCTTGTCCTTCTGCAACTCTTCTTAGCTGCAGGTGTCATTGGGAGATTTTCATCCTAGTCTGAGGACACGTCCCTTAATGAAGAGATCCAAGATGCCTTAAAATATCCTTCTTCCTCTGTGTTTCCCCATTTCTTAGATAAGGATGGGAGAGTGAGTCTGTTTTGTGTAACAGTCCCTTAAGGTTTCAAATTCTTTATCTCATTCTTTTTCTGTTTGCCTCTTTTGCTATGAGAAATCACCTGCCTCTACACTCGGTGGGGAGAGGGGGGACAGCATCTCAGATTGAGGTCCCTGCTATTTGGGGTTGGGTACTCAGTATTATTACCAGCCATCAGGTTGTCCAGCACAAATGCAGAGCCATCTTCATTCATAATCTTTGTTCTGAGGCACTTGCTGGCCCCAGTACCTGGCCCTCAGTAATCAGGGATTCTTGGTGAATTCTCCCCAATCTGTTATGTGAGGCCCAGGGGCACTGCCCATATGAATGCCCCTGCTCCTCACACAGGTTACATTTAAATGGATTTTGGACTTTTATACTAATGTGCCTGTACTCTAAACATAGATTACACCAGTAAGCCTCACAGGACATACTTGGATGACTCCAGGCCCTACATTTGTCACAAGTGTGTGGCTGCCCCAGATAAAAACACATGCCTCTAATCTTGCCATATAAAAATGTCCAGAAGATGGCAAGTTCTGGTATTCATCTGCAGCAATTTAACTTTAAATTTCCACCCTCCTGTCCATACCTCCTCTTTATTTATAATTATACAATGGCACAATAAATGTCTTCAATCCGATTGGCTGACAGGCCCCAGAGACAGTGATGTTATTAATCAATAACATCACTGTATCTAGGTCTGACAGCTGCTGACTGCTTTGCCGCCTCAAAGCAATGGAATCACTTCTCTCACCTGACAACTGTCATGAACTTCCCTGAAGTGTCTTTCAACCTCCTCGCTGACAGGACCATCACGGAAATGTTCGCTGACTCAGCCAGCGGTAGTCCTTCCACTTCATGGGCACCAGAAGACAATGATAACACCTCAAAGAAAATAAAAAAAAATGACATTTAGGCCTACAGTCTGAGGACATCGATAAAATAGAAACCGACCGCAACGAAGAGAATACCAAGTGGCAGACAGCTTGGGCCGTCCATGTGTTCACGGACTGGATTTCAGAAAAATCTGTCTCCTGTGAAATTCAAAAAATCACATCGAAAGAGCTGAATCAAATCCTATGACATTTCTATAGCAGTGTCCGAAACAGTAGTGGAGAACAATACAGCATCTCTAGCTACATCAGTCTACGTGCTGGACTGAATAGATATATTAATGAGCCCTCCAACAGCCGCTGCTTCAATATTATGACAGATGCTGATTTCCAACCTGCCAACAATGTATTTGTGGGTCATCTAAAAAATATCAGGAGACAAGGCAGAGACATTGCGACCCACCACCCACCCATAACCAAGGCAGATTAAAAAAAAAGAGACTATCTGAGGCCCTCAACTCAGCCACAGCACCAGGTCTCGTCAGAAGAGTGTGGCTAGAACTTCAACTGCACTTCACCCGAAGGGGCTGAGAGGGACAGAGAGCACTAAAGGCAGACTCCTTTACAGTGAAGCTACATGAACAGGGACTAAAATACATTACTATGTCATTCAACGAAAAGACCAAGAATCATGCCAAAATAATGGAGCGGGACCGGGAAAACCTTCGTGGTGCTATGTTCGAGATTCCAGGAAACCTGCTATGCCCCGTCAGATGTCTCAAACTATATCTATCTAAGCTGCCAGTCAACCCTCCGTGCCTGTTCCTACACCCTAGAAAAAAACCCACAAACGAACGCACTCAAGAGCCCATATGGTACACTCTTGAACCAATGGGTATAAATTATTTAGCCAGTATGATGCCCCACATTTGTAAGCTCACAGGCATCACAAATAAATACACAAACCATAGCCTGCAAGCAATTGCTGTACAGCTGTTGATGGAAGCGGGGACTTGAAGCCAGGCAAATCATGTCAGTGACCGGGCACAAGAGTGAGATGTCGCTGAAATTATATTGAGCTGCCAAACTCATTGACCGAGAAAACTGGAGTAAAATCCTCTCTACAGCAGCAACTGAAACCCCCGAGGAAAGCAGCAGCATGGCCAGACAGGGAGCACAAGATGACCCGGAACAACCCACCCGATCTGCAACTGAAATAAATGCCCACACAACAACCACCACTCAACAAAGCAGTCAACCACCTCTGAACCAGGATTGCTTCAACATTCAAGGGAACATAATGTGCATCTTCAACTTCTACTGACAGTAAGCACATCATGAACTGATAGTGTTGCAGTAAACCAAATGTCCTTTTTTGAAGTGTTCATTAGCACTTGCTAAAGTTGTGTTTAAAGGTATTAAATACCATTTCTCAAAATAGTTGTGGCAAGTAAAGTAGTTAACATTTTTGAAATATGTGTTTTAAATATGTTACCACTTTTTAAACAGTTTTATGCAGTAACGCCATTTTCAAGTTGTAACCAACAGTTTCATTAAGTTAAAAGGGACTATTTTATCTGTAATTTAAGAAAACACATTGAACAAGTAAAATTATTGAAAAACAAGCAAATCTGCCTATGTGTCTTAATTATACAACTCTCCAACTAAAAGAAACACACCAAGCCATTGTATAATAGCAATAAGGCACTCCAGGGTGTGTGTTATCATGTAATAATTACTGGGTTCCGTTTTTTTCAATGGAAAAAGCCGTGTGTTAAATACCGTAACACCTGAGTAGGTGTTACGGCATTCACACGCCTTCTTCCAATCCTAAAGCACTACAAACAGAAAGTCAGCGCGAGCCTATTCATACAGAAGCCCTCCAGACACAACACAGCTCAAGCCTCTCAGTGTTCGTTTCTCCCTCAGTCACTCACTCACCTTCTCAATCGCGTTTCTTCTATCTTCTACCCTTTCGCAGCATTTCCTGACAAACAAACAAATCCAAAGCTGCTCAGCCAGAGACGTTTCCACAGCTCACTACCCGGCCAACACAATAAAATGACTTCCGGTAACATGAAGGCTATGTTTGGGATCGTCTGCATTTTCCATACCCCAGTAAAAGTTAATATCCCCTAATCGAAGCAACACCCACAGAAACAATGAAGAATCCAAGTTATCAAGGACTCAGACAACTCTCACGAAGATATTCTTAAAACAGTCAAGCCACCACACAGCACTTTATTGCCAAAATATAACATTTTCTTAGAATTGTACATTGCTACAGTAAACACTTTTACCACCATCCCTAAGTAATCTCCATTTCAAGCCTACTATTTCCTCTGCTGTTCAAAATGCTACAGCACTTCAAAAGCGACAAAACGGAACCCAGTAATTATATACAACAAAATAGGGGTGCAGTGTGTTTACCTCGATTTAACACACACACCCTCGTTGTTGGATGGCTATAATAAACCCTCGGGCTTCGCCCTCGGGGTTTATGTGCCATCAACAACTCAGTAATGTTAAATATTACTACTGCACCCCATACTATCCTATATATAATGTCACTCCTGGGGTGGTGGAAACACTCGGCTACACCTCGTGCTTCAACCCACCCCAGGAGTGAAGTTATTACATGATAACACACACACCCTATCGTAGCTTATTGCTTAACTGCAACTGACTGATCAAACATATTACAAACTTATCAGAGCCAATAAAGAATATCAGAGACATGAACCCCATCATTCTTAAACAGGACTGTGACTGTTTTTATGGCAGGTTTGGACAAGGGGATAGTAACAAAAGATTCCCACAAAGCAGAAGTTTTCAACTGCTCATATATTATACAAAACTTCTCTAAGGATTTCAGGGTTTTAAAACTAATGTCATAGATTGTCTCCACAGACACATGTATGACCACACACTGTTCTGCAGCAAAAAACATCACAGTCTTTCAATGGGTTCCTAATTATAAATATTCAATCAGGGTGAAGTATTAAGTCACCAATATATTTGAGCCTAATGGCATTCTGCCACTGGGCCAGTTCCCCTTCAAGCTTTCCTGAATTGTCTAGGGACCTCTTATTGTTCAGGCTGAGTATCCTTTTCTGATTCTGATTCATCAAAATTATTTTCCCCTGAGATCTCACTTTCTTCCTGTGCTCTGTCATCTAGTGGTTCTCTGGATGAGATTGAGTGAGGGGGGAGGCCTTTTCATGCAGAGTGAAATCCCCAACAGATTCAGACATATGTACTTCATTAACAGTTGTACCCAGCCCATCCCCAGCCGCAGTATTAACATCATCATATGAAACTTGCATATCCTGAATTATATCCTCTGGATCCTCCCTTTTGTCTGTCCCAATGTTCTCAGAACATGCTTTCTGCTTGTCTGATAGAACCGCTGACCCTCCTTCCCCTCAGCGTTCTACTCCCCATGCTCCATACTCACACTTTTTGGTGGTTGTTTCTTTTAAAAAAATGGTCCCTGTTTCCTGGAAGCCAGGACCCTCCGTATGCAGCTCTGATCCAGCTGACTGCCTCCAGAATTGACTCAACCGACCAGTTTTTTGTACTGTGTCTAATCTACATGAGTTGCACCCATTCCAAAATACCTACACTGTGCTTTGAGCCTCTGGGTCAGTCCTTGCTTCTCCAAAGCAGAAAACCCCTTGTTCTTCAAAGTGATGAGATATTCTGCATCTGTAATTGGAACCCGACTGCCATGCTGCACTTTCTGAGGCAAACTAGGGCAGGAATTGTCACACTGAGCCTCTCCCCGCAGGTCGGCAACATCGCTCCTCTTCTGCATGCTGTGCACCAGGTCATTCTCCAGTAAGTTTTTTTTTTCCAATGGGGGTTTTATTAAGTCATTATTAACTGTAAGAATGGACACTGCAGCATTTATTGTGACACTTTCAACCAGCTGACTGTTTCTATCAAAAACTGTCTCATCAAAAGTCATTTCTTCCACAGACCGCAGAATGGTATTGGACAGCTTTTCTTTTTCAATTAAGAATTTTGCTTCTTCCTCAGCCACCAAGGAGAACAGATGCATTTTCCTTTCTTTGTATGCTTTCCTCAGCTTCTCTTCTTCTTCAGCCAAACAGAGACTGCAAATCTGTCTCTCCTGCTTCATATGTGTGCTGTTTCGTCCCACAGCGTCATTCAGAACAGCCATATCTATATCCAAATGATTCTGCTCAGCTACGGTATCCATTTCAGTCAAGACCTCTGGAGTATAGGTGATAAGAGAGGAGATCAGCTCCCCCACAACTCCAGCCACTCGTCCACCTTCCACCTGGTCAGCTATCTTGGCAAACTAACAAAACAACCAGGGGTTCCCCTACAGGAAGAGTATGGGATTTTCTTCAATGTTGTGCCCAACATTCCACTAATCAATAAATCAGGTCTATGTAACCCACCACCAGGGAACATGCTTAAACAAGCTCTCACAGCACAGTGTCCCATTCCTGTTCAAAAATTATAAATATAAAATTTAATATACTTTCTGGATGTAACTTCTGGCCCAAAAGTGATTACACTTGTACAATGGAGCCTGCCACGATGCAGTGCAGATATCTGCAGTAAATGACAAGTCACAAAACACTGCAGCAAATAAGTATTTTTTGCTGGCCTGCTAGAGCAGTGGTAGTGCTACTGCTTGCAGCGTTGATGGCCCAGATTCAGAAGCGAGCCTCGGGTGTTGGTGGATTGGCCGTGGGAGAGGGAGGAGGATCAGTCATTCACTGGACAGCTCTCCTTCTCTGGGCAGGGTTGGAGCAGGCACTCAGTAATAGTCTGACTCCTTGCGGTGGCCAGGAGTCAGTTACCCTCAGTGCCTCAGCAGTGCTGGGAATTGGCCACCATGGCAGACATTAGCACTCAGCATGTGGGAGCTCACGATGCATGCCACTGGTGTCATTGCACATCCACATTGTTAAGGAGACAGAATTTAAGGAAAAAAAATGCTTAGCTGTAGCACAGTGACACCTGGCTCCTGGACTCTCTCTCTGGCCTTCCCAGCATCCCAGATTAGCATATCCTTAACTCCGTCCCCTCTAGCTGCCAGACTTGGAGGGGACCCACCCTACGGGTCAAAGCTTTCTCCCGGTAAGTTATGGGGCCAGGTGCCAGGAGACTGAAAGGGCTGATACAGTGTATATACCACCAGGCTCAAGTGAGAGAGAAAAATAGAACTGAAACCAAAAAATAAATAACAAAAACACTAACAAGCATTCGCCAATGTTGAATGTTAGCTTGCTTGTATTCACTGTATAGTTGTTGGACATAGACCGCACAGAGGATAAAATTAACAAAGGAGGGGGGAGTGATGATTGTGTGGGGGTGGGGTCCATCTCTGTAGGGGGTGCTGACTCTGTGTGGGGGGTGAGCACCAACTCTGTGTAGGGGGGGTGCTCATCCCAAGATACCTGCCCTGTATCTTGCGCTGCTGCAGCTGAGGATGGGAGGGGGTGAGGACCATCAGTGTGAGCGGTAATTGTGTGTGGGGGGGTGGCAACTCTATGATGGTGGGCTGAGTGTCGATTCTGTGTGTAGGGGTCTGAGTGTGGGCTTGACAGTATTTGGACCCCTATCCTGAAATCTCACAAAAGTCTATCAATCTGCCCTAATGCCCACATGAATTCTCTCCAACTGTACAAGTGAACAGCTGACTTCCTGTAATATATAAAGACAGTGCATGGTACTCGGCTTGGTCTGTTTGAGAGATCTGTCAACTCCCAATACAAATATGGCAAATAAGGTTAGGACCATCTGTATGAACACTATAAATGTACTTTGCCTAACTTGTAATCTGCCTCCACCCAATATTCACATTGCATTTATAAATGCATGCAGTATGTGGAAGCGTACTGTTTTGTACTGTATTTGTCAGTGGGACAGGGATTTATAGCAGGAGAAGAAAGGTAGTCCTCCATTGTATCACTCACTGGTGAGGGCCCTCATGAAGTACTGTGTCCATTTCTGCAGGCTGCACCTCCAGAAGGACATTGAAAGGGTGGAGGCAGGTTATAATGGACCATGTATGTGTCCATATAACTTTGCTAGCAGGACTGGCAGCCCCAAATGCCCACAGAGAGAAGCTGTATACCTTCCTGCTATATAATCTAAATTGCATGGACTGGTTATCAGCCGAGATACTGTAGAGACATATTTTGAGACAAATGACACCCCAATATCCTCAGCTCTACATTATGGGATGTGTTCAAAGTCTGTATGTGGGGGAGAGTCATTGCTTATGTTTCCTAACTCAAGCAACAAAAGGGAAAGGAATTAGCAGACCTAGAAACCAAGGTAAAGGACAAGTAAAAGTCTTTAATTCCAGTCAGGGAGACCCCCTACCCAGATCTCGCTTGGCAGATGTAACAACTGTGTTTCTGCATTAATACCCTCACTGAAGGGGTTGCCCAAAAAGCAGTGGTCAGAACTGCCCACCGATATTGGGAATTGGGTGAGTGGGCTAGCCGTCTGCTTGTCTATCAGACTTGAATACAGACAGCAGCTGCCACTTTGGTACCATCTGCCTCCCAAATGGTAAGCTAACCACTAACCCAGCAGAAATCAGGAAGGCCTTTTTCAAATTCTATTCCAACCTCCATTCATCAAAAATATCCCCTTCTGAGTATGCTTTAAATCATTTCCTGGAATCCATTCAGTAGATCCAGCTCATGCAGGAGCAAGCGCTGGAACTAGATAGGCCTTTTTCACTCCAAGAGATGCAAGCAGCAGTTACCGCTCTTGCAGATGGGAAAACCCCATGCCTGGATGGCCTCGAGCTGAATTGTAAAAAGTGTTCCAACAACAACTTAGTAGTAGACTCCTCCAGACTTATGGTACTGCCATGGCCTTCTATGTCAGAAGCACTAATTGTATTTCTGCCCAAACCCAAAAAAGATCCTCAGTTGCTTACCAACTACTAACTATCGACCCATTTTCCTCTTAAATGTAGACAGTAAAATTTTGGCTAAGGCATTGCCAACTAAGTTGGAATCCCTGGTGTTTGTATTATTCGACAGGCACCTAAAACGTTTTGTTAAAGGACGCATGGCAAGAGATATCATAAGAGTGATTATTAATGCCATGGCAGGCACCTCCAAGAGTCAGAAATTGGCTTTCCTTGTCAGTACTGACACTAAGAAGGCTTTTGATTCTTTGGAGTGGGGTTACCTACATATGGAATCATGGAGAAAATGGCCATAGGCTGAGGCTTTATCTCCATAACCAACCTTCTCTATACATCCCCTAGCACCCATATTTTACAGTAATAAATGTAAATATTTCTGACCCCTTCCATCTACAAAGAGGCATCAGGCAAGGGTGCCCCCATCCCCTCTTCTTTATCTCTTAGCAGAGGAACTCTTGCTATGCAGAATTCAACAACACAATCTTATTCAGGGGGTGCAAGCTGGTTCTGCAACTTCTTAAAACACTTGCATATACTGATGACTTATTCTTCCTTATTACTGACCATGCTAACTCCATGCCCAAAGTTCTTGAGGTTCTGAAAGCATTCCACCAACTGTCAGGCTTGAAGGTCAATTGGGCTAAAATAGAGGTTTTCTCTCTGAATATAGTACTCCACAACACATCACCCCCTATGGCCTAGCCTAGCCTGGGCTCCAAGCAACTTCAATACCTTGGGATGACCCTCACCCCCAACCTCTAAAACATGGTTCACCAAAATCTTCATGAACACATTCTGGATCTCCAGTTAGATCTTAAAGAGCTAGTGTACTGTCTAAAACTAATATTAGTTTTTAAAAGCAATCAACCATTACCTTTTATATCAGAGTTACTATTTGCTTTGCATTTGTTTAATTAGAAGATTGTTTACCTGTTGTCAGTAGATGTGCTGTGTGGGACAGCACTGTGCCTGGTAGCTGACATATCTAGCTCTGTTCCTCCAACTACATAATCAACACTGTGATCTGACTGACTGTAACATCTTTGCTGCTTAGGAACAGCCACTCAGTAGCTGCTGGTCACTCACCTGTGATGTTTCTGTCAGTGAGATGACTATGCTGATGATGTAGTGGAGGGACTACCGATAGATACGTCAGCTGTCAGGCTGAGAACTGTTCCACACATCCAGCACAATATCATGACACAGAAGACTTTCTAATGAGCAAAAGGAAAAAGGAAAATACTTCAAAAATAAAAAGTTATAACTGACTACTACTTAAAATTTGTATTATTTTTCTGTATGGCTGTTTTGGTTCCACTAGCTCTTTAATAGTTGGAAGAATTTTAATCTTACTTTTGGAGGCAAATAACAGCCTTTAAAATGATCACCTTCCCAAAAATTCATTCCAACCTGAGTAACTTTATAGTATATATACAGCCTTCCCTTTTTCAAAGAATATAATACATTTTTTCTCCTTCCTCTGGGAAGGGAAATGGCTGAGATTCAGAGTGCAAAACCTTTGGCAGTCAACCAGCAGTGATGTGTAGGAGCTTCCCTGCTTATGGGCTTGTCATCACACAATAGGCATTCACCAAAATCTTCAATAGCCATGCCCAGAGTCCCTCCCCCAACCCCACTATGGGTGATATTAGAGTGAAAGGCTTCTCCATTCCACCCTGGACTATGTGTCAGTTTTGCAACTTGTTGCCTACCCGGTCAGCCTCTCCAACATATACCTTTTCAAGAAAAGCTTGCACCTTAATGGTTAATCACAATCTTTGGAAATCAGCTGTGTTAGGGGAATGGGAACCTCTCTGTGTTAACCTGTATCTTTTAGGGGCATGACAGCCTGTCCAGTGGATGTAGTAGTGTTCCAGGGGATCTCATCTTGCCAACATATTCATCATCAAGAGTCTGGGTCACTGCATATTTTCTAGTACCTTATGGAAACCTTCCCTCTCACATAGATAGAGATATGGAGGTATCTCCAGCTCCCACATGCCATCTCACCCAGATTACATAATATTAAGGATGTGGAATGGTCAAATCTGCTTAAGCACATGGAGGGATGGATGAAGTTCCCCAAATGCTTAACTTGGAGAATCTACAGTTTCTTCCTGGAAACCTACTGTGTGCTTCACTCAATAAACAACGTATTTAATGGAGTGCTGATCTTGGCATAGAAATTTCTGAAGCAGAATGGTGGGATATGCTTATGAAGCCCCATACCTCATTCCAGGATATCAGTTACCAACTAATCAAAAAAAAAAAATCCACACAGATGGTATCGTACCATAGTCACCTTCCACAAAATGTGACTACTCCCTCATAATCTATGCTGGAGATGTAAGCAGGAGCCTGGGACACTGCTGCATATCCTCTGATCCTGCCAGGAAATTGCTCTTTACTGGAAAGAATTATAGCTTTCACAAGCATGGTACTGGAAACTCCTCTACCATCATACCAGTGCTCTGGATCCTGGGAGATGACTCACTTCTCCAAGGCATTAGTCACTCAACCCACAAATTCTGGTGCCTCTGGAAGCCAAAAGGCAGCTGCTGCTATGATGCTGCTGTACCATAATTCCTTCCCTACACAATTGAATGGCTGCCACTGCCAAGTTGGCCAAGTATGAGCGCCTTTCACACCTAGTCCCCTGGCTCTTTGGATGCATTTTTTGAATCTGGGCTCCACTCTTGAACCTCTTGCAGGGGACACCACTCTATTGTGGTACTTAGGAAAGGTCTTTTACAGAACTGTATAACAATCCCAGAGAATATCCCTGCCAATAAGAAACCTAATTCCTTCGTAAGACCTTTTGTTTTAAGTAGGGTGTCCCATTCTGTCTCCACGCATATATTTTAACTATTATGTGGTGTTCATTTGTTTATATAGTTTATTACTTAAGTGTTTTGTTGTGTAGAAAATGGGTAAATTGTATAAGACTGTCTGTTTGTTTTAATGTATATATTGCTGTATGCATTGTGTCTCAATAAAACTTGCTCCAAAAAAAAAAAAAGGCTGGAGTCAGTACAAAGGAGAGTAAGCAAAATAGCAAGGTGGTTGAACAAGAAGCTATATGAGAAATGCTGCAAGAACTCAACATGTACTCCCTGAAAGAGAGAAGAGCAAGTGGGGAAAAGTCTGAAACCTACAAGTACCTCACAGGAGTGAACAAGGTGCCAGTGGAGGGTCTATTTCATAGAAAGGAAAGCATTAGTTTAGAACAAGGAGGCATGCAATGAAGCTAAGAGAGGAAAAGTTTAGGAGAAATGTTTGGAAATATTTCTTCATGGAGAGGATGCTGGATGACTGGAACAGTCTGCAAGAGGAGGTAGTGGGAGCAAAGACTGTGTGAAGCTTTAAGCAGCATGGGACATGCACAGGAGCATATCAAGTAGAGGAAAGGAGGGAGGGAGTGACACCTATGACCAGCTGAGGTCAGTGCTGATGGAATAGGCAGGGACAAAGGGCAGACTGGATGGGCCTAAAGGTTATTTTCAGATGATAAAATCTATGTTATACAAAAAGGAACGGATCTCGCTAAGAGATATTGCTGTGTTTCTGGGACTTTCAGTTGGAACTGAGCATGGTATTTTTGGCCAATTCTGGCAAAACTCTTTGAACAAATGATAAATGCCTTAAACAAGTCACACAGCTCATATCTTATAAAAATCTGAGTTCACCTTTGATCTACCATAAGAAATGAGGGACATATGGAGGAGAAACAAAGGAATTTATAAGACAGGCTGCATTGTGTGTTATCCCACTTTTTCCTAGAAGTGGCAGTCCATCTAACACCCTGGTGTCAGCCATCCTTTCCTCTCTCCATCAACTACATAATGGAGCCAACTAGTCACTGTCACTCTGCCCAGGAATGGATTCCAGCACTCCATGCAAGGAGCACAGCCCTTACTGGCAGCTGATCCAACATAAACTTGGGATCAACAAGTGTGAATGTAGACCCCCTGGTAAATTGCTAGCAGAACATAAGAACATAAGAAATTGCCAGCAGAAGGAGACCATGAGGTCCATCTAATCTGCCCAAGATGACTACCCCCCCCTTTATCTACCACTCCTGCTGCAGTGACTACACTGACTGTCCTAAGCCTGTTTGAATTCCCCGACTGTCTTTACTGCCACCACTTCAGGTGACAGGCTGATCCAAGAGTCCATGACCCTCTCTGTGAAAAAGTACTTCCTAATATTGGTTCTGAACTTACCACCTATGAGGCGTAAGTTGTGTCCCCTTGTCTGCGCAGTTCTGTTTTTCTGGAAGAGATTCTGTTTTCACAGCATTTAAGAAACTTGAATGTTTCTATCATGTCCCCATTGATTCTTCTTTGTTCAAGGGAGAATAGATTCAACTGGTTAAACCTAGTTTCATAGAGTTCTTGGTGCAGACCCTGTACCATCTTGGAGGCCCTCCTCTGCATGGATTCCTGTTGGTCTATGTCCTTTTTTAGGTGAGGTCTCCAGAACTGCACACAGTACTCCAAGTGTGACCTCACCAAGGACCTACAGAGAGGGACTATAACCTCTCACTTCCTGCTAGTAATACCCCTGCCTATGCATCCTAAGATGCTGCTCATCTGTAATGCTGCTTTTTTGCACTGCTTTCCCACCTTTAAATCATCTGTTATCATAACTCTAAGATCCCATTCCAGCTTAGTCTTATCTAATTGCTGCCCTTCCAGGACATACTTATTTCCTGGGTTCCTCTTGCCATGGTGCATTACCTTACATTTTTTGGTGTTGAATTTCAACTGCCAGTTCCTGGACCACTCCTTCTGTTTCCTGAGATCTGCCTCCATTCCTGAGACACCTTCCTGTGTGTTCACCCTGTTGCAGAGCTTTGTGTCCTTTGCAAACAGGCAGACCTCCCCTTTCAGTCCCTCAGTGATGTCACTGATGACTATGTTGAAAAGGATTAGGCCAAGCACTGATCCCTGTGGAATGCCACTAGTCACTTTCCCCTCCTGCCACAAGGTGCCAAATACCATCACTCTCTGGGTTCTGTCCTGTAGCCAGCTGTTAATCCAGTTGACTACTATCTGACCAACACCAACTTGCTCTAACTTATTTGCTAGCCTTCTTTGTGGAACCGAATCAAAGACTTTGCTAAAGTCCAGATATACTATGTCCACAGCTGCAGCTTGGTCTACTGATCTTGTAACCCCATCGAAGAATCCTATCATATTCGTCTGGCACGAGCATCCATCCTGCTGTGAAGCCATGCTGCTTCAGGTCAGGTTTTCCACTGTCTTTCATGTACTCCACTACCCTTTCCTTGAGCAATGTCTCTATTATTTTGCCCATCACAGAGGTCAGACTGACTGGGCAATAATTCCCTGCTGTTTCCCTGCTACCACTCTTGTGCAATGGCACAACTATGGCCCTATGCCAGTCTTGTGGCACTATACCATGTTCCAGTGACTTATTAAATAGTTCGACTAGTGGGGCTGCTAGTTTCTCTCAAAGTTATTTCAGAACTCTTGGGTGTAATCCATCCAGCCCCATTGCTTTGTCCACCTTCAATTTAGAAAGTTCCTCTAGGACTCTCTCCTCTGTAAAGGGGCTGGTGTCAACTCCCCTGTGGTGATGTGTCGTGGCTAGTGCAGGACCGTTACCAATGTCCTCCTTAGTGAATATCAAGCAGAAGAACTCATTGATTACTTCCACCTTGTCCTCATCCTTCACCATCATCTTATCCAATAGGTTGAGAAATGGACAGACTAGGTGGGCCAAGCGGTTCTCATTTGCCATCAAAGTCTATGTTTCGATGTCCCTCCTTTGTTATTAACTTTGCTATTCCTCCCTACTCTTCCTTTTTTCCCCCAAATATATCTGAAGAACATTTTGTCCCCACTCTTCACCCCCTGTGCTATTTTTTCCTCTGTCTGGGCTTTGGCCACCCTAATTGCTTTCCTGGCTTCCTTGAGTTTCACCCTGTAGTACTCCCCTATCCTTCTCTGATTTGGACTCCTTGTACTTTCTAAAAGCAGTTCTCTTCTCTCTAAATTTAGTTGACACTTCTTTGGTAAACCAGAGTGGGTTCTTTGATTTCTTGGCCTTGTTTATTTGCTTTGTGCATTGTGCATGACTGAAGTTATAGCATTCTTCATCTACATTCCACAACTATTTGATCAAGTTGGGAGGGAGTACAGATGTGCTCAGCTGGTCCCAGGAGGGAGGGGAGCCCTCTGTTCTAGGGACAGGTGGACTCAGCACCCAAGGCCTTGCAGAGGAATGCCTGCTATCATGACCACACCTCACAACCTTCCCTACTCAGACAAGTGGCCCAGACAAGTGGCATGAGACAGCCCAAGGTGCACACTCCATCAAAACAGATCTGGGACTGGAGGCTCACATATGGTGTCACTCAGGGCTCACATATGGTGTCACTGAGGAAGGGACAGTCTGCAGATGACTGTCTTATCTCAGACAGAGGGGGGCCCCCTGGCTCCTTGCTTCACTGCATTGCTCAGTCCCTCATTATCTCTCTCATGTTACACCATCAGTTAATTACACTGATGCCCAGGTTTATTCTGTTTACACTGCACAGAGTTCCTTTGCTCCCAAGGGGCTGTCACCTTTTAAATCTTACTTGGCACCATCTACCCAAATGGAAGGGGGGATCACAGTCCAAAGTGAGAGGAGGTAGAATCTATGACTGTAGTGGGTGAGAATTTTTGTTGAACTTGGGTTATGGGAACAGTATCAGGAGGAGAGTATGGTGATTTGCTGATGGCTGATAATGACACTGCTCAACTGGTTGCTGGGCACTGTCCTGTAGATGAAAGGAGGCAGCTGCTGTCTGATAGGTGTGGCTGCCTCCTTTCAACTACACATATTTTCTGCCCATCACCCAACAGGACAGAGTCATAATCAGCCTTGCTGATCATTGGCCTGTCACTGTCGAGTCTACTGCAGCCTGAGCTGCATTGGACATGACAGTGACATGCCTTTGAAGCCTGTTACTCTCACAATATGGTTGCTTCGCTCATGTGTGATAAACACGAAAATAAATCTACCAGTGACACATTTTCCCTACACTCATGTCTAAAAGCTTTAGTGTAAATGGTATTTATCAGCTCTCAAACTATTGGATTTTACATTATTCTACTCATCCATAATTAGTAAGCCTAGTATAAAAACACCAAGATGAGCAGGTCAAGGTGAGAGATGTACTGTAAAAAGAAAGGATTTGTAAGGAAGAGGAGGAGAGGAAACACCTGCTTTCTCCAGACTTAAATGTCTAGGATGCCTTGATTATTCTACCTAATTCTTTGACAAAGATCAGAATGACACTTCTAACCAATGCTTTGACATTGATTACAGCTACTGTACACTTCTGAAGAGATGAAAAATTAACCTGGGTAGTCCTGAACCTGCACATCTGCAGCTAATTGAAGGAGGAGCCAGTCAAAGCAATTCAATTAAACATGAAGTAAATGAATGAATGAGTCTGGTATGTGTGGACCCCTTTCTGAAACTATCCATCCCTAGGGGGGGGACTGGCAACAGTTTGGTGGAGCTGTGTATCAGAGTGTTTGCAGCTGCTATATTCTTGGGGTGCACCTGTCACTGTTCTCATTCATGATTATCTGAGCCCCCCACTCCATGCCACTATAATGTAACTTTTCAGAAAGCCCAGGTCAATGCCAACCACTAACATCTTGATGCTCTTCTCATACTTGGAAGCACAAGGATCCATGTATCTCTGGATGGCAGCACCACACTGCAGCTGGTCTAGTAAGTGTGCTTATTTCTTGACTTTAGAGCAGAAGCAACAGCACATGGCAGTGTGATCCTGGTGAGCTGTGCATGGAATTTGTGGCTACAGGGTCTTGCATTAGAACTGCAGTGCCCACTGCAGTTAAATGCTAATAGTATCTGAGCATGGGGAATGCACACCATATGGAGGGGAAGGAACGGGGCTGAAGTGCATCATTTATTCTCTGTGCTATTGGACATAGTCTTTGTTCCTTGAACTCTGATTTCTGAAGCTGGGTGGCAATTTACAAAGGATCTAGAAGGGGTTTAAGCTCACATCATGCTGAGTGGGAGTCTTTAGAGTTGTATGTGTTTTTCTTTAAAGAGACAAGGTTGTTTGACAGGAATCCAGAGACAACTGTGAAATAATAAAGAGACAGTTAGGTGTGATGCCTGGAAATATCAATTTTGTTCACAGTCTCCCTAAGCACTGTCTGCACTGCAGTTGTATACTGTTAGATATTGGCATCTACTGTACTTACATGGATCATGTAAAGGACTGGACACATCATGTGAAGGACTGGTACTGTATAAGAAGGGGTACCTATAGTACCTGTTCCAACTTAAAAGCATTCGTGTATGCTTTTCTAATCAACATTTGCTAGTCATACAGAGATTCAGTAAGGTATGGGGCAGAGGCTGATAATGATGCCACTCAGCTGGTTGCTGGGTGGTCTCATGTAGGTGAAAGGATCTAGGTGCTGTGTGATAGGAGTGGCTTGCTCCTTTCAACTACATGAAGTTTCTGTCTAGTAAGCAACAAACCAGTTTTATAATCAGCCCCCTTGAACACTGCTCTGTCACTGCTGAGCCCAATGCAGCCTGAGCTGCATAGGATGCAAAAGTGACATACCGCTGAAGGCTTGTACTCTGACAAAATGTTTTCATCGCACATGTGCACAAGCAAACACAAGAAGGGCTTAAATGCTATTGAACTACACTGTTCCCTGCAGCATCCTGCAAAATTTTGTGAAAGACTTCAGCATTCCTTCATTGCATCCTAGCTTTCACAGCTATATGTCCTTCTCCCACCTCACTGTCCAATGGGTCTATCTTCAAACATAAGAGGGGAGGCCCCTGAAAGGATGTGCCTGGAAGAAAAAATTGCAGGATTAGTCTGCTTGAGAAAAACAATCTGTATGCTGTATTATTACAGGTGTCTGGCAGTCTCATGGCTTACATATTCATAGGTTAGTTACAAGCTAAGTGGACTATTTGTCCATAAACACTCAACACACTTCAAAAGACATACCCAGTGATTCTGTTCTCAAGGTGGTAGCTGTCTTGCTTTATTTTAAATTTATTTTTTGTTTTACAACCTACTATCTTATGGGGCAGCTTATTCCACACCGAAACCACTTTCTCAGAGTACCAGGCTGCTCTTTTGTTGGTACGATTCACACACCCTTTGAGTTGGAGCACATGAGATCTCGTATTATATTGACATGTTTTTAATTCTTGGCCCACAATATCCCAGAGATCAACATTATTAAAGGCTTAGAATATTAGGCACAGACTCCCTCTCATTCTCCAGTATTCCAGGGTGTGCAAGTTAAAACTTTTCAGCCTATCCACATAGCCCAGACCTCCATTACCTGTTATTAACTTGGTAATTTTGTGCTGCACACATTCCGATTTATGGATATACTTTTTTGGCTGATGGAGCCTATAATAATGTACAGTAATCAAAATGAGGTCTAATCAGCGTGCTGTGAAGTGGCAGTATCAACTCTTTATCCCTGCTTGTTAAATGCTTTTTAATACAATCCAATGTACTTAAAGCTTTTCTTGTGACCTGGTCTCAGTGTCTCTTGTTCTTCATATCATCGGACACTATAATTCCCAAGACATTCACCTCAGAGGTGGCTTTTACAATTTTCCCTTCAAAAACATATGATGCTCTGCTGTTAGTTGCACCAAAATGCATTATAGCACATTTCTTAATATTAAAGTCTAGTTTGTGTTTGTGTCCCCACTGCTCAATCCTTAGCAACTCATACTGTGTATTTTCTATATTTTCCTTGTTGCTGACAACAGATTCCAGCTCGGTGTCATCAGCAAACTTGGTCAATCACACTTCCTCATTTCCCTGCCATGTAGCGATATAGATGTTGAATAATCATGGTCCCAGTACTGAGCCCTGCAGAACCCTAATAGTCACTGCCACTCACCTGTATGCAACACCCCTCAGTACTACCCATTAAGTTCCATACAATATCCAAGAATCAATCCATGATATCAACTTTGGGTTTATTCCAATGTCAGTTAGACTCTTCACTAGTTCTGTGTGAGGGACTTAATCAAATGCTTTACTTACTGTAGGTTTAGATAAACCACATCCACCATGTTTCCCTTGTCCAGTGTCCTGCTCACCCTATCAAAGATTAACAGCTCCAGAGAGAGGTGATTGATGATGGTGGAACACTGCATGCTGCAGACCTGAGGAAAGTTCAGTTAGCAGGCTCTATTTTTTGTCTATTACATACTTTTAGCAGGTATGCCACCTATGTTAAAATAGAGCTTACCAGAGTTTCTTGTGTGCTTTACTGCCTGGTTGGTCATCTCAAAAAAATGTTCTCTTTATGCACTAGGAGGAATGCCAGCGGTGGTGGCTGGACCTGGGAAAATAGGAGAGGCTCTTCAGAAATGCCTGAGTGCTTTGGGATGCTGCCTGGAAGTTTTTTTTCTCAAAAGTGTATAAAGAACAAAAGACATAAAATTAAAAGGAAAGTAGAGTGTTTATTTAGTTTTTCGCTGCTTCTCGCTGTTTTTGCTGAGATTGGAGTTGGATTTCTCTCTTTTAGTGCTTGAGTGTTACGGCGGGGAGTTTTTGTTTTGTTTTGCCTATGTTTTATTTTTTATCTTGCATGTTTCTTTTTTCTTTCTTGTAAGGGTTTGGGATTGGGTTATGGGAATATTTATTTTTGTATCTCTATAAGGGAGATTTTGTTTGGAGTGCAAGCATATTAGCATATAAACAAGTGAGATGCTTTTTCTTTTTTTTTTTGCAGCATTTCATGACACCTCAGTAGCGTTTTAGGTACATCTTTACTAGAATTGCCCTCATATTTGTCTTCATATTTTTATATATAGAGTTTTATATTTTTAAATGTGTTAGAGTACTTAGTATTTTTAAAAAATATACACAGGCTGTGATTGGCTCATCTAGTCACATGATTTTTTAGCATATAAGCGCATGTGTAGCATTTTCTTATTAGATTCACCATTCACTTGTTTTGGGAGGAGTCGCCTTTGGAGTATCTATTCCCTTGTTCTTTTATACTATGATGGTATTCTGAAAGTATTTTGAAAGCTCTCCATTTGGCGGTTCACAGTGCTTGCAATTCATTATGTATTCAAAGACAGAGTAAGTTTCATTTTTTTACATTTTGTTCTTTTTTAATTTTTTGCTGCTTAGGGTCTCCCATTAGTTAATTTGTTCTTGGTTTCTGATACTTTGCAATTTTCTTTTTAATTAACATCTGGTTTGATTTTTACCTTGGAAAAATCTAGCAAAGATCATTTTACTTTTATTGGAAATTAAGGTGGAAGGTGGGAAGATCCAGCTTAGAATTGAAGTGAGGGCTAAAGACCTTGATAACCTCTGCAGACCATAAGCCCATTGAATAACTTCTAGCCTTCAACACCATAGAATTTGTTGGAATTGTTTTTGGAAGAGGAGACTGGGCAATTTAAAGTGAACTATTTTCTGTTGTGTTGTGTATCAGTTCTTCTTGAATTAGTATGGTAATCACTAGAAAACAGGCCCAGCAGGCCCATATTACCCTGCCTGAGATGACCAATATGGATGAGAGGGAGCTGCGTAGAAGGTCATAATCTGGTGTTGCATCTTTAAAGCAATTCGAAAATTACGGACCACTTACCATTCATTAAAGGTTTCTACTCCCAGTTTACAGTATAATGCAGAATTTACTGATGTATGGGACACTTTTTCTGCTGCTATGGATATTAACATGCCTATTAAAACAAGTACTTTATCCATCCACAATAAGGACCTGGAACAGACACCCTTGTTATAATTTTCTGATGTCTTTGATGAGCTAGATGTCTTAAATGTTCATAATACTGATGGTAGTGATTGTAGTGATGCTGAAATGATAGAATCCCCTTTAGAGATCTCATTAACAGCTCCAGCCTCAGAAAGTCTTCTTAAAAGCTTACTAGGCCCAGGAAGCTCAGGAACTTCAGAAAACAAATTAAGTTTGAATAACACGATTTTGGACCCCACCCCAGAGATAACTAATAAACTTAAAGCAATTTTGGCAGATCTTCAAACTGCAATAAAGGGCTTAAAATCACTTAATCCACCACAGGCCCTAACTGGAGAATTTGCTGAATTTTCTGATGAATCTGGGTTAGCAAATAGGGAATCTAGGAACAAACTGTCTTTGGAAGATAATATGGTTTATTTTGGAGATAACATTAAATACCCTACATCCCTGAGTAGAGATTTAATACAGATGCTTTTTCAGCAAATGTTCTTACTATGGAACAATTAATGGCAATTAGAGAGGAAATAGGAATGGTTAAAGCTGGTTTATTTAACAATCAGATTAAGATTGAGGAAATAAACAAGTTAGAAAACAAAAATTCACCTTTAGAGAAATCTGACTCTATTCCACTAACTTTACATGACAAGGAGAAAGATATAAATGACATAAGGGAACAATTCTCTATACTGATTATTCCGGACACACCTAAAGCACTAAGAAAAAAAAAATACCAAAAAAAAAAAGGTGGAGTCTGTGTTCCCTTAGTCACCGGGAATGACTTGATGGGTACAATAGAATCCATACAGGATAGTTTGGTCTACACTGACACTGTAAAAGATCATAAACAAGACGATGTGGTTGCTAATGAAAGAAGAGAACATTGGCTTATTCTGGACTATCTACTTGAATCTTGTTTGGATATTATAAATGCTAGTAAAAAGTTAGAATGTAATATGGGGGTTAAATTGAATGTTCTTAAAAAAGAAATTGGGAATTTGATAGCTGAATGATCATCGGCAATGAAGGATCCAAACATGATTCCAAACAGAACTGAAGAACATCCCTCCCAGATGGATAACCAAATTAGAACTAGAAGGGAGGTAGAAGGATTAGCCCAAAATCATGTGGTCACCTACTGATCAGGAGTAGAGATATCTAGGAGGAAAAAAACTATGGAAGTTAGCCTACCCAGGATTGGACTAAAAGGGCCACCTTCCTGGATACAATGTACTGAGATGGAACTTAAAAAGCAACTAGTTTTGCTTTTTGGGACCAATATGGGGATTCTTATGGCTGAATCTGATATACATAGTGCAAAGCTCTGTGTTGATACACATGGAGAGTCTGTCTGTAACATTGTTCTACACTCTCCTAGACTGGCTAATGATATCTGGTACAATGGTGAAACATTGACTGCTTTTGGAATATCCTTAAACTTTGAGAACAGGAATTATTTTACCAAAGGGGTATCTGACATGTTAACTTTAGAAAAAAATAAAAAACAAAAACAGGTACAGTCTGGCTAAGCATTTTTGGTATCCCCAAAATCTATAATGAGAGTAATAGGAAATTAAACAGTGTTCTGTGTAATTATTTTAGCAATTTGTTGGGGATATCCTTAGGAAGGGATGGTATCCTAGAAGTGATTAGATGTCCAGATGGAAGTCAAATAGATTTATTAATTAAAAATTCACAAATGGCCGATTCAATTCAATGTAAAGAAGGTTTATTGGATGCCATGGGGTTTCATATGGTAAGGATGGATGGTATCTGGGTTGATCATCCACCAAGCAAAGTAGCCCTGAAAATTGTATAAAAAATGAAACTTCTAAAAAATTTCAAACTTTGGCTGGTCTTTCGGATTGACATCAAACCGAGATATAAGATTCCTTCAATAAAAGTGATTACATGCCTGATATAGCAGGGGCCTTTTTAGTTCTCTCTTGGACTATCGCAGGATGGTTCACAAAAGTAGCAGACAGTACTTGGATTAGCTATGTTACACAATTTGAAATCTTATGCTTTCAGGAAATGTGGCATGGGGTAGATGATTTAATTAATGTTAATGGGTATGCAACATTTGCACATCATGGTCATAGGGGAGCTAATTATGGTAGGAACTCTGCTGGTCTTGCGGTACTTTGTAGGGTTTCCTCTGATTTAAAGGTGACTGCTCTTTGTATAATGCAGAATTTTATTACTGTGTATGTGGAGAAATTGAATCAAAGATTTATTATTATTAATGTATATATTCTACCATATGGTTCTGTACACTATGGTGATGGAATATGGTCAACATTACAAAAATGAGATAATTAAATATAATTAAACTTTTCCCAATATAAATATCTTAGTGATTGGTGACTACAATGCTAGAATAGTCACTTTTGATGGATATGTAGACAATTCTTTCTTTGCATGTAACTCCAACCATTTTTCCATAATACAAGCCTCTCAAGATCAGGTTGTTAATAAATTGGGTAAGGTCTTGAGTGAACTAATGTCCGACTTAGACCTATACCCTTTGAATGGTCAAATCTTGGGAGCTGAGATGGGGAATTTTACCTATGTTAAAGCTCATCATAAAACATTATTGGATCTGGCCTTATGGTCAGGAGATATACATTTCTGGTCTTCCTTATATATTCCAACCAGAGCAGAAAGTGATCATTTCCATTATTATTGAGCACTGAACAGTGAGGAAGGGAGGATAAAAATACATCCTGTGTGGTTCCTCTTGAATGTAGAGTTAATAGGCTTACTAGTTGGGATGGTTGTTTAGAAAAAAATGTGATTGATCAGATTTTATTATACCATATCTTATTGACTAAAGATATATGGTTGATTCAAGATGTAGAGAGAATATGGGACTTTGTAGAACAACTTGTTAAGGATTTTAGGATGAGGTTGTATAAAGGTGTGGTTCTTAGTAAACATAAAGAAAAACAAACTTGGTTTGACCAGGAATGTGTTTTGTTTAAAAAGGATTTAAGGAAATTAATAAGACAAGTGAGAACACAAAAAAATTTACAGTTATCAATGCAGGTTAAGGTAAGGAAGAGGGGATATGAACAACTACTAAAAAATAAGAGAAGAGATTTTCAAAACATGACATGGGTGCAAATGACAGATACTATTAAAAGAAAGAATGATAAAGGATTTTGGAAGATTGTGGCTAAGGGTTCATTAAACAGTAAAATTAATGTTGATTGCTATATAATAGAGCCACAATGGGTAGAATATTTTGAAAATATTTTTTATGATCCATCTATTGAGGAGCCAGATATAGTTGTGCCCAGTATATATAGCTCCCATAAAATTAATATTAAAGATGTTTATTTTTTGATACAAGCCATGAAATCGAATAAGGCCCCTGGTCCAGATAAAATCCCAGTGAAAGTGTACAAATGTAATGCCACTTTTTGGAGTCGAATTCTTTGTTTTTTTCTGTAATAAATGGATTGAAACATTTTCTTTTCCCTCTTCCTGGAAAGGTGCAGAAATCATCCCTGTACATAAAAAGTGAGACATTGGAGATCCAGCTATGTATTGTCCCATTAGTCTAATAGATGTTAGTCTCAACATCTTTTCACATATTATTTTGGAACACTTAAAGATTCAAGTACAATTTATAGAAGGGTTAAGTGTGGCTCAGTTGGGTTTTTGTAATGGAACAACAACAATAGATAATTGTTACATTTTGAATCATTTAATTCAAATATATGTTAAAATAAGGAAGCAAAAACTATATACAGCATTTATTGATTTGTCTGCTGCCTTTGATGTGGTTTGTAGAGCACAACTTTGGGACATCCTATACAATAAAGGATAAGACAAGGTTTTAATTTCGATAATTTCTGCATTGTGCAACAATACCTGGGCTAAGATTAGGTTTGGTATTGCTGGAGAGACAACTAAACCATTTATAATTAACTGGGGTGTAAGACAAGGGTGTATATTAGCCCCCACTTTGTTCAACTTATACATGGATCCTCTTATTATGAAGCTTGAACAAAGTGATAAAGATGCACCAAAGGTTGACTCGAGGCAGACATCCATTTTAGCATATGCTGATGATTTACTTTTGATCTCTCAAACTAAAAGTGGTCTTCAAAGACAATTGGATACTATACAAAGGGGTACTAATCTTCTGAAATTAAAAAGAAATGTATCTAAGACAAAAACTTTAACTTTTGGCACCAACTCTGCTGAATCTTTTTTTAAGTTAGAAGATCATATAATAGAAGCTTTGAAACAATATACATATTTGGGATTAACATTCACAAATAATAATAAGTGGAAACAACAGCAAGATAAGGTATATGGTAAAATTTAAAAAAACTATGAATGGTTTGAGGAAATTTAATTACTCCTATGGTGGTTTCTCACTAAAACCATTACTTAGAGCTATCAAAGCTAAATGCTGGGCACAAATGATGTATGCAACTGAATTTGGAAGTCTAATGATGCTGAAATATGCATGACTTCAGTTTATAAAGTTTTACAGGCTGAATTACAGGTTACTCCATCTTGCCCTTCAGTTTACTTGTGAGCTGAACTTGGATTAATAAATGTTAACTCACTAAGCGAGGGAAGGAAACTCAAATACTGTTTACATTTAACTAGATTAGATAAAGATAAATTATCAAAGAAGGTTTTCCTGGAACAGCTGTCTTGGATTAAAAATGACTGTGGGGAGAAATGTTGGTTGCAAGATATATATAGCAAACTGGATAAATATGGTCTATCAATATTAAACTCATATTTTATAAGGAATATTAAGATCAGCCCTAATTATAAGGCATACAGTATATTCAAAAAAAGTTAATGAATATTAGATTAATCAGGATCTAGAGAAAATACATATATCTAGATTTTCCAGATGGTATGCTTTAAATACTGATAGCCTTAAGTATAGGGGTTACTGGGATATATTGGAGAATAGGGCATTTAGGAATATTTTCCTCAAAGCTAGATTAGAACTTTTCAAGAATAACATCTTGAAGACTGCATATCATAATCTCTCCAAAGATCATGAAATTTGTGATTGTAAGAAGGGGAATAGGGAGGATCTTATTCATGTGCTATGGCATTGTTCATGGTATAATAGAATTTGACAATACTGGTTGGGACCATTTATTAATTGGCCTGATGTAACAAGAAATTAAATTACATCTATCATTATGAATACAAGTGATGAAAATACTATTAAGAGAATTGCTAATTACTCTAAGTATGCTCTCAAAATTAGAAAGAAAAATCAGAGAGGTGTTATTGTTTATGCTGTATGCTAGAATATAAACTGACATGATTAGATCTATCAGCACCAGAATTGATAATGTAATTGAAATAATCAGGACAGGTTGTATAATGTAGGATAAGTATACCCATTTTGTGTACATTTTTGCTGTTTAGTATGACCTCTCTATTAGATATGAAATGTGTTTTAAGAGAGTGATTTAGGAGATTTTCTTTTTTCTAGATAATAATATATAGTATGCTGCATCCTCAATGTCCCTTATGATATGGACCGAGTCCCTCTACATACTACATCTATTAAGTGAATTTGTGAATTATGTGTCTTACATTTTCTACTTAGATATTCTTAGACTCAAGTTAAATGAGTCTGGAACCAAGAGAAATGTATTTTAGATATATGTGAATATGTGTTCTATTTATATTGTATGTTTGTATCTTGTTCGTAATGGCCTTGTATGATTAAGCAATAAACTATTTACTACTACCCTATCAAAGAAGGTTAGCTGGTTTGTTTGACAGGATTGCCCCCTAACAAAGCTGTTGTTGAGATTGGTAAACCATATTTATGGTTACAAGTGGTTTTCAATCTCCTCCTTAATGATATTTTCAAGGATCCTGCATAGGACAGAGGTTAAGCAAATAGGCCTATAGTTCTTACATTCTGTTTTGCAATCCTTTTTGCACTCATTTTCTGAAAGTTAAACCCAGGGTTAAAGTAACAAAGGCCGCTTGATATGATTTCCCTTCCAAGAGTTAGGGCCACCTAGCCAGCTGGCCCAGGAAACATTAGTACATCTGATGAATGTGAACCAGAGTCTACTGTAGGTTGCTATTCCAGGTCTGGCTTAGCAGACATCAATGACACTGAATTATTTGAATGGGAAGTGGGTACCCCAGTCCTGGTGAAAGGAAAGGTTTGATGTATGCTGAACTAGTAGGGCACTAGGAGCACCCTTTATTTGAGAGATGTGACCCCCGTGGATTTTTTCCAAGTGTAGGTATCTCCTGTGCTAGGGTAATGCTCCATGTCTTAAGTGCTGCCTGTGCATTCTTGTGCAGACAGACAGGGAGGCTGATTCATGCTAGTGCTAGCAAGAGATCTTGCTTCAAAGCAAGATGAATTTAAGCTGAATCAATTTTCCTACACTTCCCCTCAGACCCTGTTTAGGAAAATAAACTGTGTGCTATTATACTGTACCTCTTCTGCCAGAAAGCAGTAATGCTGTATCATCTGCCAGTATAAATTCAAGGCTGATCAATGTTCAAACTATGTATGTGCATTGGGTTATTTAAAGGAAAAGCCTCATCAGCATTTTCTTCTGTATACCTGTGTAGTTTGTATGTATGAACACTGGTTGCCTCTACTGTACCATACCTTCATCAGGATTTAAATTTAAAGGAAGTTACTTAAGTCTGGTGTGAAATCCTGCTTGACTCCATTGCAAAGGTTGTGACCCAATTAATGCAAGGCATCATGGGTTTTGATGGTGTTTTAGAGCTAAAGTCTACAGTTCTACAGTACCATTTAGTGCCATCAATGTCCTCTTCAGCCTCCCATACTTTTGTCTTGTGCTGGCCATCAACCTTATTTGTTAACCAGCACAGGAAAAAAAAAACAGATCACATATTCCGTTTTCAAAATAAGAACTTGTAACACAAACAATTCAGCAAATGAGAAATAAAACTTTACAAACAGTAACCTTGACCCTTCACTGGGTTTGCAGGAGTACTTCACCCCAAAAGTATGTTTGTTGGGGGATTTATCCTCTATCAAGGTGAGAATCAGAAGATTTCATATTTCCATGATTGCATTATCTGTTAAAAAAATTGTACTTCGGCATTGGAGGGATACAGTAAGCCCAACATATCAGGAATGGGTTCATGAAATTTTGGCTAACCTACGTACAAGCGATAGTGAGCCTCCATAATAAGTTTCAGTGGTACAAGAATACTTGGGATCCCCTTCACACACTAATTATGGCCAGAGCTGCTAAATGAGTCACTAGATCCAGCGTTCCTTGATCCGTGATACTATATAGCATCTTTATATCTTTGTATGTACTCTGCTGCTGTATGGGGTGGGGGAAGGGGGATAGGGACAGCTCATATATCACTTTGAGTATAGGCATTGTATGTGGTAACTCTCTATCCCTGAAATAGTAAAAAATTACTAATAAAATATGAATTATAAAAAAAACTTTACAAACACGAACCATCTCAAAAATAATTTTTTCCCCATTCAGCAGCAGGAAGATGGCTGCTAGGAACACTCACTCGGAGCCGACACAAAACATTCAACTGCAAAAAACACAAAGCGTATCTACACCGAGTAAGTGAAGGAACCACTGAACTTGGTTAAATTAAAAAAATCAATTTATTACAAACTGACAAAATGTAAAAAAGCAGCAGCAGTGTTGTATTAGGGGTGCTGCTGCTTTTTTATGTTTTGTCAGATTGTAATAAATTGATTTTTTAAATTTAACCAAGTTCAATGGTTCCTTCACTTACTCAGTGTAGCCATGCTTTGTGTTTTTTGTGGTCCTTCCTATGCATCCCAGCATCCTGTTAGCCTTCCCCACTGCCTTGTCAAACTGTTTTGCAACTTTTAGATTATCCACAATAATCACCCCTAGATCCCTTTCCTGCTCCGTGACTGTCAGTGCCTACCCCTGCAGTTTATATGTTGCCTTCGAGTTTCTGTGCTCCATATGCATTATTTTGCACTTTTTTAGTGTTGAAGCCCAGCTGCCAATTCCTAGACCATTCTTCCAGTTTTTAGAGATCACCCCTCATTCTATCCATCCCTCTTGGTGTGTCCACTCTGTTCCAGAGTTTTGTGTCATCTGCAAAGAGGCATATCTTTCCCTCCAGTCCTTCAGCAATGTCACTAATAAAGATATTGAAGATGGCATGGCCCAGTACTGATCCCTATGACACCCCACTGGTCACTTTGCCTACTACGTGGCACAGGATCATAATGTAGCAAGATACTGCACTGCCAATACAGCGTAATATATTGCCAGCGGCATAAGTCTTTGTTTTGTGGGGGAAGGGTCCACCCCCCGCACCCCTCATTATGGGAGACTGCACCCCATAATCCCCCCAACCAAAATAACTAACTCTGGGAGGGGGGTAACAGTTACAATTTCACAAAGTATGAAAAATTAAAAAATCAATGCATCTGGAACCAGCAATCAAAACCTGGTTCCAAACGCACTGCCTGCCTCCCTTGCTGCCAGTAGCTCATCCTGTTGAGCCATGGCAGCTGCTTGTTAGTCCCGTGTCCCAGTAGAGGTCTTTTCCTCTGCCTGGGAGAGTGAGAGGGTGCACTACCGCACATAGACCCTTTCACAGTTTTGCACCCTCTCGCTCTTCCCTACTGCGCTGTTCCCATTGTGTGGTTTTGTTGTATGACATAAAGCATATGACATCCTGACCCAGTAGGCTCCAGAGTGTGTTCCATTCACCACCACCCCCTGAGTCCTGCTGCTCAGCCAACTCTTTACCCACTTTACAACCTTAGTAGCCATTCCTAGCCTCCCCAGCTTGTTTATCCGTCTTCTATGTGGAACAGTGTCAAAGGCCTTGCTAAAATCCAGGTAGGCCACATTTACTGCCCCTTCCTGATCCACTTCCCTGGCTACCCAGTCAAAGAGCTCAGTCAGGTTGGTTTGGCATGACCTTCCCATGTAAATCCATCTTGCCTTGGATCTTGCAGGTCATTGGCTACAAGGTATTCACAAATCCTTTCCTTTAACAGTGATTCCATTACCTTGCCCACCACTGATGTCAAGCTGACTGGCCTGAAGTTTCCTGCCTCCTCCCTATTACCACTTTTGTAGAGAGGGACCACATCAGCCTTCCTCCAGTCCCCTGATACAACCCCTGTTTCTAATGACAGATTGAACAGGGATGTCAGAGGTGCTGACAGCTCCTCACTGAGTTCCCTGGGTATTCTGAGGTGCACCCAATCTGGACCCATTGCCTTGTCCATTTTCAGTGTCACTAGTTCCCTAAAGACCTTTTCCACTGTAAACAGACTTGTGTCCGCTTCCCTGGCCCCTCTGCCTTTGTTCTTAATTCTTGGCCTTTCTCCTGCCCCCTCCTCTGTAAACACTGAACAGAAGTATTTGTTTAATATGTTCACCTTTTAGTGGTCCTCCTCTACAAGGCCCCCACCTTCATCCTTTGCCTGTACTATCCCTCCCTTTGTCTTTCTCTTTTTGCTTATATACCCAAAGAATGCTGTATCCCCTCTTTTCACTAATTTGGCAATCTTTTCCTCTGTTTGTGCCTTTGTACTCTTAACTGCCTTCCCTGTCTCCCTGTGCTTCTCCTGGTATGTCACTCTGTCCCCCTCTCTCTCTGTGTTGTCTTGTATCTTCTATATGTCATTTTTTTCTCACTTTCTCTGCTACCCCCTTTGAGAGCCATAGCAGTCTTTTCTTAATTTTACCCTTGCTAACCTGCCTGACACAAAGATTTGTAGCCTTTTCTATGCCCTCTTATTTTTGTCCACTGTTCCTCTACTCCCACCATTTTCCCCAACACTGCTAATTTGACCCTCAGGCATTCTCCCATTTTCCTGAAGTCAGCCCTCCTGAAATCTAAGACCCTCATCCTTGTGTGATTCAATTCTGACCCAGCTTTAATATCAAACCACACAGTTCAGTGACCACTATTCCCCAGGTGGTATCCCATTGTGACCTCCATGGCACTGTCTCTGTTTGTCAGCACTAAGTCCAGTAATGCCTTCTCCCGAGTGAGCCCCTTAACAAGTTGCCTGATGAGTGCCCCCTGCAGGGAGTCCAGGATGTTCCTACTCCTGGCTGACGCTGCAGCAGGGAGTCTCCAATCCATGTCTAATAGACTGAAGTCTCCTACAAGAAATACGTCTTCCCTGTAAGCCATTTTTTGGATTGCTAGCATCATTTCCTTATCCACCTCACCCCCTCCACCCAAGCTGGAGGTCTATAGATCACTACTCTGTGGATAGCTGCCCCATTTCTCCTCACAAAGTGATCCACGCTGCCTCCTCCTCTCCCTGCTCCCCCTGTTTTTCCATGGCTTTTATGTTGTCCCTTACATAAAGATCCTCTCCTCCTCCTTTTTTGCCTACCCTGTCCTTCCTAAATAGAGGATATCCTTGAAATGTCATTTCCCAGTCCTGGTTTTCATTGGTCAAGGTCTCTGTGATGGTAACTATGTCTAGTTCTGCCTCTGACATTGTGGCCTCTAGGTCAGCGATCTTGTTGCACAGACTTTGATCATTTGCACACATGGCTTTTCATGTTGTATTCTCCCCCCCCCCACACTTTTTCCTTTTGCCCACTCCTAGCTTGCCCATTATATTTTTCATTCCCAATCATTTCTTCTACTTTCTGGTTATCAGAATTATCTGATTCCTTTTTTGGTTTTTCTCCCTCATCGTTCCTGTTTTTGACCTCTTGAGCTATTTGGGGGCAGTCAGTTCTTTTCTCCCTGACTTATTCCACCTCCCCCTTTGCTATTTTAAATGTAGGTCAATGTAGCATTTAAACTGTTTACTAAAGACTGCAGTCCACTCCCTGGATGTATGTAGGCCATCATCTTTGTACAAGCTATCACCCCTCCAGGTGGGTCCTCAGACCCCAGTGAAGCTAAACCCCTCCTCTCTGTGCCAGTTCCTCATGCATGTGTTGAATTCCTTGGTGCACAGACCCCTAGCCTCCCCCTTTCCATAAACAGGTAGGATCTCCAACAAGGTCACGGAGCTTGCTATCTTCCCAAGACCCCTTCCCAGCACCCTAAACTCCTCCTGCACCTTTCCTAACCCTACCTTGTCCCTTGCCAGGTCATTTGTCCCCAAATGGATAATGATGTCCAGCTCCCCCCTCCTTACTACCACCCCAGCAATTCCCTGTATCCTCTCTCCATCCCTCTGAGCTATAACTCCAGGTGGGCACTTAAACTCCCTCTCCACCTTTGATCTCATCCCCAAATCCACTCCCCAGACTACAGAGTCCCCCACCAGGATTTGCTTTCTCCTTCTCTGGGGACACTTGACAGCCACCCTTGGGACACCATTATGAAGGACCCACTCATCCTCCCTGACACAACTGTGGGTGTCACTGTAGGATCTTTCTGCTCCTCCAATACAGTGTAGGAGTTCATCAGTTGTACTGGGTGGTGTATGTGGCTCTGTTTTACCATCCCCACCCTCCCTGAGATCACTGTAGTCCAGTCGATCCTCCTGCTAGGCACCCTTGTTGGTAACAGAGGTTGACTTGGTGGCCCCTGAGTGGGGGAGGAGATTCCCTGAATCTTAGCCAACATGGCTCAGCCCAGACAGGTGCCTGACAGCCTAGAGAGGTGTCTGCAGATGGGGCAACACTGCAGTATCCAGAAGGTTCTCCTGAAGACTGCTGCCCCACAGCCACTGTACTGCACCACTCCCAGCATCTTCTCTTTCTCTATATTCTGACTCTGATCTAAGACACCCCCCCTTTTTTGTTTTGCTTTTAGTTATCTACATGTTGATTATCACTGTAGTAACATTTTGGTAATGCTGAGGCAGAATCATGTTATAGACAACACAGACTGTAACCTGAGTACCTCAGCATTCTCTCAGCATTACCACACTGTAGTCAACATTAAGATGACTACCACTGTGGCAGGCAGCCAGAGTGCAGAAAAATGTCAATCTGTCATTCTGAAGTTTCAAGCCAGGGAGGGGGCCTGCAGATTATGCAGCAGCATACCCACTAATCTCTCAGGCTGTCAGTCGCTGTGTCACTCTGGTTACAGAGCCAAATGACTGTTTATTCTTATTCAGCCAATAAGAGAGTTTTTTTTTGTGCACATGTTGCAGTATACCCCATTGGTCTATCAGCCTGTCAGTCACTGATTGCAGAGCTCCGTTTGACACTTCCCTCCATCATGTCAACAACAAGAACTAGGGTTTTCAAATTTTTTGTTGTGCATCTCATCACATATTTCAAAGGGATACTGTAGCAGTACAACCCAAGCTGTGGCCCAGTGTTACCGGGAACACTCACTGATGGGTTTCAGAGTGTCAAACAAAATTAGCTGCAATTCAGGAAACACCCATAAAGGGACCTTTTACCTGCAGTTTAAAAGTAAAGCAGAGAAACAAAAAAACATTTTTTCAACAACAAAAAAAATAATAAATAAATAACTACATACATGCAAACATAAATAAATAAATACACAAAAAATATACAAATAAGTAAATAAACAAAACAAACCAACACATAAGTAAGTCAGTAAAACAATCTATTGGTTTTGAAAGTCTTTTTCTTGTCAGGTATTTACAATAACTCTCCATTCAACAGGTGTTTGCTCCTTTTCACATTCACACTGCAGCAGCCTTTCTGCAGAATCAGCCCCATCCCCCAAAAAACAGCTCCCTAATAAATTAGGCTAGGTTGCAGCAGCCCTAATTTGCTGCAGTCTGTAAGGACATACAACCTCCAATAAAGGCCCTGCAGGTTCTCATAAAAGGCCTGGTCCCTCAGTATTTGAGCTTTAGCACAACCAGGGCAATTTCTCTTTTTTTATTTACACTTCTTTGTTCCTTGGCTCTGGCGTGGTGGGTGTACCACCACCTAGCTGAATTTACTGCCGCATCATGCAGCTGCGGAGTAGATGGGATTTACCTGTGTTAGTTTTCCCCTCTTTTGTTGTGTGCCCTTTCCCATAGAGATACCGTTGTGTGGGACCAAAGTCCTGGTAATAGCATGATGATGCACACCCAACCAGATGCAGCATAGTGTCCCTCCTCCTCCCTGTGTTCCAAGGTACTGTGCCACCCATTCATCTACAGGTGTCAGTTGCAGTGTGTGATGTGGCTCCTCCCTCCCTCCCCAGTAGAAAGAACATCTGCTGGGACCCTCAATCCTCCTCCCCCTTGCCAGTCCATGATGCCCTAGGCTTGTTCCTCAACATGGGTTGCTGGCATAATTGATGAGCCAGCAGGAGGGTCAGTTCTTGTGGTGGTATAAGGAGGTGGCAGATGGAATAATATACCTCATCATAAACAGGGCTGGGCAGACTGTTCCACATGAAATCAGATCTCCCCAGTACCTGCAACCATGCATAGACTCAAGTAAATTAAGACTGCCATGAGAGTCATGTTCTGAGTCTGTAGATGCAGTGCGAATTGTTACATTCAGAGCTGCCTCTTACAGAGGCTTACTGTGACTGCCATCTTCCTCACCTGACTTTGACCAACTATGCTGCTGTTTTTTCCTTTTCCTGCACCCTCCATGTCATTCTTGTATCCTGGTGGCATGGGGGGGGGTGCTCTGTGTCATGGGATTCAACAATCACAGACTTGTGACTACCAGATGGTGCCTGGCTACATGGAAATTCTAGCCTAAGTCTCATGGCTGTGAGATGTACTGTAAAAGCCTCTGATAAAACTTATTATACAATGGCATATGAGTTTTCTGTGTGTTGATTAGCTAGGACCCATGCCCATATGGGGCAACCACCATGAAAGTGGCACTTCAATCAATCAGTCAGTCACTAATTGTCACACTTTGTGCCGATTCTCATAGGCTGCATACATTTGCAACACTTTACCATTTTTATGATAGCATGCAACAAATATTCATCATAAACCCCGTAAAAAGGTCCCATGACTGACATAAAGTTAGACCAGTAAAAGTTGGTCTATCTCGCGGCATGTGGCGCATGTGATCAAGAATCTCAAATGCCATCCAGGTTATGCCATAAGCCCTATGTGCCAGCTGATTAGTCAACAGCATTCTATGCCCATACTTACATTCCTTCATAAAGGAATGGTTAAAAACAAAAGCCCTGAACAGATCTTGTTTAAATACAGCAATATCCTTATGCCCTGTCAAAACCCTTCCTCGCAGAAACCATTCACCTTCTGCTGGATCTGCTTCCTGAGGTGACTTTCGACTTTCTTGAGAGAAAAAAATATGAAGACTGTTCAATTCAACATTTACAAAGCCAAACGTACCATCATTGGTTTGCTGCATTGCCAAATACTCATGTAACATTAACAAAATAATAAAAGGCTACTTTCTAATATTTACAGATGTTTCACTAAACTGGCTGCATGTAATGTGTTATTTATGTTATATGTAGTCTAACTAGTTAGACGTTACTTCAGTTACCCTGATCAAGGACTCCAGCAATAGATTATTTTATGTACTAATGTACTACCACAGAAAAAAAAATAGTTGTTTGACCTGTATTTGTGTCTTTTTTTTTTATGTTACTGTAGGGACCCAGTGCATAATCATAATAATGTACTCTAGGGTGTGTTTTATCATGGGATGTGGACACATCTCAGGTACATAAGGCACCTGGCTTCACTTTGTGACTCAGAACTCACCCAAGGTATGCCTGCTGGGGTGGAGAGGGGGTTTTGGGACAACTAGACACCAGGGATAAAGTACACTGCATTGTGTCATGGGACACAGGTAAGTGATCGGTGATCGGTGGTGGTGGCAGGTTTGGGAGGACTGGCCATCACATTGTGGCTGGCTGCTGTTACTGTTCCTGGGGCCATCGTTCGGTGGGATGGGGGACTCAGTGGTCCCAAGGCCTATTCTTCCAGTGCACTGCCTGTGGGGTTTGGTCAGCGATGTTTTTACATGCCAACATTGTAGACGGTGATGTGTTGCCTGCTTTGTTGTGTGCCAATATATTTCTTCTGTGATGTTCCAGACCGGAACCATTATTTCATCAAACATCACCAACAACCTCTTCACAACAAAATCAATAATAACCACACATTCCTGACAGCCATCACAAATATGGCCACAAGCTTTACTCACTAAAACCTTAGACTAGGCCCTATAAATAAAACTGCAATAAATTATAAAAAAATCATTAAATGTTGTTTTTCTCATAATCCTCTTCATACATGCACATATATAAATAAAAAAAAATGAAGTACTGCAGTATTCGCAGTTTTAATGTCTGGTGTTTCTTTGCTGACAATGACCCCCCAAGCTTACCTGTTAACTGGGGAAATCTGTGCTATTTGACCTGCTACAGATAAGACTGAAGCTGTGATTCCATCCGAGCCTTCTGTTGTGTGAGTGATTCTACCAGTGAGATTGAGCAGAGATTTGAGAACTTGTCTTCTGTCTATAATTTACATTCCATACTTTGAATCTAGGAAAGATAAAAGAAACATTATGGGGAAGAGGGAGGAAAATATATAAAGGTGAAGAAGGAAATGTGGGGAAACAGGAAAATGGGGATTGGTTGGGGAAATACAGGGTTTAAGGGCTAACTGAAAAAAAAAACTTTACTGTGCATAATATTTGAAACTGAGATGGAATGCTAATGCTGGGACCATTTTGGTAGAGAAGAAGAACTTAAAAAAATCATTAAAATATTTAACATTATCTTATTTTTGTGCATCTCCCCCAAAAAACACAAATCTCAGATCCATTTTATAATCACAATAAGACACCCAAGAGTGTACTTTGTGGTGGGATAACACTTCTTGGTGATGTCTCATGTCTCACAACACACCTTAGGCATGCTGTTATCTCACTACAACACACACACTGTGATGTCTTATTGCTTAATTATTACATAAGAATTTAGGTTTTAGGATTTCAAATTCAAATCCAGTTCCTATGTTGAGATCATTTTAGGATTCAGATTGGAGTCAGTTTAAGATTTAAAAGTTTTTACGTTCCTAAATCTGAAAATTAGATCAGAATCAGGCAATGTTCTGCATCCCTATAATTATGTATTGGTACTGTCCATCTGCCCACAACCTAATAGCAGTATTTTCCCCTCTCCCCTTAATGGACTGTAAAGCATATTGCAATACAGTGTTCTCTCCAAACAGTGAGACAGGCACATCCTAACTGGAATCAAGAAGTACTGAACAGAAGTTTAACAGTTTAGTAGATAAAATAGGAGTTACAAGTATAAATTGTGACAAAAAGACTGAATCTATTGTTTTACTGGCAGGTGTAAAAAAGTAAACAACTTATTTTTGTTTAGGTGGAGGGGTGTTGGCAGTCAAATCAGGGTCCTCCTCCATCAGCTTGGTTCACAATGAAAAACAAGAATTCAGTGTAAGATGATATATAAAACAAATTATACAACGTGTTCTGAAAATCCAGTAACCCGATTGGTCAACGGGTATCTTTACCTGGGGGTCAATCCCACCACAACCCACAGGTAAAGTTCCAGTAAACCAGTTCACATTTAAAAGAAATCACTATGCTCTGCATTGCCAGTAAACTTTTAGCTGTCATATTTGAACTTGTATGGTCAACAGCAGTGTTAATTTAACAATGTAAATGGTATCAAAATAAAAAAAAAGGTTTTGAATAATAAACCCTCCCCTTCCCCCACAAACAATAGAATTCCACAACCAATGCTGTCCTTAATTTACCATTACTGCAAAGTAAACTGCAACACAAGCAAAATTCAGACTGTGGCTCTCTTTCCATTCTCTCCCACCAACCAATGACTCCCCACCTACACTCCAATCCTTTTCAATCATGCTATCAGCCTTATCATGCTTACCCCCACCACTCAGAATCCCTGTAACAAACTGTTGCAGCACCTCATACTGTACCTCAGAACCACAATTTTAAACTGCAAACTGCTTTTTCAGCTGCACTTCAGCTGCTCCTTACTGCCAACATCGCTGATCACTCTCCATACTCACCCCAGCACTGGACGGCTGTGTCCTGCAGGTCCACTGATGTTGCCAAACAGGAGCTTCTCACATGACATCCTGCATTATCACACTACTAAAACTAACTAATGGATACAGCCGAGTACAAAAAAACCCTTACAAAATAAAATAAAAAACAGAAATTGCAACCAAACAAAAACTTCCAATGAATGTGTGTATGTGTGTGTGTGTGTTGCACTTTAGGTGGGGTATGATGACGACAGCCTACCATGTTCTACGAAGCAACACAGGACTATTTTTCTGTGCAGGAAGGATATTACTCTAAAAATCTTTGAAAATCTGTTTTTTTTTTTCAAAATGTAAACTGTTTGTTTTGCTTAGTGCTAATTGTATAATCACAATAATTCACTCCAGGGAGTGGGTTATAGTGTGATTTACCTATGCCTTGTGTGGTATAGTCACTCAGTCTCTGACCTTGTGACTGAACCACACCAGACATAGGTAAATCTCACCATAATCTACATCCTGTTACGGATTATTGCTTAAGTGCCCCCTCAGCCACTTACAACAACATTCTGAGTAGGATTTTCAAAGTGAGGCACAGGGCTTGCATCCAGTCCTGTGCAACAACACTTTGGTTCTGGTGGTGCACCAAACCCCATCACCACAAATGCACCTCATTTTTACAATCTTGGGTGCTGTTGTGAAAGTTTCCATGATTTACAGCAGATTGCACCAAATATCTGGTGCAAGCTCCATGAAAAGGGTCCTCGGGATTTCTGCAGGCTAGATCACAAGAAGTTGGTCTAACTTGCAGGAAATGGTGCATGGGATAGAATATCCTGATTGCCGGTGGGGAGTGCCACAAGCTTTGTGCACCGTATATACTGCACACCTGGGACTTGCGGCATTCATAAGCATTTGAAAATCCTTCCCCCATCTCTTCCCTTTTCTGTGGCAGTCAAACATTCTGCAAAGTTTAGTTTTTGTGATAGGTGCTACATATAAAATCAATATCTCCTCCCTCTTAAGTGTCATTTGTAGCACCATTCCTCACATCCTTGTTCATGACTATGAAGTCCTGTAGGACAGTTTTTATATTTGGTAAGGTACAATCACAGTTTGGCTGGGATCTGAAAAATGACACCTGCCATTTCATGAGGTGATATGAAAAAAAGCATGTTGAAACATACTGTAGAAGCATATAATTTGTCAGCAGATAAGGAACGCTTGGTTTTATTTATAAGGTGTGGACCTGATCAATGGGGGTGTTGGCAGCGTTTGAGATGGAGAGGGTGGTTGATTTTTGTTTGTTTTGGGGACTGGTGCAAAACACATTTTCTTCCAAAAATATTCCCCTCCTCCTCCTTATTACCCCATTTATGAATTTAAATGTCTCTATCGTATGCCCCTCTCCCTCCTTTCCTCAAGGGTGTACATATTGAGTTTCCTCAGTCTCTCCTCATAGGTCTTCTGTTGCAGACCCCTCTTTCTTTTAGTTGCTGTCCTCTGAACCTCCTCCACTCAGTCTATGTTCTTCCATAAATGTGGTCTCCAGAACTGTACACAGTATTTCAGATGAGGTCTCACCAGTGACCTATTCATAGGTAACATAGCCTTCCTACTTCTGCTGGTAATCCCCCTACCTATGCAACCCAACATCCGATTAACCTTCCCAACTGCCTTGTCACACTGCCAAGCTACCTTTAGGCCATTCAAGACAATTACACTGAAGTCTCTCTCAAGATAGGTTGTTGTCAATATCACTTCTCCCATTTTGTATTCAGCTACTGGGTTCCTGTTCCCAAGGTGCATTATGTTATGCTTTTTCACACTGAACTCAAGTTGCCATACATGAGAACACTCTTCTAGCTTTCTTAGGTCTCTCTTCATCCCCCCCAATATCTTCTGCAGATGGGCAGACCTTCCCCTCCAGGTCCTCTGCAATGTCACTTATAAATACGTTAAAGAGGACTGGTCCCAGCACTGATCTCTGTGCCATCCAACTGGTCACCCTTCTGTCCTCTGAATTAACTCTATTTAGTAGTACCCTCTGTCTTCTATCCCCTAACAAATTTCTTACCCAGGTTAACACCTTTGGATGGCAATGTGCTAATTCACTCTGATCAATGTGCTCCATAGCAACTTGCACTGCACTACTAGCTCTGTTGTCAATCTGCCCCCTGTTCAACTTGTCTCCAGACAGTTCAACCCCCATATGCTTTTAATAAAATAAACTCTGGGGTGGTGGTGGTGCAGTTTGGGAATGAATTGTACAGGTAGTCAGTTGATGCCAGGGCTAATAGTCCAGTGCAAGCTGTCACAGAGCAGATTGACCAGAATGACTTGATGTATCACTCCTTTGGACCTACTCCTAAGTTCCCTAGCTTGTATAGTAGTCACTTATGTTGAACTGTGTCAAACACCTTACTGAAATCTATGTATGGCACATCAACTACACCCCCGTGATCTACTTCCTTTGTCACCAAAAGAAATCTACCAGGTTCATTTGACATGACCTCTCTCCTATGAACCCAATCTGAAAATTTGGAGTAAACAATCTAAAAAAAATACATTTTTAAATGAAAGTTAAAAAGGTATTTCAGTGTTGACAGAAGCCAAGCTTTGCTTTTTCTGACTTTGTTTTTTTATACTCACAAACATTTTCCAGCAGGAAGGCAGAGGCCATACTACTGTTGTACAGTTCACTGGTAAGGCTGCATCTACAGTACAGCATGCAGTATTGGTGCCCTTGCCTAGAGTAAAGTGTGCATTATTGGTTCCCTTGTCTTAAGAAGGATGTCAACTTGCTGGAGACAGTGCAAAGAAGAGCGACCAAGATGATCCAGGGCCAACAGGACAACAACAATGAGGAGAGGCTCACGGTATTCAACATATACTCCCTTGAGGACAGAAGGGAGGGGGATATGATCGAGACCTTCATTACTAGGGTAAATGTACAGGTCCTCTTCAGTCTTAGTGGGAACAAGCCCACTAGGAGGCAAATCTTACAGCTGGTAGGGAGAAGATTCAACAGAGAGATATGGATGCACTCTTTCATCGAGAGAGTGGTGGCTAAGTGGATTGAGTTTCTAGAAGAGGTGGTCTCCCTGAAAAAGGTGGACAGCTTCAAGAGAGGATGGGACAGAATGAAGGGAAAAGATGCTGGGCGGGATGGTTGGGGGATTTGGGGAGGAGGTCCCACTGTACACAAAGGGAGGACCTTCACAATTGTGCAGACAAGATAGACCTTATGGTCTTTATCCACTGGCCTGCTTGTATGTTTGTATGTATGTAACTTCATGTTTTTTGAGATTTTGTCCCCAAATTTTGAATTTTTTTCTCACCCCACTCCATTAATAAGAGAGGTGTAATTTTTCAAATCATGCTTGAACTGTTGTTTCAGTCATTACCCTACGAGCCACAAGGTATAGAGCTAGCTGCACAATCAAGCAGATTCGATAGGCCATGAGGCCTGTACCTGCTGGTATTTTCGTATGTTCGTATGTACCCAATATAGACAGACAGGCAGACAGACAGACAGACAGATAGAGGGATGGGCAGAGGGATAGATAGAGGGAGGGATAAATAGATAGATAGATAGATAGATAGATAGATAGATAGATAGATAGATAGATAGATAGACAGACAGACAGACAGAAGACAAATAATAATAATCTTTATTTCTATAGCGCAATTCCAAAATCAAAGCGCTGTACAAATTTATCAGTAAAAACACATTAAAACAAATAAAATAATAAAACAATCCAATTTCAGACTACATACCAATATACTTAAAACAAATTATTAGATAAAATCCCCAAAAGCAAGGTGGAACAGATGGGTCTTTAAGGCTGTCTTAAAACTCTCCATGGTCCGGCACTCTTGAATCTGTTGACGTAGAGAGTTCCACAGGGTAGGGGACACATACATTACACCTCTATTATAAATGGAGTGGGGTGAGAAAAAAATGCAAATAGATAGATAGAAAGATGGGTGGAGTGGACAGGTAAGTGCACAGACAGATTGAATCACATTAAAAGGGAGAGCATAAGCTGAATCAGAAAGATTCTGAGCAACAGAACCAGATCAAGGTTCTTCCTCTTGTTTGCTGAACACACATGCACTTACCTGCAGGAGTCGAAAATAGCTGAATGCCACCTATATAGAAATCCCATTGACTTGGCAATGAAGCAATCAAATTAATATGGCTTGTTATTGGAAAACCAGCATGGATTCAAGAAGGGACAAGGGACTGATACTGCCTTGGTTGAGTTCACGAGTATGGTCTTGAAGGCATGGAAAAAGGATGTTTGACTGGAGCCACATTCGTGGACTTGACCAAGGCATTCAATTTGGTTGACCTTGGACTTTTGAGTAAGAATCTTAGCTCCTTGGGAGTGGGTCAGTCAGCACTGGGGTGGTTCACTTATTACCTCACTGAAAGGATAAAATGGTTAAATATGGAGGTTGCATCTCTGACAAAGGCCTTTTTAAAGTGTGGAGTCCCACAAGGCTCCACACTAGGGTCTATTTTATTTTCTTTATTTTTTGATTCAATATCCACAGTTATTAGAAGTGCACATTTAACTCTGTATGCTAATGATGCCATAATTTATTCACATGGTTCAACCATAAAATAGTTAAATGGGATTCTAACAAGGGAAATGTGTATTTTGCAGGAATGGTTGTTAAACAATAAACTGTTCCTTAATAAAACAAAAACCAAAACAATGGCCTTTAGCACCATGGTTAGATTTAGGGATAGTGTGCATAGTGTTCAGGTTGCATCACTGGATAGTACAACTTATGAAAATGTTACCAACTTTTAGTACTTGGGAGTAACACTGGACCCTGCTTTGAGTTGTGTTCCCCATGTAGAAGCAGTAACAGTGAAAGTCCATACTAAAAACGCATTATTGTACAGGCTACATAATTTTCTGACTATTGAATCTAGATTGGCCATAGCAAACCAGGGTCTAATGCCAATAGTTAACTATGCTGCATTAGTAACTGATAATGATCCAATTTGTGCATAATCGAAGAAATCATCTCTGATACAAAAAATTGGAAAGTTTGCTTTGCTCATGCCTGACAAACTACATCACTGTAAGGTCCTAAAATAACTGGGCTGGTTACCAACCCCTTTATTTTTCAATCTTTCGATGACCAGGTTTATACATAGACTAAAGAGGACAGGCACCCCTTCCAGTTTATGTAAACAACTTCAAATTTATAATTCTAATTATTGCTCAAGATCATCACATAATTGTACTATTCTAAGAACTCTCTTGATGTGTACATCCAGTGGGAAGCGTGCATTTTCTTAGGTTGCACCCAGCACATGGAATGGAATACCATCCCTGACCAGGAATCCAGTAATTATGAATCCTGTTCAGGTACTTAATTATAGCATTACAATTATTTGTTTGACTTTGAATGTTTTTAACTGACTTTTTGTGTACTATATTAAGATATGGAATGTATATTCCTATTTATTTGTACAATATTGTTATTGCAAATTATGTATGTAATGTATTGTATGTTTATGATTCCGGGTCACACCTGTAAATATGAATTAATTTCCAATGTGTTTACACATTACATAAATAAATAAACAAATGAGATAATACCTTCTGATGTTAATGATTGCCTAGGCAATCTTACATTAGGTTACTAAATATACAATATATTTTTATAGAAGCTTAGGTACTAGGGACTTTAACATAACCCCTTCCTAAATTACAGGAGTTATGGAGTAACTCAGATTTTCATTTGCAGGACAGCCTGGTTAGATTTCTCCACTAGTTGAGTTCAAGTGCATGCGAGAGTGAGTGAGAGAGAGAGAGAGAACATGGGAAAAATGAACATGCATGTATCAGGTAAGGGTCACCTGCATACTGGGTGGGCCACTGGGCCAGGGATTTGTTCCAAACTATGGGTCCCAGTAAGGTCCATGTTCCATTAGTAGTGGGATGGACACCACAGGAACAAGGTAGGTCACTTAGCTGCCATATAATTCTATGTGCTAGTACTAATTGTGTGAAACTCTTCTTGTCTTAATGTAATTGTACTTTTATCTCCTGTATATTTGCTGTTGTATGATTTATTTATTTTAAATGCATCTTATTCTATTTTCTGTTTTAAACTTGTACTCCCTCCTCACTGTCCACCAGGATGCCTCTAAGAATGAGCTGTTATCAGCTCTGTTTTTCTTCCCTGATAAAGCATTTTAAATCAATCAATCAGCCATGGAAGCTGTGAATGGGGGCAGAGATTTTATTACTCACACCACAATTAGACAATTCAGACAAAGGTTAGTGGTGAGTAATTAAGAATTAGGTTCAACAGCTGGTTAGTTATTAGGTCACTTATCTTGGCACATATTTCTGACTGATCATGGATTTTAAAATATCAATGTTAGATGGTGAACTGGAGATTAAATGCAGTGGTTGCAGCATGTACAAAATCAAAGAGGGGAAAACCATACATGAACATTTTGTATGTAATAAGTGCATTCACAATACAGAACTTATAAATGAATTGAACAGATTTTGTACTACATTAGAAACACTTGAGAAGAGTCAGAAGGAAGTGGTGGCAAAATTTAAAATGTTAACAAGTTTAAATAAAACCCCTGCCCCTAGTACCAACCAGGAACACTTAGAGATGGGCACTAAGAGGAATCATGATGAGGGTGACTTGGAAATAGGGGTGGAGGACTGAGCATTGGTGACCAATGTTAAAAGGAAAAAAGGGGAAGGAGTTCAATTAAAGCATTTAATGGGAAAGCCACAGAAGGAGTTTCATATATAATGGAAACAAATCACAGTATTCCTAGCCAGCATAGTACTATCTCTGATTGTAGCCCACCAATAACAAATACCCCAGGTGTGTGTAACAACCCTGTCCAAACTCATGACTTACTGATTCTAGAGCCTAATGAAGTAATTACACATCCAATTCTTGTATCAAATAGATACTCCGTTCTCTCTAAGAATGAGGAAGACCTAGAAACCAATGGTGGTGTTAGTGGCATGGTCCCTCAAGCCATTGATAATGTAAGGAGGCAAGTTATAGTTATGGGTGACTCAATAATTAAGTTTACTGACCATTACATTTGTGGAGATGACTAAGAGAATATAATGGGCAGTTCCTTTTCAGGAGCAAAAGCCCAGGAATTAACATGTGTGGTGGATAATGTCATTAAGGGAGCAGGGGAGAACCCATTAACAATAATACATGTGGGAATCAATGATCTGGGAACAAAATCACAGGCAGAGTTTCAACATGATTCTAATGAGCTAGCAGACAAATTATTAAGTAAAGGTTCTGAGATTGCACTCTCAGAAATCCTGCTAGTTCTGCGAGCATCCACTTATAGGCAGAGTAGGATAACTAAGGCCAACCGCTGGCTAACGAAGTGGAAAAGTGAAAGGAAGTTCCAATTCATTAAATACTGGAACAATTTTATAAATAGGTCAGAAATGTACTGCGGAGATGGCCTGCATTTAAGCTTTAAGGGCAGTGGGATACTAGGTTCAAAAATCAAGAATGAAATAATGAAATATTTAAACTAGATGGGCTGACGGAGATGGGTCAACTGGGGGCTAAGGGTCATCTCAGCACCCCAAACAGCAGCAAGATTTATTTTATTTATTTATTTAGTTTTTGTTAACCAGGTAAGTGCACTAGACAAATTCTGTCTATTTTCAGGCATGACCCGGGGGGAGGGGGATACAGATGAATGCCAACCGATTTTGAACCAGATTAAGCTGTTGGAGGTATTTTAGTGAATAGAAGAAAATTTAGCCAGGGCACCAGGGAAATACCCCTACTCTGCCAGTGGGGGGCCTGACTTCCTGCAGAATGGAGGAGCTCAGTTTGGAGATGGACAGCAGAAGAGGAGGAAGTGGTGATGTGGCAGTGGTGTGGACCAAGATGGCTGACAATGTGTGTGTGGTGGAGGAGAGTGAAGGTATGGAGCTTGAAGGAGATGATGTAAATGCAGAAAGTATTTTAACTAAGGATTTTTCAACCAAGGAGACTGTAGAAACAAACGTGCAAATCCAGGACTTTCCTGAATTACCCTCTGAAGGTATGTCAGATTTAAGTAATAATGAAGAAGAACTAGATGTTCCTGAAATGTTAACTGCAAGTTCTGATGCCTCAAAGATACAATTGCAACTAGAAAAGGAGGAACGCTGCTACCGGATAAAATAAATGCAGCTTGAAAAACAATTGTGGGAACTGCAGACTGACAAACAGAAAGACTGTGTCATTTCCACTCAGCTGGGTAATTGGGATTCAACAGCATCAAAGGCTCCATCTGAGAGCTGGGCTGCGACTGTAGAGCAGGCAGAAGAAAGTGAACAGGAGAAAACAGTAATTGCATCAGGAATGGCATGCACAGGAGATTCATCTCCCGGCCTAAGACGTGCTGAAAACAGTAATCTGACAGAGAAACAGCCATGGTCTGTTGAAAATGCTTTGGAAGCAGCTGGCTGGGAGTGGGATGTTGCTACAGGGAGCTGGGTTTCTGGCTCTAAACCTCTGCAAATGCCTCATCCACCCCTCAGCACTGTGCATCAACAAGGACTGACACCTATAACTTCTGTGGATATTGAGGTACCCTCTGAGCTTTCCTTGACACAAAACCCAAAATTACATTTTAAACAACTGTACTCTGTGGATTCTGCATTGCATGTGCCTGGGGGACACCCTGAGTCTAGTATAGACACTCTGCAACTGCCTTTAAACAGAATCAATAATGAAGCTCCTGAAACCTACTCCTCTTTGTTTAAAACCCCAATCTTGCTAGCTAGAAGGCATAATGTGGTTAAGCTTACATATACATAGGGGTTAACAGAGACTCCAGACCGTATTTTTGTGTCAAGAACCATGCTTAAAGACACAATGAAATTATTTTCCAATTATATATATAGGCGCTCACACATATATTTTAGGAGAGTCAACTTTTGATGTGAGCTTTAAAACTCTGGGAGGCTTAGAGCGATTCTGGATTAAGTATAATCATTTGAAAAATTCTGCACCCTGGTCTTCCTTTTTGGCTACTCCTCTTACCAGACCTGAGCATAAAACACTGACCGTTCTGTTTAGGAATGAAAGTGTCAGTGTATATGATCTGAATACTGGCTACAACAACGCTGTACAATAATTGAGGACCCTGAAGCAATAATGGACACAGAGAACATATGGACTTGGGGATGGAAAGTTAAAATTATGTTAAAAACAGTAGATACTGGTGTGATGCATCTTCCTAATTCTTTTTTATTGGCGATGGATAGAGGCATTTTGTTTTACCCAGGTCAGCCGAAGATGTGCTATAAATGTGGGTCAGTTGCACACCTAAGTAGCATATGTGATCAACAACGCTGTACTATATGTAGGGAATTCAGTCATATAGGTTCACAATGTCTAAATGAATGTAAATGCAGTCTTTGTGATCAGAAGGGGCACACTATTCAGAATTGTAAATGGGTGGCCCATAACACCAAAGATCAGGCTGATGGGGAGGAGCAGAGGTTACTAATCACTCTCACACAAAAGAAAAAGCTAGCCAGTCACAGACTACAGGCAAATCAGAGACCCAGCAACACATACGTTTCTGCTGCTCTGGAAGGTGTAGTGGCATCACTGGCTGTTCCTTCACAAGATCCAATTTTAGAACCCCCAGAAGCAGCTACCACAAGTGACTCAATCACCCCTGCTAGTAGTATAGTGCTTTCCTCTGTAGCAGAGGAAGGGAACATCTCCCTGATAGTGAAGGATGGAACTACTGAGGCAGCAGATAAGATTGCAGCTATGATGCCCCCTTCCCCCAAACCAGTCGGAGAAGAGGTTAGAAGGAGCACTAGACAAACTTCTAAGGTAGTTCCTCCACAGAAAGTAAATGAGGTGCCAATTTCCAATAGGTATGATGTGTTGCATTCAGGGAACTCAGAGGGTGACTCTGATGATTCATCTGTAGCTTTCTCACTTCTAGGAGGGACTACAGATACAGAGAGACAGGAAAGGCCAAAGGGTCCACAAAAAAGGAAAGCTAATATGAAAACAAAACATAAAGAATTGAGAAGAGGGAGACATAAATAATGTAAAGTAGACTTTTCTCTCTTTGATATTTGTACCTTTTTCAGTTCATACATCAAATGTGAACAGCATTCAGAGGCCAGGGAAAAGAAATACTGTGTTTTCTGTACTGACATATTTACAGTTTGGGATTTTTTTTCTACGAGATGTTCACCTACATTCCCTGAGAGATATTCAAACTGCTGCAAGGGCTTGGATGGGGGGGTCCTCATATTGGTTTAAGGGGAATGATTTAAGTCCATGTGTTGGCATTCTTTTTTGACTTCCAGAATTGAAAGTGGTTAAAATATATGATGTTTACTCAGTATGGATGTGATGATACAAAATGTTAACTTTAGATTAGTAAATCATTATGCCCATCAGACAAAATGGCTAGATGTGAACTGTTTAGTTTGATACAACCCTTCTTGTATACAGCACAGCAAGTGATTTTGGAAGGAGATTTCAATTGTCCTTTAAAGACCAGGATGACCAAGCAATATTGTGATTCTAATTTCCTTGTACAAATGATATAGAATGCCCAGCTACATGATGCTTTTTTTTATACATGCTGAACATGATGTACATACTTTTCAGAAGGGGCTTTTAGTGTCTAGAATAGACTATATTTTTACTTCAAAAGCAGTAAACACATTGAACAGGATTCACAAAAAAGCCAAAAATCCAGTAGCTGTGGGAAAAAGGCCTGCAGCACTGTGGAAATGCAGTTGCGTAATATTCATAAAGACATTTTGAGCAGGTGCGGAATGCGGATCCGCAGCTGCAGAAATAGCTTAGGAGGCATAGCAACAGTGAGCTTAATTAGCAGGAACAGCAGACTTTAACAGGGCTGCCATAGAATGAATCTGAGAGCACCCACAAAGAGACCAGCAACCAGTCCCTCAACTGGGACCACTGCAGCACCACAGGAACCAGCAATACCATGGCACCACAGTGGCCAACTGTCACTGCTGGTCCTCCCTCCATGGGGTGTTCCTGTTGTCTGCAGGGGTTGCACTCACTGCAGGCTGGCCAGGCTGTACTGCCTGTGGGCCTTCATCATGGACTGCACTGTTTCTGGTGGTTGTTGCCTGTTGCCATATCATGGCAGTGTGTGCTTTTGTTGCTTTTACAGCAGCTACTGTTATACTATCTGGGATGCTATTACCTGTGCCTCACCTTCACCTTAATTGATTCCAATTGCTGGGGCACTACTGCAGTTTGCTGAGGGATAGTTTCACCTCATTCCACTGTATGTAACATTTTTTCTGCAACTGCAGAAAAAAAATGGTTGTGAATAACCTTTCAGGGGCTGTGCCTTACTTATCTCATACCTTTTTTCTCCTCAGGGACTTCCGCAGCTGCACTTTTTTTCACAGTCCTTAGTGTTATTTTTTGCAGCTGCAGAGGGTTTTGTGAATAGCACTCAATGCAAATTCCCCTTTGTTTCCATAGCTATGCAATTTTGTGGACTTAGGGAAGGTTTTGCACCATCAGAAAGCTTTGTGAATCCAGCCCATTATCTGCAGAGGTAACTCCAGCTGAATACTCTGACCACTGTGTAGTCTCTGTCAGGATAGGAATATCATCTGACATACAGAGGGGCCCCGTCTTTTGGAAATTTAACATGTCACTCTTGATGGACAGACATGTTGCAAGCATAATTCAGGATTTTTTAGAAGCTAGCAAATCATTTTTTGTATGCTTTGACAAACCAGTATCTTGGTGGGAGGACACAAAACAAGATATGGTTTACATGTGTAAAAGGATTAGTAAATTTTAGAGTAGAAAGTCATATTTGAAATATTTACAGAATAGACAATTATTGCAACATTTAATGTCCACCTCGTATGAAACTGGACAGAATTTGAACAAGCAGATTAAGGCAGTGAAAGCAGATATGATGGACTATCATTCTTTCAAAAGTGGACAGCTACATCACCAGCAACAATATGGGATAAGGGTAAGGGCAGAATTGATTTGCCCTTTTGAAGCATGTATTACAAAGGTCAAAGCAAAGGATATGTCCACACTGGTGGATGAGGCAGGGAATAACCTGGTGGAAAAAAAAGCAATCTTAAAGCTAGTATCAGAGTACATGCATCAAATGTATGCTCCCTTAAAAAGCGAGGCTGGAAGCATGCAGAATTTTTTCATGGCATACAGATACCTAGACCAGAACAGTCAGCTATAGATGCTCTAGCACAACCCATAACTGAAACTGAGGTCAAAGAAGCGTTATCAACTTTAATGGGGGAAAAGACCCCAGTGCCAGATGGTTTACCAAATGAAGTTACAAAACTTATGGGTACTGTACTATCACCTGAATTGACTGTAGCTTTTAATCATATCGTGGGCACCAATCAGATGCCACTGTACATGAATGTGCTGACATACAGTATGTACATAATTATTTTATTTATTTATTTTATTTAGTTTTTGTTGACCGGGTAAGTACACTAGACAAATCCTGCCTATTTTCAGGCATGACCCGGGGGAGGGAGATGCAGATGAATGCCAACTGACCTTGAACCAGATTAAGCTGTTGGTAGTATTTTTAGTGAATGAGGGAACTTTGGCCAGGACACTGGGGAAATTCCCCTACTGCTGCTGACCTTGGTAGCCTGTGGGGGAGTATGGGTGTTGACTGAGCTAGTCATGGCCCAGTCGTTGGAGGAGTCAGAGAAGGCGCTTGTTGGCGCGGTGGAGTTGGAGCCACATGAACAGATTCGGCTGAGTGAGGTTGCAAAATGCATGAAGGAGGATTTTGTGAGCCTGAGAAAGAGCGAAGATACTCAGATGGTGATCGGCAATTTATCGGGGAGTTCCTTGAGTGCTGTACAAGCAGAGGATCCCGTTTTGCTTAATTTGCAGATAAAGGACGTGGTTCCTTTAAAACCGGCTCCAGGAGTGTGTCAGGAAGTCGGAATCACAGAAGTGATAGCGAGCGGAGTGCAGGTACGCAGCCTGGTGGCTATGGCACGAGAGATACTAAGAGAGGAGCGGCGAGAGACGGAGAAAGGCTCTACTAAACATCGGAGCTTGACTGAGAAGGAGAAAACAGGGTGGGTATCATGTGAGAAACCAGAAACAGGAGTGAGGGGCTTGGGACTGGTGGCTATCCCCTCGCGACCTGTAAGTACACTGCAAAATTCGGTTTCCTTTCCAACTATTCCCATAAATAAAGATTCTGGCTTTGTGTACAACCCTGAGGTGGCCCAGGACACTAAAAATTTCTCTGTTATTTATCAGAAAATCGCTGGAGTGCAGGATGGTGTTACTGAATTTTGTTTTTCACATCAGACGGATAAAAAACTTTTACAGGGGCCTAAATCAAGGGACTTGAGTTTCTCCCAAGTTACTATTCCTGAGACTCCTGAAATACTGGGTGCACATGATAAAAATTGGTCTCCTCAGGTGGCTTTATCAGCTGCAGGGTGGAAACAGAGGGAACATGGGATTTGGTCCCCAGACTCTGCTTGGAACGATTCCTGGGGTATGCAGTCTGCTACTCCAGAATGGAAACCGGGGGAGAGATGGATTCCTGCTCATTCCAAAATGTTGTTTTCAAAATGGGAGCAATGTACCAGATGGTCATGTAGCGAGGCCTAATCCTGTAATTCTGAGAGTGTTGAGGACAGGAAGCCAAGCCTGGTAAACCCCTACTGTCTAGTCTATTTAGTCAGTGCAAAAGAAGCTGCCCTCGGAGAAATGCTGTCAGAATTAGATATAGAGGGGATTGAAAGAAAACCAAATAGGTATTATGTGGGTAGAACTTTGATTAAAGAGTCTCAAAATTTTCTCCCAGGGATGTTTTTGCTTTTATTAATATATCTGGGAGGATAACTATGACATCAGCTTCCGTTCTCCTGCCTTACTGGATCTCTTTTGGGAGAGGTATAACCAGGTAAAATTTTTCCTTTATGGACCCCTTTTTGTTATCCCGTTATCTAAACCTTTAATTAAATTCGTGACAGTCATGTTTAGGACGAGGGGTTCATGTAGAAGATATAAAATTTTGGCTGTCCCAGAAATGTGAAGTTTGAGTGAACCTGATCCACTTTTGATTCAGAGTTATTTTGGACGGGGGTTGGAAGTTCAAGGTTAAACTGAGACATTCGGCAGGTGTGGAAACATATTCCAAACTCCTTTTGTTAGGAGAGATAGGGGAGTTTGTTTTATAGTGGGCAGCCCAGGGCCTGCTACAAGTGTGTGGGTCTAGAACTCATTTATCTAGTGCATGATCAACCCAAGTGCGACAACTGGTGAGGTAGGACACCTTACTATGTTTTGCTCAAATACACTAAAATGCGACTTATGTGATGAGCTTAATCATGCTTTCAAAGATTGTCCCTGGGCAGCTCAAAATAAAAAATCTTGTGGAGATTCAGATTTATTGATTCAGCAAGTGCAGGAGGCGGGTGTATCTCAGCAAGAAGTGATCTCGGAAGTGGTGGATTTGGTTAAGAAACAGGATGAAGTGGTTTTAATGGATAATGTGGTTCATGAACAGGATAATGGAAAGGTAGCTCTAAGCTAATCCAACGGTATGCTATGATGAGACCCTAGAAGAGAAGGGTGGGCAAAAGGATTGCAGGTCTCAGTAGCCCCTTTAGCACCTAGGGAGGTCCAGTAGGACATCCAAAAATATTTTGCCTCAGGATTCTGATAGTATTGAATCCAAAAAACCTTTTGCGGAGCTGTCATGGGGGGACTCAGAAATGGATGTGGCTGACACTGATTCTCAAGTGTCTCTACTAGAAGGTGGGAAAGTACAGAAGGAGGATTATAAAGGGAAAAAGAAGAGAAGGAAAAAATGAGTGTTTTTTTTTTCTCTCTCTGATAGCATTTGTTAAGCTCACCGCCTGGCATTTACATGGGCCACCTTCAATACCCATAGTCTGCTGAATTTCAGGAAAAGACAAGCAGTTTTTCAGTTGTTATTTGATTTACGGATCTCTATCTGTTTTCTACAGGAGACATGGATGTTTGCCAATAATCAGGTTCATGCCTTTACTAAAGATTGGTCATGGGGACCTTCTTTTTGGTCCTTTGGTGAGGATAGGGCCGATGGGGTTGGGATCCTGTTTAACTCTTTTAACTTTTCTCTTCACAAATTGATAGAGATCTGTCCAGGTAGGGTATTACTTTTAGATGGATTCTGGTTTAAGAGTAAAATCAGATTGATTAATATTTATGGGCCTCAATCAAAGGCAGGTAGAGTTAAGTGTTTTACGGATGTACAGACTTACTTGATAACTACACTACCAGTTTTCTGGGGGGACTTTAACTGTAATTTAAGGGGAAATAACAGTATTGATAGGTTTACCCCTGGTAAGAAGATTTACTGTGATTCTGCTTGTTTAGCCAAAATTATTAAAACAGCAGACTTAGTTAATTGTGTTCATGTTAAGGAGTGTAGCCTAACAGGTACCTTTTTCACGAAAGGGAAAAGCTTCTTGAGTGATTATTTATTTACCACAAAAAAAATTCAGACTCATAGTCCACAGATTATCCCCATTGAATTCTCTGATCATGCGTTGGTTACTATTAAAGTAGGTGCTTATCAGAGCCTTGACAAGCATAGAATCATGTGGAAACTAAACACCTCCATATTACAGGAGAAGGTGGTCATTAACTCTATCAGATGTATTTTGGCACCTAGGTTGTCAGTGGTTTTTATATCAGGATTTAGGCATATGGTGGCAAGAAACCAAAAATGATTGCAGGTGCTGGTTTAAAAAGTATGGGGTCCGGAGGAGAGATACAGCATTTTTTGACTACTTAAAACTTAGACAACAGCTACAGAAAGTTTTAACATGGGCTAATTCTTCTAGAGACGATTTTTCTGTTCAAATTGTTGAAATAAAAGGTAAAATGAAGAATCTACAGTATGACAGAGCAAAACGCTTCAAGCTCTTGTTCAAAATCATTTAAAAAATCCGTCTTTGGAGACCCATTTGAATTGTGTAAATCCACTAAAGATAAAGGAGCATTGGAATTTTTATATCAGGGTAATACTAAAATGTGTTCCGACAATGCATTGGAAGAAATTATTACAACATTTTAAGGATTTAGAGCCAAAAGATTCCCCATCGCTCTTCAGATTAATCAGTTTCTAGGCAGAGTTTTAGGTGAGAAAAGATTTAATGTAGGTAGTGGTACGTTAGAACTACTTTTTGAAAACGAACCGAGATGTGATTAAGTCTCTCAAGTTAAATGTGGTTCGGACTGATGGGCTATCTAACGGCTTTTATAAGGTCTTTCAGGTTGAACTGACGGAATGTCTTGTTCTGGTGTTTAATTTCTTCCTTTCTGGAGGGTGCTGCTGAACTCATTTTCAGAAGGTCGGCAGATATACATCTTCAAAACAGGGATAGAGGAATTTTAAGAATGGAGGCCTTTAACATTACTTAATACAGATTATAAAATTGTGGCTACTGTGATTAATAATAGGTTGAAAGGGTGGCAGAGAAGATTTTATGCCTATTCAGTATTGAGTGATTCCCAACAGGAGAATTCATTCAGTTTTATGTCTTATTAGAGATGTTATTGAACATGTACAAAATGAGGGACATTCAGGGCCATTGTGTCTTTAGATCTGAGAAAGCTTTCGATCGGGTAGATCAAAGTTTTTATTTACTACTTTAGAGTGGTTTGGTATTCCTCAGAATATTATATCTTTACTGAGAGGTTTATATAAAATGCTAAAGTGTTTCCGGCCTTAAAGGAAATTTGGGGAAGGTTTTCACGCTATGTGGAGTGCGGCAAGGGTGTCCGTTAAGCCCTATTTTATATAACTTTTCGTTAGAGCCCCTGATACGAGGGGTCTGTTCCCCCCCTATGTGGCAAGGGATTAGTGTGTCAGGGGTACCAAGTCCCTGTGTTATGCAAGCATATGCCAATGATATTAGTCTTTTTTTTTCCAACCATACTGAATTTCCAGTTTTTATTTCATTCTTTTCTGCTTATGCTAATGTTGCTAATGCCAAGTTAAATATACATAAATCAAAAGGGTTATTAATGCAATCCCCAAAGGGACTTATTTTACTATAAGTCTGTAGAATTTTCATTAAAACCTTTAAAAATACTAGGGTGACGTTTCAAATCAGAATTGTCCCTTGGAGAATTGGTCGGGGCTCTTGATTCTATAGCTCAGAAAGTATTGCTTTGGAAAAAGTTTAAGTTTTCTAAACTAAAACGAATCCAGATTTTAAAACAATTTATCTTGCCGAAAATTCAGTAGATGGCAGTCATTTTCCCGTTACCTTTACAATTCGAGACTAAACTTTACAGCATATGTTTCCAATTATTATGGGGAATAGATTGAATCCGGTTAAGAGAGGCTGTACATATTTAAACAAAAAGCAAGGGGGTTTAGGGATGGTGGATCCAGTGGTGTTTTGTTTTACTCTTTTTTTTTCTTATTCTTTAAAAAAGGGATTGGGTCCTTCTACTGATGTGGATTGTTTAGTTTTCAAAAACATTTTTAAGATATATTTTAGTAAGTGGGGTCCTCAGGCACCTAAATGGTCTCAGAAATTGGGAGTTCCGATCTATTTTAAACCTGCAGCTCAAAAACTATATAAGTGGAAAATGTCTAAAGATTTAATATTAAGTTGCTCGTCCAAAAGTTTGTATGATGTAGTTATGGCACAATTTTACCATCTAGAACCAAACTTTAAAAACTGTTCCAATGAAAATACTAGAGATGTATTAGAGCAACTTAATAATAAGAGACTTCCCCCTTATATGTGGGAAAATCTATGGCTTACAATGTATGGTAAGTTAAATATTAGAGGCACAGCTAAACACAAAGCTATGGAGGAAAGACTTTGCCCTTACAGAATGTTTAAATATTGAAGAGACAATGGAGCACTTCTTTATACAATGCTCTTTTCCTACTAAATTATGGCCCTTTTTGGCACAGGTTTGGGATTTCCCTTGGTTGGCTATGCTTAGCTATGATATTTTGGTGATTGGGGCTTTTCCCCCTCACTTACGTAGATTTGAGAGCTCTACCTTACGTTTATTTTTTGCTAGTTTGCGTTTTTGCTTATGGCATACAAGATGCCAATGGGTATTATATCAGAAACGACCCTCTTTGGAGGGGTTTAGAGTTTATGTTACCAATGTTTTAAATAAAATCCATGTTGAAGAATGTCAAGTATATAACACTGATAAAGTACGATTTTGGTGGAGGGGCTTTTTTCACTTTATTAAATATCACTGAGGATAATTAAGAATTAAACTATATACGGTATGTGTTTTGTATAAATTACATAGAGTGACTAGGAGTATAGAAAATTAAGTAGGTGTTCTGGGTTTTTTCTTACTTTGTTACCCCGTTTGTACATTTTATATTTTATTTACTGTGTTTTGCTCCTCTATCTTTACAGAATTATTGAAGTTTATTGTTTGTTTGATTTAACTATGTTAATGTGTATTGTTTGAATGTATTTATTCTAATAAAGTTACCCCTACTCTTTTCAATAAGTGCCATGGGATCTTTAACATCCACCTGATCCACCACCAATCCAGGCAGATGGGACCTCGGTTTAATGTCTCATCCGAAAGATGGCACCTCAAAAGTGCAGCATCCCTCTCATGCTGCACTACAGTGTCAGTACTGGGATATTAACCCAAGTGCCAGATGTGGGAACTGAACCCACAGCCCTCTGATCTCCCGGCCTCAGAGGCGAGTGTGCTACCTGCTGAGCCACTGACACTGACAATAATAATGGGGTAAGATCTGATATCAGAAACCGGAGGCCTTTGAACCTCTTAAATTCAGATTTTAAAGTTTTAACCAAGATACTAGCTAAGAGGTTGGTCTCCATAGCTAACACAGTTATTTCACAAGCACAAACTTATGCAATTCCAGGCAGGTATATTCAAAACCATATCATATTGATAAGAGAACTGGTAGAACTGGGGAAGATTGGGGAAGTGGATGGGTATCTACTCTCACTTGATCAGGAGAAGGCGTTTGACAGAGTTAGTCATACATGTTTATGGGACATCTTGGAACAGTATCATATTCCAGAGACATTAATAAAATGGTTGAAGTGTATATATCATACAGCAACATTGATACCGGTTGTATGCGGGTGGAAGGGCCCTATAATCAGGCTACAAAGAGGGGTCCGGCAGGGCTGCCCCTTGAGCCCAATTCTGTACAATTTTTTTATAGACCCTTTATTAAGAAAACTTAATGAGAAAATTGTAGTAATCAACATAAAGGGACAACCACTTTTTTTCAAAGCTCATGCTTACGCAGATGACATGAATATTATAGTAAGCACACAGTCCTCAGTAGAAGAATTAGTATTACCTTGCAAGAATTTTGAGAAGGTATCTGGCTCAGCTTTGAATGTACACAAGTGTAAAGGTCAAAGGTTAAATTATGTGTTGAATTTCAAAGATATGATGGCAGGGATATTAATACAGCCTGATCAGATAAAAGTACTAGGTATCAAATTTGGTCCAGGAGAATTGGATGTTATAAACTGGACAAGTAAGTTAGAGATTGGGAAGGCAAAGGTGGCCCAATGGAATAGGTGGATGATGGGAAAGAAAAAAGAATATATCTGATAAAGACATACCTTATATCTGTGTTTTTATATATTAGTTATATGTCCCACCTCCGAAGATGTTAGAAACTGTTTTGCTAGGTATTGTTTTCAAGCATGCTGGGGAAGTCGTTTGAGTCCTTTGAAAAGAAATATATTGTACCTCCCTGTCAAACAGGGTGGTTTGAATATGCTGAATCTAATTTTGTTTTTTTAATGGTTTCTTTTTTCAATATAATATCAGGTCATTACTATTACAGCAAACAATAGGATGGGAGGTCTTACTAAAAGGGAAATGCAGCACCTGGATTGATCAATGGGAAAGGCAGACCCTTAGAATAGTTAATAGAACTGTTACAGTTCTTAAATATATAAGATGTACTTTTCTTAGATTAAAACAGTAGGGTTTACTGATGCAGCAGGTGATCACATTGCCTAGAAAGCAATTATATCACTATCTATTATCTACAATATGTCAGGAAGATGTATTTGTAAAATATCCTGTGTAGCGCAGGGAGACCTTAAAAATGCTTTTGAACAACAAAAGGATACCGGAAAAAATATGTGGTATGTGCACTGGTTAATGTGTCATGAGAAGCTTAATGTTAAGGCCAATCAGAAACATAAACTCCTACAAGAAAGTGTATGCAGCAGGTTAAGATGCGTGCAGCAGGAAGAAATGATACAGTATCTTTTTTTTGAATGCTCATTGATATCAGGCTTTTGGGATCATTTAGCACAACAGTGGGGTGATAATATATTTAGTGCACTTACATACACTAACCTTATGCATGGGGTGTTTGATAGGAGATGGGGAAAGTGGCATTTACATAGATACATAGATACATAGACAGTGTCAGCAGATAAGGGCCTATGGCCCACCCAGTCTGCCCATTTGAGCTTGTAAGTTCAGTTTGTTTTCCTAGAAGTCTGTTGCCCCTTACCCCTGACCTCCAGAATTCCTTTATGTCTATCCCATGCATTCTTAAATCCGTGATTGTTTCAGCCCACCACTTCCTCTGACAGGGTGTTCCACTTGTCCACCACCTGTTCTGTGAAGAAATTCTTTCTCATGTTTACTCTGAATCAGTCTCCTCCAACTTCATCCCATGCCCTCTAGTCCTGGAACATCTTTTTCGCTTAAAAATAGTGTTTTCCGGCACCCTGTTCCTCCCTGTAAGATACTTGTATGTCTCTATCATATCCCCTCTCTTCCTCCTCTCCTCCAGGGAGTACATGTTCAGTTCCTTCAATTTAAGCACTTTGCACTGTATTATGGCAATCATTAAATGGAACATTTGGATTATGAGATGTGGGTACATCCGACAGCAAAAGGCAGGAAGCCATGAATAACTTTATAATAAAATTATGCAAGATTTAATACAATGGTATAAACTGGAAAAAAGCTCACTGTCAAACGTAGTAATGTTGGAACTATGGAAAAGTCTGCCATGGGTCACTGATACAGATGCTCCTATAACATAACTTGTTGTTTTTCTTTTGTATTTTGAGATGAGTTAAATCTCTTTTTTGGTTTCTTGTTAGACCCTGATTAGATGTCTGTTTTTTCTTCAGGAATTGTACAGTCTTTTGTTTTATTCAATATGTATAATGTTTTGTTGTTGTTACCTTTCTCTGATGTATTAAATAAAAAATTCCCCTACTTTTTTCGAGAAGTGCTATGGGATCTTTAACATCCACCTGAACTACCACCAGAACAGGCAGATGGGACCTCGGTTTAATGTCTCATCCAAAAGATGGCTCCTCAGGAGTGCAGCGCCCCACCCTCATGCTGTACTGCAGTGTTTGTATTGGGATATTAACGCAAGTGCCTGGTGTGGGGATAGAACCCACAGTCTTCTGATCTCCTGACCTCAGAGGTGAGTGTGCTACCTGCTGAGCCACTGATGCTACAATGATTAGGGTAAAGTTGACTAATAAACCAGTAAAGGTACTATATCTTAACGCTAGGATTCTAAATCAAGGCAAATTAGTGGAACTAGTATGTGTAAGTTCAAACATGGAAGTGGATATAATTGGTGCTACCGAGACATGGCGGAACAAGGAGTGTGATTAGAGAAAGGCCCTACCAGGATATCAGCTGTTTAATAAAGATAGAGAATGGTGTATGGTTGGGGGATAGCTTTATATGTTAAAGACAATATTGAGTGTACGTTAGGGATAACACTTCCAGAATTAGGCAATTCTATAGAAATGCTATGGGTAGATGTAACTGGTTTAAATGCCAAGAAGTTAAGAACAGCTGTGTTTTATAGGCTCCCAGACTATTCAGTGCAGGTTACCATTGATTTATTGACCCACAGAGGAGAGATGGCCAATGATAATGATGTCCTGATTAAGGGGGATCTTAATTTTTCTTTAATTGATTGGAACAGTGTTGAGACTAGGGGTACCTTAGAGAACAAAGTTGTGGAAATGTTAGTAACTTCTGACATCCACCAATTAATCACTGTTCCAACCAGAGGAGAGAATGTGCATGATGTGCTGCTTACTAATGTTAATCATCATATTACTTCTGTCATGGTAAATGCACCACTTTCCAGTAGTGAACACAATGTTGCTACCTTCATGATCAAACAATCTGAATGTATAAACAAGGGGATAAAGACGTGTATGAATTATGTTAAAGCTCATTTTCAGGCAATAAGGAACAGGTTGCACGAAATTATTTGGGACACAACAGTAGGGACCTTAAATGCAGATGAAGCATGGGCAAAGTTGATTAATATTATTTCATCATAGGAGGATACATATGTACCAACATATAACATTTTTAATAACAAAGGAAAGAAACCCTTATGGTTCAACAATAAGATAAGGAGTCTCACTGTGAAAAAAAGAGAAGCTTCTGGTAAAATGAAAAGAACCCTGCCCTTGAAAACATTAGCAAAGATAGGAAAGTTCTTAAGCAACTTAAATATGAAATTAAAAGGTCCAGAGCAGTGACAGAGTTTAGATTAGCTAACAGTAAGCGTAATTACAAAGCATTCTACTGGGGGAGAACCTTTATTGTGCAGTTGATAAAAGCCAGACAGTGGATTTCAGGTTGTGACATGTGACCATTGCATGCTGAGGGCATGCATTGAAGGGCTTCCAATATCTGAGATGGTCTTCAGGGAGTCAACAGCAGCACATGATCTGTGGGGTGGATGCATGTCCTTGGCACTGCCCTGGGCAGAATTGAGAGACATTTAGAGGAGATATGTAGGGTTTCTAGTAAATCCAGTAGTTTGAATAATTTTGCTGAAAATAAAATGGAGACTGATGCAAAGTCTGAGGCTTCAGACAACATCATTCCACATGAAATTTGTCTTTTCCCCTCCAGGAACAAGTGACTGTTGTATGTCATATCGTGCATTTGTGGAGTGCCAGCCCCATTAGTCAGCTTAGAACTAAAATGCAGTACCTGCAGAACTGCAGTTTTACAGACCATGGCACCCACAGTAGGTGGAGACAGCTTGGAGGCCCAAGTGCAGGAGTCCATCAGCACATGGCAGAGTAAGTTCTTGGAGAAGGTGGCCCACACAGATGATGATGTGTTGCAGGTTATCATCTTAAATTATGAAGCTATGAAGATGAAGAATATTTAAAACCTTACAGTATGTCATCATGATTGTCCCCTGCCAAAGCACCAGGAAGCATGACCAGTAAATACTCCTTACCTATTTAGGAGTTCAAGGTAGGTGAGTTGTCATTGTGTGATCTGAAAGCCTTGCAGTGTGCCACATCAAACAGGGCAGCACTGGAGAGTGTGAATGACTCACAGAAATAGAAGATTTCACCCACAGCAGTTGTATGAGTGGAGAGACCAGTGAGGGTCATAAAAGAGTTGAACTAGTGGACTTTTGTGAAAGACCCTGAATATTTCTCTGGGATCCAGTGTTTACCAGGTATAGTTGAGCCAGATGTATGTACCTGTTAAATTTTTCTTGCCATGGGAGCTGGGCACCAAACCTAATGCGACACATATAGATGATCATTAGGGTAGCCAGCTGGTCAGATCGTGAGCACTTAGTAGGAGCACTGCCCACAGGCTATAAGGATGTGAATTCATCTAAAGAAGCAAAAGAGAAGGTTACTTATGCAGATAGCTCTGAGTAGGCACTGGCACCTGTGCCAGGGAGTAAGGAGAGTTGGGTCTTACCAGGATGTCCCACCATCCTGCTTTAGGGAAGCTGTGTCACACAGACCATGAAGCTGTGGCCAACACAGTGTTCTGAATTTACCAGAGCAGCATTTGAACATGTTGCTTGGGTGCTGAACTGGTTGACCAAAATAGAAGACCAATGTTTTCTTGAGCTTGCCATCTTCATTCCCAAGTTCAGTGCAGAAGTGACTCAGGCTACCAAAGTTTTGCTGCTGGTGCACTGTGTGAAGAAAGATGCTGTGCTGCACACTTGACCTGATGAGCAAGAAGGTGTGAAACATTTGTGTGATGTTTCTAAATGAATGATGAGTATCTAAGCTTGAGTCAACACATTAGGAATAACTTGAGGACAAGGACTGCTGTTGCTGTTTTTTGTGTTTCCATTTTTTCTTGGAACTATATCTAGCATAGGTCCAGTTACTTTCCACTGTTTTCCCCATAGGAAGCAAAATGACTATAGGTAAGTGCTGAAAAAATAAATGTCTTGATGGACATGCTGTTGTCTGAAAAATGTGTGTGTTGCATTAACAAGCTTGTTGCTCCATTGCCGTTTTAACTAATTTTTTTGTTACAAATGTGCATCTCTTTGAGAGTAAAGATGAACCATATGCTATTATATAATATGTTTACTGATTACCTCATCACTGTGCCATTATAGATTTGATATGTTAAGATAGAATATATTGTTGTGTATAGATTTCTATGCTGCTATATGTGTCTATGCAGATAATGTCATCACTGGTAAGATCCATCTGGTTATGAACACTTTCTGACTTCCAGACAGTGGTTGGATGCTTTAAAAATAATTCTAATATAATGTATGCTGCTTTACAAAACATTTAACCTCTAACACAGTCTTCATCCTGACCAATTCTACTCAAGGTGCTGGGTCACTGTCCGTCACCTGCAGCCATGGACTTTTTATAAGGAGACTACAGCTATAAACTGTGGGGGTTTTCCTGTGATGCAAAACCATGGGCATTGATCACTGAATTTTACGTAAGGAGCAACACTCACTTAAGTATCTGTAAGGAGTAACACTCGTCAAAGTATCCTGGCATGCTTTGATATATGGACACATTAGGTGCATTGTGAGAAATGAGACCTATGTTGAGTTCATTCAGCCACCTGAGAAGTCTGCATATCAGCACATGAGGACACATTTAAGGGTGTTATTCCTCTTATAAAACAGGTCCTGAATTGATTTTATAAGTATAAACAGTCATTTAGGTCTGAACTATCTGGGAGTGCATTGATAACTGGACAGTCAGATAATGCTCTCCACCAATCCAATCATTAGGATTTAATCATATATATATATATATATATATATATATATATATATATATATATATATACATATACGTATATATATATATGTATTCATGGCAAAAAACTGTGTTCAATGCATCAGTTAGGGTTAAAGCAACAAACGTCAGGAAATGAAACATTCGGGTTACACCGCTAACCCCCCACAGACAACCCACACACACATCCTCCACAGAGTGACAGATACCAAGGTGTGCAATAGGGTCATCAGGCCCAACTCTCACCAAATTCCATGTGTAAGCAGGTTGACATGCTATACTAAAGAAGAATGGGGTGACAGTTGGGCCTCATGACTCCATGGCACCCCCTGGTGTCTGTCAGTCTGTGGAGGATATGTGTGTGTGTGGGTTGTGTGGCAGGGTCAGGGGCTCAATCCTAATGTTTCATTTCTCGACTTTTGTTGTTTTAACCCTAACTGATGCATTAAACACATTTTTAGTGCCATAAATGTCTTTACCTTTTGAAAAAGTGTAATATAACCAGTAAAAAAAACATGTAGTGGCCCTGCGCTCCCACCAAGTTACCCATTTCTGCATAACAATATACATCTGTGGGAGTGTGGGCCCACTGGGCCCACGCTCCCACTTACACATAGCTACAGAGCCATAGAGCAGCCCAACAGGGCAAAGAACCTTTGTAACACAAATTTGACAATACCTCATTAACCACGCAACCCACAGAAAAAATTCCACCAAAAGCTTACTCTGTGGTTAAAAATATTGTTCTAGTGGCATAGATCACCTTAAGGTGATCTATGCCACCAGTAGCAAAAACTCTATCTCACTTTGTTTTCAAGATAACAGCTCTGAAAGGCTTTACAGACACCGCAATGTAATCCTATGTGGAAAAAACATCAGATTCATCATGGCATATCTATGCAATCACTTAATTCCCCAACATCTAAACAGCATAATTAACACCTGTAGGGCATCCCCTCAACACCTGTAAATTTCAAGTAAAAAGACCTAACCGTTAATGAGCTATGCAATCCAAAAGTTTTTACACCTTTAAAAATTTTTCAGTCGTGAGATAGCAAAATCTTATTCTGTGAGATAAATCCTAGTCCATGGCCTAAGAACATCCTAGTCCATGAGAGAACATCTGGTCACACCAGTCTGGGTGATCTGGTCATCCCCAGGGACATCTGGTCATGAAATTCCAGCTATTTGGTCATCCCCTCATGAATGAAACTCACGGACTTGGATTGTCTTGCAGATCAGGATTTTGCAGGCTCATGAAAGAAAATCATCAGCGAGTCACGAAAGAAGAATTATTAATTGTCAAAAAACTATTTTTTGATACAAATGAGGCAAACCAAAGGCATGTCTTTGTAGCGGGGGTCACCCTGAACAAAACCCATGCCTCATTTGGCCCAAAAGTCACCCGTGGAGAAAGCTACGATATTTTGTTTGACTGGACAACTAAAAATAAGATGGCAGCTCATGAACTAAGAACTTTTCTGACACACTAGGATTTTCCTTCTTGAGGTAGCAAAATCCTTCACCATGAGGCAATTCTTAGCTCGCAAAATATACATATAAATTTTGGACTGAACAGAGCATGCTCAGAACTCATAAATTACAAATGTAATAACTTTTGAATGGATTAATATTTTTTTACCAAACCAATACTGGATTGTCCCTTCTCCCAAATGCTGTCTATGTTCCAAATGTCGGACCAAAAGACCACAGGGTGTGGTCGCATCGCCAAGGGCCAAAAACACGTCAAAACTGTCAAAAAGTGAATTTTTTGGCATTTTGCTTTGCAGAAACAGTATGTCCAACTGAAATTCAACTTGGTGAATCAAGAGACCTACCATACCAGAGCATACGTGCCCAATTTCGTACAAATCCATTGAATGGTTGCAAAGTTATTAACATGCAAAATTTGAGGTTTAACATTAAAGTGCCTACTCAACCCTAATTATAGGGGAGCACCCACGCCCCTATAACATCTATCTATCTATCTATCTATCTATCTATCTATCTATCTATCTATCTATCTATCAAATTGATTTATTTTTATGAGTGCAGTTTGACTTCAGGTAACCTCACGAGTGGGGTAAGCTACAAGTGAGGTGACCGAGGACAAACTGCATGAATGTAGATAAGTCAGATATCTAACTGTCCCCCATTGCACATTTCATTAATGCAGTAGGTGACCTTATAGTAGATTTTGTTAAAAACTTGTGTAACTTTTTGTTAGGAGCCAACTACTAGAATGCCAGGTTTAGTGATTGCCAGGGGTTGCATAACATTTGTCCAACATCATGTCATCTAGACATTTTATTTGATTGGCTGAGTGCAGCTGTGCTTTAAAAATTTGAGTTCAAGATGGCATGTACTCTTAGCAAGAGCAAGTTCGGAATGGGAGTCTAGGCACCAGCTTTGTATCAGCTGTAGCTGGCATTGAGAATTATAGGGACTTTTTTTTGTATTAAATTAGAAAGAAATGTGTGTAAGTTATTTGAAATTTTGATCGGTGTCTGAACGGCAATGCCAAAGTGCGAGTATGTATGTGTGCAAGTGGCAGACGGCTGAACAGACAGTTACATTTCAGATAGTAAGTGGATTTTTTTAGTTAGGTTTACTTCTAGAGAGTAGTGAAGCTTTCATCAGATGAGGCAGAGAAGAATAAAAAGCATCCTTGTGAGGTGATTGCCAGAATGTGAAAGTACAGAAGTAGTGTTGGTGGGCGTGGGGAGTTGATAACAACAGTAGTGTATGAATAAATTGCTAATGATGACAGTACTATACAGATAAATTTGTGGTCCACATGTTAATCAGCATAGTATCGACGTCATCAGTGATTTATTCATATAGTTGCCCTTATAAATGTGTTTATCAGGAGCCTTCAGAGTCCATGCCTATTGCATAAATATGCCCTGAGAAACATATTTATCTGGAGCTTTCAGAGTCCACGCCTATTGCATAAATATATTTATGTAATAGGTGTGGACTTTGAAAGCTCCAGATGAACACATTTATCAGGGCAAGTATATAAATAAATCAGTGATAACATTATTACTATACTGATAAACTTGTGGACCACAAACTTATCTGTATAGTACTGTTGTCATCAGCAACTTTTTCACAGACTACTTTCGTCATCAATTACCCCCCCAACCCGCTAGCACTACTTCAGTAATTTCACATTCTGGCAATCACCTCACAAGGACACTCTGCCTAATCTTACAAAAGCTTCACTACTCTACAGAAACAAACCAAACTATTAAAAAAAAATCTGCTTGCAATTTGAGACATGGCTTTCTGCTCAGCCATCTGTCGCTCACACACCCGCCCACTCACACTTTGGCATCACCACTCAGACTGAGATTTCCTATAATATAAACACTTTAAAAAAAATGAATACAAAAAATGTCCCCACAAGTCCTCAATGTCAGCTACACCTGATAGAGAGCTGAAACTGAGACTCCTATTCTGAAATTGCTCTTGCTAAGTGTATGTGCCATTTTGAGCTCAAATTTTTCCAGCACAGTTGCCCTTGGCCAATGTAAGAAGATATCTGGATGTCATGAAGTTGGACCCATGTTATGCAACCCCTAGCAGCCACTAAAACTGGTGCTCTAATAGAAGGCTCAAAAACTGTACAATAAACACTTTTTTTTAAAGATCAAAATTTTATTGCATTTTCAAAACACCAGATACATACCTGAAAATCAAAAATCCACTCAGTACATTTTGCATAAGATATGACTTACATGAGCTGTAAGTACTTTAATTACATCAAGGTGTACAGTTAAAGTGCCCAAACTAGAAGGATGGCTGCAGCAGTCTTAAAAGCTTGACAATTTTGTATTACATGCTGTGTCATTGGTAAAGGTTAATACAAGCAATGCATCAACCTACTGGTATTGAGAAATGAGAGGCTATAGAACTTCTCAATATTTCTGTTAATACCTAATAGCCATCATAAACTCTGTCTTCGATTGCTACTGCTTAGTGATTAATGGTTATTTCACGTCTATACTGTAATACCATAAAACTTTACATGAATAGCAGATCACAGCCAATTATTTTATACACCCCGCAAGCCAGGATCCCTCAATTAGTTGGGTGAACCACAAAACCTAAACCTAAACATTTGGCTCTAATTACCTGATAATGAATGTTTTGAGCAGTTGCAAGATTGTATGCAACTTTAACCTGTCCACATTGATAGCTACCTTTGGGAGACTGAGAGTTCAACTAATATGAACCTTAACCTAAGCCTTGTCTTGGTGGAGGATTTGACCTGGGGTTCCAGGTGAGGAAGTGAATATGCAAAGTATTGTTGGGAAGGTGGGAAAGTCTGCCAAATGTGACAAATTGAGATAGACTAGCCATGAATTCTACCATAGTTGGTATCCCTGAGATATGCCACCTTTGTAATAGTAGCTGTTTGGCTATGATACTGGCCTGTATCAGAAGAGATCTCTTTCTTTTAGGGTAGTTATAGTGGTCTTCATCTATACCAATCAGAAGCAACCCAAGGGGTGTGACTGTAGTGCTTTGTAGAATTTGTTGGAGGAGCTTTGTCACCTGCCTGCAGTAATCTTGTATAGGTGGGCAACTCCAGAGTATATGATAAAGGTCACCATGTGGCATGTGACAGCACCAGCACTGATGTGAAGGCACCAGTCTGGCTATGTATAATACTTCAGGGGTGAGATACCAGCAGTGGATGATTTTCTTTTGTATAAGGCAGCTTTAGGGATCCTTAATAAATTAAAGAGCATGTTGCCAGCATTGAGACCATTGCTCATCTGCAACTGGGGTATATACAGCTGCTGCCCAGTAATCTCTAGCTGAGTTTGTTTGGTAAGGGATAGCATCCCTAATTGCCCCATATATCATGCCCACTCTTCCTCGTTTGGCCTTAATCCAGGTCCCCATAGGTGAAATCATGGCCTGACCCTCTTGCTTGTTCATAGATTAGAGGATATGAATCCAGGAACTCCAAAGTTGTAGGAATTTCCACAACTCAGAGTTTGATATGTTATTCTGGGATTGTAGGGCCTGGAATGAGTCCATAGTCATGGTCCCTGGTATCAATACATCCTTGACTGTGTGTATTCCCTTTAGTTCTAATTCCTGCCAGTGTAATGGTTTCCATTCTACACAGATAATTTTGTTAAGCCACAGGGGTATGGCCAGAATATGCAATGTGTTATTCTTTAAATTTTTACTTACGTCTGTCCAGATCTTTAGTGATACTTTGACCTGTGATGGCAAGTTTGGGTGGGAGTGTTTTTATTTAAAAGATAAGAAGCAGTGTTGACTAGGCCACATTAGACTGCATCTATTTGTGTCCATAGTGGAGAAAGTTTACCTTCAGTTGGGAACTGTCACAGGGTTTGGGCATTCCTAAACTAGACTTCTAGACTTCAACATGCCAGACTAAAAGAACTCTGTGCTTGTGTGTGCCAGTGTATTTCTGTGCCTAAGCTCCTTCCTGCAGCAGCCCTGCTAGCAAGAGCCTGATTACTAAGGTTTGGCGAGTGTCATCAGCTGTGCTTGGTGGGACGGGACTTTTGGTAATTTCATCAGTGCGGGAGGAGGGGCAGTAACAACATAAAAAGCGTGTGATGCTAGAAAACAAACAGGTATGCTGTGTTAACATCTCACATTAACAGCAACTGCAGCCAGACTAAAATAACTCTGTGCTTGTGCGTGACAGTGTATTTCTGTGCCTAAGCTCCTTCCTGCAGCAGCCCTGCTAGCAAGAGCCTGATTACTGAGGTTTGGAGAGTGTCATCAGCTGTGCTTGGTGGGACAGGACTTTTGTTAATTTCATCAGTGCAGGAGGAGGGGCAGTAACAACACAAAAGGCTCACGTTGCTACTGCATGAGTGCAGTAGTGCGAGTGTGAGTGGCGTGAGCGCCACTCGGAAGAGAAACAGGAATAAGTTTGTAACATTTTAAAAAGCAGGTAATCTGGAAACTTATAAAATGGGGGTAACAGATCAAAAACTATTGTTCAAAGTACCTGAGACTACAGACTGATTTTAGAAGAAGTTTAGAGTACTAAAAGAGAAAGTATTTATTCTAAATATATTGTTGATTTTTTGTATTATCTCTGATAGTAATTAGCGATAGAGGAGTTACTCCTAAGAGTATATTACTAGTTAAGCTTACCATAATTGCTAAACATATCTTAATAAACAATAATATAGCAGTATATAGTAACCTTAAGTAAGATGTTTAATGCTTAAATAAGTCTCCAGTTTGGGGTTTAGATTTAGGTAACATTGACTTATGTAAGGTTATGTTACCTAAATAAAAATTTTAATGTTCTGATTGTTTTTTTACTTTTATAAACAGGCATCTATAGATTATTTCCTTTGTATTTGGACACAGCTGTAAAATGAAAAAGATGTTGTCATCTAAGATGATGGGTTTGATAGTGGGTTTGGTCTGTGTTGTTCAGCTATTTGTTATCATGAGAACTGATGTTTTGATGAAAAGATCAAGTGCTCATGTAAATTGTTCTAATAATTTCAAGTTACAAACAGCTAAGCTGACCTCACAACGAAACCCTTTCAACCTCATCAGAGAAGAACTTCATGTTAAGGACATGGTAATCCAAACAGGGTATATCAGTTCAAGTAACCGGGCATTGTTATTGTCCTTGGCTCTCTGTGGAGATATTGAATTGAACCCAGGTCCTGTAATTAAAATGGTCTTAGATAATGCTCGAAGTATGATAAATAAAATGGACTATTTTAGATCTTGGGTAGAACATGAAGAGCAGGACATAATAATGTTAATGGAAACCTCGTTAAAAAAGGGAATTGAATATAAAGAAATAGAATTAAGGGACTTCTACCACTTTAGGAAGGATCGGGGAACATGGGGGAGGAGGAGTTTTGGTGTACATAAATCATTCAATTGGTAACTCCAAAATGTTGTTCTCTGGGTCAGTTGAGGGCATTGAATGCCTGTTAATTGAGATACAAGAACTAAAATTGGTTATTGGAGTAGTTTACTCTCCACCTAAAATAAACCCTATCCATTTTGACAAATTTTCACATGTTTTAATGGAACACCTGGGTCAACTACAAGTAGTTCTGGCTGGTGATTTCAATGCAGTTTGGGGTTGTCCCAGGGGTCAAAAGATGGAAAAATCAATGAGCTGTTTAAACCTGATACAAATTATTGATACACCTACAAGGAAAGGTTCTTTATTAAGTAAAAGTAATATTTTGGATTTGATGTTTGTTTCACCTGAATTGACAATCTTGGAGAAAAGTGTGTGTGCCCCCAGTTTAGGAGACCACAATACAGTTAAGTGTGTATTTTCTATGATTAAAAATTCTATTCCCATAAAATCAGTACCACAAATATCTCAAAGATGTTATTTAAAATGTAATAGTTTATCATTTAGAAAGTATCTTCAGGGACTCCTTGGTATAGGATTTTCTTATCCCAGATTTAAATGAGGCTGTAGAATTTACAACAATGTTTACTAATGTTTGTGATAATTCGCCCCATATAAAAAGTAAATCATAGAATAAAACATTTACCATGGCTAACTGTAAAAATAAAAAATTATTAGGATTAGAAATCATTATCGGAAAAAGCAAATAAAACATTAAACAGTGAAATTTGGGAACAATACAAAGGTTAAGGAATCAAGTAATACAGGAAATCAGAAATCAAAAGCTCGTTATTATAAACAGCAGATTAAAGAATCAACAAATCCAGGTGCTTATTGGTCTGTTATAAAAAATCTTATGAATCCAAATAGTAAACAAAGTGAAATAAAATTGAGTCAGAATGGAAAAGTGTTTGAAACAAATAAAGCTGCAAAAAATTTTGAATGATTGTTTCATAAACCTCCCCGATCTGAAATTAGATCTCATAACTAAAACTAATACCTTGAATGAAGTAAAGGGTGAGAGTCCCCAAGATGAGAAAGAACCCAAATTCAGGTTTAAGAGAGTGATAAACAAAGAATTTCTAAAAAATATAAATAGATTAAAAATGAATAAAGCAAGTGGCCCAGATAGAATAGATAATAAATTACTAAAAGAGGCTGCTATGGAATTGTCACCTATACTAAGGGACATTTTTAACTGGAGTCTAAGAGGGGGACAGTTTCCCTCTAGCTGGAAGTTAGCCTAAGTGATACCAATAGAAAAGGGAGGGGATCCAAAGGATATTTCAAATTACCGTCCAATAGCCTTGTTGTCCACAGTATCCAAGTTATTTGAAAAAATTGTCCATGATCAGTTAATGGACTGCTTGGAAAAATATAATAAATTGACTCAACAACAGTATGGTTTTGGGCAGGGTAGGTCCACGGCTACTGCACTCACTGACTTTTTGGATCTTATAGCAACCCCTCTTGGGGAAGCGAAGTCCGTGGGTGTGGTATACATGGACCTATCTAAAGCATTTGATTTAGTAAACCATAGTATTTTGATAAACTCATTAATGAAAATAGGGGTGGAGGAAGAAACCTGCAATTGGTTTATATCATACCTTGATAAAAGATCACAATTTGTTGTCCTAAAGGGACACCAGTCAAAAGTGGACTATGTAACAAGAGGGGTTCCCCAGGGATCTATCCTGGGCCCCCTCCTGTTCATAGTCTATTTAAATGACTTACCAAAGAAAATTGGATATTCAAAAATTCATCTATATGCAGACGATACAGTTTTAGTAGCAGAGGGAAAAACTACAAGTGAAGTAGAACTAAACTTACAGAGTGACTTTAGCATCATGCAAGGTCACTTTTCATCTCTGGGTTTATTAGTTAATAGTAAAAAGACACAGGTTATGTCATTTGCATTGGACTTAAAGGGAATTTCAAAATTAAATATAAAGACACACTAGTGTAAGTTTTTAGAACAAACTGAAACATATAAATATTTAGGGGTACATATAGATCAATGTCTTACTTTCCAATATCATATAACAAATTTAATAAAGAAAACACATGTTACGATTGGAGCTATGAGACGAATATCAAATTGTATGACAAGAGAAACAAGATTGATTATGATCAATCAATTAATAATGCCGGTTATTGACTATGGAAGTCATATTTACAGACATACATCAAGAAAATATTTAAATAACTTGGATAAACTTTCTAATAAGCTTGCAAGATTTGTGTTAATGTGTGATTTTAAAACTCATAATTGCACTATGTTTATGGATTTGGGTTGGATTCCATTAGACTTACGGGCTAGGGGAATCTGGCTAAATCAGGTTCATAATATATTTAAAAATCAATCTTTAGATAACTTAAAAAACAAATTACAAAAACCAAAACATGGTTTAAATTTAAGAAAAACTGGTGCTAGAGATTTAATATTACCAAAGTTAAAAAATCGATTTAGTGAAATGACCCTTCAATATCAAGTAGCTAAAGTTGGAATTGTCTTCCTCCTTTTTTACGTGAACTAACAACTACTGATCAAGTCTTTAAAAATGGCCTGAATCACAAACTTAGTTTTCGTTGTTGTTGTAATAGGTGAAATTAATGTAAATCTAAAAATGCTAACATGCCTGTTATTGATGAGTTTGTAAAACTCTGATGTATTGTTTTGTACTTTCCTGTAACTTGTACTGTTATAAATGTATAGTTGTAATAATTTTGCATAATGTAAACAGGTAAGCCTTGTGAACAGGGATTTTCAGAACCCTAATGGCTGTATCACTGTATAAATAAAATGTTACCATACCATACCATACAGATTGGTCAATACCAGCAGGAACATCTGCCAGAACTAGACACATGGTGGATTCCCTGCAGGGGAGGGCCTCAAACAACTGGTACAACAACTCACAAACAGGGCTATCCTAGATCTAGTACTGACTAACAGGGAAAGGATCACAGATCTCCAGGTATAAGGTCACCTGGGGGCCAGTCACCATCACATGGTATGGTTCAATTTGGCCACTACAACTAAATCATCCAATTACAAGGCAAAAATATGGGACTTCAGAGATCACTTTGATAAGATGGCCAACAGTGTTAAGCTAGCCCTGACAAAAAGAAATACAGGTGAGGAGGTACAGGCAAAGTGGGCCAGTATTAAGGATGCAATACTTGAAGCAACATCCTATTGTGTTAGAGAGAAAAGGAAGTGCAAAAGAAGAAGGAAACCACTTTGATTCTCAAAAACAGTAGCAGAAAAGGTCAGAGCCAAAATGTTTTCCTTCAGGAAATATAAGAGAACACAGCGGGATGAAAAGAGGGAAGCATACCAAACTTCCCTAAGGGAAGCAGGGAAGGCAGTAAGGCAGGCAAAGGCCCAAACCAAGGAAACACTAGCACAAACAGTAAAAGAATATGGCAAGACTTTCTATAGATACATTAGTGAAAGGAGAAAGTTCAGAGGGGGTATTGCTAAGATCAAAGGAGATAAAGGGTCGTGTGAGAAGGAGGAGGACTACGTGAAAGCATCTATCCTAAATAGATACTTCTGTACAGTCTTTACTGAAAAGAATGTAGGGCAGGGTCCACAGCTCAGCACCATGGACACAGGGGGGATGGAGGTGAGCACTAGTCCCTTCGCAAAAGAAAAGGTCTTACGAGAGCTCGATAAGCTCAGGGTGGACAAGGCAATGGGACCTAATGGCATACATCCCAGGGTACTAAAGGAGCTAAGGGTGGAAATAGCAGAGCCATTATCAGAACTGTTTAGTGAGTCTCTGACCACAGGAGTGGTCTCAGAAGACTGGAGAAGGGCTCATGTGATCCCTCTCCACAAGAGTGGTAGAAGGGAGGAGGTAGGGAACTACAGACCAGTCAGTCTTATCTCAGTAGTGGGTAAGATTATGGAGGCACTCCTTAAAGAAAGGATAGTGCAACACCTGGTATCCATAGCAGCACAGGATCCAAGACAGCATGGGTTTACAAGTCCTGTCAAACTAATCTCATAAATTTCTTTGACTGGGTAACCAGAGTGGTGGACCAAGGGGCAGCAGTTGATGTCGCCTACCTTGACTTCAGCAAAGCTTTCAATACTGTTCCACATAGAAGATTGATTAATAAGCTGGGTAGGCTCGGGGTTGGTAAGAAGTTGGTCAATTGGGTGGCAAACTGGTTGGCGGGCAGAAAACAGAGAGTGGTGGTAAACGGTATGCAGTTAGAAGAGATGCAAATCACAAGTAGGGTACTTCAGGGATCAGTCCTGGGGCCAGTCCTCTTCAATATCTTTATCAGTGACATTGCAGATGGACTGGAGGGTAAGGTTTGTCTGTTTGCAGATGATACCAAGATCTGCAACAGAGTAGATGATCCAGATGGGGTGGGCAGAATGGGAAGAGATCTGGATAAACTAGCAAAATGGTAGGAAGATTGGCAACTGGGGTTTAATGCAAAGAAGTGCAAGATCATGCACATAGGGAAGAGAAACCCTGAAGCCACCTATAGGCTGGGAGGAGAGTTGCTCGCAGTCACAAGGGAACAAAGAGACTTGGGCATTATCATCATTGATGACCTGAAATCATCCAAGCAGACCACTAAAGCAGTAGGTAAGGCTATGGGGATGTTAGGGTGTATTAGTATGGGTATCACAAGTCAGAAGAGGGAGGTAATAATCCCTCTTTACAAGACACTGGTTAGGCCCCATCTGGAGTACTGCATGTAGTACTGGAGGCCACACCTTCACAAGGGCATTAACCAAATTGAGGCAGTCCAGAGAGGGGCAACCAAAATGGTGCATGGACTGCATCAAAAAACATATGAGGACAGATTAACAGAGCTCAATATGTATACCCTAGAGCAAAGGAGGAAGTGAGGTAATATGATCGAAACATTCAAACACCTTAAGGGCATTAACAAGGTGAAAGAGTCTAACATGTTTCAATATAAGAAAAATAGCAGGACAAGAGCACACAGCATGAGATTAGAGGGAGGCTGATTAAGGGGTAATGTGAGGAAGTTCTTTTTCACAGAAAGGATGGTGGATGATTGGAACAGCATACCTCAGGAAGTGGTGCATATAAATAAAGTACAGGGCTTTAAACAGCCATGGGATAGGCATAAGGGCAATACAGATGAGTAAGAATAGATAGGCCATTGACAGAGCAAATGCTGATAGCACATTTATAAGGTAGACAAAGAAATGGGCAGACTGGATGGACCTTGAGGTCCTTATCTGCCATCAGCTTCTATGTTTCTATGCTTAGAACCCTTTGAACCAAGGTACATTCCATCCCCCCACTTTCCAACTGGCCCTAGCTTATTCCTACTGTATCTGGGTTTACAACCCTCCCATATGAAATTACCTATTAGTGAATTCAGCTTATCAAACCATTTATTAGGTATATGACAGGGTTATTTATTTATTTATTTAGTCTTTGGTAACTGGGTAAGGCCCACTAGGCACAAGTACCTGTTTTCAGGGGCGACCTGGGAGCACTGGGTGGTTAAGTGACTTGCTCAGAGTCACACAGTATGCGAGTGGAGGTTGTGAGAATCAAACTTAGGTCTGGTCTGCTGGATCTATCAAGCTTGTTCACACCTCGTTCCTCTAACCTCTAGGCTATACTGCTAGGGTAGGTGGGACAATAGATGAAATACCCTTGGGGCTGTTATCATTTTTATAGCTTCTACTTTACCCACCAAGGACAGGTGAAGCACTCTCCAGTGGTCCAGTTCCAGGCGAATTTTGGGTATGAGTGAGTTGAAATTTAAGTCACAAAAGGTATGTAACTTCTGGGTTATTTTTATGCCTAAATAGGTTACGGATGTAGAGGCCCAGCGAAAGTGGAAGGATGAAATCTGTTGGGGAGTGGCAGCTTTATTAAGCGGTAGGACTTCTGACTTTGTTTGGTTGATTTTTAGGCCTGAAAGAGAGGAGAATTAATCTAGGATAGCTAATAGTGGGAGTAGGGATTTGACTGCGTGGTCCATCAGCACCAGTAGGTCGTCAGCCTAAAGTAGAGTCTTGGATACCAGATGCGTTACTGATATGCTTTTGATATTTGGATCTTGCCGAATCATAGCAGTCAGTGGTTCTATTGCTAACACGAAGAGAAGTGGGGTTAAGGGACAACCCTGTCTAGTACCTCTTGTAATTGGGAAGGGTGGGGAAAGATTTGAATTTATTAAAATTTGTGCTTGAGGGGTCGAATACATTGACTGCAATGCTGACGAGAAATAGGGGCCTATTCCAAAATGGGTAAGAACTGCATATTGATACTTCCACTCTACAATGTCAAAGGTCTTTTCAAAATCTCTTGTGACTGCAGCTGTGGGATTTAGGGACTGGAAAGCTAGGTGCATCAGGTTAGTTAGGGTTCTGATGTAGTCCGAGCTAAGTTTTCCCTGAAAAAAGCCCAACTGGGACTTACGTAGCAAGAGAGGGAGAAGAGACTAGTCTTGTTGCCAGAACGTTTGCATGTATCTTCCAATCAGCCATGATTAAGGAGATAGGTCTACAACTGAATAGTTATATATGGTCTTTCCCCGGCTTTGGTAGCACTGTTATAGTTGCTATGGACATTGACGGTAGGTTTGTTCTGGTGCTAGTGAACACAGTAAAAAGATGTTCTAGAATTGGGCTTACTTGAGAGAATCAGGTGATAGTGGTCGATAGGAAGGCCATCATTACCTGGGGCTTTTTTTGTTATAAGTCCTCTGATCTCAGTCTCTATTTCAGTGGCAGTTATTGGTTGGTCCAACTGCAGCCTTTTTGCAGTTGATAACTTTGGCAAGCTGACTGAATAAAGGAAATCTGTAAACTTTTGGGAGGATGGAGAGGTGGCGGATGTATATAGTTTCCGATAAAACTGTGACATGACACTGTTTAGTTCTACAGGATCTGTACACTTGATACTAGTATTGGATAATAATGAGGAGATGTACCTCTCTGACTGCTGCTTTTTAGCCTATAAGCTAACAGTTTCCCATTTTTCTTCCCACTCTCCCAATATTTATGTTTCAACTTCAAAATAGCCAACTCGGCTTTCCGTGAAATTAGTGTGTTTATTTCCTGCCTTAGAGCCACTATCTGTTTAAAGAGGGGAGTGTTTTATTTATCTAGAGAGGATACCCTATAGCTCTCTCTCCTAGGTTGGAAGCTGCTTTTCTAGGTCTGCCAGTTTTTTCTCCCTTCCTTTTCTTCTATGTGCTGCATAACTAATTATTTGTCCTCGGAGGGTAGCTTTGAATGCTTCCCACAGAGTGGTGGTGGAAGTGGCCTGATTGTCATTGTCAGTGAAATAGTTTTAGGCTGTGTTCTGTATCATATTTTAAATTGAGGGTCTAGAAGTAAGGTGGGGTCTAACCTCCAATTAGCTGACTTCTGAGGAGCGGCACCAAATAGAAAATTCAGCTGGAGTTGGGGGTGGTCTGAGATAATGATAGGTCGTATATTTACTGCAGTCACTAGGGGGGTGAGCTCTGGGGAAGTAAATCACATATCTAAATGGCTCATTGTTGCATGTACCTGGGATTGGTAGGTAAAGTCTCTGTCCCTAGGGTGAAAATGTCTCCCAACGTCAGAAAGGGCTTGGTCTTTCATTAACAGTTGCGCCACCTGGAGGGCCTGTGAGTGGGGTTCTGGGTTGCCCTGACTCCTATCCATGATTGGGTTTAGTGTCAGATTGAAATCTCCCCCTTTTAATATAGGGATTTGTTTGTCCATTAGGGAGATTAAGTGGGAGGCCAGGGTGTGGAAATACTATGGAGTGTCTGTGTTGGGTGCATATATATTAAGTATAGTTAACGGACTCTGAGGGATATTAAAATGCACTAGGACCCATTTTCTTTCAGGATCGTGGGATGATTTATGAAGGGTCCAGTGTAAGTGTTTTTGAATTAAAATGGATAACCCCCCCCCCACTTTTTGAGGGGGCAACACTGTGAACCTCAATACCCATCCTCTGGACAGTTTTTGGCCTCTGTATCTGTCAATCTCGTCTCCTGTTGTAGTACCACCTGTGCCTTTAGCTTCTGAAGATGTGTTAATACCTGCTTGTGCTTGACCGGGGAGATAATGCCCCTAATGTTTCAGCTATAGCAGGTAACTTCATCCATAGTCTGAGTATGAAACAAATAAATTAATATGTGGGAATTCTGTAACCTTTACAAGCAGGTGTAGCACTCTGGTTGGGGATGTTCAACTCTGACATAGGGAGAAGTGAGAAGCATACCTCTGGGGTCTATATGATAACCTCTTTCCATCTGGTAATAAGCCATAACATAACATAGTTACTACAAAAATTCTAACTAACTTCACAACAACAGTTAACTTCAACGTTAGTCTAATGACTAACCCAACTTGCTAATAGATTTCTCTTTCTTCGAGGTGAGGGATAGTCCTGGACAAATATCATCCTAAGAACACCCTTAGCTTGAATGGGGGGAAGCAAGAGAATCTTATAACAATAAAGTACTGTATCCGGATGTCCTGTGCTGTCTCCAGCTGCACAGTGCTTTTTCACTCTATGGGTCCCTTTTCTTCAGTACTCCGGCTCGTTTTTTTTAACAGGTAGTACAATCAAGAGTATCAACAGTAATGTATGGAAACCTAAGAACTCAACAATAACATCCACCGTGGGCCCTTTAATTAGGCACATTTGTTTAGGCAGTATGACATAACCTGGACATGATTTTGGCCTTTGCGTAGATATTTTAATAACTGGTCAGTTCTTGAGAAGGTTGTTTTGAGGCCTTGATCCCCTTTGTCCAGTACTCCAATAGGGAGTGTAAGCAGCTCAGTTGGTTGGGCTGCCTGTCTTTGAGGGAGGACTGAGTTCAGCTGTGGGTAAAGTCCCATTTAAGGGCATATGCTCCTAATTCCTGCAAGGGGCCTTTACAAACAGTGCTCTTTTAGTGATGTAGCCAGAGCTGCCAATTCACCAGTAGATGGCACCTGTGCAGTTCTTACTTCTGTAGATCTTATATACAATGCAGTTCTGCAGCTCTGAGACAACATTTCTCATTGTGGCAGGCTAGGGTATCCAGAGGCATTCAGTGAAATTAAATCTGCAGCCATGTGGACTATCACCTAACCCTATCTTTGCTCCCTGTCCCCTGGGTCAATGGAGCAAATGCTGTTTGGTAATGAGCCCAGGCAGTGAGCTCGCTTGTTCCCACACTTTTGTGTGGGGGAGGCTGCTACATCCACAGCGCTGCATCAGCCCAGTGGTGGGGAGCTGTATATATTGTACATCACCACATGTGGCTATGGGTCCCCGTATCTCTGGTATCTAATTATGATGTGAATTTCTGGCCTACTATAGTGACCTAACTCGAAGGTTTCCCCGATAAATAAGCCTCATCATAAATTAGCAGATGTCAGCCTAATCACCACAGTTGCCTCTACCGACTATATTAAGCAGCTGAATTGAACAAACCCCTCCTTCCCCACCCCATCAAATGTAATGCCTTCTAGCTCTGAAAACCATAACTTACCAGGCACAAATGTAGGCAGGTATCACATGTGCAGAATATGTCTGTTGTCTTCTCATGGTTCAGTATGGCTGTCCAGCATGATAGCGGGATCTGCTATGAGTACAGGGTACTGTGGATCACTACAATAACAAGAGGGCAGCAGTTATTCCTTTGCTAATCACTGAACGCCCCCAATAACAATACATTCACGTGGTAAGCCCAACATAATTGCTTTATCAACCTATACTGCAAAAAGAGGTCTGCTGCTTCAGCCCCCTCTACCCAATCCACCTCATGGTAAGTTTAACATGTATAATATCTGTCACTGTAGAGACACCAATAGGGTACAGAGTGCAAGCAGTTAGTTTATGTGGCTGAGACTCAAGCTGACTCTAAAAAAGAAACCCATTCCCATCTGCTTAAAGGATGTAGAGCCCAGCTTGAGCTGCTGCAAGTGCCAGAGCTAAATCCTCTCTCCCACCCCCTAGGTGTTTGGGTGCCAGATTAATTTATGAAACCTGTAGAAATAGCATATAACCATGTCATTTCTTACACTTACCTCTCTACCGGTATACTCATTTCAATCCTGTCAATAATTTTCAAACTTATTCAGCCTTCTGACAAAAAATATCCTGCCCTGATAAAAGGCCTTATCAGGAAAGTGCACCATTATCCAGTGATGCAATCTCAAGAGTCTCGTATACAGCAGTGTTTCTTAGTCGGCCAAGGGACTTACCCAGGTCTGGGGATAAAACCGGGCCCTCCTTATCTGCTTTGCTGTCCATGCTAAGTGAAGCCACATCACTTTGATCTGCTGCTTGGGGTTTTCAAATCTGATGTGTGGTGCTCTGAGGGGTGCTGCATGCCATTCCTTCCATGTCTCCCATTGTTAGCAAGGGGGCAAATCTGTTCATGGTAGGGAAGGATGGGTGCATCTCTGGCAGTTTGTCTGAATCCCCACTGTGGCTGCAGTTCCTTGATCTCTCCCGGCTCGGTGATGGACGTCGATCCTCACGGTGCTTGTTCTTACACTTACTTTTAGGTGGCAGCATCCATAAGTCCTCAATAGTTTTCTGCTGCTTGTGTGACACTGATGGAACCAGGGTCTCCTGTGCAGATTCGGGTGTAACATCCATACTGGTGTAGGAAGCGCTGTCTCCTTCAGACTGTCTCAGTCTGGCCTTGTTTTGCAGCATTGCTTTAGGCCAGTTCTTTTGCACATATGCAATAGCTGCCTCAGGGCTGTTGAATATCTGGGTAACCCCGTTATTGGTGAACTCCATAATGGAAGGGTATCAAAAAGAGAAGGGTACTCCAGTGCAGCACTTGCCTCACCTCCGTAAATGCTTCATGTCTAATTGTCAGATCCTTGGAATAGTCTGGGAAGATCATCACTTTAGTGTTCTGCCCTTCAACTGAGCCCAGATCCCTCGCATGCTTCAGGATATTTTCTTTGTCCTGAAAGCAGAGGAACCGAGCTATGATCACTCTCAGCTTTTCACCTGCCCAAGGCATTGGGGCTAGAGAGCAGTGCACCTGCTCAATTTCATTATGGCACCCAGGCCATTGCAGAAAATTGGGCAGCACATGGTGAAGAAAAGCAATGCAATCTCTCCTTTCTGCTTGTTCTGGCAGCCCCACAAACTCAGATTGTTGCACCTGTCACGATTCTCTATATCCTCTAGTTTTAGTTGTAGTCATTGGATCATTCTGCTCTGTTCCCTCATGCAGCTGTGTAGCTCTTGGCACATTTCTGAATTCTGGATGCTGCAGTGTTCAGTGGCTGAAGCTCTCTTATTTAAATGCTGCAATTGTTCTTGATGAATTGAAGTTATTTGCTTGCATTCATTAACTTCAGTGAGTAATCTGCCCAGCATGTTTTCAATCTGGTCTATTTGTCCATGTTTTTCATCTTCAGAACGTGATGCCATGCTACTGCTGATTTTGGGGTGAACCTTGAGGACACTACACAGCTGGATTAAAGTAGCTGTCTAAGTTTCTTAGATAAAAACCTTACTTTGTGTCCCAGCAGTCCCAAAGTCGGATAGACCCTTCCCCAGGTTAGCTCTACAGAAAGCTGTAGAGTGAAATAGTTTATCAGTTCTTAAGTCCATGGATGGCAGCAGGATGTGTTCTTGCTTCTGTCAAGCTAAAAGCTCAAGCCTCCATCTAGGTTGAGCCCCCTCGTGGCCAGTCTACAATAAACACTCGTAATAAAATGTTTTATTGATTTAGTTATTGAAATGTTTCACCAGGAAAGGCACACTGAGCAAAAGGATCCTCGTCTCACGGTGCGACCTGGGGGGAGGGAGGTTACAGAGGAGAAGAACTGTATACATTTTTACAGGAAACAAAATACACGTGTGAAATTACATGATGGTACATAGGTATAACACCCCAGGAACATGAGGTAGGAGGAACATAGGAAACATTGCCACAGGGAGGTATCTACATTGTTGTCCATATTTTATATATATATATATATATATATATATATATATATATATAAAATATGTCTCCATACATGTCGGCTAGGAGCTACAGTAATGCGGAGGACAGAGAGACAGGGTTAGAAGTGCAGTAGGGGGTAAGTGTAGAGGTTGGGGATATATGCCAGCACTTGTAGCTGTAGCTAAGGCAGCTGGTCAGGCCACATAGGGTCTTCAAAGGGCAGAGGAGGGAAGAAAGGAGATGGTAAGACAGAGGGATCAGAGGTCAGTGACACTGATAGTTTACAGCGCAGTAGTTTGTCAGGGCAAAGGAGATGGAATACCTGGAGGAGGAGTGCCAGATTTGTGCAGACAAGTCATTCCAGAGCTTCGGGAGGTAGTAGGAGAAGGCTGATTGTCCAGCATTGGTCCAGCGGTGAGGTATTACTAACAGGTGAGAGTCTGTGGATCTAAGGGCATGAGCGGAGGTTGGGGATGGGGATAGGGAGGAGGTGAGGTAGAGTGGAAGGGACATGAACCAGAGGTTTGACACAAATTTAGAACAGTGGAGTAGGCACCGGCTGTCCAGGGAAGGGAAGGCCAGTGCATGGTAAAGCTTGCAGTGGTGGGTGCGAGCGAGGGTGTTGAGAGTGAAGTGGCAGAAAGCATTGAAGAAGGGGTCCAGTGTGGATTGCATCAACTTAGGGGTAGCACTGTAGACTACATCACAGTAGTCAAATGTAGGTAATATCATTTTCTGTACAATTTCGTGTCTCACCAGTAGGAGTAGGCAACTGTGGCTTCGATAGAGAGCACCGAGCTTAGGACGCAGTTTTTTTCAGGATAGCATCCACATGAGCCTAGAAGATAGATGTCGGTCAAGCCAGACACCAAAGTACCTGAAAGTTGGCACGTCCTCAAGGACGGTACTGTCAAGTATGTAGAAGTTCAGGTGGTAGTTAGCCTGGATAGTCTCTGCCTAGTGCCAAAGGTCATGGAGACTGTCTTTTTGGCATTATGGGAGAGTTGATGGGAGCTAAACCAGTACTGAACTATGTTGAAATCCGCCTGGAGACTGGTAGTAACCTCCTCGGGGGTACAGCCTGAGTAAAAGAGGATGGTGTCATCTGCATACATGTGAATTGAGGTCGATGAGCAGGCAAAAGGCAGGTTGTTTAGGAGGATGGAGAAGTGGATGGGGCCAAGTACTGAGCCCTGGGGGACACCAGTTGTTATAGGCAATGGGGGAGCGGTGTAGCCAGCAATTTTGACTGATTGGGTTCGCCCTTCCAGGTAGGCTCTGAACCAGCTGAAGGCAGGCATGGATAGGCCAGCTTCAGTGAGACAGAATAGTAGCAGGGGGTGGGATACAGTGTCGAATGCTTTGGCTAAGTCGACAAAGATGGCTGCGGTAATGAAACCCTTGTCCATCCCTGAGAAGACTGTGTCGGAGAGTCGTAGGAGGGAGGTGGCGGTAGAGTGGTACTTTATAAAACCAGACAGGTAGGGGGTGAAGAAGTTAGATTCTGAGAGGAAGTTGCAAAGTTGAGTGAGCATGAGGTGCTCCTGGAGTTTTGCTAAGGCAGAGAGGAGGGAGATGGGATATTAGTTGGCTGCAGAGGTGAGGTCTCCTCCTTTGGGAAGCGGGAGGACTATGGCGTGTTTCCACTGCACAGGAACTGATTCAGAGGCAAATGACAGGTTTAGTAGGGCAGCTAGTGGAGCTGCAATGGCAGGGGCAGAGAGGTAGAGGAGTTTTGTCTAGCCCATCAGGGGACTGTCCCTTGGTAGGGTTTAGGGAGAGTAGTGCAGCAAGAGTTTCCAACGGGGAAATGGTCCGGAAGTAGAAGGTGTTGGATCCAGGCTGATTTACAGCATCTGCTTGATTGGGTAGGTGGAGCTACCATTGGTAGGGAGGCAAGATGTGATGAAGCGCATGTGGTAAATTAAGAATTGAACTTGGAGGCGACCATGGGTGGGTCTGAGAGAAGAGTACCATTTGAGAATAGAAGGGGGCAGGATTTGATGAATCGGGGGGAAGGAAGTGGATAACTTTCCAAAATTTAGATAGATTACATAGGTATGCATTGAGGGTGGAGTTAAAGTATTTGGCTTTGGCTAAGCAGGTAGCCTTGGTGCACTTGTTATGGAGGGTACAGTAGGTGATGTAGTCACTTGGGAGGAGTGTAGACTTGTTGGTTTTCCACACTTCGTCCTGAGTATTTTGGCCTACAATTAGTTCAGGGGAAATGCAGGGAAGGTGTGTCCCTCAGACTCTGATCCAACGCATAGGGGCATGTTTATTCCAGATGCCAAGGAGAAGGTACTCCGGAAAAGTAGCAGGGCATCATCCATGGTGCAGTTACCACGGTTGGAACTCCAGTTTGTGTGGGCTAATTCATCCAGAATGGAGCAATGTTTAGAGATTTGTAAGACCTTTGAACAAGAAATTTAGGAGGGGACTTAAGGCAATGGATTTTGTGGACTATGTAAGTGATGTAATGGTCACTTACAGAGTCAGGAAGTAGGCCAGCTTTGAAGCCATAAGATCACCTATTGTATAAATCAAATATGCAAAGGGGCACTTCTGGTGATGAGTCTGCACAGGTAGGATGTTCCCTGAAGAGCTCTTGCATCCAACCCTAAAATATCATCTAATTTAATCCATCTAGGTATTTATTTTATTATCCTGCTTGCAGAATTACTTCTAGGAGTGCAGTGTATTAAGCTCAGAAACTTTTTTTGGGTTAACTTCATCTACAAATGGATGTTGATATGCATAATCTGATAAAGCACACCTCACTGCTGACTCCCTAAAAAGGGAGGCCCTAAAAAATCAGAACAAATTCAAGATAAAGGATTGGCTAAAACAAATCTGGGTAATATTTAGATGGAAGAAACATTTTTTGCTGAAATGCAGGAACTGAAGCAGGCAATTAAACAACTAGCTGAAGACTCCAAAACCACCAGGAGTATAACTGAAAAAATTTCAGTCTGCATCTCAGATGCCAAAACTCAAACTTCATCACTAGAGGACAGGAGAGGCAAGGCCAACCTTTAGTTACTGGCGATTAGATAGAGACGTAAAAAATTAGAACAAAAGCTTGAGACCCTGAAGGGTAGATCACGAATGAACAACATTGTGATATACAATTTACCAGAGTCCTCAGAAGGGTCTGATTCAGGTCATTTTGCACAGGTTGTGTGCAAAAATATAGCAGGTAAATCCCCTAACAATGCATCCTACATTATAGAAAGGGCATATAGAGCCCTAAGACCTCTCCCGAAAAAAGGAACCCCCCCAAGACCTTTCATAATAACATTTTTGAACTACTTGGACAGAGGTCACGTACTAAAGATGGCTAAAGAGTCTAAAAACTTGACCTGGGACAGAACTAGAATCTGTGTTTCTCATGACTTACCTCAGGAAGTGAGAAAGAGAAGAAGATCTTTTACTCCTGTCATCAACAAACATATCGGCTGGAATAACATTTAGCATGATATACCCAGTAAATCTGAGTATTTCAGGAGATGATAAATCTTTTTCATTGAAGTCACCTGATCAAGCACAAACCCAGCTGGAAAAACTGATTCCAGAGCTTTTTAAGAAAAGTTGTAGGGTCGAGGTGATCTTCTGATGGTTCGATTAATCTGACTTTCGTTAAAGTTTATTTTTTTTATTAGGAGTTTGCGATGGTCTACATAGACTAAACAAGGAAGAAGGTCCTTTCTGGATGAATTTAGTGTTTTTTCTATTTTTGGTGAAGCGGATTATGCACTTTATATATCCTCCGGTTTGGTCAGTTACAGCTTGTTTTATTTATAGAGTTACCAGCTTTTTAAGTATCATTTTAAAACATTTCAGTATTTATAAGCTTGTTTTGTCAACCCTTAAGCTTGTTTTGATATTTGAAATGTCTTCAGTATTATAAGATTTATAAATTACTTTAAATTATAGATTGATGCCTCTAAACTTTCCTTTTTAGAAGGTTCGAGTAGTTTTGCAACAGATTGTGAGATATCTCACTGATTTGGGGTATACATTATTTCCAACTGTCTTAGCTTTTATAGATGGGCCAATTCTAATATAATTACAACTAACTGATATTTCAGTCTTAGTGTTGTTTCTTTTGTTTTGTTTTCTTTCTTTCTCTTTTTGAATTTAGAATTTCTAGAATTACCTTTATTACAGGATAGTTAGAACTCCAGATTAAGCTTTATTACAGTTTAGAGTGTCTGGGTAGATTTACTTATAGGTTTATAATGTAGAGACTAGTAAATTCCGTTATGGATATGTTTCACTAATGCTTTAAAATATGCAGGAGGGGAAGCAAGGCCATTAAATGGTGTTATATCATTAGACTGGGATTTTACCTTCAGCCTTGGACCTGATTGCTTCGTGGGGGATTAGGCGAGATGCATATGCATTGGCATTCTAGATTAATTTTGTCTTCTAAGTGCAATCAAAGGTTTTGATAATAAAAATGCTGTATAGACTCTGCGCTGCTAGGAAGGGCCAGGAATTTATCTATACACATTTTACTTTTTTGCTTGTTGAATAGAGCCATACAGGTTAAGGGGACACAGGCTTTACTTTCCACTTCTGTTGAATCACCCTAATTTATTACAATATTTACATTCCCTTCCCCAATTAAATAGGGTAAGAAACTTGGGTGGTTTTCATCTCTAATTGTGTAGATGAATGACAGACTTCAGGGCTTGGGAGATTATTGTCTGTGGATCCCATTAATTACAACCTGTCTCCCATAATTACTTATCTTTGGCATTGGTCTCTTTTTTAGTAGTCAGTTTAGGCTCTGCCATACAGAGATAAGTTGTTTTATGTGCATGCCCTACTCACTCTCTGTACTTCCCCACTAAATAAGAAATGTCTTTCTTGTTCTAACTTCCACATCAGTGACTGATCTTCTGGTCAGCTGATAATAGTGGAAACATAAAAATTCTCCGATAAATAGGGTGCAAACTCCATTAGATAGGTAGTGCCCCTATTGGAGATCTTTGTTTTCTATAGATTCCGTACCGTTAAACAAGGCTCCAGAACCAACCTGATTTTTTTTCAATTTAAATTGCACATTCGCCCTGGGAAGAGAAGGATTGTAAACTTTAGCCACAGTTGGCTCAGAATTGAGATACCTTGTGTGTAATGGAGTAAGGAGTGAAAGGGATCGAGGGGAGTATGAGCTGAAGGCTAGAAGGGCCACTAGGGTGGTGAGAGCAGCTAAGGCAAGGAAGGAGCAGAACCTGGCAGGGAAATTAGGAGAGGGAACAAGGGGTTCTTTAGATACATTGGGGAAAAACAAAGGATGAAGGGGCAGGTTAGCAGGATTAAAACAGGGGAGAGATGGACACAAGACCCGGGGGAGCAGGCTGAGGTACTAAATGAGTACTTCACCTCAGTTTTCACCAAGGAAAATGGGGTGCTGCATCATACATGGGAGGAGACAGTGATACTAAGGAGGGGGGCCCTTACCGATCAGCGGGTCTGGGGAGAGGGGGAGGCATCACTGGCAGGAGGGGGGAAGGCTAAGCAGGGAGAAGAGGTAGCAGAAGTGGAAATCACAGCAAAGAGAGTGAGGGAAGCCCTCAGGTCCCTTAAGATGGAGAAAGCACCAGGGCCAGATAAATTACATCCCAGAGTGCTGAAGGAACTTGCGGATGTCCTGGCGAAACCCCTGGCGGAGCTTTTCACCATCTGTCTGAGGAAAGAGTGGGTGCCCCAGGACTGGAAGGTGGCGCATATAGTGCCTGTCCACAAGGGGGGATCAAGGGAGGTGGCAGGGAACTACAGGCCTGTCAGCCTGACATCGGTGGTGGGCAAGGTGATGGAGGGCATTGTCAAGGAGAGGCTGGGGGGGGACCTGGAAAAGTCAGGGTGCCTGGACAATAGACAGCATAGATTCATCCCGGGGAAATCATGTCAGACAAACCTTGTGGAGTTCTATGACTGGGTGACAAGTTCCTTGGACCTGGGTAGACCAGTGGACGTCCTCTTTCTAGACTTCAGCAAGGCATTTGACTCTGTTCCTCACAAGGGCCTGTTGGATAAGCTGGGAGAAATGGAGGTGGGGAACCAGATGATCAGATGGATAGGCAATTGGCTCCAGGATGGACCCAGAGGGTCATAGTTGGCGGGATAGTCTCATCCTCAAGGAGGGTCATTAGTGGGGTCCCACAGGGATCAGTCCTTTGGCCCCTCCTGTTCAACACCTACGTCTCTGACATAAGGACAGGTATCAGGAGTGGGATGAGTCTCTTTGTGGATGACTCAAAACTGGGGGTGGTGGATGGGGAGGAGGGGAGGGTGGCTCTACAGAGGGACCTGGAGGCTCTGGAAAGATGGTCTAGAAAGTGGAAGCTGAGGTTCAATGCAGGGCAATGCAAAGTACTGTACCTGGGGCCAGAAACCCAGGCCAAGTGGACACCCTGGCGGGGGGGGGAATGCTACAAGACTCGATGGCTAAGAGGGACCTGGGGGTGGTGGCGGATGTCAAGATGAACAACTCAGAGACTTGTAGGAGGGAAGCAGCCAAGGCCAACAGGATGCTGGGATGCATCGCTAGGGGGATCACCCAGAAGGAGGGAAGTGATACTCCCTCTGTATAACTGCTTGGTGAGGCCACACCTTGAGTACTGCATGCAGTTTTGGAGGCCATACTTAAAGAGGGACATTAAACTCCTGGAGAGGGTCCAGAGGAGGGCAACCAAAATGATTTGGGGCTTGAGGTACATTACCTATGAGGAGAGGCTTGAAGAGCTAAACATGTACACGTTGGAAGAGAGAAGGGACCGAGGGGACATGATAGAGGTCTTCAGATACATGAAGGGGGTAAATAGGGGAGGAGCAGTCAGGGTGCGTCTAAGGAAGGAGGAGGAGGGGGCCACTAGAGCGCATGGGTGGAAGCTGGAAGGGGTAAGATTCAGGGGAGAAAGGAAGAGGTGCTACTTCACTGAGAGGGTGGTGGAGCCATGGAATGCGCTGCCTAGGGGGCTGGTGGAGGCAGAGACGGTGGAGGGGTTCAAGAGGGGGTGGGACAGGTACAGGGGAAGGGTTCTGGAAGAAAAATCCAATACAGCGAGAATATCCGGAACTGGGAAGGGAGAAGCCAGAGAAGGCGAGGGGGGCAGCAAGGTCAGCTCCCAGAGTGGGGGCTGACCAAACGAGCAGACGTGAAAGACCGTTAGGCCTATTCTGCTGGCATTTTAGTATGTTATTAATAGTACCAGTTTCCTTTACAGTCTTTAAAGGTTATTATTTCTCTAAGACGAAATATTTATTATAGTGGAGGTAAGGTTCATCCATCCTAGCAGTGATATTTTTTAACATGTTTTACATTTTGCTGCCTGTCTCGGCTTTCCCCCCAGTATGAAACTATATTATTTTTTCCCTCCATATATATATATATAAAAAACAGTTTTATATGACTAAGTTGGCAGGACTTACAAGTGATTCATTTTAGTGAATACTCATATTTTATGCTTTACTTTCTGGTGTACAATATGGTTTCTACTGTATGAATAGTATTAATTTAATGTCACCAGTTTCCTTGCAGATTGCAACTTCAGTCATCATGGAATGCTATTTGGTTTCACCCGATATACTCAATTTGTTTGTTATAGGTATATTATTTATAAGTTAGCCTTCTGTTTTCAATTAAAATGCACTGCCCTTGATGTGATAATAATTATAGTTAATCTAGGGGGCGTTAGAGCTCAAGCTGATTTAATCACTGAATTTTGTTTTTTTCTTTGTGGTGGTGGTTCATGAGGACTGGGGGGTTATTTCATTAAATTACCAACTTTGTTTTAATCTCATTGTTGTATATGGGGTATAGATTATGTGTTTTTCGGGTAAAGTTCAGCTATTATGGGGAGAGGATTAATAATCTTTATGGGGGGGGGCTTAAAGATCCTAGCATCTTTTGCTGTAGTAGGTCCCTATAACATTTTGCCACACCTTTTTCTGGTACAACATTATGGCTTAATTTTAATTGCTATGGGTGACATAATTTAGACAATTACCTCTTGGAATGTTAAAGGAATGTGCTCAAAAACAAAGAGGATGCCGATTTTGGATTATCTAAGCTCCTTGAAGTATAACATTATTTTTATTCACTCTGACAGCACCCACACAATCTATTGACTCACTTCTAGTCAATATCTCCCTGCCACACACCATCCCAGTATTCATAGCAGGGTCCTACTGTCCACCTGACACACCTCTAGGTAGCATTCTCGACCACCTTTGCAACCTGAGGTCTCTTACAGAAGGTGGCGAACTACATATACTTGGTGATTTCAATCAGAACTGGCTAGGCAGCACGGCCTCTAAATCATGATGCCAAATAAATGCCCTAAACTTGCACCAGCAAATAGCGGAACCCACTTGCCTAAACCATAAATCCAACAAGCACACACTACTGGATTGGGCACTTACTACCCACCCTCATCGGATAGTTAAAGCTGGCCTACTACCAGACTCCTCTAGCGACCACCATATGATTTATATAGTGCGAAAAACCTTCCACCCAATGGCCCCTCCACCCCGCACACTTCACTGCAGAGCTTATAATTCCCTTCATCTGACAGCTGTCCTAAATGACCTCACCAACATTGACTGGTCATTCATCCCCAGGGCCACCTCTATGGATGAGGCCCTAAAATACTTCTCTACTAACTTCCTTGCCATCTGGGACCTCCATGCTCCACTCAGGAGGTCCCGTGTAAGAGGATCCCACTTACTATGGATAACATCAAACCTCCTAGAACTTTAGGCCAGAGACCTGCCTGAAATCTCATAAGTCCACAGGCACTCAAACGTCCCACCAACACTACCGATCACTAAGAAACGCCTGTACAAGACTCATACGTCAGGCCAAATCAAATTACTTTAAATCGCTTTCAACAACAACTTCGCTCACCCTTCTCAATTTTTGAAGTCTGTAAAATCCTCCTTTCCCCACCAACCCAACCTCCCACTCCCACCCTTAAGATGGATGGAAAAATCATCATGGATCCCAGTCTGGTCGCCACTGAATTTAACTCACATTTTTCCACCACTACTTCTTACCTCCTCTCCTCCCATCCCCATTCCCTGCCCACTATACCCCCTACAGCACCTTGCCCATCCCCTTTCTCGCTCCGCCCAGTCTCCGCTGAGCAGGTGCTAAAATTACTGCAGTCACTTAACCCAGCCAAAGGTAAATGTCCATCGGGTCTTGATTCCAAAATGCTCCTACTCTCAGCACCAGCCATAGCCCACCCTCTAACCATGCTCTATAACCTATCTTTTAAACTTAGGGTAGTCCCCACAACATGGAAACAAGCAACAATCATTCCCTACCCAATGGAGGTGACCCTCCTCCCCATCCAACTACCGTCCCATATCTCTGCTTCCCAATCTAGCCAAAATTCAAGAGTGCCTTGTGCTATCTCAGCTCCACCACTATCTTGATACCATATCTTTTCACCCCTACCAGGCCGGCTTCAGAAAAACACTCCACCACCACTTCCTCCTCACTCATAAACTCCATTCCTACGGCATCAACAAAGGGATATTACGCAGCAATATTCATCGACCAAGCGAAAGTTCTCGACACAGTCTCTCATCCCCTGTTGCTGGCAAAACTGGCTCAAGCGGGTCTGTCGGTGAACACAAATAGCTGGTTCCAGTCATACCTGTCAGGTAGGTCTCAATCAGTCCACGTAGGCTCGGCTAGATCCACCTCTCTTCCTGTCACCTGCGGTGTCCCCCAAGGGTCTGTACTTGGCCCACTGCTGTTCTCTATTTTTCTAAATGACCTGCCCGATGCTTGCTCTCATTCAGCCATCCATATGTATGCAGATGATACGGTGCTGTTTGCCTCTGGCCCATCCGCAACCACCATGACAGCCTGTCTACAGAAGGATTTCGACTCCATCCAACGTTGGTTCCTCTCAAACCACCTATTCTTGAACTCTAAAAAAAACGTCTCCGTCACTTTTGGATCTCGGCCCAAGCTAACCCGGCTCACTGAACCACCCACTTTCTACACTCCGGACAGATCTCCACTGGAGACCTGCACATCATATCATTATCTCAGTGTTTGGTTAGATCAATACCTTGACTTCTCGGTGCATATAGATGGTCTACACAAAAAATTGCACCCCATGCTGGGAGCCCTCTACCGGAACAAGAATTACATTCCTCTACCAACCAGGCAAGCAATAGTTCAAAAAATGATCCTCCTGATTATGGATTACGGTGATGTTGTCTACTGTGCCGCCCCCCCAAACCTTCTTAGTGAGGCTTGATCCCCTTTACAACTCCTTCTACCGATTCGCTCTGGACCAGCCTCCAAATACTCATCACTGTGACCTCTACCAGTCCTTGGGACTCTCCTCGTTACATAACCGACGACTGCTTCACTGTGCTAGAATCTCTGCCAAGTTCTGGATATAGACACTCCTGTCCTACCTGTCGTCCTCCCTAACTGCCCTCTCTTCATCGGCCTACGCTCTCAGAACCATAGACTCTCAGCTCCTGCACATTCCATACAGATCTACCCAGTCTGGCCAGGCTGCTTTCAGCTACAGACTGCCCAAATTATGGAATTCCCTGGCACCAATTATTAGATACTCCACAAGCACTCCACAACAAAATTCCCTCCTTAGAATGCACTTTCTCCATCTGCTCCTGCTTCCTCACCGCTGACCCCATTACTGTTTTCCTACCTCCCAACTATGTCACCAGCCTGGTTCTCCTGTTTTGAGTCTGCTTTCAATCTGCACCTTATATTTGCTAAATACTAAGAATATGCACTTCTCTAACTATATTCTGACTACCTCACCCATTGTTGCACCAATCGCTAAATGTAATACTTGCTGATATTGTTGTATTGTTGTTTTGGGCTTGTTCAGTTTTTTTACTGTACCAGTGTAAATCTCCCTACCCCAGGGCACATCTGGAATCGAGCGGTACTCTGCTCAGCATGCTTTCCTGGTAAATCTCTTAAATAAATAAATAAACTCATCCTTTACACTCTGGATTGGATTTACTTAAAACACTTAACTATAAGACACTCTATGGATCAGATAAATTCACCTCTAAGGATGGGGTAGCTATCTTACTGGATAATTCTATAAACTTTAAACCAATTAAGATTATTTCAGATGCTAATAGAAGATTTATTCCACTTTCTGCTATTATTAACCAAAGGGAATTTCCATTGGGCTCAGTATATGGCCCAAATTCTAACTCTGCTCCCTTCCTAATGCAATTGGTCACTTTACTAACCCTTTTTTCATCTCATATTATGATGTTGGGGGGACTGGAACATACTGTTAGACCCTATTTTAGATAAATCTATGATGCCAAATCATACAATCCAAGTAGAAAATGAAGCCTTAAAAGATCTACTAGAGATATGTAATCTCACAGATCCTTGGAGATCCCTATATCCAAGAGAGAAAAAAACATTCATTTTTATCCCCAGTCCATAAATCACTCTCAATGATTGATTATTTCTTGGTGCCAAAGTTTTTATTACCTTCAATTCTAAATCCTCAAATTTTGCTGAGAACACTATCTGATCATTCTTTAATAGATATACAATTTAAATTTCCTCTCCCATTACTAAACATTCCATTTGGAGACTTAATAATAATCTGCTAAGGCAGAATTACAGTATATAGTCAAGTTTATCAATAATGCTGCCCTGGTGGCTCTGAAGGTTGAGGCATAGGATGCAACACCCTACACCATGCCAATGACCTGAGTTTGGGAATGAGCTTGGGCTGACGGGGGTCAGCAGGGGAGCGAGAGGATTGAACATCCGATGGACAGCTCTCCTCTCCCCGGGGGAGGGTCAGGGATTGTCTGGCATACCAGCAGCTCCCGATGGAGATCGGGGACACTGCAGTATGTAGACAGCACAAGTAGCATGGCTGACGCCAGCAGGGTTGCCATGCACATGGCATCAGGGGTACCCACACGAGGGAGGGAGGGGGAACATAAGGGGACCAGAAAATGGAAACACCCGAGTAGGTGATGGCACCTGACCCCCATGACCACTGCTAGATCCATCTTGTCTGGCCTCTCATATCCTCCATCTGGGCCCTCACCCACAGCCAGGGTCTGACTTTGAAGAGCACCCAGAGAAGAGGGGCAGCCCCACCCTGGAGGGGTTAAGCTTCTGGATCATGGCTGTGGAAGGAGGGGAGAGAGAGGAGGCATAGGGCCAAGAGGACCTCAGATGGGGCAGGACCAGACAGGATGCCCGAGAGAGGATGTAAAAAAAAAAGTTTAGCAATAATGTTAGAAATAGTTTCTCGGAGATTAATACCAAATCCTCCAACAAACTTGATATGGTATAGGCTACATATAAATGCTATATAGGGGGGATTTTATTAGATTTGCTGCTAAATAAAAATGCCAAAAACTAGACAAATTAAAAAACTTAGACTCTAGAATCGATTATCTAGAAAATAAGCAGATGGGAGCTACTGTATATCAGAGGAAGAAAATAAAGAAAATGCTAAACTAGCAATCATTAGAACTAAAGCCAAATATGCAAATTAACCAGAAAAAACAAGTAAAATCCTGGCAAATAAACTGAAACAATCAGACCAATCAAAATTCATAGAATCTCTTACTTCTGAAAATAAAGTAATAACGGATCCACAAGAAATTTTGAACACATTTGTATTATTTTGTAAGCAATTTTATGGTCCCATTCAAAATGCTCCTTCAGAAAAAGATTGTTCAGAATATCTCAATAATTGTGTCTGTCCCTATATAAAAAAAGAGCAAGCTCGAAACTTAATCTTTTCCTATAACCGAACATGAAATTAATGAGGCAATAGGCAATATGAAAATAAACAAATCTCCAGGTCCGGATGTTTTTACTGCAGCATTTTATAAAACATTTGAAAAGACGCTGGTACCAACTCTAAAACAAGTTTTTCTTTACATTCTAAACCAGGTTATTTCAGAACCTTCCCTTTTCGAAGCTCTTATTATCTTAATTTCCAAACCCAATAAACCTAAAACTAATGTTAATAATTACCATCTCATTTCTCTTATAAATTATGATATTAAAATTCTAACTCAAATACTAGCTAAAACAATCAAAAACATATGGCAGCCCTTGATCGGGAAGAATCAAGCTGGCTTTATCTCTTCTAGACAGGCCTCAGATCACCTTAGAAAACTACAGCATATCTTGTCCGCATCCAGGGATGCCAAATCTCCTCTTGCTTTGGTATCTCTGGATGTGGAAAAAGCTTTTGATAGGGTAGATTATGGCTTTCTTTTTGCTGTTCTACATAAGTTCGGATTTCCTCCTTCTTTTAATGGTTGGCTTAAAATTTTGTATTAATGTCCTTTGGCTAAGATCTTTTGTAATAGTTCACTTTCTTCTCCTTTCAGGCTTTTTTGTGGTACCAGACAATGATGCCCATTATCACCTATTTTGTTTCATTTTTATTTTGAACTCCTTATATTTTTTTTATTAATAGAAACCCTTCTGTGACAGGCATTAAGATAGGAGATAAACACTTGAAAGTATCAACATTTACTGATGATGTTTTTTTTTATTCTTTTATTTATTTATTTTTGTTGACCAGGTAAGTGCACTAGACAAATCCTACCTATTTTCAGGCACGACCCAGGGGAAGGGGATACAGATGAATGCCAACTGACCTTGAACCAGATTAAGCTGTTGGTGGTATTTTTAGTGAATGAGGGAAATTTTGGCCAGGACACTGGGGAAATTCCCCTGCTCTTTTCAATAAGTGCCATGGGATCTTTAACATCCACCTGAACTACCACCAATCCAGGCAGATGGAACCTAGGTTTAATGTCTCATCTGGAAGACGGCACCTCAGAAGTGCAGCACCCCTCTCATGCTGCACTACAGTGTCAGTACTGGTATATTAACCCAAGTGCCAGATGTGGGAACTGAACCCACAACCCTCTGATCTCCCGGCCTCACTTTTCTTTCAATTAAAACTTTATTGATACATTTCCCATTATAATGGGCAGTTACAGTGAAACAAGATGTGACATAACCACATGTGAAGATAAACTGCCCAGCCCACCCCACCCACCCATCCCCTTACAGCAGCAACTACTCCATATAACCTCTATGCAATGCTCATTCCCACAGGGCCTGTGAGAAAGTTTGAGATATGATATAATCACAGATGAGACAGTGAAAGTAAGGAGTGGAGGCGATCCCATATTTTGTTGTAAACTGTAAGTCTATTATGAAGACTTGCAATCACCTTTTCTGTTTGAAGAATAGCAAGGATTTCATGCAACCACTCTTGGAGAGATGGGGTGGATTTATCTTTCCAATGACGTAAGATGAGTTTCTTAACAGATAGAGCAATCATGGAAAAATGAAATGTCCTAGTTTTGACCCTGACAGAGGACATATCCCCTAAAAGACATACATCAGGAATGAAATACTCCTGAAGGCCCAGTAGGGGATCCAAGGACATCCTAATTGAATTCCAATTAAATTCCATAAGAGGGAAACTTTGGGACAGGACCAAAACATATGAAGGAGTGTTCCTTCTTCCCGCATACACTTAATACAGGTACTAGAATTCGAAAAACCCCATTTCTTTAATTTAACAGGGGTACAATACATATTACGTAATAAATGGTATTACATGAGGCGCAACCTGTCTTGGGAAACATATTTATGGCAAGATCTCCATAGAGATTGCCAATCCAACTGGTATTGAGGAAGGAGTGAATTCCAGAATCTAGTAGGGCCAAAAGAGTCCCCATATTTTTTATGAAACAACACTCTGTATAATTTAGATACAGCACCTGAAGATCCAGTAAGTGAGGAGATCTCAGGTATCAGGGCTGACACCATCTGGGAAGGGGGACTATTCCCCAAGGCTGTTGTGAGTAGGTGTCTTAACTGCATAACTTTAAAGTGAGATAAACTGGAATGAGACATTTTTCAGTGATATCACCTGGGGACAACCAGTGTCCCTCCTCATCCAGCAAGGAGTACAGTTTTCCATCACCCAGCTGGGGCAACCATTTACTGGAAATCTGCTTCTTATTAATAGTGAAAGATGGGGAGTTCCAAATGGACTGAGCTAAGTCAGTGTGGGGGGAATAATGAAGAAATGAACATAACTGTGCAAATACTCTTAATGAGGTACCAACTGTGGGACAATCAGCTATCCATACCTGTGATATTTTAAGGTAAAATAGGGTTAGAGGGACAGGTTTGTAGCTTTAATTGCATCTAATTCAATCCTAAGCCATACCGGATGTTCCTTTTCAGGGCCCGGGGATACCCATCTCACACATTTTACTAAGTGACTGGCCCAGTAGTATATTGCCATATGGGGAAGCCGCAGTCCCCCCTCAAATTTTGGAGCAGCTAGTTTGTAGTAGGCCAAATGGGGATATTTGTCAGCCCAGATAAATCTAGTAAATATACCATGTAATTTTTTAAACCAGAGTATAGGGATAAAAGTATTGAGAAGGGATAAGGGGTTAAAAATTCTAGGAAAAGCATTCATCTTGATTATATTAAACCTGCCGCATAATGATATGGGAAGTTTAGACCATCTGTCAAGGTCATGAATAATAAGCTGCAAGAGGGAATCAAGGTTATCCTTAAACCATGTTGAGGGGTTACGGGATAGCTTAATGCCCAAATACCTAAATGCTCTGGGAGTCCAACATAAACCTAAGGGACTAATATCGTTCTTGAATACCTTGTGGTTTAATGGAAAAAAATAAAGATTTACTGGCATTCAGCTTGTAATTGGATAGCTCACTAAATCTAGCTATTTCATTCAGTAGAGCCGGTACAGATGATACCAGGTGGGATAGGTGTATCAACAAATCATCTGCATACGTGGTGACTTTGATTTCATGGTGCTCAACCCAAATGCCTTGTATGGAGATACTTTTGAGAATATTTTGAATGAAGGGTTCCAAATATAAATTGAATAACAGAGGCAGTAGGAGGCAGCCCTGCCTAGTCCCTGAATGGAGTGGGAAGGAGTTAGAGAAAGCCCTGTTTGCTGAGATTCTTGCTGTAGGGGTTTTATATAGTGCAGCAACCCAAGATATAAATACCAGAGGGAATTTGAAGGCACTCAAAACCTTGAACAAAAAGCTCCAGTTTACCCGATCGAATGCCTTCTCAGCATCCAGAGAGACCAGGCCTGCAGGGAACTCGGCATCTCTGGTAGCCGAGAAGACATGAGATAATGTACGCAAATGGTCAGCTGATGAGCGTCCTTTCATAAATCCTACCTGATTCATGCCTATTAACTCAGGAAGTACCACAGTTAGCCTATTGGCTAAAATCTTTGAAAGAATTTTGATGTCTTGATTTAGGAGAGATATAGGTCTATAACTTTGGACTAGCTCTGGATCTTTGTCTGGTTTGGGGAGAAATACTATCAAGGCTTCAAAGAGGTGAGAATCAACCTCTGCCCCAGAAAGGATGTGCTGAAATAATCGATTAAGTACTGGTAATAATAGATCTCAAAACGTCTTATAGAAAAGGGAAGAGAATCCATCAGGACCGTGAGCTTTATCTGAAGGTAATCCATTGATTACCTCAGCAATTTCCTCCTGTGATATAAAAGAAACTAGAGAGTCTTTGTGATGTGCTGGGAGAGAGGGCAAATGGAAGTCTGTCAGGTACTTCTCCACACTCTCAGGACTGGGGGGGGGGTGCTCCATGTCCCTGTACAGCGTTTTGTAGTATAAAGCAAATTCTTGAACTATCTCGGAAGGAGATATTATCAGAGACCCATCAGCTGACGCCCTAATTGGAGGGATGAATCTTGCAGATTCTTGTTGCTTGATATGGAGTGCCAATAGGTGCCCCGCCTTCTCTCCCTGATCAGTATAACTAGCTCTGGTACATATAATAGCTAACTCTGCCTTTTCCCAGAGCAACTCTAAATATCTGTCTCTCAGCAATAGGAGCTTCCTCCTGTCTTCTTCTGGAGTGTTGGCCGGAATATTAATTTCGAATACCCGAATTTGGGATAGTAATGATAATAGTTCCTTCTTCCTAGCCCTTTTCCTAGTCACCGCCATACTAATAAGAATGCCTCTCACGTAGGCCTTAAAGGCCCCCCATATGATATCCAGTTTTGCAATGGCTAAAGGGTTGGACAAGAAAAAGGCCTCAATTTGTTCCCTTATGAGTTTGCAATATTTAGAATCTTTAAGCAGTTGGTCATTAAGTTTCCATCTTGTTTCCCTCTTTGAAAAATCCTGAAATGCCAGTGTACATAGCATCAATGAATGGTCGCAGACAGGACCAGGTTGGATCGGCTAAGTCCTATCCCCAGGCAAGAGAGCCTGAGAAATACAAATGTAATCAATGCGGGACTGTGAGCCATGCGCCAATGACCTGTAGGTAAACTCCTTGGAGTCCGGGTTTAAGACGCGCCAGACATCACAGAGCCTGCATTGATCCAATAGGTCTCTAAAAGCCCTCTGGCATGGAGAACCCCCCCCCGATCCACTACCTGACTTGTCGAGATTTGAATCTATGACTTGATTAAAGTCACCTCCCAAAATAATCCTTATAGGAAGCAAAGGCAGGATTATGTTTATAAGTCTCATAAAGTACCCAGGATAATCCACATTAGGACCATATATACTGCCCAATAGCAGTGGGACTGACCAGAGAGTACCTTTAACTAAAACAAACCTACCCTCGGGGTCCTTGACAACTTGTGTAGAGACAAAGGGAATGCCCCTGTTAATAATAAGCATGACCCCACAACTATTGGTGGAGCCTTGAGCCTCGTACACCATCCCCACCTGTTGTCTCCTCAACTGTGAAGCTTCCACTTCTAATAAATGTGATTCCTGTAGAAAAGTTATCTGTGAGCATAATAGGCTTAAACATTTAAGAACCTGATATTGTTTAGATTTTTTCCTGATCCTCTTAACATTCCACGTTGCAAAAGTCACCTCCTTGGCCACCTGATAATGACTACTAGGTTTAATAAATTCGGCCCTGCGCTCAGGGTATGTAATACATGTGATCTGACCCTACCAGTTGCTGCTGTAAGGCCCTCACACTACCCTAACCCCCCCAGCAAAAGCCCAGCTTTAGACCCCCTGTACACCCCCATCCCCCCAACAAGAACCTGTACTTCCCACCCCCCGGCCTCACTTTTACACTTTTACTGCACATTACCAACCCCTCAAATTCAATTAGAGCAGCTTTGCAGATGGTTCAATTATTCAGTTCATTCTCAAACTATAAATTAAACAAAAGTAAAACTGAAGTCATGCCTCTAAATAATCTTCCATTGAAAAAGGATGTTTCGCATCTAGGACTGTCATGGACCTAATTGGGATTAAAATATTTGGGCATCTACATAGCTACAGACCAGTCACAATTGATTAAATTAAACCTTGAAAATCTAATAATCCAAATCTCTAATGATTTAAAAAGATGGCAAAACCTTCCTATCTCATTCTGTGGAAGAGCGAACATAATTAAAATAAATATCTTCCCTAGACTGTTTTGTCCAATTAATATGTCAAATGTGTTCCTTCCACTGTGATGGTTTCAAAATATTCATTCCATTATTAATAACTTTATATGGCAGGGGGAAAATGCTTAAAATTGCTCTCAACAAATTGTGCCTCCCAAACCTCAGGGAGGGCTAAAATTATCGATTTTTACTCTATGCTACTTGGCATCACATATGAATAAAATCATGAAATGGTTCCAGAAGCCCTTACACATGAATATTTATTACCCTACCTGGGTGGATTTAGAAGTTACCGTCTTACAGAAATATAACTTTTTACCTGATTCAGTGTTGTATGTTAAACTAACAAAAATTCCCAAATCTTTAAACAACACCGTAGTGGGTATGTCCTTGAAAATTTTAAATCAGACTTATAAATTCTTAGGTATTAACATTTATCAGGATATTAACCAACTGACTTTGTATAATCCAAACTTTACAATCAATGGTAGACCCTTTTCCCCCCACTGGTTACCAAGTTCTGCTAATCCCTCAGTTAAGACCTTTATCAGTCAGGGCCAGTTTAGCCCTCTTGAATCAGTGTTGAAGGGTTTAGGACTTACTAAGAAATACTTTACTAATATTCTTCTAATTAAAATTGCTTTTAAAGTGTACTTGAGCCCTTCTCTGTGGACAGCAGACTTTCAAGACTTTGTCAAGCAAATCAAGGATATTAGTAATAAAAAGCACCCCATTGCAAATATTTATTTAACTTTATTAAAATGTAAATATTCAAGTCAGGTACTATTCTCGAATTACTCATATAATAAATTCATTCATGTGTCTTTGGATTGGTCACAGCTGTGGAGGGATTTGGGTAAATTTATTCCACTCGATAATTTTAGATTAATCCAGTTTAAAGTCCTTCATAATGCTTCTTTGACTTCTGCTAAAATATATAAGTTTGTTTTATCTTCTTTGGAGATATGTTTTAGATGTAATCTGGCACCTGATACTCTTGTGCACATGTTATGGTTGTGTGTTAAAATACAGGTTCTTTGGGAGAAAATCAAAACCAGGATTGTAAATAATCTACAGTTAAAGATTCCTTTCAACACAGATCACTGTATTTTGGGACATTTTGCAGACAGTACCCTAGGTTCAGAGAAGACTACTTTTTGGTTATAACCATATCTACCAAACAACTTATTTGTAAACACTGAGGCCCAGATATTCAAACTGCGCCCAAAAACTGTGCAATAGCAGGAGCAAGCGCAAGTCTATTGCACCCATGTGCAAGAGGCGCGATATTCAAAAACTGAGCAGGCCAAGATGCGCCTACAGCCGACGACCGAATATTGTACCACCTGTGCCATAGCGCAACTAGGGAAGGGAAGCTGAGCAGATCTGATACATCATAGCACAACAAGAGATGTTCAGCTGAGCAGTCCAGAGGTGCCATAGCGCAACCAGGGATGCCCCCCAGTAGCAGTGCAGCAATGCAACTGCAAAACCAGGGAGGTAGGGGCCCACCACCCATGCCACAGATGGGCAGAGGAACACACAGCAAAACAGACATCATCCCCCTATACCCCATGCACTGCACAATTGGGGGAGGGCTGGAATAACCACTGGCCCATGGAGACAAGCAGTCAACCCACAGCCGGGCCATGGTGCCCCATCATGCCACCTGGCAAGCTGTGACTGGCACACAAGGAGGGCTGACCACCCCGTGCCACACCATCCCCCCAATGCAAAGCATACCCTGCACCGTGACCCCCAGATACCCTGCCCAGGAGCAGCGTCCACCACTGCAGGAAACCCCATGCATGCCACCACCCCCACTGTGACAATGCAACCCTCTGCAGCACAGAACCATGCAAGGCAGCCCCACCACGAGCACCCATCAGTGGGTGGCAGCACACAGCAATGCAACAACGGCATACACAGTGCCACCATGCACAGCCCCATCCCCGAGGTACAGCTGAGAGATTGACCATGTGTCGGCACACGAGGTACCCCACATGGGACAGGGCATGCCCTGGACACCACCACCAGTGGTACAGCACCATGCACACTCTCCCAAGGACACACCCAGACCCAGCACTGGCCACAACAGCCAGCACAGACACCCACAGTGGTGTGTGAAAGCATGCACCACACCAGATGCCACACAGTACATGGACAAACACCCACCCATACCCAAAGGCACAACAACACAGGGACGCAGTAGTGGGGCAACCAAGCCCCCAGTGTGGGCCCATGGAAACCGTGTACACACTGCCTGCAGTTCTCCATGGCACAGGAGTGGCAGCCACCCTGCGCAGGCACTGTGGACCTGTACTCCACCATCATCTGCCCAGAGCACAAGTCACAGGCAGTGGTGCACATCCCCTGCAGCACACACAAGCCACAGCATGGAGGTGGGACAGCAACTGCAGAGGCCACAGTGCCACCCGAGGCAGACATGCACCACACCAGTGACAGGAGGCAACCCAGCATTGTGATGGGTACAGTGACTGCTCTGCATGGACAGCTACCACTGGCATGCCAGCAGACCATGCAGGTCACAGACATGCAAGGGGTGTCAGCTGCAGAGGCCATGGACGGGCTGACAGGGGTGCCATGGACACAGAGCATGCACCATGGACCACTGCACACAGTCATCCAGTGCACAGGGCACAACATACACACCACAGACACTGACTGATAGCTACCCCCACACCATAGTCACCTCCCCACGGACACACACACATACCCATGACTGCACCACCCCCTGACGCCATGCACACCACTGCAGCTGAGCACCTATAGCCCACTGCAAATCAGAGACCACGACAGTATTCATATCAAAAGATCTGTATTCAAAAAACATCAAAATGAACTATTTACAATACTATGCACAAATGTGGGTCAGAAGGGCCACAAACAAGGTGGGGGTGGGTAAGTGGCAGGGGTGAACAAATGGGACAGGAAAGGAGGGGTGTGAGGGTGGGTCCGGGGGGTAGGGGAAATCAGGGGCATATATATTTTCACTGGGAGCCCCGCTCCCCGCTCCGGCTGCTCCGCCTGCTGTGTCTCTGCCAGACACCCAGCTCCTCAAACCCCCGCAATATGTCCAACGATGCCCTCACCACTTGCAAGATCTCTCGCAGTGCGTCATGGATGGCCTGCAGCTGGTGGACACTTAGGACAAGGGAGCACAGTCAATAGGTGTGAATACACAGCCCCATACAGCCCACACACTGTGCATGGCATACGGCCATGGGACATGCCTCTGTGATGGTGTGTGACCACCCACAGTGATCACATCCACAAGATCTGCCCACCCAGGTGCATACAACCATGCGGACTGCTGCACACACCCACTGACCAAGTCATGCACAGCACCACTGTAGCTATTTAGTGACATGGCTATGTGGTGCGAAGGCAGTGGCACAGCCATGCACCTGGTGCACGCATGGACCACCATCGACGCACTCCCAGACATGCAGTGCCACTGGACAGTGCTGACTGTAACAAGTTGTGTGCATGGCAGTGGTGTCAATGGATGGTGGCCATGCCCCACTGCCCACCCTGTTACACAGCATGCAATAGTAAAAATGGAGGTATGGCACTCACCATCATCAGGCCGGTTCCTCGGGCGCTGTTGACCGTCACCCCTCCTAGCAGCCCTGTCTTCCTGCCGGTGCCGCATCTCCCTGGCTAGACACCTCTCCTCCGGCCCTGTGGTGCAAACATGGAGAGAGGAACATCAGTACAATCCTGTAGCAAAGTTCCCCTGCCCCCATGTGTGTGCACTCCCACCCAGCCAGACCCACCCACCCCACACCCTGATAACACCAGTACAGCTAACACCGGATGGTCCTCTCCCATGTTCCGACACATACAACCATGTTACCTATATGGAAGATAAAGGTGTGTGGACGAACACCTACCTTTGCCGTGGGCACCATGCCCTCCTGGCACGCTCCCCGCAGGCGGCAAGAAGGTCCGGTTCCCTCCTCTGCAGGTTGCCATACCTGTGGCGGCACTGCTCTGCCATCTGCCCCCTTCCTGTGGCCTCTTCCAGGGCATTGGCCACCTCCTCCCACACCTGGCTCCTGGACCTGTCCAGGGGTGCCTCCCAAACAGTGGGCCATAACGTGGCTCTACAATGGCCACCAGGTTGGCCAGTTCAACTTGGGTCCACTGTGCAGCCCTCCTCCACACCATTCCATTTGTTCAGTCAGCTCAAAATGGCACTCTGCAGCGTGGCTCCACCATGAGCGGTACAGTGCTACAATTCCCTATCGCACTGTCACCGAACAGTGCGACAGTGGTGCACCCATGCCGGGATGCATGGCGCCTAGGGGGCAAAGGTCGGGCACAGGGTCAAGGGTCTCTGGCGCACGGACAGGCACAGCGCCATTGGAACCCAATGCGTGTACCGTGATTGGATGCCTGTGTGCTACCTCCAGTAGAGGCCTACCATGCTGTTTCCCCAGTGCACCTATGATGACCCAGTGCCACAGCGCCATATAGGTGAATATGGCTGTAGCACCACTGGCACAATGGTGGCCATGCCCTGCATTGCTTCCCGTGCACAGCACATCAGCAGCACGGCAGACGCCTGCATCAGCAACCTGGGCATGCGCAGTGAGGTGTGTACTGCGCATGTCACAGAACTGCACCCTTGGCTCAGCACATTCAACACAACTGCGCAAAGCGCAACAGCGCGATATTCAGTCGTCATATGCAAATCAGCTAATCAGCCATTCAATGGTGCAGCACTGCAATTTGCATCTACTTAAAGTTGTGTCTTGCCTCATTTGCATGGGTTGCACTATAAAAGTGCGACATTGGGCTGCACTGGCCATAGTCGATTACTGCAGTCTATTGGTGAATTACATGCTGTTTGGGAGTGTGGACTGTGGATTTTGGGACATGCATGGGACTGCACAGTCACAGGTAACAGCTTTCATTCTTACAGGCTAAATAATGACTGAGCGAGTTGTGGAAGAGGAGGAACACAGTGGTGGGGAGGAGGAGGAGGAGGCCTAATTTCACCAAGGCCGAGACCGATGCCCTGTTTGATGCCTACCTGAATCAGGAGCCGCTTCTCAGTAGATGGCAGGGAACACCACAGGCCCATACTGCTGCATGGGAGGAGGTGACGTGTGCAGTGAACCTGCATGGCAGCCACTAGTGCTCCGTGCAGGAGTGCAAGAAGAAGATGGGCACAGACAAGAGGAGGATAAAGGAGAAGGTGGCTGCCATCATGGCAGCATGAGCTGTGACAGGTGGGGGACAGCCGGAGGTGGTACACCTGACCCCACAGGAGGAGAGGGTTGCTGGAAGCATGCAGCATAGTGCCATTGAGGGTGTTCTGGGTGGTGGCTTCCCCAGACGGGTGGTAGCCCATCACTGCATAGTAGGTCATGGTCTGTCTATTGGGGGGGCAGGGTAGGTAACATGCAGTAATGTGACTTTGTTTTCCCTTACAGATCCTGAGTGTCTGCATAGGTCAGAGGTGGTGGGTCTGTCCACTGAGGACAGTCAGATGGAGATGGAGGAGGGCCCTTCCACCTCCACAGGTATACGTGGGTCAGTGCGACAGTGGGCCCACCTGGCTGTCCAGACTGATGTTGTTGGAACAGGTGCAGAGGGGGGCCCTGACCGTGTCCCAACATGCCAGCTTCCACTGATGCCAGCATGCTGTGACTCGGGGCTGGTGCCTGGTCCATCACCAATGATGATGTCGCTAACGGCATGGGCAGTGACACGTGTGTGCCACGGGATGGCCACACAGCAGGTAACATACCAGCCATGGCTGTGGGTGGTGCTGCTGCCGTGGAGGCCTGCTTGCCATCACAGTCCCAGCCTGTGCCTGTCAGCACCAGTGGGGAAGCACCGGTGTGTGTGCAGAACAGTGGGACTGTTGCGGCCACTGCAGCAGCACCAGTGAGCCCTGGTGAGCTGCAGCTGGATGGGCAGCATCAGCAGTCGGCCAATGGGCTTGGGGGTACAGGGTCAAGGGGCCGCATCAGTGCCCCACTTGTGGACATGCCCAGACCTGGTCCTGGTGTGCAGCACCCACCCTCAAGGGATGCTGGGCATCAGGGCCATGCACATCCTGAGGGACAGGATGCCGAGGAGGCAGATGACCTCTTGGATGAGCACACCCGGATACTGCAAGCATCAGTCCTCCAGCAGATGTGGCTTGCGACGTCAGTGGATGCACTGTGTGCAGCTCTGGAGTGAGCAGAGGAGCGTTGCAGCAGAAACACCACTCTGATCCTGGCAGGGATGGACTGGTTGTGGGAGGATGTGACCGCTGCCATTGACAGGCAGACAGAGGCGTTCACTGCTGTCATGGCCACAATGGGCACACAGTCATGTGCCCATGCGTCACAGACACCATGCAATGCACTGTCCACCCCCATTCCTGGTGTTGTGCGACACCCTCCTTGTTGACACCAGGTTCAGCTGTGGGCATCCCAAGCATGCCTGATGCAGGCATGTTTGGTGTGCTGCAGACCCCTGCACAAGCACGGTCGCGTTCATGCAGTGGAACTCCTGGGGGACCATTGGTGCCACCCCATGAGGCCAGTGGTCAGCCTGTTAGTGCTGGTGGGTCTCAGCAGGGCTTCCCAAGCATCCGTGGTGGCCAGGGCACTGTGGCGCATGACTGACCAGTCTCCCAATGCGGCTACTGTCTGGTGCTTCCCTCTGTGCATTGTGTCATTCAGCGGGCATTGCACGGGTGGGTACCCAGCCCTGCACGCGGACACACAGTCCATCTGCACACCCTCCTGGTTGCTGTCCGTAGTTGCATGTGCATAATGATGCCTGCATTGTGCTGTACACCAATGTGCAATGGTGCTCAGCATCTGACACACGCACAAGGACAGGCAGTGGGTGTGGTGGTCTGTGGACATGTGTGTGGCTAGGGGTGGCATTCTGGGTCGGTGTGCCTCCTACCCTTTGTGCATTTCTGGTGCGTTGTGTGTGTATGTGTATGTGTGTCCATCCACATGGCATATTAGACCTCACTCATCCCTGGTTGTGTGTGTGGTTCCATGCCTGGCCACTTCCCTTGATGGAATGCACACCTGGTGTGTGTCCATGCATGTTTGTGGGTTGTGCCTTAGCCACTGGTGGTTGCACATGGCCCCATGACTTACCTGGGTTGGCTGAAGTGCTCTTCCGTGATGGTGTCACGGTGCAGCTGTGCCAGCCAGAGCAGTCGGGGGTCCCATCGCCCAATGGGGGCTGCCCATCACCATTGTCACTGGCGTCCTCATTGTCCCCATCACTGTCCCCCTTTTCGACCTGTACGGCTATCCCACATTCATTGGCCATGTTGTGCAGGATGCAACAGGCCAGAAATAGCCGGCAGGCCTTTTAGAGGCTGTACTGTAGGGCACTGCCGGAGGTGCCAGGCAACCAAAACGTGCCTTATCATCCTGAACACCCACTTGATGATATTACGTGTGGTGGCGTGTGCCTCATTGTAGCGTTGCTGCGATGGGGTCACGGGCCGCCGGTAGGATGTGAGCAGCCAGGGACGGAGTGGGTATCCACTGTCACCTGTGTGTAGAGAGTGGAGGTTAGTTTGGTGATCAGCATCGCCCTGCCCCAGGCCATGTAGGCCACTACCCATGTCACCTCTGACCATGCCCCCCCGGCCCTATGATTGTCCATGTGGTTTGCATACTCACCCACTAGGTGACCAGTGGGGATATCTCCACTCTCAAATCTGTGGCACAGTGCAGACTGGTGCCAGATGAAGGCATCATGTGCTCCCCCAGGGTGCGTGGCACAGACATTGATTATGCACCCCCCTGGCATCGCACAGCACCTGGCAGTTTATGCTGGCATAGCCCTTGCGATTTACATATGCAAACCCTCGGGGCCAGGTGGTGTGCGGATGGCCACATGGGTGCAGTCTATTGCCCCTAGCATGCCAGACATACATGCTACCCTGTGGAACTCCTGTATGTTTGCTGTGCGCTCCGCAGGTGTGCTGGGGAAATGAATGCACTCCGCAGCATGTGGCAGCAGTGCACTGAGGAATTGGGTGAGGTGGCGTGACATGGCCGACTGGGTTATGCCTGTGGTGTCCCCAGTTTGTCTCTGGAAGATACCCGTGGCGAGCAAGCACATGCAAGCTGTCACTTTCGTCTCCACTGACAGGGCATGGCTCCGTCATGTGAATGCCTGAATCACATCACTGCACAGCTCACAGAGCCACCTCAGAATTACCCGATTCAGGTGGTACCGGCCCACAATCTCAGTATCACTGTACAGCTCAAAGCTGGTGCGGGCTCTGTACTGCCTGTTGGGGGCATACCACCGACGGGCCCTTCCATGCCCCCCCGCTGCCCACATTCTCACCCCCCTCATTACAGCCTCCATCTGGATGGTGGCACTGGCCATGTCTGTGGCTTGTGTTCACCCCCCCGGCAGCTGTTTCTGTATTTCCCCCACTGTCCTGGCTGATACTTCCCCTGCACTGGGAACACCTGCCTGTGCTGGCCTCACTACTGTGTGGTGTACTTCCCCCTTCTCCACTGTGGCTCCCCACACCTTCCCCTGTGCCTGTTGCTTCCAGGTGCCCTTTCCTGCCTGGACCTGTGTGTCCCTGCTGCCCAGTGTTTCCTGCTGTATTTGGCTCTCATGTGGCTTCCCTGTAGCGTTCTTGCACCTCTCCCTTGCTCCCTTTTATTTTGGCTCATTTCCGCTATGGCGCAACTACCGCTGGCTCCTCTATTGCGCATGGCGTATGTTGTTGAATATCGCACTGTGCCATTTATGCATGGTTCCTCCCCCTTCAGTTGCACATAAATTCATTATCATTGCTCTGTTGCTTAGCATGATTTGTGGGGTGCAATTGCCTCCTGCTGAATATCGCAGAATGGCACATTTTCGGACTTGCGCAGGCGCAACCCTATTGCGCATGGCTCAACTCTTTTGAATATCTGGGCCTGAAAGGATAACAACATTCCTTTCTTTAGTGAATGGCATGCCAATTTAAGGAGTAACCTTCAACTTATCTATTTAATTACTTGTTTCCACAACAGACACAGATATTTCTCTCAAATGTGGGGAAAACTACATCTTATTACCACATATTAATCTTCGTTTTTCCCCAATAGCCACCCAGAAGGGTTAAGAGTGCATTCCTTCAAACAAGGTTAAGCTATCGTTAGTTCATTACAACATATGATAGATATATATATTATATTGCAACTTTGTTTTAACTTCTCTTTTTTTATAAAAAAGGGGGGGTGGCTAATAGTTTTGATATCTTTCAAATAGCTGCCTTTTGAGTCTGTTTTTGTAAACTACCTAAAATCTTACTTGTACAGGTTAATGGACTTTCTTTAAATTTCTTTTGGATTTTGCTTAACTTAAAGAATGGTTTTCTTTATTGCAGCATAATTATATGGAATCATTATAGGTCCTATTCAAGTTAGCTATGATATTTTATAAGCTATGGATCTTTGTATGTTGTGTACAGTAGAGAGTGGGAAGGGGTGGGGGAGTCATGGTTCTTAGTGTTGTATTGTTAGTCTTGTAGTATTGTTATTTGTGGTTTCTGCGAATATAGATGTATCTTTTGGATATCTTAATAAAGATAAGTAAGTTAAAAAAAGAAATATGCAATGGGGACAGTTGGATAACTGAGTTATCTATATTCGTGCAATTTGCCCTCTACCATCTCACTTGTGGCTTAACACCACTCATGAGGTTACCCGAGTTCAGTCTGCAGTCATATAGATAAATCAGTTATCTAACTGTCTCCAATTGAATATCCCTTTCCTCTAAACATCCTCAGACTCTATTCCTCCCCTCCCTGCAATGACTGCAGAGCACAGTAACATGCAGGCTGCCTCTCAACATCAACAAACTGGATTCTTCCCCTTCCTGCAGCGACCACAGAGCACTGTAACATGCATGCTGCCTCTCAACATCCTCAGACAAGATTCCTCTTCTCCCTGTAGTGACCACGGAGCACAGTAACATGCAAGTACTACAAGAGGCTCTGTGAGCAGTGCTGTTTGTGAACTAGAAGAATATGTTTCTGAGCACAGTGTTACCATTGGAAGAATGTATCTGATTAATTTTACCTGCTAATTATTTTGTACTCTCAATTTGAGGGATTTGGAGTGTTCGTTTAATTACTTTAAAAGTCTTGTAATGTATTGTTCTGTTACTTTAAGGAGCCTGACTTGCTGAGAATGTTTGTATAACTTCTGATCCATTTTGTGGTTTGTGCCCTGCATTTCACAGCAGAACATAGCATTTGCAGGCCAGAAAGTGTCAGTGTATGGACTGTAAATGTAATTGTAAGTGGCTCCAAGGCATTTGTATCATGGGCTGTTTGGCAGACAACATTGCCCCCCCCCCCCATTATCCAGTTCCCACCTTGACCCCTGCCTTTGTCCCAACCTGACCTCTTCTCCTTTTCAGCCACAGGCTGCCTCTCAACATACACAGACTGGATTCCTCCACTCCCTGCAGCAACTGCAGAGCACAGTAACATGTGGGTACTACAAGAGGCTCTGTGAGAGTGCTGTTTGTGGGCTAGCCCACCGCTGTAGCTGCCCCCCAAGGAGGGCATTACATTTATTGGCTAGCTAGGTCAGGTGATCACTGCGATACTTTATGTCCCCAATCCTCCCTAAGCAGCTAATACTGGCTAGCCTCTAGGGGGTGCTGTCCTCTCTCCTCACTTAATCTTATATAGAATTTGTAAGTACCCTGTTCTCAGCTGTCCATAATTTTATCCTCCCTTCCTCCATTTACCACTTGTTAAATCATTCTCTTATTTATCTCCAGATCTAGTACAATAATTGATTGGGCCCTAGCAAATAATATTGACAGCATAGCTACTGCTGGTATTCTCTCTGATGCCATTACTGACCACTTCCCAATATATTGTATTTGGCATTCTACAGCAAACCCCTCTCCCTCTCCTAAACACATTACTTTACACAACTTTGCCAGCTTAGATCAGACTCAATTTATACATGATCTCTCTTTGGTCCACTGTCCTGTATCTTTTCAGCCAGTGATAGATCACTCTTGACTATTTTCTAACCATGTTTGGGGCACTCCAGGACATGCACACCCCCTTAATCACACATTGAATCCATGGCACACCAACTCAGTGGCTCCGTAAATACCTTCTTGTACAAATCAGAGCTAGGGAAAAAAGTTGGAAGCATTTTAAGACCTCTGGTCTCCCATCTGATTACAGTGATTATAGGACATGGAGAAATGCTTGCAAAATAACTATTTGCTTCATGAAGAGTTCCTTTTGCCAAGGATTATTAATAGATGTGACAGGTGACTCAAGGAAATTTTGGTTACACATAAAGATCTTACTCAGAGCCAAACACTCCCAAACAACTAATGATATGGTTATAAATGGTGTGCACTGTAATAAACCAGCCACTATTGCAATATTCTTTAACCACCATTTCTCAGATCAAAGTACATGTCTCTTTCCCTTCCACTCAGTCCCCCAACCCCACACTGAAACCAAATCCTTGAACATACATCCACCTTTCCAGTTTCACGTTATAACTAGGGTAGATGTCCATAAACTGATATACACCATCTCTGACTGTACTAGCATTGGTTCAGACGGCCTTGAGCCCAGGTTCCTGAAACTTGCTGCTCCCTTAATCATCACTCCCCTGGCAAAAATCTTTAATCTGTCTCTCTGCCATAGCACAGTCCCTAGCATTTGGGAGATTGCAAGAATAACCCATGTTTTTAAAAAGGGTGATCCCAAGTCCATCTTTAACTATAGACTGATCACCATCCTCTTACTTCTTAGCAAAATTCTAGAGAATCTGGTTTCCAAACAATCTCCTTTCTCCTTGATCATAACCTCCTCTCCAACTCCCAGCACAGCTTCTGTAAAGGCACGGCACTGTCACAGCCCTCTTTAAATTCACCAATGATACAAGTCTTGCCATGGACAATGAACTTCTGACTAGTGCAGTCTTTATAGACCTCACAAAGGTGTTTGACCTTGTTGACCACCCCCTTCTCTTTACCAAACTACTGTCCCATGGTTTCTCCTCAGATGTTGAGGCCTGGTTTAATAGCTGTCTGTCAAACAGAAAGCAGTTTGAGAAATTCAACTCTGCCACCTCTAATCTTACAACCATATATATTGGAGTTCCTCAAGGCACCATTCTCGGCCCCTTCCTTTTCTCCATTTTCATTAACAATATCTCTTTGACCACCCCTGCTTGTTTGTCCCTGCTGTATGCAGATGACCGGGTTCTTTATTTCAGCTCCAGGAACATCTCTGACATCTATCACTCTCTCATCTGACTTCCTCCATATTTAATCATGGCTCTCCAATAACAAATTTGTTCTCAATGTTGGAAAAACCCAGGCCATTCTCTTTGGTCCTTGCACCAGGCTTAGAGCTAACAATGGCTGGCTCAAAATATCCTATGTGGATGGCTTCCTATTGAACAGTGTTAGATCCTTCATGTGTCTGGATGTCTTGCTTGATGCATCCTTGGACTATGATAAACATACATATCTCTGCCACCTATAAGTCAATTTATGCCAAAATCAGGATTGCATACAAAACTAGCTATGCCCTAACCCCCTCAGCCAGGTTAGCCATTGCCCAAGGCATTCTGCTCCCAGCCCTTGCCTACAGCTCAGTCATGTATGTGGGTGCATCAAAAGCCACTCTCCACAAGTGGGACACCACATACAATAATATTTGCCACTATGCCTCAGCAACCCCTCACTGCAAGCACCACTGTCAGCTCTTTGCTGACCCAAAGTGCCCCCCCCCACCCAATGACATCTATCCTTTGGGTCACTAATAGATGGCATCATCAGATCAAAACCCCCAATCCCTAGCCTCCATGTTGCACCTGCAATACTCTTCATATGGTCTTAAATCTGTAGATCAAACTTCCCTCCATATCCCTAGGGGTAAAACTTCCATGGGAGTCCATGCTACACCACAGCAGTGGAACTATCTTCCCTTAGTCATCCAACTTGCTTCAAGTCATGTCCGCTTCAGAAGGCTACACCGGAATCAGCTACTGTAATTGAATTGGTTCCCTGTATGCAGGGGTTCAGTTAATTTATTTTTAATAGAAGTCTAAAACCTCCATTAGTCAAATTCTGGAAGTCATGCCACTTTTTTGGAAGTCAAAATACTTCCAGGATCTCACTTGTGGAAGTCAACATTCTAGGAAGAACCAGTTTATGGATGTTAATTTAATATATTAGTGGTAAAATACAACTTCTTTCAGAAAAAATCCATTTTTTCTACTTCTATCCCTACAATTTTGGAAGTCATCAGATTTTTTGTTTTACATTTGAAAGTCAATGACTTCCTCCCCCTATATTTTGGAAGTTTTTGCCTTATTTTTGGAAGTCAGATACTCCAAAAATGGAGTTAACTGAACCCCTGTCTGTATGTGCTTTCATCCACCTTAAACCTCCCCTCCTCACATATATGACATCATTTACTCACCCAGGCTTCCTCACACTCTGCCACCATCCTACACTTCACTGATCATCCTGGTCCTTACCCCAGCCTAACATCTCCTTCCACTTCCTTTACCCCCCCAGCCCCACTACTCTCCCTTGCCCCATCTCTAGGCTTTACTACTACTTCTTCCCCTCTTCAACATGGACCTAAACATTAAATACCTACCAACCTTTGTCTATCTGGTTATATTTTAAGTCCAGCCTTTTAATTGTTATCGATTGATGCATTCCTTATTTGTTACTTAACTACTACATTCCTACCTTTCATTGTTGGCTTTTCCTCCATGAATTTCTGCATTCCTATGTCTGTCAATGTTCTTTCCATGTATATATGTAATTCTATTTTCAACTGATTGCAACAAATGCTCTTATGTGAAATTGTGCTTGTTATTTGTATTTTTCTTTGTTTCACCTTGTATTACTATCCACTGATGTATTGAATCTGATTTGTACCTACTGCCAACTATTGTTGTATTGTATCCACCATTGATTTTTTGTATTCTGCTTGTACCCTCATGGGTCATGCCTAAAAACAGACATTTCTTTGTCTAGTGTACTTACCCAGTTGTCAAAAACAAATAAATAAATAATATATATAATATGACAAAAAAAAACAATGTTAATGCCCATTGGGATTGTTACTACGCAAAATCTAAACCACACAAAAGTTGGAAATAAATTATTAGGCCTACAAACAGAATGTTCACAAAGTTTGGAAATGTGATGTTAGGGTTCTTGTGTCTAACTCTCACCGACCCTACCATGTTCCCTACCCTAATGACCTAGGGACATTCCACAAGTGCAGGGCCATACATCAATGTTACGGTACCTCATATGGGTCAACATGGTACATTGTTATCTAATAACCCTAAATCCCACCCCTTCCCCTTCTCTACCCACATGATTGATTGGAAAAGTACATGTTTAGAGTCATACTAAACAGGTTTGGTGTTTCGTATACATTACATACCTGTTGCTGCAATACTTTTGGGTGCATACCTGCAAAGGTTGACATCCATTATAACCTGTGCTTTACTTGGCACACACAATATTGTACACCCTTTGCAAGGCAGTGGAATTGTTATAAATTTAGTTGTGAGTTGCTTTCTTTAAGACTCATGCTGTACTTGGAAATAGTTAAAGCAAGTTATGTTTGGCACATGTGGGTTATTTTATGCAGGTCTTGTTGCAGCTGAATAAACAACCCCCCCAGCACAGCCTTTTAGGATAGTACTAGACCTGTAGCTTTGCCTTGTGCTACCACCACCACATTGCGAGAAATCAGACTGTGAGCAGGTGGTCAGTTTGGCTAGTAGGTTTCAAAACTGTTAGCCAATTCAATGATATTTCGTGGGCATCATTTTCCAGGGCTCAAACATCACTTCCTTTATCAAAAAAGTATGTCAACTGCAGACAAGGCCAACAGACCAAAAGCACTGTATATGAGGTGAGGTTACTTTATTTATTGTAAAGTGAGCAGAGTGCAGATTTAACAGACTTATGCCTCAAGCAGGAACACAGATGACCGGATCAAAGGTTCCCAAATATTTTGCCTCCAAATATGAGGCTTCAACGGGGAGCAGATATGATCAAAGTTAGCTTTGTATTTATATAGTTAAATTATAGAACTGACATGAGATTATCGTGACCAAGCATTTTTCAGTTAGTTAAATACAGCAGTAATCAGCTCATAAATTTAACCTACTATTTAAAAAAAAAAGAGGCAAACTAAAGTGCAAGATTAAATGGTGTTAAATAAGTGCATGGTGCAAAATCTTAAAAACAAAGTGCACTTTGGCAAGGCAGACAGTATTTGAGCCTAAGTATTACATTTAAATAAACACATTAGATTATAAGTTCCATGTCATAATGGTGATTTCAGAACCATGAATAGCATATCAGCAAGTGCACATTGTCAAAAACAAATACAGAGACTGTGCTACGCTGACAACTACAACTGTGACACTCTATCTCACCAAAAAACCAAATGTTTTATGCAGGGGGCACACCCTTTCTTTATATAATCAGCTCCGAAGGGGGAGCCTGACACTGGGGTACAGGCAAAGCTTCAGAAGGGGGCTATTTGGGGGGGACTGCAGACTAGGGCACACATCCAGGGAGATTGGGAATGGGACACGGGACTGGGACACCCCAAAAAAATAAAGCACCACACTACAAAACCATAAAAAATTACCACGCCCCTTACCCAGCCATGAACCCCATGCCTTCTGTGGCTTAGCCATTGGTGTGATCCAGTATACCAAGTGAGCAGCTTGACAGCATTGCCCACACTTCCTCTCATATTCTTTCCTATGTCATGCCCTCTGACAATCACGCCATCCCTTACTCGCCATTATCTACCTCCAACAGTCACTGAGACCCCTTTCACAAACCCTCCATGCTCGCTGTCTTCCTAGGCTCTACAAATGAGTTGCACAAAACCCAGTCACTCATTTGCAATTTGCCATTTGACAGTATACCTAGATGATATTGGAAGATGCTGAATTAATAATGATTGTCATCAATTTTTACAAGATAATGTCAAACAGAAGAAAGGATGACATCCCTAAAATACAAAGAACTATGTTTTTCAGACATACTACCGTGCAACAAACTACAAGAAGCCTTTAAACAAGAGCATGAATTATATCCCTGTATTCATTATTGAAATGCACAGTGCTATCTTTTTCAGAAAGACTGCAATGCAAAAACATTTCTAAATATAAAACGTTTAGCTTTTTTTTTATTACTTGTTCATTCTCTTTCTGCAGTACTCAGCCTTCTTGTCAGTATGTGTAGACATATTCCAAATCATCACCTTAGATAATGCCACTGTAAAGCATGAATCATCCTGATAAAGTGCAAAAACAAATAATAAGAAAATTCATTGTCTGCCCCAGTGGCCTAATGGATAAGGCACTGTCCTCATAAGCCAGGGATTGTGGGTTCGAGTTCCACCTGGAGTGAGATGTTTGAAGAATTACTGGATAATGTGAAATTGGTAGCTTATTCTGCAGTAGTTAACTCTGCATATAAATGAAATATACTAGTTAGGAAAAAAACTAAACAGCAGCCTGCAAAGGTCTCTCTAACCATAGGAGCACAGGATCCAAGACAGCATGGGTTTACAAAAGGAAGATCCTGTCAAACTAATCTCATAGATTTCTTTGACTGGGTAACCAGAGTGGTGGACAAACGGGGAGCAGTTGATGTTACCTACCTTGACTTCAGCAAAGCTTTCGATACTGTTCCACATAGAAGATTAATTAATAAGCTGGGTAGGCTCGGGGTGTGTCAGAGGTTGGTCAACTGTGTGGCAAACTGGTTGAGAGGCAGAAAACAGAGAGTGGTGGTAAATGGTATACAGTTAGAAGAGATGCAAGTCACAAGTGGGGTACCTCAAGGAAAGGGGTCATCCTTAACTTTTTTTTGCATTAGCCAGCAGGGCAAGTTGATTCAAAATTGCACTAGCCCGCAGATGGTTGTATTAGCCCTTAATTATAATGGCAAATTTTGATCACTTATACAGGAAATTATGTAAGCCAAGAAATACTCTGATTTATTGCACATTTATCCTGCTTTGATATTGCTTCCAGCTCCCCAGCAGAAAAAAAAGACTGCAATGCCATCACACACAGTGAGTCCTCCCCCTCCCATTTTTTGTACCATGGCCTCCTGTCTTTATCTTTCTACCATCCCAACCCCTCCCTCACCAAACCAAAGGACATCACAGCAGCAAATATTCAATCAAGCAGTCCTAGCTTTGCACACATAATAGCTAACGTCATCACGCACCTCACAACACTGTCACCACCACCCACAGGGCAATGAACAGAGTTAGGCAGAAAAATACACTCTCAGCACCCACCCTATAGTCAAGTGGAGACCTGCACTTTTGGAAGTTTGTGTTCAGTCTCAAGTGAGCCAGTAGCACATCTAAGATTTCTTAGGGGTGGGAGCTACACAAACCTAAGGGGCTTGAGAATGACATTATTATTTTAAAAGCAATGATTTTAATATGCTGTGTCCCAACAATAATAGATTTTTCTTTAACATTGTCCTTTCATCAGCCCAGGGGAAATAGTACTCAGGCATAGTTCGGACCCCCTACACTTGCCAGTAATGGTAGCCATGGATTTGTGGATGGTAATTTCAGAGTCTGGTCTGCAGTGGTGTCCATGGAAAGAACAGAGTTAGGAGATTTGGTGAGGAGAAGGAAGTTATTGTAAGGCTGGGATAAAACCCACCACCTGCAGAGCTGACTCTGTATGCCTCTTCACATTTTGTCACTGAAATGTTGGATACAGACACTCAAAATGTAGGGAAATGGGGCACTGGTCTTAATAATATGAGTCAAATTAAGAGACACATTCAGAAAACTGGAAGCCAGTGACTTAACAGCACTCTTACCCTTAATCACACCTTGGACAATAGCTGAAAGTCCTAACAGTAGAGTGATAATGACTCATACTAAGTCTTTTGTGGGATTCCCCCTCTTGAACTGCCAGATAATTGCAGCTCTTAATAAGCTGTTAATCACACCAGGCCATCTGGAACATTGAGAGAGGTTAGCATGAGGACTAGAGCCTGCTAAAGTAGAGAATTTAACTTCATTAACAGCCTTGAAAACCTGCACTAGTCAAGGCGGGCAAGTAGACAGTTAGCTGCACTAGCCCTGGTCAATTTGCACTAGTGTTTGGGCTAGTAAAACAATGTTAAGATCTACCCCTGATCAAGGATCAGTCCTGGGACAAGTCCTCTTCAATATCTTCATCAGTGACATTGCAGGAGGGTAAGGTTTGTCTGTTTGCAGATGACACCAAGATTTGCAACAGAGTAGATGATCCATATGGGGTGGACAGAATGAGAAGAGATCTGGATAAACTAGCAAAATGGTTGGAAGAGTGGAAACTGGGGTTTAATACAAAGAAGGGCAAGATCATGCACATAGGGAAGAGAAACCCTGAAGCCACCTATAGGCTGGGAGGGGAGTTGCTGGCAGTCACAAGGGAAGAAAGAGACTTTGGCATTATCATCACTGATGACCTGAAATTATCCAAACAGACCACTAAAGCAGTAGGTAAGACTATGGGGATGCTAGGGTGTATTAGTAGGGGTATCACAAGTCAGAAGAGGGAGGTAATGATCCCTCTTACAAGACAATGGTTAGGCCTCATCTAGAGTACTGTGTGCAGTACTGGAGGCCATACCTTCACAAGGACATTAACTAAATTGAGGCAGTCCAGAGAAGGACAACCAAAATAGTGCAGGGACTGCATCAGAAAACGTATGAGGACAGATTATCGGAGCTCAATATGTACACCCTAAAGCAAAGGAAGGAGACAGGTGATATGATCAAAACATTCAAACTCCTTAAGGGCATTAACAAGGTGAAAGAGTCTAACATGTTTCAATATAAGAAAAATAGCAGGACAAGAGGACACAGCATGAGATTAGAGGGAGGCAGATTAAGGGGTAATGTGAGGAAGTTCTTTTTCACAGAAAGGGTGGTGGATGCATGGAATGGCTTACCACAAGAAGTGGTGGCTATGAATACAGTGCAGGGCTTCAAACAGGCATGGGATAGGCATAAGGGAGCAATACAAATGACTATGAATAGATAGGCCACTGACAGAGCAAAGGCTGATGGCACATTTATAAGGTAGAAAAAGAAATGGGCAAACTGGATGGGGCTTGCGGTCCTTATCTGCCATCAACTTCTATGTTTCTATGTTCTATGTTTTGCAACCTTGAAATCTCAATGAATTTAGAGAAATAATCAACCATTGCTAGATCATTTTCTCAGTCCAATTCAAATAGGTCAGCCCCAGCTTTTTGGCAAGGTATCCGGTATCTCATGTGGCTGCAGTGAGTCTCTGGATTGTGCTTTCCTGCATTTGTTGCAAACATCACACTTTGTTATCATGTCACTAATTTGACGATTCTTCTCTGGCCAGAATAGCTCTCTGGCCCAGTGCATTCATTTTTCAATGCCCAAGTGGCTGTTGTGCAATCTAACATATCTGGTCTCAAAGATGTGGGCACTATCGGTCTCTCTTCCTTTAGCAAAAGTCCGTTTTCAACTAAGATTTACTCTCTGAACAGCCTGTACTGCCTTATCTAAGGAAGGATTCACTGATGCTTGCTCATGAGGCCACCCATTTAAAACAGTGTCTCTCAATTTGACCAAAGCAGTTTCTCTGTTGGTTTCTTGCTGAAATAATTCTACTTTCTCATCACTAATAGGCAAGTAGTCCACTGTATGAACCTCATATTTGTTTAACTCAGTCTGTGGCACAGGCTATTCTCCAATGGCCCTAGTCATGGTGTCTGCTATGTGAAGTTCTTTGCCTGCTTTGTACTGCACTCTCAAATCATACCTTTGTAATTTTAACATCATGCGTTGGATTTTTGGTGGGGCTGTGACCAGTGGTTTCTTGAAAAGGCTCTATAAGGGCTTGTGGTCAGATTAAAAATGCACCCTTGATCTGCCATAAATATGTTGGTGGAATTTTGAACACCCAAACACAATGGCCAATGTTTCTCTCTCAATTTGTGCATAATTTCTCTTAGCCTTGTTAAGTGATCTAGAAGCAAAAGCAACAGGCCTGCCCTCCTGCAACAAGCCTTTTGGCTCTGACTTTTTCTGCTACTGTATTTGAGAACCAAAGTGGTTTCCTTCTTCTTTTGCACTTCCTTTTCTGTCTAACACAATGGGATGTTGCTTCAAGTATTGCATCCTTAATGCTTGCCCACTTTGCCTGTATCCCCTCACCTGTGTTTCTTTTGCCAGGGCTAGCTTAACTCTGTTGGCCATCTTATCAAAGTCAGCTCCTCTGAAGTCCCATATTTTGCCTTGGAATGGGATGATTTAGATGTAGTAGCCAAATTGAACCATACCACGTGATGGTCACTGGCCCCCAGGTGACCTTCTACCTGGAGATCTGTGATCCTTTCTTTGTTAGTCAGTACTAGATCTAGGATAGCCCTGTCTCTTGTGGGTTGCTGTACCAGTTGTTTGAGGCCCTCCCCCTGCAGGGAATCCACTATGAGTCTAGTTCTGGCAGATGTTCCTGCTGGTATTGACCAATCTGTATCCGGCATGTTGAAGTCTTAACACGAGTGAAATGGCAATAAACCATATTAAATGACAATGCAAAGACATGGTATTCCAGAAATACTTGTGATGGATATTGGGCCGCAATTTGCCGGTACTGAGTTCAAAGACTTTCAAACAAAATATGAGTTCAAACATGTGACATCTTCACCAAAATATCCCCAAAGTACTGGGATGATAGAATGAGCCATTTAGACAATAAAGGGACTGTTTAAACAAGCATTTGTCAATGCCGAATGTTGTCTTGCTGGCACTGACATTGGTAGTGCAGGAGTTAGAGATGCATAATAGGAATGGCAGTGAAGTATTGAACTGAAGCCAATGCCAACCCCACCCTGCAGAGAGTGTCAGGTGCTGGGGTGTGCCTTTGGGTCATCAGCTATAATGGTCATGCCATTCTACCTCACCCTACCCTGTAGACACTGATAAGTGTTGTGGTGTGCTTTGGGGTCTTTGGGCATTATACTTACCCCATTCCATAAAGAAATACACTGAGGTGGGTGCAGTATAGGAGAATGGGTTGAACTTTAGGGGTGAACACTCCAAGGCAGACCTCGATGCCTGTCACTAGCTGCAAGGTGGGGGTGGTGTTAGAATGGCATGAGCATTACAGCTAATTATCCCAAGTCACACCCCTGACACCTGTCAGTCTCTACAGGGTGGGGAGTTACAGTTGGAAATGCTAACGACGTAGGCGTTTGTTGGTATTTGCGCTCCAAATATTCAACAAAGGATTTTTGTGACCTCACCTCATGAAGAGTGGCACTATCAGTTTGTTAGCTGAAAGGTAGGTTTGCACAGTGGCTATGCCATTTGGCGACACAGGGATGAAAACACATTTTGAGCAGGATGTGCAAAATGACAACTGTATTGTTCATGAGGAGGTGTAAAAAAATTGCAACGTTGAAAATCTGGAGTGAAAAGATGAAAAATTAGTAAAGTGATGAGCATGCATAGAAACTGAGCAACACAAGTCCATAACCCAATTATTTTTGGGATTTTTTTAACCACATTTTCAACATAGGCATTTTGGGACCTCCCCTCATGAACAGTGGTACTGTGATTTTGTTAATTCATCCCAAAGTTGATGTCCCACTGTGACCATGCAATTGTGAGCCACAGGTGAGAAAACACATTTTGGTCAGGATGTAAAAAATGTCAGCTGTACTGTTCATAAGGAGGTGTGAAAAAATGCCAGTGTTAAAATCAGGCATGAAAATATTGCATATTTGCAAAGTTACAAGGGTGCGCAGAAACTGTGCGATGCATGCTTGTAACACAGTCATTTTATGGATGTTCGTCACCAAATTTTCAACATCAGCATTTTAGGACCTCTGCTCATAAACAGTGTCACCGTCATTTCCAAAAACTGTCCCGAAAACTGATTTTGTACAGTGACCGTGATATTGTGCGCTGGACATACAAAAACACATTTCAGGCAGGATATGTAACATGACAGCTGGACTGTTCATAAGGAGGTAAGGGAAAATGCCAATTTAGAAAATCTGGAGTGAAAATATGACAAATTCATGAAGTTACGAGCATGTGTGGAAACTGAGCAATGCACACTCGTAAAACAGCCATTTTTTTTTTAATTTTTCCACCAAATTTGCAACATAGGCTTTTTGAGAACCCCCCTCATGAACAGTGGCACTGTCATTTCGATTATCAGTCCTGAAAGGTGATTCCATGAGTGACCAAAAAAATCACCTTCTGGGAGCAATAATGCCATGACAGTGACTGAATTCATGAGGAGGGTTCCCAATAACTCTATGTCGAAAATTTGGTGCCAAAATTCCCCAAAATAGCTGAGATATGCACCAAATTTGAAAAAACCCTATTTGTGCCATTATACAGCTTACCAGCATTTCTACAGTTCACGGTCGGCTTTGAAGAGTGCAGATGTGTTCCCAGTCACCCAAAGTTCATCGCACCAGGCTCCAGAGGTAAGTATTGGGTGAGTGGGGTGTGGGGAGGTGGGGAGACGGGGTGCTCAGAGGGTGGGTGTGGGTTGTGGGAGGGGGTAGGGAGACCACGAGGGACCATTTTCTTTTTTCACAGGTTTTTTAAAAAAAAAACATCGCCGGATGGTTTTTGTATTTCGGGGCATTTGGCAAGCTGGGGTGGGATCCCAACATGCCACCTGACTGTTTTGGGCGGGATGCTGTAGCTGACAGGGGATTGAGCACCCCCTCGGCACACAACAAAAGTGGGGAGGGGAAACATTATGCCGATGGGGAGTGGGCTCCCCCATCGACAAAATAAACAGGGATGAGGGACTCATGCCAAAAGGGATTGGGCCCCCTGTCAGCAAAGAAAGACTGTTCGGGGGGGTGCATGATGCCGAGGGGGATTGGGCACCCCCTCAGCATACATTTTAAATGGGATAGGGGGCATTATGCCGACGGGGAGTGGGCTCCCCATTGGCAAGTGAAGTGGGTCAGGGCAGTCTGCAGGCGCTGGACAGGCACATGGGGAGTCTGTGTTATTGTGCCACTGCATGACTGCAGTGGACCTTTTGTTAGATCTAGTCACCACTTGACGTATGCCTGGTATCAGCACCTGTAGCTGCCTTATTAGGGAATGAGGGATGCACCTTCTGATGAGTGCCCTGCATTCGCCCACAGTGACCACACCTCCAGATCTTCTAGTAATGCAATATGTTGACTGGTACATACAGGCGAGCCAACATAAAAAACACAGAGAGACCACAAAGGCCCACATATTTAGCACTCTTAGAGCTGAGGAATACACTGTTGGGGGGCTGGGATCACCAGCACAGCTACTTATGGGCAGAAGAGCCAGAACTTTGATGTCTGCCAGAGCCGAATTGTTCAAACCAAAAATACAAGAAGTTAATGTGTGAGTTGCACTGCAAGAAAATCAAGAAAAAGAGAAATCCTATTACTATTTGCATGCCAGAATGCTCCCAGCTTTGCAGCCAGGACAACCTGTTTTTTTTAAGAACACCTGAGAATACCTGGACTCCTGCAATTGTGGAGCACCATACTGAAGACCCATGGTCCTACTGTATGTGGTTCAAGTAAATGGTAAATTATACCAGAGAAACAGGAAAGAGCTATTGGTGACTCCAGACCCACGCCGATCCTCTTGGCCACAAGAATTGCACACCCGAGGAGAAGGAAAGAGGATACGGTAAGATGCTATAATGGAAGATGACATTATCACAGAAGTTCATGTAATGGAGGACCCACCACAAGTGACACTGAGGCAGCTGCATAGTGAGCCTCTGGGGCCGGCCCCACCCCTGAGCAGTCGGGATCAATTGTCTGCCACTAGCTCCAGCCCGAAGATCAGCTGGGTCAGTGGGTGGGAGATCAGAAGTCCCATCTGGAACCCTGATTACATAGACTAACAAAAAGTTTGAACTGCACAGAACTTTAATTAATTGTTGTGTTGGGGAGGGTCAACTTGAGAAGGGAGATGTAATGATGTGTATTAGTGCACCTGAGTTTCATATGCTACGCTTCTGCACATGTGCTAAGCAATCTATATAAGCCGTTGTTTGGCAGGCAGTAGCTTGCTCTTTTGCCAGTGTTATACCTGTGTTATACAGTACAGTGCTACCCGGTAAACTACCAAGAGCACTCCACTTACTTGTCTGCATGATTATTACAGCAGTCATGTTGAGGAAAAAGCACTTTCACTGTTTTTTTTGCTCTTCCCCAGCTTCTCTGACTGGCCACTCCTTCAGGTCACCATGGACCCTGCTGGCACTCATTCCTGCCACCACCTCACATTGCATCCCTCCCTGGGTAACCCGGCATAACCCTTCACCAGATGGGCCCCCCCCAAGTGGGAAGGCACCAGTGGGGACTGGTCAGCACACTCTATTTGGCCCAGGGTGCTGCTGAGGTGGTCTGCCTGTCCGGGACTTTTCGCAGTGGCGGGGGCTGGCTACCATCATCTGGTGGGCTGGGGAGCAGGTTTCCTCCATTTTCTCTCATGGGAGAATGACATGCTAGTGACGTCAAGGCATATGCCGATGTCTGTTATGCTTCCCTAGGCAATGGGTCCTAAAGCATTGCTGTTCTCCTGACCTCCACCAAGAGTCAGCAAGTGCTGGGCCACAACCCCTTCCTCCCCTGGGAGAAGGCAAGCAGTCATCAGACGCTTAAGCTTTCTCCCCTTGGCCGGCCCTCAGATGCCCGAGTCCGTTCCCCAACCTGGGTCACTGGCATCGCAGCAATGATCCTTTAAGCTGCACTGGCAGGCCAGCACTTCACTGGTTTTTAAAGTCTCTGACTGCAGCTGTGCTACTGACCAGCTGCAATCAGGTGATTAGGCCTCCAATAATGGCTGTCAGAGCCAGCATCCTGTGTGCTGCCTAGAACCCACCCTCAGTTCAGCTGCTCCTTCACACCTCCCTTGTTCTACTCCCTATCTCCTCTGCAGCATTTACTCACTGCCTATCAGTAAATTACAAGCTCTGATTTCACAGAAGGAAAAACTAAAAAAAAGAAGCCCAAACTCCTGTCCCTTTCTCCCTGTACCTGCTGTGTGGCTGATCACAGTCCTTTGGAGGAAAAAACACTTTCACTGATTTTTTAAGTCTCTGACTGCTGCCTCACTACTGGCTGGCTGTAGTCGTGTGATAGGCCTCAGTTAAATGCCATTGGAACTGGTGTACTTTGTGGCACCTAGAACCTACTCAGTGTTAAATCTCCCCCTGCCCCTTTCCTTGTTCCAGTCCCAATCTACTTCCAAACTCAGTCTCCATTTGGACATATTAACACAGCCACAGCCCATGTCTCCTTTAATACAGCTATCTCCTATCACTGCATTTATCAGCTGCCTGTTTATTTATTATGAAATGCTAACAATGTTTTAAAAATCCTACTTATAAAAATACTGTTAAAAATAAAAATATTATAATAATCATACAATTAAAATGCTCATGGTAATCATCTAATGTTTGCTTTGCACAGCTCTGTGAGAAAGCTGTTGGGGGGGGGTGGAATTTGTTACTTTTCTTTTGTGTGTAATGAGGTATTTTGTGAGGTCATGGCCTGGGCACCATCTGACTTTGTTGCTACATGATTTCTTCTGTATCATTATTGTATCATTGATAATATTTTGAAAGCCTTTGAGCGCCACCTGAACTGTACACAACTGACACTCTTTATGCCCCTTGTGTGAACTCTGGTATTCCTCCTTCCATTCATCTTCATCTAATTAAAAAACAACTGTACCTGATGGCAATATTATCATCCTACTACAGTATGGTAGTGTACTGTCCCCATTTGTGCTACCTGCTGAACCTCTGTCCACCCTGACAATTGTCTATTTTTGCTTCTTTTCCATCAAATTCAGCACATAAGGATAACAGATAATTAATTCTGAATAGTCCCAGAATTACCCCCAGAATTTGCTCTGGCCTGGAACCCTCCAAATAAAGTAAACCTCTGAACAACTATGGAATTCACTACAGTGTGTCTGGTGTGGTTAATTCTCTAACTAAACAAGCCTACTTGTCATTTATTAGGATTGTGTGGCTGTGAGCATATCAAAGGAATTCTTTTGGCATATGGCTTTAGTCTTTGTAGGCTTATTACTGAGGCACCTTGTGACATTATTTCCACATACGTAGAAACTTAGAATGTGACAGCAGATAAGGGCCACTGGTCCCATCCAGTCTACCCATTTGTTTTAACCTTTATTTTTTTCTGCACATGCTACTTGATCTGCATTGTGATCTCTCCCCCTCTTCCTCACCCCTATGATTCTCTTGTGCCTGTTCCAGGCATTTTTGAACTCCATCTCTGTTTTCAACCCCACTACCTCTGCTGGAAGGCTGTTTCAGGTATCCACCACCCATTCTGTGAAGAACTACTTCCTCATCTCCCTCCTGAATCCCCCCAGATTGATAGCATGCCCCCTTGCTCTTGATCACCTTTTTACTTTATTCACCTCAATGAGGTATTTAAAGGTCTGTATCTTATCCTCCTTCTCCTTCCTCTCCTCCAGGGTGTAAATATTTAACTCCTGAAGCCTCTCTTTGTAGGGCTTTTGATGCCAACCCAGCATCATTTTGGTAGCCCTCCTCTGGAAAACCTCCACTCTGTCTATGTCCTTCCTGAGACGTTATCTCCAGAAATGGACACAGTACTTAAGGTGGGGTCTTACCAGTGATCTATATAGGGGCAACATCACTGCCCTCTTTCTGTTGGTGATAGCCCTTTCTATGCAATCCAGTATCCCGATAGCCCTTCTGACTGTCTTATCACACTGTCTGGCCACCTTGAGGTCATCTGATATGATTACCATTAAGTCTTTTTCTTGCTTGGTCTCTGTCGGCATTACTCTGCCCAATTTGTACTCCACTCCTTGATTTTTAAGGCATAGTGCATTAATTTGCACTTGTTTGCATTAGAACCAGCTGCCACATCATTGACCACACTTTCAGTTTTTTCAAATCCCTGCCTAACCATTCAGCTCCCCCTCCCCCCGGAGTGTCTACCTCTGTTGCAGATGTTGGAGTTATCCAAAAAAAGAAAGACCTTCCTTTCCAGTTCCTCTGCCATGTCACTGACAGAATGTCCAGGAAAGTGGCAATCTGATACTTCCATTTAAAGTTAGGCTGCATGTGGTCTTACACTGAATGCTTCACTAATCTGTGTTATATCTGCCATTTGTCTCTAGTTTTGTACAGATTATATTAAAGAAAGCAGGGACCTAATTCTGAGCTGCAGATAGGGGCAGCACAAAATAGGTGGGTTGCATCTGCACACATTCACCACCTTCTGATATTGCTATACTCAACCTTCATAAGTGCAGTGAAATGCAGATTGCCTGTCTATATGTTATCTAATATAAATGGGGTTTACACCTGCTAACACCACATCATGCAGTCACAAACTTTGTGCAACATGGTCTTGCAATATGCTTCCAGAGCATTTTAGTATGCACAAATCTATATCAGTCTGGTGTGGTTGGGTATGCAACTATCCACTGGTTCTGGCAGACACACCTCATTCTTCCATGTAGTCTTTGGTATCCAGTTTTCCTTCCACTCTATTCCCTTGTTTCTTACATCTGTCATTGAGGCACAGGTCAGAAAACATAGAAAAACCTGGAGCAGCTGTAAAATTCACAAGAGTTTTATTATGAATAACAATGAAATAAAAAAATAAAATTGTTCAGTATAATTATTTACAAAGGCAAAATAAACAGAAGATGCATCATCCAAGTTTTCCTTCAATCTATGCGTGTCCTTTGCAAGCAATTGCAGCTCTGTCTTAGAAGTTCTTGCAACCCCCCCTTCTTAACAAGCATCCTGTTTTTTCTAAAATGTTCTTGTAAATATCAGGCATGTGCAGCTAGAACACAATGTCCCAAAACTGAGGCTCATTTTCCACAGCTTCTGCAAAAGGCTTACAAATTGCATTTCAGGTTGACCCCTTGAGTTCCCATTAGATTTTTGCAATCATCTTAAACTATAATTATATACTTATCAACAGTAACACTATATAATTTCTAAGCAAAGAGATCCTTATATCAGTTACATTTTCACATGATGATCTGCATATATTTTTATATCAGCAGATATGTAGGGGAGAAAAAGACAAACAGCAAAGGAAGACCGAGAGATAGTGAGAGGCAACTAATTGTGAAACTGTCGGTGTGATCAGATCCTAGCTCTCACAGGAAAATTTGGTTGTGCAACCATACAGACAAGACACAGGAAAGGTGGGAAGAGAACAGAACAGATCCCTGCATTCAAACTATCTATAACAACTGGGACAGGGTCCTATTGGACCCTGTCACATACACTCCCCTCCTTAAGAGGAAACCTGTTTTATCAAACAGGTTTCCAAAACTTTCTATTAATTCTCTAATAATATTAGCTGCTAACTTTCAGAAATTAAGCACATGTGCAGTATCATTTTTTTCTGTAACAGTAAAGCAAACAGTAAAATTTAAACTCACACATTTGCTTTTCAACCTTCTGAACCCTCAATTACTGATCTATATCGTGACAGAAAATCAGCATTGCTATTCTCTTTACCAGATTTGTGCAGCACCTTGAATTTAAATGGCTGTAGTGCCAGGTACCACCTTATGGTTCTGGAATTTTTATGATCTGTTATAAGTACAGAGTCAGTTCCTAGCAAATAAAACTTCAGTGACTTCATGGTTCACTTTGCTGCTAAATATTCCTTTTCAATGGTGGAGTACCTTTTCTCTCTGTCATGCAACTTCCTACTTATGTACAGTATAGGATGTTCCATTCCATGTGTATTTTGACTCAGTACTGCACCTAGGCCTACCTCTGATGCACCTGTTTGTAACAAAAATGGTTTCTCAAAGTCTGGGCCTCTCAAAACAGGGGCTGTATATAAATCAGCCTTAATGGCTTGAAAAGCTTAATCACACTCTGGGGTCCATTTCACATTATTTTGGTACTGTTTTTCATGAGTTCAGTGCAGGGTATCGCTAACTCAGCAAAGTTGGGAACAAATCTCTGATAATAATCAGCCAGCCCTAAAAATGACCTGGCATATTTCTTTGTTTTAGGGACAGGGCTGCTAGCTACAGCTTCTATCTTAGAAACCTCTGGTTTGACTTCTCCATTTCCCAAAACATAGCCCAAATATCTATTTTCCTGTATGCCCAATGCGCATTAAGTAGGATTAATAGTCAGAGCTGCATTTTCGATAGCTTGGATAATTGCTCGTAGGTGTTCCAGGTGGCTTTTCCAGTCTGGACTGTACACCACAACATCATCCAGGTACGCAGCACAATAACCAGTGTGAGGTACTAAAATTACATCCATGTACCACTGGAATGTAGCTGGCTCACCATGTAAACCAAATGGAATGGTAGTGAACTGATAGAATTCAACAGGAGTGACAAATGCAGTTTTTCTCTGGATTATTTAGCTAAAGGGATTTGCCAATAACCCTTGGTGAGATTGAGGATACTGTTATACTTTGCACTCCCCAGTTTGTCCACCAAATCATCTATTCTGGGCATAGGATAATTGTCAAATTCTGACACTTGATTAAGTTCCCTAAGATCAAGGCAGATTCTAACACCCCCTTCATTTTTGTTTACAATTACCATTGGAGATGACCAAGCACTCCTCGACTCCTCTATGATGCCCAATTATTTCATTTTTTCTATTTCTTTAACCACATCAGTTCTGAACCGTTCTGGTAACCTGTATGTCTTTTGCCTAATAGGGCGAGCATTTTTCGGCACTATTACGTGTTCAATCCCTTTTGCTCAGCCTGGTACTGTGGTAAAAGTACCGTTAAATGTCTTTAGCAAGTTACAAATTGTTGTGGTTTGTTCAGAGGTTAAGGAAACATTCGCCTTTACAGCATCCGCAGTTACATTTTGTTCTGGTCTATCATAAATTACATCAATATCTTCTTTATCAGTTTCTGGTAAAACTCACAAAGCAGCTTTTGACATTTTTAACCCATTTCTTCAGGAGGATAGCATGGTATATCTTACTAGGATTTTTTTCTGTCAGGGGTCTCAATCTCATAGTTAACGGTGCCAGTATGTCTAAGCACTTTATAAGGCCCTTGCCACTTCGTTAACAGTTTATTTTCTGTTGTGGGTAACAGTAGCAAAACTTTTTCAACTGGCTCAAAACCTTTTTCTTTTAGCCCATGGACATAATATACCTTCCTCTGCTTTGGGGTCTCTCCCTGATAACTATGGGCAATTTCAACATATTTTGCCAGCTTCTTTCTTAGGGCACACATATATGATGTTGTAGATTTTGTTTCTTAGTGGGGTTATCTTCCCATGTTTCTTTTATCACATCCAGTGGCCTTCTTGGCTGTCTATCATACAGCATTTCAAATGGTGAAATCCCTGTTGATGTCTGTGGCACTTCTTTGCAAGCAAAAAGTAGGTAAGGCAAGTATTGGTCCCAATCTTTCCTTTCCCCTTTTACAAACGTTTTTAACATGTGTTTTAGGGTTTGGGTAAAAAGCTCAACAAGACCGTCTGTCTGAGGGTGATGGGGGAGGTTGCTTTGGCAGTGATACCTAGTAGTCTGTACAGCTCCTTAAGTAATGCAGCACCAAAATTACTACCCTGATCAGTAATAATTTCTTTAGGTATGCCCACTCTGCTAAAAAGTTTTGCAAGCTATGCTGCCACTTTTGAAGCTGTGACAGTATGCATTGGAACTGCTTCTGGGTATCGAGTAGCATAGTCACATACTACCAGGATAAATCTATTACCCTTTTTACTTTTGTCTAAAGGACCAACCACATCCATTGAAATTCTCTCAAAAGGCACATAAATAAAGGGTAGGGGCACCAGGGGCACCTTCTCTTTTCTACTGACTGGTGCTATTTTCTGACACTCTGCACAGGAATTATAATAGGTAGCAACATCTACATGAATTCCAGGCCAGTAAAATCTATACAGCAATCTGGCAAGGGTGCTATCCCTCCCTGAGTGACCAGCCATAGGACTATCATGTGCTATCTGTAACAACTCTGTTCCATACTTCTGTGGTATAACCAATTGTTCTATCTGCTGCTGTGTCTGAGATATAACCCAAACTATACAGTAATCCATTACATTTTTTAAACATTGGTCCACCCTGCTTTGGTTTCACCTCCAGCTGCTTATAATAATCCTGGAGAGAAACATCATTAACTTGCTCTGAAAGAAAGTCACAATCAGTTATCAGCTTAGTTTCAACATTTTCATATTTTAATCCTTCATGTCCATCAGTCATTTGTTGCCACAGTTTCTTCAGGCATCATCTTTCTTTCCTGGATTTATGGATCTTGGATCTGTGCTCAAACAAATCTGAATCAAAATCAGCAAAAGAAAAAGAGTCCCCACCATCTGAAATTTTCTTTGCCTGAGCTCTTGTCACCACAGCAGCTGAAACATCAGGATTTACTCCTTCTTTGATTAAATCAGTAAATCCTAAAAAGTCATTTCCAATAATCACAGATATTGGTAACTTAGGTAATACCCCCATTTTCATTTGGTGCAACACACCCTTAATGGTCAGAGTCACTTGGGTGGTGGGATAGTGTTGAGTGTCCCCATGGATGCAGATGACACCAGTACTTGGTCCTTTTGTACAGTGTTTTCCCAGCACTTCATCATGCACTAGGTTATGTCTGCTTTCCAAATCAATGAGTCCCTTTACAGTCTTATCTCCCACCTTCACATCTGTTAAGTACTTGCCCCAATTTGCCAAGGACAAATCTGCTCTAGTGCCACTTTCCTTACTACGGTGGTTCCTTGCCATATGGCCTGGCTTATTACAGTTATAGTAAAGAACATCTTTGGGCACAGATTTCTTACCCCCACCTGAGTTCTTATCAGGCTTGGAGTTTAAATGGGAAAAAGAGTGTCTTACCAGTTCTTGGCTGTTACCTCACTGCTGTGGCATTAATCTGGCCATTTGGTAGTCCTCAGCCAAAGAAACAGCTTTTCCCCACTTTCTGATCTGTATTCCTTTACTCAAAGCTACACATCTGTAGGCAGGATATTGATGAATTGCTCCTTGGCAAATGTGTTGATAATCTGTGGGACTGTTTTGCCCTCTGGTTGGAGCCATTTTATCAGGAGTTCCCTGAGTTGGGTGAAGGCTTCTCGAGGATTGTCAACTGAGTTGTACTTCAGAGATAGAAAACTCTGCCTGTAGATCTCTCCTGAGATGTCATATCTTTTCAGGATTTTGCTTTTCACCAGGTCATAGTTTTCTCACTGTGCAGTGTCCATATTGCTGTAGGCAAGTTGGGCTTTCCCTGTCAGGTAGGGTATCAGTCTGATTGTCCATTGCTGCTTTGGCCATTTGCCGGTTGTGGCAACTCTTTCAAAAGTTGTTAGGTATGCCTCAATATTATCCGATGGACACACATTTGTACATGTAATGGCTTCTAAGTTGCTTGTGTTTTGTTGCTCACCTGGATCTGTGTCAAATCCTCTGCCTTTGATAGCTTGCAAGACATCTAGCCATTGCTGCTCCTATTGCTGCATCTCTTCTCTCCTCTGTGCTTCTAAATGTTGAATCTCTTTTTTACCTGTGCTTCTCCATCTCTTTTTGTTGTATCACCCACCATTTGAAAAAGTGCATCAGGCTTTCAGGTTCTGTCACTGCCTGTTCTTTTTCCATAACTTGTACTGGCTGTACTATCCCAACTTTGACTTCTGTCTCTGCTAGTTTGGCTGCCATTCTCCTGGTAACCACTCCTGGACTTGCTGCTGCAGAATTCATACCTTTCTTTATGCTTTCCTGGTACTAGATCCAGTAACCATGCACAAAACTCCTGACTTGGAGTATGCACAGCATAAATCCCACTTAGGCAGACACCATCTGTCATTGAGGCACAGGTCAGGAAGCATAGAAAAAACAGGAGCAGTTGTAAAATTTGCAACAAGAGTTTTATTATGAATAACAATTAAATAAAACAAGCATTTGTCAATGCCGAATGCTTGCGTGCTGGTATTAGCACTGGAAATGCAGGAGTTAGAGAGATGTAGAATGAGAATAGCAGTGAAGTATTAAACTTCAAGCCAACCCCACCTGCTCCCTGCAGAGTCAGACAGGCATTGGGGTATGTGTTTGGTTCATCACCCATAACGTTCATGCCATTTCACGTCACCCTATCCTGCAGACACTGACACATGTTGAGGTGTGCCCTGGGGTGTTCGACTGTACAGTCACCCCATTCCATAAAGACATACACTGAAATGGGTGCAGTAATATAGAACGGGGTGAACTGTGGGGAAGAATAGTTCAAGGCACACCTCAATGCCTGCCACTGGCTGTAGGGTGGTGGGGTGGGGATAGAATGGCATAAGCATTACAGTCGGCAACCCAAAGGCATACCCCTGATGCCTGTCAGTCTGTACAGGGCGGGACATTATGGTTAGATATCCTAATGCCCTGGGCGTTTGTTGGTATTTACACTACAAATTTTCAACATGACCTTTTTGTAACTCCCACCATGAGGCATGAAAGCACTTGGGACCTCTTCTCATGAACAGTGGCACTGTGATTTTCTTAATGTGTCCTGAACTTTGAGTTCCCACAGTGACTGTGCCATTCTGTGCCAGATGTACGGACACCCAGATTGGGCAGGATGTGAAGAATGACAGCTGTACCATTCATAGGGAACTGTGAAGAGATGGCAATGCTGAAAATCTGTAGTGAAAATATTAAAAAGACACAAACTTCCTGGCTTATGTGTGAACTGCGGAACACAAGTGCATAACACAGTCATTTAGTAGAATTGTTTCATCAAATTTTCAACATAGGCATTTTGTGATCTCTGCTTATGAACAGTGTCACTATGATTTTCCCAATCTGTCCCGAACATTGATTTCCCACAGCTACCATGCTATTGTGCGCCAGATGTGTAAATGCATATTTTGGGCAGGATATGAAAAATGACAGCTGTATTGTTCATAAGGAAGAGTGCAAAAATGCCAATGTTGAAAATCTAGAGTGAAAATATTACAAATGCATGAAATTATGAGGGTGCGTGAATACTGCGCAATGTACACTTGTAACACAGTAATTTCATGGATTTTTGTCACTAAATTTTCAACACAGGCATTTTAGCACCTCTGCTCATGAATAGTGTCACTGTGATTTGGTTTTAATCTGTCCTGAACACTGACTTCCAACAGCAACCACGCTATTCTGTGCTGGAAGCGCAAAAACACATTTTGGCCAGGATGTGAAAAATGACAGCTGTACTGTTCATAAGGAGGTGTGAAAAAATAGCAATGTTGAAAATCTGGAGTGTAAATATTACAAATTCGTGAAGTTACGAGCAGGCATGTAAACTGCACAACGCATGCTTGTAACACAGTTATTTTTTGGTCATCCATCACCAAATTTTCAACATAGGCATTTTAGGACCTCTGCTCATGAACAGTGTCACTGTCATTTTCTTACTGTGTCCCGAACACTAATTTCCCACAGCAACCATGCTATTCTACACTGGTAGTGTGAAAAAACATTTTGGTCAGGATGTGAAAAATGAGACCTGTACTGTTCATAAGGAGATGTGTAAAAATGCCAATGTTGAAAATCTGGAGTGAAAATATTACAGATATGTGAAGTTACCAGCATGCTTGGAAACTGCACAACTCACGCTCATAAAACAGTCATTTTTTTGGATTTTTTTCACCAAATTTGCAACACAGGCTTTTTGAGAGCCCCCTCATGAACACTTGCACTGTTGTTTAGTTACTCGGTCTGGAAAGGTGATTCCGTGCAGTGACCATGAAATCACCTTTCAGGACTGAATAAAGCCATGACAGTGCCTGAATTCATGAGGAGGGCTCCCAATAATCCCATGTTGAAAAATTGGTGTCAAAATTCCCCAAAATGCCTGAGATATGCACCAAAGTTGAAAAAACCCTATTTATGTCATTATACAGCTTACCGGCATTTCTTCAGTTCACAGTCAGTTTTGAAGAGTGCAGACGTGTTCCCGGTCCACTGAAGATCATCAAGCTAGGCTCCGGAGGTAAATATGGGTAAGGGGGGTGTGGGTGAGGTCAGTAGAGGGGTGGGTGTGGGTTGGGGAGAGGATGGCGACCAGCGTGGAACTATTTCCTTTGTTTCAGGAGATAAAAAAATATAAAAGACATCACAGGAAGGTTTTTTTTCCAGGCTTGTTTCCAGCACACTGGGGTGGGCTCCCAGTGTGCCACCTACCTTTTTTGGGGTGAGGAACAGAAGCTGATGGGGATTGGGCCCCCCGTTGGCAAAGAATGACTGCTTGGGGGCCCATGATCCCGAGGGGGATTGGGCACCCTCTTGGCACACAACAAATGCGGGACAGGGTTACATCATGCCGACAGGAAGTGGGCTCTCCTGTTGGCAAATTAACTGTATCGGGTGCTGCCGATAGGGGGATTGGCCACCCCCAATCGGCTTTCATTGGGCCAAGAGGCAACAGAAAGCTGCTACCATGTTTAATTTAATTGTTACACTTGGGAAGGTACCACCTGCAATGATGGATCTCTCCCTCATTGCAGTGGAATGGCTGATGATGCAATGACAAGATGGCCCCTCATTGCAGCGGTGAAAATGTTTCAACTTGGTGGCACTTTTGGAGACTAGTGTCATTGGCACACTGTGCCTCCATTGGTACACCAGTGCCAAGCCCCCAAATGCAGTGCCTCCATTTGCTGCCACAGTGTCACACCTCCACAACCTGCTTCTCTCCTAAGCTGCCACACAATGTTTCTTGCACATGCACGCAAGCAAACATAGAAATAAAATTGTTCAGTATAATTATTTACAAAGGCAGAATAAACAGAAGTTACATCTGAGTTTTCCTTCAATCTATGTGTGTCCTTTGCAAGTAATTGCAGCTCTGTCTTATAAGTCCTTGAAACTGACCCTTCTTAACAAGCATTCTGTTTTTTTCTAAAATGTTCTTGTAAATGTCAGGCATGTGCAGCTAAAACATAATGTCCCAGAACTGAGGCCCCTTTTCCACAGCTTCTGCAAAAGGCTTAAAAATTGCATGTCATGCTAACCCCTTGAGTTCCCATTAGCTTTTTGCAATCATCTCAAACTATAATTATATACATTTCAACAGTAACGCTATATAATTTCTAAACAAAGGGATCCCAATATCAGTTACATTTCCATGTAATGATTTACCTATATTTTTATATCAGCAGATATGTAAGGGAGAAAAAGACAAACAGCAAAGGAAGACCAAGAGCCAGCGAGAGGCAAATAATTGCAAGACTGTTGGGGTGATCAAATGCTAGGTCTCACAGGAAAATTTGGTTGCGCAACCAGACAGACAAGAGACAGGAAAGGAGAGAACAGAACATATTCCTGCATTCAAACTCTCCATAACAACTGGGACAGGTTCCTATTCAACCATGTCACAACATCCATTTAAGTTTTCATTTGATTTCATTTTCATAAAATTTCTTGTCACTGGTGGGATCATGAATCCATCTCCCAACTATTCAACGCAGCACACATCCCTGGTGTCCCAGAGGACACCTCTCCCACTCCTGACCCTATGGTATGCCCTTGATGTAAACTCATCCTGGCCATTTAGTGGACTCTCTGACCCTAAGACCTATATAGACACTTAGCTGATATCTACTGGTATTCCTCCCAAATTTTGGTGTATCCACCAACCTGCTTACACAGCTGCAAGCTGTCCCTCCCAAGTTACAGACTGTTTTTGGTAGGTAGTAGCCTAAAGAGATTGTGGCATTCTAGAATTCAGTGGTGCAATGGCCACAGCATGCTGTGACATTTATGACCACTTTGTGTTGACTTTTCTATCAACAAAATGGGCCTAGTCCATTTTAAAGCAGAGTAAAAAAAAGATACACAGAGTTGCTACCCTTTCACATATATCTAAGTAGCCACTTCATTCCACGTCATAGGATCAAAACAGCTCATATGAACGATGGGAGATGCATATGTTTTGTACTTGCCTACCCATGATAAAGGACTACAACTTTGGCACTTTAGCAGAAAGTCCAGAAGTGCCACAGTCTAGGGCTTGTAACATGTTCAGTCTGTGAGTGGAGGCTTGTAGAGTATCAGCTCTTAAAAATACAGTACCTTCCAAGAACTTCTGGCATTTGACCTTTGTACTACTGTAGTTGTGATCCAATAGATTATGATGGGTACTTGGGATGATACAGGTACTTGGAAGGTACTTCATGATAGATAGGCAGAACTAAATGGGGGTTACATGAGGACTGGGGCAGCCAGAGAGGTTATACACATTATAACAATATGATATGGTATTACCTATGTAAGGAATAATGTATGGGTGACCATAAACAACAAGCCTGTTTTTCCATTGAGGGGTCAAGATAAGAGCATACAGATCATGAGAGAAAATCTCCATGTTGGAAGGTCCATGTTGTTATCTTGATTTTGAGATGGAAACTCAAGGCAAGTTGTTTATGATCACCACTGTTTTATCTTTTATAATATATGGTTCTGTAGTGGGAATGAGCATACAGTGCCAAGTGCAAGTAAAGAGAGACAGAGACAGTGAGATGAGGAGCAGCTCTGCCAAGTAACTGCTTCCTATATATAAGCAAAATGTAAAATCTGGTACAGAAAGAGTGAGTGCTTACCTTTATAAAGAGAGTAAGAGAGCAGAGTAGTGGCTTCACCTACAGCATGCTACCATGCTCTGAGTGGAATCCCCTCACACACTCTGAGAGCGGGCATTACAAACTGCTAGTGTGGTTGTTAAGGTAGGCTGTAGCCTGCATAAGTAATACTCAGTGAAAATGAAAGTGAGTGCCAGGCAGAAGTCAGTGTGAGAAGGGACACAGTTGCACTTGATGATAGAACATGCATAACAACGTTTGAGTAGCCACTGATTTGCATACACAATAAACTCTAACCACATACTATTAACCATATTATGTGTGATGTTTCATTCAGCTCTACGATGCTGATTTGACAACAGTTTTGTCGACCAGCATCACAGCAATGGAATTTATGATGTCAGAATCACAGAGGACAGGGTGCTAGAGGGACTAAGGGCACTGAGGGTGGACAAGGCACTGGGGCCAGATGGCATTCACCCTAGGGTACTTAGGGAGCTAGCAGAGATCCTGACAGGACCACTGGCAGATCTGTTCTGTACATCATTGAACACAGGCTGCATGCCACAGGACTAGAGGATGGCACATGCAGTGCCCATTCATAAAAGTGGCCCAAAGGATGATCCAGACAACTACAGACTGGTGATTTTTACTTTAATTGTGGGAAAACTCATGGAGTCAATCTTAAAAGAGAGGCTGGTGACCTTTTTGGAAGACAATGGGCTCCAAGACGGCCATCAGCACGGTTTTGTATTGGGAAGATCCTGCCAGACAAACCTAGTCGAGTACTATGACTGGGTTACCAGGGAAATGGACAGGGGCCATTCTGTGGATATCCTATATTTGGACTTTAGCAAGGCCTTTGACCCGAAGCCACATTGGAGGCTGGGGGGAAAACTGAAATACATTGGGGTGGAGGCAAAAATTGTCAACTGGATTAGCAACTGGCTGAGGGGGTAGGCAGCAAAGGGCAGTGGTGTGGGGGGAACTCTCATCTCCAAGGGATGTAATGAGTGGGGTGTCCCCCGGTTCAATACTGGGAACAGTGCTGTTCGAGATATTCATAACCAATATTTCAAACAGGATCCAAAGTAGGAATAGTCTGTTTGCAGATGATTCTAAGATCAGTCCAGTGGTAGATGACATAGAGGGGTGGAGGGGGTGCAGGAAGACCTGACCAAACTACAGGAATGGTCAGAGACATGGTAGTTGGGGTTCAACACCAAGAAGTGCAAGGTACTGCACTTTGGAGTAAGGAACCAGTGGAGGAAATATCAGTTGGGAGGGACACAGCTGGAAAGCATAGTGGAGGAAAAAGATCTAGGCGTACTCGTAACAGGGAATATGAAGCACTCAGCTCAGTGCAGGAAGGTAGCTACAAAAGCAAACAAGATGCTGGGGTGCATAGTGAGGGGAATCCCCACTAGGCACCTGCCTGAAGACAGAACTGCATATAATTCCATATTTTATCTAAAATGTAAAGTAACCTCAAACTAATTTACACAATATTTATCTCATTAACCAATGATTTTAAACTTTAGGTGATGACATCACAGCTAGTAGGCCCATATATGTGTCTTCGGTTAGTGTGAACTGAGCCTTTGATAAAGGTCCCTGTTCAAAACGTGTCAGGTGGGCACATAAGTGTCTCTTGAATAAAGCTGATTTTTTTGACTATAGTGGAGTCTGCTTAAAATTTTGAGGTGGTGAGTATGTTTTTTTTTTAGTTTTGGGACTTAGTAGGTCCTGGCCATATAAAGCAATTTGACTCTGCCCAGTGGTGACATTGGTAGTGCATTACAATACCTAATGGGAGACCCAGTGTGTTGCCCCATGAACCAGTACTAACCCCAGCTGGATGTAGTCTGGCAGCATTGCAAAGGTACTCTGTCAGACTCAGGGGATGGGGCATAGATATCTGTGTACTGCATTAACTCCCCTGTGGTGATGGTCGGGAACTAGAAGTGGCACTGTTAGTAAGTTGTTGGCACTTGCTTCTCCCACTCATGGGAAGGTATCAGGTATAGATGGTAGAGATATGTGAGAGAAATATCACATAGAAGGAAAAATTAAGAGCATCCACACATCTTAACAAGGGTCTCACATCAATGCCCCTCTCCACCTCTGCAACCCTACAGGTGAACTAGATTTAACTTCAAGTAGCAGGACCTGGTGTAGTCCTTCCTGCACCTAGAGGGATTTCTCACAGGGTTTCAGGAGAAGTGATGGTGAACTGATGGGCACTAGAGGTAGCAACTGAGGATCAAACATGGAGACACTCAGGAGAGTGCCGAATGAGAAAGAAATGAAGGAAAAGCAAACCAAGGAGGTTAAACCATAAAGTAAAATAAAAAAAACCTTAGCTTCCTGGCACCCGATGATTGAATAGGGTGTCCAGGCATGATGTGGGTGGCCCAGCTCTTAGGAAGATTGCTCCAGCAACAGGGAGTCAAAATTCCAACCCAGCATGAGATTCTCACTTTTATGTAACTGTAAGGCATTATGCATCCCATTTTAAACAAGTGGCAGCACTGTACAGTTAACAGTATACCACTCCTTTTTCTGTGCTATAGGAAACTTACAGACATCAAATTTCCATGTCTGCCCTAAATATATGTATTGTAAATAGTCCTTTATTTTCTGGAATTCCCTGTTGATACTGTATCTTACTCCCCTCCTCTCCCCCAGATCACAGTCTCGAGACAGCATAAGGAAATCTACCTTAAGGGGGTCCTCCCTATTGACCTCTGATCCATGGTGTCTGGTAGCGGGGTAGTGAGTGGGGCAACAGTAGTTCAATTCCAGGCCAGCTCAGTGCCCCCCAATCTGCAGGAGAGCAGCAGCTTGCACATCTAGGAGGGAGCAGGAGCAGCATCATGTCATTAATGACACTAGGAAGACTGCCCAATCAGTGTGCCCAGCAGTACTGATGATGTTAAACAACTTGTTCCCATCCCTACCAGGTGCATGCAGCTGACTTCTCATGACAATATAACTTGCAAGCAGTGTGCTGTGAGTTAGGAAGGGATATCTGCAGACTAAGCCTGCAACTTCTGCAAGTGGACCACAGTTGATCCCCAAATCATAGATCAGGTGTCAAATAGGGGCCTGACTTATGACAATTTGTTCTCAGATGGTGAGGAGGGTCAGCTAGAGATGGGGACTTGCTGATATGGTGGTGCTGGCTCCTGGTACAATACCATGAGCAGGCAAATAAAACATGGTCCTGTGTGATTCTAAGAACCAACAAAGATTAAAAACAAAATCAGTTTATTTTAAAACACTTACTGAATATTTGTTATTCTTTTTTAGACAATTCAACAAATATCAAACATTGTTTCAGCCACAGTCATATACATTTACACAATTACTCTCAGTGTGAACATTTCATCTTTCCATCAGTCAACTCCCAAAATGATTTCATTTCATAAATTTTGATGAGTCTACTTTGGAAGATGATGATTATGGGCGGCATTTTCTAAGCCCCACATCCATTTTTTAGATGCAGGTGCAGAAATTCACCTGGGAACTTAGACCAAAAAAGTTGGTCTAGCATCCTGGACAGAACTCCATGCTTGCTTCAGAAAAAATGGACATGAGCCCTGCAGTTGTGGAAAAACTTACTGTAAATTGCAGGAAATGTTGCAAATGTATCCTGATGTCTCCGAATAGGATGCAGACATTTGGATGCATCTGCATGTACATTGCATGAGTCCAAGATACGGATGCAAGTGTTGTGTGTCCCCAGCTGAAAATCTCACCCTACATCATTAATAAACTTGACATAGATTCATACAGCAGACAGTGATGGCAGAAGGGTACCATGAGATCCATCTAGTCTGCCCGTGTCCCTATCCCCCTCCCTTAACTGCTACTCAGTGTTATGATGCCTTTGTAATTATTCCAAGCATTCTTAAAGCCCCAATTGTTTTTGCCTCCACCACTCCCTGTGGAAGGCTGTTCCATGCGTCGACCACCTTCTCCGTGAAAAGAACTTATGTGTGTCCTCCTGAACTTGCCCCCTCCCAGTTGTATATCATGACCTCTTGTTCTCTTATAAATCTTGACAGGAAACATATCTTGAAACTGTACCCTATTTATTCCCTTCATGTTCTTGAAGGTTTCAATCATGTCTCCCGTATCTCTCTTTTGTTACAAGGAATACATGTTAAGATCTTTCTACTATTCCTCTTATGGTTTCAGATGCAGTCTTTATTTGTTGATTGGCTTCCATTAGATTGTAAAGCACTGTACATAAATACAATTTGTGATGACTATGCTGTCAGTTACAAACATTACACAAATAAACATAATTAGCTATGGACTGACCTATGCATTTTTCTGCAGCGATACTTCCAACATTTGTTAAGGTCTGAAATGGCTAATGTATATATATATATATATATATATGCCCTGGCTGGCACAGTTACTACTAATGGTTAATATTAATAAATATATGCAATAGGTGGCCCATCAACACAATGATAGAGCTACAGCTCATAATGCTAGTGAACCAGATTCATGAACAAGCCCAGGTCATTGGAGGGCTGCCATGGAGGTGAGGACTGAGCAACTCAGAGGATATTCTCCTCCATTGGGCAGGGGTGACTAACTACTGTCATGCGGCTGCTAACTGGGTGACCACAGGTAGCAGTGCAGGCTAGAGTGTGCACAGGGGTATAGAGGGACTCCATTTGCTGGTCCAGTATTGACACAGTGCATCCCTTCAGCTCAGGTGGGTGCATACCAGCAGAGGGAGCAGGGATATGAAAAGGAAAACACCCTCAGTCATAACTGAATGACTGCCCTCATGGAGCATGCAGACCCTACATCTACTTACCCAGGCTGGCTCCCTGCAGACAAGGTGTGGCCTTTCTGAGGGACCAAGGCCAGCCTGAAGATGTCCCCCACATTGAGGGGATATCATGGGTGCACAGCAGGAGAGCAGGTAAGCCTTTGGAGAAGGAGGGTGAAAGGCTGGGGCTTTGTGGGGTTAGACTTGAGGTCAGATGCAGGCTAGTAATGATAAGGGGCAAAAAGTATAAGTAAAAAATAAAATAGGAATGATAACTGATATGCATATGGGCAGACTAGGTGGGCCAAGCAGTACTTATCTGCCTTCAAAGTCTATGTTTCTATGCATTCCTGCAAACAAGAAGGCATATAGCCTTGATAATGCAAAAGCTATTGTTGTCACTTTTTTGTAACAACTAACAAGAACATATACAGTACATGTGCCATATGTACTGTATTCTCTGGTCAAAGTCTTTCCTTTTTGTCATTTTTCATTATCATGTTCTCTCAACTTCTTAGATATGACGCACTTTAAGAAAAAAATAGCTTTGGGACTCAGGAAGAACTATTAGTTATAAAGATGCCTTCCCGACAGAAGCCAGGATGTTATTTTACTGTCATTACTCTGCTGTCCTGTTTTGGGAAATGGTTGGGAGAGGGGGTGAAATCTAGTGCGTTCACTGCTGGTACAACCTTTGATTAACTGGTGACCTTGAGGGCTGTTACAGGCACATATGCACTGAAACAGAATAAACAGTGGAGTGCTACAGAGCCTAATTAGGACAAACGGTACTTTAGAAAAACAAAGGAGCAGATGAATTTGCAAACCTCCATCATTTAGATGAGCAGCAGCAGTTAAATGGAAAATGGTTAACCTCTACAGCAGTTGCTTTGAATTCTAGTGCTACAGCACACATACATTTTGAAAACTGCTTAGAGTAACACAACTATCCTTTTTAATAAAGTTTTTTACCTCATTCACTATTCACTGGTATAAGCCTCCCTTCTGCCAAGCTGCCTCCTCCCTAGCCTGTGCTCCCTTTCTAAGGCCACTATCTCAATATTTTGGGAATTCCATGATGCAGCACCAGCATCTCTGATGTATTCCTTTCAGGGGTTGACAAGGACTTTCCTCCTATCCAGTGCTCTAATATATGGGAGTCTAAGAGGTTAGTTGGGTCCCCAAGGCCTGTTGGGCAGGGACATCATGCTGTGCACACTAGGGCTTTTTCACATTGTGTTGCTCCCCATATGATGCCAGGGTGCAAGGCATCAACGAGTAAATGCACATGTGAAGCATGTCCATACTTCAGTGCAGCATGTGTCCTCCCACCCATCTGCTGCTCCAACTCCACTGCCAACTGAGGTCACCCTGGTGGCAGTATTGCAACTGATCCTGCATTTGTTCCTTCTCAGATGAGGAGCGCATCCTCTGGGATGGTCAATCCTCCTCACCTTGGCCAGCCCCCACCATGCCTGACTTGTTCTAAACACTGGTCACTGACAGCACATGCGGTAGCCCTCCAACTGCATGGATGGGCAGAGTAACCAAGTTTTATAGTTATTGGAACTGACATGACTGGGTCTTCAGCAGTTTTCAGTCTTTGATACAAATAAGAATTGCTATCAAAACATACATTTCTAATGAAGGTTGAAGGTTGCTTTTTCAAAGTATTTCTCATAAGTGAATTACATTCCCATGCGAGAAGCAAGATCTTTCAATTGTTCTAAGAATGGATTGGATAATCATATTTCACTGATGATACAAAAACAGTCACCTTTGTAGAAAGTAATGCAATCTTTCATGTCTGTGTGGCTAATGATGCACATAGCTGCAGTTTACAGTAATCTTTTTGTAGACAAATATTACCAAAGCAAAGCCCAATGGAGCTGCAAGTTCTTACTTTCAGCAGTTTCCAAGCTGCACCTTATTTTACAGCTGGAAGAAGGACTAAAGAACATAATGACTGCTAAGGAAAATACTGGGCCTTGTTGTAACTCTTACTGAGTTACTGTTTAATCGTAACTGTTGATTTAGAAAAATATTGGCATCTAAGACACAAGTGTAGCTAGGGTATTATTATACCTGTTGTGACCTTTTTAAAATGCAAATTATATCTGTTATGTAACATGTATTGTGAACTTACTGTATACTGTTTTGTAGCCAAGAATCTCATTGTAAATGAGCACTGCTCAACGGAGATTATCCTGATTCATAAAGTGATTTATGAATAAACATTTTACTACTACTACTAATGTTAACATGACTTTCTTGAGGTCACATGGTGAACCAGGGGTGGTGGCATCTGAACTCTTGTTTCAAAATTCAGAGCTCAACCCCCCCAGACCACTTCCACGCTATTGACAGGTTTTCCAAATGGGCGGAAACGGATGCACATGCATGTTCCACCTAAGTTACATGATTGCACCACAACCTGGGTATCTAATTTTTAAGGTGCCCCTAGTTTTTTCAAAAGCTATTTTTGTGATTTGCTGTAACTTACATCAAAAAAATGCCATGAGTCAGTTTTTATGATTCATGAACTGTTTGTTTACAGAAAATGCATTCAAATTTAAGATGTGATTAGACCACCTAATCCACCAACATGCAGGTTGCTGATGCAGCTACATCCAAAATGGGATGAATGCCTGAAAATCCTGCTGTATGTGTCTACTTTATACAGTATTTACAAAATGCAAGAATGTCATGTTTCATTTTCAAATGCCTGTATTTCAGTACAGGAAAATGGGCAAAAAGGAGCACAAAGGTTTGTTCTGCGCTTGCCTAAGACCAAAAGGATGCTATATTGAGTCTGTAGCTCTCTGGCACTATCCGACTGGGTAGGATAGGGGTATGCTAGTGCAGTGCTAAGTTGAGTATTGCTGCCCCAAAATGGATCTGGGAAATGTTGGGGACAGCGCCCCCTGACTCAATAGTGACATGAGTCCTTGGAGAGATATTCAGCCGGCACTGTGCAAAAGAGCCCATTGGGTATGCAACATGCTAAGGGGCAATATGCATGCCCATTTTAGGCTCATTTCCATGGGAAACAGTGGCAAATTAGCACTTCTCTTGTGACCAGTCCCCCCACCCTGATTACCCATTCCCGTAACAGTTGAAAGATTCCCTAGCTTCTAGTGGCACCCCCACTCTGATCAGCAGCCCCATAAAAATGCAGCAGTCCCTGGTGTCCAGTGGCACCCCTACCCTCTGACCCCTATCCACGTTAAAAAATAAAACATTCCCTTGTGTCCAGTGGTACCTCCCACTCTCCAACTGCCATCCCATCCCCATTAATAATAAAGAAATTCCTGGTGCCCAGTTGTATCCCAACCCTTCAATCCCTCTCCCCATAAAAATAAAACATCCCAAAGCAGTATACTCTACACAAACATCAGTACTGCAGTATCTTCAAATAAGACATGCATTATGACATCACCTAGGCCAGAACTCAAAGGAGCAACCCAAATCTGATGAACACCATACTGATGCCACCCTCAGGGAGAGTCTAGTACCCAGAGACATATACAAACATCTAGTAGGACTTAAAGGTGATCCCACTGACTAACTCCAGGTGAAATGGAGTGCTGAACTTGGCAAGGCAGTATCTCACCAAGACTGGCAAAAAGCTGGAGAGGCCTTATATAAGCAACCAGACACACCAGGAGCTCCTTCATCCAGTTTTAAGTCCTACACCAGTACACCAATGGTATAGAACAGGGGTCTGCAACCTTTTCAGGATTGGGAGCCACATGTCCTCATGGCATGACCAGTCTGATCACCAGAGAGCCATATGAGCATACGCATAGCAGAGATCCAATGTATTGCATAATTTAGCTTAAATTCATCCCACAATGCTATCTGAATAAAGAATAGGTTAATCAATTGGAACACTGCACAAATAAGCCACACTGACTAGCTTCCTCTCCAGAGCTTTCCTAAGAGAATCAAAGGCATTTTAGCCATGATTTTGTAGCTGAAAAGACAAATGGTTAGTCACTCAAAATTAATTCCTAATACATGAGTCAGGCAAATCTCTTTGATCCGCTGAAAGAGTCCCACTCTGTTGGCGTCTGTTCTCTGGTGCAACCTTCCTGTGTCTCGGCATGGGTAAGGGTGAGCCTAGCCACCCCTACCACACATATTATTGGCATATATAGAATGTTTGGTTGGGACATGCCCTGGAATTAGTAGTATTTATTTTGAAACTTTCACTGCAAATCACTTGAAACATTCATCTTTCCCCGCTAATGAAACCAGAAACACCCCAGTCTTCTAGAAAGGTTATGTTCTCATCTATGAATTTTTTCTTTGTTGGGTGTGCCAGTTTATCATAAAATGTATGGCTGATTTACAGCATCAGTGCCATCTTAATATTGGCAAATCTTTGTTTAATATGCTTAAAGGAACACTGTCAACTTCCTTAAGCCCTAAAGTGTCCCTAGTTTAAAACACACATTTTATAATTGTTCATGTTATGTACAGACTGTTTATGCAGCTGGTAGTTTGATTCACATCCTTTTGTCTTTTAAAAAGTGAAAAACTAACTGCCCACCATACTGGTGTTACCACACCTAAACATGTTTTTTACATTTCTTGACCACATCCCACTGCATCTTTCCTGGACTCAGGAACATCACCAACACAATCTAGCCACTCATGTAGTGGGAGTAGAGAAGACTATTGTATCATGAGTGGCTGCACTGCTTGACAGTGTTTCTTATGTTCAGCAAATGTGCACTAAGAGTTGTTCAATTATTTGAAGCAAAACAGAGCTGGGCATAACTGCACATTACCATGCATTTTGTTTCTAATTAGCAATGAGGTAGATAAAACAACCAGCAACATAAATGAATTTTAGAGAAAGTAAGCAATCATAACATGGATTTTTTACCTAAAATAATATGCTACAAAAAAGGTTGACAATGTCCCTTTAATATTTCTTGCAGTCGTATGACCTTGCATGCCTTGACTCAGTCCTCCTTCCATCTCCACAACCCTCTATCCTGCCTGAGGAACAACTACCTTCCTAATGATTTGAATGTTACATAGCATCCTGATGTAACTGTGTCTGTACCTCTCACCCCACCTAGATCCCAAATGATGTGAAGCTATCACAATAAAGTGCATAAAGTGCTCAGTACCTGTTAAGGGTGGAGATGGATGGCAAAATAACTGGCTGGACCATTCTGTGTATCTAAGGGTAGGAGTTCATCTGTCCCTCCCACTTGGGTCACTAATGTCTTAGTCAGGGAAGGGTGGCTGGGCATGGGCATCTACCAGACCCAGCCTGCTATATATAAAAACCATTGTGTGCCAAGTACTGCAAGCCCTGCTAACATCTGGCAACATTTCCTGAACTGCAAATCTCTGCCAACATGATCTCTCCCCTTTGGTTACCAGAGAGCATTTGTGCAGTCGTGAAGCATCCAGAGCTGATTGTCACTGGGTTTGCCACTTGATGTGCAATACTCCTGGCTTTGGCACCAACCTTGTTCAGCACCTTGTTAAGCAGCAACACTAACTATGATGTCATTGGGCAGCCCTGCCATGAATCTTTGAAAGTTTTCTCCCTCAAATCCCACTGGCTAATGTCAGTAATGCAAATGGTAGTATCAATATTGGCCTATAATACGGTGGACACTGCAGTGCCAATAGCCTCTCATGAATATTTATGCTTAACTTCCTCATACTGTACCAGCATCAAGAACATTTTACTTCATGTAGAGGGTGGTGGATAACTGGAATAAACTACTAGAGGAGGTGGTGGGAGCAGGGACTGTGGAGGAATTCAAGGGAGCATGGGATAGACACAAGGGTCTCTTGAACCTAAGGGGGGGATGGTAGGAAATCGCAAAGCACCAGCAGCTTGTTAGGCACACTGGGTAGACTGGGTAGACTGGGTGGGCCTGGCGGTCCTTTTCTGCTGACGCATTTCTATGTTTCTATCAAGGATATCAGTGTGTATGTGATATTGCATATTTATTGAGTGACCTCCACAGACAATTCCAAAGTACTTTATTGTGGAACAAAGTAGCAGAGATACTGAAAAGCATAAAGGTGGACTTTTGAGACTTCAGGAGCAGCAGAGCCACATGAACACAGGCAAAGAGCCATATGTAGTTCCCGAGCCCCACATTGCAGATTTTTGGTATAAAACCTCTCAAAATCTGCATAGCTGGGGCATGTCCACTAGTGACAAATGCTGGAGATGCCCATCAGCTACAGATACTCTTATACATCTTTTATGGGACTGCCCAACACTACAGACCTTCTGGAGATCTAGCCAGGTGGTATGGTCCTGCCTGCAGGGCACTTGTATCTCCTTTACAACCCACATGGTGCTGTTGGGCATCCTAGATTGCAAGACTGTAACCTCAGTGATTCCCCTCCTCTAAAAAAGGATTGCTCTGAGCCCTTATAACAGGCAAGTGGATCCTCCTATGACACTGGAAAGATCAAACTCTTCCTGTTATATCAGTGTGCCTGCAGGAGCTGGACAGATTGGCCAGTTTTGAACATGAACACTATACTACATGTGAGATGCCCTCAGAGTTCTTCCACATCTAGGGACCTTATCTTGACTCTGAGTTCTGCCAAATCCCATGGCAGTACTACATGCCCAATCTGCTCATGCCTGGCACTAGGTCAGGACCGTGAAAACCACAAGAGTGCAGTCAAAAAGCGTGACCACAAAACAGTGCCGAAAATGACAGTGTCCACCCAAAACACCCACTACAAAGACAAACCAATGGTAGCAGTTCACAAATACACAGACTGCTACCGTAGCTTACAAGAACGAAAGCTAAGGGACATGGGGGGGGGGCTTCGCTATATGGGCACTCCATGGCAACCGTGACTATGGTAAGGGGGGGTGGAAGGGTGATGTACCCAGTTCAGACAGTGTGGAGAGTGGCTAGACACCAGGGACTTCTTTTAATAAATTGTAGCGAGTGATGGGAGTGTGTGGGGTGCCACTAAACACTAGGGACTATCTTTAAACCTATGGGAACAAGTATTGGAGGGAGGGGGCACCAATGGGAACTAGGAACTGCTTTATTTGTAACAGGAAACAGGGATCAGTGGGTGGGCATACCACTAGATACCAGGGACTATCTTGAAACCCATGGGGACAGGGATTGGATGGTGGAGGCTACAACTGGACACCAGGGGAATTTGTTTTATGGGGATGGGGATCAGAGGGTGGGGGTACCACTGGACATCAGGGACTGCTTTATTTTTAATGGGGACAGGGATCAGAGTGTAGGGTGCAACTAGACACCAGGGAGCAGATGTGCTTCCCCAACCACTGGCTTGGTTGTTGGCTGAAGTGGTTTCACCGGCCACTGGGGTTGCCAAGAGTATGTCTGCCTTTTTCTTGGCAGTAATTGTGCTGCACAAAGTGACCTCCGCTATTGCTTTTGCACTGCACTGTCATGCTGAATATTGCATTGCACTTGAATTCTTGTCCATGCCCCCCCATTGCACACCAATCCTTTGTGTGTGTCCTAAATGGTTTAGCACATACTCCTTCCTGTTTTGAATATTGCACACAGGTGCAATCTGAGGGCAAACAATGCACAATCAATTAGAGCACCTAGCAAAGCTTTCAATATTGGGCCCCTAATGTCCCCCCCCCATCCATCAGATCATGTGATGGAACCTGTGGTCAGCCAAGGGGACAGTATTGCAGTGGAGCCTACAGTCGTTCCTCCCCAGAGAAGAAGATTCTGTTGCGGGACAATTGATCCTCTTCCTCTCAGCTGCTAAAATTTCAGTGTTTGATTTGTTATGCTTCCCACCTTAAGGAATATTGTCCTGTTATACACCTGACAACAGTGAATCACTTTAACAGTCACTATTTAGAAAGCTGTATGACATAACAAAAGACATTGTATTATAATCTGCTGTAATTTATGTATTGCTTTATGCTACTATTTGGTTATTCAGTTTTTATTTACCAAGTAGGTACACTAAACAAAGGAACTGCATATTTTCAGACATGATCTGGGAGGTAGAAAAGTCAATCAGAATTTACAGTACAAAACAATACAAACATTAAATGCAATATTCAGTGTTTAATGTGACTGATAACATCAAAACACAGTGGCATATCATGTAAAACATGCAATTCCATGGTACTTGTGTTGGAATAAAATGTCTCAGATTATTTTATGTAACAAATATAAGCTGTAGATTATTATCAGATTCTGAACTTTAGAATACTGTTGTAAATATATTTTCCCAAATTATTTAATAAGAGATCCCAGCATAGCTGACCCAGTGGTGCAGAGGGTTGAGGCACTGGGCTGCACACCTTGTGCCACGCCAGCAACATATGTTCGGGAATGAACGCAGGTCATCGGAGGTTGGTAAGGAATGAGGAAGGATTGAGCATCTCATGGACTGCTCTCCTTCCTTGGGGAGGGGGGTTTACCCTGGCCAGTGCAGCAGCAGCCCCTGGTGGGAACAGGTGACACTGCAAATACCCAGCAGGCTGATGTAGGGGGACAAGCTGCTGCAGATGACCTTCGGGTGCATTCGGAAATGAGCGCACGCTGAACAGGACATCATTGCACATTCCAGTTCTAGGGCACTCAATAGGTGAAGGCACCATCCATGTTTAGCCCACAATCCCACCATCAGACTCACCTCTGGGTCCTGTCCCTCTCCCCTCTCCAGGGCATTTGATTGTAGATAGAGTACCGGGGTGGGTGGCCCCACCTCGGGGGGCTCAGAGCCGAGGGGTCCCCCAGAGCGGAGAGGCCGGAAGGTGGGTTTCAGACAGGGAGGTAGAGGCTGACATGGGTGGTCGCTGGAGAGAGTTCTATGGATCCGGGGAGAAATAAACAGAGTTTACACACACAAAAAAAAAAGAATATCCTAGCAGATTTTAAACCATGCATTTTCAATGGGGTCCAGTTTTTACCCAGATTTACAGCTGAGTGGACTGAAACACTGGTTGAATGTATGTCCAAGCTCCTCGTTCACATTTCTGTGCTTTAAGAATTAATCTATGCTGCCTGCAATAAATACAAAGATAATCAAACTATTAATTTAGTAATTTTTAATGAGGCTTTCCCAGCATGTAATTGTTTGGCTCTCTAGGTGAAAATTAAGAATCCCATAGCACTTATCATAAGCTGGCTCCCCTTGTGTTCTGACCAATAGTCCCCTTATCAGTAAACAATAGTCAGTGCAACCCACCTCACAGGATGCATATGGAAGTGAGCTCACTAAGTTTAGTGCACCATTCCTAGTAAAAGAAAAATCATACTGGGCAATGCCAGGATAAAGGTGTGCCATTTGTGCATAGTAAGTTACCCATATACATCCAAACAATGTATACACAAATGCTGCACAATATAGCCACATACAAGTACACACACACACACACACACACACCACACACACACACACACACACACTCACCTCACAAAAAACAGCATAGAAACATAGAGGTTGACAGCAGAAAAGGACCACAAGGACCATCCAGTCTGCCCATTTTACTAATTTGCTCCCATTGCTTCCACTATTTCAGTGTCCTCAGATATGCCCACTCATATGTATGATTCCATTCTATCAGATTCCCTCCACTGTACATGCTCTTATTTTCACTACAGATTTTTAACATTGTCATTTTTTCACACCTCCTCACAAATAGTACAGCTGTCATATTTCACTGTATGCCTGAAATGTGTTTTTGCACCTCTGCCATGAAATGGCACATCACTGGGTGAAATCAACTTTTGGGATGGAATAACAAAATCACAGTGCCAGTGTAAATGACAGGATTTCCAAAACAGCTCATGCTGAAAATTTGGTTCAAAAACTGCCAAAAATTACATTATGAGCATGCATTGTGCAGTTTCTATGCACGCTCATAACTGCGTCAATTTTTCATATATGTCCTTCCGGTTTTCAACATTTCCCTTTTCCATGCCATCTCATAAACAGTATACAGCTGTCATTTCTCACATCGGGTCCAAAACATGATTTTGCACCTATGGTGCAGAATGGCACATTTGCTGTGTGAACTCATCTTTTGGGACAGATTAATGAAATTACACTGACATTGTTCATGAGGTGGGATCCATAAAATGCCATGTCAAAAACTGGATGGAAAAAATCGTAAAAATGCCTGAGTTACGTGCATCCATTGAATTGCGGTGCCCATATCTTGAAAACAATGTGAGATACAGATTTCATTGGTTAATCTCTCATGGAGGTCTTGCTGTCATGATTACAATGACACTTGAATTGTTTTCCTACCTGCTACGGTTCCCGAAATATTGGCAAATTAGTGTTAAAAGGGTTCCTTATCTCAAAGGGCTGCTGTATGGCTCTTTAGTAGCACAAGGCCCAGAGGGCCCGTGCTGTCTCAGATGCATATCGTTATACAGAAATGGGCAGCATGGTGGGGCGTTGTGCACCCTCCAACATGTGCTATTTACTAGTTATATTACACTTTTTCAAAAGGTAAAGAATTTAATTGCAAAAAATTGTGTTTAATGCATTAGTTACTGTTAATGCATCAAAAGTGGAGAAATGAGACATTAGGGTTGAGCCCCTAACATCCCCACCACCACAAACCCCTATCCTTCACAGGCCGACAGATGGCAGGGTGATCTATCAGGTCAGGAGGCCCAACTCTCTCCCCATTCCATGTGTAAACAGGTTTAACATGCTACAGTAAAGGAGACTGGGGTGAGAGTTAGGGCTCCCAACCCCATGTTGCACCCTGGCATCTAATGGTCTGTGGAGGATGGGGGATGGGGTGGTGGGGTTGTTAGGGGCTCAACCCTAACGGCTCACTTCCCCTGTTTTGTCACTTTAACCCAAACTGATGCATTAAACAAAGTTTTTTGCAGGGAATGTGTATATCTATCTATCTATCTATCTATCTATCTATCTATCTATCTATCTATCTATCTATCTATCTGCCTGCCTGTCTGCCTGCCTGCCTGTCTGTCTATCTATCTATCTGTATATGTGTATATATATATATATATGTATAAAAATCACACATGCTCCCACAATGCAAAGCATCATGGGCTGCATATGCAAATCACCACATAATGTTATGCTGGTCCAACTTTAAGCAGAATTGCATGGTGCCGAAAGGCCTCTCACACAGTTTGTAAAGGGTGCTAACAGAAGACATAGACACTTGTTTCATCCTACCAGGACTCCTCAGTATGCCTCGTCTGTTTGACACCCCAGTGGAATGGACCAGCTACCCTTAAGGCAGTGTGCCTTGGATATATTGTGGTGAACCCATTAAAATAAAAAACTATTTAAAAGACAAAGAACCTCTTTGCGAAAACACTGAGGCAAGGGTTACCCCAAAGGTCATTTGGCTGGGAAGCCAAGTTTCAAGAAAATACAAAAATCACACATGCCCCCACAATGCAAAGCATCATGGGCTGCATATGCAAATCACCACAGAATGTTATGCTGGCTTCCCAGCCAAATGCCCTTTGGGGTAACCCTTGCCTCAGTGTTTTTGCACAGAGGTTCTTTGTCTTTTAAATAGTTTTTTTATTTTAATAGGTTCAGCACAATATATCCAAGGCACACTGCCTTAAAGGTAGCTGGTCCATTCCACTGGGGTGTCAAACAGATGAGGCATACTGAGGAGTCCTGGTAGGACTAAACACGTGTCTATGTCTTCTGTTAGCACACTTGCAAACTGTGTGAGAGGTCTCGCACCATGCACTTCTGCTTAAAGTTGGACCAGCATAACATTCTGTGGTGATTTGCATATGCAGCCCATGATGCTTTGCATTGTGGGGGCATGTGTGATTTTTGTATTTTCTTGAAACTTGGCTTCCCAGCCAAATGCCCTTTGGGGTAACCCTTGCCTCAGTGTTTTCACACAGAGGTTCTTTGTCTTTTATATATATGTATGCTGCTCATTAATGCTTGGTCATTAATCTTAATGGGCAGGCCATTAATATTCATAAGTAACTCATTAATATTCTTCAGCAGCTTTTTCTGATGTATATATTTAGTTCCAGAGCAGTCTTTCATGTTCTTTAATGGTATGGCAGTCCCAGTGTTCATGTGTGTAGGTCACAAAAACCCCATGTTGAAAATTTGGTGCAAAAAAATTGCCTTGTTACAAGCACGCTTTGTGCACTTTATATGCACACTTGCATCTCTGCCATTTGTTATTATTTTCACTTCAGATTTGTAACATTATAATTTTTTCACACCTCCTTACAAACAGTACAGCTGTCATATCTCACTTTATGCCTAAATTGTGCTTTTTCACCTATGCCTTGGAATGGCACGTCGCTGGGGGAAATCAACCTTCATGATGAAATAACAAAATCACAGTGCTAGTGTTAATGATGGAATTTCCCAAAAAGCTCATCTTGAAAATTTGGTTAAAAAATTCTCAAAAACTATGTTATAATCATGTGTCGCACAGTTTTTACGTGCGCTCGTAACTTCACCAGTTTTTCATATTTGCCCTCCTGGTTTTCAACATTACCCTTTTCCATGCCTCCTCGTGAACAGTATGCAGCTGTCAATTCTCACATCCTGGTCAAAACATGATTTTGCATCTATGGTACAGAATGGCATATTTGCTGTGCAAACTCATCTTTTGGGACAGATTAATTCAATGACAGTGCATTGTTCATGAGGTAGGGTCCCTAAAATGCCATGTCGAAAATTGGGTGGAAAAAATCCTAAAAATGCCCGAGTTACGTGCATCCGTTAAATTGCGGTGCCCATATCTCGAAAACAATGTGAGATATAGATTTCATTGGTTAACCTTTCATGGAGGTCTTGCTGTCATGATTACAGTGACACTTGAATTGTTTTCCTACATGCTATGGTTCCTGGGTTTATTGGCAAAATAGTGTTACAAAGGTTCCTTGCCCCCAAAGGGCTCCTGCATGGCTCTTTAGCTATGCATAAGTGGGAGCGCAAGGCTCAGAGGGCCCATGCTATCTCAGATGCATATCATTATGCAGAAATGGGCAGTGTGATGGGGCCCAGCCTACCCTTCAACACATGCTAGTTGCTGGTTATTTTACACTTTCTAAAAAGGCAAAGAAATTCATTGCAAAAAACTTTATTTAATGCATCAAGTTACTGTTAAAGCATCAAAAGTGGAGAAATGAGACATTAGGGTTGAATTCCAAATACCCACACCATCACAAACCACCGTGACATCATGGCACACCCTGGCGTCTATTGGTCTGTGAAGGATGGGGGTAGGGTGGTGGGGTTGTTAGGGGCTCAACCCTAACATCTCACTTCCCCACTTTTGTCACTTTAACCCAAACTGATACATTAAACAAAGTTTTTTGCAAGTAGATATATGTGTATTATATATATATATATATATATGTATATATATATATATATATATATATATATAGATAGATAGATAGACAGATATGCTTGTATGTATGTATATATATAGAGAGAGAGACAGACAGACAGATAGATAGATAAATAGATGAGCTGCTCATTAATTGGTGGTCATTAATCTTAATGAGCAGGCCATTAATGTTCATAAGTAGCTCATTAATATTCTTGAGCAGCTTTTTCTGTTGTATATATTTAGTCCCAGAGAAGTCTTTCATGTTCTTTAATGGAATGACTGTCCCAGTGTTCATGTGTGTAGGTCACAAAACTCTCATGTTGAAAATTTGGTGCAAAAAATTAAAAACATGGCTGTGTTATAAGCACACATTGTGTAGTTCATACACACACTTGCATCTTCGCCAATTTTTATTATTTTCACTCCGGGACCCAGATATTCAAAAGTGTTGTGCCATGCACAACAGGGATGCACCAGTGCAAGTCTGAAAATGCACCATTCTGCGATATTCAGCGGGAAGCAGATGTGCCCCCCCAAATCACAATGCGCAAGAGCGCAATGATAATGAATGCATGTGCAACTGAAGGGGGAGGAACCATGCATAAATGGCGTTGAGCGATATTCAACAACATGCGCCATGCGCAATAGGGGAGCAAACAGAAGTTGCTAGATAGTGGAAATGATCCAAAATAAAAAGGAACAAGAGAGAGGTGCAAGAACGCTACAGGGAAGCCACATGTTGATGAACTGCAGGCAGCCACACAGGCAGACAAAAAATGGGAGCAGGACAGGGCAGGAGCAGGACAGAGCACCTGGAACCCCCAGGAACAGGGAAGGTGTGGGGAGCCTGTGCCACAGTGCAGGTCAAAAGGGGGAAGTGCTACATAGCACTGAAGGCACAGATAGTGGGCAGTACGGCCACTACAGGGAAGTTTTCCTGGTGCAGGGGGAGTAGCAGCAAGGACAGCAAGGGGAACACAGAAAGAGCTGCCGGGGGGGTAACACAAGCCAGGGACATGGCCAGTGCCACCATCCAGATGGAGGCAGTTATGAGGGAGGTGAGAAGGCAGGCAGCAGGGGGGATGCAGCCATGGAAGGGCCCATCGGCAGTATGCCCCCAGCAGGCAGTACCGAGCTCACACCAGCTTCAAGCTGTACACTGATACTGAGGTCGTGGGCTGGTACCACCTGAACCGGGTGATCCTGAGTCAACTCTGTGAGCTGTGCAGTGATGTGATGCAGGCACCCACATGACGGAGCCATGCTCTGTCAGTGGAGACAAAAATGACAGCTGTCATGTGCCTGCTCACCGCGGCTACCTTCCAGAGACCAGCAGGGGACACGATAGGCATAACCCAGTTGGCCACATCATGCCTCCTCACCCAGTTCCTCAGTGCACTGCTGTCACATGCTGTGGAGTACATCCATTTCCTCAGCACACCAGCGGAGCACACAGCAAACATACAGGAGTTCCAAAGGGTAGCACTTATGTCTGGCATGCTCGGGGCAATAGACTGCACCCATGTGGCCATCTGCTCACCACCTGGCCCTGAAGGGGCCACATACATGAATTGGAAGGGATATGCAAGCATCAATTGCCAGGTGGTGTGCGATGCCAGGGGGTGCATAATTAATGTCTGTGCCACGCACCCTGGGGGAGCACACGATGCCTTCATCTGGCACCAGTCTGCACTGTGTCACAAGTTCGAGAGTGGGGACATCCCCCACTAGCCACCTAGTGGGTAAGTATGCAAACCACGCAGAAAGACATGGAGCTTGGGAGGGGCATAGTCAGAGGTGACATGGGTATTGGCCTAGATGGCCCAAGGCAGTGCGATGCTGATCACTAAACTAATGTCCACCCTCTACACACAGGTGACAGTGGATACCCACTCTGTCCCTGGCTGCTCACAGCATACTGGTGGCCCACAACCCCATCACAGCAATGTTACAATGAGGCACATGCTACCACACACAATGTCATCGAGTGGGTGTTTGGGATGCTGAGGGCATGTTTCCTTTGCCTGGACATGTCTGGCGGTGCCCTACAGTACAGCCCCTCAAAGGCCTGTGGGCTATTCCTGGCCTGTTGCATCCTGCACAACATGGCCAATGACTGTGGGATAGCCGTACAGGTCGAAGAGTGGGACAGCGATGGGGACGATGAGGATGCTGGTGAAGATGGTGATGGGAAGCCCCCCCTTGGTCGAAGGGAACCCCCAACTGATCTGAATGGCACAGCTGCACCGGGACACCATCACAGAGGAGCACTTCAACCAACCCAGGTAAGTCATGGGGCCATGTGCAACCACCAGTGGCAAGGGCACAACCCACAAAAACGCATGGACAAACCCCAGGGGTGCATGTCATTAAGGGAATTGGCCAAGCATGGAACCACACACACCGTCAGGGATGGGCAAGGTCTAACACGGCATGCAGTCACACACTCACACACACACACGCACACATGCACACACACACACACACCTCACAAGACATGCTCAAAGGGTAGGAGGCACGCTGACCCCAACTGCCACCCCTAGCCACACACACACGTCCACAGGCCACCATGCCCAGTGCCTGTCATTGTGCGTGTGTCAGATGCTGGGCACCATTGCACAGTGGCAGACAGCGCAATGTGGACATCATCATGCACACGCCACAGTGGACGGAAGCCGGGAGGGTGTGCAGATGGAACATGTGTGTGCTTGCAGGGCCGGGTACCCCACTCGTGCATTGCACGTTGAACAACACAATGCAGACAGGGCAGCATCAGACAGTAGCCGTGGTGGGAGACAGGTCAGTCACAGCTCCTCTGCCTGGTGCAGAGCCACACTGAGTGCATCCACCGCCGTCACAAGCCACAACTGCTGATCAACTGATTCTTGGAGTATGCGGGTGTGCTCTTCTAAGAGGTCATCTGCCTGATCAGCATGCTGTCCCTCACGGTATTCATGGCCCTGATGGGCAGCACCCCTTGAGGGTGGGCGCTACACACCAGGGCCAAGCCTGGGAATGTCCACAGGTGGTGCACTGAAGCCGCCCGTGAAACTGTACCCCATGGCCATTGGCCGACTGCTGACAGTGCCCCTCCGGCTGCCGCTCTCCAGGGCTCAACGGTGCTGCCGCAGTGGCTGCGGCAGCCCCACTGTCCTGAACACACCACCAGTGCTTCCCCACTGGTGCAGACAGGCATAGGCTGGGACTGTGATGTCACGCAGGCCTCCACGGCGGCACCACCCATGACCATGCCTGTGATGTCACCTGCTGTGTGGCCATCCTGCGGCCCACACATATCACTGTCCATGAAGTGAGCTCCATCATCATCAGTGATGGATCCGGAACCAGCTCAAGTCTCAGCTTGCTGGCATCCATGGACACTGGCAGGCTGGGACATGGGCAGGGCCTCCTCCACACCTGTTCCACCAACATCAGTCCGGACATCCAGGCAGGCCCACTGTCACCCTGACCCTCGTATGCCTGTGGAGGTGGACGGGCCCTCTTCAATGTCCATGGTATCACCCTCAGTGGACAAGCCCACCACCACTGACCCATGTAGATGCTCAGGAGCTGTAAGGGGAACACAGTAGCATTAATGTATCTGCCCTACCCTGTCCCCCTCCCATTGACAGACCAGGACCTACCATGCAGTGATGGGCTACCACCCGTCTGGAATCCACCACCTGGAACACCCTCGATGGCACAACACCGCATGCTGCCAGCAACCCACTCTTCTTGTGGGGTCAGGCGTTGCACGACCAGCTGTCCCCCACCGGTCGCAGACTGTGCTGCCCTGATGGCAGCCACCTTGTCCTTAATCCTCCGCCTGACCATGCCCATCTTCTTTTTGCACTCTTTGCACGGACCGCTGGTGGCTGCCATGCAGGTTGACAGCATGCACCACCTCTTCACATGCAGCAGCATGGGCCTGTGGTGTTCCCCACCATCCACTGAGCAGCAGCTCCTGGTCAAGGTAGGCCTCAAACAGGGCATCTGTTTCTGCCTTTGTGAAGTTATGCCTCCTCTTCCTCCCATGTCTCTGTTCCTCTTCCTCCACCTCACGATTGCTTATTATTCATCCTGTGAGAATGACAGGTATTACCTGTGACTGTGCAGTCCAATGCATGTCCCACACACCACAGTCCACACTCCCAAACAGTATGCAACTCACCACAATAGACTGCAATAACAGACTATGGCCAGTGCAGCCCAATGTCATATTTTTATAGCTCAACACATGCAAATGAGGCGAGGCACAATTATAAGTGGATGCAAATGCAGTATCTGTGCTATTGAATGGCTGATTAGCTGATTTGCATATGCTGGCAGAATATTGCACTGTTGCACTTTGCGCAATTGTGTTGAACGTGCTCAGGCAAAGGTGCATTTCTGTGACATGTGCAGTACACACCAAATGGCGCATGCCCGGGGTGATGACGCAGACACCTGCTGCGCTGCTGACGTGCTGTGCATGGGAGGCAATGCAGGGCATGGCCACCATTGTGCCAGTGGTGCTACTACGCTGTTCAGATATATGATGCTCTGGCACTGGGGCGCCATAGGCGCACTGGGGCCAGAGCACGGTAGGCCACTACAGGGGGTGGCACACAGGCACCCAATCATGCTGCACGCAGTGAGTACCAATCGCACTGTGGCGGTCCATGCACGAGAGACTCTTGACCCTGTGCCCGACCTTTGCCCCCTAGGCACCATGCATCCACATGGGTGCACCACTATCACGCTGTTCAGTGACAGTGTGATAGGGAATGGCAGCTCTGTACCGTGCACATCTGCACGTGGCGGACTGTACTACCGAGTGCCATTTTGACTCCAACCAGTTTTAGAGATGGCAAGAAGGAGGGCTGCTCTTTGGAGCCAGGTGGAGCTGGACAATTTGGTGGCCATAGTAGAGCCCCATGCTGGGGCACTTTTTGGAGATGCACCCCTGTACAGGGCCAGGAGTGCAGTATGGGAGGAGGTGGCGGTGGCACTGGAGGAGGCCACAGGAATCGGGTGCATGGCTGAGCAGTGTTGCCACTGATATGGAGACCTCCAGTGCAGGAACCCAGACAGGCTTGCCCACCTGTGGACACATGCCAGGAGGGGTACGGTGCCAGGGCCAGGTAAGTGCCCCATCCATACACTGTTAACGTCCATACAGGTTTCACGGTTGCATGTGTCTGGCACATGGGGGGCAGTCCAGTGTTGGCCGAGGTGGTGGTATCGGGGTTGGGGGTGGATGGGTATGGCTGTGTGGGATTGCACACACACGGGGGTTGGGGACTTTGCTACCGGATTGTACTGATGTTCCTCTCTCCATGTTTTCACCTTAAGCCCAGAGGAGCGCCAGCGGGCGAGGGAGAGGAGGTTCCGCCAAGAGGACCAGCAGGCCGGGAAGGATGCTGGACCACACAGGCGCAGGGACTAGCCTGATGATGGTGAGTGCCTTACATCCATGATTACTATTGCATGCTGTGTAACAGGGCGGGCAGCAGAGCATGGCCACCATCCATTGACACCACTGCCATGCACACAACTTGTTACAGTCAGCACTGTCCAGTGGCACTGCATGTCTGGGAGTGCATCAATGGTGGTCCATGCGTGCACTGGGTACATGGCTGTGCCACTGCCTTCGCACCACATAGCCATGTCACTGTACGGCCACGGTGGTGCTGTTTGGGACATGGGCAGTGGGTGTGTGCAGCAGTCCACATGACTGTGGGTGCCTGGGTAGGCAGGTCTTGTGGACGCAGTCACTGTGGGTGGTGCACACCATCACAGGGGCTGGCACACAGCTGTATGCCATGCACAATGGGTTGGCTGCAGGGGGCTGGACAGTCACACGTATTGACTCTGCTCCCTTGTCCTAGGTGGACAACACTGGTTGGCCCTAGAATGTGGCATGCAGGAGCTACTGCAGCTGGTGCAGGCATCCCTGGCACTGCTGGAGAGGATGAAGCAGCACTGGATCCAGAGGAGAAGCACCCAGAGGTGCCATGGGAGTGGAGAGCGAGGCAGACAATAGGCCCTCCATGAATCCCTGACTCATCTAACCCCCCTGGACCCACCCTCATACCCCTTATTCCCTTTCCCATTTGTACACCCCTGCCCCATGCCCGCCCCCACCTGGTTTGTGGCCCTTTCCCCCCACCCTTGTATATATTTGTAAATATGTTTGATTGTTTATATTTTTTAATACATACATTTTGTTATGACAACTGTGGTGGTCTCTGATTTGCAGCGGGCTACAGGTGCTTGGCTGCAGTGGTGTGCATGGCATCGGTGGTGGTGCAGGCATGGGCATTTGTGTGTGTGTGTGTGTCCAGCAGGGACCTGTCTATGGTGTGGGTGGGGGAATCAGTCACTCTCTGTAGTTTGTATGTTGTTCTCTGTGTACTGGTTGCCTGTGCAGTGGTCCACGGAGCATGCTTTGTGTCCATGGTGCCCCTGTCAGACCATCCATGGGCTGTGCAGCTGACACCCTTGCTTGTCTGTGATGGACAACCACAGTATCCAGCACAATGCCAGGTTGCCTCCTGTCACCGGTGTGGTGCCCATCTGCCTTGGGTGGCACTGTGGCCTCTGCTGTTGTTGTCCCACTTCCATGCTGTCACTTGTGTCTGTTGCAGGGGATGTGCTCCACTGTCTGTCACTTGTGCTCCAGCTGCATGCTGGTGGCATACAGCTTCATGGTGCCTGTGCAGGGTGGCTGGCACACCTATGCCATGTAGGGGTGCTGGCCATGTGTACACAGCTGCTGTGGCCACATGCCAGTGGCTTGCTGACCCGGCCACTGTGTCCCTGTGTTGGTGTGCCCTGAGTATGGGTGGGTGTTTGTCCATGCACTGTGTTGCATCCTGTGTGGTGCATGCTTCCATGCAACACTGTGTGTGTCTGTGCTGGCTGTTGTGGCCAGTGCTGGGATGGGATGTGTCCTTGGGAGGGTGTGCAGGGTGTTGTACCACTGGTGGTGGGGTCCGGGGCATGCCCTGTCACATGTGGGGTACCTCGTGTGCTGACGCAGGGTCAGTCTCTCAGCTGTACCTTGGGGGGACATGCAGGGTGGCACTGTGTATGCAGTTGTTGCATCGCTGTCTGCTGCCACCCACTGCAGGGTGCACATGGTGGGGCTGCCTTGCATGGCTCCGTGGTGCACAGGGTTGCATTGTCACAGTCGGGGTGGTGGCATGCATGGGGTGTCCTGCACTGTTGGCTGCTGCTCCTGGGCAGGGTGTATGGGGATCGTGGTGCAGGGTGTGCTCTGCATTGGTGGGATGGTGTGGCAAGGGGTGGTTGGCCCTCCTTGTGTGCCTGTCACAGCTTGCCAGGGGGTGTGCTGGGGCACCATGCCCTGGCTGTGTGTTGGTTGCTGGTATCCATGAGCCAGTGGTTATTCCAGCTCTCCACCAGTTGTACGGTGCTTGGGGTGTGGGGGGCAATGTCTGTTCTGCTGTGTGCTCCTCTGCCCATCTGTGGCATGGGTGGTGGGCCCCTGCATCCTGTCCCTGTGCATCCCTGGTTGTGCTGTTGCACTGCTGCCCTGCTCCATGGGGTATCCCTGGTTGTGCTATGGCACATCTGGACTGCTCCACTGAGCATCCCTGGTTGTGCTATGGTGCATCTGAACTGCACAACTGCACATCCCTGGTTGCGTTATGTTGCAGGTGGCACAATAGTCAGTCGTGTGCCACAGGCGCATCTTGACCAGCGCAGTTTTGAATATCACGCTTCTTGCACATGGGCGCAGTGGACTTGTGCTTGCTCCTGCTGTTGAGCACTTTTTGGGCACAGTTTGAATATCCAGGCCCAGGTTTTTAACATTGTCATTTTTTCACACCTCCTCAAAAACAGTACAGTTGTCATACCTCACTGTATGCCTGAAATGTGTTTTTGCACCTCTACCATGGAATGGCACATCACTGGGTGAAATCAGCTTTTGGGATGGAATAACAAAATCACAATACCAGTGTTAATGATGGGATTTCCCAAAATGCTCATCTTGAAAATTTGGTGAGGTTACGAGTGCACATAGAAACTGCTCAGCACCTGCTCATGACATCATTTTTTGGAATTTTTTAACAAAATTTTCAACATGAGCTTTTTCAGAAATCTTGTCATTAAGCCTGGCACTGTGATTTTGTTAGTACATCCCAAAAGTTGACTTCACCAGCGACGTGCTATTCCATGGCAGAGGTACCAAAACACATTTCAGGCATACAGCGATATATGATAGCTGTAGTGTTTGAGAGGAGGTGTGAAAAAATGACAATGTTAAACATCTGGAGTGAAAATAATAAAAATTTGCAAAGATTCAAGTGTGCATATAAACTGCGCAACACATGCTTGTAACAGGGCCATTTTTTCAATTTTTTGCACCAAATTTTTAACATGGGCTTTTTGTGACCTACACGCATGAACACTGGGACTGTCATTCTATTACAGAACAGGAAAGACTGCTCTGGGACTAAATATATACATCAGAAAAAATTGCCCAAGAATATTAATGAGCTATTTATGAATATTAATGTACTGCTCATTAAGAATAATGACCACCCATTAATGAGCAGCTCATCTATCTATCTATCTATCTATCTATCTATCTATCTATCTATCTATCTATCTATCTATCTATACACACACACACACACACACACACACACACACACACACACACACACATATTCCCTGCAAAAAATGTTGTTTAATTCATCAGTTTGGGTTAAAGCGACAATAGTGGGGAAGAGAGACACTAGGGTTAAGCCCTTAACAACCCCACCAACCCACCACCCTATCCTCCACAGACCAATAGATGCTGGGGTGTGCAATGGAGTCATGAGGCCTAACTCTCATTCTCCTTTATGGTAGCATGGTAAACCTGTTTACACATGGAATCGGGAGAGAGTTTGGCCTCATAACCCCATGGATCACCCAGGTGTCTGTCAGTCTGTGGAGGATGGGGGTTTGTGGTGGTGGGGGTGTTAGGGACTCAACCCTAATTTCTGATTTCTCCTCTTTTGATGCTTTAACAGTAACTGATGTATTAAAAGAACCTTTTTGCAATTAATTTCTTTACCTTTTGAAAACATGAAATATAACTAGTAAATAGCACATGTGCTAGGGTGTGCAGGGCATCACCATGCTGCCCATTTCTGCATAACGATACGTGACTGAGACTGCACATGCCCTCTGGACCTTCCGCTCCCACTTATGCATAGCTAAAGAGTCATGCAGCAGTCTTTGGGGCAATGAACCCTTGTAACACGAATTTGCCAATATCTTGGGAACTGTAGCAGATAGGAAAACAATTCAAGTGTCATTGTAATCATGACAGCAAGACCTCCATGAGAGAGTAACCAACAAAATCTATATCTCACATCATTTCGAGGTATGGGCATCGCAATTCAATAGCTGCATGTAACTCGGGCAGTTTTAGGATTTTTTTAACCCTATTTTTGACTGGGCATTTTAGGGACCCCACCTCATGAACAATGTCAGTACCATTTCTTTACTCTGTCCCAAAAGATGAGTTCGCACAGTGAATGTGCAATTCTGCCCATAGGTGCAAAATCATGTTTTGGGCAAAACATGATTTTGCACCTATGGCACGCACTGGGGGTGATCATGGGGTCAGGAGGCCCAACTCTTTCCCCATTCCATATGTAAATAGGTTTACCATGCTACCAGTAAAGGAGAATGGGGTGAGCATTAGGCCTCCCAACCCCATGGCAGACCTCGGAGTCTATTGGTCTGTGGAGGATGGGTCGTGGGGTGGTGGGGTTATTAGGGGATCAACCCTAACGTCTCACTTCCCCACTTTTCTTGCTTTAACCCAAACTGATGCATTAAACAAAGTTTTTGCAAGGAATGTGTGTGCACATAGTTCTCTCTCTCTCTCTCTCTCTATATATATGTATATATATATATATATATATATATATATATATATATATATATATAAAGAGAGAGAGAGAGAATATGAGCTCCTTATTAATGGGTGGTCATTAATCTTAATGAGCAGGCCATTAATATTCATAGGTAGCTCATTAATATTCTTGAGTAGCTTTTTCTGATGTATATATTTAGTCCCAGATCAGTCTTTCATGTTCTTTAATGGAATGATAGTCCCAGTTTTGGTGGGGTAGTTAGGGGCTCAATCCTAACATCTTACTTCCTCACTTTTGTTGCTTTAACCCATACTGATGCTTTAAACAAAGTTTTTTGCAGGGAATGTGTATGTATATATTCTTTGCAAAAAACTCTGTTAATGCAACAGTTAGGGTTGTTTACAGTGACAAAGCGAGGAAATTCCACTTTAGGGTTTTCAACCCTAACTCCAACTCCCCCCCACTGCCACACATACATACACACACACACACACACACACACACACACACACAGAACATGCAACTATGGGGGGGTGGTTCAAGTCAAGACAACCAGTCACAGACACACACTATAATGCAACAGAAATAACATACCAATTCTTAAACATACTACAACAGGCATCCATCATCATGTTTCACCAACTGTATTACTTCTGCTGCCAGCCCAGCTTCTTGGGTGTGCACAATGACATCTTGTAGAAGCACCTGATATGGTGCTACCAATACATTTGTTTTATCACTCATATGATTCTGTTGTACAGAAATGGACAAGTTGGTGGGAACACAGGGCTATGTTGTTATGGAGAACTATGAAGTTGGTGGTAATACATGGTTTTGCTACTTTTGCTACTATATTCAGGGCCTCGATTTTTCTGCAGCACATCAGAGCAAAGTTCTGTGGCAGGGTTCTCATTTGCCGCAGAACTTCTGTGGCACTCAATACCAATTTCTGCGGCAATTCTGCGGCACATTTTTACCCTTAATTTTTTTCCTTTTTTTGGTTTTTTAGCCATATCTGACACAATGCACGCTCATAACACAGTCATTTTATGGGCATTTGTCACCAAATTTTCAACATAGCCAGTTTAAGACCTCTGCTCATGAACAGTATCACTGTGATTTTCTTAATCTGTCCCAAACATTGATTTCACACACCGACCGCACCATTGTGTGCTACATGTGTGAAAACTCATTTCCGGTGAGATGTGAAAAATGACAGTTGTACTGTTCATAAGGAGGTGTGGTAAAATGGCAATACTGAAAATCTGGAGTGAAAATATTAAAAATGCTCGAAGTTACGAGCGTGTGTAGGAACTGCACAATGCACACTTGTAAAACAGTCATTTCAGGGAATATTTTCACCAAATTTTCAACACAGAGTTTTTGGAAGCCTACCTCATGAACTGTGACACTGTCATTTCATTAATCATTCCGGAAAGGTGGTTCCACGCAGTGACTGCAGAACCACCTTTTGGGACCAATTAATGAAATAACAGTGTCACAGTTCATGAGGTAGGGCCTCAAAAACCCCATGTTGAAAATTTAGTGAAAAAATTCCCAGAAATGGCTGAGATATGCACTAAAGTTGAAAAAACATTTATGCCATTATACAGCTTACCGACATTTCTTCAGTTCGCTGTCAATTTTGAAGACTGCAGACATGTTCCCGGTCCACCAATGATTTTCACGCTGGACTCTGGAGGTAAGTATGGGTTGAGGTGGGGTTGTGGGGAGGTGGGTACACAGAGGGTGGGTGAGGGTTGGGGAGGGGGCAAAAGAATCAATGAGGGAAGGTTTTTTGTTTCAGTTTTTTTTTAGACTCAACGAGGGACATTTGCCACACTGGGGTGGGCTCCCAGCGTGGTACCAGGCAGGTTGGGGGGGGACATGAAGCCGATGGGGATTGGGCACCCCCATCGGCAACAGAAGCTTTTGCCATGCTGGGGTGGGCTCCCAGAGTGGCACCAGGCAGCTGGAGGGAACATGAAGCCAGCGAGGATTGGGCACTCGTGTCAGCAATGGAAGCTTTGCCATGCTGGGATGGGCTCCGGCATACAGACAGTTAGAGCGGTAAACACGTGATTAGGCACCATTCGACAGAATGTTGTTCCGCAGGTGGCCACGAATTCCGTGGGTGATGACAAATTCTGCAGATATTTCTGTGGTTTGCCACACCCACGGAATCGCAGAAAACTCAGGGCCCTGACTATATTATGATGTTATGCAGAAATGGACATGTTGGTGGGAACATGGGGCTATGCCATTATGCAGAAATGGGCAAGTTGGTCAAGCGCAATAACTAAGGACCCCACACTGTCACTAATACATGTGATTTACTTCTTATATTATGCTGTTATGCACAAATGGGTAATTTTGGGAAAATTGGTGGGAGCGCAGTGTCCTGAAGGCTCCTGGGATCTCAGTAACACATGTGTTTTACTACTAATATCATGGTGTTATGCAGAATCGATGAAGTTGGTGGGAACATGGGGCAATGCTGTTATGCGGAAATGGGCAAGTTGCTGGGGTCTCAGTCCTGTGGTCCCATCAATATATGTGTTTTAGTAGTTATGTTATGGTGTTACACAGAAATGGGCAAGTTGGTGGGGCATGGGGCTATACTGTCATGCAGAAATGGGAAAGTTCATGGTAGCATGGGGCTATGCTGTTATGCAGAAATTGGCAAGTTACTGGGGGCTGGGTCACGTGCTCCTACCAATACATGTATTTTACTAGCCACATAATGGTATTATGCAGAAATGAGCAAGTTGGTGGGGGCATGGAGCTGTGCTGTAATGCATAAATGGCCAGCTTGGTGATAGTATGGGGCTGTGCTCTTATGCACAAATGGGTAACTTACTGTAGGCATGGGGTATGCTGTTATGCAGAAATGTCAAAGTTGATAATAGCATAGGGCTATGCTATTATGCAGAAATGGGCAAGTTGGTGAGACCGTGGGGGGGCCAAAGTGCCCCACACCCCCACCAATATATGGGCTTTACTACTTATAGTATGCTGTTATGTAGAAGGGTGTACACACACAAGAGACAGGGATGGCAGCAGAAGTGATACAGTTGGTGAAACATGATGTTGGATGCACGTTGTGGCATGTTTAAGAAGTTGTACATTATTTCTGTTGCATTATGGTGTATGTCTGTGATTGGTTGTCTTTCCTTGTACTGCCCCCCCATAGTTGTCTGTTCTGTGTCTGTGTGTGTGTATGTGTATGTGTGGTAGTGGGGGGGGGGAGTCAGAGTTAGGGTTGAAAACCCTAATGTTGAATTTCTTTGCTTTTGTCACTGTAAAAAACCTAACTGTTGCATAATGCAGTTTTTTTTATAAAGAATTTCCTTATTTTGTGAGAAAGAAATAGAAATGAGTAGGTTCTCTTACCACAGTACATGTTAACAAGATTATGAAACCTTTACAAAAGACAGATTTGCAACAATGCCTCACCAAGGCAATGCCCCCACACCCACAGACCAGGTACTAGATCCTGAGTGCAGAGCCACAGCCCAATTAAAGCCATGGACATAAATGGTATACCTCCCTCATAACAGCTGCACACAAGTTAGAACACTGAGGAGTTGCACGGCCTCAGCCAGGCAATGCACCCAATGACCAGGTACTGGATCCTGAGTGCAGAGCCACAGCCCAACTACGGTCATGATCATCAATGGTATACATCTGTGATACCAACTGCACACTAGTTATGACACTCATGAGTTGCACGGCCTCTGCCAGGTAATACCCCCACCCCTTCAGACCAGGTACTAGATCCTGAGTGCAGAGTCACAGCCCAAGTAAAGTCATGGACATGAATGGTATACCTCTCTGATACCAGCTGCACACAACTTAGAACACTGAGGAGTTGCACAGCCTCAGCCAGGCAATGCCCCCGCCCCCCCAGACCAGGTACTGGATGCTGAGTTCAGAGCCATAGCCTGACTCAAGCCATGGACATCAATGGTATACCTCCCTGAAACCAGCTGCACACATGTTAGGACACTGAGGAGTTGCATGGCATCAGCCAGGCAATGCCCCCCAGACCATGTACTAGATCCTGAGTACAGGGCCACAGCTCAACTAAAGCCATGGACATAAACAGCATACCTTCCTCATACCACCTTCACACAAGTTAGAACACTGAGGAGTTGCACGGCTTCAGTCAAACAATGCCCCCCCCATCAGGCACTGGATCCTGAGTGCAGAGCCACTGCCCAACTTAGGCCATGAACATCAGCAGCATACCTCCATGATACCAGCTACAAACTAGTTACAACACTGAAGACTTGCATGGCCTCAGCCAGGTAAGCCCCCACCCCTCCAGACGAGGCACTGGATCCTGAGACCACAGCCACAGGCTAACTAAAGCCATGGACATCAATGGTATACCTCTCTGACATCTACTGTATATAAATAATACTCAAGACATATACAATAAGGTTTAAGAAAACTTTTATTTGTTAACTATTAAAATATTTTTAGGCTGAATTGTTTGATTGCTCCTGGGATGGGCAAAAAACTGTTCTTTATAAACCATCATAATTATTTGTTCTCTTTTTAAGTTTTGCTATTTCACATGCTAAATCTACACTATCACATTATTCTCCTTATTAAGTATTTAACTTTAGCATTTATATAGACCAACTAAGTAATCACTAATGTGACTTTATGTAGCAGATGTATCGTAAGATTTCATATTTCACTTACATCTTTAACACTATGACATGAACTCAGTAGGCTACCTAGTAAGACATTTAAATAATCATCACTCCAGCAACATAGCCCTGATGTACTCTCTGTTGTCAAAACGTGGCTTAACCCCAAGATACCAGACGCTGCAGTCATCATGCTTGGATACTCTATATTCAGGCAGGACAGGGTTTCCAAACAAGGTGGGAGCTATGCCATCTACCTGAGGAATTCCTATCTGGGTCAAGTCTTCCCATTCTCAAACCCTAAACCACCCTCGCAGGTTCTCGCTATTAAAGTTCTACTCGGGGCGCACAACAAGGAGCTCACCATTGCCTCTGTGTACCTACCCCCTAAAGATCAGCCCAATGGAATTATTAGCATATTGGAAAGCCTACAGGGATTACACCATAACTCTGAACTCATAGTACTAGGCGACTTCAACATAAATTGGCTATCGCTGGAGGCCAGGAACTACAAGGATGCTGCCACATCACAGAACCTCACCTAGCTTGTTACCACCCCCACCAGATGCAACTATAAGACAGGGTCACACACACTTCTGGACTGGATCCTTACTAATCACCCTGAATGGATCTCAAAAGTCTCAGTGCTCCCTGATGGGATCAGTGACCACTCACCGGTCACATGTACCTGGACAAACAAATTCATTAAGCCCCCTCCTAAAATAATCCACACCAGAGTGTTAAAGCAGGGGTACCTTGAGCTACTAAAGATACACCTAAGCCACCTGGACTGGACACCAATCGACTCTGCCATTGATGTAAACCAAGACTTAGACCTTTTCATCAGCCACTTCACTGCGGCCTGCAATATCTTTTCACTTCTCAAACAGCTGAAGGTCAGGGGCAGAGCAAACCCTTGGATAACACCATATCTAATCACTTTACTCAAACATAGGGATCATCTCTGGCATTGTGCCCATGCAACATACAAACCTGGGGATATTCATAAATATAAAGCTGCCAGAAATGAGTGCACATGGGCAGTTAGGAGTGCCAAATGTAAATACTTCAAGGAAACTCTCTCCAACTCCTGGGGTGATGGAAAAAATTTTTGGAGTAACATGAAAGACCTTACAGGCAAGGATCCTAAGTCACCACCCACCATGCTCAACATAAATGGAACACCAACATCTGACCTGTACACAATAACCAACACCTTTAACAATGCATTCTCCAACTTGGGTAGTGTCCTCCCTTCTAATTTCTTTGATGCCCCCTCTGGTAGTAACCCTCCTGCAACTACTCCTCTCCTACACCTTGCCCCACAATTCTACTTCAAGGGGATCCCAGTGTATGAAGACAGAACCTATATTCGGTAGGCCATTCACAACGCAGGCTACAGCGGTGACTTCCTTGACCTGAAGTTGTTAGCACTTGTTCTCGAAGAAGTCCTTGAACCCCTGACAAAGGTCCTCAACCTATCACTAAGGATGTCCCAGTTCCCATCTCGCTGGAAACAGGCGACCATCACACCGGTACACAAAAGTGGAGACAAATCACTGCACTCCAACTACAGACCTATCTCCATCCTCCCTCCATTGTCTAAGGCCATGGAGTGCATCACCTGAGACCAACTAGTCAAGTACCTGGAAAAATACAACATCCAGTGTCCTGAGCAACATGGTTTCTGAAAAGGGCACAGTACCACCACTGCACTATTAGAATTCACTGGCTTCATCCATACCACCCTCGATCAAGGAAACTGTGTAAGGGCAGTATTCATCGACCTTACAAAAGCCTTTGATACTGTAAACCATCCACTCCTACTCAAGCAATTATCAAACATTTGGCTCTCCAATGAAGTGCTGCTCTGGTTTTCAAGTTACTTTGGGCAGAGAGTCCAGCGGGTTAGGATTGCCGGTGTCACCTCGGAAGAAAAGCCAGTCCTTTCAGGGGTCCATCCTGGGGCCACTACTCTTCAGACTCTTTCTCAATGACCTTCCCAGTGTCTGCCACCAGAAATTACTGCTCTACGCTGATGACGCAAACATGTTCACCAACCACCAAAATGAAGAACTCCTCGAGAAACAATTACAGCTTGAATTCATGCGCATCTAAGAATGGTTCAAGTCACGCAAACTGGTCATGAACTACAGCAAAACAAAGGTTATGACCTTCTACAATGCCAGGAGCAAGTACAAATCCCATGACCTCACCATCCTAAACCAAACAGGGACCTTACTTGAACACGTTCCTGATTTTAAATACCTAGGTGTCACATTGGACAGCTCACTCTCCTACCATCAACACATAGATTCTGTCACTAAAGCCACCAACATCTGTATAGGCTTGCTTTACAGACACAAACACTGCATGACTTCTGACACTCTCCGGTTGGCTATCAACAGCTCTGTCACCTCCATCATTGATTATGGGCTAGCAATTTATGGCTCTGCCTCCTCCTCTGCCCTCCTCAGAATTACAGTTGCACTCAACAAAGCATGCAGGCTGCTAACTGAGGCTGACCGACTTACACACACTTGTGACCTGTACACTCAGGCAGGATGGCTTCCTCTCATCAGCCGGATACAGTATCAAACCTGTCTTTTAGCCAAAATAATCCTCCTCGGGGTCATGCCCCCAGGCATTGAAAAGCTCCTCATTGACCACCACAGCACCCAGCAAACTAGAAGTTCACAACAACTAACCTTCCTTGTCCCCAGATGCCAGACTACCATGGGCCAGAGGGCGTTGGCCCACAGAGCACCACAGTGGTACAATGCTCTCAACAAAGAAACTCTTACTGCTGCTCTTGGTCCTTTTAAGAGACAACTCTGACTTCATCTCATTTCAACTAGTCGTTGTGACTGCCTTGCCTAATCAGGGGCCCACTGCTCACTGCCATCCACTTCAGTTTTGATAGCTACCTCTCCCCACCTTGTCCCTTCTACCTGCCTACCCCCTTACCCACTCCCCCTTTCCTCCCCACCGGGCATTTTCTGACTTTTATCCCTCCCCTCTAGAGCTCATACCCTCACCCTCTACCCTCTGACAATGGCCTTTCTGCCTGCATATCCCCTTCCCTCTCACCTGCAGTGCTTATTTCTAAGATTGCCCTTGGCTGGTATGTCATGCTACCTAACATTTGGCACATTTTGAATTACTGGAATTTCCTAAGCCTCATTCTCTTGCTTCTTTTTATTGTGTAACTATGTATTATTATGTCAGCCTTTGTATGTATGTTTACCCCCAATTCCTTTGATGTGGAACCTTTGTAAATGATCAGTTCCTGCTCAAAGGTATTTGTAATCCTAGAGTTCAATAAAATAAAAAATAAAAAATAAAAAAACAATCAATAACTGTTCATATGAATATCAGTATTTGCCATCTATTTAAACTGAGTCATTAGAAGAAAAATATAATATGTTTCACTGAACAATTTAACAGCGTTTACTTTTTCACTGCATACGTACATGAGACACTAACAAACATTGTTGTGGTTCACATGACCACATAACGATATTGTTTTAAAAATATACCACATGTGTGGCTGACATTAAAAGTGCTTTAAGAAGTATTAATATTGTTCATATGATTAGAAAGGTAAAGTTTGACGCAAACCAGAAATATAAAGAAGTGGCATATGTCTTAATTTATTAATTCTGCATACATAATTTAGATGTAATTGTTAAATATCCTATTTGGCAATTATCATACTTTTTAATAAATCTCTAAGCATCTTTTCAGACTCTTTCTAGTTTATCACCGGTTATTTATTTGAAACTGAACCAACCAATAGCAAGAAGTATAAAGAAAAAAACAAAGCGAAATAAATAGCACACTATCGGCCAGATATTCAAAACTTTTCCCAGGGGCTAAATTAGCACTGCCCATTGGGAAAACTTAGCCCAGAGCAAAAAGCAAGGTATATTCAAATGGAATAGATTATGACAAACAGCTTCTGGCTATAGCATTGGAATGAGGCTGGGCAAATTGGGCTGGGAGTGCAGGGAAAACTTAGCCCTAGAATAAGACAGCTCTGAATATAGCAGCCAGAAAGAGCAAACCACAACAGCAACACCGTGCACAGTGATGTGAAGGTAGGTAGAGGTGAACTATGTGGCCAAGTTGTGTGCCAGCAAAAGCATGGACCCAGTACAGCTGCAGGCAGCAGCACATGTGAAAGTACAGTGTTCAGAAACGTATATAGTCTCCAAACTGTCTGTGCATCACTAACACGTTTGCACAGGTTTAGCACAGAGCTAAACTGTTTGCCCAGTGCAAACATGTTTGCCCAGCACTAAACTTTGCCATATTCAAAACTGACATGCAAATGAGCCTACTTAGGTAGTCTCTGGGCAAACATCCAGATTAGCATATCATTATGCCCTGATTTGCATGCAGTTTGCCCAGCATTACTGCAGGGTCCCACGGCTCCACCTGTAGGTCAGTCTGGAAGTACAGGGTCTGGTCAGGTCTGACCGCAGATCCACCTGTAGGTCAGTCTGGCAGTACATGATGATAGCTCCAGGCTACATGTAAACAGTACAGCATAGCATAGAATATTGTACCTCAGGGGACAACACAGCATATGCACAGATGGTGGTGATTCTGCATGTAACTGTCACACTGCAGGTCATGTTACAGTGCACAGCAGGCATTATAGTAGCAAGGGGGCCAGTAGTGTGAGGACACAGTACTGCCTATGGTGTGTAGGGCAGTGATGATGACTGCACTGTACACAGTGACAGGCCCAACTTATACATGTTTACTGACAGTGGACATTACTGTTATGCTGTTGGTGACCCACAGATGTTGCACCTCCGGCATGGGATGCTCACCATGACATATACATGTCTGGCTGTGTGTGCTGTGGCAGTTTTACAGCTGTACAGCATGTGGCCATGGGGTATCCTGTATGATCAGAAAGGCACATTGGTGTTGGGGTATTCCCAATACTGACCCATGTGCACTCCATGATGTGTCCCAGCATTGTGGCCACACCTGGTCTCTGGCACAGCCTGGCCACCTGTACACCCACCCCTAAACATCCTCCATGCCCACAGTGCTGCATGTGTGTGCTGGCATCTGTTGGTGTCCACAGAAGAGTGGTCTGCAGGTGTATGCTGTATGGCCACACTGCCATGGTGTCCACTGGTGGCTGGGTCACCACTCACTGCCTAGCATGACTGGAACTGGTGGCAGATGATGGTATCATTGTGATGCTATCTGTGAGCAGCATGTTGTCTCTTTGTCTGGCTTTGTCTATGTGCCATACTGTTTTGTTAGGGTCATGCAAAGACATGCAAAAGCCATGCAAATGCCGCACAAAGTCAAAATGTCACACAAAGCTGATTGCCCAGGGTTAAGACTACTTTATCCTGGGCAGTAATATGCTTCACACTAAGTGTCATACTAAGTCATGCAACACCACTTTGCACGGTGCTAGTCACTGAATATAGCATTGTGCTGACACCACACTGGACCAAGTTGGACCAGCATAACATTCTGTGGTGATTTGCATATGCAGCCTATGATGCTTTGCATTGTGGGGGCATGTGTGATTTTGTATTTTATTGTGCTGACACGCCCCTCACTTTGTTTCTTGCATACAATATGATTTTGCCCGGTGCTAATGCAGTTTGCACACGCTATTTGGCCTTTTGAATATATTGAACCTGTATTATTCCGGTGCTAACCTGCACAAACAGTTTTCGCCCAGCTCACAATTTTGAATATCTGGCCCTGTGTCTGTGGCAGAAACATTGTATGGTACACGTCAGTGTGTTCTTCTGGTCTTCAAATGTGAAGAGGCACCCATAACGTTAGCAGTATGTATATAGAGAGAGAGAAAGAACAAGTAAAAGTAATGACATACAATAGCAGGCACATAGATAGCCATTGCTGTACTGCAACTAGCTCAGTAACAAAGCAAAATAATGTGAACAATTCTTGACTATATCATGCTGTGGTAAACATATTACATATCACAGCCATGTCATGACCCATGCCTGCAAAGGTTGGTTCATCTCCAAATTGACACATTTTATTATTTAACATTGCTTGAACTGGGAAAAATTCCTCATCCGCCCTCCAAAATATGGATGATCCTATAAGAGCAGGAGCATACCAATAGTTTGCATTGTAGTGCAGAAGTACACAATCATCAGGGTCATAACCTATCAAACAATTAGTTGCAGACATCTGCACAGATATACAGAAATGCATACATACACTGAAAATGGTACAGATTTTGAAATGTGTACATCTCTATCTTCAGTGATCACCAACATCACCAGTAGTACTTAATGCAATGCAATAACATTAAATGCATGAATAGAAAGTTTTCAGTTAATGTAACAATGCATGCAATTTTTTATTTTTTTCTCAACAAACAAAAGCAGCTAAGAAGCAATATAAGCAACATAGCATAAATCTGCAGTTCAGCATTATATACATATGTACAAAACTTGAATTGCATTGTATTGATAGAAATTGTCATATCAAGTCTTAACACTATACTCCCAGAACAGTGACAGATAATGCAGTCATACACACTTCAACAAATGCAGCCCACTGCAAACAGATGACATTATCATGTAGATAGTTAAGCTGTAAACGTGAGTCACAGAACTACATCTGCCAAGACATAATTTACTGAGTGACATGTGTGTAATATCCAGCACCCTCGAGTCTGTTTGGATTTAGCAGAAGTCACTTTAGTAAGTATTATAATCAAGGTCAACAATGTAGACAACAACAGGAAAAGAAGTCACAACTTAACCTGATATGGATTGTTGAAAGAAGCACAACTTCTCACACAATATGTACAGAAGAGTACTTAAAACTCTCATAAACAAATAACAATATTACTGATTCTGTCATTACCATGTAAAATAGCACTGTGAAATAACTGAATACAGAGTGACGTGCAAAACATACAAGGTTGACTGAGACACCTGCAAAAAGATATGACTCACTGGCTGTCAAATGATAACTGCTCAATATCTTCAAGTCTACTTGAGCAGTAACACAGCAGTCATTGTAATAAGTACATCAAAGTTGCAAATGCTTCCTATAACAATACAAATGGTTCTAGAAATTGTATTATTATAAATCAACAAAACAATTCTGTTTTGCATACAGCATGTCTGCATAACACTGAGATCAACAAGTCAGTGTCTACAACAATCTGTTACGTAGGTGCAGTATTGGTGTTCTCTCCTGCAATGCCAGCAACATTGGAGTAATTCACATGGGCTGTATTAATACTGCAGAAGATGTAAAAGACTTAGATCACCATTTCTGATATTGCACAATGGTTGTCTCACATGATAAGTCTTAGCTCTTCTATCAAATCAAAATAAATATGTAAAAAAAGGGGGAAAAGACATCTAATCATAATACACAGTCAGAACGATATTTTTTCAAATATACAAGTTAACTAAGCTGCCGTGTTCAGATACCATCACTCTTCCACATTTCGTGCAACATTTGTTAAACGGAGAATGATGACGTATGCATCTTTCAGATTTCTTGGTAATCTTTCTCTCATACTGCATACTGTATCATTACACTCCACTCATCCCTTTCTGAACCTTTGCTATGTGACAGTGTCCAGAGTGAAAAGATAGGCCATGGTGGCAAATAATAGCACGTGTGTCAAACTGACTTCCTGAGAACATAATTCTTTCAGCAATGAAGTCAAAAATTGGTGTTGTGACTTTCATGCCTTGAGAGTTAAAACATTGCAATACAATCATAATGTATGAACTGAAAGATGTAACTCTTAAAGAGAGAACACAAGACTGACCACATATTCTACACAGCCAACCAATTTCTGCATTTGCAAACAACATATGAAACTTCAGATTTCTGTTCAGGGATGTAGACAGACAACCAAAGCATGTCATGAGTTGCTTGTGATTCTTTGTGTCCACATGACAAACGTGTACTTGCACACATAATCAACATGAAAGTGGTTGTGCAGATCAGTACCATAATCTGCCAAACTGTTTATGATTCCCATGATGAACTCTGTGGCATCTTGTTGTGCATTATCAACAAACATTGCTTGTCCTGCATACTTTGCAAGAGTTAGTCATAGAGGAGTAAACGTTGTGCAAACTGGGCAACTCCTCTTGACTACATCTAATAGTAACTCTCTTTAATGCTTCAGAGAGAGCTGTCGACTGACCTGAGTTCAAGACATCAACAAACTCAGGCATATGCAGAAGTGCCTGCGTTGTAGCATTAGCATAGCAGTTTACTCCTGTGCTGTTGTCAAATATTGGCAGTGTCTGAACCCCAATGCATTTCTGAACAGGTGGAGATTTGATCTGTTGACAGAGAGACTGGTTACCAATAGAATGGTGTGGTGACAATTGTGGAGTCTTAGTGTACTTCCTCTTCAGTTTGTGCCCTGCATCCATTGGGACATCTGTTGCTGATGCATATCTGGGAACTGGGAAAAAAGGAGCATTTGGTTGGTACAACATACATAATCTGTTGTACTCAACAATGCATTTACTATCAGCACGTATCTTACTTTCTGCAAGATTCACTATTAGCAGTCCAGGCAACCGTCTCAAACAAGACAAAGCAATATAAGACATGTCATCCTTGAATATACCAGTGCCTATATCTACAATGGCACTATCAAGGCTAAGCCCTTGTGAATTATGTATAGACAATGCATAAGAAGCACACAATGGGAATTGTTTCCGTGTCACATATATGTCTTTGACAAGTTCAAACTTGACTGTCATGCTGTCTATTGGTAGAGCAGTATCACAGTTGTCAAACTTAAAAACCACAAACTTCACAGTTGTCTTCTGCACATTATACTGGAACTCATGAATGTACCCCATGGCTCCATTCACAAGACCACCATCAACATCATTGTTTCTGCCAAGCATGACCCATGAATTCCTACACAGTGGTAACACAGCTTCCAAACCAGTGGTACATGACACATTACTTGTGAGCTCTCTGAGATGCGCAACCATTTTTGATACCATTGTGCATGTTAGACTAACAAAATCTATGGTATCTACGGATGTAAGAATCACAGTAGGTTCCTGTTCTCTCTGCATCATGATCTCATTGAACTCTGCACACTGCTTAAGTCTTGGAAATAGACATACAACATGTCCCCCAGATTTTTGCACATGTGCAAAGACATCACAAGCATCCTTAATAGGAGTATTATTTCTAGAGATCATGAGCTGTCTTAGCATATCAGCATGAATGGGTGACAATACATCAATCCGAGCCTCATCAAGCAATGCTTTGTAAGACATGTCACCTTGCTGCCTCATGTTCTGTAACTATTCAAGACATGAGAAGAACTCCCACAGATTGACACCACCTATGCATCCAATAATTTTTTTAGCCTGTTCAACAGAAAGAGTACAGAAAACATGCTTGCCATTTACAGGAGCCAGCTGCAAAAGATCCCCAAGAACAAGAATATTCTTGCCACCAAATGGTATGTCATCATCAGTACCAAGTATCTCCTGTATGCATAGGTGAACATATGTAAGGAGAACATTTGAAACCATGCTGACCTCACCTATTATCAGCAATTGCATCTTGTCAAACATTGACCTCAGTTCAGAGGCAACTTCAAAAGACAATTTTCTATAATCACCACTTTTTCCATGTTCAACTGGCAACATAAACAATCTATGAAGTGTGACACCACCTATGTTATACACTGCCAAGCCTGTAGGAGCAGCCACAATAGCAGAAGTTGAAGAATTAGTAAGGTCACACATACCCCAGCTAATAGCCTCAATTAAGAAACTTTCCCAGTCTCAGAAGCATCACTGACAAACATCCTGACTGGGCTCTGTTTGTCACAAACACAGTCTCTGCCACTGTGCTGAATAGCATGTTGAAAACCATGTATCACAGAGTGATACACAACTTTCTGATGAGAATTCAGTTCCTCAAGAATGATTACAGTTGACTCTGACAACTGCATGTTTTGGTACGTTGACCCTCTACCTCTGACATCAACACAGCTGGGTCATTAGGAGGAAGAGGGACACCAAGTGTCCCTTCTCCCTCAACATCAAGCATATCTTGTGATGTTACTGGGGTATCATCGTCCAAAACCTGCCTTGCTCTCTCCAGCTGTATTTTTTTCCATTTCAAGTCTGTCAATGTAAGTGTCAGACACCTCAGTCTTAAAGGAATCATAAGTTACTATGAACTCTTGTTCATATGTCTCAGATGATCCTTTCAATTCAGTTTCTTATCTCCAAAGCTTGAACAGAAATAGCAGAGCAAAATAGTAATGCTCCTTACTTTCTGTTGTATTCAAGCTCAGTTTGCAGTGGTCAGTTAGCCATGTCTTTTGCTTCTTCACAAGTGAGCCATCGAAGCCAGTAACTTTATATATGTTCTTCTCTGGGTCAGAAGAAACACCCCACTTATAATCATACCATTGAGCAACTTCAAACAGACAGAGATCTTCCATAGCACTGTGGCACTGCGAATAGTAGTTGTCAATTAAATTGCTCTTCAGAATATTAGTGGATGTTGGTCTTGTAGCAGCCAGATCCTCAATCTCGTCATGGATCTTAAGTACACAGTGCCTGCCCGGCTTGTAGTTGACAGTCAAATAACGAATGGACTCTGACTTCCCATAGAGACATATCCCTATAAGACGGTCGCTTGCTTCATAGGCTCCACACTCACAGTGTGAAAGAGTCTTAAGCCTGAGTGATCACAGTCTAGAAGACATTGAACTATCACAGTTTGACAACTCTTCCCACATTTCTTGCAGGCATGTCTTCTCATGCTTAGTGATGTGTGATGTCACATACCTCACCAAAGCCATTGAATTCTCAGCGACATACTGAACATCAATGTTTGCCTGCCACATCAACAAAAGAGAAGGACTATAGTCCCAACCCAAATTCAACATCATGAAACCTAATTTTCCCTGATAGTCTAGTGGTACCCACTCCCCCAACAGAACTCCAAACCTTCATTTCAGACAATTAAACATATTTTCCTTTGTTACTGTCATTTAGTGCCACAGCATGCATCACAAATTGTAACCACCATTCTCCATTATGAACACATGTTTTTCTCTCTTGCTCTACTACCACCCCCACCCCTGACCAAATTCTTCACAGATGTGCCATCTTGAAAACATAATTTTCCATAGTCATCCAGTAATCCCTCCACTCCTGCTCATCTCAAAAACATTCACAATCACAGCTGGCAACTGACTCAGCTGTCCTCTCATTACCACAGTTGGCCACCAACTGAGTCAAAAAATAAAGGCAACTGCAATGAATGAGGCCATCAGATGTTAACTATGCACCATATACAAGACTGTCAGTGATAAAGTTCTTTAATAGAAACTGAACAACTTCTACACTGAAAGATTCGCCGCATTCTCCTTATGAAAATTAATTTCCACATCGCAAATGACCCTCACAATGAATGTTAGTCACAAACAAAAAAATTCAATGTCCATGATCAAACATCAACAAAAGTAACATGTAGAAAGACATATATTTGTGCACTATCCACTTACCAAAGCAAATAAAAGTATATTTTTACACAAAAAACATGAAAATCTCTAAAACATCTTTTTTTTCAAAAGCTAACACGTTCTGCATTCAAGATCTTGGGTTATTCTCGCGATCAAAGAATTTACAGCCTCATGAATGATCCTCACGATCAATGCAAGTCGTGATCAAAGAAATTGCTGGCTCGCAATCAATGATTGCAAAAAAGCTAGAAAAAACTAACTAAGCTATCCAAGCCACAATATTTTTGACCAATCCACTTCTCACACCCTATTGAACCACATTTAGTCACAAAACACGTTAAACTAAAAAAAAAACATTTTTCCCAAAGCTACACCACATCTACATGCCAAATCTCACGTTATTCTCATGATCAAAGAATTTTCAGGCTTGCAAACGATCCTCGTGATCAAAGCGAGTCACGATCAACAAATTTACACGCTCGTGATCAAAGATCAAAAAATACAATAAAATGTAGTAAAATGTTCAAAAAATCATTATCCCTATAAAATGCATGTCTCATAAGCAATGAAAACAAATATGGCTACATACTCTGTTAGAAACAGTTAAAAAATATATATTTTTTTAAACTACGTATCTTCCACAATTCAAATCTCGCGTTATTCTCGCAATCAAAGAATTTGTAAGCTCAGGAATGATCCTTGTGATCAGTGCGAGTCATGATCAAAGATTTTGCATCCTCGCAAAAGAAGAAATGGCAAACTTCACTATGTGACTTCTGTGAACCAATAGAATCATATAATAATACTCCAGCAGCCATTTTAAGACTGTAAAACAAGCAGCACTGAATCCAGGGCAGAACAGTAAGTACAAATACATCTGTTATGATAAAATCTGCTAATTAGCTAATAAACATGTTTAAAACAATTAACATGTCTCAAAATCCAATGTTATGCACTTTTAAATAATTTACACAGTATATTGGCAATATGTTCCTTTGTCTTAGAACCATAAGATATATTTTAACTGTAATATGGAATCTCTGTGGCAGTTTATGTTCCTTATATATCCACACTGTTCAGCAGAAATATGTCTTAAGAAATAAGCAGCACAGCAAACACATAATACCCCACAAATTATTATTTTTTTTGGCAAATATTTTTCCATAAATACAACAGATCTGGGAAGATCTTTGACTTGTTTCACAAACACTAGATCCACTATATGATATGTCTGCTATCCAGTGTTCCATTAAGAGACTTTAAATCTGAAAGTATCAGAACTTAGTCTTATTTAAACTATTTACTTAATTCTATATAGTCTGAACTACCATTTAGATTTTCTCCTTACTATGTAAAGCGTGTTAACTAAGAAGTTTACAGTCAATCCTGAAATATTAACTGTGTGACTGCAATCACATATTCTTATCAACTTATTAATGTTACAAACATAATAAGGGCCAGATATTCAAAACTTTGCCCCAGGGCTAAATTAGCACTGCCCGGTGGGCCAACTTACCCCGGAGCACAAACCATGCAGTTTGCCCAGTGCTACTACATGATGCATGCAGCTCCACCTTTTGGTCAGAATGGAAGTACAGGCCTGACGCTGCAGGCCAAGGCATGCCCGCAGCATCCCTTGTTGGTCAGAATGGAAGTACAGGCTGGAAGCAGCAGGAATTGTGTGCCGGCAGGCATAGTCAGTGCGTACAGTGCACCCATGCATTTGTGCAAACATGACCTGCATATATGTATTGAGTGTGTGTGTGTGTGTATATATATATATATATATATACACACACACACACACCACACTCATAGATCAATAGCTAAACACAGACACACTGCCTGTGGCCACTGTGGCCATACATGCTCTGGAGGATGCCCCCCCAATAACATAGGTACCCCACTGCAGTAGTGGGTGACATACAGTGGGGGGACTCAATGCATGGGACAGGCAAAAAGTGAACCTGGTGGGGGAAGGAGGCAATAGGCCATAGGTTCACTAGGATATGCAGCATATCCATTAGATAGGGAACAGGGCAGATTGGCTGGCCTGGACAATTCCTCCCCTGCCATCATGGTCGCTGTGCCCATGTGTGCCTGTTACACACCCTGGCGTACCCCTCAGCTCTTGTGCCACTGAAAAGAGGGACATGGACATATGTGAACACTCAAGAGGATGGACAGGGCAGTTGCAAGGGGCAGAATGGGGGATGTCCCTCATAAACAGGGACAGTAGAGTGGTATGCACACTGGTAGGCTAGTGTCCCCCACCCTCAGAGCAAGTAATATGTAAGATAATTTTCCCTGGTAGTCTAGTGACCCCCCAACCCCACACATATCCTGATCCCTGTGCACATATGTAAAATAACACTTTCCCCGGTAGTCTAGTGGCCCCCCCCAGCACAATTCCTGATCCCCGGTGCACACATTCAATATAACATTTTCCCTGGTAGTCTAGTGGTCCCCCCTCAAAGCACGATTCCCGATCCACAGTGAACACATTCAATATACATTTTCCCTGGTAGTCTAGTGGTCCCACCCACCCCCACACATGTATCCAGACCCCCGTGCACATATTTAAAATAACATTTTCCCTGGTAGTCTAGTGACCTCCCCACCCCCCCCACGTATCCCAATCCTGGTGCACATATTTAAAATAACATCTTCCCTGGTAGTCTAGGCCCCTCTCACCCCCACGAACGTATCCCGACCACCCGTACAAATACATTACATATCCTTTCCCTGGTAGTCTAGCGGTCCCCCCCTCCCCGCAGTGACACCCCACTCATGCAAAGAATATCCGACAACAGAGCTGGCAACATTCTCAGCCCTCCTCTCACCACCATGGCTGGCCGCCGATCTAGGTAGGAAGGAGTGCTCCTTCCTACCTCAGGGGGTCTGGACACATTTGTGGGGGTGGGGGGGACACTAGACTACCAGGGAAAATGTATATTGAATGTGTGCATGGAGGATGGAAATCATGCTTTGGGGGGGCACTGTCACCACATTACTGCTGGCTTTTTCTCAGCGGTATTCAGCACCGTGCTACAGGTTGTGCTAATGCCTGTAGCATGGTGCTATACCTTTGAATATGCTGGTGCACCGGTATTCAGGGCCCCTCCCCTCAGTCCCTCCCTGGCATACATTATGATTTAGCATTGGTGCTAACACCTAGCACTGGTGCTAAATGTCCTTTTAAATATAGCAGTCAGGCACAAATTCGGCGCTAGTTCAGCACAACAGATTTGCGCCCTGTGCTAAGCCTTGAATATCTAGCCTTAAATGTGTGATTATCAGAATACACACACTGACCACTAAATAATTACAAATGTAACAGTTCTACTTTAACAGAAAAAACTGTTGAAATCTCTAACTATTCAAAACTATATCACTTAGATACATAGCTCTACTTGCCTTCACCACTCAGCTGTTAGCTGAGAAAGAGAGGGACTACAGCTTCACTCACCAATATGACTACTAACTCTATCCAATAGAAATGGCTATTCTTGGCAAGTTAGTCAGCGTGACCAATGGACAGACAGTATTCTCCCACCAAAACAAAAAGAATGTTTAATAAATAAAACACCAATATAAAGATCCTTTGCAGACATAACAATTACTTTTTGCCTGTATTAGCCAATCTGGCATTAGAATATTAGTTGTGGTTGTTTCTCACTGCATTTATTTCAGACATACAACTCAGCAGTAGTCATTCTGCTGATTAGCCTTGGTAGTGCTCTGAGAGAAACATACATTTTTGAAAGTTCTTCATCTGAGTTATTAGAGTTTTATACTCAGTATGGCAGAAACATCCAGAGTCAGTGTATGGCTTGTGGGATTAATCCTGGTTAGAAGGGCAGCAGTTTTCAGTAGAGCTAATCATTTTGGCAACGACTTGCACCTACCTCACTGTTCAGTATCTTGGTTTTGGAAAGGGTGGTATAAGATGGGAGTAACTCATGCCAACCTTGTACCACTTGCTGGAGACACACCCAGAACCAGACATACTCCTTATCCATCTCATAGGTAATGATTTGGGGAACAAAAGGGCAATTGATTTAATAGAAACTGCACAGTCTGACTTGCAGCATCTTATCAGTATGTTACCTGCTTGTAAAATTCTGTATTCAGACATTACACTGTGAATGAGCTGGTAAGGTAAGGATTACTGTTCTGCACTTGCAAGGTCACGTAGAAAGGTGAACATACAAATATCTGGATTCCTCCATGCTATGGGAATGTACACCATACATCACCCTCAAATTACATATCGCAAATATTGGCTGTATCTAAAAGATGGTATACATCTCTCAAGCACAGGTAACAACATTTTTGTTGGGACCTTCGAAATGGCATCCTTGCACTTCTGTATTTGTGTACCTCTATAACTATATCTTTCAAGTACATACTATAGACTGTGAAAAAATGGCTCTTCTAAGAGCTAAAAAAACTGGTAAAAAAAAAAGAACAAAATACACACAGAACATACTGTCGATGTCCATAGCCTAATTAAGCTCTGGTTGTGCACTCAGGATCTAGTACCTCTTCGGAGGGGGGGGGGCATTGCCTGGCTGTGCAACTCCTCAGAGTTCTAACTTGTGTGCAGGTGGTATGAGGGAGGTATACCATTTATGCCCACGGCTTTAGTTGTGCTGTAGCTCTGTACTCAGGATCCAGTACCTGGTCTGGGAGGTATTGCCTGGTGGAGAATGTGTAACTCCACAGTGTTCTAACTTGTGTGCAGCTGGTATTGGAGAGGTATAATGTTGATGTGCATCACTTTAGTTAGGCTGTGGCTCTGCACTCAGGACTTAGTACCTTTTCTGGAGGGGTGGAGGCATTGCCTGGGTGATGCAGTGTGACTCCTCAGTGTCCTAACATGTGTACACCTGGTATGCAGGAGTTAGACTGTTGATATTCATGGCTTTAGTTGGGCTGTGGCTCTACACTCAGGATCTAGTACCTGCTCTGGAGAGGGGGGTGGGGGATGGAAGCATTGCTTGGCTAAGCCCGTGCAACGACTTAGTGTCCTAACTTCTGTCATGCTGGTATCAGGGAGTATACAATTGATGGCCATGGGTTTAGTTAGGCTGTAGCTTTGTACTCAGGATCCAGTACATGCTTGAGGGGGGGGTGGCATTGCTTGGTTGACCCTGTGCAACTCCTCAGTGTCCTAGCTTCTGTGATGCTGGTATCAGGGAGTATACAATTGATGGCCATGGGTTTAGTTAGGCTGTAGCTCTGTACTCAGGATCCATTACCTGGTCTGGGGGGGTGGGGTACTGCCTGGCTGAGGCTGTGCAACTCCCCAGTGTTCTAACTTGAGGGCAGCTGATATCAGAGAGGTATAACACTGATGTCCATCATTTTAGTTAGCTTGTGGCTCTGCACTCAGGACTTAGTATCTGGTCTGGAGGGGTGGGGGCATTGCCTGGCTGACGCAGCGTGACTCCTCAGTGTCCTAACATGTATACACCTGGTATGAGGGATATATATTGTTGATATCCATGGCCTTAGTTGGGCTGTGGTTCTACAGTCGGGATCCAGTACCTGTTCTGGGGTGGGGGTGGGAGCATTGCTTGGCTAAGCCCATGCATCTCCTCAGTGTCCTGATGTCTGTGATGCTGGTATCAGGAAGTATACCATTGATGGGTTTAGTTAGGCTGTAGCTCTGCACTCAGGATCCAGTATGTGCTTGGGGGGAGAGGGGCCATTGCTTGGCTGAGCCCATGCAACTCCTTAGTGTCCTAACTTGTCTGATGCTGGTATCAGGGAGTTTTACATTGATAGCCATGGGTTTAGTTAGGCTGTAGCTCTGCACTCAGGATCCAGTACCAGGTTTGTGGGTGGGGCATTGCCTGGCTGAGGCTGTGCAACTCCTCAGTGTCCTATCTTGTGTGCAGCTGGTACCAGAGAGCTATAACACTGATGTCCATGGCTTTAGTTAGCTTGTACCTCTGCACTCAAGATCCATTATCTGCTCTTGGGGTGGCAGCATTGTTTGGCTGAGCCTGTGTAACTCCTCAGTGTCCTAACATGTGAGCAACTTTTATCAGGGACTTATACCACAGATGTTCACAGGTTTAGTTGGGCTCTAGCTCTCCAATCAAAATCCAGTACCTAGTCTGGGGGGGAGATGATGTCATTGCCTGGTTGAGGCCATGCAACTCCTCAATGTCCTAACTTGTGTACACCTCATATCAAGGAGCTATAGCATTTATATCCATGGTTTTAGTTACTCTGTGACTCTGCACTCAAGATCCAGTACCTGGTCTTGGGGGGGTGGGGGCATTCCCTGGCTGATGCTGTAAAACTCCTCAGTGTCGTAACATGTCTGCACCTGGTGTCACAGAGGTACACAGTTGATGTCACATCTTTAATTAGGCTATGGCTGTTCACTCAGGATACAGTACCTGCTCTAGGGAAGTGAGGGCATTGCCTGCCTGAGCCCATGCAACACCTCAGTGTCCTAACATGTGTGCAGCTGGTATCAGGAAGTTATATAATTGATGTCCATGGTTTTAGTCCAGTTGAAGATCTGACTCAGGATCCAGTACCTGACCTGGAGGGGGGGCATTGCCTGGCTGAGACCATACACCATTGAGATACACGGCTTTAGTTGAGCTGTGCCTCTCAACTCAGAATAGAGCACCTCATCTGGGGTGAAATGTGGGCATTACCTACCTGAGGCTGTCCAGCTCCTCAGTGTCATACCTTGTGTTCAGCTACTATCTTAAACCTATGTCCTTCCACATACTCACCCAATCCTTAACTTAATAGCAATACACATGCACAGCAACCATGGTTACCGTGGACTTGGTAGTTCCGTATTAGTGATAGTTGTCATAGTAAAACTGTCATGCATATAAATAAGACACAAAATTTGTGAAATATCTGTGTTTAAAACAGAATTGTACAACAGCTCAGCTTTTTCTTATATTCAATGTCAGTTTTTTCAACAGATCAGCAAGAAACAGAAAGTTTAATATTTTTTCGAAAACAGCAAAAAAGTAAGTCATCAAATTTTCATTTTCGATGTAACTGTCTGCAGCTTAGTATGTGAGGAGCATTGCAATTCTTTATTTAGCATGCTACTTTTTCAGTCGGTGCTACTACAGATGAAGACAGGAGGGGGTTGGATAGAAACTAGCCTACTCAAATAGTGATGTGTAAAATATTTTTGCAGCTGCCGCTGCAACAGGTCACAGGCAGCATCAGCATTGCACCACAACTTTATTTTATACTCTCTTTTGGGCAAGTCAGATATGACTAAACAGAATTACAAAACCACCTGTAGCCACAGTGATTGACATATGGTATAGTGCCTTGGGTTGTATTGGGGTGCTGCTTGGACTTGCAGAGTGTGCAAGCTGTCATCCTGCTGTCTACAGTATGGCAGCCTGCCAGTGGGTGGCCACCTAGATAAGTCTACTAGTACTATGCTTATCTTTTGCAGGCACATCCCAGACCGGCACTTTTGATACACCTTTCACTTGGGCTGCAAAGGGTATTGCACCAGATATACATACGTACACCCTCTTCACTGGCACTCCAGATGCAGCACATATTGTTAGTGGGATTGAGTGGTGCATCTACAATGCAGTGGCACATCAAGTTTCTGCTGCTGCATGACAGACCCACTGTACCTAAAGTGCTTTAAACACATGCCATGAATATGCCTATACATCTCGCACCCATTGTATACATGTCCTTTGTGAGTTCTGCCAAACAGTAAAACTACAATAAAGCTTATGCTACATCATTCTAAACAAAAAAATATATTTTTTACAGAATTTCAAGATGCCAAGCTCCTGGAGTGATAGGGATGTGCTGGCCCTAATTCAGGCTGTTCAGCGACATGCTAACCCCAGGTTCGTGATGTGAGCAACAAACCTGAGCCTGGCACACACCTGGGGTAAGGTAAGTCAAAATATCAATTAAAAATATGAAAATATGTTTTTGTTACGTATTAACTATAGTGGCATAATGATATCTGTGCAGCAATAGCATGTCACTACACAGTACTGACACGTAGCAGACTGCTTACAATAAATGTCATAATTTCAAGAACTACAAGCACAAGCAGTTATACACCAGGGCAATGTTTCATTTGAGCAATGGTAAAAAAAAAAAAAAAAAGAAATGTGGTGTTCTCAAGGGTTCTAAGCAGCAACAGCTGCATGTTTCACTTTACCCAGTGAAGACTGCTACCGGTAAGAGTGGTAAGAGTGGAACAACCATGCAATTCCAATGACACATATCTGCACCTGCTTTGTAGCTATTCAACATGGCAATCTCTGTTCACAAATGTTCGGGTATCAAATTTATTTTACAAAGGCAACTGACTGGAACCTTTTTCCACTGAAAGGATTAAACAACACATGTAGAGAGGGGTTGCTCAAAGTGAGGCAGGGGAGGGACACCGGGGCCATCATATGATAGCAGAGGGAGAAAGGCTCAACATGGAGATAAGGAGACATTTTTTTTACAGAGATGATGCTAGCTGAGTGGAATGTGTAACCAGCAGAAGTCGTATGCAATAGGACAGTTTAGTGCTTCAAAAATGGGATGGGACCCAACAACATGGAGGATCAAAGGAGGGAAAAGGTGGAAAGGGAGCGTCAGCTCCACAATAAAGGTGCTTGCTGCATATTCGAGCAAACTTAATATCCCTCTAGGGCTTTATCTGCTAGCAAATTTTGTATATTCAGATGTTCATATGTTCACTTGTTGAACCCACTGTATTATACCGCATAATCAACTGTTGCTTCTGTGAATTTGTCAATACATGAGCCAGGTGCTCTCACTAAATACATTAACATACAATGTAATAGTGAAAGTTAAGTAAAAGAAAAGTGTTATCTGTCAGAGTAGCACTTATTACATTACCTGATGTCTTAATACTTAGAATATTTAAACCTTTTTCCATGAAAGAAATAAAACATTTGCAAAGATGGCGCACTAGATGACACAAGGGGTACCACAGAGCTCCAACACCTCACTTGCTAACCATAAAATATGTAGAAAATTTCACAGTACTACACATAAACTTGAACTTGTAATGCACTAATCAATAAATACAGCACATTCAAAACCATTCCTAAAACATTAACTGCTTGTTTCTTTTCTATCTTTTTATACAGGTTAGCCGTGCCTTGGGGAGACAAGACATCAAGAAGTCAGCTAACAACTGTCAGAGGAAGTGGAAGCTCACCCGCCAGACCTTCTACAAAGCAAAGACATCGGCAGAAGAGATGAGCAGGAGTACCTGGGAGTGGTACGACATGACATTTTCTATATGGGAGGAAGCAGGCAAGCCAGACTTTGGCGAATGCCATCATTGTAGTAAGTACATCTTTTTCATGGTATTCAATGTTTAAAATGTTATATCTTCAACAAATCTGTCACAACAGGTAAATGAATCCAATGACAATCTCAGTACCTCATTAAGTTGATTTCAGAATCTTACTAACTAAAGGCATATATAAAACATAACAGCATCAACAGAGTGTAATTGTACAGTGATGCAATATTCCATGAAAAAAAGAAGTGTGATTGTTGCCTAACAGGATAGTGATATTAGTATGTTTCACCATTAGGCCACTCATATTTACTCTGCCAATCTCTAAGTACCATACATACATTTCTCTCAAACAATAAAACATTGTGAAATAACTTGTTAATCCTATTGAATTCCTTAGTCACCAACAAAAAGTGCCCAAACTGCTATTCAAGCAATGTAAATCAAAAGGGTCTAGCTGATATCAAGATTTACCCATGGCTGATGTGTTCTTTGATCCCAAGGTGCAGCCAAGGGACCAGTAACACACCAGGCATAGGTAAATCACATCATCACCCATACCCTCAACTGCCATATCAGATGTGTTATGAATTGTTAGGACAAAGTGATTAGCATACTGATTAATTGTTCTGAAGGAAAAAAAATAGTGCAACATAGAACTGTAGTTACTTTACAGGTGCCAGGCCTGAAACAGTGACACAAGCTGGCTGATCGAATGCTCAAATTGTAGTGTGAGGTAAGTGCTAAGCAGAGTTATGAGCAATAGTTTTAACTAGAAAGGTTTTCAGAATGTTCCGAAAAATTGCATTAAGCTTAGTCTGATGTATCAGTTAAAAACAACATTCCATGTTTTTTCTTTTGTAAATTAACTGCAGTTGGTACCAACAGTATGCAAGACAGTAGTACAGAGTTTGATGTTCCATGTCAGATGTATTTTGATAGGGTGTAGGGCAAGGGAATGCACCTGGGACATTTTCCCATTGGTTACTAGTAGGATTAACATTTTGTTTATCCTGTTCAGTAATGAATTGGGAGCCAGTTTTTGTCTTACCTTTTGTATTATTAAGTGTATGATTCTATAAAACCAATAGCACGATAGTACATGTGTCATGGTGAAATAACAAAATATCTTACATATGTTGTACGTTAAACAACAGTACCTCACAAACACTGTTATCCCACCATGACTCACTATCTGAGCTGTGTTATCTGACTCATGATATATCTAATCTTTACCCAATGTACCTGCCTTTTTCTATTTATTTTACTTCTAACTGTCCCACTCACCTAACATCATAGGTGACATAAAACATACTGTTCCTAGACTATAATAAACAGTTTAAAATCAATCTGATATCTAGTACAATATGTAGACGTTTGTGTTAGTTATTACTGTTACATCAACTTGTTATACATGCTAATATAGTGTGACAGAATATTTAAATAATAATGTTAACAGACCTTTGAGTAATAGTAAAGTTAAATCACACATTATACTAACATATATAACACATTCATCATTTGTTTCTTTCTCCCTCAGCCACCACAGAGAACATGCCTGCTTCCTCCTAACATGTCCACCTTGTACCACTCCCGGAAGGTGAGGACCGAGGGGCCCCAGTCGAGCGGCTGCTAGTGCTCGACTCTGCTGGTAAGTCACAATTGTATACTGAGGCTCTGTCTTTCCACTGAAGGTCCAAAACATGCTCTTCCCTGCTGGCAGCATCATCTAGCACAGACTGTGCAGCTACTCAATGTTCTAGCTTGTCTCACCAATTATCAGAGAAACATAGCACAGAGGATAATAGATGGGAGAAATACAATAACAGCATGGTAATCACAATGAACTTTCCTTGACAGCATTGGAAACCTTGAGAGTGCAGCTCAGGAGCTTTATCATGTTGTCATGGAAACAGCAAGATGTAATTTCCATGCTATTATTGTTTTTCTCCCATCCATTATCTTTTATACTGTATCGGAAAACTGTGCATATTTTGCTGTTTGGTGAAGAAACAGAGACAATTTTTGCAGTTCGTTTGTTTTCCTGATCAGCTATGAAACAAATCTGATCACTTGTTCTGCTCATTGAAAACAGTAAATGTTTGGATACATCACGATTGCTACTGTCTGAAAGCCACCAGTTGTTTATTTAAAATTGAGCAGTTAAGAAGTATGCGCAAGTAGTTGCGATTGCCACTCTGACAGCAGACCTCTGCAGTGTTTCACTGTTTCAAGTTGTTATGGCACTGCTATGATGAACTGAGACACAATTAATAAGCTGCTGATCTCACAACAGTACCATAAAAAAGATATAAACTTGCTGATTTCAGCCAATAATAAGGGCTCCCCATACAGTATAGTAATATTAACAACTTTATTTCAGATGTGGCTCTGTACTCAAGATGTTATTCCTGGTCTTCGGGGTCTGACGGCCACTGTCCACTGAGCTCATCCACAGCTTTAGCTGGGCTGTGGCTTTACACTCATGAACCAGTACCTGGTCTGGGGGGTGCTGAGGGGTCATTGCCTTGCTTAGACAGCACAACTCCTCACTCTTCTAACATGTGCACACCTCGTATCAGGGAGTTATACCGTTGATGTCCACAGCTTCAGTTCAGCTATGGCTCTGCTGTCAAAATCCAGTAGCTGATCTGCAGGGACCAGGGACATTCCCTAGCTCACACTCAGCTACTCCTCAGAGTCCTATCATATGTGCATTTGCTGTCAGGGAGGCATACCATTGATGTTCAACACTCAAGATTCAGTATCTGGTCTAGAGAAGTGGACACTGTCCCTTAATGACACTTACCAACTCCTCAGTGTCCTAACTTTTATGCAGCTGATATTGGGCAGGTATAGCATTGATATCCATGGCTTTAGTTGACCTGTAACTCTGCATTGATCATCCACTACCTGATCTCGGGGGACGGGGCATTGTCTGCTTAAGGCTGTAGAACTGCTCAGTGTCATACCTTGTGTGCAACTGGTATCAGAGAGGTATACTGTTGATGTCCTCATCTTTAGTTAGCCTGTGACTCTGCGCTCAAGATGCAGTACCTGTTCTGGGGGGGGGGGCGTTGCCTGCCTAAGGGTGTGGAACCCCTCACTGTCCTAACATGTGTACAGCTGCTATCAGTGAGATATACCATCCATATCCATGGCTTTACTTAGTCTGTGGCTCTGCACTCAGCACCCAGTACCTGGTGTAAGGAGGTAGAAGTATTGTCTGGCTGAGACTATGCAACTCTTTAGTGTCCCAAATTGTGTGCAGCTGCTATCAGGAAGGTTTGCTGTTGATGTCTACATCTTTAGTTGCCCTGTAACTCTGTACTTAGGATCCACAACCTGATCCAAGTGGGGGAGGGTATTGTCTGGCTGAGTCCTTGAAACTCCTCATTATCCTAGCTTGTGTGCAGCTGCTATCAGGGAGGTATACCATTCATGCCCACATCTTTAGTTAGCCTGTGACTGTGCACTCAGGATCAAGTACCTGTTCTGTGAGGGGGGGTGCATTGCCTACCTGAGGCCGTGCAACTCCTCATTCTCCTAACATGTGTACAGCTGCTGTCAGGAATGTATACCATCCATATCCACGGCTTTACTTAGTCTGTGGCTCTGCACTCAACACACAGTACTTGGTCTGGGGACCTGGCAGCATCTCCTGGCTGAGGTCGTGCAACTCCTCAGTGTGCTAGCTTGTGTGGAGCTGCTATCAGAAAGGCATACCGTTGATCTCCACACTTTTAGTTGGCCCATAGCTCTGCACTGACCATCCACTACCTGATCTGAGGGGGGGGGGGACATTGTCTGGGTGAGGCCTTCAAACTCCTCAGTGTACTAACTTGTGTGCAGTTGCTATCAGGGTTGTATACCGCTAATGTCCACATCTTTACTTAGCCTGTGACTGTGCACTCAAGATCCAGTACCTGTTCTGAGGTGGTGGTGGGAACATTGCCTGCCTGAGGCCATGCGACTCCTCACTCTTCTTACATGTGCACAGCTGCTATCAGGAAGTTATACTGTCCATATCCACAGCCTTACTTACTCTGTGGCTCTGTACTCAGCATCCAGAACCTAGTGTGGGGAAGTGAGAGCATTGCCTGGCAGATACCATGCAACTCCTCAGTGTCCTAACTTGTGTGCCACCGCTATCAGGAAGGTGTACTGTTGATCTCCACAGCTTTAGTTAGCCTGTAGCTCTGCACTGAGGTTCCACTATCTCATTCGGGGGGGGGGGAAGGTATTGTCTGGCTGACCCCTTGAAACTCCTCAGTAGCCTACCTTGTGTACAGCTGGTATCAGGCAGGTGTACCATTGATCTCCACATCTTTAGTTAGCCTATGGCTGTGCACTCAGGATCCAGTACCTCTTCTGGGGTGGGGGGCATTGCCTGACTGAGTTTATTCAACTCCCCAGTATCCTAACTTGTCTTCAGCTGCCACCAGGGAACTATACTATTGATATCCACAGATTTCACTAAAGCCGTACAACTCCTCAGTGCCCTAACTTGTATCCACCTGGTATCAGGGAGGAATACCATCAATGTGCATGCCTTTAGTTAAACTGTGGCTGTGCACTCAGAATCCAGTACCTGGTCTAAGGAGGTCAGTACATTCAGCTAAGCTATGGCTGTCTACTCACATTCACTACTAGATCTGAACAAGTAGTACCATTGCCTGACTGATTCCATTAAACTCCTCAGTCTTTTAAAATTAGTACAACTGGTACCACAGCGGTAGACATACACATAACTACATCTAAAGACAAACAGTGTTTTCCTTTTTCTGTGTTTTTTACAGAGGATGAATCACCAATTGAGGGAGCTGCTGGAGCAGAGCAGTCCACAGAGGAGGTTGAGATAGTCACAATTGACCACTCTGTGGAGGAACCACCTATGTCTCAGCAGCGGATCGTCCAACAGGTGCTGCAGGTCTGTCTGGGCCTCCCGCTGAGGAATGTAAGTAACTTCATTTATACCATGGACATAACTGAATTGCCAATCAAATAATCAGACAGAGTATAAACACCAAAACTGTGTTTCCAGGTCTACATATGTATAACAAATTGTTTCACAAGAACATTTGTTTCTTCCCAATAATTAGACATCATCATGTGAGTGCCTGATTTCAACAGTTACAAATCTAATTACAGCTATTTAATTTGTTCTATTTTCTTGAACTATTTTTTTCCACAGATATTATAACCCCATTGTATAATAGTACTGTTCATCTTCTAAAAAGGAAAATTCTAAGTCAAAGCAGTCTTCCTCTGTATATACAAGTGAACTCCCTTTCAACACCCACCATTGCTCCCTCTATGCCGCAGTTGGATGGACCTCGATCCACTTTAGAAGGGACAGAAACGCTACACTATGGATCTACAGAGCCATATCTAAGAACTTACCAAAATATGTTTCAGACTGCTTCACACAAGCCACCTCAAGTAAATATGCCCTAAGAAGCTACAATTTCATCATGCTTAAAGTGCCCAAAATCAATTCTCACTTTGGAAGATCTGCCATTAGTTTTGTGCTATCCTCCTATGGAACAATATGCAGAAAATACTGAAAGTGAACAAACCCATATCCCTTACATCCTTCAAATTCCTGTACTCTAGGCTTATCAAGGAAAAATGTAATGGTTTTCGACAGTAGTAGAGAATAATCCTCTTCCTCTCCTTCATCTCCTAATATGTCCCATCCGACAAGGCTCTCCGCTACTCCCCAGATTCTGCATTCATACTTTCCACTCATTTTTCTTTCTTCTTTTACTATGCCTCCATATAGTATCACACTATTCCCCCCTGTCACGTTCCTCACTCCCTCATCACTGGCCTCCATCTTCCTTCACTGCCTACTTGCACCCCTCCACTACCTCTTTATCTATCAGTTCTGCCAACAGTCACTGCTAAAGCCATCAATACCACCTATCTCCTTGCCACCCAGCCCTCCTTGTAATAACCCTCTGACTCACCTTTCCCTGTAAAAACCACCACCTCCCTGCCCAGACTGCTCATCATCCATTCCTACACCACTGACAAACCCCCCTTATACCTTATACCTCAGTCTCCACATATTCTCACTCTACGACTGAATTTATGAGCTGCCTATTCCTTCTTCATGTAAATATGTAATTTGTTGTTAATAGATCCTGCACAATTGTATATATCTATGTATTGGTATACTCGATGCTATTATATCCTGTATAATCTGTTTCCTCATTGTATTGTGTTAATTGAATTGTACTATATTTCTTATGTAACTGAACCTTGACCTTACCAGGTCCATCTTGCAAATGAGCTTTGCTCAATGATGTTCTCCTGGATAAATAAAGATTTGATTGATTGATTGACTGATACGTGCTGCCCCTGTATGACAACCAACTTATTTGAACAGTAGCCTGTCACCTTTAGTAACCTCATGATTAGCGAAGCCACAAGTGAGGTTTCCAAGACATCACAGGCTACTGTACAAATAACTTTGTTATCCCACAAGCACACCACGCATATGTAATTTATGCAGCTGTACGTTTTGAGTTAACTTTTATAATTTATTATTTTTCTCTTAAATTCATCTACATGTTTTTTCTCTGTCTCTAGTTCCTGTGTTTGGTTTTTCAGGTTTGTTGTGGTGAGAAATAGGTGATTTTTTTTTTTTTTTTTTGTAAACAGTGTTTCAATTTAATATGTGTTTCTGGTTTGGGAGAGAGTTAGTTAAGGTCTGCATTTCCTGAGTCTCTAGGACTGTCGTAGCTTTCTTAATAAACAGCACTTTGAGAAGATAACAGTGAAACAGGGAAGCAGTACTACTGAGCATGCAGCACACATGGTGGTGCTCAGTGATGAAATCACTATGTAGATTAATGGGTGGTGACGTCATCACTATGTAGATATCTTAAAGTTATACACATAGTGATTATATCACCACTCATTCCTGCACACAGTCACGCACATATAGAGGATAATGCCAGATCCACAGGTGATAACCATGCAGCAATCACCTTGAGTGATTGCTAGCCCATCAGTAAACCTCAACAGCACAGCTCAACAGGTGTACAATTCGCCTAGCAACTACAAGAGATGATAACAGCCATCTCACTTCAAGCTACAAAAAAACAGTCAATAACAATGTGTACCACCATATCAACAATATAAACCACAATATAATATACTATCACATCATACCTGAATATATTGACTTATAAGAATTTTTCATGCATTTCAATAACATATTTATTTTGTTCTTTATCCACAAACATCAAACCATCTGAAAAAATAACATGATTACAGTAGAGAACCTTGCATCTTTTTAACTATGAACACTTGCTTTAGCCAATAGTTCACCATTATCATCACCTGCATGTCTTTGTAGAATACACATGATATAGCCACCTACCTACAAAATTCCACCTACTCCATGGCAATGCATGTAAAATGTATTAAAATGTGCTTGTATGCTATCCTGCATGGAAATCAACATGTGAAGTAGAATAGCAAAACAATAGTTACTCATGTGATTCCTGAATATCAGAACTCTTGCAAGTGAGCTCAGAGTTCAATCAGTTCTGGACATGCCTCTCGTGATAACCCCTGACCACACTTGCCAATCATGTTGATATATCACACATCACATAACTAATTATCATGTATCCCTTTATAATGAAATCAATTCTAGCATCATTGCACTTTAATTACATCATTATCAAATCAAGACAGCTATACTAATCTACCATAGATGTAGATACAGTGGCTCTACGCATTAATTAAAAAATACACCAGTACAGTACATTGGCATAACAGTACAGAACAGTTCAGTTTACTAACATGTCTCTTGTACTCATTTTGCTCTCCACAGAGTCTCTGGCTGTTCTACAAACAATCAGTACCACTCTCAGCCAGCTGCTCAAGGCCGTGCAGGGTGGCAACAGGGCTGCAGCACAGCACACCCATGTCACTGCAGCAAAACTAGATCAGGTTATTCAACAAAATTCTGAAATGATTGATTTGCTGCAGTGACATGTGCATTTAGGACTTGCAGCCTTAATTGCCACCTGTGGTCTCAAGAACAGCAACAGGGGCCTCACCTAAGACATAAGACTGCTACGGGAAATGGAAGAGGCCTCTGTTGCATCTCTTGAGACCACCCATGGCCTCATGGTGCGGCTGTCTGAGAACCAGTTGGAGGCCATAGAGGCAATCCACCAACTCCTCCACCACAACCTGCAGCATCTTCAGGATGACCCACCCTCCAGAGGTCCCCAGCAGCAAGAACACCTCAAAGGTGCCCATCCCACAACAACAACACCACCACCACCTGCCGATGAGGGGCACCAAGTCCCACCAGCTCCTGCGCAGTCTTTCTCTTCCTCCTCATCTTCCCAAGGCACAACAGCCTGAATGGCAAGCACTTCCCTATCACTCCTGGCCATTTTTTTGTTTTAATTACTCCCTAATCATCTTATTTTTTTATTATGAGTTATATCCCCCCACCCTGTGCGAAGAAACAATTTTATTTATGTTTTATTTATTACCCTTTCAACCCTGTGTGAAGAAGCAGTTATTTATTTAACAATTTTTTGTAATATGATTTCAAAATACATTTTTATAAAAAAAAATCATTTTATAAGTAAAGCATTATTCTTTTGCAATGCCATATTTGCCTCCTTCTTAAAAATACAATAATTTATGTTCACCTCCTATCAAGAAGGTATGTTATTCATGTTTACAGCCTTGGTTAGAATCTGCCTCTGCACTTAGGATCCTCCACTGTTGCCAGGTGGAGGGCACTAACTTCATACAAACAGTTACTTGGGCTGTGGCTCTGCACTCATCATCCAGTACTTGATCAAGGCGTATGGGAGCATTATCTGGCTGAGACCATGCAACTACTCAGTGTCCTAACTTGTGTGAAGCTAGAATCATGAACTATACCATTGATCCCATATCTTTAGTTACACTGTCACTCTGCAGTCAGGACCCAGTACCTGGTCTCGGAGGGGTGGGGGCATTGCCTGGTTGAGGCCGTGCAACTCCTCAGTGTCCTATTATGTGATCAGCCATTATCAGGGAGGTATACCGTAGATATCCACAGGTTTACTTGGGCCCTAGCTCTCCACTCAAAATCCAGCACCTCGTCTGGGGGGATGGGGGCATTGCCTGGCTGAGGCCATGAAACTCCTCAGTGTCCTAACTTGTGTACACGTGGTGTCAGACATCTATACCATTGATGTTCATGTTTTCAGTCAGGCTGTACCTCTGCACTCAGGATCCAGTAACTGGTCTCAGTGAATGGGGGCATTGCCCAGCTGAGACCATGCAACTCCTCAGTGTCCTAACATGTATGTAGCTGGTATCAGGGAGGTATATCATTGATGCCCATGACTTTACTTTGGCTGTGGCTCTATACTCAGGATCCATACCTGGTCTCAGGGGGTGGGGACATTACCTGGTTCAGCCCGTGCAACTCCTCTGTGTACTAACATGTGTAAAGCTAGTATCAGGGAAATATACTGTTGATGTCCATGGTTTTAGTCAAACTGTGGCTCTGCTGTCACAATCCAGTACCTGATCTAGGTTGATGGGAGCTTTGCCTGGCTGAGACTCAGTGTCCTAACTTGTGTGCAGCTAGTATCAAAGACTATACTGTTGATCCCATGCATTTAGTTAGGCTGTGTCTGTGCACTCAGGATCCAGTACATGGTCTGGTGGGGGTGGCGGCATTGCCTGGCTGAGGCCGTGCAATTCCTCAGTGTCCTACCATGTAAGCAACTTTTATCAGGGAGTTATACTGTAGATGTCCACAGGTTTAGTTGGGCTCTAGCTCTCCACTCAAAATCCAGTACCTGGTCTTGGGGAGGGATGACATCATTGCCTGGCTGAGGGCATGCAACTCCTCAGTATCCTAACTTGTGTGCACCTGGTATCAGGCATCTATACCATTGATGTCCATGGTTTTAGTCAGGCAATGGCTCTGCACTCAGGATCTAGTACGTGGTCTCAGTGGGTGGGGACATTGCCTGGCTCAGGCCGTACAACTCCACATTGTGCTAACATGTGTGCAGCTGGTATCAGAGAGGTCTACTGTAGATGTCCACAGCTTTAGTTGGATTATAACTCTGCACTCAAAATCCAGTACCTCATCTGGGGAAGGGGGGGTGGCGGAATTACCTGGCTGAGGCCATGCGACTCTTCAGTGTCCTAACTTGTGTGCAGCTCATTATCAGGGAGCTATACCATTGATGTCCATGGTTTTAGTCAGACTGTGGCTCTCCACTCAGGATCCAGTACCTGGCGGGGGTGGCATTGCCTGGCTGACAGGATACAATTCGTGAGTCTGCTAACTTGTGTGCAGCTGGTGTCAAGGAGGTATACTGTTGATGTCCATGGCTTTACTTGCACTGTGGCTCTGTACTCAGGATCCACAACATGGTCTAGGCGAGTGGTGACATTGCCTGGCTCAGGCCATGCAACTCCTCAATGTCCTGCCTTTTCTGCACCTACTATCAGAGAGGTATGCTGTTAATGTCCATCCCTTTAGTTTTAATTTTAAAACTCTATTTTTTGACATAACCACATATAACCACAGCCATGGCTCGACAGAGGAAAGTCCTCTCAGCAAAACCCATCATAGTTTCACATTAGGGTTGCCCCTTCCCCCCCTCGTGTACCCCCCATCCTCTCTAGATTGACAGATGACAGGATGTGTCAAAGGGGTTGCCAGACCTAAATTTCAGCCCATTCCATGTGTAATCATATTCACAAGACACATCAAACAAGAATGGGGTGACATTTGAGCCTCCTACCTAATGACACCCATCATCTCTTAATTTTGGTAGGATGGAGCAGGGTACATGGGGGAGAGGGAGCAACCCTACAGGTCTCATCTCTTGACTTTTTTATGTTGTAACCCTAAATGATGCATCAACAAAGTTTTTTCGCATAGAATTTCCTTACTTTTTGACAAGGCATAGAAAAGTAGAAGCACATGGGCCCCGCAGTCCCACCAACTAGCAAATTAATGCCTAACATAACAGTACAAGTACTGAATATAATATCTGTTTGTGGCAGCACATATGGGTTTCATTCATCAGGTTGTATAATTCCACACTTGTTTACATGTCAGACACCAAGTGGATCAGGCCATGCAACTCCACAGTGCCCTAACACGTGTGCACCTGGATCAGCGTTGGGGTGCGCATTAGGATTGTCGGCCATAACTCTCACCCCATCACATGTGTAAAGAAGCAGAGTGTAGGAGAATTGGGTGAGAGTTAGACCAATAACTCCTAATAAGTGACCCTAATGCCGTGGGTTAGTGTGGGTTGGGGGGGCTGGAGGCTTTCAACCCTAACACCAATTTCCCTACTTTTGTCAGTGTGGATCAACCCTAACTAATGCATTAAACAGAATTTTTGCCTCTAATTTCCCTTCTTTTTGATAATGATAATGAGAAATAGTGAATGTAATGTGGCGGCGGGAGCACGGGGCCCGAAGGGGCCCTTTGGACACCGCACTCCCGCCACATGATGTCTTGTCACATAGTAACATTGTGCCTGCAAACGCAAATAGTAATGCGTATGGTGACACAAAGCAAAACAGAAAGAGAAACAGTAGTGTAGACAGAAATGTTAAAAACAATGCAAAAGCAAGCACAAATGAAAATGCAAAGGGTAACGCACATGGTGGTGTAGACATGAACGGTAAGTGAAATGGGAACGGAACCCCAAGCAAAAACGATAACGGTAACAGTAATGTAAGCGCACAAGCTCTTTTTCACCAAAAGCTACATAAATAAAGACAGTAAGTACAAAGAATGCATACATAATAATGGTTCTCGGAGCAGAAAATGAGGAGTTGGAATACTAAATTGCTTATATCTCAGGAACTGTATGACATAGAAAAAAAATTAAAAGTCTTATGACTTATGACTTTCCTGGCTAGTTTTGCACTTAGCCCCCATTACTTAGCCCCCAGTGGGGGGCTAAGTGCCACCTAACCGAAAAGTCATTATCTTGCACAGTTTCTGAGATACGGGCCTTGAAAGGCACGGCAAATGCCGTAATGTTATCCTATGGGAAAAAAGAGAAGTTCAGAGTGCCATAACTTTGGCTCCCTGTAATATTTTTTCACCAAACCACAAAAAGGCACATCTGTGGGATGTTGGCTGTGTTCCCTCCAAATTTCAGCCCAAAAGACAAAACCGTTATTTTGCAGCAGGGCCCCAAAGGATTCCTGTAATGCGTCGGATGCCGTAATGTTATCCTATGGGAAAAAGCATCAACTTTGGAGTGCCGTAACTTTGCCGTTATGTAATATTTTTTCAACAAAACACTGAAAGCACATCTGTGAGATGTCGGCTGCATTTCCTCCAAATTTCTGGCCAAAACACCAAACCGTTCTTTTGCAGCAGGGTGCCAAAGAATTGCTGTCATTTTCTCACAGCCTAGAAAAGTACAGTCGAAGTTTGCGAAAGCTTTTGCAAATTCATTCAACAGTGTCACAAGTGCGACAGTACTTTGTGAAAGTACTTTTTCCAGAAATTTGAAAAACATATTTCTGGGATGTTTTACCCCAAAATAAAGACATGGCTAGCATCCTCAGGGTCTGACTAGGTGAATACAAAAAGAATTAGGTTGCTACAAGGTCCCAATTTTAAATGCCAAGCATTTTTCTGATCGTTAACTGAAAACAAAATGGCAAATTTGCTAAGTAAAAGGGCCATTTGTAAAAGAAGAAACTGCATTTGCGACTCTGTCGAACTTTTTGTTAACTTTTCCCATTGATTTATAATGGGAACTTGTTTTTTGAATAACTTTTGAACCATTTAATATGTTTTCACGAAATCTTCAAGAGGTACATCGGGGACCCTGGCTGCATGTTCCCTGAAGATTTTGGACCGGTCACACAAACTGTGTGACCTGTAGAGAAAACAGTAAAATTCCAGAAAAGCATAAATGCGTGTGCAGCTCATGCTTACTAACTCAACAGCCGTATATGTGACCAGTATGAAACTTGGCAGATCCCAAGGAGTATGGGTCTTGATCGCGTATTCTAAATTTCGGCAAATCTGTTGAACAGTTGCAAAGTTATTAAGGTGCAAAATATTGGGTTTAACATGTAAATGGCTCCTTAACCTAACTATAGTGGCACTACCGTGCCACTATAATAGATATAGATATAGATATAAATATAGATATAGATATAGATATAGATACTGTATATATATATATATATATATATATATATATATATATATACAACACACACACACATATATATATATATATATATATATATATATACACACACACACATATATATATATATATATATATATATATATATATATATATATATATATATATAGTAACACAGTGAGGGGGGTTGTATTGCACTGGGATCTTGTAGGCGGGGATATGAACACACTTTGCACCATGACACAGGATATTCAGGGTCACACAGCACTATGCCTGTATGTTTATTAGTAAAAATACTGAGAGAGGTACATTCAAAAATAACTCAGGATGCAAACAAAACAAAAGAAAATAATACCTGGTTCTTTGTTGAGCGCTACCTACACAGTGAATTTTCAGTTCCCTGTCTATAGCCTAGATAGCTAAGCTACTTCCTGGGGCAAACAAACAAAATCAGAAAAGAGTCTCTTGGTCTTTGTTTCAAATGAAAGTCATTTACCAGTGTCGGGTTTTCAGCCAGTCCGAAGTCAAGATCCAATTCGTAGTCACACGCCAAACAAAAGGTCAAAGCCAGGAAGTCAGTTGATTCAAAATTATCTTTCTTTCTTTCTTTCCTTCTTGCTACAAATGCTCACCAGCCAGCCTCCACGCATGTTTCCTAATCAGGTACTGAGAGAGAGCAATTGTTTGAGCCTTCTGTTTTATGCAGGCAGTCACTCTCCTGCACCTATTCTTAATCAAGCACTCAGCTAGGCGGAGCTGTGGTGCAATGCCTTCTGGGGCTTGTAGTGTGTGCACCATGTTTTGTAGTCCTAGCAGAGAGAAAATGGAACAGATGTGCTGGGAGATAACGCCCTTCCACAACTCTGCCCAGTGCTGTGTTACATACCTCTCCCCTCAGCTTAGCCCCCTCAGGCTGAGCAGCAGCAGAAAAGAAGGAGTGGATCCGGGATAGAGCATCTGCATTCCCATGCTTGGTACCAGCACAGTTAACAATCTGAAAATCAAAGGGTTGTAAACTCAGAAACCATCGGGTAACACGAGCATTCTTTTCCTTAGCCTGTCTCATCCACATTAGGGGAGCGTGATCAGTAACAAGAAGAAACTTACGGCCTAGCAGGTAATACTTCAGACTCAAGTGCCCATTTGATCGCCAGGCATTCCTTCTCCAGAGTGACAAAGTGACCTTCACGCAGCAATAGCTTGCGGCTCAAGTATATGATCGGGAGTTCTTCTCCATTAATGTCCTGTGACAGGACTGCACCCAGACCCGTGCCAGATGCATCAGTTTGTATGATCATGGGTTTGGAGAAGTCAGGGGAATTCAGGAGAGAAGAGGCACACAGTGCCAGTTTCAAGCAACGGAAACTTTGTCTGCTTCAGGAGTCCATTTCACCATGTTAGGTTGGCTGTTACGTGTGAGGTCACTGAGGGGAGCTACTATAGTAGCAAAGTTTTGAATAAACCTTCTGTAATAGCCTGTGAGTCCTAAAAATGCCCTTACTTGTTTTTTATTGACTGATTGTGGCCAATCTTGAATGGCAGCAACTTTTTTTTCTAGTGGCTTTATAAGGCCTCTTCCTATTGTATAACCCAAGTACTGTGCTTCACTCACACCTAAGGTACATTTTTTTGGGTTGGCTGTGAGCCCTGCTTCTCAGAGGGACTGTGTCACAGCTTGCAGTTTCTTCAAGTGGCTGTCCCAGGTGTGACTGTGAATAATGACATTGTCTAAATAAGCAGCAGCATACTCCTGGTGGGGTGGCAGCACACGGCCCATCAGGCATTGAAATGTGGCTGGGGCTCCATGTAAACCAAAAGGAAGCATTTTATATTGATACAAGCCATCAGGGGTGGCAAACGCAGTCTTCTCTCTGGCAGCTTTTGTCAAGGGGACTTGCCAGTAGCCTTTCGTCAGGTCAAGAGTGCTGATGAAGCGGGCTGTTCCCAGTCTTTCAATGAGTTCATCAACTCGCGGCATTGGGTATGCATCAAAAGCTGAAATCTCATTCAGTTTTCTGAAATCATTGCAGAACCTGATTGATCCATCAGGTTTTGCGACAAGCACTATGGGGCTAGACCAGGCACTGTGAGATTCTTCATTTACTCCCAGATCTAACATCTTTTTAACCTCTTCCTTTATCGCAATTCAGTGTGCTTCTGGTACATGATATGGCTTAAGGTGTACCCGTTTCCCTGGAAGGGTCACAATGTCATGTGTGACGAGTCGAGTGTTGCCGGGCAGATCAGAGAACACATAATTATTTCTGTCAAGGAATTCGAAGATGTCTTGTTTCTGACTTGGTGTCAGGTCTCCAACCGTCACTGCATCTCTGGGGTTTTCCTCATCTGGATAGGGGTTTGTTTCACTTCAGAAGACATCACTTTCCACCCATTTTTTCAACAAATTGATGTGATATATTTGTTCAGGCTTTCGTCTACCCAGTTGTTTTACCTTGTAATTGACTTGGTTTATTTTTTCAAGTACCTCGTAGGGTCCTCTCCAGGTGGCCAGGAACTTGCACTCGGAGGTGGGGACAAGTACCAACACTCTGTCACCGGGCTGAAACTCTCTGGGTGCTACAGGATGGTTGTAGGCTCTACTTTGAGCTTCTTGGGCCTTTTGCATATGTTCCTTCATGATAGGCATTATGGCATTAATGCACTCTCTCATCCCTTCCACGTGTTCAATGATGGTTTGGTTGGGGCAGGGTTGGTGCTCCCATGTCTCCTTTGTTATGTCAAGGAGACCTCGTGGGCGGTGAGCATACAGCAGTTCAAATGGGGAAAATCCTGTGGACGCTTGGGGCACTTCACGGATGGCAAACATTAGATATGGCAGCAACTGGTCCCAGTTCCGTCCATTTGTCTCCATGGTTTTTTTAATCAAACTCTTTAATGTTTTATTGAATCTTTCTGACCATCTGTCTGCAGATGATACACAGATGTGTGCAGCTGTTTGATTTGGAGGATCTGGCACAAATCCTTCATTATTCTGGACATGAAGGGTGTTCCTTGGTCAGTGAGGATTTCCTTGGGTATCCCGACTCGGGAAAACATCTGCACTAGTTCTCAGGCTATGCTCTTGGTTTCAGGTTCCACAGAGGAATGGCTTCTGGGTATCTGGTAGCATAGTCTACTACCACCAGGATGTACTGTAACCCTTTCAATCCGCTCAAAGGGTGTTTCAGTGATTGGCAGAAGAACTAATGGATTTTGGAAAGAGGGTTGTGGAGCTCTCTGCTGGCACTCTGGACAGGAGAGCAGTATTGTTTCACCTCAGCATGGACTCCCGGCCAAAAGAAATGATTCAGCAGTCTCTCTTTTGTTTTATCCATTCCCAGGTGTCCTCTCAAGAGGTGGCTATGAGCCAAATGCATTACAGTGCGCCGAAAGGGCTGGGGCATGAGCAGCTGCTCTGTCAGTATGTTGGCTGTTTGTGTACTTGATACAGCAAGTTGTTTTTCATAGCAAAGTGTGGGTAGGGAAGGGGCTGGTCAGGGTTGAAAGGCCTCCCATCCATCACTTTCACATTTCCTCTGGCATGCTGGAGTGTGGGATCTTCCAGTTGTGCTGTCCCAAATCTTCCTCTGTACTGTGTGCATGCTGGTGTGAAGAAATTGACCCCTTCTAAGTCCTCTAGAGTGTCTTCTGTGACATCTGCTCCTCCGTCTTCCTTATCATTGTCTTCTCCCATGAAGACTTGTACCATTAGTGTTGATGTATTTTTTTTTTCTTTCAGGTTTGTCGGACACTGTATACACTTTGTTGTCCTCATTGTCTTTGTCTTCCTCCTTGTCTTCCTCATTGTCTTTGTCTTCCTCTTTGTCTTCATCTTTGTCTTTGTCTTTGCCTGTGTCTTCATGGTCTTTATCCTCCTCTTTGTCTTTGTCTTTTTCTAGTTTCCAAAGTCTTTGGAAGAATGGACAGTCTCATCCTAACAACACAGGGAAAGGCAACTGCTTCACCAATCCCTCTGTTCCAGTAAACATGCCTTCCTTTGTTTTTATTTCAAGGTGTGCTGTGAGATATGTCTTGGTGTCCCTATGGAAGCATGTGATGGAAATGGGGCTGTTGTCACTCACTTGGCTGATGGGTGCTAAAGAGGGGCTGACTAGTGTCACCATACTGACGGAGTCCAACGATGCATCCACTTCCTGGTTCTGGATTTGGACTGGACTGATGTGAGGAGGTTGACTATGATTCCCCAGGAGGGCAGTGATGACATTACACTGTTTGGACAGGGTTGCTTCTACTTGTATTGGCTCATCTTTCTTGGGACATTACCAAGAAATGTGTCCTGGTTCTCCACATGTGAAACAGGTTCTGGTATCTCGGTCCATCACTCCCCTTCTTGCTTCAAACAAGTTCTGGTGCCCTCTGCTGGTGCTGTAGTGATCTGTCCCCTGGCTCTTTCTCTCCCTTCCGGCTGTGTTGTGTGGTGGATGGTTCTCTTGTCAGAATTGATCCTTTCAGGTCTGGTAGTCTTTAAGAGCTCAGTCGTAGCGTGATACCTTTCCACAAGGTCTACCAAGCCCTCTGCTGTGCTAGGGCTACCTTGACTGATGTTTTTTTTTTCAAATCATAGGGCAGCCCTCTGGTGAAGTGATCCAGCACCACTCTTTCCACCACTGTAGTAGACGTCAGGCTTTCAGGTTGCAGCCATTTTCGGGCTAAGTGGATCAGATCAAACATCTGTGAGCGGGGAGCTTTCTCTGGTTGAAATGTCCATGAGTGGAATCGCTGAGCTCTCACTGCTGTTGTTACTCATAGGTGCGCAAGGATTTCCTTTTTCAACTTGTCATAGTCATCAGCATTCTCTGGTTCAAGGTCATAATATGCTTTCTGTGCATCACCACTGAGGAAGGGAGCCAGAATGCCAGACCACTTGCTTTGAGGCCATTCTTCTCTGTTTGCAGTCCTTTCAAAAGTTTTCAGATAGGCTTCCACATCATCACTTGCTGTCATCTTCTGCAGGAAATGTCCAGCTACAATGGAAGATGCACCTGCTGGTCGGGCTTCCTTCCCTTTTGCCACCTCTGCGGCAAGCTGCTGTAGCCCAAGTTCAACATTTGTTGTCCCATCCGTTGCTCTTCTGGCAGCGGTCTGTTGGTCTCCGCCTGTTGTTGGTTCATGGCTTGCTGGGCCAGGTTTGCTTGCACAAGCTGCTGCAGTAGGTTCTCCATGGCTGTTTCAGTGTGTTAGTGATGTTGTTATCCACACAACTGTGACCGCATTCTCCACCACTGTAACACTGTGAGGGGGGTTGTGTTGCACTGGGATCTTGTAGGCGGGGATATGAGCACACTTTGCACCATGACACAGGATATTCAGGGTCAAAAAGCACTATGCCTGTATGTTTATTAGTAAAACTACTGAGAGAGGTACATTCAAAAATAACTCAGGATGCAAACAAAACAAAAGAAAATAATACCTGGCTCTTTGTTGAGCGCTACCTACACAGTGAATTTTCAGTTTCCTGTCTATAGCCCAGATAGCTAAGCTATTTTCTGGGGCAAACAAACAAAATCAGAAAAGAGTCTCTTGGTCTTTATTTCAAATGAAAGTCATTTACCAGTGTTGGGTTTTCAGCCAGTCCAAAGTCAAGATCCAATTCGTAGTCTCATGCCAAACAAAAGGTCAAAGCCAAGAAGTCAGTTGATTCAAAATTCTCTTTCTTTCTTTCCTTCTTGCTACAAATGCTCACCAGCCAGCCTCCACGCATGTTTCCTAATCAGGTACTGAGAGAGAGAGCAATTGTTTGAGCCTTCTGTTTTATGCAGGCAGTCACTCTCCTGCACCTGTTCTTAATCAAGCACTCAACTAGGTGGAGCTGTGGTTCAGTGCCTTCTGGGGCTTGTAGTGTGTGCACCATGTTTTATAGTCCTAGCAGAGAGAAAATGGAACAGATGTGCTGGGAGATAATGCCCTTCCACAACTCTGCCCAGTGCCATGTTACAGTATATACACACACATATATACATATTGATTGATAGATAGATAGATAGATAGATAGATAGATAGATAGATAGATAGATAGATAGATGAGTTGCTCATTAATGGGTGGTCATTAATCTTAATGAGCAGGCCATTAACATTCATAAGTAGCTCATTAATATTCTTGAGCAGCTTTTTCTGATGTATATGTTTAGTCCCAGAGCAGTCTTTCATGTTCTTTAATGGAATTACAGTCCCAGTGTTCATGTGTGTAGGTCAGAAAAAGACCATGTTGAAAATCTGGTGCAAAAAAATTAAACAAATAGCCATTTTACAAGCACGCATTGCACAGTTTATATGCACACTTGCAGCTTTGCCAACTTTGATTATTTTCACTCCAGATTTTAAACATTCTAATTTGTTCACACCTCCTCACAAACAGTACAGCTGTCATATCTCAGCCATCTCAGGGGGAGGATATGGACAATGAAATGATAGATGGCATCCTTGGGATAGCAGAGAAAGGGGAGATACTGCTGATGAGGGACCTGAATATGCCAGATGTTGACTGGAGCACCTTTTCACAAGCCATATCCAAGAGCAGGGCCATTCTTGATGCCCTACAGGGGGCATGCCTCAGACAGCTAGTTTTGGAACCCACTCAGGAGAGAGCAATCTTAGACCTGGTACTCTCAAATGGGGATGGAGAGAGGATCTCTGATCTTGACATGGGTAGCCATCTGGGAACAAGTGATCACCAAACAGTGTGGTTCACAATAAACTTAGCTGTAGAGTCAAGCCACACAAAAGTGAAGGTACTGTACTTCAGGAGGGCTGATTTTGTCAAAATGGGAGATTGCCTCAGAAAAGAACTAGCAAACAGGCAAGAAGGTGGGGTAGAGCAACAATGGGGAAACATCAAAACCACCATCACAGAGGCAACAAGCCTTTGTGTGAATCAAATAAACAAATCAAAATGAAAGAAAAAAATGCTATGGTTCTCAAAAGAAGTGGTGGGGAATGTAAGGGAGAAAAAGATAGCATTCAGGAAGTATAAGGAAACACAGAAGGAGTAGGACAGAGAACTGTACCAGTTAAAACAGAAGGAAGTAGGTAAGGCAGTCAGAATAGCAAAGGCCCAAACCAAGGAAAAGATAGCCAACTCAGTTAAGAAGGGGGATACAACCTTTTATAGGTACATCAGAGAGCAAAGAAAGACTAAGGCAGGGATACTGAGGCTGAACAAAGAGGAAGGTGGGTTGGGCAGAGAATGACAGTGAAAAAGCAGGGGTACTGAATGAATACTTCTGCTCAGTTTTCACAATGGAAAAGCAGGGGGGAAATACCCAATCTGGTCAATAGAAGCACTCTGGATGTGGGGGTTGATATTAGTCCTTTCACAGAAGAAAGGTTTCTGAAAGAACTCTTAAAACTGAGGGTGGATAAAGCAATGGGGCCTGATGTGATTCACCCCAGAATTCTAAAATAACTAAGGGAAGAAATAGTAACACCACTGACTACCCTTTTTAATAAATCATGGGAGGATGGTGTGGTACCTGAGGACTGGAGGAGGGTGGATGTAATTCCACTTCACAAAAGTGGGAGCAAGACAGAGGCAGGAAACTACAGACCGGTCAGTTTGACCTCAGTGGTAGGGAAAATGATGGAATCACTTCTGAAGGAAAGAATTGTTGACTGTAGAGGCCAGTGGGGCACAGGATCCAAGGCAACATGGATTCACAGGGAAGGTCACGTCAGACAAATCTAATTGATTTCTTTGACTGGGTGACCAAAGTAGTAGACCAGGGAAGGGCTGTGGACATGACCTACCTAGACTTTAGCAAGGCATTTGACACAGTCCTGCACAAAAGATTAATAAACAAATTAGCCAGTCTGGGAGTGGGTTCCAGGGTGGTAGCCTGGGTAAAACACTGGTTGGACAACTGGACAAAGCGGGTGATAGTAAATGGAGTCCACAGTGAAGAAAGAAGGGTTATTAGTGGGGTACCGCAGGGTTCAGTACTGGAGCTGGTCCTTTTTAATGTATTTATTAGTGACATTGCAGAGGGGCTGGAAGGAAAGTATGTCTCTTTGTAGATGACACAAAGATCTGCAACAGGGTTGATATACAGGGTGGGGTGGAAAGGATGAAAAGGGACTTAGTGCAGGTTGGAGGAATGGTCAAATGTATGGCAGCTTAGATTCACGCAAAGAAGTGCAGCGCACCTGGGAAGCCAAAACCCAGGGAAGAGCACACAATGGGGTGAGATACTGACAACAACAAAAATGGAAAGGGATCTGGGGGTAGTCATATCAGATGACCTAAAGGTGGGCCAGCAATGTGAGAAGGCAGTAAGAAGGGCTGGGGGGATACTGGGATGCATAGGGAGAGGCATCACCAGTAGAAAACAGGAAGTTGTTGGCCCTCTGTAGAGACAGTTGGTAAGACCACATCTGGAGTACTGTGTACAGTTTTGGTTACCCCATCTCCACAAGGACATAGCCAGGGTGGAGACAGTCCAGAGGAGGGAGTAACCAAAAATGATGCAGGGTCTGCATCAGAAGACATAAGAAGAAAGATTAAATGAACTAAAGCTGTATAGCCTTGAGGAAAGGAGGGAGAGGGGACATGATAGAAACTTTCAAATACCTCAAAGGAATCAACAAAGTCCAAGAGGGTAGCATCTTTCAGAAAAAGAGATGTGCAAAAACAAGGGGGCACTATTTGAAGATAGAGGAGAGATGGCTCAGAGGTAATGGGAGGAAGTATTTCTTCACATAGAGGGTTGTGGATATATAGAACAGCCTTCCTGAGGAGGTTGTAGAGTCAAAAACAGTGGGAGAATTCAAAATGCATGGGACAGACATAGGGCAATTCTAGTGGGGAAGAAGGAAGTAGGCTGTTGGTTAACTAGGATCTGCAGCTTATCCATTAGGTAGGGAAATGGCAGACTAGTTGGCCAAGCGGTCCTTATCTGCCATCAAATTCTATGCTTCTATGTTTATGCCTGAAATGTGTTTTTGTACCTGTGCCATGGAATAGCAAGTCGCTATGCAAAATCAATTTTCGGGATGGAATAACAAAATCACAGTGCCAGTGTTAATGATGGGATTTCCCAAAAGCTCATGTTAAAAATTTGATTAAAAATTCCCCAAAATTACGTTATGAGCATCGTTGCACAGTTTCTATATGTGCACTTGGAACTTCATCAGTTTTTCATATTGCCTTCCTGGTTTTCTTACTCTTTTCCATGCCTCTCGTGAACAGTATACAGATGACATTTCTCATCTCCTGCCCAAAACATGATTTTGCACCTATGGAGCAGAATGGCACATTCACTGTACGAACTCATCTTTTGGGACATATTAATGAAATGACAGTGACCATGAGGTGGGGTCCCAAAATGCCATGTCAAAAATTGGGTGTAAAAGATCCTAAAAATGCCGAGTGAAATGTATCTGTTGGAATGCAGTGCCCATATCTCAAAAACAATATGAGATGTAGATCTCATTGGCTCATCTCTCATGGAGGTCTTGCTGTCATGATTACAATGACACTTGAATTGTTTTCCTACTTGCTACAGTTCCCGAGATATTGGAAAATTAGTGTTACAATGGTTCCTTGTCCCAAAGGGCTGCTGCATGGCTCTTTAGCTATGCATAAGTGGGAGCACAAGTCCCAGAGGGTCCATGCTGTCTCAGACGCATATCGTTATGCAGAAATGGGCAGCCTGTTGGGGGCCCTGCACATCCTCCATCACATGCTATTTACTAGTTATATTACACTTATTCAAAAGGTAAGGAAATTCATTGCAAAAAAATTTTTTTAATGAATCAGTTACTGTTAAAGCATCAAAAGTGGAGAAATGAGACAGAGGATTGAGTTTCTAACATCTATCTTCCACAGACTAACAGATGGTCAGTGATCCATGGGGCAGCAGGAACAACTCTACTCCATTCCATCTGTAAACAGGTTTACCATGGTACAGTAAAGAAGAATGGGGTGAGAGTTAGCCTCATGACCCCATGGCACACCTGACATCTGTTGGTCTGTGGAGGATGGGGGGTGAGTGGTGGGGTTGTTAGGGGCGCAACACTAATATCTTCACTCTCCACTGTTTGTCACTTTAACTCCAAACTGATGCATTAAACAAAAGTTTTTGCAGGGAATGTGTGTTCATGACAGATAGATAGATGATAATAGATAGATAGATAGATAGATAGATAGATAGATGGATGGAGAGTGTTATAGGGTGGGTCTACAGGCAAGACAAATAATGTACACAGAAGCAGCAGTTTAGGTGCAACCCACTGTTTGTTTGGTGGGATGTTTATTACTTTATAAACAATTTACAGTACCAAAAAGTAAAAATAAATACAGAAAACAAAACAAAACAAACACAATAATAAACAATCAATGGTAATTCCAAAGACTTCTCTTCACTCACAGACTGTAACTTCCCTCCAGCTAGGTCAGGAAGAACTGACCCTATCTAACTTGCCATCTGGAGAGGTAGGGTTTATATACCCACCTCTTTGGTCAGGTGACTCAGTATTCTTTTGGAACAAGGTAAAATCAGTGAATAACCTTTCAAAATAGTGTTCATTAGCATAACCTTGTTTTACACATCAATACAAACTTTCATTTGAACTTTTTATACAATAAAAACTCTGTATAAAGGATTTGATACAAACAACAGTCACCTAACATTTGATTGACAGTTTGCCCTCTTTAAATATAGACCACTAGGGGCTAGGCTACTCACTCCCTATAGTGGCTCTCATTCTGCTGTAGAGCTGCTAGCAAGCAGGCCTCCTCTTAGCTTCCAAGGAGCAGCTCAGCAACAGCATTCTGGCAACTTCCTTGTTTATTTAAGTGTTTCAGTTCTTTCTAGGTTTGCAGTAACAAAACCTTCTTTGGTTTACCAGGACACAGAAATGTTTAAAATACAGTAAACCTGTAACCATTTCTTCCTTTTTCAGGTGTTTTACAGCACAGGAGTTAGTGTGGCTTCAATTGTGGTTTGAAATCTCCAATCATATTTTTAAGGGCAAAACAACTGGCTGCAGCTCTGCTCTGTGTTTCCTTAAACATACACCTTTTTAAAACAGAAGCTAAACAAACTATTTTAGCTATTCCCTCTTCTATACAAAAAGAAGCCTAAGTGGTGTTTGTTTTTAAAAGTACAGAGACTTTTAAGCAGGAGCACTGCTTGGGGGATGTTTATCTACTAAATAAAGGCTTTTCTTCAGCCTATCTTTATAATACAACTACCTGCAGTTTATAAATGCCTTTTAAATCATAATGTGCTGCTTGTGTAACAGAGCGTTCACAAGCTCAGGAAACTCGGGAGACATGAACAGACAAGGGACCAGGAAATGAAGAGAAATTTAAACAGCAGGGAATTAAGAAGGGGAAGAAGGGATTTTGTAAGGAGGTGGCCTGCCTCCAAGCAGAAAAATAGGGACAGCATAAAAGGAACAGGAAAGTGGTTGCAACCAGAGGTTTAAGAAGAGAAAAAGGTCTCAAGTCTCAGTGGCAAGGACAGGCCCTGTCACAGAGAGAGAGCAAGATAGATGAGCTGCTCATTAATGGGTGGTCATTAATCTCAGTGAGCAGGCCATTAATATTTAAAAGTAGCTCATTAATATTCTTGAGCAGTTTTTTCTGTTGTATATATTTAGTCCCAGAGTAGTCTTTCATGTTCTTTAATGGAATGACAGTCCCAGTGTTTGTGTGTGTAGGTCACAAAAAGCCCATGCTGAAAATTTGGTGCAAAAAATTTAAAAAAAAGGCCGCGTTACAAGCACGCATTGCGCAGTTTATATGCACACTTGCATCTTTGCCAATTTTTATTATTTACACTCCAGGGCCCAGATATTAAAAAAGGGTTGCACCATGCGCAACAGGGATGTGCCAGCACAAGTCTGAAAATGCACCATTGTGCGATATTTCGCAGGAGGCAGATGCACCCCCCAAATCACAATGCGCAAGAGTGCAATGGTAATGAATGCATGCGCAACTGAAGGGGGAAGGACCATGAATAAATGGTGCAGTGCGATACTCAACAACATGCGCCATGCGCAATAGGGGAGCAAACAGAAGTTGTGCGATAGTGGAAATGATCCAAAATAAAGAAGAACAAGAGAGAGATGCAAGCACGCTACGGGGAAGCCACATGTGGGAGAACTGCAAGCAGGCACACAGCAACTGTGAGCAGGACAGAGCAGGAGCAGGACAGAGCACCTGGAACCACCAGGAACACAGAAGGAGTGGGGAGCCTGTGCTACTGCACAAGACAAAAGGGGGAAGTGCCACACAGCACTGAGGGCACGGACAGTGGGCAGTATGGCCACTACTGGAAGGTGTTCCCGGTGCAGGGGGAGTAGCAGTAAGGACAGCGGGGGGAATGGTAAAACAGCTGCCAGGGGGGTAACACAAGCCAGGTACATGGCCAGTGCCACCATTCAGATGGAGGCAGTAATGAGTGGTGTGAGAAGGCAGGCACCAGGGTGGCACGGCCATGGAAGGACCTGTCAGCGGTATGCCCCCAACAGACAGTACCGAGCCTGCACCAGCTTTGAGCTGTACACTGACACTGAGATCATGGGTCAGTACCGCCTGAACCAGGTGATCCTGAGGTGACTCTGTGAGCAGTGCAGTGATGTGATGCTGGCACCCACATGACGGAGCCATGCTCTGTCAGTGGAGACCAAAGTGACAGCTGTCATGTGCTTGCTCGGCACAGGTACCTTCCAGAGACCAACAGGGGACATGACAGGCATAACCCAGTTGGTCGTGTCACGCCTTCTCACCCAATTCTACAGCGTACTGCTGCCACATGCTGCGGAGTACATCCATTTCCCCAGCACACCGGCGGAGCGCACAGCAAACATACAGGAGTTCCACAGGGTAGCACATATGCCTGGTGTGCTCAGGGCAATAGACTGCACACATGTGGCCATCTGCATGCCACCTGGCCCCGAAGGAGCCACATACATAAATCGGAAGGGGTATGCAAGCATCAACTGCCAGATGGTGTGTGATGCTGGGGTTGCATAATCAATGTCTGTGCCACGCACCCGGGGGAGCACATGATGCCTTCATCTGGCACCAGTCTGCACTGTGCCACAGGTTTGAGAGTGGGGACATCCCCACTGGCCATCTAGTGGGTGATTACGCAAATCACACAGAAAGACATGGAGCTTGGGAGGGGCATAGTCAGAGGTGACATGGTTACTGGCCTAGATGGCCTATGGCAGGGTGACACTGATCACCAAACTAATGTCCACACTCTACACACAGGTGGCAGTGGATACCCACTCCATCCCTGGCTACTCACACCATACCGGCAGCCCATGACCCCATCGCAGAAATGCTACAATGAGGCACATGCCACCACAATCAATGTCATCGAGCAGGTGTTCGGGATGCTGAAGGCACATTTCCATTGTCTGGACACATCTGGTGGTGCCTACGTCACCAGCCCCTCAAAGGCCTGCAGGCTATTCCTAGCCTGTTGCATCCTGCACAACATGGCCAATGACTGTGGGATAGCCGTACAGGTCAAAGAGGGGGACAGTGATGGGGATGATGAGGACACTGGTGAAGATGGTGATGGGCAGCCCCCCCTTGGTCGAAGGAACCCCCAACTGATCCAGATGGCACAGCTGCACTGGGACACCATCACAGAGGAGCACTTCAACCAACCCAGGTAAGTCATGGAGCCATGTGCAACCACCAATGGCAAGGGCACAACCCACAAACACGCATGGACAAACCCCAGGGGTGCATGTTGTAAAGGGAATTGACCGAGCATAGAACCGCACAAGCCATCAGGGATGGGCAAAGTCTAACATGGCATGTGGTCACACACACACACTCACACACACCCCCACAAGACATGCACAAAGGGTAGGAGGCATGCCGACCCCAACCGCCACCCCTAGCCACACACACGTCCACAGACCACCACGCCCAGTGCCTGTCATTGTGTGTGTGTCAGACGCTGGGCACCATTGCACAATGGTGGACAGCGCAATGCATGCATCATCATGCACAGACCACAGGGGACAGCAGCCAGGAGGGTGTGCAGATGGAACATGTGCATGTGTACAGGGCTGGGTACCCCAACCATGCATTGCACATTGAACAACACACTGCACATAGGGCAGTGTCAGACAGTAGCCTTGGTGGGAGACAGGTCAGTCACGTGCCACATTGCCACGGCCACCACAGATGTGTGGGCGGCCCCACTGAGACCCGCCAGCAGTGACAGGCTGACCAATGGCCTCATGGGGTGGCACCGATGGTCCTCCAGGGGTTCTGCTGCGTGAACGCGACTGTGCTCACCAGGGTCTGCAGCACACCTAACATGCCTGCGCCAGGCATGCTCAGGATGCCCACAGCTGAACCTGGTGCCAACAAGGAGGGTGTCGAAAGACGCCGGGAATGGGGGGTGGACATTGCACTGCATGGTGTCTGCGATGCATGGACAAATAACTGTGTGCCCACTGTGGCCATGACAGCTGTGATTGTCTGTGTCAGCCTGTCAATGGCAGCGGTCACATCATCCCGCAGCCAGTCCATCACTGCCAGGAGCAGACTGGTGTCCCTGCTGCGCCGCTCCTCTGCCTGGCGCAGGGCCACACTGAGTGCATCCACCACCGTCACAAGCTGCAACTGCTGATTGACTGAACCTTGGAGTATGCGGGTGTGCTCATCTAAGAGGTCATCTGCCTGATTGGCATGCTGTCCCTCACGGTGTTCATGGCCATGATGGGCAGCACCCCTTGAGGGTGGGCGCTGCACACCAGGGCCATGCCTGGGCATGTCCACAGGTGGTGCACTGATGCCGCCCCCCGACACTGTACCCCCATGGCCATTGGCTGACTGCTGACACTGCCCCTCCAGCTGCCACTCTTCAGGGCTCAACGGTGCCACCGCGGTGGCCGCAACAGCCCCACTGTCCTGGACACACACCAGTGCTGCCCCACTGGTGCAGACAGGCACAGACTGGGACTGTGATGTCACGCAAACCTCCATGGTGGCACCACCCATGGCTATGCCCATGCTGTAGCCTGCTGTGTGGCCATCCTGCGGCCCACATGTATCACTGTCCATGATGTGAGCTCCATCATCATCATCAGTGACGGATCAGGCACCAGTCAGTCTCAGCATGCTGGCATCCATGGGACGTTGTCCATGCTGGGACATGGCAGGGCCTCCTCCACACCTGCTTCACCAACATCAGTGCAGACAGCCAGGCAGCCCACTGTCGCCTGACCCTCGGACACCTGTGGAGGTGGATGGACCCTCCCTCTATGTCCATGGTATGCGCCCTCAGTGGAAGAGCCTACCACTGCTGACCCATGTAGACACTCCAGGAGCTGTAAGGGAACACAGTAGCATTAATGTATCTGCCCTACCCTGTGTCATCCCCCCCCAGTGACAGATCAAGACCTACCATGCAGTGACGGGCTACCACTCGTCTGGAATCCACCACCTGGAACACCCTCAATGGCACAATGCCACATACTGCCAGCAACCCGCTCTTCTTGTGGGGTCAAGCATTGCATGGCCGGCTGTCCCCCACTGGTCGCAGCCCATGCTACCCTGATGGCAGCCACCTTATCCTTAATCCTCTGCCTGTCTGTGCCCATCACCTTCTTGCACTCCTGCATGGACTGTTGGTGGCTGCCATGGAGGTTGATGGCATGTGCCACCTCTCCCCATGCAGCAGCATGGGCCTGTGGTGTTCCCCGCTGTCCGCTGAGCAGCGGCTCCTTGTCAAGGTAGGCCTCAAACATGGCATCTGTTTCTGCCTTGGTGAAGTTTGGCTGCTGATGTGCTGTGTGCGGGAGGCAATGCAGGGCATGGCCACCGTTGTGCCAGTGGCGCTACTGCGCTGTTCACATGTATGGTGATCTGGCACTGGGGGACCGTAGGCACACTGGGGCCACAGTGTGGTAGGCCACTACAGGAAGTGGCACACAGGTGCCCTACTGCACTACATGCATGAGTACCATTCGCGCTGTGGCGGTCCATGCACGAGAGACCTCTGATCCTGTGCCGACCTTTGCCCCTAGGCGCCATGCATCCACATGGGTGCACCTCTATCACGCTGTTCAGTGACAGCGTGATGGGGAATGGCAGTGCAGTACTGTGCAGCATCCGTACGTGGCAGATGTGTGCTTCAGAGTGCCATTTTGATACTGAAAAATTGCAGGATGGCACGGAGACGGGCACCGATCTGGAGCCAGGATGAACTGGCCAATCTAGTGCAGTTGGTGGAGCCCCATGCTGCTGCCCTATATGGGGAGGCACCCCTGGACAGGACCAGGAGTGCCATGTGGGAGGAGTTGGTGGTGGCCCTGGGGGAGGCCACGGGCATGGAGCACATGGCAGAGCAGTACAGGCACCGCTATGGGGACCTGCAGCGTCAGGACCTGGACAGGCTTGCCCACCTGTGGGCACGTGCCAGGAGGGGCGTGGTGCCACGGCCAGGTAGGTGCCCCATCCATACACTGATAGCGTCCATACGGGTATCACGGTGGCATGTGTCCTGCACATGGGGGGTGTCCAGTGTGGGCTATGGTGGTGTGTATAAGGGTGGTGGGGGCAGATGGGTATGGCTGTGTGGGATTGCACACACAGGGGTGGGGGACTTTGCTACCAGATTGTACTGATGTTCCTTTCTCCATGTTTGCACCCTAGGCCCTGAGGGCACTGGCGTGCCAGGGAGGGACTGCACCTTGAGCTACAGCATGCAGCAAGGGCAGCCAGACCAGACCGTGCAGGGACCAGCCTGATGATGGTGAGTGCTTTACATCCATAATTATTTTTGCATGCTGTGTAACAGGGCAGGCAGCGGGGCATGGCCACCATCCATTGACACCACTGCCATACTTGCAACTTGATACAGTCAGCACTGTCCAGTGGCACTGCAAGTCTGGGGTGCATCAATGGTGGTCCATGCGTGCACCAGGTACATGACTGTGCCACTGCCTTCACACCGCATAGCCATGACACTGTACAGCCACGGTGGTGCTGTGTGGGACTTGGCTGGTGGGTGTGTGCAGCAGTCCACATGGCTGTGTGCACCTGGGTGGGCAGGTCTTGTGGACATGATCAGTGTGGGTGGTCACACACCATCACAGAGGCATGTCCCACAGCCATATGCCATGCACAGTGGGTGGCTGCAGGGGCTGTGCATTCACACCTATTGACTCTGCTCCCTTGTCCTAGGTGGACAGCAGTTTCAGGTGATACAAGAGATGCTGTGGGACACTGCAGGTTGCCAGGGCCTCCTGGAGATCCTCGAGTGACTAGACTAGACTGGGAGTCTGACGGTGGCATGGCGGGAGGAGCAGCCAGAGCGGGGAGTAGGGCTCCTGCTGAACATTCTAAAGCCCATGATTTCCCCTACCCCCCTGGACCCACCCTCACACCCCTCCTTCCCTCTACCATTTGTTCACCCCTGCCCCTTACCACCCCCACCTTGTTTGTGGCCCCCCCAACCTTTTGTAAAGAGCTGTATATAGTTTTGTTTGATCTTTTACAATACATTTGCTTTGATATGCCTACTGTGGTGGTCTCTGATTTGCAGCGGGCTATAGGTGCTCGGCTGCAGTGGTGTACATGGTGGCAGGGGTGGTGCAGTCATATGTGTGTGTGTGTCCGTGGGGAAGTGACTATGGTGTAGGAGTAGCTATCAGTCACTGTCTGTGTTGTGTGTGTTGTTCTGTGTGCACTGGATGACTGTGTGCAGTGGTCCATGGTACATGCTCTGTGTACATGGAGCACCTGTCAGACTGTCCAAGGCTTGTGCAGCTGACACCCTTGCATGACTGTGACCTGCACAGTCCGCTGGCATGTCAGTGGTGGCTGTCCATGCTGGACAGCCACTGTACCAGCACAATGCCGGGTTGCCTTCTGACACTGGTGTGGTGCATGTCTGCCTCGGGTGACACTGTGGCCTCCGCTGCTGTTGTCCCACCTCCATGCTGTTGCTTGCGTGTGTCACAGGGATGTGCACCACTCGTCTGTCACTTGTGCTCGGGCACATGCTGGTGGCGTGCAGCTACATGGTGCCTCGCGCAAGAGGGTCGCGCACCCTGTGCCATGGAGGGATGCTGGCCATGTATGGTTTCCATGGCTACATGCTGGGGGGTTTGGTTGCCCCACTACTGTGTCCCTGTGTTGGTGTGCCCTTGGGTATGGGTGGGTGTTTGTCCATGCACTGTGTTAGATCCTGTGTGGCGCATGCTTCCATGCACCACTCTGGGGTCTGCGCTGGCTGTTGTGGCCAGTGCTGGGTCAGGTGTGTCCTTGGGAGGTGTGCAGGGTGATTACCACTGGTTGTGGGGTCCGGGGCATGCTCTGTTGTACATTGGGGTACCTCGTGTGCCGAATGCATGAGTGAGTCTCTCAGCTGTACCTTAGGGGAGGCGTGCATGGTGGCACTGAGTATGCAGTCTTTGCATCACTGTGTGCTGCCATCCACTGACAGGTGCTCATGGTGGGGCTGCTTGCATGGTTCTTTGGTGCACAGGGTTGCATTGTCACAGTGGGGGTTGTGGCATACATGGGGTGTCCTGCACTGGTGGACGCTGCTCCTGGGCAGGGTGTCTGGGGATCACGGTGCAGGGTGTGCTCTGCATTGGTGGAATGGTGTGACACGGGGTGGTCAGCCATCCTAGTGTGCTGGTCACAGCTTGCCAGGGGGTGTGCTGGGGCACCATGCCCCGGCTGTGGGTTTGTTGCTGGTATCCATGGGCCAGTGGTTAATCCAGATCTCCACCAGTTTTGCAGTGCATGGGGTGTGGGGGGTGATGTCTATTCTGCTGTGTGCTCCTCTGCCCATCTGTGGCATGGGTGGTGGGCCCCTGCATCCTGTCCCTGCGCATTCCTGATTGTGCTGTTGCACTGCTGCCCTGCTCCACTGAGCATCCTTGGTTGCGCTGTGGTGCATCTGAACTGCTCCACTGCTCATCCCTGGTTGCGCTATGGTGCAGGTGGCATGATATTTAGCTGTGTGCTGCAGTCGCATCTTGACCTGCACAGTTTTTGAATATTGCACTTCTTGCGCATGGGTGCAGTGGACTTGTGCTTGCTCCTGCTGTTGCGCACTTTTTGGGCTCAGTTTGAATAGCTGGGCCAGATTTTTAAAACTGTCACTTTTTCACACCGCCTCACAAAGAGTAAAGCTGTCATATCTCACTTTATGCCTGAAATGTGTTTTTTCACCTCTGCCATGGAATGGCACATCGCTGGGCAAAATCAACTTACGGGTTGGAATAACAGGGATTTATTTAACTCTAAAAATTGATTAGCGTTTTGCTCATAAAAGTACTAAATCTTTGTGAAACTGCATAGCTCTTGCCTCACTGTGTTTAACAAACACAGCACTTCTAGAAAATCTATATAAATACTTTCTGTACAGTTAGTATAGTCCCAAGAAAAAAACTGCTAATCAATTATTTAAAACCCTGGAATAACAAAATCACAGTGCCAGTGCTAATGACGCGATTTCCCAAATAGCTAATGTTGAAATATTGGTTAAAGAATTCCCCAAAATTACGTTATGAGCATACGTGTGTCCTACTATACAGGTTTGTACAGGAGCAACTAAAAAAAGATGGCGACCACGCTGGGTTGACCATCAGAATATGGGAGCAGCAGCATAGTTTTATCATTTTATTTTTTTGTTTTTAGTATACTCTCTTTTAAGTTTGTTCGTGTGCTCACAATATTATTTTAGATAGTGATTAGCCTAGTTAGTGAGGGACTAAAAGTGAGCGAAGCTATCACAGTGCGTTTTTGGCTTAGTTAAGCAGCAGTTTTCATGAATGACTCCTTAGTTTGGGGGTCTTTTATTTAAAAAGTTCACTGGCCCATCAGAAATGGAGAAGGTGGCATAATCGGGCAAATATTAATTACCTTTTTTGTCCATCTGGCTATTTGATCCTGTGACTTTTGGTGACTTGTGTTGGGATCTTGGTGGGGAGTCTGTTCTGCATTTGAGTTCACACCCTGCTCTGGAACTGTTGTCGGGGGAGCGGCACTGGGTCGGTGTTGGTGAGTTTTGAGAGTGTGCAACTGGCACTTGGTTCACTGCTGGACCACTTGTTGGCCCTGAACTGCTTTCGAGGGACTCCAGGGATTGCTGTGGAGATCGAGGAGGTCTATGGTGAAGTTGTTTTTGGACTGTGACTGGCTCCAATATTTGGGACCCTTTTTTCTTCCTTTCCTACCTTACCGGTGCTCGCACAGGGGTTGGGTTCAAGATGCTGCCTGAAGGCTGACTCTGAGCCTATTATCCCTAAGCCCTTCACAGAGTCAGCCTTTGGGCTGTGTCTAAGGAGAGCTGAGGTGTGGAGTTGCTGGTGACTGGGGAGGGAGGAGGATTGTGGTGGAATACTGTGAGCCCAGTTTTGGAATGATGACTATATTTGGACTCTTAGAAGGTTGAAGGTTCCTCATCTGAATCATTTTGGAGACCCAGGAAGCCTAGCTGGATCTGAACTGGATAATTGGACTACAGTCTGGTTTGGCTTTTTCTCTCAATTCCTTACTGTTTTGGCCAGAGTACTATTATTGTTTTGGGCAGTGAGAGTGCCTAAAGTTTAGACTTGGACAGTGAGAGTGTCAAAGTCTTACATTATTTAACGTTTTTTCCCTAACAAATGTGAAAGGTATTGTTTGGGAAATATAATTTGTTTATCTTCTGGGGAGGTGAGAGCTCCCTAGATAGAGATAAATTCTGGTTCTGGACTATTTTTCTGCTGCTTTTAAGCTGTTGCACCCTGATTTAAATAGTTAGCTTTATTTTTGGGGTCGAAGGTGGTATTTGTTATAGGTTATATTGTTTGTATGGTTATATATTATTTGGGTTGGGTTATTTATTTTTAGGAAAATGTGTTGGCCTGGATCGACAGTTAGGCATTATTCCCCCTCCAGGCTAAGGGATATTCACCCTTTTTATTGCCCTTCTTTATCCCCAGAGGTATATAGATGGTGTAGGAGATTGGGAATAGCTAGGTGGTTTAGGGCGGGACTCGACCTGCTGGGGGAATGGAGAAGAGTGGGCGGATTGGGATCGTAGGGACAAGGAGATGCCCTGGGGCAAAATGGGTACAGGAAAGGGGTTCTCCCTGTCTGGTTCAAGGTTCTGCTTACTGCAGATGGGAAACTCAGTCTCCCCTCGCTGCTCATCGAACTCGGGTGGTGTTATGCAATGCCAGGTCTATTAAAAACAAGACCATCATAATTGGGGATCTAGTTAATTCAATTGACCTGGCTTGCATCACTGAGACCTGGTTGGATGGAAATGCTGATCCAATTTTGGCTTCAGAGGTTCCAGCCAGGTACTGATGATCACCACACAGGATTGATCATAGGGGTGGGGTGTGGCCCTGTGTTTTAAATCAGAACTGAACCTGAGGGAAATTCCAGTGGAGCCACCAACTCCTTTGAATGTATTGTGGGTGAGGGTGTGGGTGCAGTATTCTTCTCATCTACCATCCACTAGGAGATGGGAATGCTTTCTGCAGGAAGTTCAGGACTTCATCGCCCGACCTAACATTGGGACCCCATAGATGGCTGATCCTTGGGGATTTCAATGTTTGGGTCAACAATGAACTCTCACAGTTTGGACAGGACTTCCTCCAGTTAATGAGCTCACTGGGCCTCACACAGGTTGTTTCCTCCCTGACCCACATTAGTGGTCATTCATTGAATTTGGTGTTTCTCCTGGGGATGGAGATATCCAACTTGTTGGTGGAACCAGTTGGTGGTCGGACCAACATACTATCAACTTCAGTTTTGAGGCCCCCCCAAGAGGCCTGCCCCTATGGAGATGGTCTAGTACCACACCTTGAGGGGTGTATCCCCAGATGGTCTGATGGTGGTGCTGGACCTATCGGGCATACCAAGGGAATGCATGGATCCAGGGGATCTGGTACTTGTCTATAATAAAGCAGTAACAGAGGCTCTGGATTCCATTGCTCCATTCATGTTCGTCCACTCTCCCTTCACCCTAGGTCTCCATGGTTTGATAAGGACTTGACGGAGTTGAGGAGAGTTGGACAAAGGCTAGAGAGGTGATGGCAAAGATCCAGCCTAGTGTGTGACAGGCTTAGTTTGATGGACCATTATTTCGTCTATCGGTCAAAAATTTCCCATAAGAAGGCAGAATTCCTGTCCAGGGAAATTGCTGCCATGCGGAATCAACCAGCTCAGCTTTTCCAGACTGTGAACAGACTGTGCAATCCACTCTGTCTTCAGCCCAGAAATGCTTTTTCACGAGAGCAGTGTGAGGAGTTTGCTTAATTCTTTGCGGATAAGGTTGCTACAATCAGGTCCGATATCCACCTGACCCTTTCTCTAGGGCGTAGCAGTGGTCAGCAGGAGATGTCGGACTCCCAATTTGAGTGGTGCAGCTTTGGCCAGCCTACAATCAATGATATTGTGATGGTTATTCAGACTTTACATCCCACCAACTGTAGTTTGGATCCTGGCCCCACGCACTTGCTTGTTGACTGCGTTGATGTTATCAGCCTGGTCCTTGCTGAGATAGTCTGGGTATCCTTGGAGAGGAGAATTTTTCCAACTTCCCTTAAGGAGGCCGTAGTTCGGTCTCTTCTTAAAAAGCCCTCCTTGGATCCTGACTGTCTAGCAAGCTACATGTTGGTCTCTAACCTTCCCTTTTGGGTAAGGTTATTGAGAAGGCAGTGGCTTTACAACTGGAAGACCATTTGATCAGCCACAATATCTATGATTCCCTCCAGTCCAGTTTCAGGAAGAGATGTAGTACTGAAACAGCTTTTGTCCGGGTACTAAGTGACCTCCTGATAGCAAGAGATCGAAGGGCCTGTTCCATCTTGGTCCTTCTGGATCTCTCTGCAGCATTTGATACTGTGGACCATGGTGTGCTGTTGGATCACCTGCAGCTTATCTGCGGACTTTCAGGGGTAGTCCTCAGATGGTTTCACTCTTACCTCATGGGTAGGACTCAGAGCGTGGTGTCAGGGGTTTCTACCTCAGCTCCATTCTCCCTGCCCAGTGGGGTCCTGCAGGGATCCATTTTAGCGCCCATGTTGTTTGCAGTGTATATGCTGCCGTTGGGAGCGGTTATTAGATGTTATGGCTTGGGTTTTCACTGCTATGCAGATGATACTCAGCTATATATGTCTTTTGTCCCTGAACAAGATGATGCTGTCTCAGTGCTCAACAGCTGTCTGACTGAAATTCAGGCCTGGATGAATGTGAGCTGGGTAAGGTTGAACCCTGAAAAAAATGAGGTTTTGGTTGTGAACCCGGGTCATTGTGAGGCGGGTATGATGGCAGGTTCACATTCGGGTTTATGGCTTGGAGGTGTCTAGCTAGCTAGCTACAGCTGAATGAGTGCGGAACCTGGGTGTTATGTTTGATGATTGCTTGACCCTGAAGTCACAGATATCAGCAGTTGTTAAAACTTCTTTTTACCATCTGAGAAATATTGCCCAGGTGAAACATCTGGTTCCTCCCGATGATCTTCCAAAGTTTGTTCATGCCTTCGTTTCCTCCGGCCTTGACTACTGCAATGCCCTTTACCTAGGGTTGTCAGGGGTTGATATCCACCGCTTGCAGCTGGTGCAGAACACGGCAGCCAGGCTTTTGACTGGTGCATCAAGAACCAGTCATATAACACCTGTGCTCCGCGGTCTGCACTGGCTGCCGATACAGTTGCAGATCACCTTTATGGTTGCTTTGTTAACTTATAAGGCCCTACACAAACAGGGACCGAGTTACCTGAAAGATCTCCTTTGTCCCTACCATCCCCTCCAATCCTCCAATGAGGGATTGCTAGAGGTTCCCAGAATGCGTTTGTAAACATCTGGAGTAAGGGCATTTAGCTTTGCTGCTCCATTCTGTGGAACTCTCTACCGCATCGGGTCCAAGATTGCCTAACTGTACAGAGTTTTAAAACTGCTTTAAAAACGTATCTTTTTAGCTTGGCTTTTGCAGACTGAAGTTCTGTTTTTTTTGCTTTGTTGTGTTGCTATTATATTGTCATCTGTTGAATTATATGTTTTTGTAATAATCTATTTTATTTTATGTATTTATTGTACAGGCGCCTTGGTTTCAGAAAGGTGCCTTTTTTTATAAATAAAATTGATTTGGTTTGATTTGATAAATTGAGCAGTTCCTATGTGCACTCAGAACTTTACCAGTTTTTCATATTTGCCCTCCTGGTTTTCGTCATTACACTTTTCCATGCCTCCTCGTTAACAGTGTACAGCTGTCATTTCTCACATCCTGTCCAGAACATGAATTTGCACCTATGGCGCTGAATGGCACATTCACTGTGTCAACTCATCTTTTGGGACAGATTAATGAATTATCAGTGACCATGAGGTGGGATTCCTAAAATGTCATGTTGAAAACAGGGTGGAAAATATCCTAAAAATGCCTGACTTACGTGCATCCATTGAATTGCAGCACCCATATCTCAAAAATGATGTGAGACACAGATTTCATCGGTTAATCTCCCATGGAGGTCTTGCTGTCCTGATTACAATGACACTTGAATTGTTTTCCTACCTGCTACAGTTCCTGACATATTGGCAAATTAGTGTTACAAGGATTCCTTGTCAAAAGAGCTGCTGTATGGCACTTCAGCTATGCAAAAGTAAGAGTGCAAGGCCCAGGGGGCCTGAAATGTGTTTTTACACCTCTGCCATGGAATGGTGTTTCGCTGAGCAAAATAACAATTTTATGGATGGAATAACAAAATTACAGTGCCAGTTTTAATGATGGGATTTCTCCAAAAGCTCATGTTGCAAATTTGGTTAAAAAATTCCCAAAAATGAAATGTTTAGTATGCGTTAAGCAGTTTCTACGTGTGCTCATACCATCAGCAAATTTTCATATTTTAAGTCCTGGTTTTCAACTTTACCCCAGCATCAGTAGGTCTGTGGAGGAAGGGGGGTTTATGGTGATGGGAGTTTTAGTGTCTCAACCCTGATGTCTCATTTCTCCACTTTTGATGCCTTAAAAGTAACTGATGCATTAAACAATGTTTTTTTCAATGAATTTCTTTACCTTTTGAAAAAGTATAATATAACTTTCAAATAGCATGTGTTGGTGGGTCCGCGGGGCCCCAACACACAACCCATTTCTACATAACGATATGCATCTGAGACAGCATAGGTCCTCTGGTCCTTGAGCTCCCACTTTCGCTTAGCTAAAGAGCAATATAGCAGTTCTTTGGGGCAAGGAACCTTTGTACCAAAAATTTGCCAAAATCTCGGGAACCGTAGCAGGTAGGAAAACAATTCAAGTTTCATTGTAATCATGACAGCAACACCTCCATAAGAGATTAACTGATGAAATCTGTATCTCACATAGTTTCTAAGATACAGGCACTGCAATTCAATGGATGCACGTAAATTGGGCATTTTTAGGAATTTTTCCACCCAATTTTCGACATGGCATTTTAGGGTCCCCTCCTCATGAAAAATGTCACTGTAATTTCATTAATCTTTCTGAAAGTTGAGTTACACAGCAAATGTGCCATTCTGTGCCATAGGTGTAACATCATGTTTTGAGCAGGATGTGAGAAATTACAGCTGTATAATGTTAATGAGGGGGCAAGGAAAAGGGTAATGTTGAAAACCAGGAGTTAAAATATGAAAAATTGGTGAAGTTACGAGCACACATAGAAACTGTTCAACATTTTGGAAATGTTAAAAATCTGGAATGAAAATAATAAAACTTGGCAAAGATTCGAATGTGTGTATAAACTACACAACATGTGCTTGTAACACGCCCATTTTTTGCACCAAATTTTCATCATGGGCTTTTTGTGACATACACACATGAACACTGGGACTGTCATTCCATTAAAGAATATAAAAGACTGCTCTGGGGCTAAATATGCACATCAGAAAAAGCTGCTCAAAAATATTAGTGAGCTACTTCTGAACATTAATGGCCTGCTCATAAAGATTAATGATGAAGCATTAATGAGCAGCTCTTCTATCTATCTATCTATCTATCTATCTATCTATCTATCTATCTGTCTATCTGTCTGTCTGTCTGTCTGTCTGTCTGTCTGTCTGTCTGTCTATCTATCTATACACACTCCTTGCAAAAAACTTTGTTTAATGTATCAGTTTGGGTTAAAGTGACAAAAGTGGGGAAGTTAGTTGTATACTGTTCACAAAGAGGCATCGAAAAGGATAATGTTGAAAACCAGGAATTAAAATATGAAAAATTGGCACAGTTACGAGTGTACATAGAAACTGTGCAACGCATGCTCATAACATCATTTGTGGGACTTTCTTAACCAAATTTTCAACATGAGCTTTTTGGGAAATCCTGTCATTAACACTGGCACTGTGATTTTGTTATTATATCCCAAAATTTGATTTCGCCCAGAGATGCACCATTCCACGACAGAGGTGGGAAAACACATTTCAGGCATAAAGTGAGATACGAGAGCTGTGCTGTTTGTGAATAGGTGTGAAAAAATGACAGTGTTAAAAATCTGGAGTGAAAATAATAAAAATTGGAAAAGATTGGAATATGCATATAAATTGCATAATGTGTGCTTGTAACATGGCCGTTTTTTCCATTTGTTTCACCAAGTTTTCAGCATGGGATGTTTGTGACCTACACACATCAACACTGGACTGTCATTCCATTAAAGAAGCTAACTCTGGGACTAAATGCTCTGGGACTAAATATATACATCAGAAAAAGCTGCTCAAGAATATTAATGGCCTGCTCATAAAGATTAATGACCAGCCATTAATGAGCAGCTTGTCTGTCTGTCTGTCTGTCTATCTATCTATCTATCTATCTATCTATCTATCTATCTATCTATCTATCTATCTATCTATCTATCTATCTATCCATCCACATTCCTTGCAAAAACATTGTTTAATGTATCAGTTTGGGTTAAAGTGACAAAAGTGAGGAAGTTAGATGTTTGTATTGAGCCCCTAACAACCCCACCACCCCAACCCACCCATTCTCCACAGACAATAGACACTGGGGTGTGCCATGGGGTCCTGAGGCCTAACTCCTAACCCATTCTCTTTTACTGTAACATTTTAAACCTGTTTACTCATGGAATGGGGAGAGAGTTTGGCCTCCTGACCCCATGGATCATCTCAGCGTCTGTTGGTCTGTGGAGGATTGGGGTTTGTGGTGGTGGGGGTGTTAGGGGCTCAATCCCTAATGTCTCATTTCTCCACTTTTGATGTTTTAACAGTAACTGATACATTAAACAAAGTTTTTTGCAATGAATTTCTTTACCTTTTGAAAAAAGTGTACTATAACTAGTAAATAGCATGTGTTGGAGGGGGCACACGGCCCCACCAGACTGCCATTTCTGCATAACAATATGCGTCTGAGACAACACGGGCTGTCTGGACCTTGAGCATCCACTTACGCATAGCTAAAGAGCCATGCAGCAGCCCATCCCGATAGGAAATCTTGTAACTCTAATTTGCCAATATCTCAGGATCAATAGCAGGTAGTAAAACAATTCAAGTGTCATTGTAATTATGACAGCAAGTCCTCCATGAGAGATTGACTAATGAAGTCTACATCTCACATCATTTTTTGAGATATGGGCACTGCAATTAAATGGATGCACAAAGCTCCGGGCATTTTTAAGGATTTTTTCCACCAAATTTTGACATTGCATTTTAGGGATCTCACCTCATGAACAATGTCACTGTCATTTCATTAATCTGTCCTGAAAGTTGAGTTCACATAGCGAATGTGTCATTCTGTGCCATAGCTGCAAAATCATGTTTTGAACAGGATTTGAGAAATGACAGCTGTATACTGTTCACAAGGAGGCATGGAAAAGGGTAATGTTGAAAACCATGAATTAAAATATGAGAAATCGGTGAAGTTATGAGTGCACATAGAAACTGTGCGATGCATGCTCAGAATGTCATTTGTGGGAATTTTTTAACCAAATTGTCAACATGAGTTTTTGGGGAAATCCCGTCATTAATACTGGCACTGTGATTTTGTTATTACATCCTGAAAGCTGATTTCGCCCAGCGATGTGCCATTCCATGGCAGAGGTGCAAAAACACATTTCAGGCATAAAGTGAGATATGATAGCTGTACTATTTGTGAATAGGTGTGAAAAAATTGCAATTTTAAAAATCTGGAGTGAAAATAATAAAAACTGGAAAAGATTTGAGTGTGCGTATAAATTGTGCAACACGTGCTTGTAACATAGATGTTTTTTCCATTTATTGCACCAAGTTTTCAACATGGGATTTTTGTGACCTACACACATCAACACTGGGACTGTCATTCCATTAAACAACATGAATGACTGCTCTGTGACTAAATATATACATCAGAAAAAGATGCTCAAGAATATGAATGAGCTACTTATGAATATTAATGGCCTGCTCATAAAGATTAACGACCAACCATTAATGAGCAGCTCTTCTATCTATCTATCTATCTATCTATCTATCTATCTATCTATCTATCTATCTATCCACATTCCTTGCTAAAAACTTTGTTTAATGTATCAGTTTGGGTTAAAGTGACAAAAGTGGGGAAGTAAGATGTTAGGGTTGAGCCTGTAACAACCCCACCACCCCACCCCCCCATACTCCACAGACAATAGACACCAAGTGATGTCAGTGTTGTCCTGAGGCCTAACTCTTACCCCATTCTCCTTTATGGTAGCATGTTAAACCTGTTTACTCATGGAATGGGGGAGAGAATTGGGCATCCCGACCTCATGGATCACCCCGGCATTTGTTGGTCTGTGGATGACAGGGATTTGTGGCAGTGGGGGTTTTAGGGGCTCAATCCCTAATGTCTCAGTTCTCCACTTTTGATGCCTTAACAGTAACTGATGCATTAAACAAAGAATTTTGCAATGAATTTCTGTGTGAAAACGGAGTTGAGAAAATGTGATATAACTAGTAAATAGCACATGTTGGAGGGTGTGCGGTGTGGCACCACACTGCCCATTTCTGCATAACCATCTGACAGCAGGGACTTCTGAGCCTTGAGCACCTACTTATGCATAGCTAAAGAGCCATACAGCAGCCCTTTGGGGTAAGGAACCCTTGTAACACTTATTTTCCAATATCTCGGAAACCATAGCAAGTAGGAAAACAATTCAAGTGTCATTGTAATCATGATAGCAAGACCTCCATGAGAGATTAAATCAAAGAAAGACTAAGGCAGGGATACTGAGGCTGAACAAAGAGGAAGGTGGGTTGGGCAGAGAATGACAGTGAAAAAGCAGGGGTACTGAATGAATACTTCTGCTCAGTTTTCACAATGGAAAAGCAGGGGGAAATACCTAATCTGGTCAATAGAAGCACTCTGGATGTGGGGTTGATATTAGTCCTTTCACAGAAGAAAGGTTTCTGAAAGAACTCTTAAAACTGAGGGTGGATAAAGCAATGGGGCCTGATGTGATTCACCCCAGAATTCTAAAATAACTAAGGGAAGAAATAGTAACACCACTGACTACCCTTTTTAATAAATCATGGGAGGATGGTGTGGTACCTGAGGACTGGAGGAGGGTGGATGTAATTCCACTTCACAAAAGTGGGAGCAAGACAGAGGCAGGAAACTACAGACCGGTCAGTTTGACCTCAGTGGTAGGGAAAATGATGGAATCACTTCTGAAGGAAAGAATTGTTGACTGTAGAGGCCAGTGGGGCACAGGATCCAAGGCAACATGGATTCACAGGGGGAAGGTCACGTCAGACAAATCTAATTGATTTCTTTGACTGGGTGACCAAAGTAGTAGACCAGGGAAGGGCTGTGGACATGACCTACCTAGACTTTAGCAAGGCATTTGACACAGTCCTGCACAAAAGATTAATAAACAAATTAGCCAGTCTGGGAGTGGGTTCCAGGGTGGTAGCCTGGGTAAAACACTGGTTGGACAACTGGACAAAGCGGGTGATAGTAAATGGAGTCCACAGTGAAGAAAGAAGGGTTATTAGTGGGGTACCGCAGGGTTCAGTACTGGAGCTGGTCCTTTTTAATGTATTTATTAGTGACATTGCAGAGGGGCTGGAAGGGAAAGTATGTCTCTTTGTAGATGACACAAAGATCTGCAACAGGGTTGATATACAGGGTGGGGTGGAAAGGATGAAAAGGGACTTGGCAAGGTTGGAGGAATGGTCAAATGTATGGCAGCTTAGATTCAATGCAAAGAAGTGCAAAGTAATGCACCTGGGAAGCAAAAACCCAGGGGAAGAGTACACAATGGGGGTGAGATACTGACAACAACAAAAATGGAAAGGGATCTGGGGGTAGTCATATCAGATGACCTAAAGGTGGGCCAGCAATGTGAGAAGGCAGTAAGAAGGGCTGGGGGGATACTGGGATGCATAGGGAGAGGCATCACCAGTAGAAAACAGGAAGTTGTTGGCCCTCTGTAGAGACAGTTGGTAAGACCACATCTGGAGTACTGTGTACAGTTTTGGTTACCCCATCTCCACAAGGACATAGCCAGGGTGGAGACAGTCCAGAGGAGGGCAACCAAAATGATGCAGGGTCTGCATCAGAAGACATAAGAAGAAAGATTAAATGAACTAAAGCTGTATAGCCTTGAGGAAAGGAGGGAGAGGGGGACATGATAGAAACTTTCAAATACCTCAAAGGAATCAACAAAGTCCAAGAGGGTAGCATCTTTCAGAAAAAGAGATGTGCAAAAACAAGGGGGCACTATTTGAAGATAGAGGAGAGATGGCTCAGAGGTAATGGGAGGAAGTATTTCTTCACATAGAGGGTTGTGGATATATAGAACAGCCTTCCTGAGGAGGTTGTAGAGTCAAAAACAGTGGGAGAATTCAAGAATGCATGGGACAGACATAGGGCAATTCTAGTGGGGAGAAGAAGGAAGTAGGCTGTTGGTTAACTAGGATCTGCAGCTTATCCATTAGGTAGGGAAATGGGCAGACTAGTTGGGCCAAGCGGTCCTTATCTGCCATCAAATTCTATGCTTCTATGTTTATGCCTGAAATGTGTTTTTGTACCTGTGCCATGGAATAGCAAGTCGCTATGCAAAATCAATTTTCGGGATGGAATAACAAAATCACAGTGCCAGTGTTAATGATGGGATTTCCCAAAAAGCTCATGTTAAAAATTTGATTAAAAAATTCCCCAAAATTACGTTATGAGCATACGTTGCACAGTTTCTATGTGCACTTGGAACTTCATCAGTTTTTCATATTTGCCTTCCTGGTTTTCAGCATTACTCTTTTCCATGCCTCCTCGTGAACAGTATACAGATGACATTTCTCATCTCCTGCCCAAAACATGATTTTGCACCTATGGAGCAGAATGGCACATTCACTGTACGAACTCATCTTTTGGGACATATTAATGAAATGACAGTGACCATGAGGTGGGGTCCTCAAAATGCCATGTCAAAAATTGGGTGTAAAAGATCCTAAAAATGCCCGAGTGAAATGTATCTGTTGAATTGCAGTGCCCATATCTCAAAAACAATATGAGATGTAGATCTAATTGGCTCATCTCTCATGGAGGTCTTGCTGTCATGATTACAATGACACTTGAATTGTTTTCCTACTTGCTACAGTTCCCGAGATATTGGAAAATTAGTGTTACAATGGTTCCTTGTCCCAAAGGGCTGCTGCATGGCTCTTTAGCTATGCATAGCAGTGAACACAAGTCCCAGAGGGTCCGTGCTGTCTCAGGACGCATATCGTTATGCAGAAATGGGCAGCCTGTTGGGGGCCCTGCACATCCTCCATCACATGCTATTTACTAGTTATATTACACTTATTCAAAAGGTAAGGAAATTCATTGCAAAAAAATTTTTTTAATGAATCAGTTACTGTTAAAGCATCAAAAGTGGAGAAATGAGACATTAGGATTGAGCCCCTAACACCCCCATCCTCCACAGACCAACAGATACTGCGGTGATCCATGGGGGCAGCAGGAACAACTCTCTACCCATTCCATCTGTAAACAGGTTTACCATGGTACAGTAAAGAAGAATGGGGTGAGAGTTAGGCCTCATGACCCCATGGCACACCCTGACATCTGTTGGTCTGTGGAGGATGGGGGTGGGGTGGTGGGGTTGTTAGGGGCGCAACACTAATATCTCACTTCCCCACGTTTGTCACTTTAACCCAAACTGATGCATTAAACAAAGTTTTTTGCAGGGAATGTGTGTCTACAGATAGATAGATAGATAGATAGATAGATAGATAGATAGATAGATAGATAGATAGATGGATGGAGAGTGTTATAGGGTGGGTCTACAGGCAGACAAATAATGTACACAGAAGCAGCAGTTTAGGTGCAACCCACTGTTTGTTTGGTGGGATGTTTATTACTTTATAAACAATTTACAGTACCAAAAAGTAAAAATAAATACAGAAAACAAAACAAACACAATAATAAACAATCAATGGTAATTCCAAAGACTTCTCTTCACTCACAGACTGTAACTTCCCTCCAGCTAGGTCAGAAGGGAACTGACCCTATCTAACTTGCCATCTGGAGGTAGGGTTTATATACCCACCTCTTTGGTCAGGTGACTCAGTATTCTTTTGGAACAAGGTAAAATCAGTGAATAACCTTTCAAAATAGTGTTCATTAGCATAACCTTGTTTTACATCAATACAAACTTTCATTTGAACTTTTTATACAATAAAAACTCTGTATAAAGGATTTGATACAAACAACAGTCACCTAACATTTGATTGACAGTTTGCCCTCTTTAAATATAGACCACTAGGGGCTAGGCTACTCACTCCCTATAGTGGCTCTCATTCTGCTGTAGAGCTGCTAGCAAGCAGGCCTCCTCTTAGCTTCCAAGGAGCAGCTCAGCAACAGCATTCTGGCAACTTCCTTGTTTATTTAAGTGTTTCAGTTCTTTCTAGGTTTGCAGTAACAAAACCTTCTTTGGTTTACCAGGACACAAAATGTTTAAAATACAGTAAACCTGTAACCATTTCTTCCTTTTCAGGTGTTTTACAGCACAGGAGTTAGTGTGGCTTCAATTGTGGTTTGAAATCTCCAATCATATTTTAGGGGCAAAACAACTGGCTGCAGCTCTGCTCTGTGTTTCCTTAAACATACACCTTTTAAAACAGAAGCTAAACAAACTATTTTAGCTATTCCTCTTCTATACAAAAGAAGCCTAAGTGGTGTTTGTTTTAAAAGTACAGAGACTTTTAAGCAGGAGCACTGCTTGGGGGATGTTTATCTACTAAATAAAGGCTTTTCTTCAGCCTATCTTTATAATACAACTACCTGCAGTTTATAAATGCCTTTTAAATCATAATGTGCTGCTTGTGTAACAGAGCGTTCACAAGCTCAGGAAACTCGGGGAGACATGAACAGACAAGGGACCAGGAAATGAAGAGAAATTTAAACAGCAGGGAATTAAGAAGGGGAAGAAGGGGATTTTGTAAGGAGGTGGCCTGCCTCCAAGCAGAAAAATAGGGACAGCATAAAAAGGAACAGGAAAGTGGTTGCAACCAGAGGTTTAAGAAGAGAAAAAGGTCTCAAGTCTCAGTGGCAAGGACAGGCCCTGTCACAGAGAGAGAGCAAGATAGATGAGCTGCTCATTAATGGGTGGTCATTAATCTCAGTGAGCAGGCCATTAATATTTAAAAGTAGCTCATTAATATTCTTGAGCAGTTTTTCTGTTGTATATATTTAGTCCCAGAGTAGTCTTTCATGTTCTTTAATGGAATGACAGTCCCAGTGTTTGTGTGTGTAGGTCACAAAAGCCCATGCTGAAAATTTGGTGCAAAAAATTTAAAAAAGGCATTACAAACCACGCATTACGCAGTTTATATGCACACTTGCATCTTTGCCAATTTTATTATTTACACTCCAGGGCCCAGATATTAAAAAGGGTTGCACCATGCGCAACAGGGATGTGCCAGCACAAGTCTGAAAATGCACCATTGTGCGATATTTACAGGAGGCAGATGCACCCCCAAATCACAATCACATGAAATTACAGGTAATGAATGCATGCATAACTGAAGGGAGGACCATGAATAAATGGTGCAGTGCGATACTCAACAACATGCGCCATGCGCAATAGGGGAGCAAACAGAAGTTGTGCGATAGTGGAAATGATCCAAAATAAAGAAGAACAAGAGAGAGATGCAAGCACGCTACGGGGAAGCCACATGTGGGAGAACTGCAAGCAGGCACACAGCAACTGTGAGCAGGACAGAGCAGGAGCAGGACAGAGCACCTGGAACCACCAGGAACACAGAAGGAGTGGGGAGCCTGTGCTACTGCACAAGACAAAAGGGGGAAGTGCCACACAGCACTGAGGGCACGGACAGTGGGCAGTATGGCCACTACTGGAAGGTGTTCCCGGTGCAGGAGGAGTAGCAGTAAGGACAGCGGGGGGAATGGTAAAACAGCTGCCAGGGGGGTAACATCAAGCCAGGTACATGGCCAGTGCCACCATTCAGATGGAGGCAGTAATGAGTGGTGTGAGAAGGCAGGCACCAGGGTGGCACGGCCATGGAAGGACCTGTCAGCGGTATGCCCCAACAGACAGTACCGAGCCTGCACCAGCTTTGAGCTGTACACTGACACTGAGATCATGGGTCAGTACCGCCTGAACCAGGTGATCCTGAGGTGACTCTGTGAGCAGTGCAGTGATGTGATGCTGGCACCCACAGGAGCCATGCTCTGTCAGTGGAGACCAAAGTGACAGCTGTCATGCTTGCTCGGCACAGTACCTTCCAGAGACCAACAGGGGACATGACAGGCATAACCCAGTTGGTCGTGGTCACGCTTTCTCACCCACCGTACAGCGTACTGGCTGCCACATGCTGCGAGTACATCCATTTCCCCAGCACACCGCGGAGCGCACAGCAAACATACAGGAGTTCCACAGGGTAGCACATATGCCTGGTGTGCTCAGGGCAATAGACTGCACACATGTGGCCATCTGCATGCCACCTGGCCCCGAAGGAGCCACATACATAAATCGGAAGGGTATGCAAGCATCAACTGCCAGATGGTGTGTGATGCTGGGGTTGCATAATCAATGTCTGTGCCACGCACCGGGGAGCACATGATGCCTTCATCTGGCACCAGTCTGCACTGTGCCACAGGTTTGAAGTGGGGACATCCCACTGGCCATCTAGTGGGTGATTACGCAAATCACACAGAAAGACATGGAGCTTGGGAGGGGCATAGTCAGAGGTGACATGGTTACTGGCCTAGATGGCCTATGGCAGGGTGACACTGATCACCAAACTAATGTCCACACTCTACACACAGGTGGCAGTGGATACCCACTCCATCCCTGGCTACTCACACCATACCGGCAGCCCATGACCCCATCGCAGAAATGCTACAATGAGGCACATGCCACCACAATCAATGTCATCGAGCAGGTGTTCGGGATGCTGAAGGCACATTTCCATTGTCTGGACACATCTGGTGGTGCCCTACCGTACAGCCCCTCAGAGGCCTGCAGGCTATTCCTAGCCTGTTGCATCCTGCACAACATGGCCAATGACTGTGGGATAGCCGTACAGGTCAAAGAGGGGGACAGTGATGGGGATGATGAGGACACTGGTGAAGATGGTGATGGGCAGCCCCCCCTTGGTCGAAGGAACCCCAACTGATCCAGATGGCACAGCTGCACTGGGACACCATCACAGAGAGCACTTCAACCAACCCAGGTAAGTCATGGAGCCATGTGCAACCACCAATGGCAAGGCACAACCCACAAACACGCATGGACAAACCCCAGGGGTGCATGTTGTAAAGGGAATTGACCGAGCATAGAACCGCACAAGCCATCAGGGATGGGCAAAGTCTAACATGGCATGTGGTCACACACACACACTCACACACACCCCCACAAGACATGCACAAAGGGTAGGAGGCATGCCGACCCCAACCGCCACCCCTAGCCACACACACGTCCACAGACCACCACGCCCAGTGCCTGTCATTGTGTGTGTGTCAGACGCTGGGCACCATTGCACAATGGTGGACAGCGCAATGCATGCATCATCATGCACAGACCACAGGGGACAGCAGCCAGGAGGGTGTGCAGATGGAACATGTGCATGTGTACAGGGCTGGGTACCCACATGCATTGCACATTGAACAACACACTGCACATAGGGCAGTGTCAGACAGCTGTAGCGTGGGAGACAGGTCAGTCACGTGCCACATTGCCACGGCCACCACAGATGTGTGGCGCCCCACTGAGACCCGCCAGCAGTGACAGGCTGACCATGGCCTCATGGGGTGGCACCGATGGTCCTCCAGGGGTTCTGCTGCGTGAACGCGACTGTGCTCACCCAGGGTCTGCAGCACACCTAACATGCCTGCGCCAGGCATGCTCAGGATGCCCACAGCTGAACCTGGTGCCAACAAGGAGGGTGTCGAAAGACGCCGGGAATGGGGGGTGGACATTGCACTGCATGGTGTCTGCGATGCATGGACAAATAACTGTGTGCCCACTGTGGCCATGACAGCTGTGATTGTCTGTGTCAGCCTGTCAATGGCAGCGGTCACATCATCCCGCAGCCAGTCCATCACTGCCAGGGAGCAGACTGGTGTCCCTGCTGGCGCTCCTCTGCCTGGCGCGAGGGCCACACTGAGTGCATCCACCACCGTCACAAGCTGCAACTGCTGATTGACTGAACCTTGGAGTATCTGGTGTGCTCATCTAAGAGGTCATCCGCCTGATTGGCATGCTGTCCCTCACGGTGTTCATGGCCATGATGGGCAGCACCCCTTGAGGGTGGGCGCTGCACACCAGGGCCATGCCTGGGCATGTCCACAGGTGGTGCACTGATGCCGCCCCCCGACACTGTACCCCCATGGCCATTGGCTGACTGCTGACACTGCCCCTCCAGCTGCCACTCTTCAGGGCTCAACGGTGCCACCGCGGTGGCCGCAACAGCCCCACTGTCCTGGACACACACCAGTGCTGCCCCACTGGTGCAGACAGGCACAGACTGGGACTGTGATGTCACGCAGACCTCCATGGTGGCACCACCCATGGCTATGCCCATGCTGTAGCCTGCTGTGTGGCCATCCTGCGGCCCACATGTATCACTGTCCATGATGTGAGCTCCATCATCATCATCAGTGACGGATCAGGCACCAGTCCGAGTCTCAGCATGCTGGCATCCATGGACGTTGTCATGCTGGGACATGAGCAGGGCCTCCTCCACACCTGCTTCACCAACATCAGTGCAGACAGCCAGGCAGCCCACTGTCGCCCTGACCCTCGGACACCTGTGGAGGTGGATGGACCCTCCTCTATGTCCATGGTATCGCCCTCAGTGGAAGAGCCTACCACTGCTGACCCATGTAGACACTCAGGAGCTGTAAGGGAACACAGTAGCATTAATGTATCTGCCCTACCCTGTGTCATCCCCCCCCAGTGACAGATCAAGACCTACCATGCAGTGACGGGCTACCACTCGTCTGGAATCCACCACCTGGAACACCCTCAATGGCACAATGCACATACTGCCAGCAACCGCTCTTCTTGTGGGGTCAAGCATTGCATGGCCGGCTGTCCCCCACTGGTCGCAGCCCATGCTACCCTGATGGCAGCCACCTTATCCTTAATCCTCTGCCTGTCTGTGCCCATCACCTTCTTGCACTCCTGCATGGACTGTTGGTGGCTGCCATGGAGGTTGATGGCATGTGCCACCTCTCCCCATGCAGCAGCATGGGCCTGTGGTGTTCCCCGCTGTCCGCTGAGCAGCGGCTCCTTGTCAAGGTAGGCCTCAAACATGGCATCTGTTTCTGCCTTGGTGAAGTTTGGCTGCTGATGTGCTGTGTGCGGGAGGCAATGCAGGGCATGGCCACCCGTTGTGCCATGGTGCTACTGCGCTGTTCACATGTATGGTGATCTGGCACTGGGGGACCGTAGGGCACACTGGGGCCACAGTGTGTAGGCCACTACAGGAAGTGGCACACAGGTGCCCTACTGCACTACATGCATGAGTACCATTCGCGTTGTGGCGGTCCATGCACGAGAGACCTCTGATCCTGTGCCGACCTTTGCCCCTAGGCGCCATGCATCCACATGGGTGCACCTCTATCACGCTGTTCAGTGACAGCGTGATGGGGAATGGCAGTGCAGTACTGTGCAGCATCCGTACGTGGCAGATGTGTGCTTCAGAGTGCCATTTTGATACTGAAAAATTGCAGGATGGCACAGAGACGGGCACCGATCTGGAGCCAGGATGAACTGGCCAATCTAGTGCAGTTGGTGGAGCCCCATGCTGCTGCCCTATATGGGGAGGCACCCCTGGACAGGACCAGGAGTGCCATGTGGGAGGAGTTGGTGGTGGCCCTGGGGGAGGCCACGGGCATGGAGCACATGGCAGAGCAGTACAGGCACCGCTATGGGGACCTGCAGCGTCAGGACCTGGACAGGCTTGCCCACCTGTGGGCACGTGCCAGGAGGGGCGTGGTGCCACGGCCAGGTAGGTGCCCCATCCATACACTGATAGCGTCCATACGGGTATCACGGTGGCATGTGTCCTGCACATGGGGGGTGTCCAGTGTGGGCTATGGTGGTGGTATAAGGGTGGTGGGGGGCAGATGGGTATGGCTGTGTGGGATTGCACACACAGGGGGTGGGGGGACTTTGCTACCAGATTGTACTGATGTTCCTTTCTCCATGTTTGCACCCTAGGCCCTGAGGAGCACTGGCGTGCCAGGGAGGGGAGGCTGCACCTTGAGCTACAGCATGCAGCAAGGGCAGCCAGACCAGACCGGTGCAGGGACCAGCCTGATGATGGTGAGTGCTTTACATCCATAATTATTTTTGCATGCTGTGTAACAGGGCAGGCAGCGGGGCATGGCCACCATCCATTGACACCACTGCCATACTTGCAACTTGATACAGTCAGCACTGTCCAGTGGCACTGCAAGTCTGGGAGTGCATCAATGGTGGTCCATGCGTGCACCAGGTACATGACTGTGCCACTGCCTTCACACCGCATAGCCATGACACTGTACAGCCACGGTGGTGCTGTGTGGGACTTGGCTGGTGGGTGTGTGCAGCAGTCCACATGGCTGTGTGCACCTGGGTGGGCAGGTCTTGTGGACATGATCAGTGTGGGTGGTCACACACCATCACAGAGGCATGTCCCACAGCCATATGCCATGCACAGTGGGTGGCTGCAGGGGGCTGTGCATTCACACCTATTGACTCTGCTCCCTTGTCCTAGGTGGACAGCAGTTTCAGGTGATACAAGAGATGCTGTGGGAGACACTGCAGGTTGCCAGGGCCTCCCTGGAGATCCTCGAGTGACTAGACTAGACTGGGAGTCTGACGGTGGCATGGCGGGAGGAGCAGCCAGAGCGGGGAGTAGGGCTCCTGCTGAACATTCTAAAGCCCATGATTTCCCCTACCCCCCTGGACCCACCTCACACCCCTCCTTCCCTCACATTTGTTCACCCCTGCCCCTTACCACCCCCACCTTGTTTGTGGCCCCCCAACCTTTTGTAAAGAGCTGTATATAGTTTTGTTTGATCTTTTACAATACATTTGCTTTGATATGCCTACTGTGGTGGTCTCTGATTTGCAGCGGGCTATAGGTGCTCGGCTGCAGTGGTGTACATGGTGGCAGGGGTGGTGCAGTCATATGTGTGTGTGTGTCCGTGGGGAAGTGACTATGGTGTAGGAGTAGCTATCAGTCACTGTCTGTGTTGTGTGTGTTGTTCTGTGTGCACTGGATGACTGTGTGCAGTGGTCCATGGTACATGCTCTGTGTACATGGAGCACCTGTCAGACTGTCCAAGGCTTGTGCAGCTGACACCCTTGCATGACTGTGACCTGCACAGTCCGCTGGCATGTCAGTGGTGGCTGTCCATGCTGGACAGCCACTGTACCCGGCACAATGCCGGGTTGCCTTCTGACACTGGTGTGGTGCATGTCTGCCTCGGGTGACACTGTGGCCTCCGCTGCTGTTGTCCCACCTCCATGCTGTTGCTTGCGTGTGTCACAGGGGATGTGCACCACTGTCTGTCACTTGTGCTCCGGGCACATGCTGGTGGCGTACAGCTACATGGTGCCTGCGCAGGGTCGCTGGCACTCCTGTGCCATGGAGGGATGCTGGCCATGTGTACACGGTTTCCATGGCCACATGCTGGGGGCTTGGTTGCCCCACTACTGTGTCCCTGTGTTGGTGTGCCCTTGGGTATGGGTGGGTGTTTGTCCATGCACTGTGTTGCATCCTGTGTGGCGCATGCTTCCATGCACCACTGTGGGTGTCTGCGCTGGCTGTTGTGGCCAGTGCTGGGTCAGGGTGTGTCCTTGGGAGGGTGTGCAGGGTGATTTACCACTGGTTGTGGGGTCCGGGGCATGCTCTGTTACATGTGGGGTACCTCGTGTGCCGATGCATGGTCGGTCTCTCAGCTGTACCTTAGGGGAGACGTGCATGGTGGCACTGAGTATGCAGTCTTTGCATCACTGTGTGCTGCCATCCACTGACAGGTGCTCATGGTGGGGCTGCTTGCATGGTTCTTTGGTGCACAGGGTTGCATTGTCACAGTGGGGGTTGTGGCATACATGGGGTGTCCTGCACTGGTGGCGCTGCTCCTGGGCAGGTGTCTGGGGATCACGGTGCAGGGTGTGCTCTGCATTGGTGGAATGGTGGACACGGGGTGGTCAGCCATCCTAGTGTGCTGGTCACAGCTTGCCAGGGGTGTGCTGGGGCACCATGCCCCGCTGTGGGTTTGTTGCTGGTATCCATGGGCCAGTGGTTAATCCAGATCTCCACCAGTTTTGCAGTGCATGGGGTGTGGGGGTGATGTCTATTCTGCTGTGTGCTCCTCTGCCCATCTGTGGCATGGGTGGTGGGCCCCTGCATCCTGTCCCTTCGCATTCCTGATTGTGCTGTTGCACTGCTGCCCTGCTCCACTGAGCATCCTTGGTTGCGCTGTGGTGCATCTGAACTGCTCCACTGCTCATCCCTGGTTGCGCTATGGTGCAGGTGGCATGATATTTAGCTGTGTGCTGCAGTCGCATCTTGACCTGCACAGTTTTTGAATATCGCACTTTTGCATGGGTGCAGTGGACTTGTGCTTGCTCCTGCTGTTGCGCACTTTTTGGGCTCAGTTTGAATAGCTGGGCCAGATTTTAAAACTGTCACTTTTCACACCGCCTCACAAAGAGTAAAGCTGTCATATCTCACTCCTTTATGCCTGAAATGTGTTTTTCACCTCTGCCATGGAATGCACATGCTCTGGGCAAAATCAACTTACGGGTTGGAATAACAGGGATTTATTTAACTCTAAAATTGATTAGCGCTTTGCTCATAAAAGTACTAAATCTTTGTGAAACTGCATAGTCTTGCCTCACTGTGTTTAACAAACACAGCACTTCTAGAAAATCTATATAAATACTTTCTGTACAGTTAGTATAGTCCCAAGAAAAAAACTGCTAATCAATTATTTAAAACCCTGGAATAACAAAATCACAGTGCCAGTGCTAATGACGCGATTTCCCAAATAGCTAATGTTGAAATATTGGTTAAAGAATTCCCCAAAATTACGTTATGAGCATACGTGTGTCCTACTATACAGGTTTGTACAGGAGCAACTAAAAAAAGATGGCGACCACGCTGGGTTGACCATCAGAATATGGGAGCAGCAGCATAGTTTTATCATTTTATTTTTTTGTTTTTAGTATACTCTCTTTTAAGTTTGTTCGTGTGCTCACAATATTATTTTAGATAGTGATTAGCCTAGTTAGTGAGGACTAAAAGTGAGCGGAAGCTATCACAGTCACGTTTTTGAGCTAGTTAAGCAGCAGTTTTCATGAATGACTCTTAGTTTGGGGGTCTTTTATTTAAAAAGTTCACTGGCCCATCAGAAATGGAGAAGGTGGCATAATCGGGCAAATATTAATTACCTTTTTGTCCATCTGGCTATTTGATCCTGTGACTTTTGGTGACTTGTGTTGGGATCTTGGTGGGGAGTCTGTTCTGCATTTGAGTTCACACCCTGCTCTGGAACTGTTGTCGGGGCGGCACTGGGTCGGTGTTGGTGAGTTTGAGAGTGTGCAACTGGCACTTGGTTCACTGCTGGACCACTTGTTGGCCCTGAACTGCTTTGAGGGACTCCAGGGATTGCTGTGGAGATCGAGAGGTCTATGGTGAAGTTGTTTTGGACTGTGACTGGCTCCAATATTTGGGACCCTTTTTCTTCCTTTCCTACCTTGCCGTCTCGTCACAGGGTTGGTTCAAGATGCTGCCTGAAGGCTGACTCTGAGCCTATTATCCCTAAGCCCTTCACAGAGTCAGCCTTTGGGCTGTGTCTAAGGAGAGCTGAGGTGTGGAGTTGCTGGTGACTGGGGAGGGAGGAGGATTGTGGTGGAATACTGTGAGCCCAGTTTTGGAATGATGACTATATTTGGACTCTTAGAAGGTTGAAGGTTCCTCATCTGAATCATTTTGGAGACCCAGGAAGCCTAGCTGGATCTGAACTGGATAATTGGACTACAGTCTGGTTTGGCTTTTTCTCTCAATTCCTTACTGTTTTGGCCAGAGTACTATTATTGTTTTGGGCAGTGAGAGTGCCTAAAGTTTAGACTTGGACAGTGAGAGTGTCAAAGTCTTACATTATTTAACGTTTTTTCCCTAACAAATGTGAAAGGTATTGTTTGGGAAATATAATTTGTTTATCTTCTGGGAGTGAGAGCTCCTAGATAGAGATAAATTCTGGTTCTGGACTATTTTCTGCTGCTTTTAAGCTGTTGCACCCTGATTTAAATAGTTAGCTTTATTTTTGGGGTGAAGGTGGTATTTGTTATAGGTTATATTGTTTGTATGGTTATATATTATTTGGGTTGGGTTATTTATTTTTAGGAAAATGTGTTGGCCTGGATCGACAGTTAGGCATTATTCCCCTCCAGGCTAAGGGATATTCACCCTTTTATTGCCCTCTTTATCCCCAGAGGTATATAGATGGTGTAGGAGATTGGGAATAGCTAGGTGGTTTAGGGCGGGACTCGACCTGCTGGGGGAATGGAGAAGAGTGGGCGGATTGGGATCGTAGGGACAAGGAGATGCCCTGGGGCAAAATGGGTACAGGAAAGGGGTTCTCCCTGTCTGGTTCAAGGGTTCTGCTTACTGCAGATGGGAAACTCAGTCTCCCCTCGCTGCTCATCGAACTCGGGTGGTGTTATGCAATGCCAGGTCTATTAAAAACAAGACCATCATAATTGGGGATCTAGTTAATTCAATTGACCTGGCTTGCATCACTGAGACCTGGTTGGATGGAAATGCTGATCCAATTTTGGCTTCAGAGGTTCCAGCCAGGTACTCGGTGATGCACCGCCCAAGGATTGATCATAGGGGTGGGGGTGTGGCCCTGTGTTTTAAATCAGAACTGAACCTGAGGGAAATTCCAGTGGGAGCCACCAACTCCTTTGAATGTATTGTGGGTGAGGGTGTGGGTGCAGTATTCTTCTCATCTACCATCCACTAGGAGATGGGAATGCTTTCCTGCAGGAAGTTGCGGACTTCATCGCCGACCTAACATTGGGACCCCATAGATGGCTGATCCTTGGGGATTTCAATGTTTGGGTCAACAATGAACTCTCACAGTTTGGACAGGACTTCCTCCAGTTAATGAGCTCACTGGGCCTCACACAGGTTGTTTCCTCCCTGACCCACATTAGTGGTCATTCATTGAATTTGGTGTTTCTCCTGGGGATGGAGATATCCAACTTGTTGGTGGAACCAGTTGGTGGTCGGACCAACATACTATCAACTTCAGTTTTGAGGCCCCCCCAAGAGGCCTGCTCCTATGGAGATGGTCTAGTACCACACCTTGAGGGGTGTATCCCCAGATGGTCTGATGGTGGTGCTGGACCTATCGGGCATACCAAGGGAATGCATGGATCCAGGGGATCTGGTACTTGTCTATAATAAAGCAGTAACAGAGGCTCTGGATTCCATTGCTCCATTCATGTTCGTCCACTCTCCCTTCACCCTAGGTCTCCATGGTTTGATAAGGACTTGACGGAGTTGAGGAGAGTTGGACAAAGGCTAGAGGTGATGGCAAAGATCCAGCCTAGTGTGTGACAGGCTTAGTTTGATGGACCATTATTTCGTCTATCGGTCAAAAATTTCCCATAAGAAGGCAGAATTCCTGTCCAGGGAAATTGCTGCCATGCGGAATCAACCAGCTCAGCTTTTCCAGACTGTGAACAGACTGTGCAATCCACTCTGTCTTCAGCCCAGAAATGCTTTTTCACGAGAGCAGTGTGAGGAGTTTGCTTAATTCTTTGCGGATAAGGTTGCTACAATCAGGTCCGATATCCACCTGACCCTTTCTCTAGGGCGTAGCAGTGGTCAGCAGGAGATGTCGGACTCCAATTTGAGTGGTGCAGCTTGGCCAGCCTACAATCAATGATATTGTGATGGTTATTCAGACTTTACATCCCACCAACTGTAGTTTGATCCTGGCCCCACCACTGCTTGTTGACTCGTTGATGTTATCAGCCTGGTCCTTGCTGAGATAGTCTGGGTATCCTTGGAGAGGAGAATTTTTCCAACTTCCCTTAAGGAGGCCGTAGTTCAGTCTCTTCTTAAAAAGCCCTCCTTGGATCCTGACTGTCTAGCAAGCTACATGCTGGTCTCTAACCTTCCCTTTTTGGGTAAGGTTATTGAGAAGGCAGTGGCTTTACAACTGGAAGACCATTTGATCAGCCACAATATCTATGATTCCCTCCAGTCCAGTTTCAGGAAGAGATGTAGTACTGAAACAGCTTTTGTCCGGGTACTAAGTGACCTCCTGATAGCAAGAGATCGAAGGGCCTGTTCCATCTTGGTCCTTCTGGATCTCTCTGCAGCATTTGATACTGTGGACCATGGTGTGCTGTTGGATCACCTGCAGCTTATCTCGGACTTTCAGGGTAGTCCTCAGATGGTTTCCTCTTACCTCATGGGTAGGACTCAGGCGTGGTGTCAGGGTTTCTACCTCAGCTCCATTCTCCCTGCCCAGTGGGGTCCTGCAGGGATCCATTTTAGCGCCCATGTTGTTTGCAGTGTATATGCTGCCGTTGGGAGCGGTTATTAGATGTTATGGCTTGGGTTTTCACTGCTATGCAGATGATACTCAGCTATATATGTCTTTTGTCCCTGAACAAGATGATGCTGTCTCAGTGCTCAACAGCTGTCTGACTGAAATTCAGGCCTGGATGAATGTGAGCTGGGTAAGGTTGAACCCTGAAAAAAATGAGGTTTTGGTTGTGAACCCGGGTCATTGTGAGGCGGGTATGATGGCAGGTTCACATTCGGGTTTATGGCTTGGAGGTGTCTAGCTAGCTACAGCTGAATGAGTGCGGAACCTGGGTGTTATGTTTGATGATTGCTTGACCCTGAAGTCACAGATATCAGCAGTTGTTAAAACTTCTTTTTACCATCTGAGAAATATTGCCCAGGTGAAACATCTGGTTCCTCCCGATGATCTTCCAAAGTTTGTTCATGCCTTCGTTTCCTCCGGCCTTGACTACTGCAATGCCCTTTACCTAGGGTTGTCAGGGGTTGATATCCACTGCTTGCAGCTGGGCAGAATACGGCAGCCAGGTTTTTGACTGGTGCATCAAGAACCAGTCATATAACACCTGTGCTCCGCGGTCTGCACTGGCTGCCGATACAGTTGCAGATCACCTTTATGGTTGCTTTGTTAACTTATAAGGCCCTACACAAACAGGGACCGAGTTACCTGAAAGATCTCCTTTGTCCCTACCATCCCCTCCAATCCTCCAATGAGGGATTGCTAGAGGTTCCCAGGGTACGTTTGTAAACATCTGGAGTAAGGGCATTTAGCTTTGCTGCTCCATTCCTGTGGAACTCTCTACCGCATCGGGTCCAAGATTGCCTAACTGTACAGAGTTTTAAAACTGCTTTAAAAACGTATCTTTTTAGCTTGGCTTTTGCAGACTGAAGTTCTGTTTTTTTTGCTTTGTTGTGTTGCTATTATATTGTCATCTGTTGAATTATATGTTTTTGTAATAATCTATTTTATTTTGTATTTATTGTACGCGCCTTGGTTTCAGAAAGGTGCCTTTTTTATAAATAAAATTGATTTGGTTTGATTTGATAAATTGAGCAGTTCCTATGTGCACTCAGAACTTTACCAGTTTTCATATTTGCCCTCCTGGTTTTCGTCATTACACTTTCCATGCCTCCTCGTTAACAGTGTACAGCTGTCATTTCTCACATCCTGTCCAGAACATGAATTTGCACCTATGGGCTGAATGGCACATTCACTGTGTCAACTCATCTTTTGGGACAGATTAATGAATTATCAGTGACCATGAGGTGGGATTCCTAAAATGTCATGTTGAAAACAGGGTGGAAAATATCCTAAAAATGCCTGACTTACGTGCATCCATTGAATTGCAGCACCCATATCTCAAAAATGATGTGAGACACAGATTTCATCGGTTAATCTCCCATGGAGGTCTTGCTGTCCTGATTACAATGACACTTGAATTGTTTTCCTACCTGCTACAGTTCCCTGACATATTGGCAAATTAGTTACAAGGATTCCTTGTCAAAAGAGCTGCTGTATGGCACTTCAGCTATGCAAAAGTAAGAGTGCAAGGCCCAGGGGGCCTGAAATGTGTTTTTACACCTCTGCCATGGAATGGTGTTTCGCTGAGCAAAATAACAATTTTATGGATGGAATAACAAAATTACAGTGCCAGTTTTAATGATGGGATTTCTCCAAAAGCTCATGTTGCAAATTTGGTTAAAAAATTCCCAAAAATGAAATGTTTAGTATGCGTTAAGCAGTTTCTACGTGTGCTCATACCATCAGCAAATTTTCATATTTTAAGTCCTGGTTTTCAACTTTACCCCAGCATCAGTAGGTCTGTGGAGGAAGGGGGGTTTATGGTGATGGAGTTTTAGTGTCTCAACCCTGATGTCTCATTTCTCCACTTTTGATGCCTTAAAAGTAACTGATGCATTAAACAATGTTTTTCAATGAATTTCTTTACCTTTTGAAAAGTATAATATAACTTTCAAATAGCATGTGTTGGTGGGTCCATGGGGCCCCAACACACACCCATTTCTACATAACGATATGCATCTGAGACAGCATAGGTCCTCTGGTCCTTGAGCTCCCACTTTCGCTTAGCTAAAGAGCAATATAGCAGTTCTTTGGGGCAAGGAACCTTTGTACCAAAAATTTGCCAAAATCTCGAACCGTGAGCAGGTAGGAAAACAATTCAAGTTTCATTGTAATCATGACAGCAACACCTCCATAAGAGATTAACTGATGAAATCTGTATCTCACATAGTTTCTAAGATACAGGCACTGCAATTCAATGGATGCACGTAAATTGGGCATTTTAGGAATTTTTCCACCCAATTTTCGACATGGCATTTTAGGGTCCCCTCCTCATGAAAAATGTCACTGTAATTTCATTAATCTTTCTGAAAGTTGAGTTACACAGCAAATGTGCCATTCTGTGCCATAGGTGTAACATCATGTTTTGAGCAGGATGTGAGAAATTACAGCTGTATAATGTTAATGAGGGGCAAGGAAAAGGTAATGTTGAAAACCAGGAGTTAAAATATGAAAAATTGGTGAAGTTACGAGCACACATAGAAACTGTTCAACATTTGGAAATGTTAAAAATCTGGAATAATATTAAAACTTAGCAGTCGAATATTATAAACTACACAACATGTACTTGTAACACGCCATTTTTTTTACTCAAATTTTCATCATGGGCTTTTGTGACATACACATGAACACTGGGACTGTCATTCCATTAAAGAATATAAAAGACTGCTCTGGGGCTAAATATGCACATCAGAAAAGCTGCTCAAAATATTAGTGAGCTACTTGAACATTAATGGCCTGCTCATAAAGATTAATGATGAAGCATTAATGAGCAGCTCTTCTATCTATCTATCTATCTATCTATCTATCTATCTATCTATCTATCTATCTGTCTGTCTGTCTGTCTGTCTGTCTGTCTGTCTGTCTGTCTGTCTATCTATCTATACACACTCCTTGCAAAAAACTTTGTTTAATGTATCAGTTTGGGTTAAAGTGACAAAAGTGGGGAAGTTAGTTGTATACTGTTCACAAAGAGGCATCGAAAAGGATAATGTTGAAAACCAGGAATTAAAATATGAAAAATTGGCACAGTTACGAGTGTACATAGAAACTGTGCAACGCATGCTCATAACATCATTTGTGGGACTTTCTTAACAAATTTTCAACATGAGCTTTTGGGAAATCCTGTCATTAACACTGGCACTGTGATTTTGTTATTATATCCCAAATTTGATTTCGCCAGAGATGCACCATTCCACGACAGAGGTGGGAAAACACATTTCAGGCATAAAGTGAGATACGAGAGCTGTGCTGTTTGTGAATAGGTGTGAAAAAATGACAGTGTTAAAAATCTGGAGTGAAAATAATAAAAATTGGAAAAGATTGGAATATGCATATAAATTGCATAATGTGTGCTTGTAACATGGCCGTTTTTTCCATTTGTTTCACCAAGTTTTCAGCATGGGATGTTTGTGACCTACACACATCAACACTGGGACTGTCATTCCATTAAAGAACACAAAGACTGCTCTGGGACTAAATATATACATCAGAAAAAGCTGCTCAAGAATATTAATGGCCTGCTCATAAAGATTAATGACCAGCCATTAATGAGCAGCTTGTCTGTCTGTCTGTCTATCTATCTATCTATCTATCTATCTATCTATCTATCTATCTATCTATCTATCTATCTATCTATCTATCTATCTATCCATCCACATTCCTTGCCAAAACATTGTTTAATGTATCAGTTTGGGTTAAAGTGACAAAAGTGAGGAAGTTAGATGTTTGTATTGAGCCCCTAACAACCCCACACACCCACCCATTCTCCACAGACAATAGACACTGGGGTGTGCCATGGGGTCCTGAGGCCTAACTCCTAACCCATTCTCTTTTACTGTAACATTTTAAACCTGTTTACTCATGGAATGGGGAGAGAGTTTGGCCTCCTGACCCCATGGATCATCTCAGCGTCTGTTGGTCTGTGGAGGATTGGGGTTTGTGGTGGTGGGGGTGTTAGGGGGCTCAATCCCTAATGTCTCATTTCTCCACTTTTGATGTTTTAACAGTAACTGATACATTAAACAAAGTTTTTGCAATGAATTTCTTTACCTTTTGAAAAAGTGTACTATAACTAGTAAATAGCATGTGTTGGAGGGGCCACGGCCCCACCAGACTACCATTTCTGCATAACAATATCGTCTGAGACAAACGGGCTGTCTGGACCTTGAGCATCCACTTACGCATAGCTAAAGAGCCATGCAGCAGCCCATCCCGATAGGAAATCTTGTAACTCTAATTTGCCAATATCTCAGGATCAATAGCAGGTAGTAAAACAATTCAAGTGTCATTGTAATTATGACAGCAAGTCCTCCATGAGAGATTGACTAATGAAGTCTACATCTCACATCATTTTTGAGATATGGGCACTGCAATTAAATGGATGCACAAAGCTCGGGCATTTTAAGGATTTTTTCCACCAAATTTTTGACATTGCATTTTAGGGATCTCACCTCATGAACAATGTCACTGTCATTTCATTAATCTGTCCTGAAAGTTGAGTTCACATAGCGAATGTGTCATTCTGTGCCATAGCTGCAAAATCATGTTTTGAACAGGATTTGAGAAATGACAGCTGTATACTGTTCACAAGGAGGCATGGAAAAGGGTAATGTTGAAAACCATGAATTAAAATATGAGAAATCGGTGAAGTTATGAGTGCACATAGAAACTGTGCGATGCATGCTCAGAATGTCATTTGTAGGAATTTTTAACCAAATTGTCAACATGAGTTTTGGGAAATCCGTCATTAATACTGGCACTGTGATTTTGTTATTACATCCTGAAAGCTGATTTCGCCCAGCGATGTGCCATTCCATGGCAGAGGTGCAAAAACACATTTCAGGCATAAAGTGAGATATGATAGCTGTACTATTTGTGAATAGGTGTGAAAAAATTGCAATTTTAAAAATCTGGAGTGAAAATAATAAAAACTGGAAAAGATTTGAGTGTGCGTATAAATTGTGCAACACGTGCTTGTAACATAGATGTTTTTTCCATTTATTGCACCAAGTTTTCAACATGGGATTTTTGTGACCTACACACATCAACACTGGGACTGTCATTCCATTAAACAACATGAATGACTGCTCTGTGACTAAATATATACATCAGAAAAAGATGCTCAAGAATATGAATGAGCTACTTATGAATATTAATGGCCTGCTCATAAAGATTAACGACCAACCATTAATGAGCAGCTCTTCTATCTATCTATCTATCTATCTATCTATCTATCTATCTATCTATCTATCCACATTCCTTGCTAAAAACTTTGTTTAATGTATCAGTTTGGGTTAAAGTGACAAAAGTGGGGAAGTAAGATGTTAGGGTTGAGCCTGTAACAACCCCACCACCCCACCCCATACTCCACAGACAATAGACACCAAGTGATGTCAGTGTTGTCCTGAGGCCCTAACTCTTACCCCATTCTCCTTTATGGTAGCATGTTAAACCTGTTTACTCATGGAATGGGGAAGAATTGGGCATCCGACCTCATGGATCACCCCGGCATTTGTTGGTCTGTGGATGACAAGGATTTGTGGCAGTGGGGGTTTTAGGGGCTCAATCCCTAATGTCTCAGTTCTCCACTTTTGATGCCTTAACAGTAACTGATGCATTAAACAAAGAATTTTTGCAATGAATTCTGTGTGAAAGCGGAGTTGAGAAATGTGATATAACTAGTAAATAGCACATGTTGGAGGGTGTGCGGTGTGGCACCACTGCCCATTTCTGCATAACCATCTGACAGCAGGGACTTCTGAGCCTTGAGCACCTACTTATGCATAGCTAAAGAGCCATACAGCAGCCCTTTGGGGTAAGGAACCCTTGTAACACTTATTTTCCAATATCTCGGAAACCATAGCAAGTAGGAAAACAATTCAAGTGTCATTGTAATCATGATAGCAAGACCTCCATGAGAGATTAAATGGTGAAATCTGTATCTCACATTGTTTTCAAGACACAGACACCGCAATGTAACAGGTACATGTAACTCGGGCATTATTAGAATTTTTTTCCACCCAGTTTTCGACATGGCATTTTAGGGACCCCACTTCATGAACAATGTCACTGTCATTTCATTAATCTGTCCCGAAAGTTGAGTTCACAAAGTGAATGTGCCATTCTGTGCTATAGGTGCAAAATAATATTATGGGCAGGATGTGAGTAATGATAGCTGTTCACGAGGAGGCATGGAAAAGGGTAATGTTAAAAACCAGGAGTTAAAATATGACAAATTGGCGAAGTTATGAGCGTGTATAGAAACTGCGCAATGCATGCTTATAATATCATTCTTTGGGAATTATTTAACCAAATTTTCAACATGAGCTTTTTGGGAAATTGTGGCATTAATACTGGCACTGTGATTTTGTTATTCTATCCTAAAGTTGATTTCACCCAGCGATGCGCCATTCCGCGACAGAGGTGCAAAATCACATTTCACTCATAAAGTGAGATATGACAGCTGTACTGTTTGTGAGTAGGTATGAAAAAAATGGCAATGTTAAAGATTTGGAGTGAAAATAATAAAAACTGCCAAAGATTCAGTGTGCATATAAATTGCACAACGCGTGCTTGTAACACGGCCGTGTTTTAAATTTGTTGCACCAAGTTTTCAACATGGGCTTTTTGTGACCTACACACATCAACACTGGGACTATCAGTCCATTAAAGTACACAAATGACTGGTCTGGGACAAAATATATACATCAGAAAGAGCTGCTCAAGAATATTAATGAGCTACTTATTAATAATAAAGGTCTGCTAATTCAGATTAATGACCACCCATTAATGAGCAGCTCATCAATCTATCTATCTACACATTCCTTGCAAAAACTTTGTTTAATACATCAGGTTGGGTGAAAGTGACAAATGTGAGGAAGCAAGACATAAGGGTTTAGCCCCTAACAACCTCAACGCCCCACCACCCCATCATCTACAGGCCATTAGACACTGGGGTGTGCCATGGAGTCATGAGCCCTAAGTCTCACCACATTCTCCTTTACTGTAGCATGGTAAACCTGTTTACACATGAAATGGTGAGAGAGTTGGACCTCCTGATCCCATGCATCACCCCTTTGTCTGTTGGTCTGTGGAGGATGGGGGTTTGTGATGGGGAGAGTGTTAAGGGCTCAACCCTAATTCCTCATTTCTCCACTTTTGATACTTTAACAGTAACTGATGCATTAAACAAAGGTTTTGCAAAGAATTTCTTTACCTTTGGAAAAAGTATAATATAACTAGTAAATTGCAAGTGTTGGAGGGTGCGCGTGGCCCACCACACTGCCCAATTCTGCATGACGATATGCGTCTGAGACAGCATGGGCCATCTGGGCCTTGGGCTCCACTTTCACATAGCTAAAGAGCCATACAGCAGTCCTTTGGGGCAAGGAACCCTTGTAACACTATTTTGTTAATATCTCGGGAACTGTAGCAGGTAGGAAAACAATTCAAGTGTCATTGTAATCATGACAGCAAGGCCTCCATAAGAGATTAACTAATGAAATCTATATCTCACATTCTTTTCAAGATATGGGCACCGCAATTCAATGGATGCATGTCACTCAGGCATTTTTAGGATTTTTTCCACCCAATTTTCGACATGGAATTTTATTTACCCTACCTCATGAACAATGTCACTGTCATTTCATTAATCTTTCAGAAAGTTGAGTTCATACAGTGAATGTGTCATTCTGCACAATAGGTGCAAAATCATGTTTTGGGCAGGATGTGAGAAATGACAGGTGTATACTATTAATGAGGGGGCATGGAAAAGGGTAATGCTGAAAACTAGGAGTTAAAATATAAAAAATAGGCAAAATTATGAGCGTACGTAGAAACTGTTCAACGCATGCTCATAACGGCATTTTGGGAATTTTTTAACCAAATTTTCATCATGATGTTTTTTTTTGAAATCTTGTCATTAGCACTGGCACTGTGATTTGTTATTCCATCCCGAAAGTTGATTTCACCCAGTGAAGTGCCATTCTGTGGCAGAAGTGCAAAAGCACATTTCAGGCATAAAGTCAGATATGATAGATGAACTGTTTGTGAGTTGGTGAGAAAACATGGCAATGTTAAAAATCAGGAGTGAAAATAATAAAATTGGCAAAGATTTGTGTGTGTGTATAAACTGCGCAACGTATGCTTGTATCACGGCCATGTTTCGCATTTTTTGCACCAGATTTTCAACATGTGCTTTTTGTGACCTACACTCAAGAACCGGGGGACTGCCATTCCATTAAAGAACACGAAAGTCTGCTCTGGGGCTAAATATGTACATCAGAAAGAGCTGCTCAAGAATACTAATGAAGTACTTATGAGTATAAATGGACTTCTAATTAAGATTAATGACTACCCATTAATGAGCAGCTCACCTAGCTATCGATCTTTCTATCTATCTACACATTCCTTGCAAAAACTTTGTTTAATGCATCAGTTTGGGTTAAAGTGACAAAAGTGGGGAAGTGAGACAGTAGGGTTGAGTCCCTAACAAGCCCACCACCCCAACCCCATCCTCTACAGACCACTGGACACTGGGGTGTTACATGGGGTCATGAAGATTAAGTCTCACCCCATTCTCCTTTACTGTAGCATAGTAAACCTGTTTATACATAGAATGGCAAGAGAGTTGGGCCTTCTGATCCCATGGATCTCCCCTTTGTCTGTTGGTTTGTGGAGAATGGGGATTTGTGATGGCGGGGGTGTTAATAGCTCAACCCTAATATCTCATTTCTCCACTTTTGATGCTTTAACAGTAACTGAAGTATTAAACAGTTTTTTGTAATGAATTTCTTTACCTTTTGAAAAAGTATAATATAATTAGTAAATAGCACATGTTGGTTGTTGGGTGGGGCCTCTACACACTACCCATTTCGGCATAACAATATGCGTCTGAGACAGCATGGGTCCTCTGGGCCTTGAGCTCCCACTTTCACATATCAAAAAGGAGTGTAGCAGTCCTTTGTGGTAAGGAACCCTTTTAACAATAATTTGCCAATATCTTGGGAACTGTAGTAGGTAGGAAAACAATTCAAGTGTCATTGTAATCATGACAGCAAGACCTCCATAATAGTTTAATTGATGAAATCTGTATCTCACATTGTTTTCAAGATACCGGCACCTCAATTCAATGGATTCATGTAACTCGAGCATTATTAGGAATTTTTCCACCCAATTTTGACATGGCATTTTAGGGACCCACCTCATGAACAATGTCACTGTAATTTCATTAACTGTCCTGAAAGTTGAGTTCACACAGTGAATGTGCCATTCTGTGCCACAGATGCCAAATCATGTTTTGGGCAGGATGTGAGAAATGACAGCTGTATACTGTTAATGAGGAGGCATGGAAAAGGGTAAAGTTGAAAACCAGGAGTTAACATATGAAAAATTGGCAAAGTTATGAGCTTGTGTAGAAACCATTCAACACATGCTCATAACATTATTTTTGGGAATTGTTTAACCAAATTTTCAACATGGGCTTTTTGCAAAATCCCATTATTATCACTGGCAGTGTGATTTTGTTATTCCATCCCGAAAGTTCATTTCACCCAGCAAAGTGGCATTCCGCGGAAGAGGTGCAAAAACACTTTTCAGGCATAAAATGAGATATGACCGCTGTACTGTTTGTGAGTAGGTGTGAAAAATGGCAATGTTAAGAATCAGGAGTGAAAATAATAAAATTGTCAAAGATTCATGTATGCGTATAAACTGTGCAACATGTGCTTATATACAGGTCATTTTTACACAAATTTTCAAAATGAGCTTTTTGTGACCTACACTCATGAACACTATGACTGTCATTCCATTAAAGAATATGAAAGACTGCTCTGGGACAAAATATATATATCAGAAAGAACTGCTCAAGAATATTAATGAGCTACTTATGAATATTAATGGCCTGCTCATTAAGATTAATGACCTCCCATTAATGAGCAGCTCATCTTTCTTCTATCTATCTATCTATCTATCTATCTATCTATCTATCTATCTATTCCTTGCAAACTTTGTTTAATGCATCAGTTTGGGTTAAAGTGACAAAATGGGGAAGTGAGACATTAGGGTTGAGCCCCTAACAGTCCACGCAGCCACCATTCTTTACAGACCAATAGACACTGGGGTGTGCCATGGGGTCATGAGGCCTAAGTCTCACCCCATTCTTCTTTACTGAACCATGGTAATCTGTTTACACATGGAATGGGAAGAGTTGCTCCTCCTGACCCCAAGGATCACCCCAGTGTCTCTTGGTCTGTGGAGGATGAGGGTTTATGGTGGTGGGGGTGTTAGCAGCTCAATCCTAATGCCACTTTTTTTCACTTTTGATGCTTTAACAGTAACTGAAGCATTAAACAAAGTTTTTTGCAATGAATTTCTTCACCTTTTGAAAAAGTATAATATAACTTTTAAATAGCACATGTTGGTGGGTGCATGGGGCCCCAACACACTGCCCATTTCTGCATAACGATATACGTCTGAGATAGCATGGGTCCTCTAGGCCTTGAGCTCCCACTCTTGCTTAGCTAAAGAGCAATATAGCAGTCCTTTGAGGCAAGGAACCCTTGTAATGATAATTTGCCAATATCTCGGAACTGTAGCAGGTAGGAAAACAATTAAAGTGTCATTGAAATCATGACAGAAAGAAATACATAACAGATTAACAGATGGAGTCTACATCTTACATAGTTTTCAAGATACAGGCGCCGCAATTCAATGGATGCATGTAACTCGGTATTTTTAGGATTTTTTCAACCCAGTTTTTGACATGGCATTTTAGGGACCTCCACCTCATGAACAATGTCACTGTTGTTTCATTAATCTATCGAAAGTTGATTTCACACAGTGAATGTGCCATTCTGCGCCATAGGTGCAAAATCATGTTTTGGGCAGGATGTGAGAAATGACAGCTGTATACTGTTAAAGAGGGGGCATGAAAAAGGGTAATGTTGAAAACCAGGAGCTAAAATATGATAAATTGGCAAAGTTATGAGCACACATAGAAACTGTTCAGCGCATGCTCATAACGTCATTTTTTTGAATTTTCTAACCAAATTTTCAACATGAGCTTTTGGGGAAATCCCATCATTAACACTGGCACTGTGATTTTGTTATTCTATCCTGAAAGTTGATTTCACCCAACGAAGTGCCATTCTGTGGCAGAGGTGCAAAAACACTTTTCAGGCATAAAGTGAGATATGATAGCTCTACTGTTTGTGAGTAGATGTGAACAAATGACAATGTTAAAAATCAGAGAGAAAATAATAAAAATTAGCAAAGATTCATGTGTCGCATTATAAACTGCGCAACATGTGCTTGTAATATGGCCATTTTTTGCACCAAATTTTCAACATGGGCTTTTTGTGACCTACTCTCATGAACACAGGGATGGCCATTCCATTGCAGAACATGAAAGACTGCTCTGGGATAAAATATATACATCAGAAAGAGCTGCTCAAGAATATTAATGAGGTACTTATGAATATTAATGGCCTGCTAATTAAAATTAATGATCACCCATTAATGAGCAACTCATCTTTCTATCTACACATTCCTTGCAAAAACTTCATTCAACACATCAGTTTGGGTTAAAGCGACAAATGTGAGGAAGCAAGAGGTAAGGGTTGAGCCCCTAACAACCCCAGCGCCCCACCACCCCATCCTCTACAGACAATTTGACACCGGGGTGTGCCATGGGGTCATGATCCCTAAATCTCACCCCATTTTCCTTTACCGTAGCATGGTAAATCTGTTTACACATGAAATGGTGAGAGAGTTGGGCCTCCTGATCCCATGCATCACCCTTTGTCTCTTGGACTGTGGAGGATGGGGTTTGTGATGGGGTGTTAAGGGATCAACCCTAATTCCTCATTTCTCCACTTTTGATGCTTTAGCAGTAACTGATGCATTAAACAATGTTTTTGCAAAGAATTTCTTTACCTTTGGAAAAAGTATTATATAACTAGTAAATTGCACTTGTTGGAGGGCGCGCGGAGCCCCATCACACTGCCCAATTCTGCATGACGATATGTGTCTCAGACAGCATGGGCCACCTGGGCCTTGGGCTCCCACTTTTGCATAGCTAAAGAGCCATACAGCAAGGCCTCCATAAGAGATTAACTAATAAAATCTATATCTCACATACTTTTCAAGATATGGGCGCCGCAATTCAATGGATGCACATAACTCAGGCATTTTTAGGATTTTTTCCACCCAATTTTTGACATGACATTTTATTGACTCTTCCTTATGAACAATGTCACTGACATTTCATTAATCTGTCTGAAAGCTGAGTTCATACAGCAAATGTGTCATTCTGCACCCTAGGTGCAAAATCATGTTTTGGGCAGGATGTGAGAAATGACAGCTGTGTACTATAAATGAGGGGGCATGGAAAAGGGTAATTTTGAAAACTGGGAGTTAAAATATGAAAAATTGGCAAAGTTATGAGCAAGCATAGAAACTGTTCAACACATGCTCATAACGTCATTTTTGTGAATTTTTTAACCAAATTTTCAACATGAGGTTTTGTTGAAATCCTGTCATTAACACTGTCACTGTGATTTTGTTATTCCATCCTGAAAGTTGATTTCACCTAGTGAAGTGCCATTCTGTGGCAGAAGTGCAAAAGCACATTTCAGGCATAAAGTGAGATATGATAGATGAACTGTTTGTGAGTTGGTATGAAAACATGGCAATGTTAAAAATCAGGAGTGAAAATAATAAAATTGGCAAAGATTTGTGTGTGCGTATAAACTGTGCAACGTATGCTTGTATCACAGCCATGTTTTGCATTTTTTGCACCAGATTTCCAACATGTGCTTTTTGTGACCTACACTCATGAACCGGGGGACTGCCATTCTATTAAAGAACATGAAAGACTGCTCTGGGGCTAAATATATGCATCAGAAAGAGCTGCTCAAGAATACTAATGAGGTACTTATGAATATAAATGGACTTCTAATTAAGATTAATGACCACCCATTAATGAGCAGCTCATCTATCTATCAATCTATCTATCTATCTATCTACACATTCCTTGCAAAAACTTTGTTTAATGCATCAGTTTGGGTTAAAGTGACAAAAGTGGGGAAGTGAGACAGTAGGGTTGAGTCCCTAACAAGCCCACCCCCCCATCCCCATCCTCTACAGACCATTGGACACTGAGGGTGTTACATGGGGTCATGAGGATTAAGTCTCACCCCATTCTCCTTTACTGTAGCATAGTAAACCTGTTTCTACATGGAATGGCAAGAGAGTTGGGACTTCTGATCCCATGGATCTCCCTTTGTCTGTTGGTTTGTGGAGAATGGGGATTTGAGATGGTGGGTGTTAATGGCTCAACCCTAATATCTCATTTCTCCACTTTTGATGCTTTATCAGTAACTCGAAGCATTAAACAAAGTTTTGTAATGAATTTCTTTACCTTTTGAAAAGTATAATATAATTAGTAAATAGCATGTGTTGGTTGTTGGGTGGTTCCTCTACACACTACCCATTTCTGCATAACGATATGCGTGTGAGACGGCATAGGTCCTCTGGGCCTTGAGCTCCCACTTTCACATATCAAAAAGGAGTGTAGCAGTCCTATGTGGTAAGAAACCCTTTTAACAATAATTTGCCAATATCTCAGGAACTGTAGTAGGTAGGAAAACAATTCAAGTGTCATTGTAATCATGACAGCAAGAACTCCATAATAGTTTAACTGATGAAATCTATATCTCACATTGTTTTCAAGATACTGGCACCTCAATTCAATGGATGCATGTAACTCGAGCATTATTAGGGAATTTTTCCACCCAATTTTCAACATGGCATTTTAGGGACCCACCTCATGAACAATGTCACTGTAATTTCATTAACTGTCCTGAAAGTTGAGTTCACACAGTGAATGTGCCATTCTGTGCCACAGATGCCAAATCATGTTTTGGGCAGGATGTGAGAAATGACAGCTGTATACTGTTAATGAGGAGGCATGGAAAAGGGTAAAGTTGAAAACCAGGAGTTAACATATGAAAAATTGGCAAAGTTATGAGCTTGTGTAGAAACCATTCAACACATGCTCATAACATTATTTTTGGGAATTGTTTAACCAAATTTTCAACATGGGCTTTTTTGCAAAATCCCGTTATTATCACTGGCAGTGTGATTTTGTTATTCCATCCTGAAAGTTCATTTCACCCAGCAAAGTGGCATTCTGCGGCAGAGGTGCAAAAACACTTTTCAGGCATAAAATGAGATATGACCGCTGTACTGTTTGTGAGTAGGTGTGAAAAAATGGCAATGTTAAGAATCAGGAGTGAAAATAATAAAAATTGTCAAAGATTCATGTGTGCGTATAAACTGTGCAACATGTGCTTGTAACACGGTCATTTTTTGCACCAAATTTTCAAAATGAGCTTTTTGTGACCTACACTCATGAACACTATGACTGTCATTCCATTAAAGAATATGAAAGACTGCTCTGGGACAAAATATATATATCAGAAAGAACTGCTCAAGAATATTAATGAGCTACTTATGAATATTAATGGCCTGCTCATTAAGATTAATGACCTCCCATTAATGAGCAGCTCATCTTTCTTTCTATCTATCTATCTATCTATCTATCTATCTATCTATCTATCTATCTACACATTCCTTGCAAACTTTGTTTAATGCATCAGTTTGGGTTAAAGTGACAAAAGTGGGGAAGTGAGACATTAGGGTTGAGCCCCTAACAATCCCACGGCCCCACCCCACCATTCTTTACAGACCAATAGACACTGGGGTGTGCCATGGGGTCATGAGGCCTAAGTCTCACCCCATTCTTCTTTACTGAACCATGGTAATCTGTTTACACATGGAATGGGGAGAGAGTTGCTCCTCCTGACCCCAAGGATCACCCCAGTGTCTCTTGGTCTGTGGAGGATGAGGGTTTATGGTGGTGGGGGTGTTAGCAGCTCAATCCTAATGCCACTTTTTTTCACTTTTGATGCTTTAACAGTAACTGAAGCATTAAACAAAGTTTTTTGCAATTAATTTCTTTACCTTTTGAAAAAGTATAATATAACTTTTAAATAGCACATGTTGGTGGGTGCATGGGGCCCCAACACACTGCCCATTTCTGCATAACGATATACGTCTGAGATAGCATGGGCCTTGAGCCTTGAGCCTTGAGCCTTGAGCTCCCACTCTTGCTTAGCTAAAGAGCAATATAGCAGTCCTTTGAGGCAAGGAACCCTTGTAATGATAATTTGCCAATATCTCGGAACTGTAGCAGGTAGGAAAACAATTAAAGTGTCATTGAAATCATGACAGAAAGAAATACATAACAGATTAACAGATGGAGTCTACATCTTACATAGTTTTCAAGATACAGGCGCCGCAATTCAATGGATGCATGTAACTCGGTATTTTTAGGATTTTTTCAACCCAGTTTTTGACATGGCATTTTAGGGACCTCCACCTCATGAACAATGTCACTGTTGTTTCATTAATCTATACGAAAGTTGATTTCACACAGTGAATGTGCCATTCTGCGCCATAGGTGCAAAATCATGTTTTGGGCAGGATGTGAGAAATGACAGCTGTATACTGTTAAAGAGGGGGCATGAAAAAGGGTAATGTTGAAAACCAGGAGCTTAAAATATGATAAATTGGCAAAGTTATGAGCACACATAGAAACTGTTCAGCGCATGCTCATAACGTCATTTTTTTGAATTTTCTAACCAAATTTTCAACATGAGCTTTTGGGGAAATCCCATCATTAACACTGGCACTGTGATTTTGTTATTCTATCCTGAAAGTTGATTTCACCCAACGAAGTGCCATTCTGTGGCAGAGGTGCAAAAACACTTTTCAGGCATAAAGTGAGATATGATAGCTCTACTGTTTGTGAGTAGATGTGAACAAATGACAATGTTAAAAATCAGGAGAGAAAATAATAAAAATTGGCAAAGATTCATGTGTGCGTATAAACTGCGCAACATGTGCTTGTAATATGGCCATTTTTTGCACCAAATTTTCAACATGGGCTTTTTGTGACCTACTCTCATGAACACAGGGATGGCCATTCCATTGCAGAACATGAAAGACTGCTCTGGGATAAAATATATACATCAGAAAGAGCTGCTCAAGAATATTAATGAGGTACTTATGAATATTAATGGCCTGCTAATTAAAATTAATGATCACCCATTAATGAGCAACTCATCTTTCTATCTACACATTCCTTGCAAAAACTTCATTCAACACATCAGTTTGGGTTAAAGCGACAAATGTGAGGAAGCAAGAGGTAAGGGTTGAGCCCCTAACAACCCCAGCGCCCCACCACCCCATCCTCTACAGACAATTTGACACCGGGGTGTGCCATGGGGTCATGATCCCTAAATCTCACCCCATTTTCCTTTACCGTAGCATGGTAAATCTGTTTACACATGAAATGGTGAGAGAGTTGGGCCTCCTGATCCCATGCATCACCCCTTTGTCTCTTGGACTGTGGAGGATGGGGGTTTGTGATGGGGGGTGTTAAGGGATCAACCCTAATTCCTCATTTCTCCACTTTTGATGCTTTAGCAGTAACTGATGCATTAAACAATGTTTTTGCAAAGAATTTCTTTACCTTTGGAAAAAGTATTATATAACTAGTAAATTGCACTTGTTGGAGGGCGCGCGGAGCCCCATCACACTGCCCAATTCTGCATGACGATATGTGTCTCAGACAGCATGGGCCACCTGGGCCTTGGGCTCCCACTTTTGCATAGCTAAAGAGCCATACAGCAAGGCCTCCATAAGAGATTAACTAATAAAATCTATATCTCACATACTTTTCAAGATATGGGCGCCGCAATTCAATGGATGCACATAACTCAGGCATTTTTAGGATTTTTTTCCACCCAATTTTTGACATGACATTTTATTGACTCTTCCTTATGAACAATGTCACTGACATTTCATTAATCTGTCTGAAAGCTGAGTTCATACAGCAAATGTGTCATTCTGCACCCTAGGTGCAAAATCATGTTTTGGGCAGGATGTGAGAAATGACAGCTGTGTACTATAAATGAGGGGGCATGGAAAAGGGTAATTTTGAAAACTGGGAGTTAAAATATGAAAAATTGGCAAAGTTATGAGCAAGCATAGAAACTGTTCAACACATGCTCATAACGTCATTTTTGTGAATTTTTTAACCAAATTTTCAACATGAGGTTTTGTTGAAATCCTGTCATTAACACTGTCACTGTGATTTTGTTATTCCATCCTGAAAGTTGATTTCACCTAGTGAAGTGCCATTCTGTGGCAGAAGTGCAAAAGCACATTTCAGGCATAAAGTGAGATATGATAGATGAACTGTTTGTGAGTTGGTATGAAAACATGGCAATGTTAAAAATCAGGAGTGAAAATAATAAAATTGCAAAGATTTGTGTAGCGTGATAAACTGTGCAACGTATGCTTGTATCACAGCCACAGCTTTGCATTTTTGCACCAGATTTCCAACATGTGCTTTTTGTGACCTACACTCATGAACCGGGGGACTGCCATTCTATTAAAGAACATGAAAGACTGCTCTGGGGCTAAATATATGCATCAGAAAGAGCTGCTCAAGAATACTAATGAGGTACTTATGAATATAAATGGACTTCTAATTAAGATTAATGACCACCCATTAATGAGCAGCTCATCTATCTATCAATCTATCTATCTATCTACACATTCCTTGCAAAAACTTTGTTTAATGCATCAGTTTGGGTTAAAGTGACAAAAGTGGGGAAGTGAGACAGTGAGGGTTGAGTCCCTAACAAGCCCACCCCCATCCCATCCTCTACAGACCATTGGACACTGGGGTGTTACATGGGGTCATGAGGATTAAGTCTCACCCCATTCTCCTTTACTGTAGCATAGTAAACCTGTTTCTACATGGAATGGCAAGAGAGTTGGGACTTCTGATCCCATGGATCTCCCCTTTGTCTGTTGGTTTGTGGAGAATGGGGATTTGAGATGGTGGGGGTGTTAATGGCTCAACCCTAATATCTCATTTCTCCACTTTTGATGCTTTATCAGTAACTGAAGCATTAAACAAAGTTTTTTGTAATGAATTTCTTTACCTTTTGAAAAAGTATAATATAATTAGTAAATAGCATGTGTTGGTTGTTGGGTGGTTCCTCTACACACTACCCATTTCTGCATAACGATATGAGTGTGAGACGGCATAGGTCCTCTGGGCCTTGAGCTCCCACTTTCACATATCAAAAAGGAGTGTAGCAGTCCTATGTGGTAAGAAACCCTTTTAACAATAATTTGCCAATATCTCAGGAACTGTAGTAGGTAGGAAAACAATTCAAGTGTCATTGTAATCATGACAGCAAGAACTCCATAATAGTTTAACTGATGAAATCTATATCTCACATTGTTTTCAAGATACTGGCACCTCAATTCAATGGATGCATGTAACTCGAGCATTATTAGGAATTTTTCCACCCAATTTTCAACATGGCATTTTAGGGACCCACCTCATGAACAATGTCACTGTAATTTCATTAACTGTCCTGAAAGTTGAGTTCACACAGTGAATGTGCCATTCTGTGCCACAGATGCCAAATCATGTTTTGGGCAGGATGTGAGAAATGACAGCTGTATACTGTTAATGAGGAGGCATGGAAAAAGGGTAAAGTTGAAAACCAGGAGTTAACATATGAAAAATTGGCAAAGTTATGAGCTTGTGTAGAAACCATTCAACACATGCTCATAACATTATTTTGAGGAATTGTTTAACCAAATTTTCAACATGGGCTTTTGCAAAATCCGTTATTATCACTGGCAGTGTGATTTTGTTATTCCATCCGAAAGTTCATTTCACCCAGCAAAGTGGCATTCTGCGGCAGAGGTGCAAAAACACTTTTCAGGCATAAAATGAGATATGACCGCTGTACTGTTTGTGAGTAGGTGTGAAAAAATGGCAATGTTAAGAATCAGGAGTGAAAATAATAAAAATTGTCAAAGTTGCATGTGTGCGTATAAACTGTGCAACGCATGCTTGTAACACGGCCATTTTTTGCACCAAATTTTCAAAATGAGCTTTTTATGACCTACACTCATGAACACTATGACTGCCATTCCATTAAAGAATATGAAAGACTGCTCTGGGACAAAATATATACATCAGAAAGAGCTGCTCAAGAATATTAATGAGGTACTTATGAATATTAATGGCCTGCTAATTAAGATTAATGATCACCCATTAATGAGCAGCTCATCTATCTATCTATCTATCTACACATTCCTTGCAAAAACTTTGTTTAATACATCAGTTTGGGTTAAAGCGACAAATGTGAGGAAGCAAGACATAAGGGTTGAGCCCCTAACAACCCAGGGCCCCACCACCCCATCCTCTACAGACAATTAGACACTGGGGTGTGCCATGGGGTCATGAGCCCAAGTCTCACCCCATTTTCCTTTACCATAGCATGGTAAATCTGTTTACACATGAAATGATGAGAGAGTTGTGCCTCCTGATCCCATGCATCACCCCTTTGTCTCTTGGACTGTGGAGGATGGGGGTTTGTGATGGGGGTGTTAAGGGATCAACCCTAATTCCTCATTTCTCCACTTTTGATGCTTTAGCAGTAACTGATACATTAAAGAAAGTCTTTGCAAAGAATTTCTTTACCTTTGGAAAAAGTATTATATAACTAGTAAATTGCACATGTTGGAGGACGTGCGGAGCCCCATCACACTGCCCAATTCTGCATGACGATATGTGTCTGAGACAGTATGGGCCACCTGGGCCTTGGGCTCCCACTTTTGCATAGCTAAAGAGCCATACAGCAAGGCCTCCATAAGAGATTAACTAATAAAATCTATATTTCACATACTTTTCAAGATACGGGCGCTGCAATTCAATGGATGCACGTAACTCAGATATCTTTAGGATTTTTCCACCCAATTTTTGACATGGCATTTTATTGACTCTACCTTATGAACAATGTCACTGACATTTCATTAATATGTCCGAAAGTTGAGTTCATACAGCAAATGTGTCATTCTGCACCCTAGGTGCAAAATCATGTTTTGGGCAGGATGTGAGAAATGACAGCTGTATACTATAAATGAGGGGGCATGGAAGTGGGTAATTTTGAAAACTGGGAGTTAAAATATGAAAAATTGGCAAAGTTATGAGCGAGCATAGAAACTGTTCAACACATGCTCATAATGTCATTTTTGTGAATTTTTTAACCAAATTTTCAACATGATGTTTTGTTGAAATCCTGTCATTAACACTGTCACTGTGATTTTGTTATTCCATCCTGAAAGTTGATTTCACCCAGTGAAGTGCCATTCTGTGGCAGAAGTGCAAAAGCACATTTCAGGCATAAAGTGAGATATGATAGATGAACTGTTTGTGAGTGGTGTGAAAACATGGCAATGTTAAAAATCAGGAGTGAAAATAATAAAATTGGCAAGATTTGTGTGTGTGTAGATAAACTGTGCAACTATGCTTGTATCACAGCCATGTTTTGCATTTTTTCACCAAATTTCAACATGTCTTTTTGTGACCTACACTCATGAACCGGGGGACTGCCATTCCATTAAAAAATATGAAATACTGCTCTGGGACTAAATATATACATCAGAAAGAGCTGCTCAAGAATATTAATGAGCTACTTATGAATATTAATGGACTGCTAATTAAGATTAATGACCACCCAATAATGAGTGGCTATCTATCTATCTATCTATCTGTACATTCCTTGCAAAAACTTTGTTTAATGCATCAGTTTGTGTTAAAGTGACCAAAGTGGGGAAGTGAGACAGTAGGGTTGAGCCCCTAATAAGCCCATCACCCCACCCCCATCCTCTACAGACCATTGGATACCGGGGTGTGCCATGGGGTCCTGAGGCCTAAGTCTCACCCCATTCTCCTTTTCTGTAACATGGTAAACCTGTTTACACATGGAATGGCAAGAGAGTTGGGCCTCCTGATCCCATGGATCACACCTTTGTCTCTTGGTCTGTGGAGAATGGGGGTTTGTGATGGAGGGGCTGTTAGTGGCTCAACCCTAGTGTCTCATTTCTCCACTTTTGATGCTTTAACAGTAACTGAAGCATTAAACAAAGTTTTTTACAAAGAATTTCTTTACCTTTGGAAAAAGTGTTGGAATGAATTACAGTTGAGGAAACTTGGTTATAATTCATCATTATAACCTGAGGGTTATAACGGTGAACAGCACGCTGGGTTTTCAACGTTCCATGCATGCATCTGTCCTAGCCACCTCCCTTCCACTTACAGGGCACTGGACACTTCACCACTGTCAACTGGACACTGGGTCTGCCAGTATCACTCGGTGATAAGTTAACAAAAAAATAAACTTGCCTCTCAGCAGTTCACTTTGCAAGAGTAAGAAATCGCTCGGCTACCCTGAAAAAAAAAAAGGAAAAGAGGAAAGGTTTTGTGAGCTGCTCAGTCACAGACCGCAGACTGTGCTTCATCTACACCAGACGGTGGCTGTTTTATTTTATCAAATGAAATCAAATCAAATCAGTGTTTATTTGTAATGCGCTTTTCCAGAATACCAATGCGCAAGTACTTAACAAAATTAACACACATCAACAATAAATACAAATATAAAAACAAAAGGCAGAAGTAAACTTATTCGAAAGCTAATACAAATAAAAATGCTCTCCAGCAATTATATAAAATAAAACATGGTGCGGTGTGTTTAACTCAAGATTTTACACATATCCCTCAGTGTTGGATATGTAAATAAACCCCTCGAGCTTCACTCTTGGGATTTATGTAGCATCCAACACCTTGGAGTGTATGTAAAATCATATATATACATACACACACACACACACACACACACACACATATATATATATATATATATATATATAATATATATACATCCCCAGGATGAAATGCACTCTTAAAGCACTCTGCAGTATGTGAGCAGACCTACTGAATAAAGCAAAGTAATTTTAATGGCAAATAGTCCATTTTGTCATGCAGGAAACTGTGGCAATGACTTCATCCTGTCAGTGTCACATTTACTTGAATAACAAAGAGGACTAATCACCATTGGAATTACATTTCTTTTCTTAGTAGGTCTGCTGCAGCATTCTGCAGAGCACTGCAAAATTATGTTTCCTCCTGGGGGATGCCAATATATATGTGTATACTGTGTATATATGTATATGTACATGTGTGTATATATATATATGTATATATGTATGTATATATATATATACACACATGTACATATACATATATACACAGTATTCTTTGCACAAAAAAAAAAAAACTTTGTTAATGCATCACTTAGTGTAACTTAATACATGAACTTTGGTAAATATGGCATTAGTGTCTCCAACCCTAACTCCCAACCCCCAACCCTCAAGCAGCAAAAGGAAAAAATATTAGGATTTTGGGTCTCCAGAGTCTTGGTGAATCAAACCTTAATGTTGACCCCATTCCCTGAGCAAACAACATCAAACATGATCTGCTTTCTTTAGGTCCTGTGTGAAGAAAACTACAACAAATTGTGTTGGCAACATGTTATGACAGATACTTCTCTACCTTTAAATAGTGTATCACTATGAGGCACTGTCTTGGACCTGTACCTTGTGATTTGGACTGGAGGCTATGAGCTGGGAGGGAGGGAGGAGCATTGTGATTGACCACTCAAAGAAAGACCCCAAAACTAATTCACCAATACTCCAGAGACCCAAACCTCTATTTGTTTTTCTTTTGCTGCTTGGGTGGTGGGGATTGGGAGTTAGAGTTGGAAATCCTAGTGCTACATTTCCCTATTTTAGTGCTGTTAAGTTACCCTAACTGATGCATGACATTTTTTGTAATGAATGTCCTTTCTTTTTGAGATAGTGGAATCATATCCTCATTTACTCAGGTCCCAAATGCAGATGTGCCAGGCCCTTTGGGCCATGCAGTATAGGGAGACTATGTATGTCCATAGAAGTGCAGGCCTTGCACATTAATTCTTTATACATTCACTCTTCACACATTCACTCATTCTTTTTTTTTTATTTTGACCCCAGATTTTCAAGATAATCATTTTATGACTGTTCTTATATACATGATATGTATCATTTATAGCATATTGGCTGACATGTCATTTCACAACACAAGTGCAAAAGCACATTTTGTCCAGGATTTAAGAAATTACACCATCACGTTAAAGACGTGGTGCGGAAAAATGCCAATGTTGAAAGTTTGGAGTCAAAATATTGAAAACTAGTGAACTTTTGAGTGAACATTGAAATATTGCAATTCTCAGTCATAGCCTGGGCATTTTACCATATTTGTAACCTTTATTTCTGGCATAGCCTTCTCATTACCCAATTCCATGCACCCAGTAGGGGAAATGTTCAAATCCTTCCAAAATGTCATTCCACACCACCAAAATGTCATTCCACATCAAAGGTGTGAAAACACATGAGTGGAGAAAAGTTTCATTGTACATGCATACCTTTGCCATTTCTACATACTTTGACCCCAACATAGCCTTCTTTTGATCTCATCTAATGAGTAAGACAGTGAAAGTTTTCAAATTCCACCTGAAAGGTGATTTTGCCAAGCAACAGCTAAGATCACCTTTCAGACCTGATTTGCATAGTTTCTTCACCACTTGTCAAGAGGTGGGGGACGTCTGGTGATGTAACTCTCTCTATGGCAGCTTAGACCTTTAGCTCCTCAGTGGCTCTCTGAATTACACCCACCAAACCAGCACAAAATTCAGAAATAACTTTTGATTCAGTGAAGGGAGTATCTAATTAGCATGATGGGAAAACAAATGAACGAAAAAAAAGCAGAGGGATGTCAGGATGTTAAGTGATGGGAACCCAACACTAATGATTCAGCGGCCTTGGGAGCATTGGGCTCAATTGCATCTGTCAACTGGGAAACAGGTTTGCCTACTGGCACACAAATCAAAAAAGGGAAAAAGCTCAACATAGTACTGCAGGAATTACGAGCATTTAGAAGTGACATAATGGATGAGGTGGACAATGTCAATACAGAAATGACTGCACTCACTAAAAGAATGGATGAAGCAGATAATCAAATAACTGAAATGAACCACTGGGTGGACAGATTAGAGGAAATGGTACAGCAACTACAAGCCACATGTGAAAAGAAGCAGGACTGGCAGGAGGATGCAGTAAGCAGGACAAGAAGAAATAATATAAGGCTTTACTGCATCCCAGAACAAATAGGGGGCCAAGATGTGGAAATTTTTATTATGAACTTTCTTAAACAAGTACTGCAGTTGGATTCTGACAAGCAATTTGATATAGAACATGCACATAGGGCATTCCGCCCTTGGCCCACGGCACCTAAAGCACGACCACAGTCTATCATCATCAGGTTTTTAAACTACAAAGTGAAACAGGAGATTTTAACCAGATCGTGGCAAATGAAAACTTAAAAATTTGGTCAAACAGGAGTGTTTTTGGACAATGATTACCTGCCCTTGATAATGAAGAAGAGACGGGCATACATACCAATGCTACAAACAATGCACCAGCAACAGCTATGATTTTAGACATCCTGTCCAGTGAAGCTGGTTGTCTTCTTCCCAGATGGATGCACCAGATATGAGACTGCAGTGGAGGCCAAGAGTGACCTACAGATGAGAGGTATCTTGCAGTGCATGAACTGCAAAAGTCCTTCATTACCATCACATGAAATGCAAAGGGAAACATAGACTGAAGTTTGGACCAAAAGGCAACAACATGCAGCAGATGTAAAGAAAGATATCATCACATGTTTGCTGAACACAGAGGACTGTCGCAGTGGTGAATGTTCCAGTAGTCAGGACATTTGAAAGAAAAAACAAGAACACTTGATTTGCTGATTCTGTCAGTAGAATACTATACATAACACACTGGACTTCCTAATCTGACTCTCTCTCTCTCTCCTTTTTCTTGTTCAGATTTTACCTTTACCTCCCACTTGAAGAAATTGAAGGACCCTCTTTAGTGAAAGCAGCATGATTTGCCAAACAAGGCCTCTTCACTTGGTATGGACCTGAGCACCAGGTAAGTGGGGGTAGAGGAAAATGGGAACACAATTAACATGAAGGGGGTAAGAATCAAAATGATGGTCACACTGTCAGCTGTGGGACTGTGTGCATCATTCTACTACCCCCGAAAAGCAGCTAGAAAGTGATGGGAGAGAGGCAATGCACATGGGGCAGGGCATACATATGTTGTAAGAGATTCTTCCAAGCATAGCCTAGTAAAGACCATCAAGGATTCCAGGCCATGTATCAGGTGAAATTGTGCTAATGTGTGAACCCAGTTCTCTGCCTTGCATTCCCTCCCCTCACCTAAGGAGTGTTCCTTTGGACATAGAGAAATAGAGATAATAAAGATTTTATAGGGGGCCCCTAGCGTTAGCAAAAGTAAAAATTTAGAGTTTGTGGAGGTGGCTGAGAGGGAGCCCCTCCTCTGCTTACAGGTTACAGTGAGAGAGGCCTTGAAAAAATCATGTAAACTGATATCTCACTCATGGAGCACAGCTGTGCCCCATTGGGCTGATACATAGACCCAATCAGTATTTGAACATAGAAGAAAAGTGAAACTAAAAAGGGTCCTCAAGATGAAGACATGTCCACCTCCTGGACTTAATTGCCCACTGACAGATCGATCCCCCAATAGGGACCAAAAGTTAACAGAACTAGGAGAATCTGCCTAGTTCCTGTTACTCTTACCCCTCTGTTGCACAAAGTGGAACACATGAACCACTCTAGGTTTAAGATACCTCCCCCCTTTCCTATACATGCACCTCTGACTCTTGTGCACAGAGAGATGCAAAGAGAAATTGAAGGAATGGAGTAGCCAATGAATAAGAGCTACCATAAAGAGGGCCATCAGACCTACCTACACACTAACACCCCTTTCCACATGTATCTCCCCACCATCTTCCTCCATGACTCATTGCTCCCCCCTTTTCTTTTTTCCCCTTCTTTCCTTCTTGAAATCCAGGTTCAGCGATACCCCATAGGAGGCTGAGATACACATTACCCCACTTACCTCCAGACTCACAGGTAAAATCCATCTAATCCCTCTGTGTCATAGGCCCCATAGGAGAAGGGGCCCCTACCTTAGAAGACCATAGACTGCTCACAGTTTTAGTATGTAGTTAATTGTATTTAATTGTTTGTTAAATTGTCTTGGTGTCTTATAAAGCAACTCATACATAAAGAAAGAAACAAGCAATGGTATATAGCAGAATAGAAATAGCAAGGGTAACAGATGAGGGAAATGGCTTAGAACCTAGGATGAAGATACAGGAAAGAGCACAGAATCAGCAGACATCAACCCAGAACACCACTGGGTTGAATAAAAACTATAAGCAGTTAACAAGACAGGTTCAAGGATTAAAGTATACTCTATACTCGATAAATGCTAATGGATTTAACAATCCAGTAAAATGCACTAAAGTGTTTGCCACCATATGCAGGGAAATCCCAGCTATAGTCTGTATTCAAGAGACACACCTGAATCAGAATCAGATGGAATGAGCAAAACTTACTAAATATGGCTACACAAAAATCTACTCATCCTCTTACAAGCCAGTAAAATACAGAGGGGTAGAAATTCCAATAGCCAGACACCAAACGTTTCAGGAACTTAAGAGTTCAAAGAGATTGGGAGGGCTGTGGAATATTGATGCAGGGAGAGATTGACAGTGTCTCAGTCACCATAGCTAACATATATATCCCACCAGGTTTCAATACACCATGCATCAGACATCTGCTGATCATGGTGTTGGACAATAAGAGAGGGACATTGATTATGGCATGAGACTACAATCTCATGGATCCTTCCAAGGAAACTATGGCGGCCTGGCATCCCGCAACTCGGCTTCTCACAAATTCTTTCGTAAGACTGTGGCCTCATTGGCATGGAGGGATGTATGGAGAGATGTATGGAGAGAATTACACCCTAACAAAAGAGAATTTAAACATTTATCAAACCCACATTAAGCATAGAGCTGAGTAGATTACATATTTATGCAACAGGAAGACTTAGATATAATCTCCTCTTGCAGGATTTGGCCCATCTCCTTCTTGGACAATGCTCCAGTTATAATGGATATGGACTTGGGCATCTTCCAGAAAAGAACACACTGGGGGATGGATCAATTCTATCTGAAAAATCCAGAGTTTTTGGACATGGTCCGAGACCACATGAAAGAAATACTTAATATAAATGATATCCCAGAAGTACCACCTACAATTTTGGGGGACACAGTTAAGGCAATGCTTAAGGGACATCTGATAAGTTATGTGGCACAAAAAAATAAATAAAGAAGAGCATACAAAAGAGAACTGACTTGAGACCCTCCTTTTTTAAAACACCAATACCAATCAGGTACACTGGCAGACCTCAGGCAAATCAAGGAGATAAAAAAAAAACAATTAGATAAAATAGTCTTGCAACAGACACCAGGAGCCCTTATTATGTATCTCCAACAGAAGTATTATGGTGAAGGCCCAAGGGTGGTGAGGTTATTAGCTCACAGATTCAGGGGACATCACCTTAGATCCACTATTGCTAGGGTCCAACATCCAATAAATGGGCAGACACAAAAAGGGATACAAAAAATATCAGACGCATTTGCCACCTATTATGAGAAATTATATGGAGCGGACACACCAGCAGAGGCAATAGTAGCCTTCTTAGAACCCTTAAAGCTATCAATGTTAGACGTGAACACACAGGAAAGGCTTCAAGGTAGGATCGCCAATGCTGAAATTCTTGCAGCAATAGGACACCTTAAAATGGATAAATGTCCATGTCCAGATGGCTATACTGCAGAATTTTATAAAAAATTTGCCCCAGAAATGGAACCCCTACTTCTTAGAGCTTCTAATTGGATAATGAGGGGTGAGCCCCCCTTCATGGGGCTATGCAGCTTTTATCAGTAGTCCCAAAGCCAGGAAAGCCCTGGATAGATGTGAATCCTATAGACTGATATCCATCTTAAATGTTGATTATAAAATGTTCACTTCAATACTAGCAAAATGATTAGATACAATACTGACCCATATTATCCATCCTGACCAGACTGGATTTATAAGATCAAGACAAACAATGCATAACATCAAAAGATCCTTGTCTATCATACAAGAAGCATCTAGAACAGGTTTCCATCTACTGGATCTCAGTCTGGATGCAGAAAAAGTCTTTGACAGGGTGTCCTGGACATTCCTAGGTGAAATCCTGTTCGAATTTGGCTTCCCTATAAAAATTTGAGACCTGGTAGCCCACCTGTATCAAAACCCAGTGGCACAGGTCCATGCAAATGGGTATCTATCTCCTCCCTTCCCACTATAAAGGAGCACCAGACAGGGATGTCCCCCTTCCCCATCCTCTTTGCCCTTTATATAGAGCCCTTGGCACAAGCTATATGATCCCATCCAGATTTGATAGAGCATAGAGAAACAGAAAAAACAGAACATTGTATAGCATTGTATGCAGATGATATTATGCTATATGACTAACCCAGAAGCCAATCTTACATGTGTCTGGTTAATACTTAGGCAATATGGGACTCTGACAGGCTATAGACTGAATGAAAGTAAAACAGAAGCCCTAACTACAAATTTCTCCCCAACTATAGCAACTAGAGCAAAATACCCCTTTAAATGAGATCTTACAAAAATGACGTACCTAGGTATAAAACATACAGCATCGGTCCCAAAGTTACATGAGACCAATTTTGGCCCACTTCAGACTCAACTGCAAAAAGATCTAGATAAGTGGATGGTGTTGCCCCTGACACTCGAGAGATGGATGGCAGATATAAAGATGGTGAAACTACCACATTTTTCATATTTATTCCAAAACCTAATGCTCCACATTCCACAAACTGGGTATCCTGTGCTCAAGGTGACTGTAATTGAGCATTTTACTAAATGGCGACTCAGTTATGGTGCCTGTGTTCAGGGCTACCTGACCAGGTTGCAACTGGATGCCTGGGTGGGTGAGGTAGGGCAGCGGGAAGCTACGCACACATGTGCAGGGGGAGAGGAAGGGGAGGGAAGGTATGTGGGAGGGGGTGTGGTGGGCAGCTGCCGAGCTAGTCCACTAGTGTGGTGGGGAGGATGGTTGGTTGGGAGGTGCAGGGTGCAGGGTTTGGGTCTGGTGTGGCAATTTTTTTTTTTTTGCAAGCAGGTGGCTTTTTATTTTCCAAGTATTTTATCCCACCCAACATGCACCCCCACTGGAGTTGAGAATCCATTAGTAGAGGGGTGTGGGGAGTGCGACACCTCCACATTAAAAAAAATTCCCTAGATCTCGGGTGCCCTCTTGCTGATCGCAACTAGCGTGCATCACCGAAATTCATTTTCAGTGATGTACACTCGCCCTAATGGTGATCGCTATTCCGCAATCGCCATTATGACATAGAACCCACAAACTGCTTGGAAAAAATGTAATAGAAGCATCTTACACTTACTGTGATGGGACAAAGACCAAGAATAACATTAACAACATTGTTCAGACCCAAGACTCAAGGAGGCATGGCACTCCACGTCTTGCAGACATATTACAAAGTAGCCCAGCTACAGGCAGCAATACATTGGATGAGAAATGCCCAAGACCAACAATGGGTAGCACTAGAAAGGGGAAAACTTACCCATAAGCCCTGCAGAAGTGAACTTGTTGGATCTCCAATCCTTGAATCTGTTACATAAGTGCACATCAATTTTTATACACACTCGATTACAGATATGGAAGAAATAGGTTACCAGGAATAATCTTAAACAACAGATATGATGGCTATTACCCATACATCTGCATGCAAAATTCACTCCAGCTACATTACTCAGGATATAAAATCTGGGCCTGAAAAGGCCTGCATTACCCCCTGCAGATGATCCGGTGTAATGTAATTAAGATATTTCAGACTCTTCTACAGGAATTTGGACTATCCAGCAAAGAAAACTTCAGATATTTCCATGCCAGGGCACATTTAACATAATTGAGGCAGGAGGGGGCAACCCCAAATAGCTCCAACCCGGTGCTATGTGACAAGGGCGACTGCAGGATGGCGACCTGCGGAAGGGCGCAAAACCACCAGGGCGACTGAAAAACAGTTTGTTGTTTAATGCGGGGGGCTTTGCCTCCCGCATACCCCCTTATGGGGGGCTTCGCCCCCACATCCCCCTTACTTAGGATTCAAACTCCGTGGGGGGGGCGCAACTTGGGGAAAGAGGGGAAATCCCGGGTCTCTCACATTGTCGGCGCTATTGTGCGGTTGCCTTTACAACCAGTTGCCAACATACAGTCTGTGGAAGGGCCCGTCGGTAGTATACCTGGAACAGGTGGTACCGTGCCCACGCCACCTTTGAGAATTACACCGATATGGAGATTGTGGGGCCAGTATCGCCTGAACAGGGCCATTCTGAGGCAGCTCTGTGAGCTGTGCAGTGAGGAGATGCAGGCACCCACAAGATGGAGCCACATAATGTCTCTGGAGACAAAGGTGATAGCAGTTATGTGCCAGCTCACCACGGCCACCTTTCAGAGACCAACAAGGTACACTACAGGCATAACCAAGTCGGCCATGTCCTGCCTCCTCACACAGTTCCTCAACACCGTGCTGCCACATGCTTCGGAATACATCCATTTCCCCAGCACACAGGCATAGCGTACATCAACCATGCAGGAATTCCATAGGGTAGCATGCATGCCTGGCATGCTTGGGGCCTGCACCCACATGGGCTTCTGCATGCCACTTGGCCCTGAGGGTGTGACTAACGTGAACCGGAAAGGGTTCCTAAGTGTGAATTGCCAGGTGGTGTGTGATGCCAAGGGGTGCATCACCAATCTCTGTGCCACACACCCTGGGCGTGCACATGATGCATTCATCTGGCACAGCTCTGTGCTGTGTCACAGATTCGAGCTTGGGGACATCCCCATAGGTCACCTAGTGGGTGAATATGGGACAGATAAGGGTGCTGTGCAGAGCAGGGCATGGGATGGGATGGGGAGGGCAGGGTGGGTTGCGCCTGGTGAGGGCACCAGGGATGGGCAAGGGGCACAGTAACAGAGGACACAGGGCTAACCATGTCATTATCCACACAGGTGACAGTGGATATCCACTCAGGCCCTGGCTGTTCACCCCCTATTGGTGCCAGTCATCCCCAGCAGAGGAATGGTACAATGAAGCACACACCAGCACATGGAACATCATTGAGCATGTATTTGGGATGCTGAAGGCATGATTCCATTGCCTAGACAGGTCTGGCGGACCTCTACAGTACAGCCAATTGAAAGACTTTGGCCTATTCCTGGCCTGCTGCATACTGCAAAACATGGCCATTGACCTTGGGATAGTTGTCGAGGCTGATGAGGGGACAGTAGTGGGGACGACAAGGGCAATGGGCCAGAGGGTGGTGGACAGCTCCCCCCTGGGAAGAGGGATCCCTGGCTGCAGAGGATGGCACACTAGCACAGGGACACCATTGCACAGGAGCACTATGGTGCATGCAGGTAGGTGTTGCCACACCCACACACACTGGCCACACACACAGGCACAGCACACGGGTAGGGGTATGCATGGCAATGGCCATGCACACACAGAGGTGCGGTGCAGGATTGGAGGTGTCAGGGCCACACAGCCACACACAACTGCACACAGTGGTGAACAGCAACACACACACATATGCCCAGGTGCTGGCATGTGGCAGGGATCAGATGTAGTGCACTGATGCACAGGCACAACTGGTGCAGATCTGTTCTCATCATGCCCATGCCACATGGGCCAGCGGTCGGGCAGGCATGCACACAGGCAGCATGTGGCGCAACACACAGGTGCCACACCTGTGGTATGCACACACACACACCACTCATGCATGCACAGGACAGTGGCAGCAGACTGCAGCCAGAGTGGCACGCACATCAGGTCTGCTGCATGGAACCATGGCCACCGCAGCCAAGGGAGCAGCTGCGCCGGAGCCAATAGGCAGCCACAGGCTGCACATCAGCCATAGGGGGTGTTTGCAACAGTCCCCTATGGGTTGTACTGTGGGACCATGACCGGGTCCATGCAGGGGTGTGTAGACACCCAAACAGGCCCGCCCCAGGCATGCCTAGGATGCCAACAGCAGAGCCCGGTGTTGACAGGGAGAGTGTCGCTTGACACCGGGGTTGAGGGGTGGACAGTGCACTACTTGGTGTCCGAGGTGGTCGGCCATGTCCTGTGGCAGCCAGCAGTAAGGCCATCTGTGATCACATTGGCTATGCGATCTTGGGATGCAGTTTTGTCCTCCCACAAGTGCTGTATAGCCACCAGGAGCTGCTCAGTGCCCCCTCGCATTGCTCAGCCACCTGGTGCACCTCTGTGCACAGTGCATGCACCTCAGCTACCAGCAGCACCTGTTGCTCCATGGAGGCCCACAGCAAATGTGTGTGCTCTGCCAAAGGGTCAGAGCCCAGGGGATCCTGGGAGGGGCACCGACCCTCCTGTGGTGAACGACCACACTGCACAGCCCCCTGCTCAGGTGGACGCTGCACAGTGGGGTCCCCATGGGGTAAGACACTATCAGGTGCCCTGGTAGTGGATTCCATGTTTGACTGCCCTATGGCCCCTGCTGCCTGCCGCTGCTGTCCTTCTGGCAGCTGTACGGTGCCCAGCACCTGTGCAGCCACACCGCCACCACCACATGGCACTGCCATGGTAGTGCACACAGCAGCAACTGCAGTGGTGGCGGACAGCTGTCCCACCACTGTCAGGGCACTGGGCGTGCTGCCTGTGATGGTATCTAGTATGGGTGTCTCCCCCACAACATCACCCATGCTGTCCAGGATCATGGTCAGGTCATCATCGGTGTCGGACCCCACCTTGATCTGTGTCACCACGCAGAGGACTCCATGGCTGGCATCCTGCAGAAACACAGCCAGGGCCTCATCTGACCCCATGCCCAGGACATCCGGCTGGACAGTGGTGGTGGTGTGCTGCAGCTGATCAGGCCTCTGGATGTCCATGGAGGTGAATGGCTGTTTCTTTGGAGCTGGGCCAGCCTCCACAGCTGCTGCTGGTGCCCCATCCTCTACATGCAAGTGTGCTGGTGCTGACAGAGAAAACAGATGTGTCAGTGATGCAAGGCCCCATCCCCCCAACCCCCAACTCCCCAGCCACTGCTTGCTGTGCTTGCCCAACATACATACCATGCAGTGATGGCTTCCACCCATCTGAAAATCTTCACCCGGCACACCATCCACAGTGATGCAGCACATGGTGGCTGCCACCAACTCCTCCTGCGCTGTGAGCTGTGGCACATCAGCAGGCCCCCCTCCAGTGGCTGTCTGAGCCACATGAATGGCCACGACCTTCTCCTTCATGCAGTGCTTATCGGTGCACACCTTTCTCCGGCACTCTTGCACCGACTGCTGGTTACTGTCCTGCAGGTTGACACTCACCACCACCTCCTCCCAGGGCACAGCCCTGGCCTGTGGTGTGCCTGTGGCACCACTCAACAGTGGCTCCCTGTCAAGGTAGGCATCAAACAGAGCATATGCATCTGCCTTTGTAAAGTTGGGCTCTTGGCTGTGTACGGCCCACGCCTCACTCTTCGCCCAATATAGTGCTACCTGTGGACATGGACATGTGTGTCACTGTCAGCAGCAGCTTACTCCATCCATCCTGCTGTGCTGGCTGAGCTCAGCATCATGCCCAACTTACCTCAGATGGTTGCAATACCGGTCCATGGCCTGTGCTGGTCTGTGGTGCTTTTATAGCGCAACACATGCAAATGAGTATTGGCACAACGGTAATGACATGCTAATTTCTTCAGTGCGCTGCACATTAGTTGATGAGCTCATTTGCATGTGGTGGCTGAATATTACGTACTTGCTCCATGTGCAATGGAATTGCTCTGGAGCAAGTCACAGTGTAATGTCCAGGCATGCGCAGTACGCTGGACCACAGTGCGAATGTGTCAGGTGGTGTGCTGCCACCTATTGTGCACTGTGTGCCCACTGCGCAATAGGGACAGTGGTGCATTGTGCGCCATGGCTGCTATTGTACACCAGCAAACACAGTGCCACTGGTTGACCCCTGACCCCTACTGTGACCCTCTGACCCCTTGGGCCTCCACCACCACATGCCTGTCAGGTCACGCCCATGTCACGCATCTCCAGTATTGCGCGATTGGTGAACACAGTGCATGCCTCCACGAGGTGCACATCCCACGCTCATTGTGCACACGTGTGCCTCTGACCACCAGTTTGTCTCCACACATCGCTGTCAGCACAATGGTACAGCGGGGACTTCTCTGGGCCTGTAACTGGTCAGACATAGAACTGGTCAATCTGGTGGCCTGTGTGCAGCCACATGCACAAGAGTTGTTTGGACAGGTGCTCCTGCAACAGCCACGGACTGATGTCTGGCAGGGCATTGCTGCCTACCTGGTGCAGAATGCTGGGGTAGCCAGAACCAGGGAGCAATGCCGCCACCGGTATGGTGACCTCATGCGGTGGGACCCAGAGTGCCTGTGACAACTGCAGGTACATGTCTGCTGAGGGGCCGTGCCACGGCCAGATAAGTCAGACCATGCTGCATGTGTGCCCTAGTGCTGTACTGTGGTGATGGCTTGGCTGCCTGGCATGCCCTGCATAGGGGTACAATGTCATCATGTGCATTGCAGTGTGCCATTGTCAGCTGCAGCTTGTGTTGCGATACAGCCTTGTGGGACATGTCAGACAGGGGCACATGCTGTGCACAGGGGTGGGGGTAGTGGGCACATGGTATGGGTGTTCTCTGATGTGTGCCTGTCTTTGTTCCATTCCCAGGACCTGAAGACCACCACAAGGCAAGAGGAGCAGGAGCACCAGGGCCAGCCCAGCAGCCCGCATAAGGACCAAGAAGAGGTGCAGCAGCAGGAGAGGTGCCAGTGGGAATGCAGCAGGCAGGTAGGCACTGTTTTGGTCCTGTACACAGTACAGGGTGGTTGGTGGGGAAGTGGGTGCGGCCATGGCCACCTGTGCCATGTGCTATGACAACTGTGTGTGTTGCACTGTGTGTGGTGCATGCCACTGTGGGTCGGCCATTGCACACATGTACCAGCTGTTTGTGGGGTGGGAGTGTACCAGGCTGTCACTGGTGATGCTATGGTGCTGCTGGTGTCCTGTGCCATGTGACTGTCACTGCGCAATCGGGTGGCCATTGGGCAGCAGTGCCCACCTCTGTGCACTGTCATGGGGTGTTGGGTTGCTGGCAGGCATTGGCCCATCCTGTGGGTGGCCAGGGGCCTACTCCAGGGGTGTGTGCGTTCCCACTGCCCATTGCACACAGTGGGTGGGCATGGTACCTTTGGACCTTGCACTGATCACCTGTCCTGTCCCTTGTCATAGGTATCTGGTGGAGGATGAGGCCTCCTGTGTACTGTAGTCTGCTGCGCTAGATAATTCTCATCACTTCCACCACCATGGAGGCAGTCCAGCAGGTGCTATAGCTTTTGCTGGCTGAACAGCAGCTAAGGAGCATGCCAGGCAGTGGCAGGGAGTGGCCACCCTTAGATCCAGCCCCAGCTTTTCCCAGTTTCCCCTGCTGTCCTTCCCCATCCATTCCCCTTCCCACTGTACAATCCCTGTTCCCTGTCCCCTTTCCTCACTTTCCTACCCTTTCCCGGCCCTTTCTGTTGTATATAGTTTTCTACAATACAATTATTTTGACTTACCTGCCTGTGTCAGTGTCTGCTTTGTAGCTGGTGTGAGGAGCCAAGCTGCAGTGGTGTGGTGTCTGTCTGTGTGGTGTGCATGCGTCGGTGTGCGGGTCATGCATCTGTGGTGCACTGCTGTGTGCTGTGGTGTGTCCACGGTGGTGGTGTCCTGCCCCTTGGTCAGTGGCTGTGCCTTGGGGTGCCCATGGGGCCGCTGTCAGGGATGTGTGGCATGTGTGTGCTTAGCAGCATGGTCCTATGTGTGGCTTGCTGGGGTCTGGGTGGGTGGGGGCACATCATGCGACCGGTGGGGAGTCTCCATTGGTGCCCCTCCATTGGCGATTGGTGCCACCTGTCACCTGCTTTCTGTGCCACTGTTGTGTTCCAGAGTGGGGGTGTCTGGGTGCCTGTGTGTGCCCTGCTGGTAGTAGCCACCCGTGGCCTGCCACTGTGCTTCACTGGCACTGTCCCTGGGTCTATTCCTGTGCCGTGGCCCCCTCTTTTACTCTGCTGTTGTGCTCCCACCATTGCCTGTGGCTGCTTTTTGTGTACCATGACACATGTCTGGTTGTACCATGGTGCATCTCTGCCATATTCAGCCATGTTGCGCTGGTGCATTTTGGCATGCACAACCTCTGAATATGGCACTTGTTGCACTATGGTGCATCGGATTTGCACTGTGCCAGACTTGCACTGGCCATTGGTGCATTTCTGAATATCTGGACCTATTTATCAAATAGAAACTCTGACATATAGAGTAAGAGATCAGGGAGAGAAAGTGAGAAACAGGTGAAACAGATCTTGCCTCTGTGTCATAACAGTGGACCCCAACGTTGTTCCATAAGAACAACAGTAAAAGCATAAATATACCAACGGTTAATATGAAACGTAGAAAGAAAAATGCTGTTTTAAAAACCTATGCAGCACTAAGGAATAAAAAAGTAACACTACCTGTGAAATGAGTCCTAATTGAGTCTTAACAGATTTTTTTTTTTCTTTAAGCAAACGAACACCAGTGATGGACAATGTTGTGTCAAGTTTAAATGTAAGTATTTAAAAATGTGTATGTTTGTTACTTCATGAAAACTCAATAAAAATATATTTATAGAAAAGAACACATTTTTGGGAACTTTGATGTACTGTCACAAGTTTTTTTTTTTTTTTTTACTATAGTACCATTATAGCTCCTTTAACTGACAGCACAGCTAAAAAGCTGCCAGAGAAGACTTGGTGGATGTAGTGCTGTGAAACAGCTTTCCAGCATCTAACAGTGGCACTATGCCAAGCACCACTGCTGCCAAGCCCAGATTACAATTTGGGGTTTATTGTTCAGACAGATGCACGTGATAGGGGCTTGGGGGCAGTGCTTTCTTATGTATCCAAGGATGGGGTAGAAAGGCCAGTCATTTTCCTCAGGCAGAATCTGCTACTGGGGAAAATGAAGTACTCCAAAACTGAGGAGTGCCTGGCCATTATCAGGGCCATCAAGAAATTGTATCCTTATTTGCATGTAAGATCATTCACAGAGGGCACAACAAATAACAATCCATTGCAGTGGTTGAACAGAATGAGTGGGCAAAATGCCAAACGTTTGTGTTGGAATATCAGCCTCCATCACTATACAGCATGGCAGTGGACCACAAAATGCCAAAGTAGAGAGATAATCTCATCCATATGAGTAAACAAGTGGCCAGACAGCATGCATGGAGTAGCTATTTATGGACTGAATGAATGCGCAAATTCATAAAACAAGGGATGGAGGTACGTGATGAACAGTCAACTTCCCGTAGTAGTCTGAGATACTTTTGTCAAAGGTTGATACCGTCTGTAAAAGTGGTGAGCCAGGATATCTTGATCAATGATGACAACACTGACCTATTTGGGAGATTCTCAGAAGCCCAACAGGGTTTCTTAGGTGGTGTACACTTTCATTGTAATGGTTTCCTTAAAGGGGGGGGGTTCATTAGTTCACAAAGGTCCAGATACAGGCTGTCTTGAGTGCATATTGCCACCTTCTTTCAGATACTTAATAATCTTCAAGATGGAGTTGGAGCACTGAACAATGAAGGTGAGATAATATTGCAAGATAGAAATCACTCAAAATCCAAGGCCTAAAGCAGTTTCAGCAATCAGACAAACTTGTGTAAGGGGAAGTGACATTGCAGCCTTGATCGACCAAGGCACCAGGGAGAGAGAGAGAGAGAGAGGAGGGGGGTATACATAGTTTATCTCAATAATTTCTCTTTCTCTTTTCACTAGGGTATCTGTGGGATTGGATCCAAGGGAGAGAGGCAGCTTGTGTGCCTGTAGAGAGATACTTATGGAAATATAATAAAGTGGACAGTGAGGTAAGAAAACATAACCAGTAGGAAAGATAGAAGCATGTACCTGCATAAGGGTGCACACTTTATTTTTGTAATCCTGTATGTGTGCTGTTGTTTAACTTTGTGTAAGTAGTGTAAATGCCTGTACATTACTGCTGTATTTGAACAACCAGTGTTTAGTAATAACTTAGTTAATAGCATAAGATTGGAGTAACTAGTTGTTTGTGACTGCATCTCTGAGGAAAGGGTACCTGTAAAGGGATGCATAGTAAAAGCCTCTGAGAGTGTGTGGAGTGTGTTCTACCCAGAGCAGAGACCCTCACTATGGGGAGATAAAAGGATAGAAGGTGGCAGAAAGGGGGGGCCTCAGAGCACTGGGGTCTGTGTTCTTGTTAAAGAGGGGACCTTGAATGCAGCAGCGCTGGTCAAGATGGTCTCTGTGGCAAAGGCCTGAGAAAGTGAAAGAGGCCCACTGAGGACTGTAAGGTGCTCTGACCATCACACCCACACTTTTATCTTCCACAGCTAATAATCGCCTTCTTTCAACTAATGCTACAGTTCCACATATTCATTAGAGAGTGGGACTCTCTCACTAGCATTAAGTACGACCTGTGTAACATGGTCAGCAGCAGCACCAAGTCCACCAGCAGTCATAGATACCTACAACATCCTGTTCCTCAACCACTCCTGTCCCTGTTGTTTTGCCACATCATGTTGTATTGCCCCTCTTGCCACTGCTTCCACTGACCCCAACCACTATGGATGCCACAAACTCAGAAGAAAAAAAAAAAACTTGGCTACAATTCTGCCACTACAAATCATTCTTTATAAGTACCTGATGCCACAGGAAAAAACTGCTGCTGACATCATTTTTTTAGCTGCAGCAGCTGAAGCAACACTCTTTCACCAGAGGTAACTGCCATGTTTAACATCTCTCCAGCACCTCACTCTAACAGAGCATCTTTTTCCAACTCATTGTTTTCATATAGTTAATGTTTTTGAACAAATGCCAAAATTGCAGAAGGCCTTAGTGATGGCAACAGACAATACCTGCTCCAAGGGATCAGTAGTGCTGTCTGAAACAGAAAGAATAGAAAGGAATGTATCCAACTAGTAAAACCAAACAAAATGCATACTTTTAAAAAGTATTTATTTTTTAACATGATGAGGGTAACAGCTATCTAAACAAATGTAAGTGACACATTAGCTTTCTACACAACCAAAACTGAAAGAAATATAGACACACAAAAAGCCAAAATTACAGAAAGACTTCAGTAGCAGCAGCAGGCAGCACCTTTCCTGATAGATCAACAGTGTTGCCTGAAACACAGGAAATGAAAAGAAACATTATTCAACTAATAAAAATAAAACACAAAATATGTATTTTTAATATAGATTTTAACACAGTGGTGTAACGTATCTAAGTAAAACTAAGTGACAAATTAGCCTTATACAGCATCAGAGCACTGTCACTTGAAGGACTGAACATTTAAATATAGAGAGACAGACAAAAGCTTAGCAATGTGTGACAGACTATAGACAGAAATAATGAACAAGAAAGACTGCAAAAAAGCACAGATAAATCTGTTTAAAACTATGGACCTTTCAGGGCTGCACCCCTTCTGCCCCACAGAAGTACAATTGTAACTGAAACATAGCCAAAACAAAAAACATTGTTTTATACTGAATAATGTTCAAAAACAGAACCAGAAAACACACACACTAGATGCACAAAGCACATTAGATCAAGTTATGAGCAATATGAGAAAAAAGGCCCCATTAGAAAGACTTTTTTTAGTATTATTTTATTATATATTATCTCAGAAGTACCTTTAAGTCAGTGACTCATTTACAGAGGTTCCACATCATGTTAACAAAAGACGTATACAGTACAAACAACATATTCACCTGAAGTTACATATGCGGTAAAACAGTTAGCAGGAGGAGAATATCCTAGTACATGTAAATGACCGTGCAAGGTCACAATTGAATATCAGAAACGTACTTTGACAATAAGGTAGAAAGCAGCCAGGATTGTTCCAGAGAAACAGTTCTGTTGTCAAGGCACTTAGGATAGGTGTAACAAGTGCTATTGAGATAGGTATAAGTTAGGGACTGGCAGCAGAGCTGAGGCGAAGAGAGTAGGCAGCAAAGCTGAGGTGGAAGAGAGGAGGTGGAAGGCAGTATGGGCAGTGGGGGGAAGGTAGGGTTGGGGAAGGTCCACATGATGAAGAGGGAAGGAGAGAGAAAGGGAGGGGGAGGGAGGGGAGGAGGAGGAGGAGCAAGTGAAAGGCAATGGGCTGGAGGAGGAAGAGCAAGTGAAGGGCATGGGTTGGAAGAACTGGGAGCTGGAGGAGGAGGGAGGGTGGGTTGTAGAAAGGAAGGCAGTGGGTTGGGGAGCTAGGGAGGGTGAGTGGTGGAGAAAGTGGGTGGAAGAGTGGAAGAGGTTAGAGGAAAGAGAGGAAGCAATTTACAGTGCAGTAAAGTAGGGGAGGGTGAGAAGGGAGTAGGTGTAGGTGGAGGTAAGAGGGGGCAGCAGAGGAGGAGAGGGAGGGAGGGACGAGTCAGTGAGGGTTCAGAAAAGAATGGATTAGATATAATTGGGGCGATGAAGGTGTTCCGGGTATAGGATACACCAGAGGGGGGAGGGGGGGTCTAGGTATTGCAGTCACAAATACTGTCCAAGGAAAGGGACGCTCTGAGTTGGGATTTAAAAGGACCCAGTTTGGTTGCAGATTGCAGCTCAACACTGAGAGAGTTCAGCCAGGTTGGGGTGCAGTATTCAAAGGAACATTGCCCTTGAGAGGTTCTACAGAAGGAGACTTTTAAGGTGAGGTTGTTTAGGCCCCTGGTACATCTTGTTGAGTCAGAGTGTTTGAGGAGGTTCTGAACTCCAGGGGGCAAGACCGAGTAAGGATTTTTTAGCAAGAAGGCAAGTTTCATAATGGATATGACCATCTAGGTTGAGCCAGCCACTTTGGGCGTAAGGCTCGCAGGTGTGGGTTAAATGGTGCTCTCCCAGTACAAGTCTGCAAGCTTTGTTTAGGGTTATTTTAATTCTTTTGAGAGCAGTGGAAGTTGCTGCACCATAAACCACAAGATCATAGTCAATGATTGTCAGAACTGAGCTGGTCATAGCCAGTTTCAGGGCAACAGGAGTAAAACAGCACTTGTTTCTGTACATTAGGCCTAATTTTGCATTTGTGCTCCTGGCAACCCGATCAATATGTAGCATGTAGGACAGTGTTGAGTTTTATGTTACACCTAGGTATTTGAAGGGGTCTACAGGTTCAAGGGGCGAGTTTTGATTATTAACAATGTGGGGTTGGTAGTACTTATGCCTGCTATGGGTTGATGTGAAGACCATAGTCTTGTTTTTTTTATAGTTTAGGAGTAGCTTCGAGTCCTTGGATCAGGTTTCCACTGAAGAGAAGTCAGATTGCATATGGTGCTCAAGCTCCATGGGGTCAGAGTGGGATGAGTAGAGTACTGCATCATCCACATAGTGCAAAATGGTGCTATGTGATAAGGGCAACTGCAGGATGGCGACCCGTGGAAGGGCGACAATCCCCCGGGAGACTGAAAAACATTATGTGATTTAATGGGGGGGCTTCATCCCCCACACCCCCTTACTTGGGATTCCTACTCTGGGGGGCGCAACTTGGGGAAGGTGGAAAAATCCCAGGTTGTCCAAATTGTCGGCGCTATTGTGCAGTCGCCCTTCTGATCAGTCACCCACATCACAGGCTACTGAGCAAAATCTGGTCAGTTACTGTCCGTGGGAGTGAATTTAAGAAGAGACTGAAAAGTAGTGGTCCCAGAATCGAACCTTGTGGTACCCCGGTGGTGAGGCTCAGGGGGCTTGAGTAGACTTCATTAATTTTTACTTTTTGTACTTCCCTTGGAGGTAGCTCCTAAACCTGGCAGTGGATTCAGAGAAGAGGCCAGTGCAGGACAGTTGACGTAGAAGCAGTTCATGGTTAACTGTGTCAGAAGCCTTGGTGAGGTCAGTATAGGTAGCCCCACCAAGAGCCCCCAATCAAGAGCCCTATGTATGCACCTGGTGAATTCCAAGAGCGCAGTAGCTGTACTATGTTGTTTGTGAAACCCATGCTGCTGCTGCTTATATTGCAGTTGGTATTTGTAGAGATATGCAGTCAGTTGATCTGAAACGATATGTTAAAGTGCTTTTGAGAGTGGTGGAAGAATTGAGATGGGGCAATAATTGCAGTGGTTTGTTCTGTCACCATTCTTAAACACTGGGGTCACAACTGCTGCTTTCCAGATAGTTGGCAATTTGCCTGTAATTAGGGAGATGTTTAAATTCTTAGTTAGAGGGGGGGAGTGCAACTTTGAGGGTGAGCTCCAGGAGCTTGAGATCCAGCTTATCATTACTAGTTCTTGATTTATTGAGTACCTTTGTAATATATTTTTGGGCATGCATCTGGTAAATTATCTTAAGGTAGAAGGGGGTTGAGACTTTGGGGAGGTCATTTCAGAGTTGGGGATTAAGCTGCCTCCTGTCGGGAGCAGGAAGTCAGGGGGTAGTACATCACTTAGGTCTATAAAGGCTTGATTAAAAGTTTCAGCCATGATTTTTGGGTCATGAGTTAGGGTACCATTTATATTTATTTGTGATGGGGGTGCTTTATTGAGCGTGTCAGTTAGGGTCTGTATGTTATCCCAGAAATGTCTACTGTCCATCCAGGAGTTTTCCATCTCTCTTTTAAAGTGAAGATGTTTTGCTTTCCTTATAGCCCATGTACAGTTGTTTCTGGCCGTCTTATACATCTGGATGTTAGTGGCTGCTCCAGTGTTATGAGACTTGATCCAAAGGTTGACATCATGTCTAAAATCATCTGAGAAATCCAGGAGCTTGGGGAGCTTCTGACTTTTTCGCTTTGTATGGGGGCATAAATGTCACAGGATTCATTAATCTTATTGACAAATTAATCTAAGGTGTCAGTCACATCAGTTGTGTTGCTTAGGTACCTCCAGTCTTGGCTTTTTAGGTGGGCTTTTAGGGCACCTAGCTTCCCTTTTTTCAGGATCCTTGTTGTTATAGTTTTTGGTGGGACCTTAGTGGGTTTCTTAGACCAGATGAGTATGCCAGGGGAGTGGTCACTGATGGAGTCAGGGAGGACAGTTAGATGGTTAACTCTGTTAGGGAAGTTGGTGATAACCCAGTCAATGAGGGTGCAAGTGCCCGTATGGTAGTTTATTCTAGCGGGTGTGTCCCATACTTGTGTTACATTAAGAGAGGAGAGGACATCCTTGAATTGGTCAGCTTTGGGGGAGTTCCAATTTATGTTGAAGTCACCCAGAATTAGTAGCTCAGTCTTGGGCCCATATGCTGTGAGGTAGTCAGTTATAACTTCGAAACCAGTATCTTGGGTCCTAAGGGGGGGATGCAGATCGATGCCACAGTCAGTGTTTTTCCATTGGAGCCAAGCAGAATCTTAACAGCAAGAAGTTGGACAGCCCCACTGGAGAGGATAGATGGTATCTGTTGCCTCTGAAGGTGCTCCTTAAGATAAATCACACAACCGCCTCTGTGTTTCCCTATTCTGTCTAGTCTGAACGTGGTGTAGCCTGGCAATTGGAAGGCTGAGTCTGGTATTCTAGGATTGAGCGAGTTCTCCACCACTGAGATAATATCAAGTTAGTGTTGGGTGGCTCAAACTTGGAGGGGGCCTAGTTTTGCAAGTAAACTGCAGATATTAATGGATGTGATGGTAAGCCTAGAGTGTTGTTTTGTGGGGTCAGGGTATGCCCCAGAGGTACAGGGTTGGTGTGGACACTGCCTGATAACAATAATAGCAGATAGGCAAGCCTTATTATCAGCCATTTTGTCCTAGTTGTTGCACCTACATGGTTCCCATATGGGGAGTTGTGAGTTTTTATAGTGGTGGTGATGAAGATTAGATTAGTGAGGCAGGGTGGGAGGGAATTAGGCTTGCTTTGCATATCACTGATCATTTTGGGTATGAGTGCATAATCAAAGGGCACAATAAAGGAGGTTGAGGTTGACTTTGGGCACATCCTCGTGGCGTGTGGGATCCCTATGGGAGGACAGCCAGGGTGCGTAGAACCCTTAGAGGGTATTTCGGTGGGCAGGCACCACAGGGAGAAAAAGGCAGATGACTAACATGAGAAAAAGAGACATCTTTAACTTATACAAGGATAGGCAGGGAAGAAGGAGCCCTCAGGATCAGGGTGTAAATTACGCAGAGAAATCAACCCTGTGCAAACTCCTAAGTGTACTGGCCAATCAAGATTGGGCAGGGAGTAGCTGGGCAGGGCTTAGGCTGATTTAATAGAGGTCGAGGCCAGGTGGGTGGGACGGACAAATATATTGGTACTGGAGCTAGCTTGCCACTGAAAACCTCGAGCAGCACACACAGGCCAGCCTCAGTAAAATCCTGGCCCATTGTAAGCACAACAAAGCCGGGCACAACACAGCAAAAGTCCAGGGAGACTGAACTGACCAATGGCAACTCACCTAGGCAGCAACCAGCAGCTTAGGTCCCAACACTTCTGGCCAATGGAAGCAGGGCGGGCCAGTGCCTTTAGATTCCAGCCGGGCTTGTTGACTTGCTTTACGACGTACCTATCCAGAGGATAGCCCGTTCTGTAGCTGGGGGCGCTATGGTGCTTTGGAAGCCACAGTGCTGAGTGGTTTTGGTGGTGCAGGGGCTTGGAAAGCCCGAGCATGGGTGCCCGCTGGAAAAGAGAAAGAAAGACAGAGGTAAGTTCAAGTTAAAGGCAGACTGCAGAACGGCAGAGGGGCCGGGTGTAGCTTGTCTGGAGTCATAAAATTTAGCAGCACAATTGAGTGTACTTAACTTAATCAACTAGGGGAGTGCCTCAGCTAGCAAGTGAGGTAGTGGGGGGTGGGGGTGAGAGCAGGCACAGACGCAGTAGTTTGGAGTGGGAAGGTGCAATCCAAGGTGTAGCTCGGTAATCAGGAGTAGGAGAAAAGTAGTGAGAATTAGAAGAAAAAGGGGGAAAAATTAGCTCAAACACTACACTTTAAGCAGTAAATTCTAGATAGACTGGTAGAATCTATGCAATGTGACTGTGTATACCACAATTACTTCAGTAAAGAGCTGTACTCATTACACATTCAAACTGTACTTTGGTAGAAAGATCAGGCTTGAAGACAAAAAATTACAATACTATAGCTAGATTTCCTAATTCCTGTAAGATGCTGACAAATATATTGGTAATGGAAGGCTTTTTTTATTGGAAAAGCACAAGGAAATACTTATCTCCAACTCCTTCTGCTTAAGACTGCAGTGAACATTGCCTTCTCTTGGCATGCACATAGTTTCAGTATCATGTGGCTTAAAGTCACATATTAGTCCTAGACAACTTTACCTGGCAACTGATTCAACTTTGCCATCAAAGTTCTTAACTCCCACCATCACAAAGCTGCCTTCATGATGCAAAGTTCAACTTTACCAGACAAATTATCTTGCCAAGTAACAGAACTTCACAAGTTAATTTGTGAAGCAAATTTTTTCCACTTTGCACATAACTAATAGCCACTTTTCAATTACCTTCAGAGGCTGACAATAGATATCAGGATTAAATTTAAAGCTTTGTCCTGACTTCTAAAGCTTTTAAAACTGGGGTCCTGGTCTGTCTGCAAGATATGGTGAGTGCCTACATTTAACGTTATTTGTAAGGAAGTAACCTCATTGCAGTAAACTATCTGCCTATCCAAGGAGAGCATCTGCATTCCCCCACCTTACCTTCAGCTTATGGAACTTTCACCCCCAGAACATTTGGGACATAGTGGCACTCTGTATATTGAAAACAAAGCTGATAACTTCTTTGTTTGTACAGCGATAGCATGTTTACACCAGGGACCCTATATACAGTAACATCCAGGGGTGGCAGATTTTAAGGGCACATAGAGGCACCCCATCTGACTCCACCAAAATGCAGCTATACACAAACGCCTGACTTAGCCACTAGGGAGGAGTCCTCCCCAGCAGCTAAGCCACAATAGAAATAATGGTCACCAGAAGTTTGTGGTCACAAACTGTTTTTCAGTCGTTAGCAACTCCATTGCAACCACCATGGACATCTGGGAATGGCATTGTGCCAGCCCCATAGCGCAGTGCTCTGCCTGGAGGCAGTGACTTACTGAACAGCATAACTAATACCGTAAAAGACCATTACAGGGACAAATTTGGCAGTTCACTGTAATGGTAGCATGGTACACTGACCCAGGTTCTGTGTCTTGACCCCCTCCTCAAAACAACTCCAACCTGGAGTTGATTATATTAAAATGCAGGGGGTGTTGGAGGGCACAGCCCCCCACAAAAAGCATATTGTTTTTTCTGGTGGAACAATGCTGAGTATCAGCATTGTGTCATTGCTGTAATGGAGTTAGACAGATTTACTCTTAATAAGACTTGGTGGAACTGCTTGGAGGCTGTGGCATCATATGCTGCCACCTAAGTTGTCACTACACACAACCCTCTACATTACAACCCTTTTGTAGGTGCTGTTGTTTTAAATTAATGTTGTCCCACATCAGTCATCCCTGGTGGTCCAGTGTCCTTGAATCACTCTTTGAAATGAAACATATCCCTGGTGTTTAGTGAAACCCCCCCTCCTTGTCCCCATTCCCTCATATGTGACTTCTGTTTATCTAGTCTTTCATCAGTCTTTGCTTTATTGACTCCTCACTTAACCACTGCATGCCTACTCCTCTACTGTAGAACTTCTTTGAATAGTTACACAGAGTGGCAGGTGCTGTGGCATGCGAGCAGCTGATTAAAGGTTGGGAAGCATCTGTGCATAGGAAATTGCTTCATTAGCCTCCGGGCTTTTGCCCCTTTCCCTTTGCCTATGCAATTCACATTGCACAAGCACGTGGAAAGGCTTGTGACCCCTTTGTGTGCAGCAAAAAGAGGTGCCAACTTAAACTGGGGTGTAAAGAAAAGGGCTTTTTTAATCTACTGCTAGGTTGTAGTTTAGATTACTTTTTTTATAGAAAGTGTATGTTTTAAGTATTTTTTGTTAGTTGATGTAGTTGTGGTAATTGGTTTGGTAAGTTTATTATTTTGTGTGGTTGCATAGGGTACTATGTACTGAGGGTTTGTGATATTTACTGCCATGGTATATTTATTCATTTATTTAACCATTTAACCAGGAAGGCATGCTGAGCAGGTTACTGCTCGATTCCAGATGTGTCCTGGTCAAGGGGGATACTACATTCACAGTTGGAGGGCAAACATAATACAAAGTGTAACTCATAATAGGAACAAACACTACATCGTTCATGTAGTGATACTAAAGACAGAGTAGATGACTTTGATTGTTGTGGTATATGACATTAATTGCTGTGGCATATGGAGAAATATTTTTTATGGAGAAAAAGCCCCATCAATTTATTTTAATAAAATAACATTTTCAGAGGGAGGAAGGTAGTTAAAAACAGAATGGGACCACCAATAACACAATCTGGGGAGGGAACAACAGTACACGATGCTTTGCCTGAACAAGTTATTTTTATTCATTTATTAATTGAACTATTCTTTGGTAACCAGGCAGGCCCATTAGAGACGTTAGCACATTTAGCGGGACAAAACAAATGGAAACAAAGAAAAAAACAAACACAAAGTTTTGACCTTGAGAAACAATATGGCAGGATCTAAAAATAATTGTGTGCCACAGTATATGCCACAGAGGTGTCAAGACTCCTACCACTTCAGTCAGGCCCAGTGATTTAGAGGGCTAAGGTACTGTACATCTCATCTCCTCTCACTGGTGTCCCTGGTTCAGGAATGGAGCAGGGTTGTTTGGGGGCTAGCCTTGGGAGGGAGGACTGAGCATCCTTAGGACAGCTGTCAACCCCTGAGGAAAGGGTGTGTGTGTCCAGGTCCTTGTCAGCCACCTGAAGAAATGTGGGCAGCAGCCTAACAGGACCACACGGGGGATGGGACCCCACATTCTAGACATCAGAAGGGCCTTTACACAGGTGCAATATGCACATCACATCCATTGCGCACGCAGTGGGCCCAAAGGAGAAGATCATGGAAACCCCCATAGTCCCCCACAGGTCCCACAATGGTGAACAGGCACTTCAGAAAAGGTCCTTTGCTGAGGATGAATGGAGCAAGTTAAGCCCTGGAGAAGTCGGGTGACAGGGTAGTGGCGACCAATCAGATAGGGATGGTCAGGTGAACAACAACACAATCTACAAATAAAAAAAGAATCCTGCCACACCTGGATGAGACATTTTAGGTGTTTTATTTATTTATTTATTTATTTATTTATTTATTTATTTATTAATTCTAGGATTAAAAGTACCTTTGAGCCAAGGTTCTTTTACAAAAGTTCCACATCAAGTGGGGAACAATACAAACATGACAGTAGTTGCAATTGGCAGTACAAAGCAGTTGAATACATACATTTGGGGGAGGTAGGTACCAGGACAGAAAGTTGAATAAACAATGCAAGCAAGGGATTCTAAACAGTCTCAAGCATTTGAATACAGACAGTTGAGGGAAAGGAAGGTACAAGTCCAGGACAGGGTTAACAGGGAAAAGTTGAGGGAAATGAGGGGACACAGGAGAGAGGAGCAGCCGTAGGCTTTGTCAGTCTTCGAGAAAGTGCTATTGCCAGGGAGGGGGAGGGGTAGGGAAGGGGAAGGGTGTGAAACAGAGGGAGAGGTAAGTGCTAGTAGGGATAGCAGATTATGAGTGACAGTCACAGGAGCTGGAGGCAGAGGGGTGGAGGCGAAGGTTGGTTTTGAACTGGCCAAGCTTTTGAAGAGAGGTGAGGTCTTTGTTGAGTCCATTAAACCAGGAGGGTGCACAGTGGGCAAAGGTCCTTTGTCCCTGTGTGTTGCAGCACTGGGGAATGTGCAGTATTTGATTTACTGAATCCCTAGTGTAGAGGGAGATACGTGCTGGACGTAGGAGGGCTTGGACTCCTGGGGTGCAAGGCCTAGCATGATCTTCCTTGTCAATAAGCAAGTGCCGTATTTTATATGGTTGGATAGTTGGAGCCTACCCATTTGGGCGTAGAGTGCACACATGTGGATGAGACAGTGGGATCCTGTGATGAGATGGCAGGCTTTGTTTAGGGCCAAGGAAAGGTGCCTAAGGGCTGTGTCAGTAACAGAGCCATAGACAACCAGACCATAATCAATTAGTGAGATTAGTGAGGTGTAGGGAGAGGATACTTGCAGCACAATAGTTGCTTTACAACTACCAAAGCTTAAGAAAAGTAAATCATAAGGACTGGATTGCATACATCTGAGGATATTCAGTGAGGTAAAGAATGCAATAGCTGGTACTCAGAAAATAATTTTTAAAAAGACACCAAAAGCTGCTGAGGTGCCTTGGGACTGTAGAAGGGCAACTGACTCTTCTATTTAAAAAGGGAAGTAGTGGTTAGCCCTGTGACACCACTGAAGTGTGTCATGCTCCCATGAAAGAGAACCAGGTTCAGTTTATAAGCCCGACTCCCTCCGCTTTGCAATGGAGTAATAGATGTAGCACACCTGGACACCCCATTGCATCAGTACCTCCTCCATGGGCTTGGTGGCGGGCCTTGATGTTTTGGGTTACCGTGGAATGTCAGAATTCCCCTCAGAGGTTAGGTGCTGCTAATGTGAGCCTGCAATTGAAGGTAGGGGGCTTACAGAGGACAAAAACCCAGCACTGTTGTACATGGTGTCACATGTTGGTCCCATGTTGTTTCCATATATATCCTGGCCCATCCCCCCCCCTTTGTTTGGATGAACATATTGTAGTCCCTAGTTTGCTTGGGGCCTGTCATGGAGAGGGGTCCTCATCCGATATTCAGTCCATTTTGGTGGAGCTGAAAGGTAGCTGGCACCCATGGAGTGGAGTGCTGACAGCTAGAGACCATACAGCTGACCAAGGCATGAGAAAAGGGAGAACAAAAGGTAACAGTATCTGGAGAAATAAAGATAATATGCAAAATAGGGGATAACTGTAGACATGACCTACTTTAGGTAATTATATGCCAGTGAGCCTTAGATCAATTACGGTAAAAATATTAAAGATGATCATCAAAGATCAGATTTATGGACCAGCTGGACAGATTCTAGCAGATAAAAGAGTCAACATGGGTTTATTAATGGAGGATCATGCCAGCCTAAGCTGTTGGACTTGCAGTCGTGAGTCTATAGTTTGTAGTCTCAGTCCTTGCAGGAGCAATGCAAAAGCTTAATTGCTAACTTTTGCTGTATGTGAGTCTGCCCCCACACAAATCTTTGCATACCATGATGCTTTGCACATGCCTAGAAAGTTTACAACTAGGGTTGTGCACAGGGGAGATTTATTTTATTTTTTTTGTATTTAACCAGCCTCTGTCTTCACTCAGCTTGAGGCTAGTTACTAGAGGGCTCTTGAAGGGTTAGGTTTAACCCTAAGAGTTATCCTCAACAAAGAATAGTGCTTGAAGACAGAATGCCTGGGTGTTTGTGAACAGAGCGTTCTGGCTCAGCAGGAAGCAAGAAACTCTGTCATCAATATGCATGGTCTTCCCCTTCCCCAATTCTCAAAAATAAAGGGAGACAAGCCCAGGAAAACGTTACTCTCATATCAGAAGATCTGGGTCCTAAAGGGAGGAATATCACCAAAGGGGTCCAGCTCAATCTTGCTGCAACTGAGCTGAGGAGGGTCTATGAGCCCAGGAATGGTGGCAGAGTCCCAGGACTGGGTGGGTCTGATTCCCCTGGAGGAGTCTCTAGAGTAACACCAGCAGGCACAGACAGGAGGATGGAGCATCCCACAGTTTGTCTCAAGGACCTCAGCAGATTGAGACCCAGCATTGCACCATCCACAGGGGATCCTTGTGGATCAACTCTGCCATAAATAATCGCAATGCAGCTCAGCTTGAAAGACAGCAGTTTGTAACCGGCACATTTGTAAGTAAGCCTTGCATTAAAGATGCCTGATTTGAAAATCAAAAAATGCCTAGGCAATGTAATGAAGTTCCCCCTGGCAGGTAGCAGAGTTTGTGGATCGTCAAGAGGAGGCCTGGCAAACACTGGGTCAGTAAGACCCCATGTGAGGGTCCAGGCATTGGAGCCAGTTTTGTCTGTGCTACTAGTGCTATTATGTATTGTCAGAGAAAGGAATGCATGGCTGGAGCAACTATTAATCTAATTCATAGTGCTGTCATAATGCTAACGTCCTGTTATCTATTGCTGTTCTACTTGGGCACTGTAACACATGCAGGCATAGATCTGGCCGCAGACATAGTGCACATCCCACATGACTGAGTATCATTGAAAAAATGGTCATAAGAGTGCCAGGGCTTCAGGAACGCCAAACAGAAGGGGACTGTAGTGAAGCATAAATCATATTTGGACCAGATGCATTGAAACTGTTAACATTAATGCCCCATAGAGCAAGGGTAAATTTTACAACAACAACCAATTGAGTAGTGCAAGGTAACTAGACCCTGGGTAAGGGTGGGGATGGAGAGAGGCGTCTCAAATGAAATGTAATATGTACAGTGTGACAAGAAATGAAGTACTGAAGAGTTGATTGCAAGGGTGGTGCCCTTATGCTGTGTACCACCCTTAACAGCTAAGTAAATGCACCCAACTTGATCCCAGCTCCATGTTTGGTCTAAGTTTATACGTGGTCTCATCTCTCATGTTAATGGTGCCCCAGTGTATTTTTAATGGTGCCCCTATTCCAGTGCCTCAGGCCCATGGTTGTAAATGTATAGGTGCAAGTACAGGTTCAGTGAAGTAAGGTGGGTCCTCCTCTGGTGAGAATACCACCAAATACTGCTAGACCCAAGGGGCGCCTGACCCTTACATGTATCTGTAGCTATGTCTCTGGTATTAATATTAAGAGTTTGAGAGTTATCAAACAAAAAATGTACAGGATTATCAGTATTGTATGCATTCATTGTTTTGAATGCAAGGAGAAAGCATGGAGCACCATTATACATTATAATATACAATAGTAATTTGCCTGCAAATCAACTTCATAAACAGGGATTAACCAGTACGCTGTACAAAAATATACTAATTTGTAGGGATTCTCCACTCACTGTCCTACACATGGCACACTGTGATCCTCTTGTTCAGCATACATTTGTCATTGCGTACCTTGCAGGCCTGTAGTGTCTTCATATCAGACTAGAAGGAAGTCACTACTGGTCTTTTCTAGGGGTCTGTGTTGGGACCCCTACTGATTAATATATTTATTAATGTCATACAGTCAGGGCTCTCAAGTAGATCACATACATTTACGGATGGCACAAAGCAAATACAGATGTTAGATTTCAAGGAAGAATGAAACTGTCTACAAAGGGACTTAAGTGTATTAAGGGAGTGGGACAACAAATTTCAAATGCAATTTAATGCTAATAAATATGAGGTCATTCATTTAGGCCAAAAGGATTCTTGTTGGGGTTCCTATTTAAATAGTAAACAACTAGAGTGATGGTGGGCCTCTTCAATGGATCTGATGGCCCAATTCCACTCCACCACTCATATTCACATCCACAAATGAGTGATCAACACACACGCACACACACATACTAATAGAGATGTTGCAAATTTTGTATTCATGGACACATTTCTGGCAAAGTGACTCATTTCACACTTTGCAGTGAACACTTTGTAGACAGGTTTTCCACGATTGGGGAAAATATCAGAAAGCGTGCATTTCTTCTTGAAGAATTTGTACTTTGTGGAAATTGTTGTGACAAACTGGTCTCATGATATGAAAAAAACAATGTGAAGTGTTAAGTAAAGACTACAAAAAGTGTGGAAATTTGAACTTGAAACTCCCCAAAGTGAACTGTAGACACTTTTTCCCCACTCTACACATGACATAGAGACATACAACACACGCACACACACACACTACATCTATATGTACACTATAGCCATATACACACACATTCATACTCATTCATTCACTACAGCCATCCATTTATATTCACACTCCATTAATATACACCTACATTCACACACACACACACACACACACACTTTTAATGTCTCTTGCAGAACTAGACCATTACATGGTTTATAAGAAAGGAACAGGATTAATATGTAACATAATGCCAAGCACTACAGAAAAAAATACGAATTTAGTCCACTTTCTTAAAATTTAAAGGTTTAAACTTATGTAATGTTTTAATAAAGTGGTATAATGAGGCAACTGATACCACTGTCTGCAGATTTGATTAGCACCCAGCACATTTTACACTTTCCAATATAAACAAAAGTCCAAATTAAAAGCTTCACGGTCTTTGCAATCACACATTTATCATTAATGTAAAGAGGTAATGTGAGTCATCTTGCAATTAGCAGTGCAGTTGTACAAGAAAGCTGCCAGTTGGGCTCTGTTTGGCACTGTGTTACACAACTGATTAAGTGTCAGCCAGAGGGCTGAGACCACCATTAAGAATTTGCAGTGGCCTAACAGAAAGAGATTCACCATATTAATCCTTTCCAGTCATCTGTGATGGGAAGGAATTGCTGGTGCAGGGTTAGCAACTGATAAACATTTGAAACATAAATTGTAATGGGAATGAAACAGTGTAACCTAAAATAACTGAGAAATGATTCCAGGTCCCTGGAATTCTATCCCAGTATTCAGTTGTTACTGCTTACTTACAAAGACTGTAACAATCTTTAGCAGGGTAATTTAAAGCCCAGAAATAGCATTCACATAAATGTTGCTCCAGGATCAGATTAGTGCCTGGAGCAAACTACTGAACAAGCACTGTATATTGGAACATGACTGAAGCACATGCTAAGTGCTAAAAGCATATTCCAATACACCGGCTAAAACATGCAAGTATTAACCCAATTACTCCTTGCAAACCATATTTTGGGGGGAGGGGTGATCAGGGGCCCCATTTGTGCATGCAAATGGTGGGTGGTATTTCAAATACTTTCCCAAGTCTGGTGTCATTCTGGTCACTTGTGCCAATGTTCTAGCTAGTACACCAAAGCAGTCTGTTGAATTCATGCATGTGCAGTATGTTCACATTTGAAATTAATCAATATCACTGAGGTTTTGGGTAACAAATGGTGGTTTCAGTAGCAGTGGGAGGTGGGTATGTGCCAGCTGTTTTCTTGGTGCCATGACGGGGAGATACTGGCAAAGAAATTGGGGCTGGGGTGGCCAGTGGCCATTAGTCTATGAGGGCATGGGTTTCATTCATTGGAACAATGACTGATGGGTCCACTAGACTACCACGGACATAGGTTTTATTACTTAGAACACTGACAGAGTGAAAGGGCCACTAGATTGTCAGGGATGTGTTTTTTATTAATAGGAATACCAATCAGGCAGGTGGGGGCCACTAGACTCCCAGGGACATTGGTTTTATTCATGAGAACATTGCTTGTGTGGGGGGCACTGGACTACCAGAGATGTGATTTTCATTATTTGGAATGGCAAATGGTTGAGGGGGTCACTAGACTACCAGGTATGTGGGTTTTATTAATTGCAACTCTGATATGCCAGATAAAAGACCTGACTACAATGGACGTGGGCTTCATTAACTGGAACATCATTCAGGTGGGTGGTCCTACATGACTACCAGGGATGATGACTGGCAGCATAGAAGCAGGGAACAGCCATGGGATGGGTGCACCGCTAAGTTTATAGTTAGTGTCAAGTTTGTGAAAGCAATAAATGGTGTAGCAGTAATTGCTGGTTAAGACATCCACAAACCCTTGAGTATGTAAGAGTGTTTTGTATGCAAGGCATGGTTAGGTAAATTTTCATAGGCTCCCAAGCACACTTTAGCACTGCTTACTAATGGTTTAGTGCCTTTCTAACTGTGCCTTTTCACTATGCCATGTTTAGCGATTACCTTCCTTCCTGGCAGCAAACCACTGTTAATGAGGCATTAACCGTGTTAGTGCTTGCTAAGTCATTTGAATATCCTTGCCTTTGAGTATAAAATTAAAAGACTGTTTTTGCAAAGATTTATCAATGGGTTAGTATAATGATTTATTTATTTATTTAGTTTTTGTTTACCGGGTAGGTGCACTAGCCATATCAATGACTATTTTCAGGCACGACCCGGGAGGGTACAGTACAACAATACAAGGGAAACATTTCAATACAAGTACAGAAAATGATTGACAAATAGTTATACAGAGCAATTAGTAAATGTAATACCAGTGTAGAGAAAAAATGAATAAAACAAACCTACACTACAGTATGCTTTAAGGAAGAAAAAATATGAACAGATTGACATTAGTGCTAATTAGGGAATGAATATAGTACAAGGGGAATGATACTAGAATGTGATAGAAGTAAGAGTCAAGAAGAGAGGGTTAGGAGTGAAAGTAAGGTGGGAGGTGGGACAGAATGGAAGGAGAAGTGCTTAGCATATAGACAATCAGAATCAATAAACCCCATGGAAGAGGAGGCTGGGAAATGAAAGGAGCTATGGAGGTTTGAAGCAGGAGCACTTGTGGGCCGAATCAAGATAGTTTTGCAGTCCTTTTTTAAAAGATGCATGAGATGGTGAAAGGTGCTAAGCTAGTGGAAGGGAGTTCCAGTATTTAGGGCATGACAGGTGAAAGCATTAGCACCTTTAGTGGTTTTGTGTCTAGGGATGAAGACAAGAGCCTGGTTGGCAGACCTTAGCCCATAGCAAGGAGTCAGATTTTGGAAAAGTTCTGCAAGGGATGCAGGTATTTGTAGGTGAACAATGTTATCAATGATAGATCCGCATGCATGAAGCCTTAATTCATTAGGAGGAAGCCATCCTAGGTCTGAATAGAGGAGACAGTGATGTTTCAGACGGTGTGAGGAGGATGCATAGCGACATATATTGTTATATGTGACATCCCATTTCCTAAGGATCAATTTGCATGCAGAGGCATAAGTTGCAGTACCATAGGTAAGGGATGGGAGGAGTATGCCACGGGCTATGGCAAGCCTAGCTGAGGGAGTGAGCACATAGCTGGTTCAGTAGGCTATTTCAAGTTTGGAGTTGACCAGTTTGCAGGTCTGATTGATGTGTAAGTCAAAATTTAGTGACAGATCAAGGGTGAGGCCCAGATGTTTGAATGAATGTACCACCCCAACTAGTGAGCCATTTAATGAGGTGTCTTTAAAATTACGATGAGCAAGTTTGAGTTTAACACTTGATCCAAAGAGCATAGCTTGGGTTTTGGACTCATTTAAAACAAGTTTGTGAGTAGATAGCCACCCCTGAATTAGATGAAAGTCAAGAGAGAGAAGATTCTTTATGTCTTCAATGTTTTTTGCGCTAGCATACAGAACAATATCATCTGCATATAGCAAGGAGGTTGTCCTGCAGAGGTCGATGGAGATGTTATTTATGAAAAGAGAGAAATGTAGGGGCCCAAGGATGGAGCCTTGTGGAACCCCAATGTTTATAGTGGTCTTGTCCGAGAGAGTGGCATTGTATTTCACAGTTTGAGTCCTATCAGATAGGTAGTTCCCAAACTACCTTACAACGTTATTTGAGAAGCCTAGTGATTCAAGGGTGGTAAGAAGGATGACGTGATCGACAAGGTCAAATGCCTTGGTTATATCTATAAAAATTGCCCCGGTGAGTAGACTGGAGTCCATAGCCACTAGTATGTCTGACGTGAATTTGAGAAGGGCAGTAGTGATGCTATGGCCTTTGCAAAAACCATGCTGGGCAGAGGAAAGTAGATTATGTTTCTGAAGGAAATCAATTGTCTGAGCAGCTACCAGCTTCTCAAGAATTTTATTTAGGACAGACAGTGTGGCAATGGGCCTATAGTTTGAGGGATCTTTACGATCTCCTTTTTTGAAAACAGGGGTAATCCTAGCTGTTTTCCATATCTCAGGGATGTCTGGCACTGCCAGAGCGTGAAAATCTTGGCTTGGGGAGCAGCGATGAAGGGAGCTGCGATCTTAAAGAGCTTTAGTTCTAGATTGTCAGAGTCAGTTGCTGTGCATTCCTGGATATTGTTTAGCAGTTTAATCACTTCACATTTAGTGACTGATTTGAAGAAGAAGTGAGGACCATTTGCATTTTGCCGGTTGGATACGACAGGTTGGGCAGGGAAAGAGGAGGTGTTTATTTGTTTAATTAGTATTTTGGAAAGACCTTTGAGCATGAGCTCTTTTACAAAGGTTCCACGTCAGGTGTAATTAGTTAAAGGGGAAGTCTCCCATAGTTTCACAACAATATTTTCTCAACTCCTTATGTGTAACTGTTGTGTTCCTCCTCCAGTTGCCAGTAGTCCTATTGCTGTCCAAATCTAGATTATAAATAAAAATATAGAGCCCCCAGAAGTTATCAATGTGTTTGTCCTCCATTTTACCATCAATGCTGCTGGAGGATGATGTCATCAGAGCAACAGATAATGGTGGTGCACTAAATACAGTTCTATCAGTAAACCAAACCCACAATGTTTGGTTCCCCACTTCAGTAATGGAGGAACCCTTTAAGTGTTGTGCACATCCTGAAGTGAAGGTCTAATAGGGACTAGGACCATGTGAGTGTGATGCAGTACTGATTTGACATGTATGTACAGTATTCATATAAGGAAGTGCCTGTATGTGTTGTGTTACTGTTTCTGTTAGCAAAAATAGTTTACCCAATAAGTGACTCTGGGTACAACAAGAGTTTTAAGTGGTTAGCATTCTCTGTTTTGATTGACACCAGCAATGAGAAACAATCTTGCAAATTCGCCCCTTTCCCAGTGTAACTAGGCAGTCAGTGATTGGATGCCTACTGTAAGGCAATAAAGAGTTCAGTTATAACAATGAATATGTTACCAGGACTGCATCAGCTGCAGCATATGGAAGAACGGTAATCTAGTTGTTAAAGCACAAGAACTGGGAGATTCTGTTTCAAATCCTACTAAAGTCCCTTACTCTCTAACCCTTAACAAGTTCCCCTAACCTCTTTGGGAACTGTGATAGCCCCTCATGTCCATGACTTTACTAGTGCCCCCATTCACATTATAAATCATTAGCAGTGATGATAGGGCTACAGCACTTCACTTTGAAGGTACTGAGGACAAGCTGTGGTGCCCCCCCACACACACACACTTTGTAGTGCCAGCATTTGAAGTAGGATGTCCCTCACAAATCAGATGCTACACTTCAGCTGTTGTAGGTAAAGAAACTAATCAGTCTCAGTGTTTGCAGTGCTCTGTATTTGCTTATTCAGTCTGCTGCTCTCCACATGTTGCAACTGTCTCACAGTGAGAGATGAGCAGTACACAGAAACAGATTGTGTTTCCTGTGAATGAAATACTATTAGATGTATTATTTGCTTTTCACATACAGTATTAAGACTACACGTACTACTCTCTGTGTGAGTTGCAAGACAGAACTGTCTTAAGCCATTGAAAACTTAAACTAAAATCAGGATAGACAGCACTGATACCCTTATGTTTCCTTCTGCACTGTTGCTGCAGTGACATCAGGGAATGGGAGAGGCTGTATTACAAGTGACTCATTTGCATGTAAATGGAGGCTTGCTTGTCACTTTACTACCTTGTGTGAGAGCCTCAGACTCTAGATATGTGTTGCAACAGAAGAAATGACCGATCTTTTATTGACATATGTGCAGTACTTGATGTAATGTATAATAAATACATCAGACATATCCAAATCAGAATTATATAGGAGTCTTCTCCTTTAAGTCTGAGAATTTGTTGTTGAAGAAGTTGGCAATGGTTCTGGGATTGTTACCGTATACCCCATCAAGTGACATGTCATTAGGGGTGGATGCTAGATTGGAACCAAGGAAAGATTTAATATGGGTCCAGAATGTTTTGGGGTCACCATAGGAGTTTGTTAGTAGGTCCTTGCAGTAGGAGCTCTTGGCTTTTTTGATGTCCTTTTTGCAGGCATTTCACAGGGTCCTGTAGGTAATAAAATCAGCAGTTTGCCCAGAGTTCTTAAAGTTGAGCCAGCTTTTATACCTTAGCTTGAGTTTAGCTAGCAGGTTATATTTCAGCCAGCAGGATTGCCTGTTTCTCACCCGATGGGTTACAAGTTTGCATTGCTTATCCTGGAGCACTAGGAAGTGTTTGAAGAACAGATTAAGAGCAGTCTGGGCATCACTGGACATAAGAATGGGGGGACCAATCAGTATCAGCAATGTCATTCAGGAAAGACTGAGAATTAAAATTTGCATAGTTGCAGAAGGTAATGAAGCAAGGTCCCGTCTGGGTAGGCCTATTTTTGCCCCAGATACAGTACGTTGGGGAGTGAACCATGATGGCATCTGATAGTACTCCAGAGGTAATTACATTTTCAGGGTGATTGGTCATAATCCAGTCTAGTAGCGTGTTCGTATTTGAGTGAAGGGCATGTCTGGTAGGTTCACCTATCAGTTGGTGCAGGTTATAACTCTGTAATTTGTCCATTATCATGGATTGGTTACTGCTCAGCCACAATTTATGTTGAGGTCCCCAAGTATGAGGACCTCGTTTCTTCCAGCTAGGCATGAAATTTGGTCTATTAGCATATCCAGTCCTATTAGTCCATTGGTTGGGGAATTGTAGACACACACAATATGTAATTTCTTGGTCACAAGAGTGAGCAGGACATGAAGTGCCTCACAGTGATTAAGCTGCATTTAAGCAGTATACCATGACATGGTGTGGGTGATGCCAGGATTTACCCATGCCTGGTGTGGTTTGATCATGAAGCAGCAGGCCAAGTCAGGAAACCATATCAGAAGTGAGTAAATCCTGGCATCACCCACACCCCGGAGTGGTATAATGTGATTATACATGGGGACATTCAATAAAAACAATGTAATTAAAAAAAAAGAAAAAATCTTTTAAGTATTTAGTTTTTTTTTATAGACATATTCTTCTGCAGTACTGTAAATAGTCCTGTGCGAGCTGTTGCTAAAGCCCCAAGCCCAGTAATGCATATAAGCCATTGTTTAGCATTTGTTACTTTCATCAGTGGAGGTTGTGCAGAGAGAGCGTGCCTATTCATGGATGACACCAAGATCTGCAATAGAGTAGTTACCCCTGAGGGGGTGGAGAAGATGAAAATGGACCTAGAAAAGCTGAAGAAGTGGTCAAGAACATGGCAACTGAAATCCAGCCAAAAAAGTATAAGATCATGCACATAGGAAGAGGCAACCCAACTAGGGATACTATCTAGGAGTGCAGAAACTGACAACAACCAAGCACGAAAGAGATATGGATGTCATTATATCAGAGGACTTAAAAGTATCAAAACAGTGCAAAAAGGTAGCACTGAAAGTAGGTGGTATGTGGGGAAGCATTGGGAGGGGTTTAACAAGCAGAAGGAGGGAGGTGGTACTTCCACTGTATAGGTCCCTGGTGAGATCCCACCTGGAGTACAGTCTCCAGTTCTGGAGGCCACACCTCAGAAAGGACATAGACAGACTCAAAACAGTGTGGAGAAAGGCTACAAAGATGATACAGGGACTGCACCATAGGCCATATGAGGAAAGACTTGGAGAACTCAACCTGTACTCCTTCGAACAAAGGAGGGAGTGGGGGGATATGACAGAGACATTCAAGGACCTCAAGGGAGTAAACAGGATCCAGGTGCAGGACCTCTTTCAGGTCAGAGACTGCATGCGAACCAGGGGACAAAACATGAGACTGAAAGGAGGTAAATTCAGGGGTAATATGAAAAAGTACTTTTATACGGAGAGGGTGGTGAAATCCTGAAACAGATTGCCCCAGGAGGTAGTGGGGGCCAAAACAGGGAATTCAACAATGCACGGGACAAATACAAGGGTGTCATCAGGAAATAAGCCATATGGTGGGGGTAGGAAAATGGGCAGATTAGATGGATCAAGTGGTTCCCATCTGCCATCACATTCTATTTTTCAATGTTTCGATTGCAAGCATGAGGATCACTGGAGTTCTCTTACTTTTCAGTTTGTGTTAATGTCTCTTTAACTGAAAGGTTAGAGTAGCTCCATTTTAGGATGCGTAAATACATTGACACTATCAGGAGACAAGGGCCTATGGCCCACCCAGTCTGCCCATTTGAGCTTGTAAGTTCCCTTTACATCTTTCTAGAAGTCTGTTGCCCCTTACCCCTAACCTCCAGAATTTCCTTTTGTCTAGCCCATGCATTCTTAAATCCTGTGATTGTTCAGCCCCCAAAACTTCCTCTGGCGGGGTGTTCCACTTGTCCATTACCCTTTCTGTGAAGAAATTCTTTCTCACATTTCCTCTGAATCGCCCTCCCTCCAAATTCATCCCATGCCCTCTTGTCCTGGAACATCTTTTTTGCTGGAAAATAGTATATTCCTGCACCCTGTTCCTCCCTGTGAGGTATTTGTATGTCTCTATCATATCCCCCTCTCCCTCCTTTCCTCCAGGGAGCACATATTCACGTCCTTCAGCCTGTCCTCATAGGACTTGTGATACAATCCCTGTACCATCTTTGCTGCCCTCCTCTGGACCGTCTCTACCCTATCCATGTCCTTATGTGGGTAAGGTCTCCAGAACTGTACACTATACTCCAGGTGGGGGTCTCACTAGTGTCTTGTATAGTGAAATTATGACCTCCCTTTTTCTGCTGGTGATGACTCTGCCTATGCATACCAGCATCCAATTTGCTTTCACTGCTATCTTGTCGCACTGTTTCCCTACCTTGAGGTCTTCAGAGATAAAACCCCCAATGTCCCTTTCCTGCTTCATGCATGCTGTATCCTCACCCCACAACTGATATGTTGTTCCAGGGGTTTTGTGCCCCATATGCATCATTTTGCACTTCTTTGCATTGAATTTTAACTGCCAAACCCTTAACCATTCTTCAAGCTTCTGCAGGTCCCTCCTCATTCTGTCAAAGTGTGATTCCTCTATGGAGGCACCTACAGTGGAGACCAAGGAGGATGCTGGGAACCTCCACAAAGGAGACCCACAGGAGGGTGGCAGGGGACCCCACAGGGGAAGGAAACAACTCCTGGTGGGGGACTCCATTGTTAGGAAGTAGAACTGGGGAGGAAGGGGAGAGGGAGGTAAGGTGCCTGCCTGGCGCCATGGCTTGGAGGAACAGGAGCCGAACTCGGATTGCCGGAGCAGCTGCACAGCGGAGGGAGCTGGATGTCATTGTCCACCTAGGGACAAATGATCTGGCTAAGAAAGGGACTAAAGAAGTGCAGGAAGAGTTTGTGGAATTGGGGAGGGGCCTTAGACAAGTAGCACGCACGGTAACCTTCTCAGAGGTGCTGCCCATCTATGGCGTTGGAGAGGCTAGGGTGTTCCACACCATGGGATTCAATCAGTGGTTCAAAAACTGGTGTGGAGCTCAGGGATTTGGCTTCATTGTGGACTGGGGGTCCACCTGGAGTGATGCAAACCTGTACTGGCATGATGGGTTGCATCTGTCCAGGAGGGGAACCAGGACCCTAGGTGATAGGTTTAAATGCTTCATTGGCAAGCATTTAAACTAGCCAAGGGGGGAGGCACTGAAAAGGAGCAGGGAAATCCTAGCCCCCCCCAAAAAATCATGGTAGTAAGTGTGGTAAACACCAACATAGAGGTGTCGATAGGGAGAAGGGCTGGGGTAAATGGAGAAAGTGACAAAGGCAAGAAGGACAGAGATGGGGCAAAAAGGAGTAAGGCCATCAGGAAATGGAGGGTAATGAGTACCAATGCCCATAGTCTGGGCAACAAGCTCCCTGACCTGGTGGCCTTGATGGAAGAGGAATGCCTGGATATCGTAGCAGTCACAGAAACATGGTACACAGAGAACCATGACTAGGATGTTAACATACCAGGGTACATAACCTACAGGAGAGACAGGCAGGAAAGAAGAGGGGGAGGAGTAGCTCTCTATGTAAGGGAAGAAATAAAAGCAATTGAACAAAAGAGTAAACAGGGAGGAGAGGAGGCACTGTGGGTCACCTTGGAGACTGGAAAGGGCACCACAATCCGCACAGGGGTTGTGTACAGACCCCCATGTCAGGGGGAGGGAATGGACAAGGATATGATAGAAGGCATTCTTAGAATGGCAGAGAAAGGGGAGATAATGTTGATGGGAGACCTGAATATGCCAGATGTTAACTGGAGCACATTTGCTGCAGCCACATCCAAGAGCAGGGCCATTCTTGATGCCCTACAGGTGGCAGGCATTAGACAGCTAGTTTTGGAACCCACTCATGAGGGAGCAATCTTAGACCTCGTACTCTCAAACAGGGGCAGTGAAAGGATCTCAGATCTAGAAGTGGGTTGCCATCTGGGGACAAGTGACCATCAAACAGTGTGGTTCACGTTAAACTCAGCTACAGAGTCAAGCCATACAAAAGTGAGGGTACTGGACTTTAGGAGGGCTGACTTTGGCAAGATGGGAGAGTGCCTCAGAAAAGCACTAGCAAACAGGCTAGAAGGAGGTGTGGAGCAACAATGGGGAATTATAAAAACTGCCATCACAGAGGCAACAAGCCTTTGTGTGAAGCAAATAAACAAATCAAAATGAAAGAAAAAGCCACTATGGTTCTCAAAAGAGGTGGCTGTGAAAGTCAGGAAGAAAAAGATAGCATTCTGGAAGTATAAACATTTGAAACATAAATTGTGGTAGGATGTGGAGGATGGTGTGGTACCCGAGGACTGGAGGAAGGCAGATGTGATTCCCCTTCACAAAAGTGGGACCAAGGCAGAGGCAGGAAACTACAGACCTGTCAGTCTGACCTCTGTGGTAGGGAAAGTGATGGAGTCACTGCTGAAGGAAAGAATAGTTGAGTACCTAGAGGCCAGTGGGGTAGCATGTGTTCACAGCGGGGAGGTCATGTCAGACAAATCTAATACAGTTCTTTGACTGGGTGACCAAAGTAGTAGACCAGGGAGGGGCTGTGGACATGGCCTACCTAGACTTTAGCAAGGCATTTGACACAGTCCCGCACAAAAGATTAATAGTCAAATTAACCAGCCTGGGAGTGGGTCCCAGGGTGGTAGCCTGGGTAAAACATTGGCTGGACAACAGGACACAGAAGGTAATTGTAAATGGAGTCCACCCTGAAGAAAGAGGGGTTACTACTGGGGTACCGCAGGGTTCAGTATTGGGTCCAGTCCTTTTTAATGTCTTCATAAGTGACATTGTAGAGGGACTGGAAGGAAAAGTATGCCTCTTTGCAGATGACACAAAGATCTGCAACAGAGTTGATACACAAGGAGGCGTGGAAAGGATGAGAAGGGACTTGGCAAGGTTGGAGGAATGGTCAGAAGTATGGCAGCTAGGATTCAGTGCAAAGAAGTGCAAAATAATGCACCTGGGAAACAAGAACACAGGGGAAGAATACACAGTGAGGGGAGGTAGTAACAACAACAAAAAAGGAAAGGGACCTGGGGGTAATCATATCAGATGACCTTAAGGTTAGCAAGCAATGTGAGAAGGCAGTAGGGAGGGCTGGGGGTATACTGGGATGCATAGGGAGAGGCATCAGCAGCAGAAAACAGGAAGTTGTTATCCCGCTGTACAGACAGTTGGTGAGACCCCATCTGGTGTACTGTGTCCAGTTCTGGAGACCCCATCTCCGAAGGACATAGACAAGATAGAGGCAGTCCAGAGGAGGGCAACCAAAATGGTGCAGGGTCTGCAAGAGAAGACGATAGGAGAGACTAAAGGAGCTTAATATGTATACCCTTGAGGAAAGAAGGGAGAGGGGGACATGATAGAAACTTTTAAGTACCTCAGTGGAATCAACAAAGTCCAAGAGGGTAGCATCTTTCAGAAAAAGAGACGTGCAAGAACAAGGGGACACAATTTAAAGATAGAAGGGGGGCGGTTCAGGGGCAATGTGAGGAAGTATTATTTCACAGAGAGGGTAGTGGATGCATGGAACAGCCTTTCTGAGGAGGTTGTGGGGTCTAAAACTGCGAGAGAATTCAAGAATGCATGGGACAGACATAAGGCAATTCTTGTGGGGGGGGTAGGAAGAAATAGGCTGTTGGTTAACTAGGATCTGCGGCCTATCCTGTAGGTAGGGAAATGGGCAGACTAGATGGGCCAAGCGGTCCTTATCTGCTGTCAAAGTCTATGTTTCTATGTCTACACCCTGTGGCATGTCCACTCTGTTACAGAGCTTAGTTTCATAGGTGAACAGGGAAATTCTGCCTTCTAGGTCCTGTGCAATGTCACTGATGAAGACGTTAAATAGGCCCGATCCCAGCAATGATCCCTATTGTACCCCAATGGTCACTTTTCCCTCTGTGGAGTGACAGCCATTTACCACCACCCTCTGTATACTGCCACCCAGTCAATTACCCACGCACCACACTATTGTCCTGCCCAGTCCCATATTCTCCAGTTTGCTTAGTAGCCTTCTATGTGGCACAGTGTCAAAGGCCTTGCTGAAGCCCAGATAGTACATATCCACTGCCCTCCCCTGATCCACCTTCCTTGTCACCCAGTGAAAAAATTCAATGAGGTTGGTCTAGCGTTACCTACCCCCATTGAAACCATGCTGCCATGGGTCCTGTAGTCTGTTGGTGACCAGAGGTTCCACCAATCTCTTCTTCAGTAGTGCTTCCACGATCTTCCCCACTACTGAGATCAAGTTGACTGGTCTGTAGTTTACCACTTCCTCTTTATTCCCGCTTTTGTATAAGGGGACTACATCTGCTGTCTCCAGTTTTTGGGTACCTCTCTTGTTTCCAGTGATCAGCTAAATAGGATTACCAGAGGTTCAGCCATCACCCATCTTAGTTCCTTTGGCCCCATTGCTTTATTGACTCTTATTCCTTCCAGTTCCTTTAAGACCCTTTCCCATGTAAAGGGACCTGTGTCCATTTCTGCACCATTCCCACCCCTTGTATTTCTGGCCCATTACCTTCCTCTTCCTCAGTAAAGACTGAGCAGAAATATCTCTTCAGTATGTAAGCTTTACTGTTGTCATCCTCCATGCAGTCCCTGTCCTCCCCCCCCTTCAGTCTCACTATCCCTCCCTTCGCCCTTCTTTTTTCACTTATGTACCTGTAATAGTTTTTGTCCCCTCTACCCACTGATTTTGTGATGCGCTCTTCTGTCTGAGCTTTGACCTCCCTGCCTCCCTTTGCTTCTCCTGGTACTTCTCCCAGTCCCCTTCTGCCTGCGTCTTTTTGTATTGCCTGAATGCGATCTTATTGGCTTTCACTTTCTCCGCTACCTCCTCGGAAAACCATAATGGACTCCTCTTCCTTTTCCCCTTGCTAACCTGCTTAATGCATAATTATGTTGCTCTTCTAATCCCTGTTTTAAATATTGCCCACTGTTCCTCCACCCCGACTTCCTCCCCATTTCCATTAGTGCCTCTTTCAGGCATGTCCTCATTTTCCCAAAGTCTGCCTTCCTAAAATCCAGGATATGTGTTTTTGTGCAGTATGGTTCTACTCCTTCTGTGATTTCAAGCCACAGTGACTGGTGGTCACTGTTGCCAAGGTGCTACTGCACTGTTACTCCTATCACACTGTCCCAATTTGTGAGCATGAGATCCAGTATTGCATTCTGCCGAGTTGGTTTTATGACCAGTTGCTTAAGAAGGCACCTTGAAGGGAGTCATGAATAAATCTGCTCCTGGTTGATGCTGCTGTTGGGAGGCTCCAGTCCATGTCTGGAATATTGAAGTCTCCAACCAGCACCACCTCCCCCATATCTGCCTTCCTTTAGATGGCTAGCATTAACTCCCTGCCTTTCCCTCCTGGGCTGGTGGCCTGTAGACCACAGCTGTGTGGATGTCTGAACCCATTTTCCTTTCCAGCTTAACTCACAGTATGTATCCCCCAATTTTTTCCTCCTGGATCTCTGTGGCCTCTATGCCATCTTTCATATGAAGTGCCTCCTCCCTTCCTGCCTTCCCTTTCACTTCTGATTATGTTGTAGCCAGGTATGGCCCTCTGCCACTCATGGTTATCATTACGCTAGGTCTCTGTGATGGCCACAATGTCCAGGTCCGACTGCACTGATGGCACCCTCCAGATCCCCCATCTTGTTGCTAATGCTCCTAGCATTGGCACACATGGCTTTCCGTGATGTGAACAACCCGGACTATTTAGCTGTTCTACTCAAGCCCCCTCTCTGGTTGATCTTTATCCCTGGTTCTCCCTGCTGTCTGTCCTTCTGTTGAATTTTGCCACCTTTCTGCCTATCCACCCCTTTGATGCCTATCTCCATCTTTTGCACACTGCTTTGTAGAGATATCCCCTCCTCCTGTTCACTGGTTTCACTGTTAGCTATGGGGGGTGGGCAATTAGGTACCCACCTTGCTGGCCTGCCACCCCCCTTGGCTAGTTTAAATGCTTGTCCATGTATCATTTAAACTTTCACTTGAGTGCTTGGATTCCACTCCAGGATGGATGTAGGCCATCAGGCTTGAACAAGCCCCATTCCTCCAGGTGGGTCCCCAGTCACCAATGAATCCAAACCCTTCATCGAAGCACCAGTTCTTCAACCATGTGTTAAAATTCCTGGTGCATGTGCTCCTATGCACTCCCATGCCTCTCACAGGTAGTACTTCTGAGAAGGTGACAGATGTACTGTAGGTCTTATTCCCTGCAAACACTGGAGGTGCATCTGCCCAAGTAGGGGACAAGGATAACAGTGACAATGAGGGTGGTATACTTCGCTCTAAGGAAGGAAAAGTAGTGTTGTAAACAATAAAAGGCAGTCTGTGCAATGCAGAGCCATCTTGAAGTGAAAGCTATGAATAATGGTGAAATTCAGTGCTGAGTAATTTTAACACCAAAATACCCCCCAAATGGTGGTCCATTATACTGCAAGTGTAAAAGCTCATAGAGTATGTCACCCTCCAGGCCTGTGGGAATTTTCTTTTAACTGAATTGTTATTACATCTGTCTTCTGTACTCAGTGTCTCTGGTTTCTTTTTCAGCATGCACTGGAGGTGCATCTGCCCAGGAATAGGGACAGACATGAAAAATCTGCATCTCTTATGTTGCATAAAACTTATGTAATACATGGTATGTGGTTTTCATATATGTACTGAACTGAAATCAGAACTCATAATAGTACAGTATGTGCCTCTTGTAACGGACTAGTTGGATGAAATGCCGTATGTCAATTACAAGCGGCGTCCGTTACATCAGTTTTACTGTTTTCTCAAGTGAGGGAGAAAAAAACAAACATCCTCCATTCCTGTAAATCGTGTATTCAAGGCAACCATTCGTAAACCGTTGTTTCACCTCCCATACCCAATGGCATCCCCCTCTGTATCAGCACTCCCGTGTATTACTGCTTAAAGTCCTCTGTGGTTCAATTGCTCAGGTGCTTTTGTGAATGAGTTTTGGGTTACCGAGGGGGAGCTCTGAGGATGTGCGAGCTGGAGTTGCAGTGGTGGCTGGACAGGAGTCCGAAGTTTACGGTCTGGAGTTTTGGGTTAGTACGGGCAGAGGGTGGTGGGACATGGCCAGAGTATGAGGAGATTTCTAGTACAACGATCGAGAAATGATGTTTCTCTCCTCAAGGTTCGTTGTCCCCCAGCAGGATGTCAGCTGTGCTGCAGATGAGCTCCCCAGGTGTGAAAAGATATGTAAATGGGCTACTCAGAGGCCGCTAAATGCGGAATTACAGGTCCGCTTAATCAGGCAGCTTTATTATGGAGCCATATAGTAAATGGCTTCTGGCAATTGAGATTTGTCCATTAGAAGCGGACGTCCGCTACAAGCGGGTCTGGTTAATTTGGCGCATACTGTACTTCAAAAAACCACCAAAGTTCAAGTGCTTAGTCCCTCCGAGTGTACTTATCAGATGCTGTGCCACTAACCAAGTTCAGTTTTACGCTTGTGGTCTACACTCCACATGGCAGCAGATCCCAAACAAATTCAGTGCACTCACATGAAGACTGGTTTCAAAGTTGCTACCAGTCTCTGTGTGAGTGCACTGCATTTGTTTGTGATTTGCCACCAATTGTACTAGTACTGTTCTGAGGATTTTAAGTCATAATACCATCAGTATGATGTCAGATCAATGGCATTATGATTTAGAATCCTGACAAAAGGCACTCACCTCTAAATCTCAAGTTCTCATCCATGTGAGAGACATGAGCGGGTGCTTTTGCCATCATTTTAATTATAAGAGAGGCTGTGAAGTGAAGCAATGTGATGCAGAATGAGTGCCTTGGTGGTTCATAAAAACCTTACTTTAGTACTGTGAGTTAAAAAGTTTAATTTGAGTAGCCAGTGCCTGTTCCAAATTCTGCGGCAGTAAGTAACGCAGACAGCTATCATTGCTATGTATTCAGGATGTGGTCATCATGTTGAGTGTGTCTTATAGCTGGAGCAGTTTGAGTGAAGTGCTGCAGCTGTGAGTAAAGCTCATTTTGCCTGTTCATAGAAAGAGTCCTATGTATTACAAAATATAAAATGGGCAAAGAAATCCCTGTGTCCTTATTGGCTGAGACTTGATTCTTGCCATTGCAGTAAGAGAATGCCACCACTGGCTAAAACAAGTCCCTGTTGTCCCAGGGCAACTCACAGAATTCATAAAAGCCACCTATTTCCTAGTTTCTATCACAAACATGGCTACAGCCTTTACTCATATATAAAAAACTTCAATTAGACCCTAAAAATAAAAGTCCATTAAATTAAATAAAGTAAGTAAATAATTTATTGTTATTTACATTCATAAGCCCCCCTTACACACATACACAAATGAAAAAAATTCAGGTAATATACTGTGGCCCAGATATTCAAACTGTGCCAGTCTGTGGCGCAAGCCTGTGCACCGCTCAAAATAGTTGCTCAGGGGTGTGGCCAGGGCGATATTCAACGGAGTTGCACTATGGTGCAACTGCTTTGAATATCGCCCCCTGGCCACCCCCACTGTGCATGGTGCAGTGGAACTGAGCCAGCGCAAGTGGTCAGAGTGGAGCATTGAGATGCGGTGGCGCAAGTTCCATTGCGCCATGCACAGCACCTGCGATATTCAAAGGGTGACATGCAAATGGGGCCATAATTTATGCAAGGTGCATGGGGGACCATTTGCATCTGATTATTGCCCCATTTGCATGCCATTAGCATGCAGGTGCGCTGATCCCCGAAGACTTGCGCCTGGCGCCCTGCCAGGCAGCAGCCATCGGGGACCGACGCCCCCTGCAGCCTGATCAAGGGACGTCCCGTAAGGGACAATGAATGTCTCCTATCCCTGGTGGTCCAGTGGACCACGATTAGCCCGACTGCGGGCATAACTGTAACCCCCCCCGAGTAGCCCGATCGCGGGCATAACTGTAACCCCTGAGTAGCCTGATCATGGGCATAACTGTAACCACCCGAGTAGCCCGATCGCGGACATCAGTATCCCCAAAGTCCAATATCCCTGGTGGTCCGTGGACCGTGAGTAGCCTGATCGCGGGCGGCATTCCTCACCCCAAGTCAAAATCCCTGGTGATCTAGTGGACCCCCACCCCACCCACCCACTGAGCCCCACCACCCTGATCCCCCATCAGCGCGGGCGGCAGCTCCGCCCGTCTGCCCGCCCACCGCCCGCTGACTGACAGCTCGGTATGGCTGCCGCCCTATCAGTTCAGAGCATGAGCCAATGGGTGTGCAGCCCATACCGTCTAGTCGTCCAGATATGTGAATGAATTCATTCTACATATCTGGACTGACTAGTAGATATGGCTGCACGCCCATTGGCTCATGCTCTAAACCAATGGGCATGCAGCCATACCGAGCTGTCAGTCGGTGGGCAGCGTGTAGCAGGCGGGGTGGTGCTGCCGCCCGCCGCTGACGGGGAGCGGTGGTGGGGCTCAGTGGGCGGGTGGGTGGGGGTCTACTAGATCACCAGGGATTTCGGACTTGGTGGGGGTGAGGAATGCCGCCTGTGATTGGCTACTCGTGGTCCACTGGACCAACAGGGATATTAGATTTGGGGGATACTATGCCCGCAATCAGGCTACCGGGTTATACATGCCCGATCAAGCACCGGGGATACAGTTATGCCCGCGATCGGGCATGGGGGGCCACCAGGTGCAGCGGGAACAGCCGATGCCCACCCACAGGTGGCAGCTGCTGTGTTGCACCCTGCAATGCGGCAGCTCACCTGTGGGTGGCCCTCAACTTGTTCCTTTTTTTTTAGGCTTAACTTTGTGCAGGCACAGGTAGGGGTTGCGCCTGCATAACTCTGCATGGCCTGGGCTGAATATCGGGCTGTGTAGTTTATGCATGGTCACGCCCCCCACCTGTGCCTGCATACATTACTGATGCGCCCCGGCACATAGGGATTTGTGCGGCGCACTTTTCCCCTTTAAATATCGCACTGGGGTGCATCAGTGGGTTGTGCATGGTGCAACACTGTTGCGCCAAAGGCAACCCTTTTGAATATCTGGGCCAGAGTTTTTATTGCTGGTGTTTCTTTGATGACCATGAAAAATTCCCCACCTGTCCTTACCACTTTGTTAGAGAACTCCCTGCTCCTTAACTGGCAACAGATACAATTAAGGTTCTGGCTCTACTGCAGGCCTGTGTGTGTATCTTTGTTTTGCCAGTTGAGCTCTGAAGAATGTTGAATTCATGTATTCCATGTTATCATTCTGTGTCTTGGGGGGGGGGCATTCTACTACTGGAATAATGCAGAACTTTGAATTCTTCTATTCCACGGTAAACAATCACACAATGTATTGAGTGTGAAGAAAGATCACTGACAGGTGAACAACATCTGTGGAAGGACTATTTTACATTATTCAGTAACATTTTAGTATATTTCTTCGTGACTTTGAAAACTTTTAGAATGTTCTTTTTTTCTAAGTTACCTATTGGCCCATTTTATATAAGTAATAAGACATGGCTAGGTATTGGTAGTACTGAGATACCCGCACACCCAGTGGCTGAAGGCACTCGACCTTCAGTCTCATGCCTAACTACGCCTGTGGGTGTGCTGGTATCTCAGTACTACCAACACCAAGCCATATCCTATTGCTTACAAAAAACAACACATGTGACTCTGTTATGTTGCTGTAACACCATCTTGGAATTACATGACATCATAAACCCCTCAAGCCTTGCTCTCAAGGTTTATGATGTCATGGAATCCCTCAATAGTGCTACAGCACCGTAACAAAGAGAGTCCTGTGTGGTATTCTATTTTTCTAGTAGTTTCTAGTACAATTCAAAATAGAGACTGTTTACTAACCATAGAAGTTTTAGCAACAAATGAGAGATGAAAACAATAAATCATGGTGCGTTATGCATGCTCAACTATATTTTGATTTGCTAACTTGTATAAGTGCATAGGAGCCAAGCAGACCTCGCACTGGCACTTTAGCTCATCAAAATATAGAAAAATGTTATCAACACACAAATTTGTGCTCTCCAATTCATGTACAGTATGAGTACACAAGTCTGCCATTTGTGAACATCAGGAATGCAAGCATATACTTTTTTGTTTTCTGAACTCTTGAAAATAAATATATGTATGCAACAGGCCCTATTAACTAAGCCCACACTCAACTTACTGTACATAAGGCACATGAGCTTGTTTATGACCACTCACCACATTACAGGGACCAGGAAGTTCCCACTGTATTCATCATCCCTTTCACAGCCCTGTATGCTGCCTCACTCACCTGATCACAGTTTTGTAGAGGTACAAGAGCAGCTGGGTGATGGTGGGGGAAGGGCATGCCGATGTGGGTCAGATAGATCAGTGGGGGCAACACAATCTGCACCTTACATAAAGACACTTACACATAGCTGGAGAACCACACAAAGTATGCAAGGTGGAGCCCTGTTATGAACCATTGTGCACTCCCCCAATCTGCACATATGGTATTGCTTGAGTCCCTGTTGCAAAATGTTAGCCTGTGTCCTGCCTTCTTCTTTGTCATGGGGGTGGGCTGAAGGCTCAGGTTCATCAGTTGCTGGGATTTTATGTTTTAAAGTGTTCCTCTGAAGGGAATATGGTAGTTTCTTCCAAGAAGTGCCATATTCAATGATATCCTATATCAGCATTACAGGTGATTCACTCTGTTGCTTGACTGGGCTTCAGTTGAAAAACAAGTGATTGGCATAGCTCCACCACCCTAGCTGGCCTGCGCTTTTTCAGTAGCTCTGCGGGGGTAAAGGGTGATGATCAGTGGCAGTGCACGCTGCTGGTATGCAGACTATGTCTCTTGGTATAACTGCTGCAGAGTTGTGTCAGATGGGAGTGCATGATTTGGGCATACAGTGTCACTCAGCTGGATGGAGTGTTTTGTGATACCAGTTTCACCATTTTCTGTGTGACAGATTTTAGTAATTGTCCTTGGATTACACTGTTTTCCTGCAGTATCCTTCAGACTGTTACTGGCAGAAACTATGATAACAGCACTTTATCTTTGCAGGCATCACTGCATACTAGCTCACACAGTGAATATGGCCATTGCTGACTGGCTAATGCATTTGTAACAGCAATGTATTTTTTGGAATGTTTTTGTCTAAATATGAATTTTTACCTCTCATGCACTGCACATGCATGCCTATACTGCCTGCTGAATAGACAAATGTGCTAATATAGGTGATTTTTTACCCAGAGAGTGGGGACGCTGTGCTTGGTCACAATTAACTACCACTAAGTAGTTGCAATAATTACTTTGCTACAGTCAGGTTTGTGCTTCATTATACTATGCACATTAGGGTCATAAGACTTTGCTGCAGCATTGCAAAGTAAATTTTGGCAAAGCAAGAAAATGGACAGTGTCTAGCAATATAATGTGTGGTCTGCATGGCAATGAGCCTGCAAGCCTTCATATCCCAAGCTGCAAGCTAAAATTCCTCATTGTCATGTACAGAAGAACAATTACAGACAGTCCTCTGGAGTGTACAGGATGATACAGGGATAGAGTGGGGGATCCCCTGTACACATCAGGGAATAAGAAATACTGCTGGGGTGTTTGGGAACACTGATTTACCAGGGAATAGGACTGAACACCATAGACACCAGCCCACAGGTAGGCATTAATGTAAAGGCTAGGTGGGGGGAAGCAATGGTAGTGATTCATGCAGTGGGCCTGTGTGCTGTTCATTGCATAATCCCATGTGACTGGCACTGTGTTACACGCAAACCCCTCAGAGGCTGTCAGCCAGTGTGTTAATGGGCACAAACCCAGTCTGCACATTTTAACATCTGAATCTACTAATTTAAAATGTTGTGCAGTATGACAATGTGACATGAAGGACTCATTCCCCTTTAAGAGTTCTCCAGCTTTGGGCAATGCAAAAAAATGTGTGGTGGTGATACAATGAGAGTATATATTTGCTCATTTTAACGCCATAACACATGATGTGACTGTCATATCAAATACCCTAATGTGGTAACATTTAAATTAGGGAGGGGCATCTCAACTTTTGCTAAGCAGACCCTGTATAGCAAGCAACAGTATACTGTATCAACATTTTATAGATCTAATAAATTTTGTGACAAAAAGTGCTGCATGAACTGAGCTGTAACACATTTAAGATAATGTTGCCTAGTCTGTGCTAAGTAATGTATTACTTTGATCTTCATTTCATGCTATAATGTACGCTTTAAAATTCCACCCAATGATTGCAATGTGATTTTTTTTGTTACATTTAAAGATATCACTACATCCACAAATTATACAATGTTCAGATTCAGGTATTGACACTTTTGAGATCTGTCCCCCAAAACTGAAATTCAAAACCAGCAGTTGGTTTCAGCCATCCGCACTTCTAAATAATAAATTCCATCAAGTTGCCGACTACATTTTGCCACTGCAATTAGGGCACCGCAACAAGGGTGACAGTAACAGCAGTGATCTTGATTTTAGATCACCGCTCACTCATGTCACTCTTTGCACCCACACAATTTCTGTCCCCGCCAGGGTATGCACATCCCGGAGCAGGTTATATTTAGTTTTGGGGGTGTGTGGGGAGCAAAGCCCCCCTCAAAAGCTGAATGTTTCCCTGGAGAGTGCTTTGGCACTGTAACTCCTGGGAGACATAATGCCTTGTGCTGTAATGCCAGGCGGCATGTTGCCTACACCATAATCGGTGTTGGCAACACGTTTGCCACTGCAGCATGGGTGAACCTTTCTAAATGAACTGAGTGTGGCCCAGCTTTCTGTATAGGCTGTGTTTTTAAAAGATGTGTCCCATTAGGGTCTAACTAGGTTTCTTCTCTGAGACTATACTGTTACACCCCATAAACTGTACTTTGTATTCTGTTAGAACAGGCTTGCCACTTTTTTAAATATGGTTGCTGTCTGATCAAGATCAATGCCTGAAATCTAGGATTGGATTTTAAGAGTTCTGCAAACACTTTGCATTTTTATAATAGAATAAGTCATGCATCCATTGTTGGATGACGGTTTAGGGACAACATTGGCTATAATATTTTAATGGTCTTACTTTAGATAACACACAGCTGCATATTTGTCTAAAGCTGGATGCATACTTCCATACGTAAACCACTTTTATTAAAGCCCCACTGAATCTAGAATGGTGATAGATGCAGAGGGTGCAGCCAAATGCTAGTACAACTGGCAGATTTGAGTCTCTCTTAACCTTTGAAACTCTAGCCCCTGATATCTATGCTTAATCTATATAAATGTGAAGTCATCAAATCAGTTAAGTGGCAAAAATCATTCCTTGAAATCTGAACGTGGAGCTTTTGACCCACAGAAGATTAACATGCCTGTCCAACTGACTTGAATTTAATGATTTTATTAGTTCTCCGCCTCCCCTCAGGTGGACAGCTTTGCACTGAGGTGGAGCAAGTGAAGAAAACAATAACCTAATTTCTTTGAGCTGAACAATTTTCTTCCTCAAGTGAAATTTGTGATATTTACAGTATATATTCTGATTTGCCTCTATTCCACAATTGTATTTGAAACTTTCAATAAAATTTTTACTTTCACTTGCATGCCAAGTTGTTCAAATGTGAGATATCCCCCATAAACAGTTTTATTTTTTGACACATTTTGCTGTGTTGGATTAGAGAGTCTATGAAATGCAGGAAAACACTTCTGTCGATTTTCTGCAGTGTGGGATTTTGTCTGCATCCTGCATAGTTCGAAAAAAATAAATAAATAGTGGTACTGAAGAGACTTCCAAAATGTGGAAATTTCATGAACATTTTTCTGTACTTCACAACTTGCAGTAATTTTGCACAGCTCTAAGAAAACATACAGGGGATATATGAATGTAATCTTGGGTAAATAGTCAATGGGTCTTCTGCATAATACTTTTATATGATGAGATTAAGACAAAAAAAAGAAGCAGGACGTAAGAACTAAAATAGGAAACTAAATGTAGGTTAAAATTAAACAGTTAAAGATATAATAACAAAACAAAATTTACAATCAGGGGAATATATATATATATATATATATATATATATATATATATATTATAGTGACGTGGTAGCACCACTTTAAGGTTGAGTAGTGTTTAATGTTAAACACCAAAATTTTCACTTTAATAACTTTACAACTGTTCAACAGATTTTCATGAATTTGTGCATGCACAGTCTTGTAGGGTTGGTCTCTTGAAGTGCAAAGTTTTGTTCCAGTTGGATGAGCAGATTCTGAGACACAGATAGTGAAAAACATTAAAAAATTGCTGCTGTTTTGCTGTTTTTATCACATCGCCTTGCTCCCAGACAGTTTGGAATTTTGGTTTAACATTTTCAGGGTAGAAAGGCCTTGGTCCCAAGATGTGCCTTTTGCTGGTTTGGTGAAGAAGTATTAATCTGTTGCAAAGTTAATACATTTTAAAATTTCAGTTTCTGAGCATGCTCAGTAAGCACCTTAGGATAGATGTTTGGAATGAAAAAATAATTTGGTCCATAAGAAAAATGATCATTTTTAGTATGGGGTCAATCCTTTTTCCTGAGAAAAAAATCCTTTTTCATTTGTCACCATTTTGTTTCTGTTTTTTTTTTAAACAATTTTCAAAACCTACGAAAATTACATTCTGCAGAGATTCCAACACATGTATCTTGTTCAGTGTGACCTGTTAGGTGGATTCTGCACTTTACTGTTGGGAAAATGATCCGCAAATGTGCTTTTTTTCATTTTTAAACCCTTTTCCATGACTTGCTTCCACCTTTTTGCATGGCCTTTTTCATTCTTGTATGAAAAAGGATCCCTAAATACCAAAAAAGATTTTGGACTTATTTTTTTTATTCTTTTTTTCATTTGAAGGGATTCTTTTTCATATATTTTCATTCAAACGAAAAGGATTGCTTCAAATAGAAAAGAACTTTAGACATAGTTTTTTTCCTGATTCTTTTTTCATTTGAAGGGATCCTTTTCACATGATATTTTCATTTAAACAAAAGAGGATTCATTCATACAGAAAAAGATTTTGGACTTAGGTTTTTGCAATTATTTTTTCATTTGAAAGGATCCTTTTTCATTTCCTTTTTTGTATGATACAGAAACGGATTCCTGTAAACAAAAAAAAGATTTTGGACATTGTCCTCATAATTATTTTATTTTCCCCTGGCGTCTAGTGGTGCCCTCCACCCTCTGATCACCATCCCCATAATAATTTTATTTTTCCCTGGTGTTAAAGTGGCACTCCCAGCCTCTAATTGCTGTCCTCCTAATTATTTCATTTTCCCTGGTGTCTAGTGGCACCCCTCCACCCATCCCCATAATCATTTTATTTTCCCTTTTGTCTAGTGCACCACCACCCAACAATCTTTGTCACGATAACTATTTTATTTTTTATTGGTGTCTAGTAGCACCCATCCACCCTCTGATTGCCATCACTGTAATTATTTTATTTTTCCCTGGTGTCTAGTGGCAACCTCCATCCTCTGATAACCATCCCCATTAAGATTTTATCTTTCTCTAATGTCTAGTGGCACCCCCACCCTCTGATCACTGCCCTGTCTCAAATAAGGAAAACCTTTAAAAAAGAAAACAGTCCCTTGCCCATCCAACCCCTGGTATACTGTTAGAACATTGAATGCTGTACAGTGACTGCATTACAGTGACAGTTGCATAAAGATGGCAAGTGCAGTGACAGGGAGTTGATGTCAACAGGTGTCTTCTGTTGACAGGGAGGGTATCAGAGAGGTGGGTGGTATGTGTAGTGTTGGTGCAATTGTATGTATATATATATATATATATATATATATATATATATATATATAGGGCCCTGCACTTTCATTTATAGAACAACAGTGTCCAAATTGTTAGCATAGCCTTCTTATTACCCCACCTCATCTACCCGGTATAGACAGTTTCTGAATCCCCACCAAAATGCTATTCCACACCACAGGTGTGAAAACAAATTTTGGCCAGGATTTGAAAACTGACAGCTAGAACATACATAGGGTGGTGTAATAAGAAGGCTATGTTGAAAATCTGGGGTAAAAATATGTAACTTTTTTGAACTTATGAGTGGGCACTGCAAAATTGCAATGAACAGTCTTAACTTTGGCATTTTTTCATATTTGGAAACCAAATTTTCAACATAATTTTCTTATGACCCCACTTCATAAACCCTGTAGGTGAAAATGTTAAAATCTGTGCTAAAATACCATTCCATGCCAAAGGTGTGAAAACACACTTCAGAGTGGATGTGAAGAATGACAGATGTACTATGCATGAGGTGGTGTGAAAAAATGGCTATGTTGAAAATCTGGAGTCAAAATATTGAAAATTACCAAAGTTATGCACATGCGTAGAAAAATGTCAGTGAACACATGTAACTTGGACAGTTTTAGGACTTTTATTCACCAGATTTTCAACATGGTCTTGTTGGGACCCCACTCCATGAACACTGCAACTGTCGGTTCAGTAATCAGGCCCAAAAGGTGATCTCACACAGTGACCAGAAAATCACCTTATGGGTCTGATTAACAAAATGACAGTTACAGTTTTTATGAGACAGGGTCCCAAAAAGGCCATGTTTAAAATTTGGTGAAAAAAATGGCTAAAATAGCAACATAATTTAAACATGTCATTGAAATACCTTATTAATGCTCTTACCTTGATTCCACAGTTTGTGGTTCAGCTTGAAAGAGTGCAGACATGACCCGGCCTACAGAAGATGAAGCCTGGGACCTCCAGAGGTAAGTATAGGGTAAGGAGGGGGGTGTTGGATGGTGGGTGCTCAGTGGGAGGGTCAGGATGGGGAAGGGGATGGCAGGGATGATGAAAGACTGTTTTTGCTTTTTCAGGTCTGAAAAAAAACAGGATGTTGGGGACAGTATTCTTTTTTACAAGGTAATGAATACAATATTATGGGACACTGTGGGTGGGCTCCATAGTGTCCTACACTGCTGGAGGGAATGGATCTTAATGCTGACATGGGAATTGGACACCCAGATGTTGGAGAAGAAACAAAATAATGGACTATGATGGGGAGGCATCCAAAACTGGGAGTGGGCATCCTAGTGTCAGAAATATAGAAAGAAGGGTACAGCGATCTGAGGATGGGGAGATGCCACTAGACACCAGAGAAACAATGGGGACAGTGATTGGAGGGTAGAGGGTGTGATTAGACACCAGGAAAATTAATTTCATTTGTGGCAGGGTGACACAGAGGGTGGGGTTGGTGTCACTAGATACCAGGGAATTATTAATATTCCACGGACAGTGATCAGAGGGTGGGGGTTGATACTAGATGGTAGGGAAATGTAGGGGCAGGGGTGTTGGTGGGTGGGGGGCCCCTAGCACCAGGGAAAAACATTAGAGTACTGGGGAGGACAGTGGAAGGGACAAACAAGGATTCTTGAGTGATGAAAAAGGATCCTTTTTTGTGACTCGATACAAAACAGGATTCGTTTATCATGTCACACAGTCACTAAAAAGGATTTATTATATAAAAAAACACATTTCAGGGGCATTTTCTAACTTTGAAGTGCAGATTGCACTAACAGGGTCCTGATGAGCCAGTTATGTGTTGTGGTCTATCTCCAGGATGTCATTTTTGTGGCTTTTGAAAAAAACAAATAAAAAAAACTAAAACAAGATGGTGGCTCATGAAAAATGATTTTTTTCTCATGAAAGGGGATTTCTCATGGAAAAAGAACTGGGCTCATGAGAGTGAATCCTTCCCCCTCCCCCCGAGATCAAATCCTTTGTCGAGCTTTTACCATCTCTCTATCTTGAAAACAATGGGAAATAAAATACTGAATAACTTTACAACAGATTAATACTTTTTTCACAAAACTAAGTATGCCTATTGTGTTACCCAAGCTGGTTCTACCATAAAAAAAATCACACCAAAAAAAAAAAACATCTGAAAGCAGGGAAATGAGGAAAAAACTGCAAAAAGTGGTGACTTTAAAACTTTTTGCACTGTCTGGATCTCAGAATCTGCACATCCAACCAGATCAAAACTTTCCACATCAAGAGATCAACACCACAGGACAGCACATAAAAACTTTGGAGCAAATCCATTGATCGGTTACAAAGTTACTAAAGTACACAATTTGTGGTTTAACATTAAACATGCTACTCAACCATAACTACAGCACCTCTATAGTGTAGCTCTGTCTGTCTGTCTATCTATCTAGTATATCCCATCTGCTTTTCCATGTTTGACACTAAAAAAGAAAAACAAAGCAGTAGCTGCATTCAAGTAATGCTGAAAATAGACCCCTCAAAACAATAACTACGAAGTGGATTACAAAAAGATTTGAAAAGGGGTACCGTGTTTTTAAATCTCAGGAAGGCTAGAATTAGAAAGGTAGTTGAAATAATGTTACAGGAATACACAAACATGGCAGCAACACTTTTTTTAATCAAGTTACCATTAAAGCCCAAGCATCAAAAACATGAAAAATTGATTACAGTAAAATTGTAATGTACAGGGACCTAAAAACCCTCTTGAGTCAAAGTTGCTATAGATGCCATGTTAAAAATTTGTTATAAATACAGAGCACTGTCAACAATTTGGCAGTAATGCTGGTTGTTCAGATGAAACAATGGCTCAACGTTACACATATGAAACAGGGATTTACAAAGCAGTTCAGCATTTTAATGATTCATTTAAAGGTCACAATAAGGTTGCACAAGTAATGAGAGTACATTGCAATAAACGTTTATAGGTATTTAGTGGTGTGAAGATGCTTAAAAGTATTTTAAAGAGGCAGCACCACGATCAGTGGCCTTAGTAATCACCAAGAGGATTGGAGAACAATTTTAATTTTACAAGGATTATAATGATTCTGAGATTTTTTGTCAGTCATCTTTATGTCATGGTACAGTACAGGGTCAAAGGACATTCTTAGCTTCATATTTCTTATAATCTGCTTCAAAAACGAGCAGCAGGTGAACCCAGTACACTGTGAGAGACTATGTATTGGAAGCTGTGGTTGCTTAGTTACAGTAGTGAGTGACACTTACTGTAGATCACCTAATCAGTCCTTTCAATGCTTCTTATTACGCCATATCAAAAAACAAAATGCAAATTGTAGTTAGTGTTCGGTTGTTTAGCACATATTAGGTATGTTAGTTTTTGTTATGACAATAAAAAAACAAGTTTCTAAGCTTTGACAGGTCAATTCTAGGTGCATGAGGGAGACTATGTGGACATTTTTTCTTTTTTTATGAGGATTGTTGGCCAGGACATTTGGGAGATTTCCTTACTCTTATAAGTGCCATAGGATCTTTAACTTCCATGGTGGACAGCTACCAGAAAAAGACACAAATGTCCTTTCTTTAATGTTTTATCCAAAGAATGGCACCTCAATATAACAGTATCCCCACCTACCTCATCGTGCTATACTATGTTGTCCATATTAGGTCTTGTAAATCCAATTTCAATGTTTGAGACTAGAACCTAGCCATGACTGTCTATGGCTTCCAGATTTACAGGCAGGCATACTACCTACTGAGTGACTGACACTGCTTAGGTATGGATTTAAGCAATGTTTTATAGCAGACATGAATAACCAAGAAGTCTGAAGCCTATGTGCCCCATGAACCTCCTAAACAGAAGAAATACTGTGTTTTTTTTTACTTGCTGGCTTCAGATGCCTATTTTTTTGTCATTTTAAGGCATATATGGATGTTGCCTTTAGCACCACTTTTCAAGTCTACCAATGAAATCACATAGAACTGGGCATGATTTCAATCTGCATGACAAAAATGATTTAATGAACTAAATTTTACCAATAAACTTAAGAAATGAGATTGTGCCTCTTTAACTATTTTAAACCATATGCTTCATCATTTAACAAGGGCAAGAATATTAGATTTCAGGAGGGTGGATTTCACTGAAATGGGTAGATGTATACAAGCAGTTTTGGCAAAGGGAGAGGTATTAGATGGGGGTGGAAGAACAATGGGAGAAATTGAAAGGAGTCATAGTGGATATAACAAACCAATGCATTGGGATAGTGGCCAAAGAGAGAAGAAGAAGGAAACCACTATGGTTCTCCAAAGAGGTGGAAGACAAAGTCAGGGCTAAAAGGTGGAGTTTTAGAAAATATAAGGGGAGCCAAAGGGAAGAGAACAGGGAAGTGTACCTTGAATGTCTAAGGGAAGCAGGGAAGGTTGTTAGGAGGGTAAAGGCACAGACAGAAGAGGGCTTAGCACAGTCTGCAAATAAAAGGGACAAGGCATTTTATAAGTACATCAGTGAAAGAAGAAAAATGGGGGGTTGTGAGGCTCAAAGGGGAGAAGGGAGAGTGTAAGGGGAGGGATCTGGACAAGGCAGAAATACTGAATAAATGCTTCTGTTCAGTAGTCACTAAGCAGTGGGAGGGTCAAGGACCACAGTTGGGTTGCCAAGGCAATGGGGGGGGCGGTGAACAGCAGTCCATTCACAGTGGAGAGAGAGTTCTGGAAGAACTCACAATGCTGAAGGTGGATAAGGCCATGGGGCCAGTTGGCATCCACCTGAGGATATTAAAGGAGCTGCGAAGGGAACTAGCAGTGCCTCTGGTGGCTCTATTCACTGAGTCACTAAACAAAGGTGTCATTCCAGAGGACTGGAGGAGAGCACATGTAGTCCCACTGCACAAAAGCAGCAGTAGGGCTGAGGAAGGGAACTACAGACCACTCAGCCTCACCTCAGTGGTGGGAAAGATCATGGAGACACTTCTGAAAGAAAGGATAGTGACATATACGGAATCCAGTGGTGATCAGATCTGAGGCAATATGGATGCACATCAGGAAGGTCATGTCAAATGAATCTAATAGTGTTTTTTGATTGGGTGACTAGGGAACTAAATCAGCAAGGGGTGGTAGATGTCGCCTACCTAGATTTCAGCAAAGCCTTTGACACCACCCTACACAGAAGGCTGATTAACAAGATGGGTAGTTTGGACATGGGAGGTAAGGTGGTTAACTGAGTTAGGAACTGGTTAACAGACAGGAGACAAAAGGTGGTGGTAAATGGGGTCCAATCTGGGGAGAGGGAGTGACCAGTGGGGTACCACAGGGATCAGTACTAGGACCAGTTCTGTTCAATGTCTTCATTAGTGATATTGCAGAGGGGCTAGAAGGAAAGGTCTGCCTGTTTGCAGATGACACCAAGATTTGCAATGGGGTGGGTACTCCAGAATGGGTATAGAAAATGAACAGGGACCTGGAGAAGCTTGAAAGATGGTTGGAGATGTGGTAACTGAGGTTCAATGCAAAGAAGTGTGAAATTATGCACCTGGGTAGAGGGAACCTTGGGGAGAGCAACAGTTTGGGAGGGGAGGAGCTGGCTGTCATCAAAGAGGAAAGGGAGCTAGGGGCTATCATCTCTGATGACCTTAAGGTATCCAAACAGTCTACAATGGTGTCAGAGAGGGCCAGTGGCATGCTGGGGTGCATAGGCAGGGGTATAACTAGCAAGAGGTGGGAGGTGGTGATACCATTGTATAAAACATTGGTAAAGTCTCATCTGGAGTACTGCATGCAGCTCTGGAGACCACAACTGTGCAAGGACATAGATAAGGTGGAGACTATCCAGAGAGGGGCAACAAAGATGGTGCAGGGCTTACACCACAAAACATATGAGAAGAGACTAAGGGACCTCAATACTTACTCAATGGAGGAGAGTAGACAGTGGGGGAACATGATTGAAACTTTCAAATACCTCAAGGGCATAAACAAGGTGCAGGTGGGGGACCTTTTCCAATGTAGAAAAAGTACTAGAAGAAGGGGACACAATATGAAATTGGAAGAGGATAGATTAAGAGGTAATGTGAGGACATTTTTCTACACAGAAAGGGTAGTCGATGCTTGGAATAGTCTGTCATAGGAGGTAGTGGGAACAAGCACTGTTGAGGGGTTTAAGCATGCCTGGGACAGACACAAGGGAAGCCTGAGAGGGGAGGGAGTGATGAAAAGCCATTGATCACATAGAGTCAGTGCCACATACAATGTATAGGACCTAAGGGCAGACTGGGTGGGCCTAGTGGTCCTTATCTGACAACAATTTCTATGTTTCTATGTTAATATACCAAGTAAATCTTGTAATTTTCTAGTTGTAGCAGTCAGAATTCAAAGTGTATGTTCTCATATCTGTAAAGTACAGTATTCTAACCCTGTTACAAAAGTGGTGCTAGGCATCATATTAATGAAAATAAATGTTTTATCCAAATATATGCCATATATGACTTTATCACTGGAAGAAAACTCTCTGCTGTTGTAGAGTAAACTAAATGACCATGTATAGCAATTCATAATGTATCATTGCATAACAAAATGGCTCTGTAATATGAACTGTTACAGGTAACATGACAAAAGTATGACACAACAATCAGAACAGGCTGAAAGAGTATTACCAAGTGTATGCATCCCCATGCAAAACACAATTTAAGCAACTTTTAAATGACTTTAATGCAGCATATAGGCATATCCACTGACCAATGTATGATTCAGATTGTTTTCATTTCTTTTCTTTCATTTTTCATTTAATCATGCCTGCCCTTTATTGAAAAGGTTTGCTAGTCAACCAGGGCATTCTTAGTACTGGGCTTACACACCTTTCCAAAAAACTTACTTTGGTACCAGTATCAGAAAAATTATTGAAGAATGATGGTCAATAACTAAAATAAAGAGATATGTATTTGTCAACATTTCTTACAGTCTTCATTCTTGGTCAAGGAAGGTAAGGCAAACTAGGCACAGAAAATGAGTTTGCCCAGTCATAAGTGATTTTGGGCAACTCAACACATCTGTTAACTTGTGTAAAAAGTCTGGTCTAATCTAAACTGAAATAAAAGTAAGGATACCGTGTGATTGTTCAGACCAAAAACATTCACTTCTTCAGTTAGCACAATTTTTAAAATATATGTTAAGTCCAAAAACATATAAAAAAAACCTCCAAAATAGACCTAGTAGAATTATTGTACTTCCACTTTTTAGATACCTGCTGGGGACATAGAAATATGTATACTTCCAAGAGACTGACTACACTTTCATATTTCAAACTATGGGTCTGCTGAATGTCTATAAAACCTTAAATATATGATATGGTTACCATTGCAGTTTCAGTTCGCTTGCATTCCTTCTACATGGAAACTGAGCAGAACATGGGCCCAGTCAGTCATTTGAGAGGTAGGGTGGTCGGTGATTAGAGCACAGGCTTAGGACTTGAAAGCCAGGAAACAGAGGGTCAAATCTCACAAGAGCAACTGACTCACTTGTCTAGCTATTGGCAAATCACTTAAACTTCCTGTGCATGAATCACCCAGTTATAAAATTGTATAGATGCATCTTTGATGGGCTAGTCTATTCTAAAACTCTCTATGTGAGATTTGTGTGTCTACTTCCACCTAATATACTATATTAGTTTTCTGCAGAAATAAAGACACATAAACCATATAAAAGATATTGATGGATAGGGTCCTAGAAGACAAAACAGTGTTTTGCCGATAAGATAATGAAAATGCCATGGGAGGCTTGCATCATTTGAATTGCTAGTAACACTATTGTGACAGTATGTTTCAAGTCTGGCTACACTGATTGACATCCCAATAAATTCATTTTAAATGTACAAATATGTAAAGGCTCTACATTTTGGATTGAAAGTTCAGCACTCTACTTAGCAAGCATTATCATAGCTAATAGATTTGTTTTAAAAGGTAAGAATAACTTTAATTGCACCAGTCCCGTTATTTCTTTGAACACTGATTTAGTTTGCACAATTCTACAAAAATCAAGCATACAGCAGTTCTGGCTTACTGAGCAACTTTTCTATTGTAGTATAGTATATTGTCTCTCTGATGAATGCTTCAGCCAGCAGAACCCAACAAAAAAAAAAATTGTTTTCTTTGAGCTATAATTTTGTCTATTTAGCTTATGAACATATTATGAGAATAATTGTTTCTAATATATGGATGGCCATTTTCTTGCAACAAGCAAAGTATGACATCCAAACTTTGTTAGTAGGGTTATGTCATTACAGAGTTGTTATATTACTTGTGTAATACAAGATTATAATATATCTTATAAAAATGGACTTCAGATTTCACCAAAATTTTAGCAAATTAATTGGTCAAAACACATCACCTGACCATGCATTCATTTCCTGTAAATGCACAGTTTGTCACTACTCTAACATAATATACCCAGTAACAGCAAAACTACACAAAAATAAAGCCTTCTCCATTAACAAAATCTTTTATTTCCATTTTTACAATAACCCACTTCAAGACAGGCATTTCTTGAAAATAAATGCACTTTCCATGGGCATTGAAAGACACTTGGCAATTGGCCTTGTGCCTCATATTCACCTACGGCATGCATTAATTCTCTAGAAATGTATGCAGTGTTGTGGGTAAATACTTAATTGGAATATTACATCCTCCCAGCAACTGCAGAAATAACATCTTTTGTCCACAGTCCTGAGTGTAACTTTGAACCTAGCCCCAAGAATGCAATAGCAAAATAACTAAAAAACAAGTATAATGAGGCATGTGATTTCATTTCAGAGTTCTTGTGACTGGAAACCAATCTTGTTATACATGATGTTATATAGTATCTATAATTATGTTGTTTGTGATTAGTTTAACCCTGTCAACTCAGTGGATATGTTCATTGTTTGCCAATTTTATGTTAATATTAATTGTATGTTTGAAGTTTTTTTTTTTTAATAGTCCTGTTTTATGTTCCTCGTTAAAGGAAAAACATGACAACCATAACCTCATATTTTCTGAGGGAATTTAATTGTATTGTTTAAAAATATATAAAAGTACAATTCTGATGTTCTATATGTCATTAAATTTAATGTACACTTTTTCTAAAGTGATCATTCAACCCTTTTAACAAAAATCATACCGTGCAGAATGTGATTGTATAAACCCCCAATTTCTTTCAGCCTGTTTACTGCACAACACATTTAGAGGTATGTTTAACAGTAGCATGTATACTGAATAAATTACTTCACATTTCACTTTTGAGTTTCCCACACACACACAAAAATCACTCATTTGCCATTCATATGAACAATTATCTACAATCAAAAAGAAAAAAAAACTAACAGAAACAAAGCAGCATCATGCAAGCAAAAAAAAAAAAAGGAAAGAAAGAAAATACCCTTAATTTAATGTCAATAACCACATAAAAGTCACTTTTCTCATTCACAAAGCTTTTAACCATTTGAAGAGTCAGGCCAGCCTTATGTCCCTGCTGTACTATAGTCTGAAAGAGCATCTGACATAAGAGCTATAGCTAGAACACAGGAAATCTGTACTATGGGCTGAGCTGACTTGCATTGCTGCTAGAACACGGAACACTTAAGCTCCTTTATTTTTTTACAAGTACTTAAAAAAAGAGTAGTTTGCTGATGCACATGTCACCAGTTCAGTTTTGGCAGTTTGAATCAAACACATTAAGGCATTTCATCAATAATAGTGACAACTCATTTTTAGCAGTCAGCTAGCCAATATACAGTAGCTGGAGAGGGAGCTTTGCAGTACTATGCAAGTCATCACTAGTATATTATGTTTTAATGTTCATTGGATGTTGTTACGACTGATTTCACTGATTGCAGTGAGATTTAAACTTCTCTACAGGTTTGCTTATAGTAAGGGGATCTACAAAAGATCAATAAGTGCATGTACTGCAATGCTTAACATATCCAATTTTGAAATGAAGCAGACAGAAATGAGCATGAAAAGTTATAAATTATAGCTGAGGGCAGCCCTTCATCAGAAGTCAACATACTGTAAATGAAAAACAAATAAGTTAGATTTATTAACAAATAATTAGACTTAAATGTGTTATAATGGCATAAATAAAGTTGACATCCCACAAGTTGCCTTTTAGGATCTGACAGTCCAACATGCTGCCACTGTGGGTACCATAATGAGTCTTTCACAAAGAGATACACCAGGATATGGACATGGTCAGTCTTCTACCGCCTGGGTCAAAATTTTCCCCCATTTTGGTTGAATCCAGGGTTTTCATTTTTGGCAGGGTCTTGAAACTGAAATTCATAGGTTTCAGATGTACATGGTCATGAAGGGTAGAGTCTGCTACCAGTTAACAGCCAAAGCAGCACAAACTGGATTCCTATCATTGACCAGAGAGATGGAATCAGACCAGAGACCCCTCCACAGTCTCCAGGATCTTCCTGTTGGCACAATGGGAAGCAAAACTCAAGATTAGTGTCAACATCCAGTGCTAGAGATTAATTATAAATCTTTCCAGATCTGTAATTTTTTTTCTTAGGTACATGGTAATTAATACAGTAGTTATAAAATAATGGAACTGTGATGTGTGCATGCCAATTTAGTACCCAAAATATTACAGTATGCAAAATAATACAGTACATAAGAAGATATGTTTGTTGTAAGGGTGGGATCCCCTTACTTAAGGCTGGAGCACAAGAACCCTGAAAGGGTTCACTTCAGAGAACTCAGTGGTAATGCACAAGGTTTGTGAAGGTAGTCATTTTTACACTGTGGTCAAATATTGCATTGTACTTCAAGAAGCCTTGGGATGCCAAATGATTGCATTTATTAATTGTCATCACTTACTGTTATGCCTTTCGGTGTACTTGTACTGTATCTTAATATCTCTCCTTTGCATTTCGTCCAATGAAACAGACTTCCCCTAGCTCATTTTTCTTCAAGAAAGTCGTAGCTGTTTTGTCTTTAATTTGCTTTTTTACTTACATGTGCAACTCACTACCTATAGTAGCTCTTCTCTTTTCTTTTTATATAGGAAGTTTTTTTTTTTCTGTTTGTTCCTTACTAGTTTCAGTTTGTGAAGGGGTGCGCTATGTAAAATATCACTATGTAGTGGGGGTAGAAAAAGGTCTACAAAAGCAGAAGTTATCTCTGATGCTCACTGAAATTAGATGATTAAAAATTATATTACAGCAATGGGATCTTTTTCAGGATAAGCTACAAAACAAATGTTATAACCTTTCTTTAGCATAACATTCCTGAAGAGGACTTCATTATCATTATATCATTCCTATCCTTGTTTTCTTTTTTTTCTGAATGCATTCAAGTGATATCCAATGTATCCACAGTTATGTCAACACACTGTCGAAGGATCTCTGTTCTTGTATTTCTATACTAACTAAGGCTAAGCTGTATATGGGCTTACAGTACCACTTTTCTGAGAGATTCTTACTCTCACTGGACCTCTAGGCAAGCATGCAGTCTGCAGTGTCTTTATGAGGAGGTGCACCTAACATGCTGTTAATCTTGTTTTATATTTACAATTATGAGGTGATGTTCTGGACATAATTCATACCCTATATTCATATTAATCATACTGTGAAAATAATTGGTAAACTTGAATGGTGAATAAACTTGATTCTGAAATTATAGTCATTATGCAGTGAAATGCATGTAGTATATAGAGTCCAGTTGTGAAACTTGCACTATCTAGTGAGACACATACTGTACATTATATATACTGAAGCACATGCTATGTAGTGAAACATGCAACATATTGTGAGATACACTGTACAGTAAAAAAATACATTGCAGAATGAAATGCATGCAACCTAGATTGAAACACACATACACACTAGTAGAAAATACATATACTATATAGTGACATGCATACACTGTACAGTGAAATGTAGGTACTTTATAGTGAACTGCATACACTATATACTGAAATACTATACAGAGAGTACACTATATAGTAAACCACATACATTGCAGTATATAGTGAAATATATGTTGTAATTGTATACAGTATTGACTAAAACACATGCACTATGTATTGAAATGCATATATTATAGACTGAATAACATACAGTACAGCATATTTATTTTTCATTCATATATGTGAAAATTGCTGATAGGATAAGGCACACTGAGCTGAGGCCCATTTCCAGGAGCATCACTGAGGAAGGGATACAGTAGGTAAAACAAGAGCAGAAAATTATTAAAAGCAATAGTAAAGTGAGACTAAACATATTTACAAATGCTATTAAAAGTATATTGTCTCAGTACAGATGGGATGTAGAACACAAAAGTAAATTAAATAGCCCACAAATCTCAGGATAAACAGAGGCAGACATGAGGATAGCTGGAGTTAGGTGCCAATGGGAGTAAAACAGTTGCTTTGGTGGGATTTCAGAGACAGAGAGGTAGGAAGAGATATGTATAGGAGCAGGAATGGTATTCCAAATATAGCGCAGGCATGCAAAGAAAGCAGTTTGACTAACTGAGATCTGACAGTGGGGATATAGTGAAATTCATACAGTGTATAATAGTAAATAATGATTTCTTTTGATTCATGAGAAGTGGATACACCATTGAGTCAGTAATTCATTTAGAATGGTTTCCGATGGATCATTTTCAGGTGTGCCTTGGGAGCACAGTGCTGTTATGATACTTATTCAGGGTCACACAGTGTGTAAGTGTGAGGCTGTAGGAATCAAATCCAGGTCAGTTGAATACACCAAACTCATCTGTAGCTCATTACTCTAGATTCTAGGTATTACTGTCAACTCATATAGTGACACACCTACACTATGGTCTATAAATATATGCATCATACTGTATTGTAAGGTTTCCAATATAGGATTATAGGAAATGCTAGACAAAACAAGACCACAAGTGCATTGTGCTCATCTCCTGCTATCCAGGCAGCTGTGAACCCTTCCCCTTCACTGAATTCAATATTGTACCCAGTAATGTTACTCTTTTTTTTTTTTGAAATTAAGCTTTATTAAGTTTACGGAATACACAAAACCACAGGCATTACATCTGTACTGTCATTGAATCACATGACAGACCTCATTATACACCAGAATCATTAAGCATAAAATGTAGTAGGATAAAGAAAACACCCCAGTACCACCTTAACCCTCCCCCCCAAAACCCCTACCATCCCAGAGTGTGCATACTTGAGTCAGTATATGAGTCTTGTCATATAACAATGGAGGAATAAAGTTCAATGGTGTAAATAAGGGGGCAAAGTGCAACAGAGACATAACCAAGATAGACACTAATGTAGGTACAAAGTGTATAATTTACCCCATTTTTTGTGAAAAGAATCAATGCGATTACGAGAGCTAGCAACAAGTCTCTCAATATTAAAGCAAGCTGATAAGTCTTTCAGCCACTCAGCATATGTTATGGTTAGTTGGTCCATCCAATGTTTGAGCACCAACCTTTTGACCACCATAGAAATTAGCGCCATATGGAATCTATGCTCATGGCTTTCAACATTAGAGTAGATACCTAAAATACATATTTCTATGGTGAACAACCTTCCAGTCCCAATAGTGGATCTAAATTGGACTGAATGGATCCTACAAGGGGCCACTTTCTGCAATGCGGAAAATGTGTAGAATTCCCTTTGAATTGGGAGCATCTAGAGCAGAGAGGGAGAGGAAGCCTCCCTAATCTAGCTAATTTGACCAGTGTATAGTACATGTTATTTAGTATATGGTACTGAATGAGTCTGAACTTGTCCTGGGTGTGGTATCTATATAGGTCTTTCCAGATTCGTGCCCAGTTGGGGTGATGTCTGGCAGAAGAAGGACCAAATATTGGAGCCGAGAGGGTGTCCGGATATTTGAGACCCAGCAAGTAGGAATATATTGATGAAATCCCGTGGGGTTTAGTAGCTAATCCTTGGAGTTGAGAGAGAAAGGGACTGATTTGAGAAACACGGAATTCGGTACCAAAATTAGTGCTAATGAAGTGTCTTAACTGAAACACTTTAAAAATGTTATTATTGGGAACATTAAGCCTAGCCATGATATCAGGAGAAGGGAGAAGGGAATCCTGAAAATATAGATTCTCTACCAAGACCTCACGTAGTTGAGGAAGCCAGTCTGAGGTGATCATTGAATCTCCTAAGCGAATATTGGGGATTAATATAAGAGGCTGCGCCATATCCCTCTTTGAGGAAATCCTGAGATAGTGCAGACATTGAGTGAGAACTTTGAGGGAGGTGTTGATGGTCGAATTTAGTATTGAGGTTGGAAGTGCTAAACTGGGAAGGAAAAAGATGGTCGGAGAGCAGAGGTTAGCTTTTTCAAGTGTTTGTCTTTCAATTTGAAGCCAGATCGGAGAAGGTTCCTCAGCCCTGCTCGGGAGCCATCTTCCCAGCTTAAAGAGGTGAGTAGCCCAGTAATAAAATATTAGGTTAGGGAGGCAAAGTCCTCCCATGTCTTTAGGGAGGCAGAATTTAGAGAAAGACTGTCTGGGAGATTTGCCTTGCCAAATAAATTGGGAGAGAGTAGAATGTAGATTCTGTAAATAAGATAAGGGAAGCCAGAGATTCAGTAAATTAAGAGGGTAGAAAACTCGAGGTAGAACGTTCATCTTAATGATGTTGATTCTACCCCACAGGGAAATGGGAAGTTTGGACCATCTTTGGAGGTCTAGATGAATATTGGCCATTAGGTCATCCAGATTGAGTTTCCTGAGTAGAAGTGGGTCATTGGTAAGGTGTATTCCCGAGTACTTAATCGAGTGTGGGGACCATTTCATCCCAAATCTTGTGAAGCTAGCTTTATGTGTGAAAGCATTTAAAGGGAATATCTCTGATTTAGCTAGATTCAGCTTATATTGGGATAGAAGGCCAAATTGTGTGATGACCTGTAGGGCATGAGTTAACGATACTTCGGGGTGGGCAATATGGAGGAGGATATCATCCGCATAGACAGAGAGAGTCAATGTTTGTTGTAGCACTGAGCAACCCTGGATATGTGGGGATCGCTTAATATTAAGAAGGAGAGGTTCTAGGTATAAATTAAACAAAAAAAGAGAAAGGGGACATCCCTGTCTAGTACCAGTGAAGAGATAGAACAGCGAGTAGAAAACACCATTACAGTAGATCTTAGCTGAGGGAGATCTATACACCGTCTGGATCCATCGAATGAAGGAGGCTGGAAAGTCCATTCTGGTGAGCGTCGCCCAAAGGAAGTCCCAGTTGACTCTGTCAAACGCTTTTTCAGCGTCTAACGAAATTAGAGCCATCGGGATATGTGATGTTTGGGCAGCATGAGAAATATGAGAGAGGGTTCTAAGGTGATCAGCAGGGGAGCGGCCTTGCACAAACCCCACCTGCTCCAGACTCAGAAGGTGAATCCAAATCTTTTTAATCCTCTCGGCCAAGATCTTTGTTAGTATCTTAATATCACAATTTAAAAGAGAGATGGGGCGGTAACTTGCAGGGTCTTTTGGTGGTTTATCTGGCTTGAGGATTAGCATGATCGTAGCCTCTAATAGTGTGGGGTCTAAAGTATCAGCCTTGATCATATAATCATAGAGCCTTAGGAAGAGGGGGGGCTAGTTCCTTGCTAAAGGTTTTGTAGAAGTTGGATGGGTAGTCATCGGGACCGGGTGACTTATCAGAAGCTAAAGAGGCAATTGCCACCTCCACCTCAAGCAGGGTAATGGGAGAGGTAAGGGTTGCTTTATGGTGTGGTTGTAGGCGAGGGAGACTGAGATCTTCTAAGTAGGTTGAGATGTCCAATAGGGGTGTTGGGGAAGGGTGTTTACTATAAAGCTTGCTATAGAACTCCTCAAAGATCTGGGTAATATCCCTGGGTGTCATTTTAATAACGCCATCCGGTGTTTGTAGCAACAGGATCAGTCTCGAACTTTCTGTTTTTTGTAATCTAAAAGCCAACATTCTACTGGCCTTTTCTCCTTGGTCAACATATTAGATTGGGTTTTTAAAATAGCATATTCTGCTTTTTCTTTTAGCAGGTCTGCATATTCGTTCTTTAGTTTTAACAGAGGTTCTAACGAGTTAGGGGAGGAGGATGGGGTAGTGAGTGCTCTAGTTCTTTAATTTTGGTTAGCAGTGAAGCTGCTTGCGCCTCTCTACGTTTCTTCCTTGTTGAGGCGAGTTTGATTAGCTCTCCCCGAAGGTAGCATTTCAGGGAACACCATATTGAGTCTTCTTTCAGGGCGGAATCTTTATTAAATTCCATAAAGTTAACGATTAGGTCTTTAATGTGGGAGAAGGTTTGTTTATCTTTGAGGAGCTGGGTATTTAATTTCCAGACAGTGTCCCTCTGAAAATTAGGATCAGGAGAGATCCTCAACCAGACTATTGAGTGGTCCGATAGAACTATTGGCTCCATACCCGGCTGGAGGAAGCCGGGGAGAAGGGAGGTGCTAATCAGGATGTAGTCTATTCTAGACCATGAGTTATGTACCTGAGAGAAGAAAGAGAAAGACCGGAGTGAAGGATTAGTAAGCAGCCAGGGATCACATAATCCCAAAAGCTGCATGAAATCTAATAAAGCTTTTTGGGCTGGGGTTGTGGGTTTTAGTGGTAGGTAGGTTCTATCAAGAGCCTAAGTTGGTGGGATGTTCCAGTCCCCTCCTAATATTAACTACGAAGGTAGAAGATTACCTATCTTGTCTGCCAGAGTCATGAGGAAATCTGGATCTCCTCCCACCGGGCCATAGATAGAGCCTAGTACGATATTGCAGTTGTTGAGACAACCCTTGACAAGTATGAACCTGCCCTCTGGGTCCGTTAGGTTCTCTTCTGCCAGAAATGAGACGTGTTTCTTAATTAAGATGGCAACTCCTTTACTTGTTGCCGTTCCACTAGCAGAAAATACTTGAGAGAAACCGGATCTGTGTAACCAGATTGATTCAATATTTCACAGATGGTTTCCTGAAGAAGGAGAACATCAGCTTTAAGTAAATCACAGTGTTTAAAAACTTGGTGTCTCTTAGTTTTGTCTCTGAGCCCATGTACATTCCAAGTAGCTATCATAAGCGACACCATAAGCATTCATGAGCAGTTAAGTTGAGAGAATGAGAGCTATTATATATCCAAGATGAGAAGTTAATAAGGCACACTCTAGAGCCCCCTTTGTCCCATTCCACCCTACGCAGAAAAAATCCCCCAAACCCCTGACAAACAAATACTGCCAGGAAAGTGGTAGTAATTCTAAACAGTAAGTGAAAAGCTAGGTCCTGGATCCAGAAACATCCCCATCCACCCCCCCAAAAAGAAAAAAATCCAACCAACTATGTACAGAATCGCTCCAAGCATAGTTGAGTGAACCTAAGCAAGCCAGCAACAGACACTTGGAGTCATGATCCTTTTGGCGGATCCCAGGAGTTTCGTAGACCAAAACCATCCTAGTGGGGTACAATTATGAGAACTGGAGTGTAGTCTACTAAGCTGTGTGACCCAACATCCTGCAAGGCTAACCCCCATCAGAATCCCCTGAGAATCACCGTGTCCCCCTCTTATTAGCTCGTGAAGCAGCTTCCAACGAGCATGTCCCGTCCATGGGCCCCCCCGCCCTCTCGTTCTCGAGCCAGCCCGAGGTCTATTCCCTATAATGGCCAAGGAAAGTGGCCTTATACATTGTAAAGTTCCTGAGGCAGCATTCAGTGTAAGCTTAGGGGTTAAACTCCCTCACTGTCATTGAGCCTTTTAAAGAAGACTGATTACTGTGCCATACGGATATTAACCATTGCAGTGAGTCTTCTCCCTAGTTGTGAATGGGGAAAATATTCTATTAAACCACCGTCAGGCTGAGAAGGTCGTGTATCCCGTCACTGGCAGAATACACAGGGGGGCACGATTTGTTATAGGACCAGAGTCGGTCCACAGCGAAATCGGCGAGCTGCAACTGAGACTCAGCACAAACGTTCCGGGGCAATCCCTGGTAGTATTAGTGTATTTGCAGCCCTCAGGGAAAGCATAAATGAGCCCTCCATCAGCCACTAGGCCACGCAGCCAACACCCCAATAATGAGAACAAGACAGGTAACAAAGATGAACTTAGCTAAACATTAACAATAAGGCAACAGTTCATATGTGGTTCTTTGTCAATAAGACACATTTTCAACCATCCTTGAACAGATTGGGGAGCCTAGAGGTTAACTCCTTGGTAGCTTGCTCAGGAGATTCAAAGGTGAATGATGAACCGTCGATTGTAATTCTTAAATTGGCTGGATACAGCATTCTAAACCGAATTCCTGCCGCAATTAGCTTATGGACGATTGGGTGGAAGGCCGCTCGTTTCTGTCTGGTTTCAATAGGAAGATCTTGTGCAATTCTGATTTTGGATGATCCCCAGGTTATGGACTATAACTCTCTTGCTTTAGTGAGGACGTGTTGCTTTTCTATGAAACTAAGGAACTTGATGATGACAGGGCGAGGAGGGGGAATCCGGTGGGGGCTTCGGTCTCAGGGAGCGGTGGGCTCTTTCAATGTGGTACTGAGGGTTTAGTGGTGAAGGCCCCAACACTTTGTGAAGGAACTTCTGCAAGAAGGTAATAGCAATGGAGCCCTCTTCTGCCTCAGGTAGCCCGATAATCAAGAGGTTATTCCTCCTGCTTCGCCCTTCTAAATCTTTAGTTTTGAGCTGGAGCTTCCGAATCTGCTGCTTCAAAAGAGTAATTTCTGGGTCGAGTTTATCTTTCCACCTCTCTTGAGATGCAATTCTGGCCTCCGGAATCCATCATTCTACCTTTTAGAGTGGTGAGGTCTCCTTTAATTGATTTGAGCTCTGCAGTTATATTCTCTAGTGCGTCCTGGAATGGTGATAGCTCTTGCAAAAATCGCTCCTCAGATAGAGGGACTACCGGGGGGTTGGAGCTGCCCACCTTATTAAGGCTCCCGGTGCCCTGATTTCTCACTTTCTTAGATAATTTTTCAGGCGTAGTCGGTGGGGTGTGCCTGATCGTGGCCTGCTTCATCTCTGCCTCCATCGCCGCGATAAAGCTTTGCGATGCAAAAGTGAGTGGATAGATTCAATAGGCAGATGATAAAAGACCTCCGGTTGCCACTATTGTACCTTCTAGAGGGTTAAAACGATATTTTAAACGGTTTGTAGAGGCGGTTGGTAGGAGCCCAGGGCAGGTGCAGCTATCAGGCAGCTTGCATCACGTGACTCCCCTAATGTTACTCTCTGTGAGGAACTGTTCCAACCTAAGACTGAAAGATTCAGTGCAGCACACTTGTATTGCTTTTGAGAGCCTTACTGTAAGCCTGTCTTGTTTTGCTTGAAAAACATTAATCCACCTTCAGTATATTCTGCTATGACAAAATACTTTTAAAACTACTTAAAAATACAATTTCTTCCTCTGACACATAATTATTTGCTGCTTCATGATCTGTTAAAAATGCATTTTTTTCAGGAAGCAAGAATTTAGAATATTCCTAAAATATCACTGTCATACTATATAAACTCGTGGGGATGCAAGTATTTTATTCTTTTCTAATCTGAATTTTTATTTAAGATTTTCTATTTCTAGAAATAAAGTTATGTGCAATCTGAATTATATTGTCAGAATAGTATCCTGACTTGCTTGTGCTGAATGACAGGGAATCATGGCAAGAACAGTTGACATGTGAGCATATACTGTAACTTTCCTACTGTAGTTTATAGTCCTCATAGTGTATGTCACTAAAGTGTATTTTTTAGCTTATTTTAATATTCTTGCTAAAGGTTAGTTCTCAGTTAAACACAAATAAACAATTATTTAAAGCCCGGTTCTTGTCACAGGCAGGCATGCCTACAGTTTTCTCTCTGACAAGCTACATACTGTACTTGCACATTGGAATGCCAACCAGGCAGAATTCACAGTCCCTGGTCCCATATATTAATGTGAACAGCAGCACAAGGGGAGGCATTGTTTCACCTGGAACTGGGCATTAAACAGTAAGTCCACTCCAGATTCATTGTGGATACTTGCACCTTATCAGCAAAGGTTATTTTAGTTGTGGACAAAGTGATCAATGAACAACACATGAATCCTCCAGCCCACTCTGATATGGAGAAAGGCAGGGCATATTCTGGCATCATCTAATGGATGTACTCCTTTCTACAAAAAATATCAGACAGAGAGGGTAATGGGAATTTATGACTGGATCTCCTTGATGTAAGGACAGCATTTGGGCAAGGGATAGAAGCTGACATGAAGGGTATGGGTAAGGGCACAAGATGGAAGGAAGTCTGCTAAAATACCAAGGGCCAGATATTCAAAAGGGTTCCGACATGCGCAATAGGGTAGTGCCTGCGCAAGTCCGAACTTGCTCCATTCGGCGATATTCAACAGGATGCAGTTGCACCACAGAAAACATGCTGAACAACAGCGCAATGCAAATGAATGCATGCTGAACTGGAGGGGGAGGAACCATGCATAAACTGCACAGCCCGACATTCAGCCGGGCTGTGCAGAGTTGTGCAGGCACAACCCCCAACCTGCGCCTGCACAACTTTGAGCCAAAAAAGAAAAGGCTCAAGTCGAGGGTCACCCACAGGCGAGCTGCTGCATTGCAGGGTGCAACACAGCAGCTGCCACCTGTGGCTGGCCCCCAATCCACTCCTGCCCCCCTGCAGCCCGATCGCAGGCAAAGAGTGTAAAATCCCCACCACCACCCCACTGGCCCGACTGTCGGGCATAGCTTAAACCCCCACCAGCCCGATCGGGCAGCAATGTCTCCTCCCCGAACATATCCTGGTGGTCCAGTGGACCGATAATCCCGATCACGGGATGGAATAATTAAACCCCGAACATAGCCCTGGTGCCTAGTGTCCCCACCCCACCCACCCACAAGCCCACCACCCGCTCCCCCTGGCGGCGGTGGGCGGAAGCATCCATCCGCCCTGCCGCCCGCGCCACCGACTGACTGCCCGGTAGGGCTGCATGCCCATTGGTGCAGAGCAAGAGCCAATGGGCGTACAGCCCATACCGTACGAGACAGTCCAGTTTTGTGAATGAATGGTGAGTGGGAGGATCTTTTTCTTTGTGTGGGGACTAGTAAATAGCATCATAGAATTTAATTTGAATTTGACGGCAGATAAGGACCGCTTGGCCCACCCAGTCTGCCCATTTCCCTACCTAATGGATAAGCTGCAGATCCTAGTTAACCAGCAGCCTACTTCTTCCTACCCCCAACCCCTAGAATTGCCTTATGACTATCCCATGCATGCTTGAATTCCCCCACTGATTTTGACTCCACAACCTCCTCCGGAAGGCCGTTCCATGCATCCACAACCCTCTCTGTGAAAAAATACTTCCTTAAATTACCTCTGAGCCGCCCCTCTATCTTCAAATTGTGCCCTCTTGTTCTTGCACACTCTTTTTGAAAGATGCTACCTCTTGGAGTTTGTTGATTCCTTGAGGTACTTGAAAGTTTCTATCATGTCCCCCTCTCCCTCCTTTCCTCGAGGCTATACATATTAAGCTCCTTAAGACTCTCTTCATCGACTCCGTGCAGACCCTGCACCATTTTAGTTGCCTCCTCTGGACAGCTTCCATCCTGTCTATGTCTTTGTGGAGTAGGTCTCCAGAACTGCACACAGTACTCCAGATGGGGTCTGACCAGCTGTCTGTACAGAGGATAATAACTTCCTGTTTTCTACTGGTGATGCCTCTCCCTATGCATCCCAGTATCCCCCAGCCCTCCTTACTGCCCTCTCACATTGCTTGCCCATCTCTAGGTCATCTGATATGACTACCCTCAGGTCCCTTTCCATTCTTGTTGTTGTTAGTATCTCATCCCCCATTGTGTACTCTTCCCCTTGGTTTTTGTTTCCCAGGTGCATTACCTTGCACTTCTTAGCATTGAATCTAAGCTGCCATACATTTGACCATTCCTCTAACCTTGCCAAGTCCTTCTCATCCTTTCCACCCCACCCTGTGCATCAACTCTGTTGCAGATCTTAGTGTCATCTGCAAAGAGACATACTTTTCCTTCCAGTCCTTCTGCAATGTCGCTTATAAAGACATTGAAGAGGACCGGTCCTAATACTGAACCCTGCGGTACCCCACTAGTAACCCTCCTTTCTTCTGAGTGGACTCCATTTACTATAACTCTCTGTGTCCTATTCTCCAGCCAATTCTTTACCCAGGCTGTCATCTTGGGACCCACTCCCAGGCTGGCTAACTTGTATATTAATCTTTTGTGTGGGACTGTGTCAAATGCCTTGCTAAAGTCTAGGTAGGCCATGTCCACAGCCCTCCCTGATCTACTACTTTGGTCACCCAGTCAAAGAAATCTATCAGATTCATCTGGCATGACCTTCCGCTGTGAATCCATGCTGTCTAGGGTCCTGTGCCCCTCTGGCCTCTAGATACTCGACAATTCTTTACTTTAGAAGTGATTCCATCATTTTCCCTATCACTGAGGTTAAACTAACAGGTCTATAGTTTCCTACTTCTGCCTTGCTCCCACTTTTGTGAAGGGGAATCACATCTGCCCTCCTCCAGTCCTCGGGTACCACCCCATCCTCCCATGATTTGTTAATCATTTTTATTTTTTTAATAGTTCAGTGGCAATTTGTTCTTGGCAAACCACCTTTCTACCTTTCTAGTGTACTGAAGCTATGCTGGAGTTAGAGACATACAATCAGAGCTACTGACATATATAACATAGAAATACAGAACATAGACTTTGACAGCAGATAAGGACCGCTTGGCCCACCTAGTCTGCCCATTTCCCTACCTAGAGGATAAGCTGCAGATCCCATTTAACCAACAGCCTACTTCTTCCTACCCCCCACAAAAATTGCCTTATGTCTGTCCCATGCATTCTTGAATTCTCCCACAGTTTTAGACCCCACAACCTCCTCAGGAAGGCTGTTCCATGCATTCACCACCCTCTCTGTAAAAATACCTCCTCACATTGCCCCTGAGCCACCCCATCTTCAAACTGTGTCCCCTTGTTCTTGCACATCTCTTTTTCTGAAAGATGCTACCCTCTTGGACTTTGTTGATTCCACTGAGGTACTTAAACGTTTCTATCATTTCCCCCCTCTCCCTCCTTTCCTCAAGGGTATACATATTAAGCTCCTTTAGTCTCTCCTCGTATGGTTTCTCTTGCAGACCCTGCACCATTTTAGTTGCCCTCCTCTGAAATGCCTCCATCCTGTCTATGTCCTTGCGGATATGGGGTCTCCAGAACTGGATGCAGTACTCCAGATGGGTTCTCACCAACTGTCTGTACAGGGGGATAATAACTTCCTGCTTTCTGCTGGTGATACCTCTTCCTATACATCCCAGTATCCCCCCAGCCCTCCCTATCACCTTCTCGCATTGCTTGCCAACCTTAAGGTCATCTGATATGATTACCTTAAGGTCTCTTTCCATTTTTGTTGTTATTACTACCTCCCTACCTATAACTGCATCATCTGCATAAAGAAGGATTTTAGAGGGGCAGGCTGTAGGAATGTTGTTCACAAATATTCCCAAATAACAGTGGCCCCAGTATTGATCCCTGGGGCACCCCAATGGTGCACTTCCTATGTCAGGCTGTGTGCCATTGACCTTTACACATTGGGAGTGGTTTGAGAGGTAGCTTCTAAACCAGAATACTGTGTTGGATGAGAGGCTGCAGGAGTGGGGTCAAGAGAGTAGGATGAAAAGGCCAAATGTTTTAGTTAAATCAATATAAATGTATTCAGCCAGTTCATCTCTATCCAGTGCTTTGTGCAAGGAGCTGATGAACTCTGTTAGAGCAGAGGCAGTACTTTGTAGCTGCCTGAGGCCATGCTGTTGGGGACATTGGATATTATATTTCCACTGGTATTCAACCAGCTGGTCAGAAACTACCCTCTCCAGAGCCTTTGAGAGATGGGAAAGGACTGCTATAGGCCGATAGTTGGATGCTAGTGGCGAGTCACTAGTTTTGTGAACAGGGGTGGCCAGGGCTGTTTTCCGTATTTCTGGGAATTATGAGAGGCATATAAGTAAATACAGGAAAACAAGACAAGGAATTGTAAGGCTGATGGGGGGGATGGGGCAATGGAGATGATGATGAGCAGAAGGCAGCTGTTTTAGGTGACTATTTCTGCTCAGGATGTACAGTGGAGGATAGCAGCCATCTCCAGGAAAGTGGCATTAAGGCACTTGAAAGGGGGAATCCACTAAATGGGGCAGGTGGAGATATCAGTTGGTAGAGTTATAAAAGGGCTGGCATACCTGAAAGCAGATAAGCTGGTGGTGCCAAATGGGATGCACCTAAGGGTGATTAGGGAATGGGCATCAGAACTGGCTGAACCCCTGACAGGGTATTTCAAATGCTCATTTCAGTCAGAGGTGGTTTCAAGAGATCAGAGGGTAGCAAATGCGGTTCTTCTCCACAAGGATCAGGATAGGGAGGAACCAGGAAATTACAGACCCATTAGTCTTACATTCATTGTGGGTAGACTGATGAAGATACTAATCAAGGATGATCTGATGGTCTACCTTGAAAGCGGTGGTCTCCAGGATGGTAGACAGCATAGGTTCGAGGAGGATTGGTCTTATCAGACCAACCTGATAGTATTCTTTGATTGGGTTACAGAGGTGGATGAGAAACAAGCAGTAGATCTACTCTGCTTTGACTTCAGTAAAGCATTCAACTCAGCACCACACAGAAGGCTGCTGAAGAAGTTACAAGACCTGAGAGCAGTGAAGGACCTACAGTAGTAACATGAATGAAAAGTTGATTTGGGAGCAGGGTCAAATCATGGGAGAAACAGGTCATGAGTGGAGTGCCACAGAGTCAGTCATAGGACTAGTTCTTTTCAATATGCTCACCAGTGACATAGTGGAAGGAATACAGGGTAGTCAGGAATGGAGACACTGATAAATCCATTGCATCCTATTTTACCTCCAGGGACCATAATGTCAATGATCTTTCTGTTTGTGTCTTTCAGCAGAGCTTCTGGGATGCTTACCAAATAAAAAAACATGGAAACCATGCTGATCATCTGCCTATGCTACCAGCAGCCCTCTGGTTTAAATGACAGACTTATTTATTTATTAGTTTTTATTTACCAGGTGAGTGCACTAGACAATAGCAGTGCTTATATTCAGGCATGACCTGGGAGAATATGGCATAGGAACAATAAAACAGAGGAATAGACAATTGGTTTGATAAGAATACAATGTACAGTACAACAGTAAAAAAGAAAACAAGTACTATATATTATAGTGGCACAGTAGAGCTACTATTGAGTTTACTTTAAATTTTAAACCTCAAATTTTGAACTTTAATATCTTTGCAACCTTTTAATGAATTTGCACAAAAGTTTGCATGTGTGGTCTTGTGGGTACAGCTCCTGATGTGCCAAGTTTCGTTCTGGTGAGATATGTGGATTCGGAGATGTGGATAGCAAAAAATGTAAAAAAAAAATGCTGTTTTTTTGCCATCATGTAATGCCCAGATGGTTTGGAATTTTGGTATGAAATTTTTTAGGGTAGAAAAGGCTTGCCTTAGAAGGATTTCCTTTGGTGGTTTGGTGAAAGAGTATTAATCTGTTCCAAAGTTATAACATTTTAAAAATTTGGATTCTGAGCATGCTCAATAAACACTTCAAAATAGCTGTATGAAGTTTTCATATGGGGGATCTTTTTTCATGAGGTTTTTCATATGAACTAGGGAATATTATTCCATGGTTTACATGAACTGTGGAATGCTATTCTCGGTTTACATGAATGGCTGAACATTATTCTGCAGTTTACATGAACTGCAGAATATTATTCTGTGGTTTATATGAATAGTGGAATATTATTTTGCAGTTTACATGAACTGAGAAACTAAGGTAAGCACACTTCAATGTATTTCAATGGGGTTTTCAACTTTGGTGCATAACTTTGCCATTTCTGCATATTTGTACACCAAATTTTCACCAGGGACTTTTTTGAGACTTCACCTCATAAACAATGTAAGTGGAACTGTGCAAATCTGGCCCAAAAAGTGATTTTGTGGTTGCCTGGCAAAATCACCATTCAGCCAGGTCTGGAAGATTTTTACCACCCTTGTTCATAAGGTGGGGTCATGTGATGGCTATGTTGAAAATTTGGGGAACAAATTTAAACATTGCAAAGTTATGCACATACCTTGAAATTTTACTACACTTACTTGTAACTTTGGCAATTTTAAACATTTTGCCCCTAAATTTTCAACACATCTCGATAGTATTTCTGTTATTTAGTATAGTGGTAGGTAACCATCTATTTTCCCTGCTATATTTGGTAGGTTCTAATATACAGTATAGTAATATACGAAAAACATCATAATATGAAATGGGTATCGAAAATCAAGAACCCTGATTGGCTCAGCCCTCTTTTTACCCCTTACCCATGATTAAAATCCACAACATTTTCACTGGTAAGAAGAGGTGCCAGTGTACAGGTCTGTTTACCTGTTTCAAATCATTGCAGCACAGCTTCAGCGGCATACTGACCTGTCTTCTCATGGACCACAGCAGCGCTCCTGCCAGTTCGCAGAAAACACAAATCCTTCAAGCTGATTTAACTGATTTTTTTATTTTTTTTAAAGCTGTTACTCACAGCAACCTCTGGTGTTTGATGTTTGCAACAATGTTCATTCGAGCAATGGTTTCACCCATAATGAGTGAACCATCACAGCATGCAGCCTTTTGATTTAAGAAACAAGACAAAACAACGACACATATAAAAACAGCATGGCATTTCACAATATGCTCAATACTGGGCAACACTAACTGCCGCTACCTGATCGGGACCAGAGCCAACCTTGATATTACAAACTCCCCCCATCAGGACATGGCAATGGCTACTCACCTGCCAAAACAGAAATCAAAACTGAATAGAAAGCAGCTCACACAAAGACAAGCCATTTCAAATGCCACTCAGCATGGCACTTATTTAAACTTACTCCAAATCTGAAGAAAGGACAGAGGAAGCACACTGCCAGGGTGGGGGGGGGTGTCACCGAGTCACAAGAACACCACCTTTTCAATCACCTCCAACCACAACAGCACTATCTACTGGCCATGCCCTCCAAAAACTATGTTCTCATAATGTACTCCTACAGTACCCCAAAATTTCAGTTTTAAAAGGTTATAATCTTTTTTTTAAATTATAAAACTTTTAACCCAGTTCATAATAGCAATAATATCAGGGTGGAGGGGCTTGCAGACACTGCTATCTAACTGCAGGCGTATGGCACTGCATCATTGCATACCGTCACCCTCCAGTAGAAAATCTACATATGGAAAATAAAATGTGTCTTAGGATCTCCTGGCTCAGTTACCAGCCCCGGGCATAGCCACTGCGGGGGCACCTTGACACTCATCATCCCTCAGGACAGCCCCATCATGAGGGCGTAATCTCATGAGGTTGAAGCCCCACAGTGGAGTGTGTTCCAGTGTCAAGGGTTGAGGCAGGGGCAAAGAAAGTAAGCTGTGTAGCATAAAATACACTCCAGGGTGTGGTATATTATCAATTCTTGGGTGCATGAGGCACTTGGCCTGTGACCCCATGTCTCACAACACACTTGAGGTATGACAGTTTCCCATGATATACCACGTCCTGTCGTGTATTACTGCATAATTATGCCATGTATTGGAGTGAATTGACTTTTCTTCTTGTTATATAAATCTTTATGCCGTGACTAGTGAGTGTCCAAGAAAAGTTGCAGGCAAAACTATTCTTATGGACCTACAGTATATGTCCTTAAAGGGAAAATACAGATAACTTGATTTCTAACTTGTCTGCCAATATTTGCTGATCTTTTGGATGTATGTATATTTGTAAATCTATGAGAAGATTGATATTCGCCAACCCTTTTCTACTGTTACTTACACACTATGCTGTATTTGAAGTTTTGCATATTGTCACTTTAATTCTCAGTATTCAGTACCCATGGGGATATCTAACTCAACACCTCATGAAGCCTCAGAACAAGATGAAGAGCTGGGGTGTTAGGTTTGTCCACTTGCAACTTTACCATATCATAATGTATTGAAAGTTGGTTGAAGGTTTGGAAGCAAAACAAGATAGAACATACATATAGCATCATTAATAAGGATTAACCCATGACACAGCATGGGTTAATAGGGCATTAATCCACTTCTGGGGGGGGGTGTCACATAAGGCCACATGCTGAGTACAGACAACCATCCAGGCGTGGATTAATTCCCAATGTAACCCATGCTATGGAGTGGGTTCCTTCACTGATAACAGGCCAGAGAAAATGGGGACTGTGCGGTTACAGATGCGACAAATGTCTGAATACAGTGCCATTTCCCTGGCAATGTTATACTGAAACTTGCACCCAGGAGAACTACCTGCACAGTGATGTAAAACAGGATGTATACCAACTGCGCAGCATCGGTTCTACAGCGACGACCATCACTGCGACATTGTCAGCAGTCACTGTGAGGGTCTCCATTACCTGACACTGCTGCTGGGGAGGTTTTTGGCCCCATCCCTGAACTAACTCTGACTGGAGTTAGTAATCTAAAGTATGGGGGTGTGAGGCAGGGCTCCCCACATGGGGGGTGTGGGGGCAAAGCCCCCCACAGAAAAAACTTGTCCCTGAGCGATAGCACAACACCAATTGTCAGTGTTGTGCTGTCGCTCTGCCAACAGTCATAAAAATTCTTGTGACCACAGCATAGTGGAACCAAAACAGGGAACATGGTGAGTGGATACTGAGACTGAGAAATGCAGTTAGGAAGGTTGCAATGATGAGGAACGGGTCGGAAGGAGGATGGAGGGTAACACCACTGAATTAACAAAGGGACATGGTTTTACACTATTCGGCATGACACACAAAGCCACTTGATTATGAAAGTAGAGATGATTATCAGTATTCAGCAAGACACACGGAACAGAAGTCAGGCACAGTGCACTGGAGGGATGGAGCTACAAGTCACAATGGAGGGTACAGGGATTCTCACAAGGGATGGTAGAGACAGTCAGGGGTTACTGTTTGTTGTAGGTGAAGTGATAAGTGTTCTGTATAGCCTCTTTGGTCTGAAAAATTACAACACAAAATTGGGCAAATGGGCACGAGGGGGGCTAGTCCATGATGGAGCTGTGGTTAAACAGGGTTAGCCAAAACCAGATGCTTGGGCAGCTTTCTGTATGGTTTATAAATCAGACAGAATAAATGGGACACATAACTCTACAGAGATAATTCAATGATTACTGGAATAGCACAGTTAGCATGATGTATCATTGTCACATTACCCACTTGTTAGGCTATGTGGATTCAAGTTTTTAAGAGGTTTTAAATGTTTTGGTAATGTCTGACTTCTATTTAGAAGTTACGGTATGCATTCTGCAAAGTTTGCCCTACATCAGCTGTCACATATTGATGCCTGCTGAGATGAAGGAGTTTTGTGCTTGTTTGTGACTTCCAGGGGACATGCTGCAATCACAGATGCTGTATCTGAGCTCTGCAGGGAGCAACCGTGGGTTGAATATCAATCCATGGTCACCTGATCGCTCCTGATGAATGGGAGAGGGCCATTTTTCCTGGCCATGTTATAAGTAGGCAATAACCCATGACAGGTTATAGGGTTATGGGAATTTAATGCATGATTGGGTATGTTGTGAGGCATGAGGCCGGAGGCTGAGTGTCCTCACAACACCCAGCAGGGCATTAAAGAGCTGCTAATGCCTCAAAGAAAACTTTGAAAAATATAATAATTAGGTACAATTTAGCTTGCATTTTGTATATATTCTATAGATTTCTCCTTCTAATTATTTATTATTGAAGAAATGTGTATGAATACATGATCTTTATCCCTCAGAGTTCATAAGCCTCTTTAACTTACTCACTACTTCAAATAATCATGTGTTGTGACATCACAATCTGTTGCCATGGAAGTAATTGTGATGTCACAAGCTGTGCATATGACCTCAAATAGAGAGAAAGCAGCAGGTATAGATAAACTTTACAGGAGAAAATATCCTATTTTCATGCAAATGACCTCAGTAAAAAATAATGGGCAGGAAAAATACAGAACCAATGTGAAATACAAGCTGAACAATGTCTAAATATTATGTTTTGTTAAAGTTCTCCTGAAAGCATCAGCTGCTCTTTAAATCCCCATAACCCCATACTGTGGAGTGGGTTATTGCACTTATAACAAGGGTTATTCAAAAAACACAGGGAAACCCTCAAAAATTTTTTTTTCTCTTATTTAAACATCAAAAAAGGTATGTATTCTGCCACCTTGCAAAATAGTCTCTAAGACAAAAAACACATATCCTTATAGTTATGCACACAGAAATGTGACAGATACACTACTGATATGATCTGTCAAATATCTTGTCCATAACATCCTCTGCTACTATACATACCACATCAGATTTACCAACCCCCCCCACCACATGCTTTGTGTGTGTGTATCTCTCCGAGACACATCAAGCTAGTCCTACACATGGACAGACACAGACAGCAACACAGCCCACTAGAGAGAAAGAGGCAGAGAGCTGAGAGTGACCTGCTGGTATATGTCAGAGATAAAGAGATAAAAAGAGAGAGAGAGAGAGAGAGACAGACACTGTCAGAAATATGCACTCCCTCTCTCGATCTCACTATGTGTGTGTCACTCTCTCTCTCAGCACCGCGTTTCCAAGACAGCAAGGATGAGATGCACCTTCTAGCACTCTCAAACTTTAAACACTTCACACAACTATTCCTTTGCTGAATGAACTGTGACGCTGCCACCTGGGGCTGCCACATTTCACAAAGGGAAGAAAGTACCAAAATTCCCACACTGAGCTTGCTCTCTATCTCATTGTCATTCGCTCGCTCTCAGATAAACAACTGCACTGCAATGACTACAGAAAGATAGAGAGAGAGACACACACACATGGGACTTTGCTGCAACTTTACCTTCCATGTTCCGGTCCGCTGCATTAATGACACACCTCAGCTAAAGATACAGATAGAGAGGGTGAAAAATCCACCATGGGGACTGCACCACTTGTTCTCTCTCTCTCTCTGCCTGTCACTGTCTCTCTCACTGATGATGTACAGCTGTCAGTCTCAGAGTAAGTGCCATGCAGACTGCAACTCTCTCTCTCTCTCTCTCTTTCTACCCCCCCCACACACCATTGCTTGCACAGATAGACTGCAGAGAGAGACATACATGGAGGACACTGTGCATCAACTCCCATTCTCACCCCAAAACAGACACCCCAGTATTCTCCCTCTCACTGTGCCAGCATTTGTTTTTTATACAAACATTCACAAAGAAACCCTTGCTCACCTCCCCCCACCACCACCACAGCTCACAAAGAAAGTAAATGTACCAGACAGACACTCTGCTGCACAGGTTTTGCAACTTAAGCCTACCATACGCATAGCTATGGCTAACAGACCACTACTCCTGCCACTACGGTGACTTACCCTAACATATTTGCTCATTGGTGGGTCCCGCACTCTGCCTCTCCTTGTCACTGTCTGTCTTCTGCACCCTCCAGCACTGACTGCCGGAGCTACCACTATGGTGGACACACCAGGAATGAGCACACCTTTGTTTCCCCAGTTTTCAAAAGAGGGACACAGACATTATAGCTATGGGAGCACAATTACTCACACTACGGGGACTTACTCTGTAACATTTGCTCACAGCTGTTCACAAGGCACTGCTTGCCTAAACTATCAGTAGTATTGCTCCGACCCAATGACAGCAACACCTGGGCACTCACACACAGGAATCGGGGCACAGCATTCGGGCTTTCCTGCTTCTCCACACTTTTTAAACAGCTGCCATTCACATTTTGAAAACCAAATGAGTCCCAACGGTAGTTTCACTAAGTCGCTCTGTGGTACCGTTCATTACAAAGGGAATTTAATGTATGGCCACACTGAGCAACTCCACCAATTGGATTGTACGTTTTCCACAACCCTCATCCACCCATGTTATAAGCCTCATTAAACTACCAGTGGAAGTGGTGGAGGCAAAAAAAGTAGGGGGCTTTAGCATGTGTGGGATAAACATAAGGGAATTTCAGTGACTAGGCAGGAAGCATGGAGGGTTGCTGGAGACAAGTTAGGGTCTGTGGAGGCAGACTAGGCAGGGACCATCTGGGCAGACTGGGTGGGCCAAAATTTCAGGAAGCAAAACCCTGAATGAGACGTACTAATGTCCTGATTCTGTTTTCTGAATTGTAAATGAGGGCATTATAAAACCGAAGCTTTTCACCCAGTTCATTGTTTCACCAAGGCAATTGCAATGCACGGTTTGGGAGGAGCATTGCACTGAGGGGAAGAGTCCCCTTATGAATGCGGGGTACTGCAAACCAAGAACACGAACAGGAATAATGCCTTTTAATATCCTTGGCACATGCTTGCAGATATTTTGCTGTGTAACATTGCAACCTGTCATCATACTTTATGGTAACAGTGTGTCTATGGCAAGCACGCATTCATTCATTGACAGCTCAGTGGGCGGCCAGTGGTGGTGGAGAGATGAGGGCTGTGCTGATTGCCCTCTCAGGGTTGGAACAGGGAGAGCGGAGTGGTGGGGGACTACCTGCCAGGATGAGGGGGAGAGGGTCCACTAGACACCAGGGATTGGGAATGACTTGAGGGAAATGTTTAATTAAGGGGATCAGGGATAAGGGCGTGGGGCTCCACTAGACACAGGGAGCCAAAAATTATTTAAATTTTTTTTTTCCATTGGATCCACAATCGCGCAGGTGGGGAGGTAATTAAACACCAGGGATTTTATGACTTGGCGCTGGTGATCAGTGTGTGGGAGGGCACCACTGTACACCAGGGATTTTATTGTATATGGGGCCAGCGATCGGTGGATGGGGGGGACCACCAGACACAAGGTATTTTTTTTATATGGGTCCAGCAAGTGTTGAGTGGGTGGGCCACTAGACACAAAAGACGCACAGGAGAGGAGGGCTGTCCCCATGGCCAATGAGGGGTCAGCATGGGGGGGGATGGACATTTTTTTTTTATATGGGGCTGGTGATTGGCGGGGGGGGAACCACATTGCACCAGGTATTTCTTTTATGGGCCAGTGATTGGAGGATGGGGACAGCCACATTTTTTTACATTTTACATGGGGTCAGTGACTGGAGGGGGTGGGGTGCAGAGATTGCTGGGGGGGTTAATGGGTTAAAGTGTTAAACTGTGGGGAAAAAGCTGAAGACCTGACCACTGACAGTGATCAGTTTTATGGAATTTTTTCCCTGCAGTTTAATACTTTAACCTGCTGTTTGTACATTTATTCCACCATTTTAAGGAGGAATTTCCACAAAAGTTGTCAAAATGACTTCCGAACTTTTGCAGAAGTGAAAGTCCAGTTTTCAGAGAAATTCCACTGGCAGAATTTTTTTCCCGCACACCTCTAAAATGAACCACTGCAGCTTAGTGTGCTCTGCAAAACTGCTTTTAATCAGTATTCCATGATCTCAATTAATGAGCAGCATACTGAAGCACCATTGCAGGTCTGGAGAGGGAGGATCCACGAAACAAAAAACGTTTTGGACAGGTGCCTTCGGAAGGTGGCTTGCTCCCCCTTGGGAACCACCTATATTGTTCTAAATAAAAGGAGCAATAATGCCATCAATTTAAATGTGTTACTAATGTGAAAATATTACAAAAAATATAATGTATAAATATACACACACATTTTAAAATACACGACACATAAACTTAAAGAGCAGCTGACGCCTTCAGGAGAACTTTAACAAAACATAATATTTAGATGCAGTTCGGCTTGTATTTCACATTAGTTCTGCATTTCTCCTCCCCATCATTTATCACTGAGGTCATTTGCATGAAAACAGAATCTTTGCTCCTGAAGAGTTCATCCACTCCCATTTGTTATTACTTACCTAAGGTCATAATGTACTGCTTATGACATCACAGTTACTCCCGTGGCGAAAGATTTTGATGTCACAACAGAGGATTATAACTTGAAATAGGGGTAAGCTATAAAAGCATATGATATCTAAGGGAACTCTGTGGGACAAAGATCATATATTAATGCACATTTACTCAGTAATAAATAATGGGGAGGAGAAATATATAGCATACACATGGAATGCAAACCGAATTGTGCCAAACTATTATGTTTTCTAAAGTTTTCTTTGAGGCACAGTAGCTCTTTAATTTTTTTTTAATGGAAACTTTTTAAATTAGGCCAGTATAATGTCAACATGTCTATACACTTTTAATGGACCTTCACTGTGTGAGCTGATTCATATGTGTCAGTGCACCTTCTATAAGTTATACATTGGTATTGTATGACTCTTATGTTGCAGTTTTCTCTGTAATTAATCCCAGGTTGCCCCTGAAAAAGGGAATCCTGTGATCCCAGTGGACCTACCCGGTCAACAAAATTCAATAAATAAATAAATAAATTCTGCTTGTGACTTCTCCTACCCTGAAGGGCTTTCCATTTAGGACAATTCTGTGCTATAAACTAATTTTTTTTTAACTGAAAACTTTTGAAATTAGGACAGTATATTGTCAACATGTCTGTACAAAAACAGTCTGATTTTCTATTAATTGAATATTTTTTTACAGGCCACTTCATTTACTGACTGTTATTCATATCCCATATCCTAGCAATGTTACATGGCCTTTCTCATAGGTTGGGTTAGTTTCCATCATTCCGATCTGTAAGAAAGTGGAAAACCCAACAGTTAGTCACATACTTTTACAGCAATTTCGCTAAGTCCAACTGGTCATTTAGACCAGGCCAGAGAGTGGACGCCAACCGGTAAATCAAGTGAGCCTCCCTCCTGGCCAGGTTTTTCTCAATATCTCTACCCCACGAGCTCAGTTCAACATGCTCCATGTCAAGAAACATTGGACTATGTGTGTTACCACCCAGCGCACTATTTTGGATTTGCAAAGTTGTATCAGCATCTACTTCCTTCTGCTTGTCATACCTCTCCCTATGCACGCCAGCATTCTATTCAATCTGCCCACCGCCTTGCTACATTGGGTCCTCACCTGAAGGTTATCTGAAATTACAATCCCCAGATCCCTCTCTTGTTCAGTTGCCATAAATACAGCCCCTCCCCAGTATATAATTCATTTGTGGGTTATTCGGCCCCATATGCATTACTGTGCATTTTTTTTGCATTGAATTTCAGCTGCCAGGTTTCTGACCACACCTTCAGCAATCTTAGATTTTCCCTCATAGCCTCCACCCCCTCTGGGGTGTCCACCCTATTGCAGATCTTCGTATCATCTGCGAATAGGCAGACCTTCCCCTGCAGCTCCTCCACTATGTTGCTAATACAGATGTTAAACAGGATGGGCCCCAGCACCAACCCTGGGGGGATCCCGCTCATCACCCCTTCCTCCCTGGAATGTACCACATTTACCACCACTCTTTGGCTTCTGCCCATCAGCCAGTTCTCCCCCCACCTTGTTATTTTCTGTCCCACCCCAAACTTTCCATCTTATTTACCAACCTTCTGTGGGGGACAGTGTCGAAGGCCTTCTCAAAGCCCAGATAGGCCACGTCCACTGCCCTTCCTGATCTTCCACCCTGGGTAGCCAATCGAAAAACTCAATCAGGTTCATCTGGCATGACCTCCCTTGTGTGAAGCCATGCTGATGGACATCCAGTAGCCCACTTTCCACCAAGTAGCTGACCACCCTTTCTTTTAATATTGCCTCCATCACCTTACCCACCACTGAGGTGAGGCTGACTGGGTGATAATTGCCCGCCTCCTCCCTGCTGCCACACTTGTGAAGTGGCACCATGTCTGCCCTCTTCCAGTCTTTTGGCACCCACCCTGGATCCATGGACAAGTTAAACAACCTCACCAGAGGTGCCTCTACCTCCTCTCTTAGTTTGCAGAGTACCCTAGGATGCAGGGTGTCCGAACCCATAGCCTTGTCCACCCTCAACCTACCCAATTCTTCTCTTAGCCTGTCCTAACTGATCAGGTTAGGATCCTCCCTTTATGTCATCCCTTTCTCTCTACCTTAACACCAGTCCACTTCCTTCCTCTTCCACCATGAAGACCGAGCAGAAGTGCCTATTTAGCACCTCCACCTTCTCAAAGTCCCCTTTAACTTGTACTCCCCCTCCCCCTTCACCCTTACTATCCCCTGCCTTGCTTTCCTCTTCTCTCTTATATACCGAGAAAGTTTTATTACCTCTTTTGGCCTGCTTAGCAATTCTCTCCTCTGTTTCTTCTTTTGCCTTCCTAATCTCCTGCCTTGCCACCCTCAGCTTCTCCTTGTAAATCACCTTGTCTTCATTCCTCTGTGACTTCTTATATGCTCTGAACATCCTTTTTCTTTCCTCAATTGTCCCCCCCTCACTTCTCTGGTGAACCACAGCTGCCTCATTCTTTTTCTGTTCTTTCTTATTTTCCTTATACAGATTTCTGTGGCTTTTTGTAACCCTCCCTTAATTGAATTCCATAATTCCTCCACTTCCCCATTTCTCTCCTTCCCCTCCATCTCATTTCTGAATATCTCCCTCATTTTGGTAAAATCTGCCCGCCTGAAGTCCAGGACCTCTGTGATGGTCTGACTCTCTTCATTTCCCATACTAACCTTGAAGCTCTGTTTTATGGTCACTTGTACCTAGGCTGACCACCATTCCAACTCCTTCCTTACTATCCCCATTTGTGAAGACCACATCGAGTATGCTGCCACCCCTAGTGAGCTCCATAACCAGCTGTTGCAGGAAAGCTCTCTGGAGATACTCAAGGATCTCTCTGCTCCTGGCTGACCTTGCTGATGGGATATCCCAGTCAACTTATTGAGGGTTAAGGACACCCACCAGCAGAATCTCCCCCTTGAGTGCCATCCTTTGAACCACCTGCATCATCTATCTATCCACTTGCTCCCCCTGCATTGGAGGTTTGTAAGTCACCCCCAGTCTTATTAATGCCCCAGACCATTTTTCTAGTGTGACCCACAAGATTTCTGCTTCCCCTTGCTCCTCCTGCCCTTCTGTCACCTAAATGTCATACCTGCTGTATAATTTAACCCCCCTTCTGCCAGCCCTCTTCTTCCTGAAAATCCTGTACCCTGGGATACCTACTTCCCATGTCTGATGCTCAGACCATCAGGTCTCCATTACGGCTACAATATTCAGGCCCTCATCCACCAGTATGGCCTCCAAGTCTATGATTTTGTTCCTCAACCTCCTGGCATTTTCAGAAAATCCTTTCCACCATATATCCCCTTCCACTCTGCCAGCCCTCCCTCCCATACCTGTTCTCTTTCCTGCTCACTTATGCAGAGGAGTGCTAGCTAGTCCATTCTCTCGTCCTGTCAAACTCTCCCACTTCCAAGCCTTGTACTCCCCCCTACCAGTTTAACCCCCCCTTAAGACCTTATCTATATAACCTTATAGACCCCATTAGCACTCTTGCCCCCTCTCACTCAGATGCAGTCTATCTTTCCAATATAAGTCCTTATCCTCCCATGTGTCCACCCAGTTGCCTATACAGGTGAACTCTTCCTTCCTGCATCATTCTCTGAGCTATTTATTCAACTCTCTAATTCTTTTCTTCCTGACAGTACTGTCACAGGGGACTGGCAAGACTTCTGAGAATGCCAAGAATCTTGCCTCTTCCATGCATCCCCTTATCAGTGCCCTAAACCTCCTCTGGACCTCTTCCACTTCATTGCTCGCCACATCATTTGTCCCCAAATGAATCACTAGGTTTGGTTTTCCCACCACCCTTGCAAACTCTCTGATTTTTTGCATCGCCCTCCCAGCTTCCATCCCCAGTTTGCAGAAGACTGATTTTTGCCTGTAGGTGGGCCCAATCCTGTTCCAATATACCCCCTTGATGATGAAGTCCCCGAATACCATGGCAATCTCCACCTCCACTGTTAATGAATCTGATCTTGTTCCTGGTGAACCCACCCTCCTGGTCCCTTTCCTCCAAATTGCACACCCCATCCTGAACTGCCTACTTGTCTTCCCTGGTTCCCCCCCAGTTCCCCATCTGTTCTCCCCCAGTGAAAGATTCCAGCCTTTTGTCTGCCGAACCCCTCTCCTCCTCCTCTCCTCCCCCTCTGTTCCCCTTTTTATACCTCCCTGGCATCCCCTATTTTTCTACTTCCCTTGTTTGCCTCCTATCTCCTCCTGTGCTGCCCCCCCCTTTTCCTTCCTTTGCTCCCTTTCCCTGCCTCCTTTCTGCCCCTGTGCCTTCATTACCCCTTCCTCATTTATGCTCTCCCCCACATCTCCTTCCATTGTTCTTCTATCCTTCCTCTTATTCCTCCCCCCTCTATCCCTTGTTCTCTGGCTGCCCCCTGCCTTTCCAGAAATCCCCTATCACTCTCCTTCCTATCCTCCACATGCCTCGCAGAGTTCCCTTCATCCCCCCATCCCTAACTCTTGATTCTGTTATGGAGAACGCATCTGAAGTTTAGCAAGCCTGTAAACCTATTCAGGTCCAGATAGGTCTCAAATCTCTTCACTCTAGTGTAGGGAATAAAACTAAGCCTCATGTTAAGGACTGTCCACTCTACTTCAGTTAAAATCACATCTGATAAGTTTATGCCATTGTATTGTTGCATGTTGTTAAAGGCATTTGTATCTTTGACTGTAGAGTCTGACTGTTTTCTGGATCAATCAATAATGATTCTACTTGAATCATAATTGTTTCTTTATGCGCCCCCAATTGTAGATATGTCTCTTTTGCTCTTGATCCCATCTTGCCCCTCTTTGTCCTAGTTTTTTTTTTTTGTAGATTTTTTGGGATCTCCCTACAGAACAACTTGTGGACATCACCAAAATTTATCTATAGAGTAATGCATTTCGGTTCTTGGGGGATTTTCTCATAGAACAAAGTTCTACAGCTGGGTGTGATGTTCACCCTGAACTATGCAAATTTGGTGATGGGAATATGGGAAATATGCTGATTCTAATCCATTGAAAACAAAATTGACCTTTAGAGGAGATACATTGATGACTGTATTATTATGCAGTGGGGAACAGTGACAGAATTCATGGAATTTAATGTGTATTTAGAGTCTACCTGGGTTGGGTTGTGGTGAGCCCAATAAAAACCAAAAACAAGCTAAAAGACAAAGAACCTTAGTGCTCACCACAACCCAACCCAGACAGACCAATTTAGTGTAGTTGGTTTATTCCACTGGGATGTCATACAACTGAAACACACTGATGAGTCCTGGTAGGATGAAACACATATCTGTGTTCTTCTGTAGGCACCCTTTGCATACTATGTGAGAGGTCTTTTGACACCATGCATTTCTGCTTAAAGTTGAACCAGCATAATATTTGGTGGTGATTTGCATATACAGCCCATGATGCTTTGCATTATGGGGGTATGTGTGATTTTGTATTTCTTTGAAACTTGGCTTCCCGGCCAATACCCTTTGGGGCAACCCTTGCCTCAGTGCTTGTGCACTAAGGTTCTTTGTTTTTTGTGATGCAGTGTATGTAGCATCAGGTACATGTAGTGCTTCCTAAGAGGGGCACACCAAGAGAAAATTTAAGGATTGAATCTTGGAACATATGAGGGCAGTCCTGCTGAAAAAATGAGAAATACACACTAGCCCATCACATTAATAGAGCAGGGGTGGTGATACACATTGCCCTATGTTTATTTATTTATTTTTAATTCTTGGTAACCAGGTAACTGGAGGTTGTGAGAATCAAACCCATGTCTGCTGGATGTATCAAGCTCATTCACAGCTCCTTACTCTAACCTCTAAGCCATACTGCCAGTCTCCCTCCTGTTCAGGTGTTTCTCCATATCACCTTCCCTTGGGCCTACACCAACATGGCATAGAACATGTTGGTTTACACGAGATGGGAGGAAATATTGAGGAAAAACCTGGCCAAGAGTAAGGCCTACTGGATTTACCAACTGGAGTCACTTGCCGGGCCTGGTTTAAATAACACGGTGGAGCTGGCGAATTTGCTGTAAAATACATGGCTAACTGTTGGGTTTTCCACTTTCTTACAAATATGAATGATGGAAAGTAACCCAAGATATGGGAATGGCCATATAATATTGCTAGGATGTGGAATACAAATTACAGTCAGTAAATGAGGTGGGCTGTAAACATATTCAGTTACTAGAGAATTATACAGCTTTTGTATTGTGTGATTTGAAACGTGTGTATTTACCCATTACATTTTTAATGTTTTAATATTTTCACATTCATAGCCCATTTATATTTATGGGATAACAGCCCCTTTACGTTATGACTATATAATGTAAATGATCCTCCAGTGGAAGCTATCCACCTTGACAAAGCACCTGTAAGAAGGGTGCAAGATGTTGGTTGTTTTGTGGGTCCTCCCTCTCCAGACGTGCAGTACTTCACTGGTATGCTGTTTGCTAACTGAGATGGTGAAATACTGAATAAAAAGCAGTTTGTCAGAACACACTAAGCTGTAGTGGTTATTTTGTAATTGTGAGACGAATGCTGGGTTCTGTACACATTATACTGAAAGTGTGGGCTTCCTAGTACTACGCCAAAGCCAACGGGACTTTTGCTTCTGTTACTGAGGTATGTATATATGTACAGTATATATGTCTCATATCACCCATATTCCCTTAGCCATTCCACCCATAAGCAATCTATCACCCCCTGTAGCAATCCCATCTCAGCTGGTAAATATCTGATCCCTCCAGAAGCAATTAAATATCTTCCCATATGACGTAGGGATGTACCCATCCCTCTCCCCTCCACAAAATGATTTTTTTCTGGTGTCTAGCTGTCCATCATCCCACTCAATGACCCCCAAAACATCTTTACCTGGAATCCAATGGTTGTCCTCCTTCACTGCCCAGTCCCATCATTATCCTTCCATGGTGTGCTGTGGTTCCCCTCCCACTCTTTAACACTGTCAGTATCTATTTGTGAGAGCCAGTGGTCCCCATCTTGCTTCATCCATTTCCCCTGTCCTCTGTCAGTCCATCCTAACTTCCTGAGTATGAGTGCTATTTCAGCAATATTACCTGCTTTTAGCAGCAATTAACTCTGTGATGGTGCAGCAACCTATCATATGTGAGTCAAAGGTCACAATGCAGTGTTATGGGCCATGGAAACCATTTGCACAGTGACTATAGCTTTCTTTCCCAGGCACTTTGCAAAAGACAGTTCATGTGCCTTGGAATTGAAAATTGTGATCCTGTCAAGCCATGCTCCATTGGGTCACTAACACTGTTCTGTCACAAAGTCATCTTTGTGACCACTTTGTTCCCCTCTTTGCTCCTGAACAATGGGTCCCAAATGTTATTTCTTTTGGAACTCTTGTTTTGAGACCTAAATGTCAAGAACACTGAATTAGGACTCTAAATCTTTGTCTTTGGTGTAGGTATGTTTCCCCCTACAAATCCCAGCTGCACCTGCAGGGGAAAAGGTTGGGACTTATTTTGTAGGTGGTGTCTGGGGTCTTTGCCAGTACAGCACTGATTTGGGCTGGTGGGGAGGAGAATGGAGCCACAGCTGTTTGTGGCTTTTGCCAGGTCCCCCTGTTTTTAGAAGGTGGGCTCAGCAGAAAAAAACATTTATCCTTGTAGCTGCAAGCTCCATGCTGCCCCTCCAACTGACAAGAACTGCAACAAGTGACGGGCATCTCCTTAGGCAGCAGGGGGCATTTTAATGACTTTTCAGTGGGCTCACAGTTTGTCAGTATGTGCTGCTACGCTGTACCAACTTTGAATTTTGGTACAGTGTACTTGCAGTTGCATGATAAAATACTCTCTGCTCACCTGGGCCTCCCCCTCTGTCTCACCTCAGTTCATGGTGACAGAGAGGAAGCTGGGGCTAGTTTCCATCAGCATTCCACACCTTACACCATATAGACATTATAGACTGGTGTATTTTAAAATCTGCTTACAATGAAACAGCAAGTTTACCCAATGAAAGCTCAAGTATATCATGTGCTAAATTTATCCTGTTCACATACAGTCACTTTTATGTATAAGTTCCACTCACCTACTGTACCTCCCATGAACCATAACACTTTTCATTATCTTTTATTATTGGCTTCTGTCTTCTGCAGTGGAGTTACCAGGATGCAACACAATATGGAAGCATTCTGCAGCAGAGACACTTCAGTAAACAAGGATGTTTCAATGGCAGTTAATCCATTTTGTCAGACAGTAACCTGAGACACTGTATTGCATCCTGGCTTGCTCCACTGTACAGTATGTCTTCAGGGACCAGACAAGAAAAGATATTCAACAGCCCATTCCAACACTGTGGTAGTCCCCTTCCTTAAGGTCCCTGTTTTGTAAGACACCCTCTTCCTTCTGTTAGTTAGTAAATATTTTATATTGTTTCCAAATCTTCAGATGTGCAGTAATGTGTGACCCTTATACTGTGTTTCCACTACTTTACTGAGGGTATACTGGTGATATACCATTGCATTTGGTCAGTTGGGCTGGGATTGCATGAAGGCATTCAATAGTAAATGACATCCGACATCTCTGTACAAACCCTACCCAACCAGGTACTATGCATCATCATTCCAGTCTGGGAATACCTTCTGTTGAATATGCAGCTAAATACATATATTTAGTACTAGGGCTCTGTGAATATCTTTTCCTGAACATTTGGCCAACTATTTGGTATTTGGCAGCCAATATTCAGGTATTTGGATACCTGGTAAAATTTGGTCACCTAGAAAAAAAAAGAAACAGCCCCCCTCCCTCCTTTCCCAGTCCAAAACCAGGTAAAATGAAAACCCTATCCCCACACTATCAACAGCTCAATACCACCCTCCTCCTCTCCCCAGCATGCACAATTTATTATGTGATTTACAGTAAATCTGCCTGATAGGCAAGTGGCTCAACCAACCCACCTCCATGAGTGGCCACCATCTTATTTGAAGTACAGCACTCATTTGCACTTGAAAGATATATAGACAATTTATGTCTCCTCCCCCGGCACATAACTGTACTCCCAACCAGCACCCAAACCCTAATATGAGAACTCAAGAAGGTGACCTGCTCAACCTGCTCTCTGCCCTCTGCGATGGCCGACCACCTTCTCATGAATAAAAGCATTCACATGCTTGCCATAGTAAAACCAACTGATCACATGATCAGCTGCTTTTAGTATAGCAAGCACACAAGCACTTATATTCTTGAGAAGGCTGCCTGCCATGGAGGAGGGTGGGTTGAGCTGGTCACTTTCTCAAGTTGTCATGTTGAGCATTGGGTGCTGAGTTGGAGTAGGATGCTGTGCCATAGTGGGGACATAAATTATATCTTTTTAAGCACAAATGAGGACTTTACATTAAGTAAGATGGTGACCAGTAGTGGAGGCAGGTGGGCTGAGCTAGATAAACTACATGTTCAGTCTCTTCACTTCCATTCTAGGATTGCTTGTAAACCACTTTGAGATATAATGCATATGAAAAGCACTATATAAATGAAGATTCTTCTTCTTCTTCTTCATCTTCATCTTCCTCTTCTTCTTCATCATTATAGTCAAGTAGATAAAGGTTTTAAGCAAGGTATATAACAGGCTGTATCCTTTAAGGAAGACAAAACCTTACATAGTATAGGGTGACTTGGTAAAGCAGGAAAGGGGCTGAAAAATGTAGTAAAATGGCGAAGTAGTTACTGACGAGACCATAAATAGAATGGAACACAGATATGTCAGCCAGCTGTAGGGACTGTGGGTGTGATCATTCCCTGGGCTGTTCTCTGTTGGAAGCTCACTGTCTCATCTGTAGGAGATTTGTGGAGGTCCAAACACAGCTCGTAGCTGCATAGGATGAGTTATCTCTGCAGCATCAACAGTTGAGCTACAGTCAAAAAACAAACACAATCTGCACTCCCTCCCCAGATGCCCAGTAAACCAGAGGGTTGGATGGTCATAAGAAAGGGGAAGGGTGGCAAGTGCAGACAAGCATGTGTCACTCAGGGTCCTTTGATACCAAATGCAAATGGTTTTGCACCACTGTAGAAGGTGGTAGTATCTGACTCCTCAAGAGGGGTCTGTGAGCCATCAGTGAACAAGGAACTGGCTGGGATTATAATGTCCAGCCACAGAAGGGGGATGGGAAGAAGACAGAAGAATCCGGATCATTGGGGTTTCTTTACTAAGAAGGGTGGAGACTATGATGTGTGCATGGAGGGGAAGGGGTTGATTAGATGCCTACTAGGTAAACTGGCCATTTAGGATGTGGACAGAATAGGGAGAATGATTAGCAGGGTAGAAGGGAAACAGGGGTCCTGATACACTTAATTACAAATTCCTTGTAAATCAGAAACTAGAAATATTTCAGCCAAACTTCTAGAAGCTAGGGGAGAGCTTGAAGCACAAGGTGGCTTAACTAGTCTTTTCAGATGTCCTTCTTCTGTGGGGTAAGGGAAGGAAAGGGTGAAAAGACAGGAAATAGAGACTTTCAACAAATGGTTGCATGGGCACTGTCACGAGGAAGGATATCACTTTGTGGGAGACTAGGGGTGTTCTTGGACAGAAGGCTCTTCAAGTGAGATGATCTACACCTGACAAAGGAGGGAACTAGCACACACAGGTGGAAACTGGTTGCCTACCTAGATGGACATTTGTACAGAGTTGAGGGAGGCTGTTGCTGAGGGAACTTTTGCAAAGGGTGGGTTTAAGGGAGGGGAAACCTAGCTATGACTCCCTCAGTCATGGAGACTGGGAAAAGAGAGACTTGGAATGGCACTGTGGGGGATTAAACTTGTTCAGGAGGTGGTGCTATTGGAAGGGGTCACAATAAACCAGTGGGAAATAATAGTAAAAGATGAAAAGAAGTGGGTGAGAGAAAATAGGATGGGGAACACATAAAGAAAGGCAGGTAAGGAGTGTTACCTGGATGGTGGTCTGTCTAAGTGCCAGGAGCTAGGGTAATAGAATTTGCAAGCCCCAGGCAATGGTGGAAAATGCCAAGTTTGAGCTGGTGACCATTACTGAGACTTGAGCTACTGGTAATAACAACTGAGATCTAGCTGTACAAGGATATTTCCTTCAGTGAAAACCTCCTGGGGCATCTGTGACCATGTAAAAGATGGGAAAAAAAACACATGTATCAGGGAGCAGCCTGTTCCTATGTTTAGTTGTAATAAAGCCTCAGTGGGCATAGGAAAAATGAGGCCTCTCACCCACTGATTAACTTTAGACAAATTAATTTATGCACAGATAATTCTGGTAGTCTAAGAACAACAATGCTTCAAAGCAATTACCCCTTTATCAGAATGAATAGCATACCTTACTACATGTGCCTTTTGGTTAATTCTTTCCTTTTTTCTCCTTTCTTTTAACCTGCAAAAATTACCTTCTGTCTTTGATCTTATATTCTTTGCTGCCAGACTGGGCTATTTGAGCTCACTTTGTGTGAGACGGGGTGTCTTCATTATGTATTAGTTGTTGGGAGTGACAAGTGAAAGCACAGTGAGCGCAGTGAGCCAAGGCTGACCGAAAATAATTATAGACCTGAGACAGAAGATACTTTCTGAAGATTAAAAGAAAAGGGAATAAATGAAAGATTAAAAGAACAGGGAAAAAAGGAAAGAATTAACAAAAAGGCAGACCTAATTAGGTATGCTATTCATCCTGACGAAGGGGTCTATTGAATCAAAACATCAGTGTTGTTAGACTGCTAGAATTAGGTGTGCATAAATAAATTTGTTTAAAGTTAACCAGTGGGTAAGTGGCCTCATTTTACTTATCTCCATTGAGGCTGTACCACAGAATACCTTGTACAGGAACAGGAGGGATAGGGGTAAGGGTAAGGGTTAAGAAGTAGACATCTACACTAGGCATGGTAGAGAGGTCAAGGAGGATGAGTCAATCAAAAAGAGGGAAGAGATATACTATTGATCTGGGTGCAGTTAAAGACAGCTTTAGGAAAATGGCAAGCATAGAGGTAATCTATAGACTGCCATGACAAGAGGTTGAGGAAGATAAGGAATTAGGGGAAGAAATTAGGAAGGGGCAGCAAAAGGGGAGATAGTGGTTGTGGGGGATCTGAACCTACCAGACATAGACTGGGATATCTCGGCAGCAAAGAACTTCTGAAGTTAGGTAATGCTTAACACACTACAAAACTTCATACTGATACAGCATGTTAGAAAACCCAAGGAAAGAAACTAATTTGGCATTTACCAACTAAGAGATGGCCAGTAATGTGGTGGTTGGGAACCACTGGAGTCCAGTGACCATAATACTATACAGTTTGAACTGAAACTGGATAATGGCAGACCCTCATCGAATGTTATGGCTCTGGATCTCAGAAAAGCAGATTTTGACCAGATGAGGAAAGAGTAAGAGAAATAATGGAATGTATTGATAAGATGAGGGGGGTAGAGGAAAAGGGGAAAGCATTTAAGAAGCCATTCTCGAGGCAACTAACTCATGCTTGAAGACAAGTCACCAAGGGTAAAAAGTACAACACAGCATTCTGGTTCTCTAAGAAGGTAGGCGATAAGACACAAAAATAGCCTTCTCTAAGCACAAGCAGAATGTACATCAGGGCACACAGGAACATGAAAGAGGAATTATTAGGTAAGCAGAGGATGGGAGAGTAGTAGAGGATGATGAGCAGAAGGCAAATGTTTCAAAGAAGTACTTCTGCTCAGTATTTAGGGTGGAAGACAAAGGACCTCTACTGGAGAATAGAGTGAAGACATCAACAAGGGGGTGCTTGGAGAATTGGCTTTGGAACAGACTGAACCCTTGATCAAGCTATTCGATAGTTTGATACAGTCTAGGGAGATTCAAAGGGACTGGAGGACTGCAGATGTGGTTCTGCTCAGCAAGGGAGGGTATAGGGAGGATTTGTGCATATACAAATCCATCAGTCTTACCTCCATTGTAGGTAAACCAATGGAGATCCTAGTGGGGAAGGAATTAGTCAAGCAGGTGGAGAATTGACTGGAGGACAACAGAAGGTGGTGGTTAACAGGGTCAAATCATGGGACAGAGGGTTCTTAAGTGTGGAGCCGCAGGAATCAGTCCGGGGACCTGTCCTCTTTAATATGTATGTTAGTGACATAGGGGAAGGTATACTGAGCAAGATGGGTTTCTTTGCAGATAACATGAAGATTTGTGGTAGGGTGGGCACTAAAGAGAGGATGATGGGATTTTCAGAGGCACCTGGAAATACTGGAGAGATGGTCAAAAGTATGGCAGTTAGAGATTCAACACCAGGTAGCAGAAGGAAATGTACACACAGATGAGGAACATTTGATAGGAGGGGTTAGGCTGGCCAATACAACTGAGGAATGGGATGTCTAAGTTATTGTAAGCAATTCCCTCAAACTAACCAATCCCTCCTATCCCCTTCTCCTTCTTCCACCTATCCTCTCTGCAACACTACTTCCCATTCTCTATCTCTTCCTTCTAGAAAATCTACTGTTGGTCAATCTGCTTTTTCTTACTGCTTTCCTAAACTTTGGTCCTTGCTTCTCCTTTCTATTCATTCTGCCTCTTCTACCTCTGTAAAGTCTCTTCTTTATGCCTTTTTTATTCTTTCTGCAACTGTCTATAACCATTTCCTCTTTTACTCCTCATTACTTGCTACTGGTTGTCCTATTCTTACTCCTCTTCTCCAGGTTTTCACCTATTCATGCTAGTTCACTACTTTTCCCCTTCTTATATATACAGATTGTTTTATATATATATATATATATATATATATATTGCATTTCATTACTAAATTGCCTCTAATATTTATGATTCTGCTAGTAATTCTATATAATTGAGTTTGACTTCTTGTATTTTTTGTAATTGTTTTGTTTAGCTATCTCCTTCTCCCTTCTCCCCAAGGACACATCTGGAAACGAGCTGTTATAAGCTAAGCTCCGTATGCACTTCCTGGTTAAATTTTTAATTAAATAAATAAGTAAATAGTGTAATAAGGCCTACAGTAAGGCAATAAGAATGCTTATATGCATTGTAAAGGGTTTCCATAGTAGGAGAAAGGAGGAGATATTGCCCTGTGTAGGTCACTGATAAGGCCCCACTGGAATTCCGAGCCTAGTTCTGGAGTCTGTACCTGAGGAAGGATACAGATAGACTGGAGACAGTGCAGAGAAGGATTACCAATATGATTCAATAGCAAAAGGGCAGATCTCATCAGGAGTGGTTAGAGGCTCTGACAATGTACTTGCTGGATGCCAGAAGAGAAAGAGGCAATAGGATAGAAAACAATAAGTTCCAAAGAGGAATAAATAGAGTGGACATTAAAGAAATATTCAACAAAAATGAGGGAACAGAAATGGGGGGTAGTAACAAGGGGGTATGGATGGAAGCTGGACTGAGGAAAGTTCAGGAGCGATGAAAGGAAGTTTTTCTTCACAGAGAGGATGGTTGAGCCATGGAACAGCCTACTGGCAGATGTGGTGGGAGAAGGGACTACAAATGGATTCAAGCACAGCTGGGACAGGGTAATGGAAACTGATAATTCTACCAGGGGGAACGAGAGAGTTGAGAGATTAAAGAAGGGTGGTGGTGGAAACCCCTTCAAGGGCATTGGGCCAGGAGGTGAGGTAAGGATATCTGTATGGGCAGGCTGGATGGACCATTGGTCTTTTTCTGCTGGCAGTTTTAATGTTTCCATTTTTTTTTATATTTTTTTATGTTTCTTTGTTAGGAAGGACTTTTCTTTTTAGTTCTTTTTATCAAAACTGCAAGTCAGAGTTAATTACAAGGTACACTTGTCAAAGAAATGAATACATACAGCAAGTACATTCAGATGCACTCATAGAGTATTTCTAGGCCATTATTTCATACATATAACATTTATTTACAATTCATACAGACAAGATAGCACCTTATAGGGGTGAATGTTGCAATAACCATAAAATTTATTGACCTCCTTCTGAGACTCCATCATCATGTAGGAAAGATGGTGTTAAATTCTGTCTCCTGGTGCCCCATCACCCAGGGGAAAATACTCCTTTCCAGTGTTTGCTTTAAGAGGGGCCATACACATTTGTAGGCCATTGAGTTATTTAGTACCTGGTACTGGATTGCTTCTAATTTGAAACACTATTAGGGTGTTACTTCACTGTGCTATGGTGGGTGACTTTCACAGAGAGGGTGTTGGATAAGTGAAATAGCCTACCCAGCACAGTAGTCAATACGAAACCATTTGCTGGGTTCAAAATGTCTGGGAAGGCAATAAAGGGATTACTACCAGGAGATCATGAATAGGAACGGGGTAGGTAGGTGGGAAGAGGGGGGTGTCATCAAAAAGTAGCTCCAGTTAGGGTTAAAAGGCAGACTGGATAGACTCCAAAGCTTTTTCTGCCTTCAACTTTCTATGCTTCTAAGACCAGTCATACTCAGAGCTATGGAGGTGCCATTGAGCCCAGGTTTAGTAGAAAGCTCAGAAACTGCTAATGGAAGACATGCTTTTTTTTGTGGAGTACAGTGTAACATGTGAGAGTGTTAATGAGGTCCGGCTCCAGTTACACACACCAGTACATCACTTGGGGCTAATGTTCTACTGATGTGAAAAGACCAGGGCAATGGGTTGGGGTGCTCCCTTTCCTTTCTCTCCCCAGAGAGGGGGCACACTGGATGGGTTCCTTCTATTCTCCCAGAACACTGATAAGTCCAGAGGTCAGCAAGGTGGGTGGTGGCCAGAAAGGGTTGACAAAGGGGTACATCCCAGACAGGCTCTGGGAGCAAAAAAATAGAGCAAAAAAAAAACATCAAGTCCAGGGTACAGGCTATAAAATACCCCCAAAAACTGGAGAGTTGCCCCTTGCTGGTCCTATCTCTTCCCAGTAGGAGGGGCAGGATATGGCATGTAACCTTGGGAATTTGGTTTTCCCTGCATGTTCTAGATTTTGCTAGCAAGAAAAACACTGGCAGAAGCCAGGAACAACTGTAAACTCCCCCTCCCCAGCAGAGTAGATACTAATAGACAAAAATCTTCCTTGAGCTGTACACCCTTCTCCCTTCTTCAGGTATTGAGAGAGGCAGGAATAAGGAAACACAGATCATAGCTGAATGTTTTAGACCCTAGATCCATGTCTGTGACATATACTGTAAGTCTCATAACAATGTTTTGAAATAAATGACATTTGGTGTCAGATACTCAGTTACTAAGTGAGGTAGAAAGGGGTTGTAAAGAGATACTTGCAAAGTACTTCACATGTGCCTTGGAAAGGAGACTAAGATTGATACTTAAATGGATTGCAATGCCATTCATATTGCATTGTGGCCTTAGCACCCTCAAGTTGCAGGTTGCTGCCCACCCTAGATTTTATTGTTTATTGTATAGAGGATAATGCCTGATATTTGGCTGCTAACCACATTGTAATCACCTTGAGTGTTTGTAAACCTCGAGAGCGAAGCTCGACAGGTTTATGGTCACCATGACAACTGCAAGAGGTGATTCCAACGCGCTTAACAGCCAAACATCAGGTATTATCTTTTACAGTGTATAGGGAAAGCTCTCAATTTTTGTGGCGGCCATCCCTCGAAATGTGACATGGGTAAGGTGAGCATGGAACGCCACTCCAGAGCAGTGTGAGTTTTTAAATTGAGCGCATGCTAATGTGCACTCCATTCTGCAAAAAGAATGCTGTCAGGTGAGTTTAGTTCTATCTTGTAATCTCACCAATCTGAAATATACAAGCAAGGTTTACAGAATGATGAGATTACAAGATAAAAAAGGGATAGCAGGCAGTGCATACTAAATGCTCCCTTACATAATAAGCATGTAGTAATGTGGGAAGGGCACTCACAATGAAGAAAGCAACTGGACTAGAAACACATGAACAAAGAAAAAAAAGGACATAAAAAGTCTGTAAGTCCATCAAGTCTGTCTTGATGCCCTCCAATGTAGTATTTTATGTATTTCTTTATTGAGAGATTCAGAAGACCTCTGAATCAGAGAATCCTTTACAAATGTTCTAAGTCAAGTAAAAAATGGTACAATACAGACATTCAGTAGTAGTGGTAAGACAATGGTGGTTATAGGCATGCATAGGTTAACAGCCTGTCAACGAGCCTTCTATCTACTGTCTTTAACTCAGCACTCTGTTTTAAGTCCCTTCCCTACTATTGACCCTGCACAAATGTGATTGCCTCAAAGCACCTGTCTTCCCCAGCTTATTCTGTGTACGGTCCTCCCTCACATTGCTTTCTAGTATGGTCCTACTAGATCAGTCCTGCACAGAAAATTACCCTCCCCCTTGACTAGAATTAACAACAAAGCCTCCTCTTGGCTGCCTTAACATACAGGGTGTGAAAGCTTATGTTGTGTCTCTTGTCGCCTGACTTTATATGAAATAATGACAATGCCTCCCCCGGCCTCTTTACCTCCTGCTAAATTTGTTTCTTAAACCCACAGCACTCTCCAAGTACCCTGGGCTGTATTAACTGCAGTATGCTGTACCTCTATTTGAGATAGCTTACAGTTGTAAATAGTCAGACCAATTGCTGTTATTTCTTGTATTTTTTGCCTCTGTACTTGTGCACCCATACATCTGTAACTACCTTTCTGGGTTGTCCTCCTGTCAAGATGTGGAACCTTTGAAAAAGAGCATTTTACTCTTAAGGTTATGTCTGAATGACGAAATAAATAAATAAAAATAAACAGTGGTAAGTAAAATCAGTACAGCAATATACATAAATATAATAAATAATTGAAAAGCACTTAGCATAGAGGCAGTTTAGGCCAGGACAAAACAGACTTGTGAGTAGAAGGTGGTCTGGGAGGTGGGGGGGTGGGAGGAAAGAGGGAAGCAGGGCCGGAGGGCTCATTGTCATAAGGGGATAATAGAAGTGTGCAATGAAAGAGTAGCAGACAGTGCACAATGTGGTTAGGAGGAAGTGTGAGTACAGGAGCAGGAATGTTGAGCACGGAGATATGTACACCAAATTATAAGTCTAATTAGTCATGAGCTAAACTAGCTCACTGATTGGCTGCCATGCCAGTCTGAACTCTCTTAGAGAAGACCGGCATGGCAGCGACACTCAGCTGATCACATGCTGTACGCTAAAAGTGGCAGCTATAAAAACAAAATAAAAGTAAAAATTAAAAAAAAGTTTTACTGCAATTAGACTTATAATTACAATAACAACCTTGAAGCTAATCATTTATTTGGATTAATGACCATTTGAAGGGAGATGGCCCTCACCTATCTCCCCACCCAGTCGTTAATCCCTCGGACATGACTTGCTTCTCAGTTGTTATTGCTTGATTAGTCTTCCTTTCAGTGTTTTCCCTGTCTACTCATTCCTAATAAACCTCTTAAAGATGTCACATTTTGTTTTAAATTCAGCTATAGTCCCAGCATTGATCATATTACTAATTAAACTATCACACCCATCCACCACCTGATCTGTGAAAAAATACCTCCTAATGTCCTTTTTTGAACTCCCTCTGCTTCAAGGTTGAGATTGTGCCCCTGTCAGACAGACTGTTCCTCAACTTGAACAGCTCTGTAAAGGACATATTCTTCTACACCTGTATGTACAAGTATTTGTTGCTATCATATCTCCCATTCATTTCTGCCTCCAGAGAGTACATACAGAGACTTACCAGTATCTACTCATTGGCAAGGATTCCAACCCATCTGTCTCCTTCCTTAAATGTAGGTTTCAGAACTGCACACAGTATTTGATGTATGGTCTAACCAATTACCAGTACAGTGGCAGTATTATTGTAGTTTCCTAATGTGACTGGTGAATAGAGATGCAGCAAAATTGTGAATATTGCCACGCAAAATATTTTACAAAATTCGCACATTCCACAAAATATTTCGTGGGTGCGAATTGTGGTATTTTGCCGGTGAAATGCAGAGTTTTGCCTGCGAACATTAAAATTTCACCCGAGACTAGTGAAATTCTGCCATTTGCAGGCAAAATTTCACATCTCATCAGCGAAATGCTGCATTTCACCAGTGAAATTTCACATCTCACATGAAATATTTTGCAAAATGCATGAATTTTGCGAAACATTTTGTGGAATGAAATTTGTGGATTTTGCCCATTTCTACTGGTGAAGCCCCCTATATATGCATCCTAACATCCTGTTTGCCTGTCATGGAAACATAGACATATACATAGATTGTGCTGGCACAAAAAGACCAAGAGGCCCATCCAATCTGCTTATTTTCCTGCTGAGCTCTATGCCTGGCCTAATGTTTGGTGGGATTTAGAGATCTGATATTCCCAGTGACTGATAGCCATTCCTTCCCCAGTTATCCCTTCCACTCTTCTGCCTGTGGGTCTGTGTCACAGACATGTTCCCCATAAATCGGTCTGCACTGTGCCTGAATAGTCACCTCAATATGTTGCCACCACACAGCTTAGCTCTCACTTGGGGTATCTCTTTTTATATTCAGCTTTTTCTCTGTGGTCTGCTGAGGTGGGCTTATCAGTCCTGTCACTTTGTCCTCCCACTCAGTTTCCTGCTTCAATCTCACCAGGAACCTTGGACCCCCACAGATTGCCCCATGTGGTGGGAAGAGGCATGGGAGGGCTGTCCTCCCCCACCCTGAGATCCATGTATAGTTACTGGGCCAGGACAGGCAGCAGTATGGAGCAGAGGGTCGACAGTCAGATGTCATGGAGCCTGGCAGACTATTTTCCATGTTTTCCTTTTTTTTGACCCATGACAGTATGGAGGATAGATGTGCATGGAGATGTACATGCATTCCAGAACCCTCCATGACCTAAGTACATCTCCTTATGCTTGGTGCTACCACCAGGCATCAACCTATCCACCTGGACAGTTTGTCCCCTACCTCCAGGTTACGCAGGTTTTTTTATTAACCATCTGTTTGCAACAGACTTGAAGGCCTTCCTATAGTCATGGAACATTACAGCCACTACTTGGCCCCTATCCGCTGTCTTTGTAACCCAATCAAAGAAGTTGATCAGATAAGTCTGGCAGGATCTACCTGCTATGAGCCCATGCTGCCTTTTGTTCTGCAACCTATTTGCCTCCAAGAATTCCACTATCTGTTTCTTAATAATGTGCTCCTATCATTCTCTCAAACACCAGCTCAACCTTTTCTTTGACCCCTCTTGCTCTTGCCCTGGCCCTGGCTGGTCTGTCCTTGTTCATTCCTAATCACTTCTCCATCCTCCTCCTTATTACACCCCAGTATCCTGTGTGTCTTCCTGTACACTTTGTTGAAGTGAGCAGTGGGCATGAGGCCATCACTGTCAGTTATTATTTATTGTATGTCCAATGTGACCCTGTTACATTCTATACTGATACACTGTTTCATTGTATATATTGCTTTAGATTGTAAATGTGTGTTGGACTCCTAATTTCCCTACACTATTGCCTGTATACTGCTGTTATTTGCCTTGGTAGTTCATATGTCCCTGTATACTGTTTGTTTACAGTGACTGCACTTTTACATGGAATGTACTTATCTCTCCATTCCCCTCCCCTTGGGTCACACTTGGAAATGAATCTTGGTTCAGTGTACCATAACTTGTTATCAATTTTAGTAGACAGATAGACTAGATAGATAGATAGATAGATAGATAGATAGATAGATCAATAATGATGGTTTCCAACAGCTTGCCTACAATTGAGGCTAGACTAATCAGTTTGTAATTTCATTGGTCATCATTGTCCCCTCTCCTGTGAAACAGCAGCAGCTTTGTTACCATCCAGTCTGCTCGAACCACCCCTGTCTCCCAGGAACAGTCAAACACAGCAACATTTTGAGAGAGAATTTAGCAGAGGATAAATTAAACCCGTGTACTTCACTGCATTAGGAAGAGGTTGTTATACAGTTGTTAATTATCATGCCAGGTCCCTGACATCCTTTGAATATTCCATTCTCATCCTACTGACACAGTGATCTGTACCGTGTATGGATTTATGCTACAGTACCAGTCTGCATTATACTTTACATTTCTTGGTATCGGTTCAATGGTAAATACTAGACAACTACTGCAGCCTGTCTACATCCCTCTTCATACCAAAAATTCTCTCTTCACTATCCACTCTCCCATAGAGATTTGTGTTATCTGCAGATTCCCTTTATGTGTATCCAACCCCCAACATCACTTACATGCATGTTAGAGAGAAATGGTTCTAGGACAGACCCATGAAGCACCCTACTAGTTACATCTTTGACATCAGAGAACATTCTGTTCAGGATCACTCGCTGAGTCTTACCCATCAACCAATGCCCAATCCATCTAGTTAACCCTTCAATATGAAAATAAGCTAGGCACACATACTGTGCAGCAATAGACATACTCACCATCTATGTAGGTACAAAAGAAGTCACTCTTCCTTGTGCAAAACAATCAAAAACAGATAAACTGCTGCAGCAGCAGCTGAGACGCACATCCAGTCACCAACATTTCAAACTATACTTGTTCTTTACCAGTGTGCTGGTGCCATCAGGTGAAAGCCAAATATGTAGCAATCCCAAATAAAAACCAACCTATCTAGTTAAAGGGCACACCCGAAATAGGATCTAATCATAGCCAAAAACAATTCAAGAGCTAAGAAAAATATCATCTATGTAAATACTGTGCATCTACAAAACATGATGGTTACCCTGCAGTGAGACAAATGATAAATGTATGAATAAGTTAATTGAGACAACTGAAAAAAACAGTGGAGCTGTGGTGGAGGGAAAGGTGAATGAGGGAAACCCAAAAGGTAACAATATTACTAAGATGAGGCAGAAGGTGATAAACTGACATAAGCATAGGCGAAAAAGAAAAAAAATCAGAAGGAAGGAAGGAAGGATGGATGGAAGGATGGATGCGTAGATGAATTTGCTGGAAAAGGACCGTATGAAGAGGACAAGTTTAAAAACAGGATTAAAGTACAGTTGATAGTGAGTCTTTCTATTGTTGGACAGTATGTGTGCTCAGCTGCTTTCTACTGACATTGGAGCCTATGCACGAAAGCACAGAAAATGCACCCAGATGCAACATAATGCTGGTGCACAGCTGTGCACCCCAACTGTCCAAATTTCCAAGCGCAATTAACAAATGCACACTGCACAGCCAAAGGCAGAGGTGTGGCCCACAGATACACTCAGTGCCATGTGCAGGGACTGCTGGGCAGGCTGAAAATACATGGAACCACCCCTTGACCACACCATTTATGGACAAGTAAACTACCCTGCGCACACACGGGGAAATGAATACCAAGGTGGATGAGGGAGGAAGAACAGGAGCAGAAGATGGCAGCACTGCACCAGGGGCACCCTACCCACTGCCCTGAGAGCCGTGAAGTTGCTTGGCACATGAAGCACATGGTCACGGCCTCGAATTTCATGGGTGGGCAGGTTGTAGCTATGGGTTTACAACAGGAAGGTCCTGTCAAACTAGTCTCATAGATTTCTTTGACTGGGTAACCAGAGTGGTAGACCAAGTGGGTGCCGTTGATGTGACCTACCTTGACTTCAGCAAAGCTTTCGATACTGTTCCACATGGAAGATTGATTGATAGGCTGGGTAGGCTCGGGGTGGGTCAGAAGTTGGTGAACTGAGTGGCAAACTGGTTGGCAGGCAGAAAAGAGAGAGTGGTGGTAAACGATATACAGTCAGAAGAGATACAAGTCACAAGTGGGGTACCTCAGGGATCAGTCCTGGGGCCAGTCCTCTTCAATATCTTCATCAGTTACATTGCAGATGGATTGGAGGATAAGGTTTGCCTGTTTGCAGATGACACCAACATCTGCAACAGAGTAGATGATCCAGATGGGGTGTGAAGAATGAGAAGAGATCTGCAAAAACTGGCAAAATGGTTTGAAGAGTGGCAACTGGGATGTAATACAAAGAAGTGCAAGATCATGCACATAGGAAAGAGAAACCTTGAAGCCACCTATCGACTGGGAGGGGAGTTGCTGGCAGTCACAAAGGAAGAAAGAGACTTGGGCATCATCATCACCGATAACCTGAAATCATCCAAGCAGACCTCTAAAGCAGTAGGTAAGGCTAGGGGGATGTTAGGGTGTATTAGTAGGGGTATCACAAGTCATAAGAGGGAGGTAATAATCCCTCTTTACAAGACACAGGTTAGGCCCCATCTGGAGTACTGTGTGCAGTACTGGAGGCCACACCTTCACAGGGACATTAACCAAATGGAGGCAGTCCAGAGAAGGGCAACCAAAATGGTGCAGGGAATGCATCAGAAGACATATGAGGACAGATTAACAGGACTCAATATGTATACCCTTGAGCAAAGGAGGGAGAGAGGTGATATGATCGAAACATTCAAACACCTTAAGGGCATTAACAAGGTGAAAGAGTCTAACATGTTTCAATATAAGAAAAATAGCAGGACAAGAGGACACAGCATGAGACTAGAGGGAGGCTGATTAAGGGAGAAGGTGAGGAAATTCTTTTTCTCAAAAAGGGTGGTGGATGCATGGACCGGCCTACCTCAGGAAGTGGTGGCTTTGAATACAGTGCAGGGCCTCAAACAGGCATGGGATAGACATAAGGGAAGAATACAGATGAGTATGAATAGATAGGCTACTGACAGAGCAAAGGCCAAAGGCACATTTATAAGGTAGAAAAAGAAATGGGATGACTGGATGGGCCTTGCAGTCCTTATCTGTCATCAAATTCTAAGATGAAGCATGTGGCCGCACATTTGTCAGCATGGCTCAGTACACAAGGGGTAGTAGGAGGTGATCCTGGCAGTGACTGGACAGCACAATCATTGTGACACAACATCCACAGACCCTGGCTGGCCTGCTAGGGTACACTGCATGGTCTATGTGGTACCTCTCTTTGCATTACCTGGCTAACATCTATGCTCCAGGACACCAATGGCATACATACAATGATTATGTAAATGTCCCGACACACAGCATGTGATGACAACCCACAGCCAGTAAATCATACTGATGTGGACTACTGAGTGTGAGTCTGTCACCTTGGCCCATTCCTTAATGAGTGACCATATTGGCCCTGGTGGCAACACACCAGGTGGGCCCCCTCTACCACAGTACAACCCTGGGCAGTCCACACCTGTGCACAGTCACAGTAACACACACAAGGCTACTGTCCCTCTGCATAACCACCCACACTCATGGACACAGATAGTAACACAACAAAGCCACAGGACTGGACACACATGCCCCCTAATGAGCACTAAGAAGTACCAGACTCATCACTGTGCCCTGATGGTGTACCCTCTATCTTCGGAATGCACAATGAACAAGGGTGTGGCATGCCACATGGCCAGACAGTGACTCAAGTCCACAGCATTGCAGGTCCTCCACCTCCTTCTCACCCTGTGGGGCATCGTCATGACATTGTGGCATGGGTAGCCATTTGTGAACAACCATGTTATGTAACATGGTGAATGCAGTGATCACTCTGCAGGCCTTCTTGGGTGCCAACATTATCATGTCACCAGTGTGATCCAGACAACAGAACCTCACCTTCAGCACCCCAATGGTCCACTGCAAAAAGGCATAGGTCTTCCTGTGTGCCTCGTTGTATGCCTCCTCTTCCACACCATCTGCTGCCAGGAATGGTGTCACCAGATATGGACATACAGGGTATGAGCTGTCACCTTGGCAGAGGGTGCAGAACAGACATGTTAATGTGCTGTTGCACTATGCCAATCAGTGCCACACATGCTACATAGCCATACTTACCCAGAAGCCATCCATCACCACCACATGTTTTGAGGTGGGCAGATAGCCTGGATCCATTGAATATATTGGTGTCATGACACAACCCAGGCTAACTTGCCCACACATTAGTGATAATGTCATCTGCATCACTTACAACCTGGCAGTTGATGCTGTGGAAACTCTTTCTGTAAGCCTCTTTGTCCACTCTCGGTGTTAGGATTGCCACATGGGTACACTCTATCACACCTAATAAATTAGACATGCCATGCATGGCATGGAATGCCATTTTTATGGCACAGATCTCTGCCACAGACAAGAGGAATGCTATGTGGTCCTGCACATGCTGGAGTAGGGCATCCATGACCTGAAGCAGGGTCCTGTACATGTAAGACTGGCCAACACCAGTGATATCTCCAGCAACCCTCTGGAAGGACCCTGTTGCATAGTATGACAAGGCACATGGCACTTTCATTTACACAGACGTGGCCTGTGACCTCCCTGTCCTAGATGCCAGCTGTGACTGGAGCATGTTGCAGAGCCACAATATTGTTATGTGGTCCAGGCAGAGCTGTTTGAAGCAAAGTGTATCATGAAGATCCCCCACATGCAGCCATGGCCTGAATATCTGGGGCCTGGGGCATCTCCTCATACGTCTTTCCCTCTTCCATTCACCCTCCAACAGAAGATTCATTAGCAGTCTGGGTCACATTCTGTGGACCCCTGTGTGGATGCAGTACTTTGTGTAAGCAACACAACACCTCACTCTTCACACAGCTCTATACCATGTATCACTGTGGTGGCCACAGCTGCGGATCCCCCATAAATGGGCAGTGACCCAGCCCACCCGCAGGGTCACACACATCTGTGGGTGTCACCAGCAGCTGTACAATTCTGGTGTCCAAAATGGCAGAGGCTGCAGCAGAATGAACCAGAACAGAGAGTGGGGTGTTGTGGGGTGTACACTCGTAAGCTGTGGAGAGTATCCTCCACAGGATATCAAGACCAGTTGAATGGAGGCCAAATGTGGCAGATGACAGAAACCGGCTGAGGTAAGTGGCATTATGTAATTAATGCCTGTCTGCTATGGTTCTGTCTATGCCTCACAATTCCTTTCTATATGTAGTAAACAGGGAGTGTACACCTGTACCATATTGCACACCCTATATTAGTGGTAGTGTGTCCCTTTCCATCCAGGGTACCCCTATATCCTTTGACCTCTGTGGTGCAAAATCTGTTTGTCTGTATGTCTCCTTGGTGCTGTGCTCTGCAGATAATGTGGCACCCTCCCTTTTTGTTTCTGCAGGACTACCATGAACGTCCAGCAGCCAGATGGGGTGGCATTGGTGGTGGTGGCCAGGAGGACTCCAAGGACACATGTTATAAGGATGAGGTTGTGGAACATTGAGGAGCCCTCCAAGATATGTACTGCAGGTGTAAGTGTTGAATGTATGTGCATGCTGTGCACAGCATTGGCCCGCCATGTGCAGACCACTAATGGCTGTCCTCTTTGTCCTCTTTTAGAGGGGTATCATGGCCCAGTAAGGAGAATGCTATTGATGTACCAGGAATACACTAACACCATCCCAAGGGGTCAATCAAGGATTCTGATGACCCTGAGAACTCGGGGGATGGGGGTTGTGTTGCAGGAATTGGGCTGCCCATTGGGCTTGTTTGTACATTTTGTTAATAATGATAGTTTTGATACATACACTAGTGTTGTCCTCATTTTGGGTAGGGGTGAATTTCCACCATCTGAGTCTGTAGGCAGGGGGAGGAGGGCTGTGGGTACTTTCACTATACACCTCTGCTGTGAGCCCTATGCATGAGTTGCTGCTTGTCAGGGACATGCCTGAGTGTGCTGCAGGGCATACTCTGTCCCTGCATCCATCCTGCATGTCTCCACTGTTCCCACTTCAGTGTCATGCATTGCTGTTCTATACAGCGGGTCAGCTGTTCAGGACATGGTGTAACAACATGGCCTTCCACAATGTTTGGCATGTGTATCAGCTGCCTGCTATGCCTCTATTCTGTGTCCACCCATGGTCCATACACCTTGTACTGGCAGCTGTGTCCTTGATCTGGGGGGGGGGTCAGTGCTACCTTTGCAACATGCCTTGCTCAACATGGTACACAGGTCTCATGTATGCTACATATCCTGCACCCTATCTTGTATGTAGGTTGCCCAGCTGTCATCAGGCCTTGCTGTTTGCTCTTGTAGCCTAACACACATGCCATACACATTTTACAGTGATGTATGCTTCCCTACTACACTGATGGTGCTGGACATATGAGCCGGGGGGGGCTACCACAGGGTTGTATGGTTGTAGTCCTGCCAACCTTCTCTGCATTCCAGGGGTGCTGTACATGCACATGGCAATGGGGGTAGCCAACACCACCCCTCACTCATGGGTCCAGGTAACTGTCTGGACTACACACATGGCCTCAACAGCCTTTGTGGTGCTCCTCAGTGTGTTGTAGTGGCTGGTGTGCCATATTGTGGTTTTCATATTTGGTGTCAGTCACTGTCACTTATCATATATCATGCCATATGTTATGCACATTCCCTGCTGCCAGTGTATATTCTGTCCACCATTGGGTGTTCTGACAGGGGTGCCCTGCATCCTGTGTACTATGGTGTCTCCACACTATGGGTTCTGTCTTGTCCTGTGCCTGTGGGACCATGCACAATGGCCATTCCATACTGTACCTTGTGTACCTGTGTGGAGGAAGGAGAAGGTGATGCTACCCTGTATAGATTGCTGGTAAGACCGCTCCTTGAGTACTGTGTCTAGTTCTGGAGACCACACCTCAGGAAGGACACAGACAGAGTGGAGGCAGTCCAAAGGAGGCCACCAAAATGATGCAGAGTCTGCATCAAAAACCCTACAAGGACAGGTTAAAAGAGCTAAACATATACACCCTGGAAGAGAGGAGGGAGAGGGAGGATATGCTAGAGACCTTTAGATACCCACCAGGGGTTAATAAGGTGCAGTAGGGGATTATTTTTCAGAGAAAAAAGATGCTCTAGAACAAAGGAGCATGCTATGAAGCTGGAGGGGGGTAATTTCAGGAGGAATGAGAGAAAGTATTTAATCACGGAAAGGACAGTGGATCTCTTGAACAGCTTTCTGGCAGAGCTAGTGGGGATGAAAACAGTGGAGGGGTTCGAACATTCCTGGGATGGATACAAGGGAATTGTAAGGATAAGGAAGAGAGGGGAAATTGAAGGTGGGAGAAAAGGGGGTGAAGAAATGGTGCCATAGATCAAATGAGGTCTGCAGCAATATAAAATAGAAAAACAAAAATTGGCAGACTGGGTGGGCCCTCTGGCCCTCATCTGCCATCACATTCTATGTTTCCATGTTTCTACCAGTCTATGTAGTGGTAGTAATAGTAAATCTTTTTTATTCATAAAGAATAAGGGAAGCATTCAATTGAGCATAACTCATTTACACTGAAGTCCCAATATCAGAAAGACAAACTACATCAAACAACAGTTACAAAGGACATGGCAATCGACTTAATCACACAACAATGTAAAGTGTGATATGCAACTGCCTACATCTGCCCTCCATATTGTGTTTTCCTACAGTATGTGTGCTGGGCCACATGCCTGGATGATATTGTGTACCTCATGCATGCACATGCTGTGCTGTGTATCTGCTGCTATGCGTCCATGCTCCCAAGTGTGTGCATACAGTGGCCAGCATATTGCTATGTGTCTGGCTTGTTTGCGCAGCACTACATGCACTTTGTGCATGCTGCCTAGCCATGGCATGTGTGGTATATTGTTGTATATCACTATGCGCAGCTGCTGCATGCTGCACAACTGTGGCCCTCAGTCCATGCATAGGCCCAGTTGCCCTTAATGCTGTGAGCACCATACAATATGTGAACTCTGAATGGCCTCCTTGCTTGGTTTCTAGTTAGCTCTTCCAATTGTCCTGGTTCTCCTATGTGGCACTAAACCAAAGTTCTTACTGAAATTCAGGAGCAGGATGTCCACTGCCTAGCCTCTGGCAATGATTTGTGTCATCAAATAAAAAAAAAATATAATCAAGTTGGTTTGACATAACCTGCATCTCATAAACCAATGTTGGTTCTTGTCCAGAAGCCAATTTTCTCCAAGGAATACAATTATCTGTTCCTTTATAAGTGCCTCTAGTAGCTTGCCTAATACAGATGTCAGGCTCACAGACCTATAATTTCCCAGATTCTCCCTGTTCCCACTCTTTGCAGTGGGTTCACATTGGTACTATGCCTATTGCTAGTGATTCATTAAATAGGTCTGCAGAGGAGCTGCTTGGACCTGACTTGTCTCCCTCAGTTCCCTCGGGTGCATCCATGCCATCTACAGGGCTTATTTCCATTTAAGTCCTGCAGAGCCATTACTAGTCTTTCTTGAGACATACAGTATGTCCCATCTCTAACTTGTGACTACAGGTATCTCCAGATGTTATCATGCTGTCAGTGATAGGGTTGGATATGACCCTGTTCCATTTTTTATGCAGACAGGGTTAAAAGCAAGGATCTATTTTGTCCTCTCCTATTTCTGTCACTTGTCTGTCCCTAGCCTGTCTGACTGAGCAATCACATTTTCTTGTAGCACCTAGGAATTGGCCACTCCAATAGTCCCACAATTCCCCCCAGCTCCCTTGCTCCCTTGCCACACTTGTTGCTTCCATTCTTTCTTTCTCCCCTTGCTTCTCTGTGGTAACAAAAAATATAAACCTTTATTTGAAACTGAGATTTATTGGTTTGCAAATGTATGTAATTATATTGTTGAAATGACTGCAGAAAGTCATTTGGATTTATTAGAAAAGATATCAGTCTATAACACACTATAAGCTTGTTTACAGAACTGTCAACAGGAGACCAGCCCTGGGACAAAATGTTCCATTTTGATGCACCTGCAGGCTGGCTCAGGAAAGAAACAGACACATTTCTGGGACATTTTGTGAGAAACAGGAGACTGGTTTACATCAATGGGATGCACAAATTAAACTGTCAGAAAAAGACATAACAAGAGAGCAGTATTTTTGCCTGGTGTTAGAGAAAGATGAATATTTTAAAGACAGACTCAGACGTAGGACTTTGACTGAAATGCTTATATAAAGAGCTATCCTGCACATTTTTTTATTTTTTTAATATTATTTTTATTGATAATAATGACATGCTACTTGCAAATTTTATAACCTCTCCTGGTTTGCCTATGCTTCCTGACCTATGCCTGTATGACACTATAGAGTGGCCCTGTAGTTTCCACTGTAAACACAGAACTGAAGTACTTATTTAATATGTTAACTTTCCCTTCATCTTGCTCAACAATGTATCCATCTTTCTTCATCCTATCTATGATACTCTTGTTTGTGGGAAGCATTGCCTTTTGAGGGCTGGGAGTTGTTAAAAGACTTTAAAAAGTCTTTTTAAAGAAAAAAAGAAACTGCCATGCAAAACTGGGTGATGGAAATGCTTCACCCAGCTATTCATAGTGTGATGTTTCCAACTTTCCAACTTTGCCAGCAAAGTTTTTAGCCTCTACATCTCTTGCCCACTCACAAAGATCACATATAATTCATGTAAGTCTTTGTGTCATTTGACCGCTATTAGGATATCTTTGGGCAGGCAGGCAGTACTGCAGGTAACACTCAAATGTTGTATACAATTTTCTAGCTTCTTTCTAGTAGATTTACTATTCAGTGCCCACAAGAAGCCTTCTGGTTAATGCAAATCAGCCTTAAAAAAGAACTGACAATTCCTTAACCCACAAGTCAAGGTCTGTGAAGAAGGCTTCCGTGTTAAATCATGCAGTTTGCATGTCATAGTATTTGCCTTGAAAGAAATCATAAGGCCTTAAGTAAGAAAGCTAAACTATACTACATATAACTTTAACTGCAATAAACCAACAAGCTACTTATTATTAAGACCATCATTCTATCAAATTAGTGCTGGTATTTTAAAAAATGCACAATGATAACCTCCCTTTTCTGGACATTTTGTAATGCTGTATCTGTAGGCAATTACCATAAACAGAATACAAATAATATGTCTGCCATGTTTCATATTCTGTGAATTGCTGGATATTTTTCAAAGTGGTATTTTTATTTCTGGAACATGTACTATTTTCCCTCTTCCTTCTTTGATCTGTGTCCCCGCACTTGGATTGTACCTGCAAAATAGCCTTAGATGAGTTTGCCAATGCTGGTCAGCATATTACAAATAAAAAAAAAATGTGGTATGAACAATTATTTTCAGGAGGTGCCTAAACATTGTGCTAAAGCTTTTCCTTTCAATGTATATAAAAAAAACACCAAAACAAAAAAAACAGCACTATTAATATTACAATGCTTGTGCTCTGGGTCTGTTCTGATGGCGCAGCAGTAGTGCGTTGCACTCCCATGTGGGCAACCCTGGTTTGGGAGCCAGCTCATGTCCCCATGATCATGTGGCCTCAGATCAGGGATGCTGCTGGTAGCTGTGTTTCCTGATTGGGGGAGAGAGTACTGCAGTGATCACTCTGGTGGGCCAAGAAGATAGAGAGGAGGCCACTGCCACTAAAGACATTATGAGGGAGGTATTGTAATAACTGAGGATGGCGGAGAGGGGGAGAGAAACATGAACAAATCAATCCTCAAGCCATCTTAATGATCACCACCAGTATTCGAAAGGCAGTGATGCTGGAGTTTGGAGGATGCTGGTGCATGTGTAAGGTGATTAAGAGTAGTGGATGGGGGATGCAAAAAATACTAGTGTACTACAATGATACACAGGCTCTTGATGCATGAGCTGTGTAACATATGAAGACATGGCAAGTAAACATACTGTAAGAAATGTTGACTTTTTGCAGAATTTCTGAATTCATAGATAGGCTCCAAGTGCATGTTTTGGGCAGATGTATAATGCAAAATTTAGGTTTCATCAGGAAAACGCTAGATTCCTAAACAGACAAAGAGGAGGGGTTATATAGCTATTAGAGTGAGTAAACTTTACACCAAGCTACCAGACCCCGGAGCAGTGGTTGGCAGTTGAAATAGTCAGTTACAATTCAATGCAGTTGCAATCAGTTGCAAATGCAGTGGATTGCAGTCATAAAATAGTGGAGTTGAAATCCACTGCATCTGACGATTCTGTGACCCATCCAGGTTTGTTTTTGTGGTGCAGTGCAGTGTGTTTTCTCTTTTTTTTTTCCTGGGGGGGGAGAAGGGGAGCCAGGGGGGCCATGAATATCTAACAGTCCTCAGTTGCTGGCACCAAGCCTTAGAGCCAATAAAATGCACCCCGGCTCCTGGACATGAAGCATCCACCAATTAGGAGACCTAGAAGGAGGAGCCAGGAGCTTGACAGTGTCTGTGACTGACTGCATGAGGTGGCGGAGAGAGCGTGCCTAGGTTGGAGAGGAGACTGTCAGGAGAGGAGGCATCTGTGTTGTGTGGGCAACAGAGTGAGTAGCATTTTTCTGCAAGGTTGAAGTTTGGAGGTTGGGCCATTAATTTAAAAATAAGTTAACTGTGTCCACTTTCCTGATGTGTCCCATGCCCAGAGAGAGACTAGTGTGTGGCTGTGCAGGTCTCACTTAGTCATCCAGCAAAGCCAGGCAGCAATCATGTGAAGGTGGCAAGTCAGTGGTCTGGTCATGGTCGGGATCAACCCATGACCCTGTCAGCTGGGCCCATCAAGTGACTCTCACTCAGTCTTGGTCAGGTCTTCAGAGTCGGCGAGGAGGAGGAGTGGTAGGTGCACTAGTTCCAATGCGTGGAGTACGGAGTGGGGACATGGGTCTGGGTTAGGGACTGACTATGTGAGTTACGAACATACGAACATACGAAATTTGCCAGCAGATAAAGGCCTAGAGGTCTATCAAGTCTGCTCGAATGTGCAGCTAGCACCCCTTATTCTGCAGCTGCCCCTCCCTTCCACCCTTCCCCTTCATTAACCCTCCCCCTTGTCCTGTCCCATCCTCGTTTGAAGCAGTCCACTGTTCTACTGCATACCACTTCTGCAGGTAATGCATTCCACCCAGCCACCAACCTCTCTGTAAAAAGTGTCTCCTCATCTCCTCCTGAACCTTCCTCGCTCCAGTCTCATATCATGGCCCCTGGTGGCCCTCCCCTCCCTACTTTGAACAGCCCTCTGTACCTGTCTTGTTTATTCCTTTCATGTATTTAAAGGTTTCAATCATGCCCCCCTGTCTCTCCTCTCCTCCAGTGAGTACATGTTCAACTCCTTCAACCTCCTCTCTTATGATAAGTCCCCAGACCCTTGATCATCTTTGTCGCCTGCGCTGCACTCCTCCAGTAACTTAATGTCCCTTTTCAGTCACGGACGCCAGAACTGCCGCAGTACTCCAGGTGTGGTCTAACTAATGACCTATACAGTGGCAGAATCACCTCCTCCCTCCTTGAGGATATACCCCTTGCAATACAACCCAGCATTTTGTTGGCCTTTGCAGCTGCCTTCCTACACTGTGCCGAGTTGTTCATTGACCCTGTGATGAGCACACCCAGATCCTTCTCCTCCTCTGTCTGGGCTAGCTGCACTCCCCCTAGCTGGTAAGTCCTCCTTGGGTTCTTCATCCCAAAATGCATCACCTTGCACTTTTGGCATTAAAGCCTAGTTGCCAGGTGTCTGACCAGGTTTCAAGCTTTGCCAGATCATCCTGCAACCCTGCCATCCCCCTAGGTCATCCACCACCGCGCCAACCTTGGTATCATCAGCAAACAGACTGATCTTGCTCTTGATGTCCCATGATATGTCTGCAATGAATATCCCAAACAACACTGGTCCCAACACCGAGCCCTGTGGGACACCACTCATCACTGCCCTTGGGTGTGAGAGCTCCCCACCCACCACCACCCTTCTGTTGCCTTCCCTGCAGCCAGTTTCCTACCCATCTCACCAGCATTGCACCTGCCCCTGTGCCTACTAACTTCCTTCCCAGCCTTCCATATGGCACTGAGTCGAATGCCTTACTGAAGTCCAGATACAGGACATCCACTGCATGTCCCCCGTCCAGTTGCCTAGTTACCCAGTCATAGAACCCGACCAGGTTGGTTTGGCAGGATCGGCCACGTATGAAGCCATGCTGTTTGCTGTCCTGTAGTCCTTTGGCCTCTAAGAAGGCCACCAGCCTCTCCTTCAGGATAGTCTCCATTAGCTTACCCACGATGGATGTGAGGCTCACTGGTCTGTAGTTTCCCGGTTCATCCTTGGGGCCACTCTTGTGGAGGGCACCACATGAGCCATCCTCCGTCCTGAGGTACACACCTCGAATGTAGTGAGGCATTAAATAGGTCTGCCTAAAGGTCCTGCAAGGACCTCTGCCAGCTCCTTCAGTACCCTGGGGTGGATGCCATCTGGGCCTGGTGCCTTGCACCCTCAGTGCCTTCAAACCTCTCGAACTCTGTCCTCCCATGATTTCCCCATCTGTCACCACTTCCCCCCGCCTGCCATTTCACCCATCTTGGTGTCACCCCCTCTTCTCTTTAGTAAATACTGAGCAAGTACTCATTTCAGTGCTTCCGCTTATCATACCCTGCTTCCACAACCCCCTCCTTCCTAATCCTTACTATGTGGTCCTTACAGCTCCTTTTCTCCCTGATGTACTTAAAAGTCCTTCTCCCCTTCTTAATGCCTTGTGCCAGCCTGAGTTCGTAGATCTTTGGCTCCTTACTGCCCTTGTCACCTCCTTCGATTCTGTCAAGTACTCTCTCTCCTCCCCTCCTGTTTTCTTGTATTTCCTAAAGGCAACTCTTTTCCTCCTTACCTTTTCCATGACCTCCTTGCTCCAACCAGCTCGGTTTCTTAGCTCTAGCCTTCTTGCTCTGGGCTTTGCAGCAGGTTTTGTTTTGCCTCCATATCCCCAACTTTATGAGCTCCCATCTCTGGTTAGTATCCATACTAGATTGAATTCTGCCAGGTACCCTTTTACCACTTCCCCCATCCTCCCAAAGTCAGCCCTCCTAGAAGTCCAGCACTCTTGTGCCAGATTCCACTCCTTCCTTGCCCATATCAATGTGAGCCATACTGGTGGTCACTCCTGACAGTGGTTCCTCCACCATGTAAGTTCTCTCAAAAGTCCCCATTTGCCAGCACAAGGTCAGAGGTATTACCTAACCTGGTTGGTTCACTGACCATTTACTGGCAGGAAAGCTGTCCTGGAAGGCATCCAGCAATACCTGCTCCCTTCTGTTCCTAGTTGTTGGGGTGCTCAGTCCACTTCTGGCATGTTGATCCCCACAATCACCACCCTTCTCTCAGGTCCTCCTGATCTGTCCCGCTAGTTTCCTGTCTAACTCCTCCATCTGAGATGGTGGCCTGTACACCCACTCCCATTCTAAGACTCCTATTGGAGATCCTGGATTTGCACCCAAAGTGACTCTGTACTGCCCTCCTCCTCTTCCTCCCTTACACACTTCAGTCCTTCCTTCACATATGCCACCCCTCCTTTCCCAGTCACCCTGTCCCTACGAAATAACCTGTACCTGGTACAGACAGGTCCCAATCATTATATTGGGTGGCCCATGTTTCCGTGATGGCTGCAATGTCCACCTCTCCCTCTGCCATGAGAACCTGCAACTCTGCAGTTTTCCTCCCAAGGCTCCTAGCATTAAGGGTAACCACCTTCCACCCTTTTCCCTCCTCCCATCCTGCCCTCCTTTCCTAGCATCACCAATAGTACTTGCCATTTGTCCTTTGTCACTGTTAAGGGGGTAAGCTCATATGATTTCCCAACCTGTGGTCCTGCATATCTCTTCCCCAACTGCCACCCCACTCTAGTTTAAACTCCAAACTTCCTCTATATATTCTTCCATCCTCTGCTTCAACACTTTCTTCCTTCCTCACTCAAGTGTAGTCTGTCCTTGGCATAGAGACTACTGTCCTCCCAGGTCCCTCCCACCCCCAACAGCCCATACCCTTTAGCACAACACCAGGTTCTTAGCCATCTGTTTAAATTCCTCTATTCTCAGCTTTCTTGTTTAGCCTTGCCTTTGGCACGGAAAGTATCTCGGAAAAAGTTACTGATCTTCCTGCCCCTCACATAATTATGCTAGTTCCTCAAACCTCCTCTGGACTATATCCACTGTCTTGTCAGCCAGGTCCGTTTGTCCCAAGATGTATAATTCTAAATGAGGCTTGTCCTCACCCCTTCTAGCATATTTCCCCAGAACAGACTGTTCCACCTCTTTCCGCTGTCATTCTTGGCAAGCCTCCACCCAAATGCATATTATGCCTCTCCGCCTTGCTACCCCACCTAACTCCTCTTAGTATTGAGTCCCCCAGCACTAAGATTCCACCCCTCTTACTCCCTGCTTGCTTCCTTTCATCTCCTCCTCATTTCCAGCTCCTCTTCTTCCTCCTGCACAATTATGCCCTTTACCCCTGTTGCAGTTCTCCCAGCAGAACTTCCCCCGCTCAGTTTGGTCCAAGGCATTTATCAATTACTCCTCTAATTTCATCACTTCCCTCCTCCACCTTCTTCCTCTCTAGCAGTGCAAACTATTTTCTGAAAGATCCTTCACAAATGCCTGCCCTCTCTGCATAGTAACCTGTACTCTCCTTTTCCACTCCTGACTTTTGCCACTTCTTGCCTCCCTCACAAGTCCCTATTGCCTCCCTTCCATTTGACTTTGTCTCCTGCCCTGGTTTCCCCAACAATCGTTCTTCTTCCTGGCCTGGGCCCTTTGTCTCTACTTCCCTTCTTCTGAGCCTCTCCTCACCACTGTTGGCTTAAATTGCCCTCCTCATCTCCCTTCCTCCTCCTCCCTCCAGTATTGGGCTAAACCCACCCCAATCTGCCTTGCCTGTCTTAGTTCCTCCTGCAGACCCTCAATCTCCTTTTTAAGTTTTTCTATGTGATTGCACACTAAACATCCTCCCACTCTCCAGGCAATGTTTAGAAAGATTGGTGCACCGCAGTTGCAGCCAACCACTCCTACCCATTGCTGTCGTTGCTCACCAGCGACCCCCCACCCTTCCAGATGCAGGATACCAAACACTCCCCCAAGTCCCCACTCTTCCCCCTCTATCAGTGCAAAACATTCTTTATGTCCCTTACCTCCTTTGTTGCACACGTTTAGATATGTTGAGCAACTGCTTTGTATATTCCTATCCACACTCAAAAATACTTTAAGTAGCCATTGCACACCTTCTTTAACTCCTACTCCCCCTTTACCCAATGCAATAACTATGTGAAGTAGTAATAATGAAAGCGCCTTAGATTTGCATTTACTTCCTTCCACTGAGAGAGCCGTCACCTCTTCACTTGCTGCAGTTCCCTTTCCTGGATGTCTGCTTCTGTTATGACAGGTGCAAATCCTTTGCCTGTTTGAGGAAGTGATGTCAGAACCCCTAGTGATGTCAGAACCCCTAGTACAAAGTTGAGAGGAGGGAGCACACAGCTCCAAAAAAACACTGGCACCACCACCAAGTAGAGAAGCAGCTACATCCTGAGCCATGGAGACACCCACTGACGCTGACTGAATCATCACCCGACACCTGACCGAACTGGCAACAGGCTACTACAGTGAACAAGGTACTGTATGAGATGTATATGCAAGGCCCACCAGGGTTGGGAAGTGGGCAATAGGAAGGAGGAAGAGGATGGTCTCTCACAGACTACTCAATCTGTCTGTGTGTCTGCTGCATGCTGGGCTGGCTTGTCTGGCTGGTTGAGGGCCTGGGGGCTGTGGGGCCAAACTTGAAAAGCCAAGGCAATCGATCATCATCGATCTAAGGCTGGTGGCCCAGCTTGGATCTCTCTCTGACTGAGGTGGCATTGTGAGTAAGTCAGACCCCCCACGAGGTCATAAAGCAGGCCAGGAGCAGGTGGTTGGTTGGTGAGTTCCCGGACCCATAGGAGGCCGGAAAGCAGAGCATGGTTGGTCGGGTCTAATGGACAAAATGTTTGTTGTTTGCCACTGTAGGAATTGGATAGACTAAATATTAAAGTCCTCATGGCAAGATGAACAAAATTTTAAAAAACACATTAGCGTACGTGCTGAAAGCCAAAACAAGTTCAGAAACTATGTCAGAAAATGTTTTTTTAATATGCATGAGTTTATTTTAGCTTTAAATTTAAACTATGGATACATCTCAGTTCTAGCATACCATACATGAGTTATTTCTAGGGGTCCTCCCTTAAACTATTTTTAGTCTCACAGATTCTATGACAACTAGTAAACTAACATATATTGATAGTTAGCTCTGTTTGCAAAAGGGTACCTTCTAGCTTCTGTGTGGTGTTTAGGAGGCCCTACCTATACTGTATTTTAGACTCACAGTTCTTTTTCTAAGTAACTAGTATTACTGCTGCTTATTTTTCTCTACTGTATACTGATTTACTGCTCTGTTTCAACTTGTTACTTTCAGGGACTTAGTATATTTTGTTTTGACTGGTTATTGTGCTTTATTGGGTCCCTACTGTGTACAGATTTGTTTCACTGCACTCTGTATTTCCATTTTAAAGAGCAGCCAGCTTCTTAGCTGCTGTTGACTAGTTGCTGCTCCCTCCAACATATGCGATACCTCACCTGCCCCAGACTTGAGGGGCATAAATAATTCCTTTTGTTTCTGCCCGTTTATGAAGTTATAACGCTGCTAAATCCCAAATGCTAAAAACGGAGCTGCTTCCTGACCGTAACCCACCAACATGCACCCACATAGGCACATGTAGCCCCGTCTTGTGATGTCAGAGAGAGGCTGTGATAAGTACACCTATTGATTTCAAGGAAGGGACTTTTCCGTACATTTTATTAAGCTTTATAGTCAAAATATTTATTAAAAAAAGATACAAAGTTAAAAAAGTATGACAAACTACTACAAAATAAAATTCAACGATGGTGAAAGTTGAAAAAATTGGTTGGATTTTCTTCAGTTAGTTGAAGTCAGAAATTTCAAACTAGCAGAAAAAATCAGTCATAATGTGTGGTCAGACAGTTATAGTTGGTTTTTCAACTGACGCCTGGGTCTACAAGCTACTCTGATCTGATTCAGGAGCAACCACTGCAGCATTCTATGGCATCTTCAGTTCCCACTTCTTCTAACAAGCAGTGATTCTTAGCAGTTGTATATAGCAACACCAGCTGAAGAATTTCTTGATTTTTGTACTGATATAGTAAGAGCACTTTAAGTAAGAGAGGACTCTGGGTGCATAACATCCACCCCTCTGCTCTACAGTAAGTGCAGGTATGAATATGTATACTGATAAACACTAACTTAAAAGTTTCCCTCTCTAGTGATCCCTAGATGTGGCAGTGACAATGCTGGAGAGGAAATTTGTACTAATGACAAAATTATTTTACTTTTCAAATGTTAGACTTGAGATAATTTGCTTACACCCATGCAATACATTTTAACTAGAGTTAGAATCCACTGGTTTGGAAGCACTATGAGCATGGTAGGAGTAAATGCCACATTTTGGGTGCATTAAGCCTTAGTCCATTTGTGCAATAGTAATAAAATACAAACACATAGCAAATGTAATACCTGGATCTCCCATATTTTCGCTATCATGATTCACTGGTGACAAACTGCCTTTACCATGATAGCAACACTTCCCTCTAGTGGTTGTATAAGACATTCCACTTCAACTTTTTTTATAACACTGAGACTGAAAAATGTCTCATTATTCCAGTTGTTGGCCAGCATTCCTTACAAAATCTCAGAATGAGTCCTAAATTATATTTTGTCCATTTCCAAGCAAAGGGCACCTACAATTTCCATGCTATTCCTAGACTTCTCAAACAGCTTTGCAAACCAGTTGGGCCACTTAGTTTTCAAAGCTTCTAAACAATATAACTTATTTTCTGCAAAACATTGTAGCATGAATCAAAATGTTATTTAAAACAATTTATTTTGACTGTGGCAGTTTAAATTTATAATTTAACCCCACACTACAATGCTATGTCACCTTAATAGAAAACCAGAAAGTCATTAGGGGGATAAGCATGAGGCAATGTTTGCGTTCTATTCAGGTCTCTTTAGTGATTAACTATTTTTGGTGTGTGTGTGTATGTCTGCATGCGTGCACACTGTAGAGCATGCATGTTTTTGAAGAGCAACAAACAGTTTGCAAATAGCAGGTGAACTGCTTGCAAAATGGGAAGTCCAGCTGCACTGAAACATTTGCTGTACAGAATTGTGACCTTTTAAGACTTCCAAATGTAAGCAGTACACTATTCTGGGGTAGGAATCCACAAAGTATTTGAGAACAGAGCCCACTCTGACTTTTCATTCTTAATGCTGGTAGGATATCATAAACTGTACTTCTGTTACAGAGGAACAAGTCTCTTCTTGACATTTATACTTGCCATAATTCATTTTACTAAGTCAGGCATGTGACATCACGATGAGAAGCAATAAACTATGAATTGTGAAATGGATACCATTTTTAATATCTGCATAACACAAAGCTTAGCTTTCAGGTTACTGAAATACTACTACATAAAATGCAGAATTTTCAGAAAGTATGCTTCGTCATGCCCCCCTCCCCCCAACACACACACTGGTTTGCAGAGTGCTACCAATGATGTTCTAGGTAGTAAACTACCTACACACACTAAAGGGATCACTTTTTTTTTGATGTTAAGCAAAAAAGATTTGTATTTATTGATATAGCTTAGTTATATTCCAAAACTTCACTATCTCTGGTTGTGACCAATTGCAACACAGCACAAATCCTCTGTGAAGTGTTTTTATAGGAGCAGATGTCTTCGTGCTTCTGTGTACCACAGTCAGCAACTGCAGCGGACAACAAAATAAACTTAGATTGTGTTCCTTTCATGGTGCACTGAACTTTGCTGCCGGTTTTGTAAACTGTTTTCAAGTATTATAAATACAGTGGCTTATTTAATGTAGCATGACCCTCAGAGTGAATGTTCCCAAAACAGAAACGCACTAAAAATATTAATTGTCATTTTTTTTATATTCTGCAGTGCTTTTGATCACCAAAGAAATAGAGGCCAAAGTACACAAAATAGTCCTGAAAAAATGAGTACTGGTGGGACACAGTCTTTTGGCATTACATCAGTAATTCCATGACTGCAACAATGTCTTTAATGAGTCTATTTAACATACTGACAATACTAGTTTGCCTAGTTTTAAACTCTTGTTTGCTACCAAAATGTCATACTGTACTATAATTTGCTCTGGACCACAGTGGTGAAGCCCAAGAATAGTAGACCCCCAAAAACTTAATGTCAAAGCTAAGTGCCTAAAGAACTAAAAACAAAAATTAGAGAAAGTAACTGACCCTCCACACCACATGAAAACTTGCAGTAAAATGAAGAGAGGAGCAGACGTCATGGCAGAGGCACGATTCGTTGTGCATATAGACCCATCCTATTAATAACAGGCAAAGTAGCAAGTAGAAAAAAAGGAAAGAAAACACAAAAGAAGACATACAAGATGAGAGTTCATGCATTTTGCTGGCAGTTAGTTAATGCGAGTGCATCCACCTAGAGCAGAGAGTCACAGTGAATATTGCAAAAAATTAACCAAAAATTACACTGTTACAGAAACACACAAGTAACACACTAATTAGCACACCAAGCTCGTGAGCAAGTTATACTTTCACACAATAAGCCTTGTATAGTTGAATAGAACAGCATTTTTCATTAAATTTTATTATTTCAAATTCAAGAATCTATTCATTTCCTTTGATTGGATGAATCAATATTATGCTTTGATAAGTAAACTTCTTTTTGAAACTTGTGAAGGAAGCTTGAAGGATTACGTCAAAAATCACAGTTTGTTTGGAAATTATGCAGTTTATTTGAAAGATGTTTCTTTTGTATCTGCAAGAAAATGCTGAAACAGCCAGATTATCATAAAAAAAAATTTCTCAGAGTGAAGGAGACATAGTTTAATTAACAAATATTAAAAAAATCCAGTATAATGTATGTGTATACTCTTGTCAGCTCATATGGAGGGCCTATGTATACTGTATATTGTACATGCACACAGCCAGCCAAGGAGGTGAGCAGTGGGCTGTGTCAGTTGCTGTATCAGGATTCAATGCACAGATTGACTGGTAAGGGGGTTGGGTTGGATGAGTGGAGTTCTGGGTCCATATGAGCTGACAGAGTGTGTGCATACAGTATGCGGTACACTGTCTGTACACATGCACACTCTCAGCTCATATGGAAGAAAGCGGTGGAGGTGAGCAGTGGGTTGTGCCATTTGCTGTATCCAGATTCAGTGCATGTACCTGGCTTGACTGGTGGTGGTGGTGGGGGGGTTGGATGTATGGTGTCCTGGGTGTGGGCAGGGTGAGTGGAGAGGATTCTGGACTGCCACTGCTCATTGGACCTTTCATTGACCAGCATTCTTGGGGTAGGAGCAGGGGTACCACTACAGGCCAATGATATTAAAGGGTACATGTGCTAGGAGATTCGGGATAGTGGGTGATGCCACTAGACACCAAGGCTAAAGTTATCATATATGGGACAGGAGAGCAAGGTGTGTTGGGGTGCCATTAGACACCAGGGAGAGGTGGCAGATTTATAGAACAGGAGATTGGTGGTAGGGGTGCCACTAGACACCAGAGAAAGGTGGTAGATTTATGGTATGGGTGATCAGCAGATGACACTAGACAGCAGGGATACAGTGATCACATACATCACGCATGATCGGGTGGGGGGGGCCACTGCACACCAGGGATAAGGCTATACTATATGGGACAAGTGATTGGAGGTGGTAGAGTGCCACAAGACACCAGGGAGAGGTGGCAGATTTAAGGAACTGTAATTGAGGGTGCAGGTGCCATTAGACAGTAGGAAAAAGGTTATCATATACAGGAATGGGTGACTGGGGATGGGGCATGCCACGAGACACCAGGAATAAGTTTATAATACATGGGGTGGGTGATTGGGGTGGGGGTTGAGCCACTAGACACCAGGGATACAGTTATAATATACAGAACAGGTGCCTGGGTGTGGATGTTGCCACTAGACACAAAGCAGAGGTGGCAGATGCATGGAAAGGGTGATCGGGGGGTGGGGGTTACCACTCTACATTATGGATCCGATGATCATATATGATATTGGTGATTGGTGGTGGGGGTGCATTAGACACCAGGGATAATTTTATAATATACCAGATGAGTGAACATGAGTGGGGGGTGTCACTTGACACCAGGGATATGGTTATAATATATGGGATGGGTGATTGGCGGACATAGGATGCCACTAGACACCAGGTAGACATATAATATGATGGGCTGGACTATCAGTGGTGGGGATTACCACCGGACAACAGTGTCTGCATCCTGTCTATTGTGACAGCTTCAGGGATGGGCACTGCAATCATCCCTCCATCAGGGGGGTGGAGGCGGGGCATAGCATCTGATTAAGAGTTGATTTCCAGAAGCAGTAAATAGCCTTAGTTTGGGAGCCCTTTACTGCCTTTACAAAGTTTTGAAATTTCTGCTGTACCTACATGCAGGAGGAGACCACTTCATTTGCATGGGTGCATCGTTATGTTAGTTCCTGGGCTGGGTGATCGGGGAGTGGGCGTGCCACTGGACAACAGGGCCTGCATCCTTGCTGTTGTGACAGCATCAGGATAAGTGACTACAGTACAGCCATACCACCATAGGTGGGGTGGGGGCATGAGCTTAGCACCTGGTTAAAACTAGGTTCTCAGAAGTAGTACATAGCGTCACTTTGGATACCATTTACTGCCATCAAAAACCTTTGAAATTGCCACTGCACCCGTCAGCAGGAGGGGAACCCCTCATTTGCATGGATGCAGTGTTACTTTTACGCCTGGGTGCTAACAGGTTTAGCCCACACTACAGGGGCCTATGCATATTGACCCCACCCCAAAAAAAGGCCCAATCTCAGAGAGCACAGACACAAACCTGTTAATGCCAGTGCTAATTATATCTAGCCCCAGGTCTCCTATAACTAAGAGTACAGATCTATAGAACAATGCACATCTATATTGTTGCTCAGCAAGTTTACAGTGCAGTAGAGGTGTGCAGCACATTTAGATGAAAAAGTAGAGACTCAGTGCACAAAAGTGTTTGCAAGCCCAGAGAATACTTTTTGGACATCAAGGCAACTCCAGATTTTTGATCCAGTATAGACAGTATGAAACTATGACCTTTTTGCTACTATATGTTGCTGTGATTCTTTCATTCTTGTGAAGGAGTGCTACTTGCTGTCCCAAGATCTAATCTGAAAATAGCATGACTGGACATTAATGGTTGCAGTTGCTGTATGCTGCATTGTACTATCATATACATTCAGTCACTTCACTACCAGTCTAGCATTGCTTGTAAAACGCTTTGGATGTATGAAAAGCGCTATATAAATGCTGATTCTTCTTCTTCTTCATATAAGGAATAATGTATGGGCAACTGTACACAATGAGCCAGTATTTCCATCGAGGGGTTGAGATAACAGCATATGGACCTCAAGAGCAAAGTTCGAGAAGTCCATGCTGTTAACTGAACCCTGAGATAGAAACACAAGATGAACTGTGTATGGGCATCCATATTTTATTTTTAATAGCATATAGTTTTAGTAAAACTAGTACTGTAGTAGATTTTTTCCTGTATGTGTCACTGTGGTAAAGCACCTAATAATATATATATTTTTTTAATAATAATCAATTCAGCATAAATATGCCCTTATTACCTTATTTTATTTCTGCCTGTGTTTTCCTGCATTGTTGCTGTTGTTACAGACAGTGCTGAAAGAACAAGTGACAGGAAACAGAGAGAGAAAGCAAGTGTTTGCAAATAGGAGCACCGTCTAATGACACAGTTACACTGAGTGGTGCTGGACGTGAGTGCAAGGTGCTAGTTTAAGGTTTGGGAATGAACAAATTTAAAAACTTTGTAACATTATGTTGAAGCAAAATGTTGCAATTCTCCCAATAGGACCATGTCCTAATGAATGAATGAGGTAAGAGAGAAAACCTGGCAAATCACTTACATTAGTGACTGAGTCCTAAAAAGGTAATGAAATAGGGTGGACGGCAGTCAGTATAAGAATGGCACAGGTGCTGCAATTATAGAATGTTTACAAAAACCTTAGAACATGCACAGTAGCTACAGAATGTGCACAGCAAGGTTTTTGAGGTGCTTGATTTCAGTGCACAATAAGCCCTAACTATATACAATATATAAAATTGTGTATGGGCAACCATACACGATTGTGCAGCGAAGCATTAGCATTGTCCTAGATTTGGCACTATACTTCCAGGCACAGAAAAATACTCACACACTAATACTTGCATAGAAGGTACCAAAGTTATGGCAACACCAGTGCTGAGTGGTATGGTCATGCAAAGTGTGATAAAAGCCATACTACATGTTCACCAAATCTCGGTGGAATATTTTCTACCCTGTTGCATTTCCTTATTTTTGTAGCATTAACGGCATTAACAGTCAACCCTAAATAATGGCTAAACGTAGTTATTTGCAATAAATGTCTTTACATTTTAGAAGGAAATCTAATAACAAACATATATTACTTTGTATTGACAATGTCAGCTGAAGACCAGCATTGCAAATATTTTTGAAAGCAAACAGTACCCCATCACAGTGTCATTCCAGGCATTTAACCTCACCCTATGTCAGACAGTCACAGTGGTACTCTGGCAGGTCCACCATCACCCCACTGTTGTAAAAGCCAGTCCATGGTGTCCACTGATACCCCCTCTCACACCCTGCCCAATATCCAACTATCCGAGGGGTCATGTGGTACCCTTTCCCACACCCTGCCCCACGCCAAAGTGTCCCTGGCTTCCAGTGGTACCACCACCCACACTCTTCCCTATGTCAGAGTATACTTGGCATCCTGTGGTAGCCACCAACCCCCTGCCCCATGCCCAACTATCATTGGTATCCTGATGCCAACTTCACACACCCTTTCCCCTGTCCAAGTATTCCTGGCATCCATTGTTAACCCCCAGATTAACTATGCCCCCCCCCATCTGACACAGTGTGCCCAAACCCAGTGTGTACTACATCCAATAATGAAAAAAAAAATATGTCTTCCCCTCCCCAAGCAGCACCCATCTCTCCCTCTTCTCAACACCAACCAAAAATCCATGTAGTCCCCTGACCTCAGTCGACAAGCACTCCATTTAGCCCTTCTCCCCAATGTCACCAAAGAAGACAATGACTGGCATAGCCTTCCTTACGCATCCTCAATTAGCCACCATCTGAATGAATGAAACTGTGATTAGTAATTTGATTGAGGTTTCATTCATTCTGAGAGCGACAAGCTGAGGAGGGGGAGAGGAGGGTTGCAATAGCTGCCATCTCCTATATTTAAGGCTGTTTGGTATGCCCAGCAGACTTCATGTGGGCTCTACAGAGTAAGTCTTCAGCAAGGAACTTGGAACATTGTCAAGTGAATCGCTGATTATTTTTGTATGTGCCCCAATGCTCCAGATAAGGCCATAAGGCCAGCTGCAGTACATATTAAGCATATTTTATACACACAGGCAGCAATATCTGGATTTGTTTTGTAATTTGGCGCATGGGAATGAAGGGCAGAAACAGGTAGCATGTAAATAGAAAGTGAAAGTGCAGTTTCCTGCACAAATCAATGAATCACCACAGTGGCAGTGTGGCTAAGCAGCTTTAAATTACTTAACATGTAAGAGGCTAGAGCCCCTCTTAAACTCTGTTTCAATTATGTAAATAGAATTGTATTCCTGTCAAGTAGTTGGTGCTGATATGTAATATTTTCTTACATAATTTTTTGTTCTTGGCTGATTACTTTGACACTGCTGTTTATATTCTTATGAATTGTTTTACATGGAGGTTCAAGCTTGTTGATCTATATGTTCTTTGCTTGGCTGTTGCAGAAAGAAAACAAGTTGTCATTCCTTGTGGTCCTCTGGACAGGAGGAAAAGATTGGATTTTTATTGATGTAGTGGTTTCTATACACTATTTCCTAAAATGTTATATGTAAGCATTAAGCCACGACAGAGGTGGCATCTAATGGGGAATTAATGCATGGTTGGGACCGTTGTGGGACGAGTCTGCAGCCTGAGTGCCTACAACAGCCAACCATGCATTAATTCCCTATTAGATGTCACCTTCGGTGTGGCTTAATGTGCCTGTAACATGGCGTCCACATTAGTAGGACTGTGACAGATGACTGTGTACTGTTGTAATGAATGACACAGTGACAGCATTGCAGTTACAAAGTTAACTTTACTGTAGTTTTGAGACGTTAACATCATGCTCTCTTACATAAATATTTGTCATTTCACAACTTTTGCAGGCAACTAAACAAATGCATGCCTGAATGATTGCTCTGACTTTTTACATATTCCTGACAGCTGTTACTGTTGTACCATACTCAGGAGGACAGCAATTTCCAACTTCTATTCAGTTGCCTTCAGGGTCTCTTGCTCACTTGTATATTGCGTCACCCGCTTACTCCCATACCCTGATGCTGTTTACCTGGCAAGCTGCTCTTCAGATTGGTGCTTGTATTATCATGGTCTCCATTTGCTCAGCTACTTCTTCACCTGTGTCTCAAATGATGGTCCCGGATAATTAAAGTTCACGGTGCAATATATTGTGAATGACTGGAAGTGAAAGGGATTTCCGGTTGCTTGCTGCCCGAAGCTGTCCCGCGTTGTGGCATCCACGGTCCCACTACCTTCTCCCATGACAGGTTCCTGGCATGCCTCTCTCTCTCTCTTGATGTGCTGCCTGTACTTGGTACATTTGGGCTTTCTCCTCTACACCAATTTCCTGCTCTTGCTGTTGTGGAGTGCTCCTCCTGTGCAAACCTGTTCTCCGATTTGTCACAACCTGCCTCATGCCTCTCTGCTGCTGGTATCCTTGCTTCGTCTCCTGCTCCTGTACAGTTCTGGTGGTTGTCCTCTTCAATTACTTTCTCTCCTACCACCATGGTCTCTTCGGATCCTTTTGGTCTTGACAGGATCTGTGACCATTTCTTCCTGTCTCCTTTGGCTGGTGCCCAGTAGTTTCGGAGACTGGTTTTGCATCAGTTCCCCGTCACCGACATGATCTTTCAGGATGTGAGACCAGCCTCCAACAACATCTGCACTGCCATGCTGTGGACACTATGGTTCATGTACTGCTGGCTTAGATGAGCCTCATTGGATAGTCTGGTCTTCATTTCTCCAAAGAAATTTCAGCCCATCAGCTGCCTAGAGAACCATTTCTCTTTCTTGGCCAGGACATGCTGCACTTGCTTTATAGGGTGCAAGTAAAATGCTGGAGCATTTTCAGGACACTGACTCTTATATTCTTTAAATAGAGCCACCAGACAATGCCGTGATTCTCTCTGGGCATAGAAAACACATCTTTTTCAATTTAATAAACCTTATTGTATTTTAAGTTAAGTATTGCATTTACAGTCTGCAAATAATTCAAACTTGTACAAACAGGTTGGTAATCAGCAGTAATATATAACAGGTCTTTACATTTCTGAAAGCTCCCTTAATACACAAGGGTGTAGATTATTACAGAGAAAACACTGTCATATTGTTTCACCCAAAAGCAATACCCAGCGTTGAATGTCAGGAGCAATATTATGAATATTAACAAAGCTAGCTAACACAGTAACAGAGTATATGTAGAAGATAATGTATAACACCCCACCCCTACCCTCCCATGTCATCACTACACTATATAAGACTGGGAATAGTACTCACTGAAGGAAAGAGAAGGATGGAAGATTAATCATTAATATCCACAGCACTATGTCAGGTCCAGATAAGACTCAGAATAGCACTAAATGGATAGTAGGGTGAGTAAAGGGGCCCATACCTTCTGATATTTATTGCTATGCTTAGAGATACTCGCAATGAGATATTCTGTTTGTAGAGCAAAAATAATTTCTTTATGCCACTCTGTATATGTAGGAGTTTGCTGATCTAACCAGTGGCGGAGTATAATTTTCTTAGCACATAGGGATATTAAGGTCATATGCTTCCTTTGGTTTCCTATTAGGATTTCTCCCGAGTCCCCCAAGATACAACTATCTGGCTGAAGGACATTCTGTAAACCCAGGAGGGGGTCAAGTTTAGATCGGATATCTTCCCAAAAGGGGGTTACCATTATCACATTCCCAAAGAATATGAAGAAGAGTACCTCTCTGGGACCCACATCTGGTACAAGTGTCTATTAGGAGGTTCCCCATTTTATTAAGCTTTATAGGAGTGTAATATAAGTCATGCAATACATAAAATTGAAGTAATCTATAGCAATCCCACCTAACATCTTTATACAGCCGTTTCCAAATTTGTGACCATTGGCGGGGAACCATAGAGGTTGAGGGAAGAATCCTATCCCAAACATAACAAGGGGAGCCTTCTAGTTCTTTGAGTCGTGCCTGGAGCTCCTTATAATAAAAGGCAACATAATAAGAAGAAGGATTCTTGGAAAGTGAACCAAGAATAGGGCCAATCATGTACTGATCCCAAAGGCCGCTACCAAGGTGCTGTATTAATGCATGGGAAATTTGGAGATATTTAAAACAGAAAGAATTAGGCAGATTGCATTTCTTTCTTATAACTGAAAAAGCGAGCAATTTGTAGTTTTCTGTTGGATCTATTACTGCATCTCCAAACACTCCTTGCTAGAAAGACTGTGGAATAACTTTACCCCCAATTTTAAAATTGGGGTTCTTCAAAATAGGGTGGGAAGAGTCCTTTTCAACTGGATACCCAAAAGTTTTATTCATCTGCATGTGAATCTGAAGAGAGGCCATAATGGGCATGGATTTATATTGTTTAGGAACTTTATTAATGGATAGATAGGGGAGACTCTTAATATCTACTCCCATTAGAGTACAGATTGAGTATTCTATTTGTAGCCACAATGGGGGGTCTTCCACAGATTTTAGCCATTGTGAAATTACTGAGCAGTTAATCACGAAATAATAGTGGTAAATGTTAAGAACCTGTAACCCTCCCTGTTATTTAGACCTCTGTAATTTAATGATTGCCCTTCAAGAAGACTTATTTTTCCAGATAAATTTGGAAATAATACTATGCACTTGGTTAAACCAGGATTTAGGGCAGAAATAATTGAGCATTTGAAGGGGTATAACAAACGGGGCAGGACATTCATTTTAACAGTGTTGATACGGCCCCAAAGGGAAACAGGGAGTAGCATCTGACAATTCAAATCTGTCCTAATATGTGTAAGTAACTGATACAAATTGTAGTGCTTCATTTTAGAACTAGACTGGGATAAATATATACCCAAATATTTTATTTTATCCCTCACCCAGGAGAGCCCAAGATGTTCAATATCTGCTCTTAAAGTTTGATCATTTAAGGGCATTACGTCCATTTTGGTTAGATTCAATTTATAATTAGAGAGGTACCCAAAGTCTTGGATAATACTTAGAGCAGCCGGTATAGATTTAGATGGGTGAGTGATGTGAAGCATAATATCATTGGCATACACCGATAATTTGTATTGGGAATGATTGATCGGGATTCCAGATTTCATTGTGGAGGTGTTCATTTTCCTAAGAAGTGGTTCTAGAAATAAACTGAACAAGTAAGGAGAGAAAGAGCAACCTTGTCTCATGCCCTGTTGAAGAGGAAAAGGTGGGGAGAGGACTCCATTACATAGTACGCGAGCTGAGGGATGTGAGTAAAGAATTTTGATCCACTGTAAAAATTGTGTAAGAATATGATATCTTGAAAGTAAATTAAACAGATAATCCCATGATACCCGATCAAAAGCCTTTTCTGCATCCAGGAATACCAAAGCTGAAGGAGTATGGGAATCCCTGGATGCAGAAATGAGATGGGAAAGTTTATGCAATTGGTCCACTGCTAAGCGTCCAGCCACAAAACCGACTTGTTCAGGGCTTAATAAAGTACGCCAAACCTTGGCCATCCTATTAGCCAGAATTTTTGCTAAAATTTTCAGGTCCACATTTATAAGTGATAATGGATGGTAATTCGGCAGCAATGTAGGGTCCTTACCCGGTTTAGGAAGCACCATGATAGTGGCCGGCGTAAAACTGAAATCTGAAAGGCCATGCCTGTAAACATGATTAGAAGTATTCAAGCAGATTAGTGCCTAATTGAGATTTAAAAACTTTGTAAAAATTTGATGTGTAGCCATCAGGACCCGGTGCTTTGTCTACAGGGAGTGCATCAATAGCCTCTTGTACTTCCTCTAATTTCAGGGGAGCTTGTAGAAGAGCAATTTGGTGTTGGGTCTGGTAAGGGAGATCTATATCTTGTAAAAAAGGTCTAATGTGGTGCTATTGAAAAGTAAAGGGGGAGGTGAATAAAGAGATTGGTAATAAGATTTAAAGCAGGAAACAATCTCCCTGGGAGAGGTATGGAGGCTGCCTGCCGAATCTTGAATGTTTGACACAGTCCTGTCTGTGACTTGTGCCCTGAGCCTTACAGCTAATAGTGTCCCTGCTTTATCTCCCTGATCAAAGTAGGTAACTTTTGACTTAAAAGGAGATGCTCAACCCTATCACTAAGAAGAGTGTTATATCGAAACTGAAGGCTTTCTAGTTTTTCAAATTCCGTAGTATGAGATTGGGAAGATTGGGATTGTTCTAGGGTTCTAATTTGCTGTAGTAGCATAGAGGATTCTGATGAGATTTTATTTTTCCTAATGGAAGCCAAACAAATAATTTCTCCTCTTAATGAACACTTCAAGGTTCCCCATAATACATCTAGTTTCTACGTAGAAGGGGCATTATAATTAAGAACATTTTCTATGTACTTTTGAATGAGATCTACCAGATCCTGGTATTTCAATAGTTGAGGGTTGTACCTCCAAACTTTGTCTTGTTCAACTGAGGCAGGCAGGGACCACTGCAGAAGAGTTGGGTGGTGATCGGTGATCACTTTAGAAAGATAGGCACAGCTTTGTACTCTCGCTAGTTGCTCAATCCCCAACAAAAAGAAATAAATTCTTGAGGATGTGTTATGGGGTAGGGAGTGAAATGAGTATTCTCTTGTGGAGGAAAAGAGGGTCCTCCAGGGGTCAACAATGCCCATAGTATTCATTAAGTCTTTCAGAGCTAATTGTGCAGGAGTAGGGGGAGTACGTCTGGATCTGGACCTATCCATTGTATTACAAAAAACTAGATTCCAGTCTCCAGCGAGTAATATGGGAAGAGTGGACCAGGGAGCCAAACTAATCATAAGTCTGATAAAGAATTGTGGGTCGTCCCCAACTGGCCCATAAACCGATCCCATAATCAATTCTGTGTGACCTAGAATGGCTCTTAACAATATACAGTATATATCTATCCTGGGGGTCGCATATCGATTGAAGCAGCCTGAAAGGCATGCAATGTGAGACCAGCACTGCAATTCCACATTTATGGGTATCCAGTCCGACTCCAAGTACATGCCCCACCCAAGTTCTTTGTAAACTGAGAATTTGTGAAGTGGGCAAGTGAGACTACTGAAGAAAGGCCACATCAATATTTAGTTTATTGAGATGTAATAAAATCTTGGCTCTTTTAGTGGGAGATTGAGTACCTTTAATATTCCAGGAACAGAATCTTAGTACTGCGGTCATAGCCAACTAAAATGTTGATAATAGTTTAGTATAGCTAAAACAATCCGAGAGAAAACATTTACCCAGTTGGTTTATTATATGAATACTAAGTGGCAACAAACCTAACCCCCCCCCAACACTTTGTAACTAACACTATGATCAAAAACAGCCTATTCCCCTTAACCCTATTTCCAGTCCAGTTATAATTTATAAATGTAGAAAATTGAAACAAAGGAAAACCACCCCCCCAGAAAGACAACCTTACTAATTTAACCCATTCCCCACCCTTGCCCTCCCTATCATCCAATATTCCCCATCCACAGTGAGGCAGTCAGTATCCCTGAAAGATGGGGGTAATTCTGAGATTAGAGCCCTTGACAGTCTCAGTGCAGTAAACAATAATACAGATAACTGCTAGAACATAACCCTGGACACTGTTGTGGACACCCAACCCACCCTATGCCAGTATGTGGTGCGCTGAAGGAACTACAGAGTAGACCTGGAACCCTTGCCTCCCGCCCTGTCCCCCAACTCAATATCGAGTCACATAAAAAAGAAAACTAGTTACATCATTCTGGTAATAACCCCATGTAGTAAAAGAAAACAAAATATAACAAGGTCTGCAATATTGCAGCCAATAAGCACAACTGACCTGGGAAAAGATGTGGAAAGAGAATAAAATAAAAAAAAATCGATCACTGTAAAGCAAAGATTATAAGACAATCTTCTGCCAGCTGTATCCTTAACATATGTATTCAGTAAAATAAAATAAAAGGCTCGAATAGTCAGTCATGTTAAAATACATGGGTGTTACTGCTAACACCCTTGCCACCCTGGTGATGCACTTTTACTAATGGTTATGTAATATATATACTAGTGATTATGTTTTATATTTCTATCTCAACCCAGGGGAGGTCCTATACCACCACGTTGCCTCTGGCTTGTTTGTATACTTACTGTCCACTGTGTTTGCTGATTTGTAATTCCTTGGTTATATTACCCCTTAATACCCTCGCTGTTTTATCCCACTGTTGGAGCATGCTGCTCCTGGTTTGTAATGTCAACATTGTATTTCTCCTACGTATACCTTGTAATTCTCCAGGGTCGCACCTGAAAATAGGCACTGGTTGTCTAGTGTGCTTACCCGGTTACCAAAAGCAAATAAATACATAAACAGCTGTCTCTACATTAGTTTATAATTCAAGGTTGTGCTGCCCTCTCGTGGCATCTCCAAGTAATAACATTAGAAGAAAAGAAAAAAGGCTTAACGCAGACTTGCATTGACAATAATAATGACAGGGGAAAACACTGGTCACGAAGGAAGACATGAAAAAAAAAAAATATATCAATCATGTAGAATATTATCAAAGAACGGCCACCAGCTGGCAGCTTGTGAGGCATTCAACTTTCCTTATGGCAGGGTTGTGAAAAGTAAAAACAAACAAACGTGCGATCGCATTGACTTCAAACTAAACCATTACAAGTAGGAGAGTATTGTGTCCATCTTCTTTAATGCAGTGGAATCCAACGCCCTCCAACAGTCAGGAACCAAAACTGTTCAGGGCTATTTCAACAATTAATGCCCTCTTGCAAGCAGATCCTCTGAAGAGGAGAGAATGTAACTTGAGCAAGTCATCCATGGAGCATCAACGAACAGGGAATAAGTTGGGATACAATGTGTGCAGTGCCAGGGCAGCTAATTGCGCGGTATCATAAGAATTCCAGGTATCAGCATGGAGAACCACAAGTTGGGATGGATACTGGACTTTGTACTTAATTCCTGAAGCTATTAGCTTGGATACCAGGGGATGGTACTCTGCCCGACACTGCCTCACTGTAGCTGGAAGATCTTGTGCCAGTCTCAGCTGCTGGCCCTCCTAAAGGACTTGCTGTAAACTTCTGGCTTGATCGAGGATGTGAGTTTTATCAAGATAATTCAGAAGTTTAGTGATAACAGTTCTCGGGGGTTTTCCATTTGCAGGTTTAGGACGCAATGATCGAAGGGCCTTCTCTGTTATGTAGGTAGAATTATTTGGAGAGGGTCCAGCTATTTATGTAAGAATTTTCTGGAATAATAAAATGGAAGAAGATCCTTCAGCTTCTTCTGGAAGGCCGAAGATAACGATCTTATTTCTCCTGCTTCTGCCTTCCAAGTCTTCCAGTTTTGACTCCATTTTATGCAAACACTGCCTTAGATTCACAACTTCAGGCTCAATTTTACACCTCCAGTTCTCAAGAGATGTAGTGCGGGCAGTGACATCTGAAATGGCCTGATTGGTAATGGAGAGCTCCTCTCTGAGCAATTTGATTTCGGCAGTAATATCTTGCAGAGCAAGTTTAAATGGTTGAAACTCCTCAAGGAATTTTTGCTCCGATAGTGGAGACGGCAATATTTGGGGTACTGTAGCTGCAAGAGCTTTGACGGAGCCCCCGGCCTGGCCTTTGGATAATTTCGGTCCCTTCTCCGGGGTTTGTGGGGCGTATGCCTTGGGAGAGCCTGATGCATTTCGGCCTCCATGGTCATATTAGGCTTTGATTTTAAAAGTGGAGTTTAGTTGATCCACACTCGTTGAAACTCCCCGAGTTGCTATGAATGCTTCAGAAGTCTATTAGAACTATGATCACATGTAAAGGAAGCTGTAAACTGTCTAGTTAGTTATATTTTAACTGTTGTTGGAGGATTGAGATGGGAGCCGGTTCCCAGAGCTGCTAGTCTCACAGGAGCATCACGTGATCTCCAGAAAACACATCTGAGAGCCTCTCTATTACTCTCATCTGCTTTTCCATGATTCTTGGTGACCTCGTTGAAAGTTAGACAAATGTATTCCATGCCACTACTATCTTTTAGAACTTCAAAAGACTCGTCTCAGTTCTCTCAAGCCTTCCCTTCTTCTCCTCGCAAGACCCAATTGGAACTCAAACCACAGGTGCTTCACTAGCCCCTATGCCATTTCTGGGTCCAGTTCCACACTATTTCTTATTTTATACAAGTCCTCTTGACTTATCAATGGATGATGGGTAGCTCTGTCTTTCCCATCTCTTCTATACTTCTTCACTACCACCACAAACACATTGTTTGCTGGTTGGAATTCTACAGGGTTGGGGCCACAAAGGAAAAAGCTCTGGCCCCAGATGACTGACGATGAACCCTGAGAACCTCTAGTAATCCTTCGTCAGTGGAACAGAGTGGGCAGAGAGGGTGGTAGGGCTGGAGGAGATCTTGCAAGTAACCTGGTCCCTGTCTGTGTAGGGTCTTATAGGTTAGCAACGCGACTTTGAAGGTGATCCTCTATCGCACTGGCAGCCAGTGCAATTCGCGCAGCACAGGTGTGATATGGAAAGTTCTTGATAACCCAGTCAACAACATGGCTGCAGCATTCTGCACCAGCTGCAGATGATGGAGATCCACCCCTGGTAACCCTAGATATAGAGCATTGCAGTAGTCAAGACACAAGGACACAAAGGCATGAACCAACCCAGGAAGGTCATCGTGCAGAACAAGGTGTTTTATCTGGGCTATGTTCTGCAGATGGTAAAAAGAGGACTTGACAACAGCTGACATCTGTGTCTTAAGCATCAGCTCACTGTCAAGCACTATGCCCAGATTCTACACCTGTTCAGAAGATCTCAAATGGTTACCCCCTAACACAAGGCCAGAAGGAAGCCCAGGAGTCAATTTCTCTACACGCTGACCTGGGTCCACCACCAGCACCTCAGTCTTGCCCGGGTTCAGTCTCAGCCAGTTAGCACTCATCCATTTATGGATCTCAGCGAGGCAGTTGTTAAAGACCGAGCTTGCATCATTTTGCTCAGGTTCGAAGGACATATAGAGATGAGTGCCATCTGCATAGCAGTGAAAACTCAGCCCATAATGCCTTATATGTCTCCCAACAGCAGTATATACACCATGAACAACATGAGGGAAAGCACAGAACCCTGAGGCACCCCACAAGGCAGAGCAAAGGGAGCCGAGGGAAAGATTCCTGACACTAGCTCATGAGGAAAGAATGGAACCATCTGAGGACTGTCCCTGACAGTCCACAGAGTTGCCGCAGGTGTTCCAGCAACATCCCATGGTCCATGGTGTCAGATGCTGCAGAGAGAACCCGAGCCCCCCCCCACCTCTCATGTAGCGAGGGGGAGCTTTAAACAAAAACAATTTAAACACAACTATTCCCCTTCGAGCAAGTTTTAGGTCCCTCAAAGTAGTCCAAAGAATTAGGACATAAAGCACCAGTCACTTTTTCACTTGTGTAACGCCGTAGAAGAATCAATCCCAAAACTGTCATATCTTGTGTAGTCTTGAAGTGGTAAAAACCCTCAGAGCTCTCACCTCCGAATGATTTTACCAACCAGTGATTTCACCCCCAGTTAGCTCTCACCTTAACTTTGTATGAAAACACTGATTTTATATAAACAGAAATTAAAAAGAATTTCAGGCACTCTCACTGCCTGAACCAAAGTTCTCCATGAGATATTCCTTGGAATATAATAAAAAACAAGCTCTTCAGCAATTCAACAAACATCTCTGATATCAAGGAAAAGGTAATTTTGAGGGGACACCCAGACAGAATCCAACCTGTGCCTTCCCAAGGAGGTAATTTAACCACCAGTGCAGACCTGACTCTATGGCTCCCAGGATCGGCTTGCCTTACAGCCAGCCACCTGGGGAAACCTAGGAAACACTAGTAAGCTGCACCAACCCTCCAGTGGATCCTACACCAGTGTCTTCCACAGCAGGCTCACCCTACAGTGGTCACCTCCCAAGCCAGCACAAGGTAGACCTTCCGGGGCCCTCCTTACCTTCCCAAAGTCCACCGATAGATCACCAGAAATGCTCCAGGAGCAAAATGTCCTCTTTCAAGGGACCCACTAGTGCTGATACTAATACTTGCTTTTGGAATCTTGAGTCTGAAGCTTTTTCACGTATCAAACTCCCCCGATTAAATCAAAAAAGCAGGGCGGAACACAGTCGGGGAAAAAGTTTCCTCTTCTCCTTACTTAGACCGCTGCTGTTAGCTGCTGTTAGCTCTTCCCCTTGCACTATGCTGTCACAGTCCTTTCTGATGAGGATACTAATTATTCCAGCCTGAGAGGTACCCTAAGTCCTTCAACCCTTAAATGGAGCCAGCCGCCAGAAGGAAGTAAGCAATATGCTGCACAATCTGCTAGCTCCAGTTGCACAGCACAGCACTGCATGGCAAATGCTCCTTGGACTCGCAGACTCATGGACGCAAAACAGTGAAGCAAAATTGAAACAGGATAAAACTAAAATTAAAACAAAACACAGTAAAGCACAGAAATAAAAAGGGTAGACTTTAGCAAAACCGGTCGACTGAATTTTAGTAGCTGATGGCTAACCCAGCATGGCCGCCATCTTAAAATCTATAGCATCTCTACTACTACTATAGCCAATGGGATGCTGTGGTAAATAGGGAGGGGTACTGTCAGCAGAAGGAGGGAGTTGGTGATGCCACTGTATATAATGTTGGTGAGACCCCACCTGGAGTACTGTGTCCAGTTCTGGAGACCATATCTCAGGAAGGACATAGACAGGGTGGAGGCTGTCCAAAGGAGGGCAACTCCAATGGTGCAGGGGCTGCATAAGGATCCCTATGAGGAGAGACTGGAGGACCTCAGTATGTGCACCCTGGAAGAGAAGATGGAGGGAAAACATGATAGAGACCTATAAATACATCACAGGGTTGAACAAGGTATAGAAAGGAAGTATTTTTCAGAGGAAAAGATGCACAAGATCAAGAGGATATACAATGAAGCTGGAAGGGAGAACATTTAGGAGAGATTTGAGAAAGTACTTCTTCACTAAAAGAGTGGTGAATGCCTGTAACAGTCTTCCAGTGGAGGTAGTAGATGAGAAAACAGTGGTGGGCTTCAAGCATGCAGTGGGAAAGGCACAAAAAATCTTAGCTGGGAAGTGGAAGGGGGGTCCAGAGATTGAGTAGGGTCTGTAATGGCACTATAGGTTAGGATGGCATACGGACAGAACATAGCGGTGATAATCACCATGGACAAAATGTTGAAATCAAAGGTGGTTGCTGGCCTGGTAGAAATGGTAGTGGAGCAAATGTAGCTTCCGTAACCAAAGACCGGTGACTGCATTACCCTCTCATGGCATGACTTTTTGTCCCTCTGCTAACTTTGTTAGGGAGGTCCACCATCTTACCTGAATGGCATTAACCACCACAGCATATGGTGAGAGACATTTCCACCGCTATAATAGAATAAAAAGGTAACCCTTACACATAAAAAAATTCAGTTACCCATTTGATTATGGTAGACTGTGGTAGTAATGTTTTTAGCTAAGGGCTGTGCAAAGTATGAATGTGCATTTTCACATTAAAACACACTATTTGAGAAATTGCACATTCTAGGGATGTGAAAGTGTGCACTTTTAAATAAACATTTTTTCTATTAGAGAGTGCAAGAATATTGTATGCTCCTTACATGTAATTTCTTCAGAGCAGTATAGAGTGACATGCTCAGCAGTTTGGGGGCAGGTAGTTTATATTTGAGCATATATATTGACTACTCTGTGGGATGACTTTATGTCTCATTGTAAATGTTCTCTGCTTTGTTACACCTATTATTGAGTTACTATGGAGATCTGTGCCAGTGCCAGGGCTATTTAGTAAGGACTGCAATTTGTAATTTGGAAATTTGTCCTATAAATTTCCTATATAAAAAGTCACTGAACCTGCGACTATTTGACCGCGCTATATCTGGTTGTGCAACTTTTAATCCAGGGGCAAAATCAATCGATGAGAATTATGGTAACAATCATTTGTCCCCGTGACATAATGTCCGCTATGTATTGACCATGATATTATGTCCAGGGATGACACATCCGTACATGGTAGGGGCAAATGGGCAGACTACATGGGCCAAGTGGTCTTTACCTGCCATCAAATTCTATGTTTCTATGTGGCATCACAGCTCGGTAGTCATTGGTAAACATAGTGAAAAAATGGATAGAAGCAGGATATCACTGAAAATGAGATGTTGCATCTCAGATGGGCTACCCATAGTGAATATAACCTAAAAATGGATAAACACAGAACTTCACTGAAAATGAAACATTGCATGTTAGCTGGGTTACCCAAGTTACACTGTGAAATTGATAAAAGCATGATCCTACTGAAAATAAAATCTTTCATCTCAGTTAAGCGATCCTTGAAAAATACAAAATACAGTGTAACAAAAAGTAAAAGAAGAACCTCTCCAAAGCTGACATGTGGCATTTTAGCAAAGCTATCTTTGATAAATACATTGTAGAAATGGCGAACCTTGGAGTCTAAAGATATTGCATTCCACCTAGGCTGTGCTATCCTGAGTAAATACAATTTATTCAATGTGTCTGTGCACCACAGAGATGCAGCCTGACCTTTGGAGCTACCGGGCTTGAATCTTGGTGCTTTTTGTCTCCACTGGCTGATTCGGTTCTGTATCTCACTTCCTCAGCCTTGGTTGGACACTTCACCTTTCTCCTACCCTGCTTTCATCTCCCTAAGCTACTTAGTTTGCACAAACTTTTATATTGCTGGGTTGTATTTACTGCTCTGTATGCTTTATTGAATTTAGCATTCTATTTTGTTTTTTTAATAATGCTTAATGTCTACTCTACTGTGATATAAGTTGCCAAATAGCCCGGCCCTTGGTGCCGCTGCCCAGCTTTTTCTTTTTCCTTTTTTGCTGACTTTTCCATTAGCAGATCATATCTTCTAGCCACTAGAGGGCTATATCTCTGGTAGCAGTGAAATTTACTGTGTCCACTCCACTATTAGCACGTTATATGCAGCTGGCACTAGGGGCTTCTATCCTATCTGGCACATCACACATTCTGTTCCCCAGCTGTTATCATCACAGCTCTGTGTATATTTGCCTGCTTCCTCTGCCTTCTATGAAACTGGGGCTACATGCAAACTCTTCCTCCTATGAACATGAGCTACATCCACCTCCTCCAATCTCTCTCTCTCTGTCTGTCTTTCATACTGCTATCGATTCTAAGCAATGGCACTTCATAAAGTGATATGCTGGTTCTCTATCCCGTACCACTGTTGAACATAATGTCCAATATGACCCCAGCTTTATCACAGGTAATTTTAAACTGTTAACCAAGGGTCACTGGTCCCGCCACTGGCTTCTGCTGCCTCCACATTGATGGATTACTACTAGAGTCCCTACATCATACCCTATCCTAATTACTCCACTTACCCTCATTGTACTGCACTTGGAACACAGAAGACACCTCAGCCCCATAAGATCCAGTAAGCTTTTTTACAAACAACTTAAAGGAAGCTTGCTCAGAATCATCCCACTTTTACTACTTATGTCAGGCAACGTTCACCCTAACGCTGGCCCTGCTGGACATGCATCCACACATGACCACCCTAAAAAAGGAACTATTAAGTCCTGGAAACCTGGGATTTTATTGTGTCTTTTCTCACTCGCACTGATATCCCCCACAGAGCCCCGGAGTTGCAAGCTACCGCCAGCTGCCCTAACTCACACCCAGGTAACAATACTCAATGGACATGGCATGATCACTTCTCCCAACACCTGGACAAGCTCATACTCTATGAAGGGGCACCACATGCATTGTCCACAGGACCACAGGCCTAAATATCCCTCCTTAGACTGGCACATACATAGATTCCTTGCCTAGTACAGCTCCTTTAAAATGCTGATATCAGAAATGACAATGCTTAAGAAGCTACAAACTCCTTCTGAACCATATTACCCACCTACTACTGCTACTATTAATGTTATTGGTTAATATACACCCCAGCCCTGGCCCTCCTCACTCTCAGGATAGCCCACAACAAAAATCTGCAGGATGCCACCAGGAGTCCAGAATCTGCTCACACACCACGTAAGTGCCAGACTGATCAAAAGCACCCACAGCCAAACTTTCAGTGAACCTAGATACTGCATTGCACAGGGTCAATGAGCATTCTACTACCATGCACCACACTGGACCAACACCCTTTCTTCAGCCATCTCCAATGCCACAACCATTAGTGCGTTCAAGCAAAAGCTCAGGAAGCACCTTGTCACAGATGACAACTGTTACTGCATTGGCCATTCATGATGGCCAATACAACTTTCCTACATTTGGACCACCGTAAAACAGTAACACTCAGTGTTCCACCTAATCCTAGGGGTATCTACCTTTACAACACTTTACTGTCCTACCCCCCATCTACCCTCTCCCATCCCCAATGGGCACCCATTCTTTCTATCCCCGCCCTCATGCTCCCCCCCGTCTGCTGTTCTCCTAGACCCAGTGTCTTCAACCTGCCTTAAGTCTGTCCTTAACCCCTTATGCAGGCATACACTTCATTATGCTGCAGCTGTGCCTGTTCTCCACTCTGTCCCCCCCCCCAACAAGTATGCTTAACTCTCTGATGCAGGCACCTTCTCACCAATGCTGTAGCAGTGTCTAAATGTTATAGCTTAAGCTAAATGCTATCCCAGTCTTGTAATTCACACCAATTTATTGTCTACCAAGCTTGTAATGTATTGTTTTGTACCAGTACAATTTTGTACTTGCTTGTAATGTAATGCCTTGTAATGTAATGCTATGTACCTGTTCAATTTTTTCTTGTAAGTGACACGGAACCTACAAATGATCATCTGCTCACAGGTGTTCTCCAAGATATCATTAAAAAAAAATTGCTTTCATGCTTGTGTAAAGTAGATAAACTCTGGCTGTTCGCCTCTCTATCCATGGGATATACCATCCTGTAGGGGTACGAAGGCAAGGAACCCTAGGGGAGGGTTCCACCCCTTGAGGTGCCGCAGGAGTGATTCCCTTGGCTAAAGATACCTTAGGAAGAAGCCCATGGGAGAGAGAGGTGTGCCACTGGAGGAGGAGGAGGAGTGGATGGAGGGGCAAGGAAAAATGCTTGTGAATGAAGTGAGGAAAGCAGCCCTTAAATAGACCAAAAGGGGTGTGTGGCCAGTTGCACTGCCCCTTGAACTACAGGCTATAGCCTTCCAGTTCAATGTGCCTGTACAACTTGTTTTGTGCTTGTGTAACATAGATAAATGTTAGCTGTTCTCCTCTCTATCCATGGGACATACCACCCTGTATGAGTATGAAGGCAAGGAATCCTAGGGGATGATTCTACCCCTTGAGATGCTATGGGAGTGATTCCCTTGGCTAAAGGTACCTTAGGAAGAAGCCCAAAAAGAGTGTCAAGCAAGGCATATAAGGTAGTGAAAATGTATCGGGGTTGAGGATCTCTATGTAGGTTGGTTGGTGGCATGGGTCTGTTGGTAATATTGTTTGAGTAGAGTAGGCAGGAAACAACAGGTGAATAGTGACCCACTAGGAGGTCTGACAATAAGGCATGGAGACCTGGCTTCCTAAGGAGAGAGATTACAGACAAAGGGGGGAGATGGGACACTTATGGGATGGCCACCCATTCTATCCAACAGCGAAAACCTACCTAAGTGACCTAAGGATTATTGCCTAAGGCTAACTAAATGTTATGACCTGCGGCATGGAGGAGAGAAAAAAAAACCTCTGAGAAGGAAATCTCTGGGGATCCAAGGCCTAGGTCAATTTCTATCCAGGCCTGGGATATTTTTGATTAGTGATAGCTCTGCTGCTGCAATTTGAAAACCCAATCAATGGGGGGTGGAAAATATTCCAATTTGAAGAAAGGCTCTCACACTATCCCTCTAATAGGAATGCCGTGAAGGGTTGCGAGTGAACTCTGCAACACAGATCCTCCAAAGTGGGATGAGGAGAACGATGACTGCTGAGGCACTCAGCTAGCTTACCGATCTACAAACAAGCCAAGTGAATCAGAGGCAGTCATGGGGAGAATAGCATAGGAGGTGACTTAGGCAGCTGGTGCTGCAGCTAAAGGATAGCAATATATCTACCCTTCACAGCTTAGTCAAAATTCGACATCAAGAGGCACAGCTGTGCATCCACCTTCAGACATAATGGCTAAAGCTCCACCTAGAGTGAGGACATTCCCACTATGGTCCAGTAAGGAAGGACCCCACACCAGGCATCACATGTTTAGGATGCGGACTAGGGTGCAGAGTGAGACCGTCGGCTGTGAGCGAGCTTGAGCCAAATTGATGGGCATAGCCAACTACCTCATGTAGCAATGGAGCAGGCCACACAAGGCACTGGAGAGAATATCAGGTACTAAGCAGCAAAAGAAATACAGTAGGTATGGTACAGGCAGCAATAAGTAGATGGTAAGCATGTGAAACAATGGAAGCACTGAGTTTTGGAGACCATACATAAGTCAGACATGTTTTAAGCAAGGTTCAGCACAAGGGAACCTGGGCATCTAGCGGTGTGAGTCTAGCCAACCAGCCCATGAATGAGCGCCAAATAAAGGTGACAAAGACTCAGAGGAGTTTAGCAGCAGAGGCAGTAGCCAAACATAAGGAATTAGGCCACACGGGACCACAGCTGTTCAACAAAAACCCCAATCCCCCACCATGGGAAAAACAAGGAAACAAAGGATTTGGACCGTGACCCACATGCAGATTTTAAAACTAGTTTACAGCAACAGAAATAGCCGAGATGACCTCCAGAGTATAATAAAGCAGGGTGCAAAAGTAATTGAGCAGCAATTAGCTATAACTTGTAGGGGCAGCAATCTGAATGAACATAGAACTGCAGGGAAAGGCAATGCACTGAAAACAACAACAATAGTTGCTTGGTATAAATACAGGAAGTAGGACTGAGTTCCATGGACTGGGTTGCTAAAGTTATAGTGAAGCAGTAAAGGAGCAGTTGTTAGCTAGGCAGCAAAGCAATGAACCAGGTGTAATCAATGAAGGGTAGATGGCATAGGAGAGCATTAGCAGGGAAGTAGCTTCTCTGCTGAAACACACAGATAACGACTGAAATTACACTTGAGGTTTTGTTGAAATCTGGTGAGTAAATGAGAGCCAAACTAACACAAGCTCAGGAGCAGCACAATACAAAGGCAACAGGATGCTAGAAAGTGAAGAGCCCCCAAAAGAAAAAGCAAATGAAAACACAAACACAGGACAGGAACAAGCAAGACAAGAAACACAGCAGCCAGAGGCAAGCAATACTAACCAAAGCAGAAGAACACAAAACAGATATCCAGCAGAAACAGAGTAGTTTTCCAAAACACAGCAAGATGAGGGGGGCCAGCAGGCCCCAAAGGAGGAGACAGACTGGCAGCAAGGAAAAATGTTTGTGTGTGGAGTGAGGAAAGCAGCCCTTAAATAGGCCCAAAGTGAGTGTGGCCAGTTGCACTACTCCCTTGAACTACAAGCTTTAGCCTTTCAAAAAATGAGTAAGAGCAGGACTCCACTATAAATTAGATGTTTCATCTCAGGTGGGCTGTCTTGGCAAGTGCAGCATAAAAAATGGATAAAAAGCAGGATGCCACTAAAACTAAGATGTTGCACCTCACTTTGGCTAGCCTGGGAAATTAGCTGCAAAAGTTTGTTAAACCCAGACCCCACAGAAAACAAAATACATTTCAACTCAGCTGAGCTACCCTGGATAAATACAGTGTAACAGTGGGTAAAAAGTCAGTCAACTAGCATAGCGGTAGCACTATAAGTCCAAAAATGGCTGGTGCTGACCAGTAAGGCAGGGTTCTAGCATTTGTCTAAACTGCCTCCCAGCTCAGGGATGAAAGGCAACCCCATGTGCCACACAGCTGCCCTTTGGTGGATGAGGGGGATGGTGTGGCAAGTGGGAAGGACTACATGGTTTCTCTGTAGCAACATTATGAACACCTGCCTGCCTGATGAGTGACATGCAGGTGTCACGCACCCAGAGTAGGTCCAACAGATGACTTCTAAAGGTAGAGTGAAGCTTGCCCAAAGTTTTGATGGCCCTGCTAGGCGATCTACAGGATTGCTTCTCAGGATCACACCTAGGGAAGGATAAGAGAAGGTTTAAAGAGCACCTTCCCCACTGCATTGATGCTTGTGATATGTTTATTTCATATAGTCTGCAGCTTACTTTTGGAATCTGAGCTGCTAAAAACTGGCATGCTGTAGCAGCCCTTCAGCAGGGAGCCTGGTGTTGCTGTAGACCCAAGGCTGTGCCGTGACATCACTATAGGGAGCAGCCAGTCAGTGTTGCACTGATTGCGCAGGGTTTTGGCTTCAGCAAATGCTGTATACCCTATTGTAACATGTTCCCCATTGTTCCCCCTTCCCTTGACAAGACACCCTGTGGTAAATAAACATTCCCCTTGCAAGAAATAAGGTAAAAAATAAAATTGTTGAACACACTAACTCAGGGCAAGCTTGGGATAACAGCTCATAGCCATCCAACTTTACAAATACCTTTGAAAATATCATAAAATGATAGATGGCTGTGAAGAAATATTCATGTTGCTCTCCAAAGCACTGTGCAGGTTGATTGTGGGTACTAATGAAGCGCAAAGTACAGCATGCTTAATATATTCAGCATGAAGCAGAATCATTGATAAATGATATTGAAAACAGGAGACAGGAGACAGGAAATATGGTAAATGGAATTTTTCAAGCTGGAAAAAAAATACTTTTGGGATCAGACTGAAGACCATAGCTTCAAAGATAGTAATGAGCCAGATATGTGAATTATCATTTAATCTTCGCAGTTCTGAACTGACACTTAGATGTGCATCCAGATTGCCCTTTTAAAAAAATAAAACTGTGAGGAATTTTAAACTTCTGAGAGTTGGACTTCAAATGAAGTGAGCGCTCTAGAATTTAATCTTTAAGTATGTCTGCCTACATTTTCTTAATGAAAAATACAAAAATAACCCCCACATGACTACAATAGATTTTTTCTTCGTCTGTTTATAGGTTATAGAAATTACAGTAGTTGTCATAGTCCACTTTTTGTTTGTTTTTTGTTTCATCAGAATAGGGTAAATTGGCCAGTTAAGTCTGTCTTACTTTTAATATTTTATTTGAAATATACTGCAGTAGAAGCTGCTTAATCAGGACCTTGATTAAAAGCCTTGTGTGCCAATAAAGTGACCATCTAGATTAACAGAAGGCCCATTTTCCAAGTTGCTGGTTCCCACCTCCTGCCCCTGCCTGTAGTTTCAATTGGGTCAGGTCCACATTCACCAAGACACATGGTTCCAACCAGTTTCAGCCCCCCGTATACTCAATGATAAAATAGGGTTGGCAAGCACATTAACTGCCATTGTGTTCAATGGGGGCTATGCTCGAATGAGAGCTGGGTATATGTGAGATGGATATACCTAGCCCACGCAGCTCTACACCTGCAAATAGGCACACAGGTCATGACCTGCACTAATGCATGCCTCCACAGGGTACCTGTATACGCTACAGGAACACAGGTAGTATCCCACTTTCTGCACACTGTGATCTAGTCTTGAAGATGATCCTCCTAATCTTCGATTAGGGTGATACTGTCTACAGTGTTGGCCACAAAGTCTACTCTTGCCAGACTGGATCACCTCTTTCACTCATTCTGCCACTTTGTCTTGGGCTGCCCTCCCTATGCCCATCATAGTTCCCTTTACTTCTCCCTCTCCCTCCTTTCCCTAGCAACAAGACAATTTATCCACTGTACCTCCTTCACTTCCAAATTCTGGCTTGACTTTCTCCCTACATACCTCTCCAGCCTCCTTTTTCCCCCACCCCTTCTTCATATCCTCTCTGGAACACAGCATTCCATTCCCTTTCCCTTCCCCCAGGAAAACTACTGTGGGGGCACCTGCATTCTTGTAACATTTCCCTAAGCCTGGTTCTCTCTTCCCTTGCCAATCCACTCAGCACCTTCCTTCTCCTTCCTCAAGTCCCTTCTATGTGACTTCACTACCCCCTCCTGCAACTGAGCCTGACCTCTGACTCTTGGTCCTCCTTCCCCCCAACCTTGTCTCTTGGGTACCCAACCCCAGCTCAGAGCAATTTTTCTGCCTCTGTTTATTTTATTTATTTTTTTATTTTAGTCTTTGGTAACTGGATAAGGCCCACTAGGCACAAGTGCCTGTTTTCAGGGGTGACCTGGGAGCACTGTGGAAGTTAAGTGACTTGTTCAGAGTTACACAGTATAAAAGTGGAGGTTGTAGGAATCAAACCCCGGTCTGCTGGATGTACCAAGCTCATTTACAGCTCATTACTCTAACTTCTAGGCTATACTGCCATGTGTGGCATTATTCTCGCTCCTAATATGCATTCACATCTGTAAGGAAATGTACTGTGACTGTACCTTACTGTTTTGGACTTACACTGATTATGTTTGCATCACTGCACAGTCTGGATGCTATTATCTGCGCCTTCTGGTGTCTGCACCTTATATTGTATTGCAGTTGTCCTTCTTGCACTTCTCTAGCCTTATGCTTTGGGTTCTGCAGGTTTGCCTGCCTGTATAATGTTACTGCTCAACTGTAATGTTGTGTTTTGCATTTTATTTTTGTCACTCTTGCACTTTACAATATACAGTAATAACTGACTAAAATGGTTTTCTTGTTTTCATTTTTTTATAATTTCTTTTTATTCGCAGTTTGATATTTCAACATGCAACATATTTACATAAAGGATAGTATCCAGACCATGACACAAGGAAAGCAATATGGCACTAATTTTAAAACAAACATCAGGAAAAAATAGATGGATAGATCTTGTGGGGGCAGCATTCTTAATTCCTGTAAATTCAGGCCTGAAATATTATAGTACATATGTTATCTAAATTCTCCACGACTGGAACTCAGAGCCTAAAAATTATATATCAAATCTCCTTGGTTTCTTAACTTATTCAAGGTTATGACTATTGTAACAATTATTAGTCCAATATTCACATAGCTTCTTCTACTGACGTGGAGCCTTTGCAAAGAGTCTATGACTCAAAGGATTGTAATTCCGATTCTCTTCAATAAACAAAGAAAATAAATATTTCCAAAGCAGCTGCCAAGAGTTCCTCATCTGAATTTTCAGATGATTCTACTTTTTTTGTTTTTGTTTTTCATTTATATTAGTTTAGGGCAGGGGTTCTCAAATGGTGAGGCTAGCCTCCCTGGGGAGGCCCCAACCTGTTCCAGAGGAGGCTCAAGCAAGTCTGAAAAAATACTGTATTTAAATTTTGCGTTTTATGTATTTTGTGTGAAGAGATGAAGCAAACTGAAAGAGGATAATAGTAGGTGAATTTAATGTATTTATTTACTAATAGGTGACAAGGGAAGGTGAATGAGACAAGGCTTATCTCAGGTGTACCCGGGGAAGGGTAGGGAGTGAATACAATTCAAAAGGTAACTGCAAAACAATCAAGAAATATACAGTGAACAATAGTGCAAACAAATACAAACAATAAACTAATAATGAGTGGTGGCAATTGATCAATTTGTAGCCTGATGGCAGAACAGCCCAAATACAAGGGCTGAGCATAGAAGTGCTAAGAGCAATAGCAGTAAGAAGTAAGTAATAAGCTGAATAACAATATTTGTTTATTTTATGTTATTCAGATAACTCCTTTGAGCACAGGAGCTCTTTTTCAAAGGTTTCACGTCAGTATAAGACAAAGAACTGAATGTGAGCCAAGTACTCAAAGGGGTTTCAATATGTTCATGGTGTATTGTGCAAAGAACGGTATGTTATTTTTTCTTTGGGGAGGCCCAAGATTACTTCAGTTTTTAGGGGAGGCTCAAAATCTTTTCCATGGATTTGGGGAGGCTCACTGTGACAAAGTCTAAGAACTATTGGTTTAGGGAAATAGTATTTGGCAGGGCACAAGAAGTGAGGAAGAATAGGAGTGTAAGGTTTTCTTTTTAAAAAGGTTGAATCTTAAAGCTCAGTGTGCTGTAGTCACTATAAGACTTTACATTTTGTTGAATTAAGGAGCCAGTTTGAATAATCTGAACACTTTACCTACTACTGCTTGAGGTGGTTAAGAAGAGAGGATGCGGCTGGAGGAACAAAACGCTGGCTCGGAGCTGGCTGCCTTGGAGTGACTACATCAAGGAGGAAGGCTTGCGGTGGTGGTTCTAAGTGCTGAGGAAGGAGCATCTGTGAAGGGGCAGTGGTTGAGTGGTAGGGGTAACCAGCATGGCATGAGGTGGGAGCTCCGCTGCCTCCTGGGAAAATCCTGCCTGTCTCCCGTTGTACCGGTTCTGTGGTAAAGCCGATCACTGGGCACGAGAGAAGTGGCCCATCTCTGCCCTGACTCTGCAGGTACAAGCAACACCTGCTAGACTTACTATCCTGTCCTTGTTTTGGATGTTTTTATCTTCCTGACCCTTCTGGATCTCCTTTACAAGTGGACTACTCGTTTGAACCACAGATTGTTGGGATGGACTTGCCTCCTCTTTAAAGCACCAGATAGAGAATTTGGAACTTGGTGAGAGTATTTTTCCTTCTGTGTTTGGAGGCGGACCCAGCTGGAGTTTGACAAGATGGCCCTGTGTGCCCTCTACGGTGAGTACCAGGGGGCAATCTCCCGTAAGAAGGCAGAATTCCTGTGCTGGGGATTGTTGCGGGGAGGAGCAGACCTTCTCAGCTGTTTTGAAGTGTAGACAGGCTTTTACATCCTGCCTGTCTGCAGCTGAAAAAAGCATTTTCATCTACTTTATGGGAAGAGTTTGCTCTGTTTTTCTCTGACAGAGTGTCGGCCATCTAGTCGGGGATTCTGCCAGTTAGGCCTTGGCCTAGTAGTGGTTGGGCTGGGGGGATTAGAGGCACTCTGCCTATCTGGGAAGAGTTTAGGCCAGTTGAGGAGTTTGATGTGACTAAGGTGAATGTAAAGCTGAAGCACTTGTCTTGTGAACTGGACCCAGCCCCGACACAGTTCTTAATGGGATGTGTCAAGGCTGTTGGCCTGATATTCACCAGGATTATCAGGTGCTTGATGGTGGAGGGGGTTCCCCAGCTGCCTTAAAAGAGACACTGGTGAGGCCTCTCCTTAAAAACACCTTCCCTCAACCCTGATGTCCTGGCAGATTACTGTCCTATCTCCAACCTGCCTTTTTTGAGCAAGGTTGTTAAGAAGTTAGTGGCACAGCAGCTCAAGGATCACCTAGTGTCCTTGGACATTTATGAGCCATTTCAGTGTTTTTTTTGGGCTAGACACAGCACTGAAACAGTTCTAGTGAGGGTGCATAATAATCTGCTTAGGGTTAGAGATAGAGGAGACAGGTCAGTTCTTGTGCTCCTCCATCTCTCCTCAGCTTTTGACACTGTGGACCATGTTGTGTTATTGGATCAGCTCTGTGAGTTTTGTGGACTATCCGGAACTGTCATCAGGTGGTTTGAATCCTATCTCTTGGACAGGGTCAGCAGGTGGTGATGGGGAATTTCTCCTCCTCCCCAATGCCTCTGTCTTATGGAGCCCCACAGGGCTTGATCCTGTCACTAATGTTGTTTGCAGTGTATATGCTGCCCCTGGATGAGATCATTTGACAATGCAGTGTGGAGTTTCACTGCTACACAGAAGATACCTAACTGTATTTAAGCAATAATGCCCAACAGGGTGTGTGTCGTGCTGGGATAACGTCATGCCTCAGGTGGTTGGGCATGAGGCCACAGGCTGAGTGCATCCAACAACTGAGGTATGACGATATTCCAAATGACACACACCCTGGAGGGCATTATTGCTATTATACAATGGCTCGTTGTTATATATAAAATAAAAAAATAATTTTAAAGAATGTTTTTTAGTGTGGAAAAATATTTTTGTTTCTTAAGAGGAGATGCAAAAAAAGAGATAATCTAGCTCATCATATACATCTACAGGTTCACAGTGAGGCTGAGACTAGACCCGTGATGTTGTACTGGGATAACATCACTGGTCCAGCCCAAGACTGACAAATCAGAGTCCAGGATTTTTTCTTGCCATTGTATAACTGTCTTTTGCTCCCAGAACATCAGGAGCTATGGATGTGCTTAACATCTGTCTGGCTAAAATCAATGAATGGATGGCTTCCAGCTGCCTGAGACTCAACCTAGCTTAGATGGAGGTGCTGGTGATTGAGCCTGGTCATGTGCGTGATGGGTTGCTGTCTGGGGCTGATTCTGGTCTTGTTTTGGGTTCTTCTCCATTGACAACTTCCCCGAAGGTGCAAAATCTGGGCATGATCCTTGACAGCAGGCTGACTTTTGAAGATCAGGTGTCGTCTGTTGTCAGCAGTGGTTTTACCATCTACAGAACATTGCCCAGATTAAGTCCCTTGTTACACCCGAGGACCTGCTGATGCTAGTGCATGCCTTTGTTTCTTCCAGACTCGACTACTGCAATGCTCTTTACTTCAGGGTCATGGGAGGGACCCTCTGCAGGCTGCAGCTAGTGCAGAATGCAGCAGTTCAGTTACTTACTGGCTTTTCTATGTTTAGTCATGTGACCCCTGTTCTGCATGCTCTGCACTGGCTTCTGATCAGGTGGAGGGTCCTTTTCAAGGTGGGGCTTCTCACCTATAAGGTCCTAAATGGACTGGGCCCTGGCTATCTGTTAGAACTCCTGACACCAGTGACCTCTGTCCACTCCCTCCTTCCCTCTTCAAGGGGCCTCCTGGTTATTCCCAGGGTATGGCTCAAGACTTTTGGAGATCATGCTTTTAGCATTTCTGGGCCAGCCCTGTGGAATGCATTACCATCTGCAGTCCAGCAGGCTCCCTCAGTAGAGGTTTTTAAGAGGAGATTGCTGGCCCACCTTTTCAGCCAGGCATTTAATGAATTCTGAATAACAACATATTGTCTAGTCCCTATGTATTATATTTTATCAGTTTTTAAGTGTGTTTTATATTTAGTTTTTTAAATTGTATGATGTTATTTGATATTTATGCATTGTATGTTTACTCTTATTTTTCTGTGAGGCGCCTAGAGCCTCCAGGAATGGCCGCCATACGAATAAAACTTTCCTTGCCTTCTTTTGAGGAATCAGGATCATACTGTGCATGCAGAAATTGGGCCAATTGATCAATCTTGATGAAAATATATGTTTTGTTTTTGTAGGAGAGCAGAACTTTTGCAGGTGCTAGCAGCTAGATAGTAGCTGCCAGGTCCAAGACTTCCTGCTGATATGTTATAAACTTGCATCTTCATTGCTGTGTTTGATATGAGAAATCTGGGTATATAAAGAATCTATTTGCTTCATACGTTAAAGTTCCCTTAATTCTAGACAATTTAACAAATAGGTCTCTGTAGGACTCAAGGCAAAACTCATTAGAATTGAACTTTTAACTTCGGGGTCTGGTCTTGACAAAACTGGTGATCTGTATGATGCCAAGGTACTTGAACGATTGTGTTTGCTCTAGGATGGCTCCTTGTTCAGTTGCAATGAAGAGGTGGAGTTTTTTTTTGTTGTTGTAGGGGCTGCAGAAGACCATAGACTTGTTTTTTTCTGATTGAGAAGCAGTTTATGATTTAGGAACCAGGATTCGATGGAGGAGAAGGCCCGCTGAAGTTGATTTTGTAATTGGATTGGATCAGGGTCCGAGGTGAGGATCACAGCATCGTCAGCGTAGAGAATTATTTGTTCTGGGCAGCTGTCCGATAGTGAGTTTAAGAATAGGCTGAAGAGGAGGGGTCCCAGAATTGAGCCCTGGGGGACCCCTAACTGGACCAGTCTAGGGTCCAAGAGTGTATCAGCTATTCTTACTGTTTGGGACCATTCTTCAAGGCAGTTCTTAAACCAGCCAATCGAGTCGGTTGACAGCCCAGTGTTCTGAAGCTGGACAAGCAGGAGGCAGTGATTGACGGTGTTGAGGGCTTTAGTTAAGTCAGTGTAGATTGAGCCTAGTAGCTCACTGGAGTCAAGTGCATTGTGGATTGTGCCGGTGAATTCAAGTAGGGCTGTGGAGGTGCTGTGACCTTTGCAGAACCTGTGTTGTTGCTTACACAGGATGTTGTACGTTTCCAGGTATTCTGTGAGCTGGTCTGAGACAATGCGTTCTAGTGCCTTGGAGAGTGGAGGTAGTAGGGAGATAGGTCTGTAGTTATCATGAGCAGTTTTGTCACAACTTTTATGGATTGGGGTGACAGTGGCAGATTTACATCTGTCCAGGAACTGGCTAAGGCTGAGGCAGAGGTTGAAAATTCTGGTCAGAGGACTAAGCACTTCATCAAGTGTGAGAGACAGGATTTTGAGATCGAAGGAGTCATTACTGAATCTTGATTTACCAAGGGCTTTGGTAACATATTTGTGTACTTGGTGAGCCTTGACTGCTTTGAAGTAGAAGTGGGGGGAGCTGGTGGGAGTAGTGTTCATTGCGGACAGAGGGGCTTCACCATCTTTGAAGTAGTCCTGGGGTAGGACAGAGCTAAGGTCGGTAAAGGCTTTGTTAAAGGTATCTGCAATGGTTTTTGGGTTGAGGGTTGTGGTTCTGTTGATGTTGAGTATTGTTGGAGGGTTTTGGGTGGATTCCTGGTGAGTTCCTTTATGTTCTTCCAGAATTCCTGACCATTGCCCCAGGAGTTCGTGAGGGCATGCTTATAGTAGGCAGACTTCATTTGCTGGATGGTTTTGGTGCAGTCATTGTGGGCACGTTTGTAGTTTTGGATGTCGTTTTGCCTTCCAGAGTTTCTGGTTAGCTCCCATAGGTGGTCTCTTGTTTTTAGCATCCTGAGGAGGTCACCTGTGAGCCAAGGGTTACTGAGTGATTTGACTTTGCATTTCTTAACAGGAGCATATGTGTCACAGGCCACAGTGAAGATGTTTAAGAAGTGGTCAAGGGCAGTGTTTACGTTGCTTGCATTGAAGATAGGGGACCAGTCTTGATGGACGAGGTGGGATTTGAGTTGAAGAATGTGACCACTGGGTAGAACCCTGCTGGAGATAGTTTTTGGTGGTTGTTTGATGAATTTATTTGACCAGGTGCAGCTAACAGGGGAGTGGTCGCTGAGGGAGTCAGGGAGGACATAAGTGTTAGATATCCACAATGGGTGACTGGTAAGGATCCAGTCCAAGAGTGTGCTGGTGCCGGTCCTGTAATTTTTCCTGGTTGGTGAGTCAACCATTTGTGTGAGGTTCACCACAGCAATGGTGTCCCTGTGTGCACCAGCATCGGCCGCAGGCCAGTTGATGTTGAAGTCGCCAAGGAGGATGGATTCGGTGCCTGGTGGGAGTGACTTTACAAAGTCAAGAACAGCTGTTAGACTAGTTCCCTGTTATTTGGGAGGGATGTAGATGGTGGCAACAGTGAGGGTTTTGTTTTGGGCTCCAAGGAGGATTCTCACTGGCAGTATCTGAGCAGTTGTGGGTTGGAGTGAGGTAATGATGTGGTGCCCCTGTATGGAGTCTTTTAGGTAGACAGCGCAGCCTCTGCCTCTTTTGGAGAGGCGATCCAGCCTAAAGATGTTGTAGCCAGGAAGGCTGATTGCATGGTCCGGTACTGATGGCGTGAGTCAGGTTTCGACAACTGCCAGGATGTCAGGGCAGTGATGGCTGGTGAAGACCTGTAGGGCATCCATTTTAGGAAGGAGGCTGCAGATGTTCATTGATATGAATGAGGGGGCACCCGAAGGCTTGCTCAGATTAGTGGCTTTAGAGCAGAATGGGCCAGGGTTTGGGTGCACGTTGCCTGACAGCATTAGGAGGAGGAGGACTAGCCTCAAGGAGCTGCAGTGTATTTTTTTAAGGGATTGCTTTCACCTGCTACCATCTCAGGAAATTGCAGCGCATCGACGATAGTGGGTGAGGGTAAGCATAGGCGGGGACCACAGTGGAGGCTAGGACCAGTGTGGGTGTAGGGACAGTTTCATGGCGGTAGGATGGACCCTGGGCAGGGCAGTGACCAGTGTGCAGCATGCCTATATGGACGAAGGATGTAGGAATGTGGAAGCTGTGGGGGAGGGAGGGAGGGAAAGCAGGCTTTTGGGGCGTGCAGTAGGGGAGGAAGACAGGCAAGAAGATATAGAATAGGGGTAGAGAACGGTGGAGGCACATGATTAAGGAAGGATTCAGGGTAGGTGGAGGGAAGGGGTTAAGAGAGGCTGGTGGGGCTAGGAGAAGGGGGCGGAAGAGCAGTAGCTGGATCAGTGGGAAGTGAGGATACAGCCAGGAAGGCCAGGCAGACAGGGAGTGGGAGGTGGCAACTAAAAGATGGGGGGAGTCCCAAAACAGGTACCCAATGGAGCATGAGTGGGGGGGGCAGAGCTACCAGGGGCATGGAGGAAGGTCTATAAAGTTAAGGTCGGAGGGGGTGCAGACGTAAAATTTTGGCCGTTTGCCATAGAAATGAATGGATGCAGTAGCCCCGAGCAGAGCAAAGTTTTAGCTGGCTCAAGAGGCAATCCTTGAGCAGGAGGCAAATGAGCGTCCAATCAGGGTGCAGTACAGATACCGTGGGGCCAATGGTGTGGCTGTCAGCAGTCCCATGGTTCAGGGAAGTCTTACCCAGTTCAAGAGGATAACGAGGGCAGGAAAGAAGGTATATAGCAAGTAAAGCAACTGTGGCTTTCAGAGGGTAGACTTTTTTTTTTTGAATGAAAGAACAAGAATCCCTATAGCGGCAGGACTGTATAACCTGCTAAAGGAAAACTAGCTAATCAGAGCAGGTTTGCAGAAATTACAATCCAGCTAATACAGTTGAAAAACTTCTATTAGACACTTGAAATGTGCTTAGTTCTATCTAAAATCTATTTGTAGCAGCCCTGTTCAAGGGCAGGCAGCAGGAGAAAAGAAAAAATAGCAGGGCTTAAATAGCATAGAGGTAGGATAGGTTTAGATTGAGTAGCTTAGCAAGACAAAGGAGAGTTAGATTTTCAGTGCCAAGGCAGAGTCCTTGGATGGGGGGGTGCAGAAGAAGCAAGGAAACAGAAGAGGTGTAAGCACTTTAAAACACTAGTAGAAATTACAATCCAGCTAATACAGTTGAAAAACTTATATTAGACACTAGAAATGTGCTTAGCTCTATCTAAAATCTATTTGTAAAAAGTGCCAGGTGGCAGAAGCAGGGGAAAAGTCATTGTCAATCAGAGCAGGTTTGCTGGAAGCACCCGTGTTCTGATTGGCTGCGCTGTCCCGTACCTTCCAAGGAGCTGCAGGCAGGTGCCCTGGTCTCAGTCGGTGGCTGGCTGGGTGCCGGCCGACTGTGGGGGAGCTGAAGCAGCCCCGTTCAAGGACAGGCAGCTTCCAAGAAGCTGCAAGGGGGCGTCCTGGTCTTGGTCGGTGGTTGGCTGGGTGCCAGCTGACCATGGGGGAGCTGAAGCAACCACGTTCAAGGGCAGGTAGCTTCCAAGAAGCTACAGGCAGATGTCCTGGTCTCGGTCGGTGGCTGGCTGGGTGCCGGCTGACCGTGGGGGAGCTGAAGCAGCCCTGTTCAAGTGCAGGCAGCACAGTGTCCCTAATTTGTATCCTTAGATGTTCCACGTATAAATCAAACAAGTATTATTAAATTGTTTCCCCCTTTAATAAAGTATGCTTGCTAAATCACAATAAAAATGCAGACCAATTTCTCGTGACCACTTTTGCGATAAAAGTATACAGTTAAAACCAAATGCGGTCAGATTGGAAAGTGAGCAGGTTTATTTGCCGACTCAGTATATGTACTTTCAGTTGGACATATTCCCAACTGAAGTTATGCCTTGTTTTAGAAGCAATAGTTCGATAAGAGGCAGAGAGTAGGGAAACTATGTTATGAATTGAAAGAAATGTTTTTACAGGTACAGCTGTTGGTATTGCAGCTGTAGAGGGCTACATGGCGACTCGCTTCACGGCGAAGAATTATTATTATTATAAGGCTGTTTAAAGACTGCACATTCTTTGACTTTGACAAAGACAGGTTGAGAATACTAAAAGGGGTTAAATTACCTGGCTAAAAGTTTAAGCTCAAACAGTCTTTGGGTATATTTGTTTTGCAGTCACTATAAGATTCAAACGTTAGTTGCCTGTGCAACGTATGCCTCATTTCCATGCTACTCGGTCAGGAAAGCGTTTCACACTGTCCTCTTAGGAGATGGCCGGCCGCTTTCTCTATAGTTTTATACAGCATGGACAGTGGATAAGCGCCCCTGATGTGTAAGTAAAAGTGTAAACCGTATAATCAGAATATAGTTCAGTTACTGATTGGAGTATAATTTCAGAATGGTTTCCTGTTATTTTTGGTATAGGAAAACAAATAAAAATATATATGAAATGAGTTTTTGTAGAAATGTGGGAGGAGTTAAGTCACCTGGCTAGACCAGTGAGATAAAAGCGGGGGGAATTTCTTTAGAAGTTCAGTGTGTGCTGAACAGTGGTACCTACCACATGGTTTGGCTGTCTCTCTCTAGCTGTTTTCTAGAGGGTATAATTTACCTCTGTTACTACTGCATTTGCTGAATCAAGCTGACGTTTGTTATTTTTCACCTTTTGTGATGTTTTATTTTGTTGCCAAGTAATTGGATCTTATGTTTCATTTGAAGTTTATAGTTTATTTTTATAAATAAATGTGGCAGTCCACCTTCTTGTGGGATCCTGGACAACTGGTCTGTGTCTTCAATTACACCACCCTCCACAAGAGAGAGTTCTCATTTCATGCCCCAGCTGTCTCTAATCATTCCACCGGTTCTCTCCCTTATTTTCTACATCTTCTGTTTCTGACAGTATCATTCCTGATTTTTTGTCCTTTGTACAGTATCTTATATATCCCAATATAAAAATGCTACACAAAATAAAATTATATTGAGTTTAGCACTAAATGAATGCAATCACCTAAAGGAGAAAATAATATATTTATTCTTAAGCAGAACAACCACTAATATCTTCTGACCATATCGAAAAAAATATTTTTTCATCATATTTTATAATGCAAGAAAGTGAGAGGAAGGGGAATCTTAGTTACTTCTCCTCCACATCAGGGGGCTTGTAGCAGCACAGCGGATACAAAGACAGCTGTGGTCCTTACTGGACTAGGCAAAGGGACAATAGGGGAGAAACACAAAGGGTGCAAACACGAAGAAAAACACGGAACAGGAGGACAAGGAAAGCACAAGGGTGATATCAAAGTGGGATCAGCAGTCAGATGGAAGGGGGTATGCCTTAATGTCAGGAACCTAAGTAATAAAATCAGTGCACTCCAGGCACTCATGACAGACATTGAGGTGGACCCTGTAGCCATCATGGAAACATGGGCTTTGGTAAACAACAAACAGAAATCTACAATTCCTGGGTACTGTGTTCAAGAGGGATAATGGAATAGGTAGAGGGGAGTAGTAGCTGTTTTTGTCAAGGAAGACATCAGGATTGCAGAAGATAAGTGCATCAGGGGTAGTAAAGGGGAGACAGAGTTACTGTGGGTGCAACTCATGGCAGCCTCAAGCAACACACTGTCCATGGGATGATCTATAGACCTCTGGAGCAAGGGGAGGAGAGGACTGGGAGCTCAGAGAAAAACTTTAAAGAAAGGTAACAGAATGAGAAGTAGTGATAGTGGGTGATCTGAACTGACTGGACATAGGTTGAGGTGTTCCAGTAGCCAAGAGCACCAGAAGTCAAGCCTTTCTCGATGGATTCCAAGACTGTCTACTGGTACAGCTAGTTCAGGAACCCAACAGGCAGACAGCTATTCATGATGTGATGCTCACTAACTCAGAGGTGGTAAGTGCTGTGGGAGAAGGGGAGCCACTGGGAACAGTGACTGTACTCTGTTTGGTTCAAACTGGCCCTTAGGTCTGGTAAAATGCAATGGACAGCTGAAGCCCTTGATTTTAGAAAGGCAGACTTCAATAGGCTGAAGGAGCTGATCACGGATAAGTGAACAGTGGTGGACAACATAGGTAGGGTGGAAGAGAGATGGGAGCAATTAAGCAGATCATTCTCTAGACATCTAAGGAATTCATGAAAATGGTAACAAAAATGAACAGATTCAAGAGACCGTTTTGGTTCTCAGCAAGAGTTAGGGAGGCAGTGAGGGCCAAGACAAAGGCCTTCTACAAATATAAAGAAAAGCAGGGGAAGGAAGACTGGGGAGAATACTTACTGAGAAACAGAGAGGCAAGCGGGGTGCTTAGGGAGGCAAAATCAGACACAGAGCTGCTTATTGCAGAGGTGGTCAAGAGCAGTGAAAAACAGTTCTTCTGATATATATTATGGAAAAAGGAAGAAAGAAGGGGGAATCATAAGGCTAGCTGAGGCGTGTAGGGTGATAGAGAAAGATGGGTAAAAGGCCACAATCCTCAAAAAATACTTCTACTTGGTTTTCACTGGGGACGGTGGTGGGCCTTTGCCAGATAGTGGCATCAAAGCAGACACTAAGAGCATTCCAGAGATGAGGCAGCTTATATTTACTAGCAAGAAAATAGTGTCCTGAAAGGGCTGGCAGCTGGCAGCAGAACTGGCTGAATCCCTGGTACATCTATTCAACAGTTCACTAAGGATGAGGGTAGTTCTGAAGGATTGGAGGGTGGTGGACGAGGTTCTGCTGAATAAGGGAAGGGACAAGGAACAAGCAGGGAACTATAGACCTGTCAGGCTTACATCTATTGTAGGGATGCTGATGGAGTCACTGGTCAAAGAGGACCCTGTGACTGGAAAACGGCAATAGTAGTCCCACCCCACAAATCAGGTAGCAGGGAAGAGTCTGGAAATTACAGACCAGTAAACCTCACATCTGTAGTGGAGAAATTGATGGAGTCACTACTCAAACAGAGGATCATATCTTTCTTCAAAGCTAGTGGCTAACAGGACCCCAAACAATACAGTTTCACAGCAGGAAGGTCAACCCTGACAATTCTGCTTGAGTTTTTTGACTGCATTACAAAGGTGATGGATGATGGTGGGGTGGTGGATGTGGTCTGCCTGGACTTTAGCAAGGCCTTCAACTCCTTTCCACATAGAAGGCTGGTCAAGAAACTAGATCATTTAGGAGTTGAACTGGAAGTAGTTGGATGGGTACAAAATTGATTACAGGGCAGAACCTAGATTGTGCAGTTCAATGGAGCACTATTATCAGAAGGTAGGGTGACCAGCGGCGTGCCCCAGAGCTCGGTACTGGGGCCTCTGCTCTTCAATATTTTTATAGCAGACATTGCTAATGGACTAGAGGGAAAGATGTGTCTGTTTGCAGATGACACCAATATATGTAACAGGGTCGACACCTCAGAGGGAGTGGGCAGGATGGAAGCTGATCTCAGGAAACTTGAAAAGTGGTCTCAAACATAGCAGCTGAGATTCAACACCAAAAAATACAAAATCATGCACATAGGAAAAAGATATCCAAATAAGGTGTATTACTTAGGCAGGGAAAGAATAGCTGCCTCCAACCAGGAGTGGGATCTGAGAATCATAATCACAAACAACTTGAAAGTGGGAAAATAATGCGAGAAGGCAGCATTAAAAGCCAGTGGAATCATGGGATGTATTGAGAGGGGAATCTTGAGCAGGAGGACAGAAGTGATTCTGCCACTGTACAGATCACTGACCAGGCCTCTCCTGGAATAGTGTCCAGTTATGGAGGCCTCACCTCAGAAAGGACATTTACCAGGTGGAAACAATGCAGAGAATGTTAACAAAAATGATTCAGGGACTACAGGAGATGTCCTACGGGGAAAGACTGAGAGAACTGAACATGTGCTCCCTGGGACAGAGAAGGGAGAGAGGAGATGTGATCAAAACATTCAAATACATAAAAGGCATAAACAAGATAGTCACATGAACTGTTGCACTTCAAGAAGGACAGCAGAAGCAGAGGACATGATCTAAGGCTGCAAAGAGGGAGGTTCTCTACCAACGTCAGGAAGTTTTTCTTCACAGAGAGAGTGGTAGATGCCTGGAATAGCCAGCCCCAAAGGTGGTTGGGGCTAACACAGTAGTAGGATTCAAGAATGCATGGGATAGACACAAGGAAGCCCTCACACCAAAGGGCAGCTAGATGTCAGGGTGGGTCTAAAACACTGGGCAGAGTAGATGGACCTGGCGGTCTCCTTCTGTCGTCAACTTCTATGTTTCTATGTTTGTGTCCTAATTGAAGTAAAATGATCTCCAGGATAGCAAGCAGCCCAGATTTTGGCAGGGAGGTCTTGTCAGATTAACCTGATAGTGTTCTTTGACTGGGTGACAAGGGAACTAGATAGGTGCCATAATGTGGATTTGTTCTACTTTGACTTCAGATTAGCTGTTGTCTCCGTACCGCACTGACTCTGTCCCTACTCCTTTCTCCTAGCTAAGATGTTTCTAATACCAAATAACAAGTTTAAAATATGATAGAATCTTAGACCACAACTGGTTTAATAATTCCAGGATTCTCCTCAATGCTGCTAACTGATTAAACAACATTTCATCATGAAAAAGGGGACACACCAAAGCTCTGAAGCTCACAGCAGGGCTCCAAACTGATGACTAGCCCAGCCCGGCGGCCATCCTTTTCCCATACCTAGTTTACCTAGTCCCCTAGTTTTGTGGTCAAACTCAAGGTACTGTTTGTGGCAATCTTTCCATCAGCATGATAAAACAATGTTACTTTAATCAAGGTAGTGTTGTGCCATGTTAGCCCACCCAAAAGAGGAGAGAAACAAAAAGAAAATCTTTTTGTTGGATAAAGATAATACCTTTGTTAGGCTAATGAAAAGTTAAAGATACATGCTTTCGGTCAATGTAGGCTGTCTTACCCTGTCTTACCATGACAACAGCTAGAATGTAAATAGCAGTTTTATGCCATCTAATTTGATGTTATCAGCACTTCAAAGTTTCTGCAGTTTTGCACTTGCATTTCTAAAGAATCAAACCCCTTATAGGGTGCTTCAGCCTACACTGTGTAATATACACAAAGAAGAGGCTGTACTTTAGGCCTCGAAAACTTGTATCTTTAACTTTCATTAGCCTAGTAAAGGTATAATCATTGCTCAATAAAATGATTCTCTTTTTGTTTCTCCCTGTTTATGTTACTATGGTAAGTGACAACTCAAATTACGCAGTGTTAGGTTGCTTATACTGTATAGTCAAGCTTGGGATTTATAATGTTGAAGAAGCCCATCCAACTAATTTATTTGTTCTGATAAACAAACACAGGCAATGTGGGCTTAATGCTATTTAAGTTGTCTAGAAAACAGACCATTAAAGCAACAGTTCCTCTTTTATATACTTCATGTTGCACTCCATTTCATCCCACACATGTTGATCCTTTCTGAACATTCATTTTTGTTTCCAGCCCTAATGTCCCCACAGAATCCCATTAGGTCAGTGAGCAGTGTCTGCTGAATACAAGTTCATCATTTATCAAGAAGGTTAATCTGAAACAATAGGGGTGGGATTTTCTGGGGCTCCAGTGCAAACACAAGGAAACTGTTTGCATCTTAGTAAGAAAATAGCTGCTGGAGCTACATGCAGCTATTTTAAAACATTGCATGTGGTTTGTGACAGTCATCGTAATCTGATGCAGCTTGCATCAAAAATGGTCAGTATAATGACATGTGCCATTGTTTTTTCACAAGTGGTTAATCAGTCTGTCAGTGGACATGGGGAAGATCCCAGGGGACTGGAAAAGGGCTGATGTGGTGCCTTTACACAAAGGGGGTGGAAGGGAGGAGCTAGGAAGCTACCACCCAGTTAGCCTTACCTCCATAGTAAGAAAGCTAATGGAGGCACTTATAAAGGAAAGGCTGGTACAATTTCTAGAAGAGGAGGACCTCATAGATGACAACCAACATGGGTTCACAGGTGGAAGGTCATGTCAGATCAACCTGATTGAATTATTTGATGGAGTAACTGAGATATGGGATCAGGTGGGGGTGGTGGACATGGCCTACCTTGGACTTCAGAAAGGCCTTTGACACTGTCCCCCACAGGGGGCTAATAAGCAAATTGGGTGGCTTGGGGTGGGGAGCAATATCAGAATGCGAGTAGAAAATTGGTTGGAGGAGGACTTAAAGGGTGGCAGTAAATGGGATGCACTCAAAAGAAGGAGGAGTGATGAGTGGTGTTCCCCAGTGGTCTGTGCTGAGTCCCATACTGCTCAATATATGCACTGGGTACATTTCAGGGGGCCAAAATGGGAAGGTGTGTCTGTTCGCAGATGACATCATGAAGATCTGTAATAGAGTGGATACACCGGGAGGGGTGGAGAGAGTGAGGGAGGATCTGGCCAGGCTGGAGCAGTGGCCAGCAAAGTGGCAACTACAGTTCAACACAAAAAATGCAAAATTATGCACATAGGGCTTAGAAACCCAAAGGCAAAATTCTGGCTGGGGGGGGGGGACTGGACAAAACCAAGCAGGAAAGGGACCTGGTGATCACAATTTTGGACAACATGTAGGCTCAGAGCCAGTGTGACAGGGCATCTAGGAGAGCAAAAAGAATATTGGCATGTATAGGAAGGGCATTCACAAGCAGAAGAAGTGAGGTGATCATGCCACTATAAAAAACAATGGTTAGACCACAGCTAGAATATGGGGTTCAGTTCTGGAGGCCACACTTACAAGTGGACAGGGACAGGCTGGAGAGGGTCCAGAGAAAAGCAACCAAGATGGTGCAAGGGCTACATGAGAGGTCAACGAGGAACAGCTGTAGGAACTAAACTTGTACACACTGAAGAAGAGTAGGGAAAGGGGGGACATGGTAGAAACTTTAAAATCTCTGAAGGGAATAAACAGAGTGAGGGTGGGTAGCACCTTCAAGAAGAATAAGAACAAATCCATTAGGTGGCACGCATTCAAACTGGAGGGGGGGGGTAAATTTAGAGGAGCTGTTAGGGGAAAGTTCTTCAGTGAGAGGGTTGTGGGGTCATGGAACAGGCTACCAGAATGGGTCATGGGGGTAGAGTCAGTGGACAGATTCAGGAGAGCTTGGGACACCCACATGGGGCTAAATAAGGAAGGAAAGGGGAAGGGGGAACTTTTTTTAACCAGGAGAGGCAGACTAAGCCAAAGTTTGTTTCCAGGTGTGACCTGGGAGCACAAGGAAGTTAAGTGACTTGCACAGGGTCACACAGTATACAACTGGGGGCTGTGGGATTCAAACCCAGGTCTCCAGGTTTGTAGCTCAGAGCCTTAAACCACTGCGCTATACTCCCTTCTCAAGAGGAGTGAGAGGGTAAGGGAATGGAGGGTGCAAGTTTAATTAGTGGTGGTGGTATATCGGGCAGACTGGATGGGCCATGGGGTCCTTTTCTGCCTGCAAATTTCTGTGATTCTATGATTCTATGAAGTGAAAGGATTTAGGTTGCAGCTGCATCTAACAGGGTGATGCTGTTAAACTGGCTCAGGGATGGCCTAAAATTAGATCCAAAAGCTGCTTTTATGGCCAGGTGAGCAGGTGGATCCATGATGGATCTGCTTTGAAAATCCTACCTTTTGCATTCAAATATAGCTGGGAATATTGGAGAATACTTGGTGCTGCCATTTTTAATGGCACTTTAGTAATTCAAAATCTAAAAAAAATACTACTGCAGTCTCAAAAATGGAGAAGAAAATGTTTCTTTCAAGAAAGAAGGGTTATCTAAAATGGAATAATAAGGATTGGTCATATAATTTTCACTGTAAGATTCACTGCTGCTGTACATTTCAAATACTGTTATAGAAAGCTGGGTTCATAGTATCAGCTAGCGGGGGTCTCTCTTAGCATGCCATTGACTTGTGTTGGTTCCTGACCAGGATATGCAATTGGCAGACCATTTACAGAAGGAAAATATGTCCACTTAAAAGCTCACTCCTTCTGACTATGGCATGGTCTAGATACAGTGGTAGCTAAAGATAAGTCCCAGTATATGTAGATATACCACAGGAAATCCACAATCATTTCAATATGGCTTCTGTGGTTTTGACCCAAACAATGAAAATTAGAGAAATCATGGTCTGAAAGTTGAGCTGTGAAAATGAGCATCCACATATGCATATGTGACTCCGTATATATGGCGCTCCGGAAACAGATGAAAGCTGGCCAGTATCATAGCTGGACTTTCAGACCATGATTTCTCTAACAGCACTCAGTACAAAATCACAGATAATTACCCAAGTTCACTTTGTTAATACTATTAAAAATTGTGTTTAGCTCAACTCAGTTGCAATAGTGAGTGCATAAGCATTCTAGCACTTCAACCCTATTCAAAAATTTGACTGTGCTTTGGCATCAGGCACAGTAAATATAAGTGGACTGTGAGGGTGTTGCTTTGCACTGAAATTAGTAAAAGTAACAATTTTATGGGGGAACAAATTGTTGCTATGGATTTTGCATCCCAAGAGGGACTCTTGTCTGCAGTGTAGGCACCTTTAGCAATAACTGCAGAAAACATCAGTAAAGGTTTGACAGTGTCCTTTTAATGTATGGAAATCATGCTGGCATGCACCTACCCCCTCTGAAGGTAAGGGAATTGTTTGCAAAAGGTTATGATATTGTAGAACAGTATGTTTAATGGAGTGTGATTATTTTAATACAGTACTCTGGCTTCTACAATAGACTTTGATATCCAGTATGTTCATAACTGCTATTTACCACACAGTGTCTGCAACAAACATTGCAAGAGTTACATTTTCATATGAAAAGAGGTAGAATTGCAAAAAGAATCATTAGTTTTTAGAAAAATGAGACGAAGAAATGGCATGAGAAAAAATGGGCCCCTTACATCACTGTGTTAAGACAAGAGTTAAGCAATTGCAAATTTGGAACACATGGGCTGAAATGTATTTTGCAAAACTTTTGTATAAAGCTGGTAGCATTTATGTGGCTGACACTGGATACAAATGCAATACAATACTGGCCTGGAATAACATAGCTGAAATGCAATATCTCACCTACAGTTCTATGTTGCTACAAACCAGTGTTACTGCTGGGAGACTGGGAGCAAAAGGAAGTCAAATGAGATTTTTTATTTAGTTTTTGTCAGCCAGGAAAGGAGGGCTAGGCAATTCTGCCTATTTTCAACTGGGGTGGGGAGGGTGGCACTGATGTGGATACAGATGAAGACCAACTGCAATTGAACCACATTAAACTGTTGGTAATATTTTTAGTGAATAGGAGGAACTTGGCCATGGCACCAGGGAAATTCCTGTACACTTTGGGTAGGGGAAGCTGTCATCTGTTTTTGACTTGTTGCCAAGGTGGCCAGTGAAGGAGGAAGAGATGATGGAGCTGTGGCAGGTGTTCTGACCTTTCCCCACCATGATATCAGAGGAGGTCAGTAGTGTGGCTACGAAGCAAATTGATAGCAAAATGGAAACAGTATCTGATGATGAAGCTGTTACAGCTGACATGGAGTTGGACACTCAAGAGGCTGCAGAAATGGAGAACAAGGAGGTCCACAACTGTTCTGTGGAACAGAAACTAAAAAAAGCAATGGTGGCATGAAAAGAACACTTTAAAGAAGATGGTAGCAGAGGAGGCAGCTTGCAATATGTCAAAGCAGGAGCACCTCCTCAGCCAAAGAAAACATGATGGAGCCACCAGTGTGCCAACTGCTTCACTGACAGACTTGGCTCTGTCAAAGTCAGTTGCAAACACTGAAAGGTTTTCTAATGTCAGAAAGACACTGGGACTCCAGAAACAGATAAAAGGTGATGTCTCTGTGAATGGAAATGCTGAAAATAATAACAGCACTTGTTCAGAACAGCAGAAGTCAGTAAAAAAAATGTTGCTTGCAGTGTAACTGCAGAACTCTGTTCTCTGGAGCAGGCCTTAGAAAGGGCCGGTTGGGTGCAAAATAAAAAAAATACATGAGTCCCTGATTCGATGGGCCCAGCGATTAGGAAATACCAGGAGGACAGTAAAGCAGACACTATTAAATATATGGATTCTGAAGGACAGGGGTCGGTAAATTAACTGGGGAAAAGACATTGCAAGCTGCAGTGGGTGAGTTTGATAAAACTGTGAACAGTACAGAACTTCTAAAAAGGGATGGTACGCAACATGTTGGGGAGAATGCTGTAACAACTGCTGGGGGCCTAATGACAGAAGTGTGCCACTGTGGCTGCCTAGCTCTCCACTGGAAGGCACTTCTGGAGACTTTACCTGTTACCTGTTAGACCTTCTGGTTCCTGCTGTCTTGGCTCACCCCCTCTGTTCCTCCTATGGAGGCCTCCTAGCAGTTCCCAGGTCAAGGTTGAAATCGGCTGGCAATAGGGCATTTAGTATTGCCACCCCTGTCCTGTGGAACTCGGTCCCTTCTGGGGGTTAAGGGGGCCCCCACTTTGGAGGTATTCAAGGCCTGCCTTAAGGCCCTCTTATTCACCCAGGCATTTTCAGATGAAGTTAATAATCAATTAACTTTGGTTTTAATTAGAGTAAATATAGTTGATTACTTGCTGCAATTTAATGTTTTTATATAATTATGTGCTTAATTGTATTATGTTATTTTGTTGATACATTTGGAATGTATGTTAATTTATTGTACGGCGCCCAGAGCCTCTGGGAATGGGTGTCTTTAAATAAAATTTTACCTTTACCTTACCTTTACTTTTGTAGGAGATATTCTACACAGCTCTTAGATAATAGATCCTATAACTGGTGCTATGCAAGACCCTGTATAGAGAGATTTTTTGAAACCATTATTTAAGATCTCTAATCTATTCCACAACAGAGGATAGCTGGCCCCAACCAAAATGCAATAAGACTTGTGTATAAATGGTGTTAGACCCTTTCCCTGACAGAGTTAAGATTGCCAGAACTCTTCTGAAGAATTCTTTGAAGTTTTTTGCATCTGAAATTTTTACTCTGATCCATACTGGAGAATCTAAGTTTGATATTAGTTTTAAAACTGTTGCTCCAACAGGCTTTTAACTGCTAAAATGTATTCGATAAGTAATTTTAATTGGGATAGATAGATTAATTAATTGTTGGCTCTCAGTTAAATGTATTAATGGTATAAGATGCTGTGTATCTGTTTTGTTTTTGAATATACAGCTCCCTGAGTCTTTGGAAAGAGGCACGTTAGAAATAAAGTATCTATCTATCTGTCTCTCTATCTATCTATCTAAAACTGTACCTGGTATGGAGCGTTCCTGAGAAAAATATAACTTGTTAAAGAGCATAGCATTATGGACTCCCTTATTCACAATTCCTAAAACTAAACCTGTTATTATAATAATTAATGTACTACTCAAAAATGAAAGGGTGAATATTTCTGACATCCTGTACTGGTTGAAAAAAAAGGTGTGATATTCTTGCGAAACCAATGCCCATAACAGACAGTGAAATAATATGGATGGAGTGGAGAATTAAAGTTAAATTAAGACTAATGCAGGGGTAATTCATCTACCTTGCTGTTTTACCTAGGCAGAAATAAGGGTACAATTTTCTACTCAAGACAACCAAAGTCTTGCCAAAAATGTCAGATAAGAATGCACCTTAGTAATGTTTTTGGCACGCCAAGATGCACCCACTGCTTGGATTATGATCACTTAGCATCCACTTGTACACATTTATTCAGATGTAATCTGTGTGAGGGTTACATAGAAATATAGACTTAGATGGCAGATAAGGACCTCTTGGCCCACCCAGTCTGCCAATTCCCCTACCTATTGGATAAGATGCAGATTCTAGTTAACCAACAGTCTACTTCCTCCTACCTCCCACTAAAATTGCCTTATGGCTGTCTCATGCATTCTTGAATTCCTCCACTGTTTTTGACCCCACAATCTCTTCAGGAAGGTGGTTCCATGTATCAACCACTTTTTCCATGAAAAAATATTTCCTCACATTGCCCCTGAGCCATCCCCCCTTTATCTTTAAATTGTGTCCCCTTATTCTTGCACATCTCTTTTTCTGAAAGATGCTACCTTCTTGAATGTTGTTGATTCCCTTGAGGTACTTGAAAGTTTCTATCATGTCCCCCCTCTCCCTCCTTTCCTCGAGGGTATACATATTAAGCTCTCTTAGTCTCTTTTCATATGGTTTCTGTTGCAGACCCTGCACCATTTTAGTTGCCTTCCTCTGGACTGCTTCCATCCTGTCTATATCCTTGCAGAGATGGGGTATCCAGAAATGCATGCAATACTCCAGATAGGGTCTCACCAACTGTCTGTACAGATGAATAATAACTTTTTATTTCCTAATGGTGATGCCTCTACTTATGGATCCCAGAATCCCCCCAACTCTCCTTACTGCCTTTTCACATTGCTTGCCTACCTTAAGGTTGTCTGATATGACTATCTCCAGGTCCCTTTCCATTTTTGTTATTAGTACTCCCCCCATTGTGTACTCTTCATCTGGGTTTTGTTTCCCAGGTGCATTATTTTGCATTTCCTTGAACTGAATCTAAGCTGCCATACTTTTGACCATTCCTCCAACCTTGCCAAGTCTCTTCTCATCCTTTCCACCCCCCTTGTGTATGAACTCTGTTGCAGATCTTTGTGTCATCTGCAAAGAAGCATACTTTTCCTTCCAGACCCACTGCAATGTCTCCTATAAAGATATTAAAGAGGACTGGTCCCAGTACTGAACCCTGCAGTACCCCACTAGTAACCCCCCTTTCTTTGGAGTGACTTCCATTTACTATTACCCTCTGCATCCTGTTGTGCAGCCAATTTGTTACCCAGGCTAGCACCTTGGGACCCACTCCCAGGCTGGCTAATTTGTTTATTAATCTTTTCTGTGGGATTGTGTCAAATGCCTTGCTAAAGCCTAGGTAGGCCATATTCACAGCCCCTCCCTGGTCTACTAGTTTGGTCATCCAGTCAAAGAAATGTATTAGATTTTTCTGACACAACCTTCCCGCTGTGAATCCATGCTGCCTTGGGTCCTGAGCCCCACTGGCCTCTAGGTACTCAACAATTCTTTCCTTTAGAAGTGATTCCATCATTTTCCCTACCACTTAGGTCAAACTAACAGATCTGTAGTTTCCTGCCTCTGCCTTGCTCCCACTTTTGTGTAGGGGAATCACATCCACCCTCCTCCAGTCCTGAGGTACCACCCCATCCTCCCACAATTTGTTAAAAAAGGTAGTCGGTGGTGTCACTAGGTCTCCCCTTAGTTCTTTTAGAATTCTGGGCTGAATCTCTTCGGGTCCCATTGCTTTGTCCACCTTGAGTTTTAGGAGTTCTTTCAGGACCCTTTCTTCTGTGAATGGACTGGTGTCAACCCCCCCCTGCCCAGAGTGCTTCTATTATTTGGTTTAGGTACCTCCTCTTCTTCTTCTTTTGTGACAGAGCTAAAGTATTTGTTCAGTATCTCTGCCTTTTCACTGTCACCCTCTGTCCAACTCCCCTTCCCTTTATTAATCTTCACAATCCCTCCCTTGATCTTTCTTTTCTCCCTAATGTATCTATAAAAGGTGTTATGCCCCTTCTTAACTGAGTTGGCTATCTTTTCCTCGGTTTGGGCCTTTGCTATTCTGACTGCCTTCCCCACTTCCTTCTGCTTTGACTGACACAGTTCTCTGTCCTGTTCCTTCTGTGATTCCTTATACTTCTTGAGTGCTATCTTTTCTGCCTAACCTTCCCCACCACCTCTTTTGAGAACCATAGTGTTTTTTCACTCCATTTTGTTTTCTTTATTTGCTTTGCACAAAGGCTTGTTGCCTCTATGATGGCAGTTTTGATATTTCACCATTGTTCTTCCAACCCTCCTTTCTGCCCATTTGCCAGTATATTGCTTAGGTATTCACCCATTTTGCCAAAGTCAGCCCTTCTAAAGTCTAATATCTTGGTTTTTGTATGGCTTTACTCCACAGTTGTGTTTATCATGAACCACACTGTGTGGTGGTCGCTTGTTCCCAGCTGGCTACCCACTTCTAAATCTGTGATTCTCTCTCTGTTTGAGAGTACCAGGTCCAGGATTGCTCCCTCCTGAGCGGGTTCCAACACTAGCTGTCTGAGGCATGCCCCCTGTAGGGCATTGAGAATGATCCTGCTCCTGGATGTGGCTGCAGTAAATGTGTTCCAGTTAACATCTGGCATATTCATGTCCCCCCATCAACAATATCTCTCCTTTTTCTGCAATTCTGAGAATGCCTTCTATCATTTCCTTGTCCATTTCCTCCCCCTGAGACAGAGGTCTATATTCAACCCCTGTGCAGATTGTGGTGCCACTCCCTGTTTCCAAGGTGACCCACAGTGCCTCCTGTTATCCCCATGTACCCTTTGGTCTGTAGCTTTGATCCCTTCCCTCATGTGGAGAGCTACTCCTCCTCCTCCTCCTTTACCCTCCCTGTCCCTTCTGTGGATTGTGTACCCTGGTATGTTGACATTCCAGTCATGGTTCTGCATGTACCTTGTTTCTGTGACTGCCACAATGTCTGGGTGTCCTTCTTCCATCAGGGCCACGTGCACAGGAAGCTTGTTAGTGAGACTATGGGCATTGGTACTCATTGGGTAGTGGAGATTCATTTATTGGATGACTGTGGGTCTCAGACAATAGTGAGGATTGTCCTTGCCAGAAAATAATTATTAGTAGGGTTCAACTGCAGGGGGTGATTCAGGCCTTGGAGTGACAAATGGAAATGTTGCAGAAGGAGAAATACAATTAATTTCAGAATGAAACCCCAAATGCTAGAGCAACCCTTAGAAGAATTACCTTTGGACTCACAAGAGGAACAACCTGGGCCTGGGAAGGCCTTTCAGACTGTTGCTGCCACTTGTGAGGCACGAGAGAGAAAGAGACTCAGGGTGAGACATGGAGGTCAGAAGTAGGCAGATCTGATGCCCCTGATATCTCCCCCCCCCCCCCGGCAACCATCAGAGGAACCTCCAGTCCAGAAGATAAGCAAGAAGAAGAGACCCAGAAACAGACAGGATAAGGTAAAAGCACTTAAGGGTAAAGAAAAAAGCAAGATAAAAGAAAGGGAGCTCCGGCTACTGTTTTAGTATCAAACAAGTGTTCTGCCATTGCACCAGGAAGACAGTGAGGGACACTGAAGGGGAGGAAAATGGCTCAGAAGAGTCCTCTGTAGGCCAATCCAGTGGCACAGAGGATTGAGGCACTGTACATCTTACTTCTCACCATTCAGGTGATCTGTGTTTGGGAACAAGCACGGGACACTGGGCATCAGTTAGGGGGGTTGGGAGTGGATGGAGCAGTCACCAGGCAGTTCTCCTCTCCTGGGTTGGGTTGGTAGTGAGAGGAGGCTTGATGGCAGTGTTAGGCATTGGGGAGGGCTGGTGAAGGCCAGGTGGGCAGATCAGAGCTGTCTTTGGTGCACACCTCCACGCACATGTGCAGCCATGAATGGTTGAGGCTCTGGGGGTTAGTAAGGGGAGACAAAGTTGAAAAAAACCCTGAGGCAAGATGAGGACTGACCCCCACAGGCTCCACACTGGTGCCTGGGCACATGCCACAAAAGTTCTGTGGCAGTGTGGCAGAGGACATCAGGCATAAGGTAAGTCCAGGGGAAGCTGAGTGATGGGGCTGTGGGGGGGGAGTCAGAAGGCAGTAGCTGGGGAAGAGGGAGCACAAAGTACATATAAGAAAAAAATGAGGAGTCTTCTGTAGCATCCTTTATGAAGGATTTTTCTTCTGATCAGGAACAGGTCCTCACTGAATTACCTGTGACAAAATACATTAAATGGAAAGCAAGTTCTCAGAGCAAATTACCTAGAGTATAGAAGGCTGGGGTTTTGCTTACATGATGTCTTCCTTAAATATAACTACCATTAATGTGAATAGTACTAAGAGCAGTAAGAAAAATTATAGTTCTACCAACCCTAACTTTTAACATTAGTGATATTTTTTGCATACAAGATACCAGATTAAAAAATGTATACGATGTTTTCCAAGTTTCTAGATTTTGGACAAAGGGCAGTACCTTTTGTTCAGTAAAGGAAAATACCCGTGATTGTACAGGAATACATTTTGTTAATTGCAAGAGTAAAGTATGCAAATTACTAGATATCCACCTTGGTAAGGCATTATTATTAGATCTGACATTTCTTAATACCAGAATTCATCTAATTAATGTCTATGTCCCATAAACCAAAGCTCAGAGAGTGGAATTATTTAAGGAAATAGTCTTATTTATACACAGCATTAATAATGATATGGGGAAGGGACTTCAACTGTAGATTGGCCCTTTCAGAGACAGGTTTAAACATTGTTCTATGACACAAATATTTTAAGGGAGATAGTGCCACCATCAAAGCTCATAGATTATTATAGCTGCCTTTATGACACAGATGGTAATGTGTATTTTCGAGGTACTTACTCTACCAAAATAGATTTTCTTTTTGTTTCAAAAACAGTTGGAATAATGGCAGCAAATACAAAAGATTTAGAATTTTCAGATCATAGAGCTAGTCAAATCTTTGCAAACTGGGAATTAACTCTGACAAGTAAAAAAGGCGAAATGGTATTTAAGTAGTTTGGTACTGAATAAAGAATATGCTCTACTTCAATGGAGGAAATCTTGGGCCACCAAAATATCTGCACTGTGTCTATATGATAATATATTAACATGGTGGGAGGACACTAAACTTATTTTTAAACAGTTATTTCAAAATTACTCAGGAGGAATGGCAAATCAGGAGTACCTGAAGTATCTGAGTCTCAGAACTCAATTACAGAGTCTAATTTATAAAACTAGAACCTGAGAAAAGAGACTACAGTTCCCACATAAGTATAATTGATGGCTGTGATGCTGCTCCGCTCCCCACCATGCTGTTTCTACTGCAGTTTGTCATTTTTTCCCACAGAGGTAACTTGGTTTTGCTTTACTTTTTATTGTGGTCAGAGGTTTGTAGTTAGTTCCCATAACTGTTGGTACTCTGCCTGGTTCACAACATTTTTGACTTCGCCTGATGGGAACTTCTTTTATGAAGCTTAAGCTAACTAAGATATTTCTGTGAAGCAAAATCTCTGTAGCAATTTACAGGATTCCTTTCTTGGAGTCAAATGTGTTTCTAATCTAGACAAAAGTTATGGCTTGGAACGCCTGGAGATAATCAAAGAAAAAGATTTATCTTGGAGTAAACTGCTAAATGAACTATTTTAAAAGTTGGTAATACTTGCTTTGGACTTCTGTGGCCAACTGGAGTTTCAAACCCTTTATCTACTGGTACATGTGTTTTTTTCTTTTATTATGTTTTATGTTTTGAATATGCCAGATCTGTTTTGGAATTGGTTGTTTTAGTTTACAAAATATTTAGATACATATTATCTGACTGATTATAATTGCTATATGACTGCCTATACATTGAATAACACTGGAGTGCCTTCAGGTATAAGTCTCTCCCTAATGTATGCATGTTTGAGTGATTTGTGGGGCTTTGTGAGACTGAGATGAGAGCCCCAGGAATTGTTTGGAAATTTATGATGGAATTTTGGGTTAAGTCTATTAAGTAAGAGGGTTCCCTGGGATTAACCTGCTGATAATTAAGCACTGATAGCTAAGTGTTGTCCTTCAGGGAGGTATTCCTGTTTATGTGATAGAGGTGAGCAAAATTGGGGCAGGACCAGATGCTTGCTGGCATTTGAAAGGCAAGTTAGTACTGATGTAATTTCCCCCTTGCAATTTACTGGTGATGAGGGACTGTTAAGGGCCTAGATGGCTGTTTTAGCATCATGGAAAGCATATCCAAGTAAGGGACTTCAGGTACAAGGGCTTATCCCCTGGTTGTCACCACTATGTAGTGCTCAGGGGATTTTCGGTGCTTTACCCTTTTATGGGCTTGCTCCATGTTTGGCAGAACCCTAATGGAGGGCACATGAAGTATTACAGCAGAAACTCCCTGGAGAGATTGAAGAAAAGTTTCTGCTGCCTGATAGATACAGGTGGGTATGGGCTAGCCCTCCAAACAATGTTGTTTTGTTTTGTCTTACTTTTCCCAATATATTTAAGTGGGTTCAGCCTGGGGACTAATAATTCATGAAATGCTACTTAATTCTGAGTAATTGGATAATTTTTTGTAGCTTTGAGCAAGATCAGAATGATTAATCGAAGACTTTGCTGGAGAAGCTGTATAGAAAGTTAATTTGACAGTCAGAGATTTTAACTCAGGTTTGGTTTACTAGATGAAATACTTACAATATGTTTTCAATGTTCTCTATATCTATGATAATGCTTGTCTTACATGAAATAAAAAAACTGTAAAGAGTCTCTGGAAACATTTTAATATATCATTGTGCTGTTTTTAAAATTCTTTGTAATGTATTCTTATGCTTCATTGTAACTTTGTAATACTTATGGCCAAATAAATAAACATCTAACTAACTAATTAATTAAAGAAAGAAATGTGCAGGACTCATTGTAACAGAGTAAGGTTACTGCAATAAAAAATGAGATTTGGAACTCAGAATACAAAAAAGACTTTTGATCCCTACAAAGACTGTAACCAGAGAACAGAGTATTTGAGAAGTGCTCGTTGGAGAATGGGCAAATATAAACTACACCGACAGGATTATTAAGAGTTGTTGAATCTTTTTGCATTCACTTTTTTGGTAATGCAACTATACCATTTAATGTTCCAAATGATTTCATACGTGTAAAGAGACTCAGCAAGCTATCTGAAAACAAATGTGCACCACATATTTTGGTGCCTCATCTGAGGAAAATGCTGCCTGTGAGTAGTTGCCCCAAAGATTTCAAGTGCTGTAAAAGAAAATGCACTCGTACATTTATATCTACCAGGTCTCTTGTACTTCCTGGTGTTTAGATCTGCCCCCACGCTGCCCTGCACTCTGGCAACTTTATGATGTGATGAAGGGAATGTATGTCTCTTTGCAGATGACACAAAGATCTGCAACAGGGTTGATACACAAGGTGGGGTGGAAAGGATGAAAAGAGACTTGGCAAGGTTGGAGGAATGGTCAAATGCATGGCAGCTTAGATTCAATGCAAAGCAAAAGGAATGCACCTGGAAAACAAAAATCCAGAGGAAGAGTACACAATGGGGGGTGAGATGCTGACAACAACAAAAATGAAAAGGGACCTGGGGTAGTCATATCAGATTACCTAAAGGTGGGCCAGCAATCTGAGAAGGCAGTAAAGAGGGCTGGGGCGATACTGGGATACATGGAACAGCATTCCTGAGGAGGTCATAGAGTCAAAAACAGTGAGGGAATTCAAGAATGCATAGGACAGACAAAAGGCAATTCTAATGGGGGGTAGGAGGAAGTAGGCTGTTTGTTAACTAGGATCTGCAGCTTATCCATTAGGTAGGTAAATGGGCAGACTAGATGGACCAAGCGTTCCTTATCTGCTGTCAAATTCTATGTTTCTATGTTTCTATGTAAATGCAAATGTAAGCGCAAACGGTAACGCACACAGTGATGAAATGGAAATGATTACGCAAACGGTAACAGAAATGCAAGCACAAACATAAACGCAAACACTAATGGTAATGCAAACGGTAATGGAAATGCAAAGGGTAATGGTAATGCAAATGGAAACGCAAATGCAAACAGTAATTCAATGGTGATGCACAAAGAAACAGAAATGCAAGCAACAACAGAAATGCAATTGCAAATGCAAACACTAACAGTAACAGAAACACAAACACAAATGGTAACACAAATGGTAATGAAAACACAAACAGTAACAGTAATGCAAATGGAAATGCAAATGCAAATGGTAACAGTAACGGCAATGATGATGTCAAAGGAAACAGTAAAACAAATGGAAATGCAAACGCAAGCAAAAATGCCAATGAAAATGGTAACGGAAAATGCAAATGGTAATGGTAATGCCAACGCAAACGGTAAAGGTAACAGTAGCAAGAATAGTAATGGTACTGGAAACACACATGCAAATGGTAACACAAACGGTAACAAAAACACAAACAGTAATGGTAACACAAACGCAAGCAGAAATGGTAACACTAATGGTGATGCAAAAGGAAACAGTAACACAAACAGTAACGCAAACACAACCACAAAAGCAAATGGAAATGGTAACAAAATTGATAACGGAAATGCAAGTGCAAACGTGAAACCAAATAGATGGTAATGCAAATGGCAACAGAATTTAACCTTCTACAATACTAGCTCATAAACAAAAAAGCTTTTGCTCAATGCGAAAAAGAGAAAAGCCATGCCCTTCTCCCCCTCCTTGCATGCAGCAGTTCCTGCTCGGGGGGGGGGGAGCTATCCCACAAATAACCACTGTTCTTGGAGAAACACTAGAGTATGTATCTAAATTCAAATATCTAGGAGTCTGGCTCGATCATAAACTTTCCTTCGACGACCATCTTGAAGAACTACAGAAGAAACTAAGGCAAAGATTAGGACTATTCTACAGAATTAACCACCTGCTCACAAAGGAGGCCAAGATTCAACTGGTTCAAGCTACCTTCCTATCTTTAATAGATTACACGGACCTACTCTACAGCGACTGGACTGCCTCTGCACTGGTTAAGTTGGACACCCTTCTTACCACAGAGCTATCAGTTTCATTACTGGCCTTCCACTTTCCACACACCACTGCTCCCTGTACTCATCGTTAGGCTGGACTTCCTTTCACTATAGAAGGAATAGAAATGCCGTCCTATGGGCCTTCAGAGTGGTGACCAACAAGCTCCCCTCATATGTCTCAGATTGTATTCCCCAGAGTGTGTTAGGCACCTACGCTCTAAGGATCTATTCCCTAATTGCCCTACAAGGTCCAAGGGTCAAAACTCATTTTGGCAAAGCTGCTCTAAGTTTCTCTTTACCCACATTGTGGAACAGTTTACTAAGGAACTTGACTCTGAGCTGCCCTGTTAGCCTGACTATCTTCAAGGCGCTCTATGATTGCTACATGAAAGCACCTTGCAAATGTTTTTCTCACCGCTAGCCCACTAATTCCACAATTCCCCCTTTCCATCCTGATGCTCACCATGTTTCTACCCCTGGCTCTCACGCTTTCCCTATTAACTCTTCCTGCTGTACCCACCCTTCCCTGTCCACTTCAGCCTGGCTAAAGTCCCACCCCATCCATAGTAGAGTCTCAATTATCTACCCCTCCATCATTATCATAATAAACAAGTACACAGCAGCCATTGTCACTTTCTGTGGTTTTAGCTCAATTTTTCCGCCAGTCATCAGTAATATATCCCTCCTCTTCTTTACCTCTCTAACCGGCCACCCCATACACGGCCTCTTTCCCCTATATGTGTAGTTGCCGGCTGCCTCACTCAAAAGATCTCTGCTTATAACCCCTGTATGCCTATGGTTGATTGTACATCTGCTGACTTCTTCAACTGTAACATAATGCTGTTTTTTTTGTATTTATTTCAACCTCGTACTCTACTGTATATACTGTAAATACTTTTTCTTCCTTGTATATTATTGCTTTTTGTATACCTGCTTCTGTACTGTACTTTGATGTATTCATGACCAGGTCCACCTTGCAAATGAGCCTTGCTCAATGGTGCCCGCCTGGATAAACAAAGATTTTGATTGATTGATTGTTTGGAAATGCAAACAGTAATGGTAAAGCAAACAGAAATGCAAACACAAGTGCAAATACAAATGCAAACAGTTATGCATATGGTGATGCAAACAGAAACGATAATGCAAACAGTAATGGAAATGCAAGTGCAAACATAAACACAAACAAAAATGTTAATGCAAATGGTAATGGAAACACAAACAGTAACGGTAACGCAAATGGTAATGGCAATGGCAACAGCGATGCACAAGGAAACAGTAATGCAAGCAACAATGGAAATGCAAGCACCAATGCAAATGCTAATGGTAATGGAAACACAAATGGAAATGGTAATGCAAATGGTAATGAAAACGCAAACGGTAATGGTAACGCAAATGCAAATGCAAACGGTAATGCATACAGTGACGCAAATGGAAATGCTAACGAAAATGATAATGGAAACACAAATGGTGTGCAAAAAGAAACAGTAACTCAAATGGTAACACAAACAAAAACACTAACGATAATGCACATGGTGAAGCAAATGGAAACGCTAACGTAAATGGTAATGGAAACACAAGCTGAAATGTAAACACAAATGCTGATGGTAACAGTAACACAAACAGATATGCTTTGTGTTTGAAAGAGATGCATCCAAAAGCACAGTGAATACAAAGAATGTGGGCATAATAGTGGCCCTTGGACAGGAAAATGAGCACTTGGAATACTAAATGGCTTATATCTCAGGAACCAATTTAGAAAAAAATGAAAATCTCATATTATTTATGACTTTCCAGGCCAGTTTTGCACTTAGCTCCCCAGTTGGTAAGAATTTTTGTGATGAAAAGTCTGTATCTCGAACCATTTTTGAGATACGGGACCCGAAAGGTGCGGCGGATGCCGTAATGTTATCTTATGGGAGAAATGGTCAACTTCAGAGGCACGTAACTTTGCAGCCATGTTATATTTTAGCACCAAACCACCAAAATTCACATCTGTGTGATGTTGGCTTACTTCCCTGTAAATTTCAGCCCAAAAGACCAAACTATTTTTTGCAGTAGGGTGGCAAAAATTTCCTTTTGTTTTGGGCATAGTGTTGCAAATGACTTTCACAAATCACAATACTTTGGCAAAAAAAATCTTGAAAGTGTCACATTTGCAAAAGTACTTTGCGACACTACTTTTTACAAAAATTTAAAAAACATTTCTGGGGTGTTTTACCACCCAAAAAAGACATGGCTAGCATCATCAGGGCTCAGCTAGGTGCACACAACAAGAACTGTGACCCTAGAGGGTCACAAATTTAAATGGCAAGCATTTTTCTGACCACCAACTGAAAAATAAATGGCTAAATCACAAAAGTAAAAGGGTCATTTGCGACAGTAAAAACTGCATTTGAGACACTTTTACATAGTTTAACTTTTCCCATAGACAATAATGGGATTCAGTGTTTTTGAATAACTTTTAAACTGTTTAATATTTTTTCACAAAACATTCAAAAGGCACATCAGGGACCCTGGCAGCATGTTCCCTGAAATTTCTGGACTGATCGCGAAAACCATGCAGGCTGTAGGTGCAAGCAAAGAAATGCACAAACCCCCATAATTTATGCATTTTTTGGTGCTCTGTAACTCTGCAACTGTACATCCAACCATAACGAAACTTGGCAGATCCAGAGACCTATGGTACCAAACCATGCATGCCAAATTGCAGGCAAATCCATCATATGGTGGCAAAGTTATTAAGGTGCCAAATTTCAGATGTAACCTTAAATGGGGTGCTCAACCCTAACTATAGTGGCACTACCTGATGCCTGTTGGTGGGGGCGAGATGGGTGTGGGGTGCAAGAGTTGGCAACCCTAACACTGAATTTCCTCACTTTTGTCACAGTGGAACACCCTAACTGATGCATTAAACTGATTTTTTTTGCCATGAATATATATATATATATATATATATATATATATATATATATTATGCAAACTAGTACATTTTCACATTTTTAATAATCCAAGATGATAAAATCAGAGATACAACTTTGAGCACTGCCCCAGACCGACTAGTGGCAGACTAGCGCATATTGAAATTTTAGGTTAGATCCTTATAATACTAGAATTTTTTTAATGGGAAGGGGGATATGGCTTTGCAGAATTGTGATGTTAGTTTGAAAAAAGCAGAAACAATAGTAGCTAAATGGAAACAGAAACTTATATCAAAGTAAAAGAGGATTTTCCTAATAAGAACTTTGCTTGTTTCAGTATGTCTGTTCCTCAGTTTTGTTTTTCCTCCTCCCCTGACATGGGAGGTAATATTATATAGTATATTTTTCCAAGGAGATTGGGAAAGCAGACTGATCCCCAAAAGAAACAAGATAATGCACAGGATGGTAAAAAAGAGAGGAGTAAATATGATAAATCTGTTAGTGTTTAATTATAGTATCTTTATACAGCAGAATATATACTGTATATAGAGATATATATATATAGATATATATATATATCTATATATATATATAACTTTGAGACAAGGAGGACCAGGGTAGAAGGCAGCTTTAATGGAATGAATGAAACAGGGATTTGATGTCTGGGCCTCTGGTCATCCACAAAAATTGACACAGAATACAAATTTTCTAGAGCATGCTAAAGTAGCTTTGCAGAAGGCTATGAAATGAGGAATTCCATATGGTCAAGCACAAACAATCAGTAGAAAGAGCACTTATGAGTTTGCCATGGATAAGGCTTTTAAAAGTGACATTAGTTTTCCTAGAAGCCCAGCTCATAGTACCCAGACCATGATATCCCAGTTTACAAATAATAGAATACCAACTCTAATTTTGCTTGTTATGTTACATAGTTAAGCACTTATGGGAGATTAGGGGTTAAAACAACTGCAAACATAAGAAAATGGAGTATAGTACATGTGCTAGAACCTCTTGCATTAATCAACTGGAAACTTAAGAACACTTATTCTTTGAATGTGGATAAACTATACAGTTTTGGAAACAGGTGGCAAGGGATTAGCATGAACATTTCTATATACATTTGAAATATGAAGAATTAGCTTTAGGTCTTCTTTTGGCCCCTTCAGGAAAATATAATAAGGAAACATTGCAAGTAATGTTTGCCACTCAGAAATACTATATATGGCAGGCACTGCATGCATGGGTTTTATAACAAAAGGTAATAACATGTCAGGAATTATTAAGAAAGGTTGCTTTTCTTTGCAGAAAGTTAGAGAGCAAGATGATTTAGTATTTTCAAAACCCATGTTCAAAGCATTATGGCAAAACTTTACCTTTCTAATAGAATAAATGTATGTATTTATTTCTTTATTTATTTAAAATTTGGAAACCAGATAGGCACACTGAGCCAAGACTCTTTTCCAGGTGCAACCTGGGATGGGGGTACAAAAAAATGTAAACAACAAGGGTACACAAATTTAGATAGAGTAAAATACAATATTCAAATATTGTCATCTTGTAAAATTAGTTTACAAAGACAATTTTACATGAGAAAACAAAAGAATAGTGGGAGATAGAGAGGAGGGCAGGAGTTTAGTTTGAGAATTAGGTCAGTGAATAGCAGCAAGATGTAACAGGGTATGGTCTGAGGAGGTGCTTAATTGCAGGAAAGGAGGGGGTGAGATGGGTTTGGAGTGGGAGGTTGTTTGAGAAAGAAGGAACCTGAAGAAGAAAGCAAGTGTCCCAGCAGTGGTGTAGGCACATGGGAAGGTAAAGGAACGAGATAATTAGTACACGTGGGGTAGGGGGAAGAGGTGGCTGGAGCCAGAAGAGATGAAAGGTAGGATGGAAGAGTGCTAAACCAGTATTTAGAGATGTAAGTAGAACAGTGGGACAGATGTCTCTGTGAGAGGGATTGAAGAGATAAGGAGGAGTAGAGGTCTCAGTGGTGAGAGGGGGAAGGGATTAGAGATAAAACGACAGAAAGCATTGAAGAGGACATCGAGTTTGGTAAGGGAGGTTGCCAGGGCTGAGCCATAATCGCTGTAGTCGAAGAATGGGAGAATCCATTTGACAAGAAGATCTCCTTAGACTGGAAGGGAAAGACTAGTTATGGGCGGAGCTTAGAGTGAAGGGCATTAAAGTGGGAAGAGAAATCCAGTGAAGTGTCAAGCCACACTCCATGGTATTTGTAGGCAGGGACCTCTTCGAGGGGAGTGCTATCAGGGAAAGAAAAGGCAGGGAGGAGGAGGGAATAAAGGATTAAGAGTATAAAAAGGTTTTTTACAGCAAAGGTTCATGACTTGGATGACTGTCCACTTTGCACTCACAATGCAAGCTTAATTCATTTAAGCAAGACTTTGATTCATTCCTATTCAACTGTATATTAAATGTGTTATCAGACTAAACTTTCTTTTAACACCTGAATTATTTTATGTGCTGTATTTTTTGTGTGTTTTTAGTAAAACAATGCCCCTACTCTTGTCAAGAAGTTCCACTGTATCTTTAATGTCCAAAAAATAATCAACAACATAACTCAAGGCTAGCAAATAAAAATATTGTTTTAATGGAAAAAACAGTGCATATTATTTTACACACATAATACACAATGTGGGTTCACATACTGAAAAAAGTATACAGCCCAGCACTTCAAGGTCCCAGCAACCTCTGTCAGTGGTGTCCACCTGAACAACTACCAAATCAGGCAGACAGGACCCCAGTTTCATGTCTCATGTGAATAATGGCACTTCAGAAGAGCAGCACCCCTCTCATGCTGCACTGCAGTATCAGTACTGGGATTTTACCCCAAGTTCCTGGTATGCGGCTGGAGCCCACAACTTTCAGATCTTTTGACTTCAGAGGTGAGTGTGCAATCTGCTGAATCACTGCCACTTATTGAATAATTCTAGACCACTAAGTATGTCCATTAGTCATTGTGGTCGGATGTAGTCCTGAGAGCTCCTTGAGTCACAGATTTTTCCCCTAACTACTGACCTACACTTGCTCAAGATTTGGAACTATGAGAAGAGAAAAATAGCCATTTTCTTGGCATAATGCAGAAATAAGATTGGATGGAGGAGCTCTTTGTTAGACAAACTTGATAGCACACAATGATATGAAAAAAAAATCAGTAGGTGACAATGAGGCTGAGTTACTATGTCAGAATAATTCAGTTACTTTATGATTTATTTTGGGGGTGGATCAACATGAAATGAGCTTCCTTTGCCAAAACAGACATTTCCATTGTGCTTACCTGTATATTCTTTCTCAAATTTCGTGTAGATTTCCATTAGTTGCAATGAATGCATGTGAGTGGAAAAAGGTACGGACATTTGTCCTGACTTAGGATACTCTTAAATAATGATGATTATGGTGCTGATTAACATGCAATACTGAGTTTTTTAATTATTTGCCTCCATATTCACTGCTAGAAGATTCAATTTACAACATTGGTCAAACTTGAGTAATCAAACTAAAATTACAATAAATTTGCAACTTTTTTGATCTTCCAAGGATTAATGTGTGAAAGTATAAATAGTTATAGAAAAGGCAGATAAAAAGCAGCTGTTAATATTATGTTAATTATGACATCTCATTGAACTAAAGAGAATATGGTCCAGAGCATATGCTTTATGGGCTACAAAAGTAAATAAATCAAACATTGATCAACAAACCATTACAAACTGTATAAATATGCTTCTAAATTCATTTAGCAAGAGCTTCTTTTTCAGTACTCACTAATCTGAACTTCTAAGTTCTTTTAGCAAGAGTTTTTTTTTCAGTGCTTACTAGTCTGTACACCAAGCTATTCATACTTACGTGGGCATCATAATCAAAGCAGACATCAGGTCCTTTCCTATGTCTTGGATTCTGGGCTAACTCACAAGGATCTGGACCAGTAGCTGAAGGTTGTGATTAAGGAAAATGAACCTGCGACTAAATCTTGATTATCATGTGGTAATTCAAATCCTTCCCAAACGGTAAGACAGTTTTCCTTATAGATGAAAATTGATAGTTAACTGAGTTATATTAGAATTTTTTTTAAATTATTTATTATACTTTTGCTGCCACCAGCCACCCAGTCCCTTAGTCCAGTCATGTACCCTCACTCCCACCTCCACATTAGACGTGCCCCTTCAATGCCCCCTGGCTTACCACCCAGGGTGGGGTTGTGGCACCGACCCCTCGAGGTGCTGCAAATGATGGGATAGATCAAAGTGGCCAGCCTGGAGACTGAAGGAAGCCTAGCGTGGGCTTCATCTAGGGTGGCCGGTGGCATTGGTTTTTCTGGTATGCAAGGGCAGGGAAGTATGGGTTTATGTGATAACGGTGAATGCCTAAAGACGATCACTGTTATCACTCAGTCAGAATGCCAAAAACATTTTCAGCACTCTGACAACTCCAGTGCCTCAGGACAATGGCGCCAGGACAGCATTTTACTGCTTTCTGTGGGGGGGACTGTGCCCCCCACACACCCTTCCCTCAGGGGGGGCTTCGCTCCTCACAACTCTGTACTTAAGGATTCTCAGCTCTAGGGGGGTGCATGTCAGAGGGTGAAAGCAGGAAAAAAATAAAGGTTTGGGCCGGGTGCAATAAAATTGCACCAGTGCCTGGATCCGAACCCGGTACCTCTACCACTGCAACCACTAGCCAACCCCCGACATTATGATGTAGCTCAGTCAGCCACTGCAGTGCCACCCCCTACAGTCTCTCCACGCCCTCCCAGCCCATGCTTGCTGTGCTCACTCCCACCCCCCTGCCCGCGTATGCATAGTGACATCCTGTCGCCCAGTTCGCCCACAGCCTCATCCAGTCACCCTACCCTCCCCATCACTGTGAGGGATAGCACCAGGAAAGAGTTGCCATAATGGACAATGCCCTTCCTCATGTGCCCACCTCATGGGTTACCAGGATGTACAATGATGTCCAGTGTCCACCCCTACCCTGAGCTTGCTTTTGGTGCCAGTGCATGTGGTACACCCAGCCTCCGCTAGGTGTCCATTTTGCATTGAACACTGTACCCCCCCCCCTCCCCACTGGAGAAGGAGCTCAGTCTTTATACCCCGGCTGGCCCTCTGATGTCCTGGGTCCGTTCCTGAACCCATTTCACCAGCATCGCAGGTAGGCACCCTACCACTACACCTGCAGGCCAGCGTTATATTAGAATTAATAACAGTAGGCTGGCTATTGGGACTTGTTAAACAAAATGCCAGTACAGAAGCCCACAGCTGAATAGCTCCAGCCTGTGTATCACGAGTCACAACAAAGAACAGACTGCATGTGGCTGAGATGTTGTCAAACTTGTAACAACAAAATCAGAATATTAAACAACAGAGACATGCAGAGTTGCTGCTCAACCTGTTCTTACTCATGGAATGTTGCCATGTCTAATTCAATCATACTGACATTGTTTCTAACTAAAAAGTACATTTTTTTTTGCAGACATTCAAACAAATGTCATCATACTCATGTATTTATTTTATTTTACTGAATATCTACAGTAGTTATTTATTTATTTGAAATGTGTTGACTGGCTAAGACACACTGAGCTGAGGCTGTTTTCTAAGTGCAACCAGGAAAGGAGCGAGGGTATAGATGGGAGTAGACACATAACCAAAAATGTGCAGTGTTGAAAATATAAATAATATATATATATATATGTATATATAGATATATAGATAGATACATATATATATATATATATATATATATATATATATCTTTTTATTTAGATTTCTATGTGCTTTTTTCCTCCGGTTTTTGCCCCAACTCTGGACTGTGGCAGACATGTGCATGCGTGTGCATGGAGGCACACAGACACACTGGGTACTGGCTTGGCCTCTTCCACCCCACTCTTGGCAATCACTGCTGCATTCTCCCATCTACGCATCCCATCAGACCTCCACCTGATGGGAGCAAAACTATGGGAAGGGCAGACAACCACCTTGGGAGAGGAGAGCTGCTTTTTGGCTGCTCAATCCCGCTCCCTTCCTACTCCCCCCATTCCAGCTCCCTGATGACCTGAGGTCATTCCTGAACCTGGGTCACTGGTGTGGCACAAGATAAGACATCCAGTGCCTCAGCCCTCTGCACAACTGGGCCAGCCCCATAAATAATATATATATATATATATATATATATATATAAATGAAAGAAACTGGACATAGGAAAGTAGATAAATATAAAAAATGGAAGAGGGTACATGTCATAACATATTAGACAAAAAATAGGCAAAACTGTAGGGGAAAAGCAATATAAAGCTGTGGTTAAAAGGGCAAGCTAATTACTGTATCTACTGTTACTAACTACAAATCTGTCTGTTGGTCTATCTCTGAATCTGTCAGCAGCAATCAAACTGATTGCCTTAAACTGTTTGTGACTGGAATCAAAGACATCAGTCACTATATATTGTTAGGAATAAAATGGCAATCATTTTTTTAACAGTTTATTAATCCACTATTTATTTATCTATTTATTCATGTATGTATGTACCTATGAATGTATGTATGTATGTATATGAAAATTGGTAACAAGAAAGGCACACTGAGCCAGGGCATGTCTACAACTGCATCCTGGGGCAGGGGGATCAAGAGGGTGCAAATAACATGGCACATTAATGCTGAGATAAACAATACAAAATTTGCAGGCATGATCATTGACAAAATATACGACATACAATGTGCCAGACAGCTATATAGCCCTAGAGAATATAGCACATACAGAGATAGGAGTAGGCTATAAATTAAGACTCCTCATAAGTTGCAGGTCAAATATGGCAGGCCAAAGGGATAAATATCCAGTCAGGCAGGCCAAATCATTAAAGTTGGAAAGTAGGGCAGAAGCACAGACAGCTTCTATGATTTACTCAAGGTCTCACAGTAAGCTCAGTGGTATTTATTTAGTTGATTTATTTGCGTAGATTATTAGTTGGTCAGTCAGTCAGTCAGTTAATTAGTAAGTTGTATTTGTTGGATGTGAAAAGCAGACTAGAAAGCACTACTTACTTTTACTCATAATCTGTGAATTGGCACAGAAAGTACATGATATTACAGTAAGTTACAGGAAGCATAGACAATTACAGGATGATGTAGCGGTTCTTTTCTATTTTTTTTATTTGATAATGAGAAAAGGCTGCTGGGCTACATAGCCCATTTTCAAGTGCATCCTGGGTCAAATAAATGATACACACACATGCACACACACACACAAACACACACGCGCACACACACACACATAGCCATATACATATGATCTAAACACATGAAACATAAACATGAATCACAGTCACATTTCTCATTATCAAGTACTATTCTTCCAATAAGTGGACAAAACATAATTTACAGTTACATGACAGTGTACTATGAGGAAGGATAGGATAAAACTTGCATTTATAAAAGTCCAGAACACTATAATGACCATCAATTGAAACGGCAGTGAATTTCTTTATTAGGGTTTGGTGTTGTCTCTGGTAATCCATACACTTCTAGATGCTGTTGTTTGTACCACAGTAGTGATGTCACAGTGCTGCTGTAACAGGGTAGCTGTGTCACTACTATGGTACAACAGCATCGAATCTTGTGTCTGTTAAGATTCCTCATGCTCACCCACATAGTAGATTCCTTTATAATAAATAATTAAATAATCTAGCATAAAAAGACTTTTTATGTTAGATTATTTAGTTATTTATAACTATGCACTTTATAATTATATAGGTTGCACATATATGTATTGCACTTTAACACTATACATATGCACTGAATGAACAATATAGTGATACTGTTTCTTTAAGTGTGCAACATATTTAAGGACTGTTGTAACTGGTGGAAATCATCCATCTGAGGATGAAAAGTCAGTTTGAAACTGATCAGGGAGCTTGTGTGCTTTGTGTTATCTGGCTGTCCATGGTGGCATGTATTAAACACAGCAGATCGTGAGTGCAGACTTTTGGTGTTTTTTTTTTCTATGACTTTTTGAGCCGAGCATCCAAGTGTGGCTTGAGCGGTTGTTTGCCACCATTTGCAACCATATGCAGCAGGGCTGATGTTTCCTTCAAAGGGTGAGATGACATCATCCATCAATGGAAACATACCTTAATAAGTATGGGTGCCCATACATTATTCTATAAATTGTGCTTAGAGGGAGCAATGATTATGCCCAATTACAATGAAATTTACTTAGACCTTGCTACATTACTCTAAATTTATGCTTGATGTAAGTAAGTTTATTTGTTTGACCATAAAATGAAATCATTACAGCCATTACATGATATTACAATAAATACAGTAGTTACAATATTTATTTATTGATTCATTAGAAGATTTAAATGAGACCTTTGAGCACAAGTGCTCTATTACAGAGGTTCCACATCAACATTGTAAATTTTACAGCATATGTTACAATACAATTACAGTAGATGTTACAATTTAGACAGAGGCAGGGTGAATAAGCACATTCCAGAGGGTAAACTTGTTTAAACAATCAAGATATATCAAAGTTGTGTAATGCAGTGCTGATCAAACAAGAACAGGTTCTAGTAGCAGGCTGCTAGGGAGACAGCAGAACACAACACACTCTGGCCATTGCTGATACAGCTGCTCAGAGCAGTGACAGTGAGTAAAAGAATACACACAGCTCTCACTGCACCGGAGTCTGCTGTACCCAAGACAGAACTGTACGTGCTCGATACTCGCGCATGTGCAGCTTGAATCAGCAGCTATCTTGGGCATGGCAGCTGTCACTTCTGCAGTTGCAGAAGAAAAAGTAGTGCCACATGAAGGGACTGTGTTTATGTGGCCTGCAGATAGGAAGGGACGCTGAAACAGAATGAGTGGAACTGTACCAGAGTTCTGTGGAAGCATGCAGGACAGCGGTTCAGTAATGTGCTTCCTCAGTGCTCTTATAAAGAATGACAGCAATACGTCTGTGGAGCTCCACTCATGCAACCATAAAAATGATGATTACAATGGTTCAGTGACATGTTGCAAACATACTGAACTGCTAGGGCAGGCCACAGGATTTTTTCAACTGGACAAACCTGGGGAGGTTCAGTATGGATTTGGGCAGTTCATTTAGCTAGCCTGTAGCCCTAGTAGCAAATGAACACTTATCCAGCTGAGTTCTGCAGAAAGATAGTTCAAGGGCATTCCTTACCATGCATCTCATGCTACAATGGTTAGACACTGGATGGAAACTGTTTTTTTAGTACGGGGTGTTAGGCCCATCAATACCTCATTGGCTAGTAGACAGGTTTGAAACTTTATTCTACTGGGAGGGGTAGCCAAATGGTTAGGAAATAAAGGGTATAGCTGTGAGTGTGCTTGTAGGCCCCTAACGCAAAGTGGCATGCTTTACTGCCTAACACCTTGACCCTGTTTAATACAGAGTTACAGGCAGCTGCATAGATAGGTAGTCCATAGTCCACTAGGGTCAGAATGGAACTAGACACAATTAGTAGCCTGGCTTCTGCAGCAAGGCTGTCCTGATTTCTGAATAGGGGACGCAGCCTTCTATTTACTGAGGACCCCAGATTGTCCACATTGAGGGTAAAGGAGACAGTGACATCCAGAACCACCCTGAGACATTTAAATGCTGCCACCTGTTACAAAATTTGACCTTTGTTATTGTGGATAACAAGGGGGGAACTTTATCTTCATCTGACTGCTGGTGAAAAGCATGGTATTTGTTTTTTGTAGTTGAAAACTACTTTATCACCAGAGAACCGTTTTTCTAAGGAGTCAAAGTTTCCCTGGAGATTAGAGGTGAGATTGCTAAGGTTGATGTTCTTGAGGTAGTTGACAGCAACATCGGAGTAAAGGAGAACATGAGCTGACTGACAGGCATCTGGCAATTGGTTAATAAAAAGGCCAAATGGGTGAGGGCCCAGAACTCTCCAGGAGTCAGACAGGGAGCTATCAATTTTCACCCTGTGTTTGCTATCAGATAGGTAACTTTGAAACAATAAATAAGATAGGTATATCATTTTGCCTGTCTATGCACTTGCAAGTTTCATTTTAACAGCTGCTAAAAATAAAACAAAAACCCCAGTTCTGTTTAACAGAGAACCCGAGGGGTCTAGAACACCATGCTATGTAGAAATGTACAATATAGTGATGATTGTAGGATGAGGAAAAGTGCAAAGCATTAGCTAATGACCCTCTTATTTGTGCATTTAAACCTACCAATGAGAACTGGTGGTCTTGGGAGCCCTTACCAGCAAGGTAATCCCTATACTAAAAGATGCTCTAGATAAGCAAAATATGTGGTTGGATGCAATTTCACCCTTATGTTTTAATTGTTCCATTTTTTCCTCATTTTAATTACAGATTAAAAAAAAATACTGTGGGTTCAGTATCTTTTTTTTTCATGAGATGGAGAAAAGAAACAGAACACCTTATAAGCAGTTAGAATATGTGTTTGATAAAGTGCTAAGATATTTATCTCTTGCCTCTCTGTAGAGAATGCATTGCACTTTTACATGGTGTAGAGTTCTTCAAAACCCATTTTGCACTTGTGATATTTTGATTTTGGATTTTCTTAAGTGCATGATATTTTGAGATAAAAATTGCAAATCTTGTGACTCTAATGGCTCTCCTTTGCTCAGGAAGACTAAGCAGTGCAAGATAATCTTCCATACCCTGCAAGATTGTATTGTTTCATACCATGGGGCACATCACTGCCTCCTTATTTTAACAATGTCCATTTTTTATGCATTTTCATACAGTGTGTGTTTAATAATGAGGCTATAGGAAAGGGTTATATTGATTTTTCTCTGATAATCTGTTCAAAGGTGATGGAGGTTAATTTTGGTTAGGGAGGAAGTTAAGAGAGTTAGCCACTGAGATTTCCATATTTAAATTTAGCCGTGTGATTTTTTTTTCTGATAGGCATTCAAATGGTAGTTTATTATTCCTGTTATTATTTTCAACAAGTATGTGATCAGTCTAAGTTCCATTTGTGTCTGAAGTGCTATATTGCCTAAATCTGTCCTAACCATTGCAATACAACTCGAGGGCATTACCCTTAAAGATTTTAGAAGTACTTTAAGTTTCTGGACTTTATTCTCAAAGGGCCATAGTACTGATGCAAGCTGCAGCAAAATGCTGCTTGTAACAAAGCCCGGTGCACCAGGGACCCTGAGCACAATTCTCTATTGGGCAGGGTCCTGGCGGAAAAGTCCCTCAGCTTGTGGCAATCCTGGCCAAGCGCCAAACAGATGGTGCATCTGGAGGGTTTGCTGCAAGCTGTGGGGCAGTTGTGTGCTGGTCTAGCTTGTCCCTTGAGGCTAGCAGCACCTCCCTCAGCCCTGATCTGCCCTACAATTAAAATGTAAGTAATAATTCCCCAGTGATCTAGTGGACCTCCCTGATCTACCCAGATATTACATTGATGATAAAACATCTCCTGGTGGTCTAATGGAACACCTCCCCCCACCACAGTAGGTAGTGCCCACAAGCTGGTCCCCCAAAAAGCCCCAACCCTAAGTTGTCAACTTGCACAGCTCTCCTTTCACACCATGGCTAGCCACCGACTGAACTATCACTAAGCAAGTACTGTATACAGTACTGGTCCACTGACTGAGTGAACATGTACTATATACAATACACACACTCAGTGACAGTTCAGTAGGTGGCCGTCCATGATGGAGACAGGCTGGTGGAGGGGTGCATGGTGGTGGGCACTACCTACTGGGGTTGGGGGGAGGCCCACTAGACCACCAGGAGATGGTTTATCATCAATGAAATATCTGGGTAGATCGGGGCTGGGGGGGTGACTGCCTGATCACTGGGGAATCAATGCTTATTATATTTTACATGATGGTCAGATTGGGGCTGGGAGATCCACTAGATCAGCAGGGAGTTATTGCTTATTACAATGTAGGTGCTGGCCAGATTGGGACTGGGGGGTCCACTAGATCACCAAGGAATTATTGCTTATTACAATGTAAGTGTTGGGCAGATCAGGGCTGGGGGGCCTTGTCACTTGGTGAGGGATGGTTCGATACTGGGACATGTGGTCAAATTCTCCCAGAGTATGATAGTGTAAAAACCGTTAGACCAGCCCTGGCTGGTCTAAGAGTTCTTAGACTGTCAGCCCCTGGTAGGTTTTTGAGAACCGTGATTTAAGGAATGTGGCATCTTGTGTCTGCTGCATGCCCCCTAGCACCATGCAGCAGCATATTTTGTTGCACATGATTATGCAGGTGCCCTTCAGTGCAGGCAACCTGCAGTTGATGCAGGCTGCCTTTGTTAATTGTTCCTGGTACATCATTTGGTGCAAGTGGCATTTTATATAATTCTCTGTGGCACAAGTCCCTTGCGCCATGTCAGGAGCTTTGAGAATCAGGCCCTCTATATATGGCTTGGAACATTTGTGTACTAGGCTTCAGCTCCACATAGCAATATAGGATTGATTTTCATCTCTCCTGTTGCTAGTGTTGCAATTAAAGTGTTTCCCTATATGTAAAATTAAATCTCAGCAATGCCTTTGCCATGTGTTTGGCTTTTGAAATTTGTTCTTTAATAAGTGTTTGGCTTTTGAAAAGTGCTCCTTAACATGGTAACCCCATTCTCTATTAGACATAAACTTGATTCCAAGATATGTATATAATTACAATTTTCAGATTTTCTTCATCAATGAAAATTTTATATGTCTTGTATTAGCTCCAAAGATTATGATTTTAGTTTTATTAAGGTTGATTGTCAATAGCAAAGCATTACAATCCTTCTTGAATTTATTGATTTTCTTCTGTAATCCTATATGTGAAAGAGAGAAGATTACAATGTCATCAGCATAAGCAACAGGTGACATTGTTTGTTATTAATTTTAGGCAGATCAGACTATAGCTCTCCACACAGATGCCTGCCCAAACTCTGCATACTCCCTCCTAGAGCAGGGGAACAACAGACACCTTTAAGAGGCCTCAACCAGTCCCCCCACCCCACACAGACACCTGCCTGAACTCTGCAAGCTCCACCATGGAGCAGTGGAACGGATGCCTTTAAGAGGTAAATGCTACCTTCTTCTCTGCTGCATCTTTCTTGTGGGGTGTTAGCCCATCGATGCTGTGCATCAACTGCCCTGCCCTTCCCAGCCACTCTCCCACCCAAGCCCGACCCTCAATTTATTGTCCCTACCCTACCCTATGACATCACTTCCTGCTATCACTGTTTCAAAGTCCCCACTTCTCCATTTGCAGGTTATATCCATTGGCCACTAGAGAGCCTACCACCCTATTCCACCTGAGACCCTCTTCCTCCTACAACCCTAGAGCCCTTCCATCCACCCCTGCTATTTCTCTCCCTCACCCTCATCCTTGCTTAAACCCTTTTCCAAGCCCATACCCCCTATTTCTCAGCCTGGTCCACTGCCTGCCACCACCACCCCTATACTCCTGCCCACTGCTGACCACCCCTCAGCCCACCTTCCCATACCTTACTGTGACCACTAGGAGTCACTATTTCACCCCCATCCAGCCTCAAACCCAGCCTACTTCAGCCCCCAAATGACTGGAATCCCATCTTATCCTGGTCCTAGGACATTCGCTCTCCCCAGGGTCTTGAACCTGGTACCCTTCACACCAAAGTCCACAGCCCTACCTCTACTCCAAAGTGGTATCCACCCTCACAGAAGCTCAGGCTAGACTCTCATACCATCTGCCTCTATTACAACCTTAGACATCATGAAAGCAAACTCCCTACTAATGCGCCTCATTTTCTTAGCCATCCTGGTGCTTGCCTCTCACCAGCCAGATCACACTCTCAGACCTCAGAGGACTGCACCCCCATATCTCCCTGGAGTATCACGGCCTCCCCCAACTCTGGTCTCATGTCCAGGGCCTCCACACCCACCTCCTGGCAGCCCTCCCAACCCCTCTGCCTACCTGGGCTCCCCCTGGACCTACCTCCTCTCTGCCATTCCAACCCTTCATGCCCTACCCATCCCCTGTTCCCCTGTAGCCTCCCCCACATCTCGGCATACAACCAAGGAGGTCAGCAGCTACCACCCCCTGGTTAGAATCTTTACTTTACTACTGCTTCTCTCTGGTAATGCCTACCCTAACCCGGGCCCTAACCCTACCAGTCATCCCCAGACCCTGTCTTCAGGACTCTGCATTGCCTCCTTGAACATCTGCAGCCTGCTGAAAAAATTTGCTGCCCTCCAATGCTGGGTCATTCTTCATAAGCCTGACATCATCACCCTATTAGAGATCTAGCTGTCCAAATCCACCCCTGACTCCTTTGTCTCTCTCCCTGGTTACACCCTATACTGGGAGGATCAAGTAGGTAAATGTGGTGGTGGCTGTGTGGTTTTTATACGTGACACTATTGTTGATCATGCGCTCCCTGCCCCCAAGCTCGATAAGGGTGCTCAGGTCCTCACCCTCAAAGTCATACCTGATCCCTCTAGGGGACTGCTCTACATCACGGTCTCCTATGTTCCTCCAAGGAACAAGAACCTGGCAATCTCATCACTTACAGATTATCTCACCACCCTCCCATACAAAGCAGAATAAGTCCTTGTTGGGGATCTCAGTGTCAATTGACTCAGTCTCTCCACCTCCCAAGCAAAGGACACCTTCACTGCCCTTGATCTGACCCAACTAGTTTCCCAGCCCACTAGACTCAACCCCTCTAGTGGATCCAGCACCCTCCTGGATGTCATAGTCAACAACCACCCCCACAAATCCAGGACATACAAATCCTTCCCAATTCTTTAGGTGACAACTCACCTGTCCTATTCCTCTGGTCCACCTCTACCCTCTAAACTGTAGCCCAAATCACACTCCACAGGTGCCTCCACCATGGTGGCATGAATAAACTCAAGTGATTCCTCACCCAGATCGACTGGTCCCCCATCAATCAGGATCCCAGCATTGACTCTGCACTTGACCTTTTCACACAGGCTTTTAACAATGCCTGTGATCTTCATGCACTGCTTACCAGACTCCACACCAAAAAGCAAAATGCACCATGGGTCACCCCTGCCTGCTCCAAAAACTCAGGGAGAGGGATAACCTCTGGCACCTAGCAACTGAGACTGGCAGGATAGCAGATAGACAATCCTACAATGCTGCATGCAATAAGTGAACATGGGCCATCCATAATGCCAAGGCTGATCACTACCAGGCTACCCTCACCTCCTCATGGGGGTCAGCCCGGACCTTTTGGGAAAATATTAAAGAACAGAATGGGAAATCATGCTCCCCTCCCCATCTCAGCTTATTACTGATGGCTCTATCACCACAGACCCCATTAACATAGCAAACACCTTAACACCTCCTTCATGGATCTTAGCTCTGTTCTTCCCTGTAGTTTCTTTGGCCCAGTTCCCAATTCCAAGCCCCCTGTCCTTCAACGTCCCCAGTTCTACTTGCGCAAAATATCTGCCCATGAAACCAGACTGTTCCTACTAAAAGCATTAAGCAGTAACAGCCCAAGCAATGACTCCTTGGACACCAAAATACTACGACTGGTCTTGGATGATATCCCAGTCCCACTTATCCCTCTGTCTGGGTCAATTTCCCAGTGTTTGGAAAATGGCTGTTGCCACACCTATTCACAAAGTGGGGACAGGTTCACCTCCTGCAACTATCGGCCAATTTCCATCCTTCCTCCAATCTCCAAAGCTTTAGGTCCCATCTGCCTGGATTGGTGGTAGTTCAGGTGGATGTTAAGGATCCCATGGAACTTATCAAAAACAGTAGGGGAATATCCCCGGTGTCCTGGCCAAATTTCCTCCATTCACTAAAAATACCACCAACAGCTTAATCTGGTTCAAGGTCAGTTGGCATTCATCTGTATCCCCTTCCCTCAGGTTGTGCCTGAAAATAGGCAGGATTTGTCTAGTGCACTTACCCGGCAACAAAAAAACTAAAAGTGGTGGCTACACAACTCATTGAGTATCGGACTAAATATGCCATTCTGTGCCCAGAGCAGCATGGTTTCCATGCAGGCCATAGCACTGGCACAGCCTTACTGGAATTCTCCAACTTTCTGCACTCCTCTCTCAACTCTGGCAACCTTGCAGGAGCAGTGTTCATTGACTTCTCCAAGACCTTTGACACTGTCTGCCATCCCCTCTTAGTCGACACCCTCTACCAAATCGGTTTCTCCACTGGTCCCCTCGCCTGGTGCTCTAGCTACCTATCAGCTCGATCCCAGTACATAAAAATCAATTGGATACTCTCAGAGACCCACCCTGTCTGCTCTGGGGTTCCCTAGGTCTCCATCCTGGGCCCCTTACTTTTTAGACTCTTCCTAAACACCCTGCCCAGTGCCTGCACTGGCAAAATTCTTCTATACGTAGATGATGCCATTCTTTATACCTCTCACCAAAAATCTGCCTCCCTCCAGGACTCTCTCCAACACACCTTCAACCAAGCAGAAAGTTGGTTCAAGGAGCATAGAAATATCATTAATCTCAAAAAGACCAAGTCAATGCTCTTCTCCCGCCTTCAAAACAAAGCAAGAAATGACTCCCTCCATATCCTCCCCAGCACTCAATACCCGCTTGAGCAATTACACACCTACAAATATCTAGGGATTACTTTCAACACTGCCCTCATTTTTCACACCCACGTTAATATCCTTGTGTCAGCCACCAACTCCTGGATTGGCCTCCTATACTGCCATAAGGACTGCCTTCCACCTGATGGTCTCTGGCTGGCCATCACATCCTCAGTCCTGTCCCTGGTGGATTATGGCCTACAAATATATGGAGCCGCTGATAATATGACACTCGATAAGCTCCGACTCACTCTGAAAAAGGCCTGTAGACTACTGGCCAGTGTTCCCAGGCTCACCCACACCTGTCATCTCTATTCCACTGCTAATATCCTTGACCTAAAAGAATGATTCCACTACCAAACTTGCCTACTAGCCAAGAAAATTCTGCTTGGGCTCCCACCCTCCGGGGTATCTGTCTCCCTCCAACATACCTCCCCCACAGTCTCCACCCGCAGCTCAGACAAGGTCACCCTACTGGTACACAGAACCAGAACCTTCCTAACCCAGAGATCCTTTTGCTACAGGGCCCCCTCCTGGTTTAACACTCTCCCTGTAACTGTCACTAACACTCCCAAAATTGCCTCCTTCAAAACTGCTCTTTGGAACCACCTGTTCAAAACCTGCTGCTGTACTTGCACTAAACAGGTTGCTCACATACTACTAAGTGCACTTTATCGACAAAGTCCTCCAGCCTGCCTCCTTCTTCCTCACCCCCCATCTCCCATCTGGTTCCTTTTATCCCTCCGCTGCTAGATGTCTGTATATCAGAGGACTCCTATACTGAAGATATGTAACTCTTGTGTATGAATTGTACAAAATATATGTAACAATGTCTGTATACAAACTGTGTAAAATCTGTGTAACTCTGTATGTCAGCATTCTGTAATCTTCTGCCACTGTTGTCCTCTCTGTGACGAGGTACTTTGTAAATGAGCCCCTGGCTCAAATGTTGTAAATCTGATTGTATAAATAAAATAAATAAATAAAATCCGGGTGTAATAAAGAATTGATTTATATACTGAAAGTGCTGAAAGGTTCTGTTAGGTTCCACTCATTGTCATATCTAATATTCATTCTAGTATATACTGTATATATATATATATATTATGGTAGCACGGTAGTGCTACCATAGTTAGGGTTGAGGAGCCATTTCTATGTTAAACCCCAAAACTTTGCACCTTAATAACTTTGCAACCGTTTGACAGATTTGCCTGAAATTTGGAATACATGATCAAGAACCATAGGCCTTGGGATCTGCCAAGTTTCGTGCTGCTCGAATAATATACAGCTGCGGAGTTATTAGCATGATCTGTGCATGCGTTGCGCTTTTCTCGAATTCTATGGTCGCCCCAGGTCGTCGGTTTTGTTGACCGGGTCCGAAATCTTCAGGGAGCATGCGGCCAGGGTCCCTGATGTGCCTTTTGAAGATTTCGTGAAAAAATATTAAACGGTTCAAAAGTTATTCAAAAAACAGTTTGAAATTATAAGTCAATGGGAAAAGTTAACAAAAAGTTCGACAGTGTCACAAATGCACTTTTTAGTGTCGCAAATGGCCCTGTTAGTGTCACAAATCTGCCATCTTGTTTTCAGTTGGTGATCAGAAAAATGGTTGGCATTTAAAATTGAGGCCCTCTAGCAACCTAATTATTTTTGTATTCACCTAGTTGGGCCCTGAGGATGCTAGCCATGTCTTTAATTTGGGGTAAAACACCCCAGAAACATGTTTTTCAAATTTCTGGAAAAAGTAGTGTCGCACTTGTGAAAGTGTCACAAATTTTTGCGAAAGCTTTGCGAAATCACGACACTACTTTGTCGGTTAATTATGCCCAAAATAACAGTAATTTCTTTGGCACTCTGCAAAAGAACGGGTTGGGAGTTTTAGGCTGAAATTTGGAGAGAACGAGAAGACATCTCACAGATGTGCCTTTCAGTGTTGTTTTGAAAAATATTACATGCGGCAAAGTTATGCACTCCAAATTTGACGGTCTTTCCCATAGATAACATTACGGTGCCAACGCATTGCAGAAATCCTTTGGCACCCTGCTGCAAAATAACGGTTTGGTCTTTTTCCTGAAATTTGGAGGAAGACAGCCAACAGCCCACAGATGTGCCTTTCAGTGGTTTGGTGAAAAAATATTACAGAGAGGCAAAGTTATGGAGCTCCAAACTTTCTTTTTTTCCTTAGGATAACATTACTAGCATCGCTGCTTTTATCCAGCCCGTATCTCAAAATGGTGTGAGATACGGACTTTTCGACGGAAATATCTAGCCCCTTCAAATTAGCCAGGACAGTTGTAAATAATATGACTTTTAAATTTTTTTCCGCATACGGTTCCTGAGATATAATGTATTTAGTATTCCAAGATCTCATTTTCTCTTGATACTCATTATTATGCATACATTATTTGTACTCCTGTCTTTCTCTGTGTGCAGGTTTGGAAAAGAGCAGCCTGTGCGCTTACATTACTGTTACTGTTGTTCTTCCGCCAGGTTCTCACCCGCTTCACTTACCATTGACGCTCACGCCCACCATGTGCGTTATCCTTGCGCTTTCTATACGCCATGCTTCTGTTATTTTTGCCATTTCTGTCTACAGTACTGTTTCTCTTTCTGTTTCACTTTGCATCACCATGCCCACTGACATTTCCATTTGCAGGCACCATGTTACTATGTGACAACACATCACGTGGCAGACCATTCCCGTCTCACGCCACCATGTAGCATTCTTTCTGTTCTCATTTCGCTTGTGTTACCATGTGCGCCATCTGTTAGCATTTCTGTTTGCATTGCTGTCCCTGTTAGTATGCCACAACAATCATGTGGTATGCGGTGGCCCCAAGGCCCTGCCGCTGCATTACATTCACTATTTCTCGTTATCATTCTCAAAATAAGGGAAATTAGAGGCAAAACTCCATTTAATGCATTAGTTAGTGTTGTTCCACAGTGACAAAAGTGAGAAAATTCGCTGTTAGGGTTGAAAACCCCTTGCACCCCCACCCACCTCCCAACCGGCATTGTGGTGTGCATTTGGATCGTGGGTCCTAACTCTCACCCCATTTTCCTATACTTCTGCTGCTTTACACATGTCATGGGGTGAGAGTTAGGCTGATAGATCCCAATGCACACCCCAATACCACCCGTGCGTCATCCTTGCGCGTTTTCATTTAGCGCTTGCGTTTCTGTTACTTTTTGCCAATTGTGTGTACCGTACTGTTCCTCTTTCTGTTTCACTTTGGTGCCACCATGCCCATTGACATTTTCTATTTTACAGGCACCATGTTACTATGTGACAAGACATCACATAGCACACCGTTCCGTCTACGCCATCCTGCAGTTACCCTTTCTGTTCTCATTCGCACTTGTGTTACCATGTGTGCCACTGTTAGCATTTCTGTTTATGCTTGCTGCTCCTGTTACTATGCCACAAGACATCATGGCGGGCCCGCCTCCCACCACCATATACATTCACTATTTCATTATCATTCTCAAAAAGAAGGGAAATTAGAGGCGAAAAACTCTGTTTAATGCATTAGTTAGGGTTGTTCCACAGCGACAAAAGTGAGGAAATTCGCTGTTAGGGTTGAAAACCCTAACTCCGAATTCACCCCCCCCAGCACCACACACACAGACACACACACACATTCAAGTATGGGGGAGGACCAAGTCAACACAACCAATGACAGACATCCAGCAGCAGGTGACAGAAATAACAAACAATTGTCTAAATGTACTACGAGACATCCCCACCCACCTGACCAGGTACTGCATGCTCAGTGGAGATCAACAGCAAAACTGAGGCCATGTACACCAAACGTACACATCCCTGATTGCAGCTGCACACAACGTACCACACTTAGTAGTTGCATGGCCTTACCTACCGATGCCCCACACCAGACCACACCACTTGTGGTGGGCCACCTGAGCAACAGAGTTCAGCAAAACCAAGGAGTTGTACAGGTATAATATCTCTGATTATAACAAGGGTTTGAGAAATGCAGCTTTCTAATTGACTGTAAACATTGTAACAGCCTAATGTTTAGTTTTTATTAACATACATGTAGAGCCTAACCACATGATGAACATGGTTTAATGTTGTTTAAAAAACAGTTTTATTATGATAGCAATAAGCCACTCCCAGGTATTATGTTAATGGTCAGTTTATCACTGTCTAGCGACATGTGGCACTTCGGCTATGCCTCATTCAACATTAAACCCTACAGGGTGATTAACAGACCATTTAACATAACTGTTGGTCATGCCTTATTGCTTAATTGTCTTTATGAGTAGATAATCTCCTCTGCTAGGCACTGCAGCAGCTTTGAACACAGTGTCCCACCAGTTACACCATACACTGCCTAGTTACTGGAGAATGGCTGTGAATATGAACTCATGAAGATGAACAGTGTAACTTGATCATTACAGTAATCGAAACCCTAGTGTGATTATAACTGACAGAGTCAGTGATAGAAGATAACCCCTGCTGTCCTAGTACACTTACCCCATTGTGAGTTAAATCAATACTAAAAGACATTCTGTTTATATCTACACCATACCTACTTGATTCCTGTTGTACCACAATTAACATAGTTATTACTTTGATAGCATCAGTGACAGAAGTGTGGCAAACCCAAACAGTTGGCATACAGCCTGAGTATGAAACAACTGTTAAAAAAAATCACACTGTGTCCATAAGTGGCATAGATCACTCATTGCAACAATAGTAAATGTATTACTATTTGAATAAGTTAGTCATCACAGATGCAATGAGATTGTCTTTATCAGGTACAACATACTCAGTAAGTGCCTACAGGAAAATCTATCCTATATACATCTCCAATACAGGTACATCATTGTTGGCTCAGTAGTGCTATGGAAAATACAAAATCACATATGCCCCCACAATGCAAAGCATCATGGGCTGCATATGCAAATCACCACAGAATGTTATGCTGGTCCAACTTTAAGCAGAATTGCATGGTGCCGAAAGGCCTCTCACACAGTTTGCAAAGGGTGCTAACAGAAGTAGTGCTATGATATTTAGAAGTTGCTTGGCCTGATCCATGCAATTACAATGTTTCTTACAAAGAATATTTACTGCATTTTTAGTATTGAAACACACTGAAGGTCTATGTATGTACATCAGCAGTACACCTTCATCAGCAAGAATGCATGTGATACTGGCAGTACGAATTTCACAGCGTTGAACAGGCATTGCTTTTCCATACGTTTACATCAGCCTCTCTATGTTGAGTAAACCATTGCAGTAAATGTACTACTATGTAAATCACCTACTAAATGTATCACTACTTTTATCTTGAGCATGCTAGTGTCTTGTAGTTAATGTATGTGCTTCTCTTAATTAATGTATACTCACTAGTGTTAAAACCTTTCTACAACTGTCATCATGCACCTTCAGCATTTATATTGAATAACGGCACAGTACCAGTTGTGGTGTGGTGTGGGCATCGTAGGTAAGGCCATGCAACTACTAAGTGTGGTACGCTGTGTGCAGCTGCAATCAGGGATGTGTACGCTTGGTGTACATGCGCTCAGTTTTGCTGTTGATCTCCACTGAGCATGCAGTACCTGGTCAGGTGGGTGGGGATGTCTCGTAGTACATTTAGACAACTGTTTGTTATTTCTGTCACCTGCTGCTGGATGTCTGTCATTGGTTGTGTTGACTTGGTCCTCCCCATACTTGAATGTGTGTGTGTGTCTGTGTGTGGTGTTGGGGTGAACTCGGAGTTAGGGTTTTCAACCCTAACAGCGAATTTCCTCACTTTTGTCACTGTGGAACTACCCTAACTAATGCATTAAACGGAGTTTTTTGCCTCTAATATATATATATATATATAGTTGATATATAGGTATTAATAATGACTGGTCAGTTCCCATATCCAACATGAATTTCCATAGCATATCCCTGTTTATTGAATTAAAAGCATACAACAATTCCACAAATAATGCAAAGGTTTCATTATCTTTTTTTTAAGAAAAAATATGTTTTTCTAAGAGATGCACAAAGATATAAACATTATCAACTGTGGAAAACCCTGGTTTAAAACCTGCTTTGATTTGTGACTCTGTAACTACATGGATAGTATGTTTAATAATATTTTAGTAAATATCTTAGGGTATTCAGTAAACACACTGAATAAAAGCCTTGACTGATGTTAGATATACATTACTTTTAGTTTTCATGTATCTCCACATCAATGGCAGACTGTTCCAAGTCTTAGAGCATGGGGGAAAAAGGCTCTTTGACATGCATAGGTTTTGGTTAATGTGGCGAGGACCACAAGCATAGGATGTGACTTATCAGAAGTCAATCTTGTGGTCCTCTTTTTCAATGATCCTTTGTTTTAACTGTTAGACAAAGAAAAAAGTTAAATCTAACAACCTACCTAAAATGTACCCTTGACTTGATTAGCTACAGAAGCATTGCACTCAAAAACTCATTTGCTGTGGGACTAAGCATGGGATTTGATCACCTTTTAATAATTCTTGTTCCCCCAGTTATACACAAAATCCTGCACATGAATTTGTTTTACATACCGCTTTCCATGCATAATAGCTACTGTGTCTCTCAATTCACCTGCATTCAGTTAAAATACCTCATTTGCCTTAATATTCTCAAGCAGTTCTACCACTAGATCAGCTCTGCACCATCACAAAATTTACTATCACAATTAAAAATCAAATGCTGACATACAGTCTGCTGAAGATACAGTACTTTAAAAAACTAATAAACGTTGAGATATTTAACAAGAAGTTCACCTTTTCCTTATGAGTTTCTGTCAGGCTGTTACACTTTGGCACTTCTCTGTTCTCTCTCTCTCTCTCTTGGTTTGGTTTTTGTTCAAATTCTATGCACCAGCAGTGATAAAAAATAAATCCCATGGGATGTAAACTTTGATTTTTTTACACGCTCTTTATGTGGGATTACCGAATATACCACTTATGCTCCCCTCTTGTAGTTTATGTGTCACCCACCACATCTCAGGTATGTAAGAAAATCTCAATACACATCACCAAATGCATGGATACACAAATCTGTCTCTCTCTCTCTGTATACTATATCGCATGGCTGACCCCTATCAACAACCAATTTTCAGTGACTGAGAAATGCCATTATTTGATGCTAGCAGTGAATAAAGTGGTTTGCCCCATTAAAGGGGCAGACACAAATGTCAACATGCCCAGGCTAATGTGTGGGAAGGCTCAGGTTTCAAAGCAGAAATAAAGGGAGGGGTGTGGGAAGAGGGGGTGAGGCTAGGTGAGGTCACAAAGTAGGTGGGGGCTAGGATGGCACAGGGATGAGGTGGCGAAGACAATTGGCTGAGGGAAAGAGAGAGAGGGGTGAGCAACAGGGGTACAAAAGGGAATGTAAGTGAGGGAGAGCTCACCGATTTTGTCACTTAGAGATTTTCTCTAAGAAGCATACCAGCTTGAGCAATTTTTAAACTTAGACAACTGTCCTGCAAGGCTTTGTTTAGCTCATAGTCTGTCTAGTAGTTTTTCTGAGACAGATTCATTTAAAAGGGTTTAATTTGTTGTGAGTTGGTAATTTAGTAAAATAGTAGGTTAAAAAAGGAGTTTTGCAGTGATCCAGTAATGTGACCCAGCTGCAGCACTCAAGTGAGTATTACATCCAGCACAGCGGTGAGGTAAGTTTAAAAAAAAAAAATGGAAACATTTTTATAGCAGGAATAGGAACTGTACCAGTGTTACAGAGGTACTGAGTGTTGGAGAGATAATGGTAAGACTAGGCAGTTTGAGGGAAGGCTTAACTGGAAAAAAGGAACAGCGAGGATTGTTTGTGGTAAATATGCAAAAGGGGATTACAGTGGGGTTGTTTGCTAATGACAGAACAGCCTCACTGGCTATACTAGGGGAGCCAGTGGTTTGCCAGGAAGCTGTATGGTAGACTGAGTCGGACGCATGTAACAAGTCGGGCTGAGCAATTGAAGCCGCAGGCAGGTGGAGCAGGAGATTTGTGGGCTGCCAGCTTTCAGAAAGGCTCCATGCTGCCGAGGGATGCAAAAGAAAGGATTTGGTGAAGGTTGGCTTGGCTGAGCCAAGTGAGGTATAGGCCGGTATGTGCGGGCCACATGGCATGGCATCTGACATCATGGCCATGTGACCGTATGGCGAAGACTCACCAGTGGAAGTGCAGAACAGGGCTATGATCTGGCGACCATCAGGCCAAGAACATTTGTAAGGCCTTGTGTATGGGGAGCTCTTTTGTGCCGTTTTGGTGGTGTTTTGTGTTAGGTCGAGGTAAGGAGCCTCAGCATGGCCATGTGGCCTCACAGTATCAGAGGTACATTTTGAGCACCAACGTGGAACAGTGGGGAGTGGGACAAGGGACTTTATGAACAACTGGTCTGGGCAAAGTAGGGGGAGCAGATAATTTTAAGCTCTAATTAGGATTCTGGTAGTGGACCAATGGGCCTTTTGGAGCATTTTGTCTGGGCAAAGCCCAGGGAACAAGGATTTTCTGTGTTGTTTGTTTTTTCTTGGGTCTCAGGTGATGCAAGGGGCCACAGCATGCCCACGTGGCCTCTCGTCCATCATTGACCAAGGAGGAATGGACCGGTATTTTCTGTGTTGTTTTGTTTTTGTGGGGTCTTGGGTGATGCAAGGGGCTGCTGCATGCCATTTCGCCTCATGGCCATGATTGATTAAGGAGGAACAGACCAACAGGTTGGTGGGTGCTCAGCAGTGGTCCGGGGGAACTTACAAAAAAGCGAATTGCTGTTTTTCTTTTTTCTTTTTTGGTTTTTGAGGAGGAGAGCCTGTTAGAATGTGAAGGAGGCCTGCTGCAAAGGAGGGGACAGCCCCGAGGGCAGACCACATGGTACAGTTGGAGACAATGAGTGTTAAAAAGAAAAAAGAGAGAAGAGAACAAAAGGGGGGGGATGTGATAGTAATGCAGGGCCAATGCCTCCTCCCCTCCCAGGAAAATGGAGCTCTGGGAAGGGCCTCCAGTACAGAAGGGGACTGTCCTCTTTCAACCAGCAGATATAGATTGGGAGTGGGCCTCACCAGGCCAAAAGCAATTAGGGAGGGGAAGGGCCAGCCCCACCATTAGTCCCAAGGGGCAGACCGCTGAGGCCAGAAGGCAGGGTGGCAGCAGGAGACTATGACTTATGGCTGGAAGGACCCTCAGATGGAAAGCAAGGTCTTCTGGTAGGTGCATGCCGGGCCTAAGGTAGGAATGCAGGAGGCTGAGGGGGTATCGGCTAATTTAACAAAAAAAAAAGAGAAACAGTACATTAGGTGCATCTTGGGGGTGATAATAATAACCGGCCATCTTTATGTTTTCTGTCTCCCAAGTCTTTGTACAGCTTGACACAATGGCTCCCAGAAAGTCCAAGCCAAACAAAGAGGCTTGCTACTAGGCCATCATGGAACTGGTGGAGAAGGAGAATAAGCTGCTGGAAGCTGCAGACCCACCTTCACTGGTGAGAGGGGAAAAACAGAAGGTGGACAAGAAGTGGGGCAGGAAAGGAAGCAACAAGAAGGCACCAGGGTCCCCTCCCACTCTGGAACTGGTGGACCCATCCCTGTAGCGCCAGTGCTGGTTCCCCCAGTACTGCCTCCTGCCCCTTTGCCCATGCCGATCCCTGGGACAGATCCTCTGCTGTAGCCTGAGCCACAGTGCCACATACACCTGCCATAGTTCTGACACCAGTGATCCCTCCAGTTTCCCTCATGCCACAGGAAAACAGCCAGCCAGTAATACCAGCAGGGCCAGGCCTGCAACCAGAGCCCAGAACACAGGTAATACTGATTTCACAGTGGAGAGCAGTGTCAAAGTATATGTGTAACAAATGTTAAAATCAATGGGGGATAATGGGTTGTGGCAGTTAAAGAAAGTATTGGGGGAAATTAAGAAGAATGAAAAAATGGGTGATGCAGGCATGGAGGCAGGAAAAAGGGGCAGCAAGAAGTTGATGGGAGAGAGATAGGGGCCCCAGTAGTGAAGATATGCCACCATGTGCTGCTTGCCATGAAAGAAAATATTTGGAATGGGGACTACGTTGACATATTCACACTAGCTAGTGTAGACAATATTGATAAGTATGAAGAGAAGGAGAGTTTTGAGAAAAAAAGACATGGTGGTGGCTGAAGTACTTTTAGGAAAAAGGGAGGAGGAGAAGTCACTGAAGAGCAAGAATTGGGACACATGGTCAACAGGCTTCACATATATATGGCCATTATGATTGAGAAAAAAAACAGAATTAGCTACCCCCTTATTAACATACTCCTTAATCATCATAACCGAGCCTCTGATCTGCCCAGCCCACACACAGAGAGCTCCCTCCAGGAGCAGTACCATCGCGGGGTGCATAGCGAGGCCCTGCAAGTCGCCCCATCACAACCGAGCCTCCGATCTGCCCAGACCAGACACAGAGAGCTCCCTCCAGGACCAGGACCATTGCGGGGTGCATAGTGAGGTAATAAACTACCTCTAAGCAGCACCCTTGTGAGAGGGGTTACCTGTACCTGAATCTGTACTTAATCAGTCTCTGTTTAAACAGTCATTGGGCTATGTGGTTTTTCACTGCAAACAGTTGCCTCTGAGTACCTCGTGGGTTTCTTTGTCTCCTAATATAGTCAATGTAAGGGCACTGTGGGAGGGGAGATGATAATATTCACTAGCAACTGCATGTATTTGCTGTGGGGCACCAAAGTACTAGTGTTTGTATAGTGTGCAGCGTTTGCTTGTGTGAATTTAGCTACTTGCCTGATTTTTATTTAGTTGGAGTTGGTGATTTGCCTTTTCACTCCCGGTATATCGGGTTGTGCCTAAGAGTCGGGACACTGCATGTACATGCGCAGATAGCATATTCCAGTCTCCCACTGCATTTTTAATTGAGGTCCTTTGTCTTTCTCCTCCTAATACAGGCCCTGCAAGTCGCCCCATCACAACTGAGCCTCCGATCTGCCCAGCCCACACACAGAGAGCTCCCTCCAGGAGCAGGACCATTGCGGGGTGCATAGCGAGGTATTAAACTACCTCTAAGCAGCACCCTTGTGAGGGGGGTTAGCCTGTCAACGCGCTGCAAGGGTCAACTGCCCCGCCCGCCCCAGCCACCCACCCAGGGTTGTCCCTTCATTTATTGGACCTCTAGTATGACATCACTTCCACTAAGTCCCCACTTTTCCATTTGCAGGTTATACCGGCTAGCCACTAGTGGTACCCATAGATTCCCACCTCAGGTATCTCTATTCGGACCTCCTCCTCCCTCTACTTCCTGGATCCCTTCTAACCACCTGTTCCACATCTCTCCTCCTCAACTTACAGCTACATTGCCCATATCTCTCCCTGCACCCAGACCTATAACTAGCCCACTTTCTGACCCCTTGCCACACCACCAAGCCTACACCCAGTGACCATTAGGAGTCGCTATTTCTCACCCTATTTCTGGCCCAAACCTAGCCTGCTTCTAGCCCTTTTCCAACTGCCCTGGGAGAGTCTTGAACCTGGCTCCCTGCCCACCAGACTCCGTGTTACTACCACTGATCCAAAGTGGCATCTACGCTTTCTGGAGGGCTACCAAAATATTTATACCTATCTTCCCTGCTGCCGTTAGCACTATGCTAGTCCACCTCCTCCTAAAATGCCTCCCCCTCATCCTTACTCTGGTACCCTCGGCCCATCAACCAGGCAGCCCCCCTGGCACACTGGCACTAGCACCCACATTTTTTCCAGACATAGTATGATCCCACCCCACACTCACTGTGAGCCCTAGCCCACAGCACCCCCACCCCGGTTACCTCCCCGCTGCTTACCCAGGCTCCCATTGGAGGCTTATCGTTCTCGCCTACCGGCCTGGCAAACCCTGCCCATCCCCTGTTCCCAGAAGATCTCTTCCTCCTCACTACATACCTATCGAAAGCTCACTCATCACCGCCCCCTGGCCAGAGCCGTGGTCATCCTATTACTCTTATCAGGCAATATACATCCCAGCCCAGGCCCTGCCCATACTAGCCCACCAGCTGGGTCCCCTGGGGTCCGCATAGCATCCATGGATATACGCAGCCTTCTGAAAAAAATTGATTCCCTCCAATGCTGGGTCACACTGCATAAACCAGATGTTGCAACACTGGTGGAAACCTGGCTATCAAAGTCTGCCCCTGACTCCTTTGTCTCCCTCCCAGGATACACCCTATACCGGGAGGATCATGTAGGCAAATGGGGGGGGGGGTGGCTGCGCAATCTGTACCAGGGACTCTTTCACTGGACAAGCACTCCCTGCCCCAGCTCTCGTAAATGAGGTGCAGGCCCTAACCCTCAAACTTACTCCTGACCCCTCCAGGGGCTCCATATATCTCACCACTGCCTACATTCCCCCTAAGAACCAAAAGCTGGCACTGGTATCCTTAACATATTATCTTCAACCCTCCATCACAAGGCTGACCAAATCCTTGTGGGGGACCTGAACGTGAACTGGCTCAGCCCCTCCTCCACTACTCGGGACTCCTTCGAGGCAATAGATTTGACTCAACTCATTTCCCAACCCACTAGAGTAAACACAAAGAGAGGTACCAGCACCCTTCTAGATGTAGTCATCACCAACCGCCCCGAACAAGTCCATGATATCCAGGTCCTTCCTGACTCACTTAGTGACCACTCCCCTATCCTGTTCTGTTTGGTGACCTTCACACCCAAACTCACAGCTCAACCCACACTATGCCAGTGCCTCAGACCAGGTGAGCTAAAAAGCCTCAAGCAACTTCTTGCCCAAATAAACTGGTCGCCCATACACTATGCCCCTGACATAGATACCGCCCTAACCTTTTTTTCCCAAACCTTCAACAAAGCCTGTGACATATTCGCACCCCTCACAGAAGTCCGAACCAAAAAGCGTAATGCACCCTGGGTTACCCCTGCCCTGCTACAACTGCTCAAACACAGGGATAACCTATGGCACCTGGCCACAGAAACAGGCCAGATGGGGGAAAGACAGGCATACAATGCTGCATGGAACAAGTGCACCTGGGCCATCCGAAAAGCAAAGGCCGATCACTACCAGGCCACACTCACCTCCTCCTCCTGGGGGTGTGCACGAACATTCTGGGACAACATTAAACAATTAAATGGGAGTGCACGCTCCCCTCCCCCATCCCAGATCATCATAGATGGCTCTATCTCTACCGACCCTGCCTGCATAGCTAATTTCCTAAACACATCCTTCACAGACCTTAGTTCGGTCCTTCCTAGCAATTTCTTTGACCCACCCCCGCTCCCTACCTGCTCCAGTCATCCAACACCCTAGTTTCCACTTAAGTAGGGTAACTGCCCAGGAAGTCAGACCCCACCTGATCAAAGCACTAAAGAGCAATAGTTCTGGCAGCGACTCCCTGGACCCCAGCATCCTCCGTCGGGTGCTGGATCAGGTCCTTGCTCCACTCACCAGCCTTCTCAACAAATCCCTCTGCCTGGGGTAATTCCCATTGGCATGGAAAACTGCCATAGTTACACCCATACACAAAGGCGGTGACAGGTCCACGGCCGGGAACTACTGTCCTATCTCCATCCTCCCACCCCTCTCCAAAGCTCTAGAAAAACTGGTGGCCACTCAAATTACTGATTACCTGACCAAACACAACATTCTCTGCCCAGAACAGCACGGTTTCCGTGCAGGTCACAGTACCAGCACTGCCCTAATTGAGTTTTCAAATTTCCTACGCTCCTCCCTGGACTCTGGCTCCCTAGCTGGGGCAGTGTTCGTTGATCTCTCAAAGGCCTTCGACACTGTCTCCCACCCCCTCCTGCTGGATGCCCTCAGGCACACCGGCTTCTCTACTGGGCCGGTTTCCTGGTGCACCAGCTACCTATCCGCCCACTCCCAGTGTGTTAAAATCAATGGGACTTATTCCAAAACATTTCCTATCCACCCAGGTGTTCCCCAGGGTTCCATCCTGGGATCATTACTCTTCTCACTCTACCTCAACACCCTGCCCAGTGCATGCACTGGAAAAATTCAGCTGTATGCAAATGATGCCATCATCTTTGCCACCCACCGCGACCCCATCTCCCTACAGGACACCTTACAACTATCCTTTAATAATGCCGAAATCTGGTTTAAAGAGCATAGACTTGTCATCAATCTCAAAAAAACAAAAACTATGCTCTTTGCCCATCCCCAAAACAAAGCCAGCAGCTTCTCACTTCACATCCTCCCTAGTTCCAAACAACTCCGCTCATACAAGTACCTTGGGGTTTCCTTAGACCCAGCCCTCACCTACCACGCCCATATTGATGCTCTTGCCTCAGCTACCAATGTGAGGCTAGGTATCCTCTACCGCTACAAAAATTGTCTCCCCTGATGCCCTCCGACTAGTGGTTACATCCTCAATGATGTCCCTTGTGGATTATGGCCTGCCAGTATACAGTCTGCGGACTCAACCACCCTCAATAAAATTTGCCTCTCCCTGAATAAGGCTTGTAGGCTAATTACGGGGACCCCCAGGCTCACGCATACTTGCCAGCTCTATGACATGGCAATGCTGCTTAACCTGGACAAACGACTTAGATACCAAACCTGCCTCATAACGAAAAAAACTCTTCTCGGGCTATCCCCTCCTGGGCTGACAGCCTCCGTCCACCAAGCTCAACTCTTGGTTCAAACTCGAACCTCCTGCAAGGCCACTCTACAGATCCCAAGATCCAGGACCACCCATGGACAGAGGTCCTTCTGTTACAAAGCTCCTTCCTGGTACAACACACTCCCTACTTCCATCTCTGACACCCTCAAGATCTCCTGCTTCAAAACTGCACTTTGGAGCCAACTATTTAATATGCGTAGCTGCACTTGTCTCTAAGGTGGCATAGCTCTGTGCACTGACAAAGCTCACTGAGCTGCTCCTAACCCCACCACACCCCAACCTCACCCCGTCACCCACTGAACTATTACCACCTGCTGTTTCTGCACATAACTGCGTGCAAGTATATGCCATTGTAAGTTAACTGTCTCTCCCTGTACAAATGATTGTAACTGCATGTGTTTGCTAAACTTGTAACCTCTATGATGTAACAAAAAGTTGTAATATATTTGTCCTCAATGTGACGAGGTACTTTGGAAATGAGCCTCTGGCTCAAAGGTTGTAAACTGATGTACAAATAAATAAAATATAAATAAAGAAAACCTATAAATCTAGGGGGGGTTACAGTTGGTTACAATAAGACAAAGAAATTAGAAAGAGAATGACCCACTTTGGGGATGTGAAGTGGGATGCCAGGCAGATAGACTTGTGGCTGGAAATCTGCACTGGGGCATCAGATTCAGATGGGGATGAGGAGAAGAAGGCCGGAGGACTGCAGAAGTGCTGCTGGTGGTACAACAGGGATTTCTGCTCATTGCCATACTGTCGCTTCCAGCATGCATGCTCCAAGTGTGGAGGTGGCCAAATCCTGGACAAACTGGGAGCAGGAAGCAATTCTCAAAGCCAGCGCTTTTGGGCCAGCCACTCATTATTTAGGAGTCAGCAGTGGGTGAGGAGGGCAGGGCAAGGAGGGGACAACCATTCCATAATGGACACCAGAACAGTTGAAGGGTTAGGTCAAGGACAGTTCGGGCTAGCCAGCACACCCATATTGACAGGGATACTGGAGAAATGGACAAGGGACTATCCTGACAGGGTCATGGCAAGCTTATTGGTACTGGGGTTTAAAGGGGGATTTTAGCTTACAGTTTAGGGGAGATAGAAAAGTGACAAGGGACAAGAATTTAAAATCAGTAAAAGGGAAGGAGAGCATCCTGGAGAAAAGGATTAGCAAAGAAACAGTGGCAGGTAGGGTTGATGGGCCATTCCATAGGCCTCCTCTGGCCAACCTGAGGGTGTCCCCACTGGGTCTTGTCCCAAAGAAACAACCGGGGAAGTTGAGGGTAATTCACCACTTATCATACCCGGAAGGTGATTCAGTTAATGACCAGATTATTGAGGAAAACAGTAAGGTGATATATGGGACATTAAAGGAGGCAATAAGGCTCATAAGGGCAACTCAAGGGGTGTGGCTAGCTAAAGCAGACATAGAAGCAGCATTCTGGCTCCTGCTGGTCCTGCCGGAGGACTGGGATCTGCTGGGTTTTCAAATTGAGGGGGGGGCTTATTATTTCAACAAAGCCATGTCCATGGGTTGTTCTGTGGCTTGTGCTACATTTGAAAGGTTTACCATATGGTTGCAATGGGTTTTTCAATGTAAGTATGGATAACTAGTCAGTAATACACTACTTGGATGACTTCCTACTGATAGTGGAAGGACAGGCTGAGACGGAGAGGATGCTATAAGATTTTGGGACTATGTGCAGGGATTTGAGAGTACCGTTAGCCCTGGACAAGATGGAGGGACTCAGTCAAAGGCGGTTTTACTATAGCCTTGCAACAGCACTGATGCCGACATCCCCGACAGTGACAGACACAATGCCGAGTATTAGCACTGTACTTTTGGGGATGCCAGTGTGTTTTCTTTGGGGGGCTGCACCCACGAACCCCCCACAAGCCCCGGTCTCTAGATATACAACACCAGTGTCTGCAGAGACCAGCACAGCGATTCAACAATTTCAAGCAAAATCTGTTGCTGTGCTGGTTTTCACACTAGCGGTGTCGACCTCCAGTCAGCGCGCTGCCAAAGGCTGGAGTTCTTGGGAATTCAGACAGATACTGAGGGGGAACTGTTCTGCCTCCCAGACAAGAAGGTGAGCAAGCGAGAATCCTTTATACAAACAGTAAAGACCCGAAGGTGGGTGTAGCTACAGCAGGTACAGCAGCTGATGGGGCATCTGAACTTTGCCTGTTGGGCTACAGTGCCAGGCCACATGTTTAGATGGCGCCTGGCTAGGGCAATGAAAGAGGCATCCAGGCCACACCATTAGGTGGATTTTTCAAAAGGGACCAGGGAGGATCTAGAAGTATGGGAGGTCTTATTGTGGACATACAATGGCAATATTTTTTTGGCAGGAGGAGTGGCTGTTTAATATGGACTTACAACTGCCCACGGACACTGCAGGAGGTTTAGGAATGGGAGCCCACTTTAAGAGTAAGTGGTTTTTGGCAGCTTGGCCCTTGGACTGGTTTAGGGAAGGGATCACCAATGACATCACCACCTTGGAAATGTTTCCCATATCAGTAACGATGGTGGTACGGGGAAGGGACCTGAGGAACCAGAGGGTCACATTTTGGAGCAATAACAGGGCCATGGTGGACATACTGAACAAGAGGGGGGCCATGTCAGAGAGGGTGATGAGGGTCCTAAGACAGTTGGTTTTACAAGGGCTGTCCTTAAACCTATCATTTAGGGCTAGGCACATAGACAGCATGGACAATGTAATAGCTGACTGCCTCTTCCACCTGCAGATGGACAGGTTTTGTGCCATCACCACAGAAGGAGAAGACATGAAAATGACAGTTCCGGGGTATGCGTGGAAGATTGGTTTGCAGGAGTAGAGCTGTTATTTCACAGCTCCTGGGTCCCCCGGACACTGAAAGCCTATGAGGCCTCATGGAAGGTGTTCCAAGCATTCAGAAAAGGTAATGGCTTTGAGGGTAATGGGGTGGTGACAGGATATCAAGTAGCTAAGTTTGTGGTAGTAGGTTGGAGGAACAGAGTAGTACATGTGACTATGGGAGTTCATCTGGCAGCGATAGAGCATGTTTGCAGTCTGAAAGGATGGGAGGACCCCACCAAGATCTGTCTGGTTAGATGCATGATGCAAGAGTGGTTATGGTCTGGGGAAAACCCAAGGACAACAGGAGGCCCATCACAGAAACACTGTTGGTGGATATTATGGGGGCATTCTGCAATCTGTGCAGGTCCAGTTCAGAAACCATGTTGTTCCGGGCAGTTTATGCCACCATGTACAGGGTTTCCATTAGGGTTAGTGAGGTAGTGGGTAATGGGAAACAGAATACTTCAGCCAGTTTATGGAGGGAGGACGCAGTATAGGGCACTGACAGGGTGACAGTAATACTAAGATGCTCCAAGACAGACCAGATGGGAGTGGGAGCAAGGGTGACATTACAGAGACTTAGGGTCAGTTCCATTTGTCCAGTGAAGGTGCTGTCAGTGTACACTACAGTGCATCCAAAGGACAAACACCTACTACTATTTATACATGGGGATGGGTGTACAGTGACATCCACACAGGCAACAGCCATACTCAAGAAATGTGTGGGGTTCCTGGACAAGGACCAGAGTGGTTTCTCATTGCATTCCTTCAGAACAGGGGTGGTGCCAGAATTGGCGGCCCAAGGAGGGTTGGAGGAAGCAGTTAGGGCAAAGTGGCAATAGGCATCAGGTTGTTTTAAAAGATATGTATGGAATGATGCCTGATGACAAGACTAACCATGTTTTCTTTCTTTCCCTTGTAAGCAGGTGATCATTGTCAATAATAAAGTAATACGGGGGGAAGGGGACTGCAAAGCAGCTGACTACCATGTGTGTTCTTGATTTATGGTCTTCAAATAGGTCTGAGAAAGAGGCTAGAGGTGTGGTTTTGTGGACACTCATTTGTTCACTGGGCCGAAAAGTGGGCATCCAGGAGGCTTGGGGGTGGCAACTAAATTTGGACCTGAAGTACATCAAGTTGACATGGAAAGGCAGGAGGGGGATGAGGTGAGTACAGCTGCTACTGCTTCTATGGGAGTTAAAAGGGGAACACAGATGTCCAGACATTTTCATCATCCATCTAGCAGGGAATGATTTGGGAACCAGATCCTGGTTGGACATTTTTTTCCAGATAAAGAAGGACTTAAATGAGATTTGGGAATGGTGGCTGGAGGTTGCTCTGGTGTGGTCAGAAATAATACCCAGAAGGGTGTGGAGACATGCTTACAGCCATAAGGCAGTAGAAAAGGCCAGAAGGCATATGAACACCAGGGTGGGCAAGTTATTTATGACCTATGGGGAGAAAACAATACCAAGGGGCACAGAAGAGCATATGTATGAGTATTATAGGGTGGACGGAGTAAACCTCTTGGGATTGGGTCTGGCCCTCTTTAATTTAGAAATGTCAGATGTGATTGAGCCTTGGATGTGGGAAAGATTGGTTTAAATGGGGGGGCATCATCCATCGCAAGTGGGATGTGGCCTAGTGGAAAATAAGGGAAGGGGGAGGTTAGGAAGGGTTGGGGGGGATAAAAGAAATAATAACAAAAGACCCTGGATATTACAAGAAGATGGAGGAGTACAAGTGTACTCTCGGACCCCGGCGAAGAATGAAGGGAAAGCAGCCCCCATGAAGTACATCTGAGGGGAGAAGAAGAAAGTTTAATGGTCTTAAAAGAAAAGTGATACAATGTAAATATAATACAAAGTGTGGTGAGTATGTATGTATGATATATGATGTTGTTATCAATATGTAAACTGAATTGTGGAAATGATTATAAAATGCTATAAGGCACACCCTAGAGGGGCATATTACTTTTATAAAATGGCCATAAGTAGTTTTGGGGGGAGGAAAATGAGATTCAGCCTCTGACTATGCATTTATAGAGATTTAATGCACTGTCAGGTGATGTCTCTCAGCCAATTAAATTTCTAGATTTGTTCTTGCCTTTTTATAAAAAAAAAAATGCATATAAGTGCCTGTAAATAATCAGTGGAACTTTAATCTTGTGAATCAGGGTGCCAGTAGAGACCACTTGGCCATTGATCTCAAGGCTTATCAAGGCTGATCTTAAGGCTTATCATGTCCCCAGCTTCACAGGCACCTAGGCATAATTCTGTTTTTGTTTTTAAAAACTTTATGTTTATTATTTTGAAATAAACATCCAGTTAGCATCACTAACATTCAATGCCACATTAGTATAATAATACGACCAGGAGGGCACCACTCCTCTTTATACACTCAACAGATTCCATTAAACATTAAAAGATACATCCTCTTGGGGGGTCCATCCATATAATTTCCAGAACTGTCTAAAAAGGAAAATGCTGTTTAGGGAGTCCTTGAGCTACATGATGCTATAATAAGTAATAGTCATAGAAAAGTCTCCATTTCCGAACCCTACCATAGGGTTGTGATGTATAGACCCATGCTTTACCATAGTAAGTGCACCTAAATGGTGCTTAACAGTAGAGCAAATGCTCTAATAAGAACAAACCACAAGTGTCTGATTTAGTAATTTGACAAATTCTAATTCTAGAACAGATAATTAACTTATCCGAAGTTTAAACTCCCGACTGACACAAAATTAACTAGACAATTTAAACAGAAAGATAATTACGCAGTATGGTCATGTAGAAACTAAACTTCAACATTCAGGGGATGGGGAAAAAAAAAACTTGATTTAAGCTCCTAGACAATCAGAAGTAATTACAGACATACAGATCATAGCTTACTATATAAAATAAAATAACTCCAACCCTGAGCTGCTAATGATTCCCCTTCCTCCTGTACCTGACAGATCTAAACAGAACAGTTCAAGCAATCAAACCTCAAATAGGTTCTTCTTCCAACACGGAGTCTTCATTATGTCACTTCCTTAATCAACCCGGTATATTCTTCTGGCACCATCTTGTAGCATCAGATGGATCCAAGTAGATATAAATTTTGCCCTGATGGGCAATCTGAAGATGTGCTGGAAAGATCTGGCCATGAGGTATTCCTGCCTCATGAAGCAATGCATGGGCCCCATCAAATTTTTTTCTCTTTTGCCTGGTAGCATATCCAAGGTTGGGGAACATTTTGATCTACTGGTCATCTAGTAGAAGAGATTTCCTCTGTCTCCTGAGTGTTAATAAACAATCTCTGGAGCCCACACCATCGGTTACAACCACCACCATTCTAGGAGATTCTGGGTTTTCATTTCGACCTCTGGGTGTTATACAGTAAGCCTTTTGGAAGCACTCTAGAATGGGGGTCACCTCTTCCCCCAACTGTTGCACAAACCACTCTTGCAAAAACATCAAGATGCGATCACCCTCACAACCTTCTGGTATTCCCAGGAGATTCAAATTATGGGACCTGGGTTGATTCTCTAGGGTTTCCAACCTAGATCTTAGGTGAGTATTTTCTTTTAACACAGTGGCCACTGCTCCCATAGCAGCCTCTGCAGTTTTTCTGCCTCTACTGAAGTAAGGGTGACCAATTCAATTTTACTTTCTGTGACTGCAACCATCATTGATAAAGAATCAGGCTTGTTGGATAGCCTGGTTACTGAGTTTATGAGGAGGTTTAACTTTGCACCCAAAGTTTATAGAGTTTCCACGGAGGTTCCTTCGCTATGTTCAAGATCGCAGGCCTGTGTTGCCCGTGTGGTCAGAACTACAGAAACATTTTTAGCTCCAGAGCCTTCTCCTGTGCCTTTTTTCTTTGCAACGTTGTGGCATTGTATTTTAGATGAGTTATGATAACGATTCCGGTGAATTAAGAAAGGTACTTCTATGAAATTACTCAATATTTTAGTTTTATACAGCATTCGATATAGAGAGCTTTATGCACTTGCAGCCATCTTGCTCAGGCTCCACAGCACTCCCCCCCCCCCACATAATTCTATTTTTAATTAACATAAAGGGCCCTAAATTCAATGCCCTCAGTTTGTGATCACATCATCCTTAGTTGTTGAGTGGACCATCTTCCATCAATGACCTTTTCAATAGATGACATACAAGCACTGTATCACTATACAGAGTTATACAGAAATAAAAGACTTGTGAGAAATAAACAGTGGCCAGCCATGGAGGTGAGACAAGGGAGGAGGAGCTGTAAAGATCTCCATCCCAGGACTGAGGAAGACATTAATTACTAGGGTTGGGATGGGATCCACTAGACTGCTAGGGATGGGTATTAAAATATTTATATTCTTATGGGGATTGGGTGAGGGAGAAGGGAATGCCAGACTTCAAGGAATTATCATTTTAAAAACCTGCTGGGATGATAATCAGCTGAGGGTGCAGCTACCACAGACTCTAGGGAGTTTTGATAAAAAAACATATTTGAACATGGATCATGTGTGGGTTTGGAAACCATCAGCAGCAGAAATATTACAATTTTGTTTTTACTTTTCATTATCTGAACCAGCCTGCCTAGGGTTCATTTCTTTTAACAACATGCTATTATCGCACAGTGGTAAAATGTGGTTTCAGGAAGTGATAAATAGCACTGAGTTGGCAGCATGTTAATGATTCTAGGAACCATTAAATATACCATTGCATACTCTATGCACACTCTATGCATTCATTTACATAGGTGGATGGTACCTGTTAGCGTTGTTGCCCTGACAGATAAGTGCCCCTCTGTGTCTTTGAATTTAGAAAAGACCTTGCTAACAGAGTGGTGGCCACACTCTTAACACTTAGCACAACCCTAATCCTGTTAGCATGGTACTATTTGAATATCTTACCAAGATGCATTAATTTCTCTTGATACCTCTGATTTTTGTGATGTAACTGCTGCTGCTGGCCTCCATGACTTCATTGTAAATGAGAAGATGGTTTAATAATTCTTTATTGGCAAATAGATAAAATGCTAAACAAATAATACATGTCAAAGCTGATTCCATAAATTCCACCACTTTAAAGATACTACTTTAATTTTAACTTCTTTCTTTTAAGCAATAAGTGTGGTTCTGTAAAAAATGTATTTCTCCATAAGTCTGTGTGCTTTGAACACAGAACTGTCAAATGACACAAATGGAGGGAATGGCATCCTACAGATTAATACCAGCAGTTATACAGATTCCAGCATAGTACATTGTTTACACCTAAATGGTAAAGGATACAAGGTTGCTCTGCCTGTATTAGTGGCGCCGAGTCACATGATAGACAAGTCTGTTTGCTATCAACAATCAGGAATACTAGGTTGGTGTTCAAAAGCTTTTCTGCATGGAAAATTCTGAAAAATAAATATGTGTAGTCTTAATATAAGCAATATCAGAAACCTGGAAAACTAGTATTAGCAAAAACATGCTAAGATTTCAAAATCCTGAATTAGTGATAGTATGGGTAACCATGCTCTATCACCCAGTGCATGTCTATAGGAGTGATATCGAAAGGCTTCCCCAACTCCACCCCTACTGTGTGTGAATGGCAAGTCTACAAGGAAGAATAAGGAAACAGCAGGTCACAATGACAGTAACTATGCCCCTACTCCATATCATCAGCCTTCAGTGCTCCAGTACCTTCTTCAAACCACCATCAAGATAAACAGTAAGCTTCCCTTTGGTAACAGCAGGCAGACCCACATCCTGCGCTATATCAGAATCCACTGATGGTGGAGTATATAAGGCACCAAAAAGAAGTTCTTAGAGGACTGTGTCCTGGCCATTGGTGTGCCTCAGGGTGTGAGTTGGCAGGGTGAGTGACAGCATAAAAACAGAAAAGCAGTTAACATGAATGACACCAGTAAAAAGATCTCATCTGAATATGCAGCAAAAATATATCAAAAGAACAAATTATTATGTAAGGTATGTTAACTGGAAGGATTGCATTACAATGATTCATGCAGGTGTAACTAAAGAATATCATATTAATGATGATCCTTCTCTAGTGATATCATGATCATAGATTAGTATCCTTGAATCTGTTACCCAGACTACAAGTTGCATATAAGCCAATGGGTGCCAGGTGTTCAGAAATCAAACAGTGGAAGAATGAAACCAGAAACAATGTTAATCCAAAAAATACATTCATCTGAATAAATTCTGAAGTAAACTTTGGGAATCAGTGTTAAATATTATGTATTTAGTAAGTATATGGTTAGCATGTTTTTGTGTATGGAAATCCATACAAGTTAAAATCTTTTTGTATCATTATTTTTACATCCCAATGCTGCTGTATCTTCATCATGAGTCACATGTAGGTTGTAGCATCAGACAGTACAGTTCTGTTGTACCATCATTCTGACATCATGACAATGGTAAACCATAACTGGAAGTGAGACCCTCCCCCACAGACCAAACAAGGTAGTTGTGTTTTGGTAGAAAATAAATAGAAGAAAAAACATACACCTATCTTAAAATAGCTCAACCACACATTGTCCAAATAACCTGTTAGGAAGCTCTTATGCAGAGTCCCTCCATCTCCAAAACAGAACTGCTGTTTTTTTCCTTTTTTTTAAATAAAACCACTGCACAACCAGTTACTCAGTACCCCTCATACCTACAGTACTGTTCCATAGAAGTTGCCAGGTAATGCAAGTGAACCATTTATTTCAGTACATTCTAACAAGTTCAGTGCTGCGCCACAACTCCTTACCGTTTCCTGGTTTCATCCCAGCTGAGTACTGCCAGCAGCAACACTCATTCAGGCTGAAACTGGGAAAGAGTGAGAAGTCATCATAAAACCAGTAAGTACAGAAATTAATAATTTAATTATGAATGCATTATTTAATTACATTACCTGGTGGCTTCTTCAGCATAATGGGTGAGAAGGATATTGAGAAGCTGGCTGAGAGATGGTTATATTGTATTTAAAAAATGGCAGTTCAGTTACAGAAAGGGGAACTGGGCACTGCAGCACTTAAAACAAGTAAAATAGTATTTGGGTGGGTTATACAGTGAAGCCAGCCACGAATTGATGCATTAACTTGCAGTAAATGACATGTCACAAAATACTACAGTAAAAAAATGGACTTAATTGCCATAGAATTGCAGTATTCCCTGCAACAAACTGGAACATTTTTTTGATATACTGCAACATTACTGTGTTGCATCCTGGTACCACTGTATGGAAGCTTGTGTGGAGTGTCTTTTTTAATGAATTTTTAGCAGAAACAATAATCATTATGATATCAAATAATGAACATTAAAAACCATGTACAACAAGGCAGGTGAAAAATTTCAGGGTTGAGAAGACATCATAGCGCACTTCAACTTGGCTCTTATGGTTTTATTTATTTATTTAAAAGTTTTACCAGGAAGACACATTGAGCACTAATGCTCGATTCAGGGTGCGTCCTGGGGGAAGGGGGCATAGAACAGTACATACACATTGGGCAATTGTACAAACAATACATGCAATGAGCACAAGGGTAATATTGTACATGAATTAAGCAGTACATACAAGTTATAGAGAAAGCAGTATATACAGAGCAGATTAATCACCATCAAAGAGCATCCAGTAGAATGAAGAGACATGCATGACAACAAGGAGCAGTGAAAAAAAAACAGCAGGCAATATGACCATGCAGTAGGGTCTTAAACCACTGCATGGGAGACTATATGCACTATTACCACCATCTTGGGAGAAACCATTGAGGTTGTTGACAAATTCAAATATCTTGGTTTCTGGCTGGACCACTGACTCTCCTTCTCGCCTCATATTGACAAACTCACTAAAAAGCTCAAACAAAGATTTGGAATCTTTTTTAGAATTCATCGCCTTCTCTCCCTTGAAGCCAAACTTAGGCTAGTCTCCTCCACATTCTTGCCCCTCATTGACTACACTGACTTGCTATACAGCCATGGGACCAAAACTGCCCTTGCCAAATTAGATGTTCTGTATCATAGAGCAATCAGATTTGTTACTAAAGCACCCTTAAATACACATCACTGTCTCCTCTACACACAATTAGGATGGGGATCCCTAACTGCTCGTAGATGCTGGAATGCTGCCCTCTGGGCTTACAGGGCTCTAACTTCAAAATTGCCTCCATACATCTGCAGTCACCTCGGTCATACTCTCTTCGGCACTATGACTGCATCCGTTTGGACACTCCAAGAATCTGATCCCGGTTTGGTACTGCCTCCCTTAGCTATGCCATTCCCTCTGTCTGGAATTCTATCCAAGACTCCTTGAAACTGGCTCAATTATGTGGCCCAAATTCCTTCAAAGCAAGGTTAACCTCTGCACTGTCTCAAAAATGTCAGTGTTATGCCACCTAGACGCCCCTCACATAGCCTCCCCCAACTTCTTCCCAACTTAAGTACTTCACTGTATACTCTTTACTCTATACTATTATTATAAATGAAAACCAATTCTCTCTCTCCCTATTCCTGATTGCATTCCTCTCTTACACCCTTGCTCCCTGTCCCCCTTATCCCTATCCTCACTTACCCCTACACCTTTTCTCTCTGCTCACCTTCTTTTTCCCATTACTCTCTGCCCCTCTCTCCCTCTCCCTCCCCCCCGTCCTACTTCTCTGCTCTATCCCTCTCTCTGCTTATTCTCTGCTATCCCTAGGCTTGCATTACATTGCCAACCTTTTATTATCTTTGGTCTCTCTCATGTAACCGTATATCGATGCTGTTTTGTTGTTTTCCACTTTTACCGTATGTATGTTAATTGTCCTCCAGGACCACTTTGTAAATGAGCTTGCCTCAATGGTGCATTTCCTGGTTAAATAAAATGTAATTGAATTGAATAGTAGACTCCCTGTACACCTTTTGTTTATTTTAGTCACAGATTACCCATAGGCACATGATGACATGAAATGTGAATTGATGAGGGAGCCGAAGTGCATAGCCTGGGGCATATGCTGGATGACATTAGGGAGGAAGTTCCATAGTTTGGGCATCCGGTATCTGAAGGATGCTTGACCACTTGAGGAATACACATGTGGAACAGCCAAGGTGCATGTGTCTGAGTTCCTTAGGGAGGTCATAGGAGGGGTAGGAACAGCCATCACAGAGGAGAGATGGGGGGGCAAGGACTGGGACCAGAATTTGGCAGTGAGCTAGGTGCAGTGGGTCAATTGGCAGTCATGGAGTGAGGGAAAGGTGAGAGACCGGTAGAGCACATAGTGATGAGTGAAGGGGGGTTATCCAGTGCGAAGTGGCAGAAAGAGTGGAAGAGAGGGTCCAGTCTGGCTAGGATGGACTTGAGAGTGACACTGCAGACTATGTCTGCATAGTCAAATGTAGGGAGAATCATTTTCTGTACAAGTGCATGGCGAGCTGGCGGCAGGATGCAACCATGACTTCGATAGAGGGCACCCAGTTTAGGGTGGAGCTTTTTGTGGATGGCACCGCCATATACAGAAAAGTCAAGGTGCTTGTCGAGCCATACCCTGAGATATCTAAAGAAGGTGCAGACCTCCAGAATAGTCCCATCCAGGGTGTAGAAGGAAGGGGTTGCAGGGAGCCTAGAGAGTTTCTGCCTTGTGCCGAAGGTCAAGAAGACTGTCTTCTTGGCATTGAGAAAAAGCTGGTTTGCATGGAACCAGAGCACAACATCATTGAAGTTCTGCTATAGTCTGGTCACAACATCAGCTGATGATGGACCGGATGTATACAAGACTATATCATCTGCATACATATGAATGGATGTGTGTGGGTAGGCAGAGGGCAGATCATTTAAGAATATGGAGAATAGGAGCAGACCAAGGACAGAGCCTTGAGGGACCCCTGAGGTTACTGGGAGGGGAGGTGAGATGAAACTTGCAATTCTAACCACCTGGGATTGGTCGACAAGGTAGGAGTGGAACCAGCTAGTGACCAAGGTAGAGAGCCCAGCCTGGGAGAGCTTATCAAGGAGGAGGGCATAGGAGACCACATCGAATGTCTTTGCCAGGTTGACAAAAATGGCTACAGCAATAAGGCCCTTGTCCATGCCATTGAGGATGGAGTCTGTGAAGCTGAGGAAGAAGGTGGTGGTGGAGTGAGATTTCCTGAAACCAAACTGGTAGGGTGAGAAGAAGAAGAAGGAGGAGGAGTTAAGAAAGGAGAAGAGTTGAGAGAGGACTATATGCTCCTGTAGCTTAGCCATAATAGGTAGGAGGGAAATAGGTTGGTAGTTACCAGGGGCCAAGGTATCACCACCCTTAAGGAGCGGGATTGCTGTTGCATATTTCCAGTCCTGAGGGATGGATGCTAAGGAGAATGAGAGGTTTAGAAGGTTGGCTGGGGGGGTGGCGATAGCAGGGGCAGCCAGGTGGAGCATCTTAGAGACCAGCCCAGAGTGGAATTTGCCTTTGTTTGGGTTTAGGGAGAGCAAGGCATGATAGACTTCTGGTGAGGTGACCTGCTGAAAGAAGAAAGGGGGAGCAGTAGGAGGAGGAGGCCAAGCAGGTAGGCCAGATGGGGAGGGGTTAGGCTGGAAGAGGGAAAGAGTGAAGAGCAGTACTGAGGTGCAGCTGGTAAATGAGGAACTGAATTCTGAGGAAACTACATGCAGGTCAGTTGTGGCAGACCCACCTATATTTAGTGCGGGTTGGGAGGGTGGGGAAAAAAGGGATTTAACCACCTTCCAGGATTTTGATGGGCAATTTAGGTTAGCCTGGAAGGAGGCTTTGAAGTAGTTTGCTTTAGCTAGCCTGATTTATCTACTGCAGATGTTTCATAAGGTGCGGTATTTATTTTGATAAACAGGGGAACAGGAGGCATTGAATGACTTCCATGCCTGGTTTCTGAGGCTTTAGTAAGGGACATGATGTCGTAGGAGATCCAGGGCAAGTGAGTGACCCTCACCCGTGAACATCTGAGTGGAGCATGGCAATACCATGCAGCCAAGAATCTGAGCTTGAAATAATCCCAAGCTGGGTTGACAGAGGTTGTCGTGGGAATAAAGGACCAGTCTGTGGTTGTTAGGTCTGCTAGGAGTAAAGCGAGGTCCAGGGATTTGTATGATTGTGTGAGAATAGCTCGGGGGAGGGACTTTGAGCCTGAAGATTTTACAGACAGAGTAGATCATTTGGTGGCCACTGAGTGAGTCAGGGAAGATGCTCGAGGCTATAATATGGTGCTGGTGGGAGGTAAGGGACCAGTCAAGGAGAGAGTAGTTGAACAATTTAAGGTTCAGCTTTTGGGGTTGAGAGATCAGTTGTGACATGTTAAGGGTGGCTACCTGATTCTGAAGCTTTGTGGTACCTCTGGCAAGCCAGTTCACATTGAAATCCCCCAGTATATAAATCTCACCCCCTGTGGCAAGGGATTTCAGGGTGCCCAAAAGGTCCAGGATGGTTTGTGAGGATGAGTCAGGGGGGCAGTAAGATCTGGCTATGAAGATGGGGGTAGTGTGGGGGAAGGAGAGTTTAATCATCACGGCATCAGTTGACTGCAGGGTCTTAGGTATACTGACTAAGGTGTACTGGTGGGAGGATAAGATGTACATTGCTGTGCCACCACCCTTTTTTCTGCCTGGGTGGTCATGATGGATAACGGAGTAGCCAGGGATGGAGAATTCGGGGTCATTCTTGTGGGGCTTATGCCAGGTTTCAGAAATAATCAGAATGTCAGGCCTTAGCGAAGAGACAGTTTGCTGCAGCAAAGTTATTTTGTGCAGAAGGCTAGAGATATTTAGGTGCATTAGTTTGAGCCCCCAAAGGAGTAACAGTGGGGTAGTGGCTAGCTTAGGATTAGGTTCAATGTCCCCGGCAAGTAGAAGGAGAAATGTCACCAGGAGTTTGGCTAAAGGCATATAACTCTGGGGCTTATGTGAAGTGGACAAAGGCAGGATCTCAACTGAAGGTAGACTATGAATGGTTGAATTCTGGGCTAAGAGCCCAAAGTGAAAGGAGGGTGGTAGTATTGAGTGGCTGATCCACCAGGTGCAGGGCAGTGACAGGGGGTGTGTGTTGCAGAGTGTAGGGTAATCAGTGCTGCTGTCCCCACTGCCTCAACATGGAGCACCAATTTGTCTGTCTCCATTGAATGATAAATGGAGGCAAAGAGTGAGGCAACAAGTATAAGTGAAGCTAGTAGTGTGATAAGAAGGGGTAGCAGAGTAAAATTTATGACGGAGAAAAAAGCCAGCTAGTAGGGATTACGTGGTGGTGACCTCTAGCGGAGGAAAGAGATAGCTTGCTAATGGGATAATCGACTGATAGGTTAATTTACACACGTGGACCACGCTATATAATGAGTGGTTCACCAAGGGTGGTGGTGGGGCTGGTAGGGTAGCCGATGTGAAGCATTGGCGGGGCTTCCATGGGTACAACGAGCCATCCACGGCACACTACGCCGTCCCAGTAAGCTGAGCCATCGTACCTTTCTTTTGATTGAAATTGGGGGAGGGCAGCTCCTTGGGGCCCTCGTGACCACCAGGGCAGGAATGCTGAGGAAAGAAAAGAGAACCAAGTTATAGCAGGTAAGGAGGGCTGAGCAAATAAGGGGGGGGGGGTTGTGCTTGGGGGCAGAGGACTAACACAAATGGCAGCACAGCAGAGGATGAATTAATTTAAAATAAGATTAATAGGCAAGATTCCCCCTTGGCTATTTGGGGTTTAACATTAGATGGTAGTTTACAGCTGAAATGCATCAGAGCAAAGTACAAGCAGTTTATACTGGCAATATAAATACTTTGTGCAGCCTTATAAAGTGAGCAAGAGAGAGCCTGCATCCTGATTGGCTAACAGGTACCAGTAGCCGTGTCCTTATCAGCTGATATATATGGCAACTGGTACTTTTATTCGTAAAGCAAGATGCAGTCATCAAGAAGTTTATGTGTGCCAGTTATGAAAAAAATTCTGTCGGGCTCTCTCGCTGATTGTTCTCCTCCCTTGCGGACAAAGAGCCATCCTCCTTCCTTGCGACTCCGCCCACCAAGTGCAAAGCTGCATTTTACTTTAATTAATAGCACTTTGGACTTCATACCTGTTTTTAATTTCACTGCTCATCTGCCCCTGGCCGCCAGTGTATAGCTCTCCTTCCCAACATTTTCAAACATCACCGAGAACCCGTCGAATAAACTATGACCAATACCATGATCATTATCGGTTCGTTTCCACAAACTGTAAAGTCAGTGAGGCACATAGTAAAACAAAAACACAGAATCCATCCCTACAAACTGCACAATGAATGTTAAAGCAGTTAGTTTTTGTACCCTGACCTTCTGTTGGGGTTTGAAAACTGCGAAGTGATAAGCCTGTCTACGGTGGCTGCTGATGGACACGCTCATTCCCAGTAAAGTCAGCCATTATTTTGGTGCAGTTTTATTTAAAAAAAATAAATATTTGCTAAATGGCTGGCTTCACTGCTACCGAGCTTGTCCGTCAGTGGCCACCGTAGACAGGCTTATCACTTCGTGGTTTTCAAACCACAACAGACGGTCAGGGTACAGAAACTAACAGCTTTAACATTCATTGTGCAGTTTGTAGGGATGGATTCTGTGTTTTTGGTTTACTATGTGCCTCACTGACTTTACAGTTTGTGGAAACAAACCTATAACGATCATGGTAATGGTCACTTTTTTTCAGTGGGTTTCTCGGTGATATTTGAGAATGCTGTGAATGACACCTTTACAGACAGCGCTACATAAAGAGCTCTATAGCTTCTAAGGGTTGGCAGTCCATACAGCTTCACTTGTCATGCTGCTAGTGTGAGAGACAATAGGGAGGGGCAAAGATGCAGACACCCTATTCAAACACAGATAACAGTGACCTCTAGTAACTGATCTACAAAGAAAACCATACCAAATTGAGGGACTATTTTTTTTAATTTTTGTATTAAAAACAAAATTCTGATTTTTCCAACACTTTTTATTTTACTTTTTTAAAATAGAGTTTTATTTACAATGGGACCCATTTTATAAGGGCAATAACACACTCCGAGGTGTGGTTTGTCACCTGATAAGAGCACGCCCAGTGGCATAACTCACTCGGCGCAAGCGCCTCGTGCCTTAGTACACCCCTGGGTGTGCTCTTATCAGGCGATAAACCACACCTAGTTGTGTGTTATTGCTTGCTTGTAGGGCTAACTGTGTGCTATACAGCTGTTAACCCTTTAGGTAAACAGTTTAAAATGCAGATCCCTTAAGGCCCTTAGGTAAACAGTTTAACAATGCAGATCCCTTAAGGTAACCTGAACTCAGCAAGAAAAACAGTTAAAAATGCAGATAAATAGTTGGAATAAAAACTATCTGCAGACCTATGGTGACAATTAATACAAGAAACATAGATTTAGGCTAAGGTGGAAGTCCTGAATTGAAAAAGAAAGTTTGGCGCCAAAATCCATGGGCACGGTGAGCCGTCCATGGCACACAATGCCATCCCAGTAAGCTGAGTAGTCATACCTTTCTTTTGATTGAATTTGGGGAAGGGGCAGCTCCTCAGGGCCCTCACGACCACCAGGGCAGGAATGCTTTCTTTTGACTGAATTCAGGGGAGGGCAGCTCCTCGGGGCCCTCGCAACCACCAGGGCAGAAAATTCTCACAATTGTTGTACATGATTTGCTGTGTATTATTCTAGTTAATATCCATACAGTATGTCTTGTGCTGTATCTGCATCAGACATTTAAACGAGAACAGCAAGTTATGCCCCAGGAAAAGAACAAAAGATGACCACAATGTACAGATAGCCAATACCGGCTGAAAATCCTTATACACAACATGCATCACCCAAGCAAAGTCATCATGTTATATGCAGCAAACAAAGCAAGCTAATCAATGAAATGTACCTGGAACAGTTGCCGCAGTCTAGAACTCCACTAAATGATTTGTTTCCCCTTGCAAAGAAATACTGAGTTTGCTCGGTGATACAACTTTGTTTTGCTAAGGCACCTGAGCTGTCATCTTCCTTGTCAACTATAGGGAGCAGATGAATCAAAAAGGATTTTTAACAAACTGAGACAATGAAGATCTTGAATTAGAATGTGTAATGATAGTTTTTATCAATACCACTGTGAAACTCCAACAAAATCTCAACTTACCAGCTTCTGTGAATTGGGGGAAGGTGATGCTTAAAAATAACTGTCGTAATATTGACCTGCATAGGGACACAGACATTTGAATTAATGTATTTAATCTTTCAGATATTAAAGGATAACTGTGTTGAACCTGCAAGTCATTTGCCCAGTACAGCACTTTTTAAAATACTGGTTACAATTCTATTACTGCTCCATCCTTACTGTCCTTTCCATTACATCATGTTTTCTGTTTGCATACTGGTGGTGTCATTTTAGAACTGTATTTTGCAGTGAGTATCTCTTGTGCATGCCCTTAGCAGGCACAGTGATCTATAGTAGAACATGGATGCTGTGTGCCAGCAATAGAAGAGCTGATCAAGGACATAAACTACTGTACTTTAAACAGTTCTCAAATGGAAGAAGAAGAAGAAGAAGAAGAAGAAGAAGAAGAAGAAGAAGAAGAAGAAGAATTATTTATATAGTGCTTTTCTTTTTTTTCAGTCAGTTTTTATTCAAATTTTGTTAACTGGGATCACACAAAAAGGAAAGAGAAGGACAGTGCAAAATCCATTGAACCCATATGACACCATACAACAATGTAACACTAGACAAACATCCACTGCAGTTATGTGTCAAAGTGCAATAAACAAACCATTTGTACAACCTGTTAACAATAATTAAACATATTTAACAATCTACTCTTTTACCATTCAGAGCTTTTAATCACCCCAGATCAACTATACACTGTTCAAGCCTCAGATCCTGTTATAATTTCTCTGCCTACTTCTATACTTTTCATACACTTTGTATCCCAAACTGCTTTACAGGCAATCAGAGACTGGTCTTGTAGTGATAATAAACGTGTACATCAACATAAACTTGACAAAGTGTATTTATTAACAATTGCCTGACCACTGTTATGGGAAAGAGAATATTGCTCAGGACATCAAGGAAAATGTCTATTCTTGTGAAAAGTGCCTTTCACTTCTGTCCCTGGATGCCTAATAAGACACTATCAGAGATGGACAAAAGGGGCCTCAAATTAAGATGTCATCTAAATGACAGCCCACCTCAATGGTACAGCATTCCCCTAGTACTGCACTTGTGCACCAGCAGTAGAACTCAAGTCTCCATGAGGCACTCAAACCAACAACTAGAGGTGTTGGGAAGCTTTTCTTCACCCACAAAGTTGGTGTGAAGTTGGGAGCTTTGCACTGCACAACTCTTCATGAAGTCTCCAACTTTGTCACCAACTTCACAGTTAAGACTGTAATATTTAACAACTGTCACCCCACCTTCTCCTTTTAGTTGTACTCACCCCTTCTACCACTGAGAGTCTTTTAATGATATTTCTTCCCACCATCCCCCTCTGCAGTGAAAAGCCTCACATCTGCCTCCTCCTGCCATGCCTCCTGGGGAGCTATACCTGAAAAACTCCATCTGCCAGCTGCATCAGTGATGCCCCATCCATTTGGCTGTGCACCACCCTTCAGGGCGCTTGGCCAGTGACTTGAGTGAGAGTTTATGTTGGTACAGCCTGACCCTGTGGTCAGGGGGGGAGTCAAGTCTGTCTGACGGCCCCACCATGAGGGGGTACACCTGGGTGGATCCCCCCCTCTGACATAGTCCCATGGGTAAGTAGTGGGTGGAGGAGTCGGGGGCTGAGCTCTGAGAGGTCTGGCACCTATAAAGCATTGTAAACAAACAAACAAGAAAAGAAGTTCACACCACACAGTAAATCTGATTATCACATACCCTTGAGCAACCCCATGCCAAATATTGTACAGCTCTCCCTCCACCTGATGTAACATTGATCCTCAGTGTGATTCCTCCAACACAACACAACCCCCCCCCGGTCAGCACCTCCCTCTATCTCCCCACAAGCACCCCACAACAAAGCACTTTTTCTGTATCCTTGAAAAAGAAAAGTGCTCCTAATTACGGAGACATTCTCTCTGTTCTGTGGTATCATAATGAATGAATGAGTGAATGAATAAATAAATGAGATATTTGACTATAGGAAAACTTGACTGGATCACATTAATGACAGACTACTATGCATTATTATAAATAGTTCCTAACCCACAGAGTAATCAATTGCAAAGAGACGGACAGTTATACAGCAATTCTGTACTGGAAGATATTAAACCTTTGAGCACTGGTCCAAGTAATACCTTTGGTCTCAAGTCTTCTGGGATCTGAGTTCATTTGGAACCCCCTAAATATTTAAGGATGCCACTAAATATGGATGATGCCATAGTGCAGAACAAGAGTAAACAGAAAATGGAGTCGTAGAAACTGCTATCTTTAAGAAATGTACCAAAATGGACAATATATGCACTTTTAGGTCTTTCTACCCTTGTATGATTCTTTGTTAGCATGTGTACATTTGCATGTAGCCAGCCAGCTGCATCACTCAGATATTACTTTACATTGTTCATAGGCCATGGTTTTAAATCTGACTAAATGTCACCAGCAGAGTGCACTGCACCTCCATGTGGGTGATTATGTTTGCTAAGCAATCCTGCCATGTGCTGTGGTCAAATGGAATTGTGAGAGTGCTGAAGGTGTTTATACACTCTGGGAAGATGTTTAACTAGCCCACTTTAGTGGTATTTTCTGTGGACTGCAGGGCAGATGTAACATAATGGGTTACCACAAGTCTGGCACTGTAGATAAATCAAACATTCACATTGGGGGAGGTGTAAGGGGCAGGCAAAAAATCAGAGGAAATTGCACCTTGCACACACAATGATGTCCAACCCATCTCCTAATGTCATAGTACTGGATTCTGACAATGTCATTGCTTCAGAACCTTGCATTTACAAGTGAGTATACTGGAGTAGCCCACTGGCCTGAGTTCCACCATGAGAGGACAAGTTTGCAGGGCTTCTCCCAGGATTCATGGGGGCCTGGTGTGGCAAGAGAGTTGGCTGGGTCAGTGATCCATGAAAATGGCATGTACAAGAGTGACCAAAGAGCTGCACAGCTTGTCGGAGGTAGGGTGAAAGAAATAATTTACAAAGAGAGCATGATATTATTTTTTTAATGTTTTGCTTTCTGGTCTAATGACTTTATGAATAAAATGGCAGAGATGAATGAAAATAGGAACTAACACTCTCTATTTTTATGCAGGCCAGTTATATTTCTGACAGATGCAGTGCAGGACTGGTGAGCTAAAAACATTATCTTTCCAGCAACAAGATGCTTATTCAGTTCCTGATCAGTTTCAAACAAAGACTTTCTACAAAGTATGTCAATGTGTGCTAAATTACATGTAGTGGTTTCAAAAGCTGTGGACTCCTGCCTATTAACAGCTAAAACAAGTCCACCATACGTATTTTAAGTACCATTTGATGCTGGAGAGTTGCAAAGGTTAAAGGCTGGCACATCGCCAAACAATGGTTTTGGGCTTTTACTTTTACAATAGGACCAGTCACCTCAAAGTATCACATTACACTATAGTCCAGCACTTACCATGCAGCAGCTGAGGCCCACCAGCCTAGGTTTAGAATATCTGCTATAGTAGGCTGTAAGTAAGGAAACATATGTGTGTTAGCCCAACATTCTGGATGGTAAACTTCTGTACATCTACTAAATTACTTTCAATTTAGACAAGATAGACCTAAAGGCAGAGGAGAGAGATGCTGGCTGTACATAATCTCAGCTGTTGTCTACCATCTGTGATCAGAATGAAAACTATGGGTTACACCTAAATTGCATTATCCCATTGTGGACATTTTAAAATAAAGTAATAGTTTACATATATATTTTGAATGCATAAGCATTCACCAATCTGTTTACTTTCTTATTTGGCAGACATTACTTACCACATAGACAGAACGAAGGCCAGCAGCTGCTTTAGTCTCCTTCTGTGGCTCACACACAGACTGGTAATCATAAGACTTATTAAAGGCATACAAGGATTCATTGATCAGTTGGCGCATCAGGCTGGGATCGATTTCACCAAAGAACTTACCAATCTGAGAAAGAAAAAACGAAACTGGTGTTTCAGGCACATTATTCAAAATTTCCAGGAATGCAATGAAACAATCAGAACAGGTACTATAACTTTGCCCACAATAAAACATGATGTGATTACTTCAAAACATAAATGTATTTATTTATTTATCTTCCAGTCCTCCCCATTCATCAACTCCCACAGCTTACTTATATCTAATGATCTGTTCTTGTGCATGACAACTGGAATCAGTGGGAGAGGGACATTATAGCAAGAGTCATCAGAAAAGCAATATGATGCTCTGGGTAGGAACTTATGGGAGACAGTTTAGCACAGCAGTTAAGAGTACTGAGCTGCAAACCTGAGAACTGGGTTTGAATCCTACAGCCACCACTTGCACACTGCATGACCATGAGCAAGTCACTTAACTTGCCTGTGCTCCCCAGACACACCTGAAAACAAGCCTCAGCTTACAGTGTCTTTTGTGGCTAAAAACTGTAAAATAAATTTAAAAAATTGTTGCCAAATTTGTTTGTGTTTGAAACAGGGAGGAAGGAGAAGCAGAAGAAAAAGAAGAAGAAGAAAGGCAAAGGAGAAAAAGAAGAGGAAGAAGTAGGGCTAGTAATCATTCCTTTGGACCAGTAATGTGTCACTTGAACCTAATTCAGTACCAGTGGTATTCAATATCCATAGATCTAGAGCTTACTGTGCAGCTCTCTCTAAAGAGGCTAGGACTCTGTGCCATTAGTATAATTCAAAGTAAGCTAATTTAATCAAATGTTTTGGCTCAATGTAGCAAATATTTCACAAAATAATTTTATTAGGTGTCCCACAGATCCATTTGAAGGATGTTAAGCAAACAACAAAAGCTGTTATTTCTGTACTCTGTACAAACCTGGGCAATATAATCTTCCTGATTTGACATTAACAGGAATCCACCATCATCAAGAATCACACAGTCAACATCCTGCAAAACAAAATCCCACATAATGTATTACAAGAAAATTGGTTTAAAGTTGCAGGATATACAATAGTATACTACTAGCTTTAATTCTCATTATTTAAACATTATTAACTCATGGGGAAGCAATCATTAAGCTTTATTTCATTCTTAGGGGACATGTTAGTTAAAGAAGCACTGTATGTCTGATGTTGTGGCTGAAAATATAAAAATTTACCTTATTCAGAAAATGACACTATGGTGTATGTATTTTGAAAAGAAAGTAGTATCACAGCTTAGGCATTTTCAAAACAGAAACATTGGTAATGAGTCACTGCCATATAAACATTGAAGTCATTTTCTTTGCAACCTTCTGTCTACAGTATATGACACAGATGTTGATCCTCCTGACCAGATGTGAAACAATCTGCTGTTTCTTGTAAAAAGCTTACTTCTTGTACGAAGTTTCATGTAACTGAAAATGACTAGCATAGTAGTCAAAATGTCTGTTTTAAAGGAATTCTTCTTTCAGTTGATATACTATAACCCTGTGTACATATACCCTGACATTAAAGGGGTTTTGTCACTTTTTCACAAGTCTTTGAAAAGCATAATATTTACACATGAGTCTGTTATTGTAGACCACCTGCAGTTCTTTCCCTGTGTCCTTAATTATTCAGTTAATTTGCATGAAAACAGGATGCTGGCCCCATACAGTAAGGGTGAGTCAAGGCAGAAACAATCTAATGGTCATGGCATAAAAGGCACTTTTTGCTTTGGTAAAAGGAGGGCCAAAATGCCTGAGGGTCCTTCAGTGCATTCAGTGCTTCAGTAGAATGACACAATGTTTTTATACAGGGATCATGTGGCACAGCCAGCTGAGCCCTGTGTAATGCACATGACCTACAGAATGCAATCAGTGGTGCCAAAGATTACAATCTCCTCAAGATGTGCATGTCTAAGTGCCATTTCCAGATCAAACTTACCAAAGGGGGCTGTGTGAGGGAGAGCTCTTGCGCCTAAGCCAAAAAAACTTGTTGTACAAGGGCTTTCTGTTCAAATTAAAAAAAAGGTGTAAAATATAAAAAAATACAAATAATAAAACAGTCATTCATAGATGTTACTGTCTTGTTAAGCAAATAAGTATCAGTGAAAATCATTATAAATCCCTTAATTTAACTTGGTTCATTTGTTTGTTATGATGTATTGTTTTGTTATTATTATGGATTTTACAGGTATCTATAATTTAAAAATCTTTGGTGCCAGGGAATGTACTGTAGACCATAGCTTAGAGGTAAAGCAGACCACAGTGAGATATAAGCCTTTAGGTCAGCAATAAATGTTTATTCTAGCTCCTCAGGATGCATCCTTATAGTGGGTTGCAGACTCCATCACACCACCACAATCATGGCAACCCCCAGCACTGCCATGCTAACACAATCTGCCACAAGGATCCTACAATAAGAAATATGCATTACTGACTTCAGTGTATCTGTACCCTCTGGCATAATGGCATAATTAAAACAGAATGGAATATGCCACTGAACAACTTCTGTCCCCCTTACAATGCAGTTCATCTGGTTTCTACCACCATAATTTTAAACTGTATGTTGCTTTATATTAAATAATATAAATGAAAGGTAAAAAGAAAATACAATGGTGATAGGTGCAGTCTTGCAGTCTTTGTCATGTTACTTAGTCAGGCATGCCTCAGTTTGGTCACTTGCCCTTGTCTTCAAAAGGAATTATCTCATCCCCCCCCTCCCTCCCCCCGTGCAACTGGAAGGCTGAGCTGCACTGCTAGTACTGCTACTGAAAATCATCCACTGCTTGCATGTCCTCAAACTCAGCAATCTCAGCATGACAGACTGTCTACAATCCTCTCATGCCCAGATACTCACACATCATTGAGTACAATACAAGATGCCTTTTACTTTGCACTTATTTTTGGTGCTTAATGCTCATTCTTGCATGCAAGTAACAAAAAATATTTCTCTGCTGTGGTCTGAGCAGTGATGTTATGCCACATGTACAGAAGAATGTCTTCTTGAAGCAGCACATATTAGAAGTGATTCCTTTTTTGCCAAGTAAAAGGTGAATTGTAGTGTATTCAGTGATATGTGATTACAGACCACCTCTGTCATGTTGAGATTGCTGAGTTTTGGGACCTGTAAGCAGTGGCTGATTTTTCAGTTGCATCGCTGCTGAGCCTTCCAGTTGTACTGGGGTGATAAAATCATTTATTTTGAAGGCAAGGGCAAGTGACCAAAATAAGTATACAGCTACAGTAAACTGATGTCTAGATGGCATGCCAACTAAGTAACATGACTAAAACAAAAACACCAAGTAATACATGCTACGCAGTAACACTTCAAAATGTGCAAAGAGCTGAACAACGTCAGTGTCTGCAAGACTGCACAAATCAACATTGTGTTTTATTTTTACCTTTCAATTATACCACTAATTATAATGCAACATACAGTATCAAATTATGGGAGTACAAGTAGTAAAAAAGGCCAACATACACCCTTAACAGATTTATGCTCTGATCACAGTTTCCCTTTAGGTGACAGCCTTGAGCAGGAAATGTCACTCCTTGAATGACACAACAAGCTGACTGAAATGGAGCAGCTTCACTAAAAAGAGACATATGATAGAATTCATTCAAGTAAACATAAAGTGACATGAAATGGATATTTAATTAACAAAAAATGACAAGAGACTAGCATATTTATGTTTAAAATACAAGCTATAATAACAGTACCAAACTTAAGAACATTATTTTTAAAGTTGCCACTGATCTTTAATCCTTTAATAAAGTCATAAGCCTCTGCTTGGGACTGACATCACAGTTTGCTGCTGAGGAAGTTATTACAATGCAACACACAGAGTACTGTAATTATAGTGGATCACTTGTTGCAATGGGCCAGGCAGGCAGCCTCGGACACGATGCGTTCGAAAATGTCGTTGACGAAGGAGTTCATTATGCTCATGGCCTTAGAGGAGATGCCGGTGTCTGGGTGCACTTGCTTCAACACCTTATACACATAAATTGAGTAGCTCTCCTTGCGGTGAACCTTCCGTTTCTTGTCACCCTTCCTCTGTGCTTTAGGAGCTGCTTTCTTGGAACCCTTCTTCGCAGCATTGTACACTGCAGAGATAATCAATGGTAGTGGACAAGGATCCAGGTCAGGATTCACAAAGCACTTAGAAGGTGAACAAAATGCACAAGTTCCCAAAATTTGCACAGTTGCAGAAAAAAAGAGTAATTGCACTGTATCATATACACAAAACATCCACAGCTGCAGAAAAAATACACTGTGGAATGTGGAAAAAAGCAGCTGCAGAATTTCCTGCATTAAAAAATGCCATTAAAAAGTATGGCATATCTCCTTAAAGGCTATTCTTAGCCACTGTTTTCCCACAGTTGCGGAAAAAGTGTTGTGCACGTGCTGCACCAAGAAGAGTGAGGCATAACTCATCCTGAGCAAAAAGCAGTGTACTAATAATTGGGAAACAATCATAGTGGGGTTCAGGCAACAAGCAACAGCAAACCTATGGTCTGTATAGTTATGTCAGTTGTTGCAGCAAACATAGCACACATTGTAATAGAGAGTCAACAAACCACAACCACATGACCCAGTACAGACCATTAAAGAACCCAACAGGCAGTACAGGCAGAGGTGGTAACAGCCAGAAGAGTATGCTACAGACACAGACAAAAGAAAAACCTCAGAAAGAGACACAACGAATGGTTACAAACTGCCACTGGGTGCATGGTCCTGCTGGTATAGGTGGTGCTATTGTGGTCCCAGTTGTGGGATTGGCTGCTGGTCTCACTGGGATTGCTGGTACTGCTGCAATTTTTTCAAGACTGTCTGTTGTGTAACATTTTTCTGAAGTATAATTTTTACCTAAGTAACCTTTCACTGTGTAATCAAATGTCTTGTAGAGACCTTATAATTTCACAACAGTTTACCTTACAACAACATTGAATATCAAATGTCCTATAATGAACTTATCAGGATGGTGTGCCCTTATTAGGATGGTATTTACCTATTAAAGGGAGGTGTGCAACAGAGAAGGTTGCAGAATATTGTGCAAGAAATTTAGTAAACACCTTGTGATGTTGTGTAAGAAATGAAGTCATACCTATGCTTTGATATAAATTCACCACACCCTAAGATTAATATGTTACTTTGTTATGTGATTGGATTATAAAGGGGTGTTGGTATTATCTAAGATAAGTCATATATATATATAAACACTGTATGTAAACTGAGTGAGCTAGCACCAAACAAGAAGCAAGAATACATGTATCTGAAATTGATGAACTTGCAAAGAAAATAAACCAAAGGGAAACATTCTCGTTGTGTGGCTTGAATTATTTGAAGATAGAACACACAACACAGCTGTCTTTACCTTACACTGTTAGTCTCCTGCTCCAGTTAATAAGAATCAGCTTTTGTTCTGTCTACTGGGCCATTTATAACAAGTGTGGATCCACACATGAGCATTTTCCACACTTGCAGGATTTTGTAACTCCTCTGTTTTGTGATTTTCTGCATTTGCAGAATTTTTTTATACCTTGTTTATCCCCCATCCTGGTCAGCCCACATTCATGTCAATCCCCAAGTCCTGTCCCTCAACCATGCAGGGCTACCTCCCTTCTTCCACTATGACTTACCCCCTGTGGAGGGTTGGCAGGGGTCTCTCAACCTGCCAATACCAAATCTAGTTCAGGGAGGTGCCTGCTGATGTCAGGGGTGGTGCCTCCATGGGTTGGCAAGGGGAGTGAAGAACAGGGAAACAGGATCTACATTCCGCCTGAATTGTACCTGCTTAATTTTGCATTCTGCACAGCTCTAGTGGGTAAATGTCAAAGACCAAAGGTCAAGGCATTTAATCAACTACAAATGGCAGTTACACTGAATAAACCCCAGCTAACTGAATAATATTACTACTATGCAATGAAAAGTTTTGAAAATGGAATTTAAAAGTTTTGTGATAGTTGAAGTTAACATTCTCAGCAATGTCTTTTTTTCCTTTTCTCTGTTGAGTAGATGCACATAAACTATTATGAGCATGTCTTAAATGTTAATAAATTATCATGAGCATGACCAATAAATTATTATAGGCATACCTTAAGGCAGCAGTACATGTTAGCAACAAAAGTTAAGCATTAGTGTTTAGTTTAAATTGCACCTTATAACCTGCCCTGTATATCTTTTTCCCATTTTGAGCCAGCTTTAGTGCATTTTAATGTTTGAAATGATAACAAGAAGTATTCCATTTAATATGGCTCAGTTTAGGCTTTTATAAGTATTCTCTGTAATTTTCCAACACTCATTGTTTACCATCACTTTTCTTGTGACTAAAATGAACTTGCATGTGGCAGACACTGTATCCTGGCCTCATGAGACAAAATGTGCCCAAAGCAATTGAGAATACTGATGAAAACCTGGTCTGAGACAAAATTAATGGAACACATCTTTTATTATTTGAAATGTAGAAAAGTGCTAAAGAAGACTCACAATGTGAAGAAAGGATATACTATAAGATAGGAGGTAAATGGAAATTTAAAATGGAATAAAAAGTACTTTTCAAACTTTTCACAATAACATGTAGTGCTGCTTTAAATGAGGATAATCAGCTAAGGCACGGTAGCGAATAAGGTTTGTAGAGTATTAAATGTCTGTTTTAATTCTGGTTGACATACAATATATACCAGTCATAGAATCAAAGTCAACTTACCACATGATGTTCTTAAATGGCAAGGAACTGATAATCCTTAAAAGTTGAGCTAGTAGTCAATGGGGGTCCAACACTAGCGAATCATATTCAGAGGGATCCACTTTCACTGATCAGCATCATTTTTTAGGTAACAGCCAAAGCAGTGCGGAAATACCTCCAAATTAACCAGGTTTTCTAGCCAAGCCTCCCCCACAGCAACTGCCAATACCCCATCTCCCCTATGATACAGTCTATGCACTGGGAGGTACTGTGATGACCCACTAGAAAGGGAACCAGAGGACTCTGTATGCCATATAAGAAGAAGTGAGCCAAACCACATGTATCAGGGCAGAAAACACCAAGATAATCAGTGACAAAGGGGGAAGACTTATGGACACTGCTGGAGGGGGAGAAGCAGACAGTGAATGAATCAATAGTTATTAACATTTCCAGACACATGAAACTGAACAAGAAAGAAGCATAGAAACATAGACAACGATGGCAGAAAAAGATCAAGGATCCATACAGTCTGAAGGAGTTCCCTACTTAGCTGTGGGGTCTACTGTTCCTCTAGGGTCCTTTCACTCCCCAATTCTCCTACTGATTCTGATACCCTGAGAAAATACTATACCCTTCATTACATCCCAGCTGTGCTTAAAACCACTAATGGTTTTGCCCCCAACACCTTGGCTGGCAGTCTGTTCCACAGCTCCATCACCCTTTCTGTAAAATACTATTTCCTCATGTCCCTCCTGAACCTCCCTGTTGTCAGCTACCACTCATGACAATGTGACTTTGAGCTGGTATTCAAGTAGAATAGTTCCACACAGTTCACCCTGTTAATTCCTTTTAGTAATTTGAAGGTCTATCATATCTCCGCTCTCCCTTATGGTCTCCATTGAGCACATGTTCTGTGCTTTGAGGTGCTCCTCCTAGAACATGCTTGATGGCCCTGAATAATTGTTGTTACCCTACACCGCATTGTTTCAAGCCTATCCCTATCCTTCCTGAGGTGAGGACTCCAACATGGGGCACTGTACTGCAGGTGTGGCTTCATCAAGGATCTATACAAAGGAAGTAGTGCCTCCTTTTCAGCTATCAATACCCTCCCAATACATCAAAGCATCCTATGTGCCTTGCTATAAGCCTTGTTGCACTGAATCGATTGCTTTAGAGTCAATGATGATAACCCCAAGGTCTCATTCCTCAGCCATGGTACTTATTCTCACTTCCCATCCAGTACTCCATTCTAGTGTTCTTGCTCCCTAGGTGCATCATCTTGCACTTTTGGCATTGAATTTCAGCTGCTAAATTCTTGACCACAGCTCAAGCTTTGCAAGTCTCTCTGCATTTCCTTTATTCCTCATTGCCATTCACCTCCTCACAAAGCCCAGTGTAATCTGTGAAGAGATGCAGCCTGTCCAGGATCCCCTTACCCATGTTGCTGGTGAACATGTTGAAGAGGACCAGACCCAGGACAGATCCCTGTGGAACCCTGCTTGTGACCTCCATCTCTTCTGATTTACTCTTGCTGACCACTACCCTCTTCTGCCTCCTCTTTAGCTAGTCATCTGCCTGGTTTACTATGACCTTAGCCCAACACAGATCCTCAGTCTTCTTCAGAAAGTGTGTGTAGGGTACTGAGTCTAGTAGAGCAAATCCACAACATGGCCCTTATATAGTTCCCTCACTACCCAGTCAAAGAAGTCTATCAGGTTAGTCTGACATGACCTCCCTGCCATGAATCCATGCCTCTTACTATGCTGGAGATGACTGCTCTTGAAGCAAATCCTTTGAAACTACCCCTGTTCTTAGAGAGCTGTTGAATAGACCTACCAGGAGATCAGCCAGTTCTGGTGCCAAATCCCTGAGTATTCTCAGATGCAACCCATCTGGTCCTAGGGCCTTAAAAATCTTTAAAGCTGTTAGCTCTTTCAGAACCCTTTTGCTAATAAATGCTGATTGCCTCATCTCTGGAACCCCCTTAATGGCCATTTTGATGCCACTCTACAGCAAGGGTCCATCATCCTTCCTAGTGAAAACTGAGCAAAAGTAATCATTAAGCATAGCAACCTTTTGCCTGTCATACTCAGCCACCCTATGCCCCTCTGTTAGCCTCACAATTCTCCTCCTTTCTTCCATTTTTCACTAATATAACTAAAGAACTGTTTTCTCCACTCATGATGACCTCCACAGTACATAGCTCTGTATCTGCTTTTGCCTCCTAACCACCATCTGTCTCTCTATTTTTCAGAAAATGTGTTTCCATTCTTCATCCCCTGCTTTTCTTTAAATTTGTAGAAAGACTTGTTCTTGGCCTTCACCACTTCCTGACCCTTGTGAGAACCTAGTGGTTTCTTGAACATGTCCTTTTTGATCATCATTCTCATGCATACTTCTAATGACCTGAGAAAGGCCCCCTTAATTGCCACATCTCACTTCCACTCCATCTATGTTGTCCACCCCTACGGACCTGTCCCTGATCAGTTCTTTAAGCCTACTGAAATCTGCCTTTCTAAAATACTCCCACAGCTCCCACCAGCTGTGTGATGGTGAGCAACACATCAGTAATTGCAGTCTGCCTGGTGGGTTCTTAACTAATTGTAACAGCAGACTGTATTGGAATGCATCTAGCAATCCTTGACATTTGGTGCACCTGGTTACTCTGGAACATCCCAGTCAATGTCCAGCAGGTTTAGAGCACCCACCACCACTACTTCACCCTTGGCTATCTCTTTTTCCAGTTCTTCCTTGTGCTCTGTCCCTCTCTTCCCCTTGCCCTGGCAGTCTATAAATCACCCCCAAGTGCAGTTTCTTGCCAGAGGATGTTGTGAATTGCACACACAGTGACTCAGTCTCCCCATTACTGTCCCTCATGCACTTATCTTCTGTCACCTCTGTGCCCTCCTTAACATAAAGGGCTACCCCTTCCTCTCTACATGTTCCTCTATCCCTCCTGAACACTGAATGACAAGGGACCATCAATTCCCAGTCATTATTTTTCATAGCCCATGTTTCTGTTATGGCCACAATGTCCACTTCAGTGGCACCCATCAGCGCCTGAAGCTCACTGATTATATTACCTGGGCTCCTGGCATTAAGGCATACCCCCTTCCATCTGACCGGTGATCCTGACTTGCTACTACCCTTTCTCTTTGCATGTCCTCTCCTCTCATTATTTTCTTGCTGCTTGCACCCTTTACATTCCCCCATTCCAAAGTCCCTTCACTTAGTCCAGTGTGGGCCATAGCTTTCTTTGTACTGGCTATGCTGCTACAAGCCCTCAGATTTGGGGGAGTAGTGGCTAGGATCCCCTTCTTCTCCGCTACCATTCATGTTCCCCTAGACTTAGGTTCCTCAGCAAGCAGTTTAAATGTCTGATATTTATTTATTTATTATTTATGTAGTTTTTGTTGACTGGGTAAGTGCACTAGACAAATTCTTGTCTATTTTCAGGCATGACTGGGGTGGATACAGATGAATGCCAACTGACCTTGAACCAGATTAAGCTGTTGGTGGTATTTTTAGTGAATGGGGGGAAATTTGGCCAGGGCACTGGGGAAATTCACCTACTCTTTGTGAGGGGGCGCTGTTCCCATGGTTGCTGATGCTGGGATGGCTCAGTCTGCTGGTGTACCTGTGCAAGTGCAGATCTCCCAACCCGCAGGTCCAGCTCAGGAGAATGTGTTGGGCATCACTAGCTTAGAGTAAGAGAATGAACTTTCTCACAAAATGTAGGATTTAACTGCAGTTATGCTCTACTGAAGAGGTTTGGCTTAAAAACCTGTTAAAAATGAATCATGACATGGTGTTTGCAATGGCCAGGGCTGAGAAACATTTGTTTGTGCGACCTGTGGACACTTCTACAGTTGCAACGGAGCTAGCAATTGACCTGGTGCTGTTACCAGGTGAAATTCCTGTTCTTTCATTGCTAAGAAATTGACAGCCTTGTCAAACGCTACTGAGGCCTGTGTCAGCCTGCCAGATGATGAACTCACAACAAATGAGTTCCAGTTGTCTGAGTCAGCGGTGGCTGAGTCACAGAGGTGAGCACAGAATGAGACTGTTGGGTAACAGGTGCTGCAAGCTGCTGTTTCTACCACAGTGAATGAAGTGAGTACACCGGTCTTTCTCATGCTCTGAATGAGTTTGTTGCTTCTCCTGCAATACTCTTACATATGGAGTTTGACATTGAATTGCCTCCTGTAACTGAAGGAAGTCCTTCCCATTTGTTAGCACTCTCACTAACTGAGGCAGGGTGGAAAAAGGGTTATGTGGGACACTGGATACCAGATACTGCACATAGTCCCATTCCGGGGCAGTCCTCAGGGTATGTTCCCCACGTTTGGACTCGGGTCACTGTGTTCCTATATCTGGTTTTATAACTCCTGAAGCCATGAATCAGCCTCTTCCTGAGACTGTTACACCTTCATCTGACATTTCTAGTTCCTCATCTGAGGGAGAAGAGCCTAAACCTCAGCTCACGGAGTGGGGTGACAGAATGGATACTGAACAGGGTCCACCAGGGCCAAAACAAAACTCAAGGGACAAAGCTAAATTCACTTGAGAAAACTTTAGACAAAAAGACCCATTTAGTGGATTTCCTCCAACTTGACAGAGACATAATGCGGTTCGCTTACAGTATTTAGGGGGGCTAGAATTTGTGCCTGATAGGCTTCATGTTGGGCGACAGCTTATTAAAGATTCTATGGACTTTTTCTCCAATGAAGTGCATGCTTTAATCCATGTTTCAGGTGCTGATTTATATGACATAAGTTTTAATACCCTCTGGGTCTCGATAGATTCTGGTCCAAGTATGAGTCCCTGAAACATTCTGCTTTATGGTTGCCTTTTCGGGCCCTCTTCTTGACTAAACCCCCATTAAGTATGTTATGATTCTCTTCGAATGAGACAGTGTCTGTACACGACATCTTATATTGGTTGCAACAATGATATGAAGTTTTGAGGTCCTGATGACAAGCATTTGTGGACAGGGGGGTGGAAGTGTAAAGTTTACCTCACAAATAATAGTTCTGGTCCAGTTCATCTTCCAAACAGTTTATTTTAAGTAAGGAAGCTTGGAAATTGTTTTTACGCTGGTCAGCCCAGATCCTGTTTCAAGTGTGGCTCCTATATGCACTTGAGCCCTGCCTGTGACCATTTACAGTGTAACTTGTGTCTCACTGTTGGGCATTCAAGCACAGATTGCCAAGAAGAACTGAAGTGCAACTTGTGTTCAAAGGGTGGAAATGCATATAGAGCGGTCTGTGAGTGACTCACAACTGTTCACACTGCCCAAGTCAAAGAAATTGTTATGGGAGGCTCAGAAAAAGACATTGCATCTATAACTAACCCCTAAATGTCCTGCACCTGCAGATCCACCCCAACCTCTGATGATCTCCCTACAGACCCCCCACCCTCCTCCCCTCTCTGTAGTTTGTAATACCAGACCCAGCTTCTGAACAGGTGCAGATGCTTCTGGAACAGGAGGAAATAGATATCACCCTGAATTTGGACACAGCCCCTGTAATTATTTCATGTCCAGAAGTTCTTTTCCAGGATCTGACCACCATGCCCCCCCCATTCTGTTAAACTTCTTCCAAAGAAATGGGATACAGCAATCTAGGCCTTGACCCAAAGTGGCTAAGGCATCTTCCTCTGGTGGGGAGGTCCCCTTGTCCAATATATTTCAAATTCTGTCCAAGAGTTTGCAGGACTCGGAGCACAGGTGGCGACTCCAAAGCTTTCTCTGAAGCCCCTGTCTCTTTGCAGTCTGAAGATGACCCTCAGCTCACCATTATTAAAAATAGAAAGGCATAAAAATCAGGGTGTTCAGACTAGAAGAAGTTTGCAGTTGGAAAAACACCCTTGATTGAGTATTTCCTTCACATACAGTAGTTATTCTATCTCTTTGTATTTCATCCTTGAATATGAATAGCATTAGGAATGCTAGAATTAGGCTAGTTATCTCTTCAGTCTTGAAAGACCTAAACTGTGATATCTATTTATTGCAAGACACAAGGCTGAATTCTATATCTCTGGTGAGAGCTGCACAGAAATTTTGGTATTGGGGTCCCTCTTTTTTTCTTTTGGCTTGGCTGCTTGCGATGGGGCAGGAATTATGTTTCAGAGTGATGGCTTTAAGGTGTCTAACCTGGTGGAGGTACAATCTAGAAGGGCACTATTATTGAATTTTTTATATAAAGGGATTGTGTGAAGACTAATTAATTGTTATGCCTCCTTAGCAAAAAAGGAGAGGATTGACCTTTTTAACTTGATCAAGCCATTTCTGTTCACCACAAAAACATATCCTTTGGGGAGGTGATTTTAATTGTGTGCTTGCCAGCCAGGATAGAGGGGCTGCAACTCCCAAAACCTTCTGTAATATGAATTGCTTATGTAATATTTTATTATAATGTGGTTTGCAAGATACCTACAGAGTCCTGCATTCACAGGGTGGCTATATGACAAGTTCTGTCATCTGTGTTTCCCACTACGTGAGAGGTGGTGTGGGGACTGAAGACTGTTTTGGGTTTCCTGGATTGATGGGAGCTTTCTGGGTGCTGGTTTTACTTTATTTGCAGCAATTTATAGTGACTGATTTGCCTCTTCTTTGACTTGTGTTTACGAAGTCTGTGCAATATTATATTATGTTGTGTAAAATTTATATTTATTTTGTTACATTATTTTAGTGATTTATAGTTTATTTGATTGGATGGTGGTTTAAGCAAATTGGTGTTAGTAATGTGCTAGGGGGGCAAATGTCAGGCAGTGTTTCCCCACCAGACTTAGGGAATTATGCCCTTTTGACTGCCTCTCCCTACCAGTTGAAACCTTCAAACATTGTCAATCCTTAGGGATTGCATGGAGGCGTAAGAGGAGGGGGAGAACTGGGTCTGGTGGGGGAATAGAAAGGGGGGGTCGAATTGGGGTGGTGGGGACCAGGAGACACCGTTGGGAAAGATGGTGTCAGGACAAGGGTAATCTCTGTCTTGTTCCCATACCCAAGGGCCCAGAATTTGTTGCTGGACAGGAGTCAATATCTTCCTCAGCATCCTATCCAACCCAGGTGGTGATATGCAATGCCAGGTCCATCAAAAATAAGAAGGCCATTATGGCTGAGCTTGTTGAAGTGGTGGATCTGGCATGTATCATCAAGATCTGGCTGAATGAAAATGCAGGCCCAGTATTGGCTTCTGCAGTTCCAGCTGGTTCTCGTGATCCACCGCCCGAGGTTGCATCATAGGGGTGGGGGTGTAGCCATCTTTTGAAGACCAAACTGGGCCTTATGGAGGTTCCAGTGGGGATCACCAGATCCTTTGAGTGTATCATGGCAGAGGGTATAGGTTGCAGGATACTACTCATCAACCATCCACCAGGTGATGAGGGTGTTTTCCTGTAGGAGATGGCAGATTTCATCATTGACATGGTATTGGAGTTTCCCAGATGGATTATTCTGGGGGACTTAAATGCCTGGGTCAACGATGAACTCTTGCAATTTGGTCAAAAACTTCTCCAGCTAATGACACTGCTGGGTCTTACACAGGTGATTGCCTCCTCTATCCATATAGGAGGTCACTCATTGGATCTGTTGTTCCTCCTGGAGAAGGAGATATTGGACTTGGGGGTGGAACCAGTCAGTTGGTCTGACCATCACACTATAGGGTTCAGTTTTGGGGTCCCCCTAAATGGACCTACCCCATCGGAGATGGTCTGATACCGCCCTTTAAGGGGAGTTAGCCCAGAGGGTCTATCAGCGGTGCTGGCCATATCAGGATTGCTTGGTGAAAGCACAAGTCCAGGGGACCTCAGACTAGCTTATAATAAGGCAGCGGGAGATGCCTTGGACTTGATTGCTCCTGTTCGTGTTCAACCACTCACTCTTCGCCCAAGATCCTCTTGGTATGACAGATGCTTGAAGGAGTTAAGGCAAGTTGGTCGAAGGCTGGAGAGAGCATGGCGGAAGTCCAGCCTGGATGCTAACAGGGTTAGATTGATGGAACATTATAAGGGCTATCAATCAGAAATCACCTGTAAAAAGGCAGAGTTCCTGTCCAGGGAGAGTTCTGCTGTGTGGAACTGACCGGCTTCACTTTTTTGAACTGCTGACAGGTTGTGCAATCCAATATGTCCCCAGACCAGAAGAGTTTTTTCACAAATTAAGTGTGATGGGCTAGCTCAGTTCTTCGCAGATAAGGATGCCAGCATCAGGTCTGAAATCAGCCCGGCTCTCCCCATGATGGGTTGAGGAGGTTGAGGGGAGGTGGAGAGTACCCAGTCTGCCTAGACAGATTTCAGCCGACTGGAATTCATGGACATTGTTAAGACTGTCCAGACTTTGAGCCCAACCTGCTGTAGTTTGGATTCGGGCCCTACTCCCCTCTTAGTGGGATGTGGAGATGTTATCTGCCTGATCCAAGCTGAAATTGTATGGAGATCCTTGGAGAGGAGAGTCTTTCTAGACCCCCTTAAGGAGGTGGTCATTTGACCACTCCTTAAAAAACCATCCTTGGATCCCATCGATCCAGCTAACTACTGACCTGTCTCTAACCTGCCCTTTGCCAGGAAGGTTATTGAGAAGGTGGCTGCATTGCAACTGGATGATCACCGTGTAACCCACAATGTCTATGAAGCTCTCCAGTCTAGTTCAAGAAGAAACATAGCATGGAGACTGCCCTTGTTTGGGTACTAAATGATCTCCTAATGGTGAGAGATTGAAAGACTTGTATCATCTTAGTCTTTCTTGATCTCTCTGCAGCTTTTGACACTGTGTACCATTGAGTGCGTCTGGAGACCCTGTGGTTCCTTTGTGGACTGTCAGGTAGAGTCCTCGAATGGCTTTGATTGTTCCTCATAGGCCGGTCTCAGAGGGTGGTCACTGAATTTATTTCTCTGATGCCCATCCCCTATCATGCAGGGTGCTGCAGGGCTCCATTCTGGTGCCCATGTTGTTTGCAGTGTATATGCTGCCATCAGGAGATATAATTGGTGATACAGCTTGAGTTTTCACTGTTGTGTAGATGATACTCATCTGTATATGTCCTTCATGCCTGGACAGGTTGATGCGATCTCTATATTAAACAGCTGCCTCTCCGAGATCAAAGACTGGATGAGCTTGAGTTAGCTGAGACTGAATCTGGAGAAGACTGAGGTGTTGGCTATGGACCCGGGTCACCCGGTGGTGGGTCTGGGGGCTGAGCACATGTCAGGCCTATGGTTTGATGGTGTCCAGCTCACTACCTCAGATTGTGTGCATAACCTGGGCATTATTTTTGATGACAGCTTGACCCTGAAATCTCAGGTGTCAGTTGTAGTTAAATCCTCATTTTATCATCTGAGGAATATCACCCAGGAGAAACACCTGGTTCCACTGGGTGACCTTCCAACAATGGTCCATGACTTCATTACTACCCATCTTGACTACTGCAATGCTCTCTACCTAGGGCTGTCTGGGGTTGAGATGCTTGCAGCTGGTGCAGAACGCTGCAGCCAAGCTGTTGACTGGTACTTCCAGGACCATCCACATTATACCTGTGCTGCATGAACTGCACTGGCTGCCAGTTCAGTCGTGGAACACCTACAAGTTAGGCTTGCTTACCTTTAAAGCCCTACATGAACAGGGACCTGACTATTTGAAAGATCTCCTGATTCCCTATTCCCCCGGTTTCCCTCTATGATCCACCAATGAGGGATTGCTAGAGATTCCCAGGGTTTGTCTAAAAACATCTGGAATTTGTGCATTTTCATTTGTGGCACCAACCCTGTGGAATTCTCTACCTCATCAGTTAAGAGAATGCCTGATCATCAGAAGTTTTAAATATATGCTGAAAACTTATTTATTGTCTCTGGCCTTCCCCAACTGACTGATTTTAAATAATTTATAATGTAATCTGTTTTAACATTTTAATTGATAGTATGTACAGCACCTTGATATTGAAAGGTGCTATATAAATAAAGTTTGCTTTGCTTTGCTAAACAGGCAGTTACTGTACATAATGCAAAAACACTTCCTATAGAGACCTCTGACCATGTTATTCTGTTTGTAACTTTGGGGGGCACTTTGCATTCTACGTATGGTAAAAGATACTGGAAACTCAATATTTCTCTTTTACAGAATGATGTGCTTTTGAACAGGGTATGGGAGTTTTTGCATGACCACTTATTAGTATCTGGTCTAGTGGACAACCTTAGTTCTTGGTGGGTGCACACCAAGAGTGAGCTGCAAAGACTTTTTATACAAGTTTCCACTAGTTCTGGGGTTGCCGAGTATAAAAAAATATCTGACCCTTCACACATAGCTAGAAAGAGTGTACTCAGTTATCAATACACAAATATATAAATTTAACGGCTCAGGTACATAACATAAAAAAGGAGATGGAAAGTATACAGTATTCCTGAGCAACCTCAATACCAAATGAAGACTGGATTTGTTCTCCAGGTAAGAGCTTTGGTGATGCATTCAAGCAGTGTAGCCAGAGAGCTTCGGATAGGGTAATGTCCTCAGTTCAGACTGAACATGGTTCTTTGGTAACTACTGGTCCAGAAATTTTGGCCACTGTGACTCAGTATTTGACTACTATGTACACTGCTCCTCAGACTGAGGAGACTAATATGAAGCAGTTTTTTTTTTGCAGTTTTACAGCTCCCATAGAACCCAGGAAACTGTTTTAAGGCTTTGACATGCCCTATACAGGCTTCGGAGGTAGAAGCAGCAATTGCTAAACTGAAAAATAATACTGCACCAGATGTGGATGGATTACCTCCAGAATTTTATAAAACTTTAAAGATTTCATTGGTGGAAATTTTAGTTTTTGTATATGACTGGATTTTGGATCACCTGCTGGTAGAGTTTCATTGCAGCATAGCAATACAAATCCTTCTTCACAAAAAAAAAATAAAATAATAAAAGCAATTTGGATAATTGGAGGTCCCTTAGTTTATTAAATGTGGACTATAAAATCCTAATGAAAATCTTCACTACTAGACTAGCTATAGTTGCCTCTAGTCTGATATCAGTGGCACAGGCATGTTTAGTTCCAGGGCGTTCTATTGAGAACAACCTTTTGTTGGTGAGGGAGTTAATAGAACACAGGAAGGATAAGACACTAATGGATATCTTATCTTTAGATCAGGAAAAGGCCTTAGATAGGGTTCCTCATTCCTTTATTTTGCATGTTTTACAGGGTGTATTGTCCCAAAGACATTTTGTTCTTGGGTTATTTTATTTCAGTCTGACAGTAGCATTCCACTGGTAAATGGACACATGGGGTCATATATATCTATTATTAGGGGTGCACCAAGGTTGCCCACTGAGCCCCCTGCTGTATGTACCATGTTTAGATCCTTTTTAAGACTTATTCAGCAAGATGATTTAATTCTGAATAGTAAACCACGAGGGAAGCTTTAGAAGTAAAGACAGTAGCATATATGGATGATGTCTGCATTGTTGTAGCAGATCTGCCTTCAGGTGAAAGGGTTATGGAACAAGTAGAATGTTATTCCATTATTGCAGGTGCATAAGTTAACAAAGGAAAATGTGTTATCTATCCCCTCAAAGATACTGTCCACATTTAGATGCTATCCAGGGAGTTTTGGTGTCCAAAGAGCCTTTTTCTGTGTTAGGGGTTCGATTTGGGAGGAGGGATAATGGTTTAATGAAATGGAAGAAGAAGAAGATAGAACTGGCAAAAATAAAAGTGTCACTTTGGAAAGGGTGGCAACAGATAAAGAAGAAGAAGAAAGTAGCTGTGGTGAAAACCTTTCTTCTTCCGCTTTCTTTATATATTAGTGTTGTCTGTCCTATCCCTTTAGCCCTGGAACCATCTCTTCTGAGTTTAGTTTTTCAGATAATGTGGGGGTGTAGATTGAATCCCATTAAATGTGAAGTCCTGTACTTTCCACTCAATCAGGGAGGTTTAAATTTGTTAAACCAAGTGGCTTTTATTTTAGTATCTTTTTCATAAGAATTTACTAGATTTTTCTAAACCTAGTTTAGCCATTTGGTCTCTTTTGCACAAAGTTGGATACAACCCCTGTATGATTTATGGAAAGTGAGGGTGTGTTACCCCTAATGCTAAGACAAGTACCCTCTAGTTTAAGCCTGTGTTAGTTAAGTTAAAAAAATGGAGACTGACTTCCTCTATATGCAGTATGCAGACTAGTAGACAGGTCTATGCTGTTATACAAGATTTGGGATTTGCTTCCACTGTAGACTTTAAGGGTATACCACAGATTTATTATACAAAGTTGTTGAGTACCTTACAGGACCCATTTATTCCATCACGAGTGTGGGATGTTATGTGGTTGACCTGCTATGGTATACTCTATGTGAAAGGAAATGCAAAACATAAGAGTATATCAGAAAGGATGTATCCTGGAACCTCTTGCATCACACAGGAGGACATGATGTCTCACTTCCTAATTCATTGCCCCCATGTGCAAGAGGTATGGTCCCAGTTGGCTTTGAAATGGGAAAACCTGTATTGGGGTACTGTGTCCTATCCGGAGGTAGTGGGGGGGTTGTTGGGTTGCTTGAGGTTGGATGTGGGTTTAATCAGGCTTATTTTTGCCTTTATAAGGTTTATCTTATGGCAATCAAGGTGTAAGTGGGTACTGCAACAAAAATATCAAGATCCAGGTACTATTATTACTATTGTTGAACAGGAATTGTATAGGCAATGTTTATATGAGAATCTCCATATGTTACGTACTATTTGGATTATTCGATGGGATGATGTTCCCTTTATGAAAGATATGATTAGATAGTTTCTTTTTTGTTTTGTTTTTCCCTCCCATTTTCTTTAGAGTAATAATGTTTGAGACCATTATTTCTTTAGCACTATTGTATGGAGTTATAGTTATATTTGTTCTCATGTTTTGTTTCATCATTATCATTTCTTGTATGATGTAATACACTATTATGTATTGTTATGTGTTATTGAATAACATTTTCCCCTACTCTTTTCGATGTTCAAACCATCAGAATGTACATGCAAATAAATCTGTGAGCATGTTGTCACAAAGACTCAGGGACTAGATATAGTACAGTGACACAACTGAAAATTGATGCACCAGAAACCCCAAACAACATCATCTCTGCCATTAGTGGAAGTACATCAAACAGTGACAGCTCCAATGGAATTAAAGTGCTGTGCCGAAAGTGAAATCCTGTTTTTATACTGACTAATCCATCAGTATTGACATTTGAGAGAATCTGTTACACAGACTTGGAACAACTGTTCTTGATCAAACTGAGACCATGGCTTGATAATTGCACAAGGACAGAAATACAAGCCAAAGGCGAACTGTAGTCAAATGAGAATTTGGTTATCAGGCCCACAGAGAAGGGCAAGACTTTTGTCCTTATGGATAATGATAAGTATGAGCAAGGCCTTCAATACCATCACTCAAAGGAGACTGAGAAAGAAATTGAGCAGCCCAGAGGTGGGATCCAAAGTGCTGAACAGGGTAAGGAACTGATTAATGTAAAGGTGACTAAGGGTGGTGGCTAATGGCACTCACTCTAATGAGGAAAGAGTAATCAGTGGGGTGCAACAGGGCTCAGTACTGGCACCGGTCCTGTTCAATGTCTTCATAAGTGACATTGCAGAAGAACTGGAAGGGAAGGTATTCCTTTTCAGAGATCTCACCAAAATCTGTAATAGAGTGGCCACTGAAGAAGGAGTGGACAGAATGTGAAGGAACCTTGGGAAATTTGAGGAGTGGTCAGGAGCATGGCAGTTGGGGATCAATTCCAAAAAGTGCAAAATGATGCACTTAAGGCATAGGAACACAGGAGCTGATTACAGGATTAAGGATTACTCACAGTCACTAAGCAGGAAAAGGAAATTGCGGTTATCTTATCTGATGGTCTCAAAGTGGCTGGGCAGTATGACAAAGCAGGGGTAGAACCAGCACAATGCTGGGATACATAAGGAGTGGTATATTACATAGGGAGAGATATCTCCAGCAGGAGTAAGGAAGTGGTGTTGTCATCATATCACTGGCTTCTTAGACCCCAACTGGAGTATTGAGTCCAGTTCTGGAGGCTGTACCTCAGAAAGGACATAGATAGGGTGGAGACAGTGCAGAGGAGGACAACTAAAATGGTGCAGGGGTTGCATCAAAAGCTCTACAAAGAGAGACTGAATGATCTTAATGTGAATATCCTGGAAGAGAGGAGAGCAAGAGGGGACATGGTAGAGACCTACAAGTACTTCATGGGGGTGAACAGGATGCAGGATGGGAGTCTATTTCAACTAAGCAAAAGCACTAGGAGCAGAGGGCATGCAAAGAAGCTGGAAAGGGGAAGTTTAAGAGGTATGTGAGAAAGCACTATTTCACTGAAAAAGCAGTGAATACCTGGAACAGACAGCCAGTGGGAGTGGTAGGGTTGAAAACAGTAAGGGGGGCTTCAAGCATGTGTGGGATAGACATATGGGAATATAAGTAAATCAGCATGGATGAAAGAGGGTCACTGGAGAACAGTTATGGTTTGCAGATGCAGACTAGGCAGGGATCATCTGGGCAGACTGGGTGTGCAAAGTAGTCCTTTTCGGCTGACAAATTCTATCTTTCCATTGGAGGGAGATCCTGAAAGAATTATCAAATGAGATATTTAATTAAGTGTTAACATTTGACCCTACTCAGAAGTAAAAAAAAAATGTATGTTTGTACAAGGCTCCGATGAGCAGTGTGATTTTTCAAGGAAAAATATATATGATTTTTTGTCAAGTGTCATGTTAGAGGCACGATTCTGTACCTAGCAAAATTACACGGAGGACTTATGGAACTTAACCTAGCAGGCCCACTGTGGCCAGCATCAGCTCCTTAAAGAAGCTGCTGACCCAGACTGTGGATTTTCACATCAAGGAAATAGCCAGCTCTTTCTCCAGTTATGTTCAGGATACAGGTGATAACCTCAGCACCCTGCAGGACTTGCATGTTGAGGAAAATACTACAGTACCGCTCCCCAACCCCAGAAAAGGATAAAACCATGGTACCTCCTCCCACCCCTGTGCTAGCACCCTCCTCCCTCCCTCCTTCCTATCTGTCCCACCAAAATACTACTCCATGCCCACCATGATTGTAAAAGTAATCTCTTCCCCCACCTTTATGGCAAACACACTCAACCCCCCCTACTCCCACATGAGTCCCACTGACTTTATCAATTCAGCACATAGCCAATCCATTGACTGTCTACCAACTGTCTTCTGGTCCCCACAACCCTCCTACCTTCACCACCGCACCCAAAAGTCATCCTGAATAAAGAAAATGGTCCACCAATGCAGAGTGTCTGCTCTGTTCAGTGTCCAGGAATGAATGAATGGTGACATCTTGTTCCTAGCAAAACCTGATTAACAGAATTTTTAGCCAATCAGGTTTTCAATAGGAGTAAAGATGTCACTACTCATTCATTCCCATTACATGATGGATACGGAACAGAGCAGATGCTTTGCACTGGGGTATAGTTTTCTTTATTCCAAATGATCTTGTGGGTGCTGCTGGGAAGAGGAGAGTGTCAGGGGCCTGAGAGGTGTTGGGTGGGGGTCAGGGGACTGGGTCTTTGCTGATTAATAAAGACAGTGGGACTCAGGGGGGGGGACTAGGAGAAGTGTGTTTAGTGCAGGGGTGAAGGGATTACATTTCCAAGTATCATCACTCATGGATCAAAAAATCTTAGGGGTGGAGGAGTAGGAGGGTGTGTCATAGTTTTTATCATTTTTGGGAGTGGGAGATAGTGGTTTTAACAGCACAATGGGTGGGGGGGGTTGTTAAAATTGTTAAATACAAAATATCTGCCTGCATAGTGTATCTACTGCAAAGTTCACAGATTTCATGAATTGTGAATTTGTGCAGATTCGCACCAACTTTGTCAGTGGATTAAGCATTTGCAATACTCTAACCACAAGCTAGACTTGCATAGATGCTTCACTGATAATGTGTTCCTGGAGTGGCATGGGACCCCTGAGTCTTTAAAAGAATTTATTGAGTATTTAGAAGAGTCCATTCCATACCTAAATTTCTCTCTAAATTGGAGTGTGCATAGTGTCAGTCTTCTGAATCTTAGAATTAGCAAAAATTGTCAAAATGGTGTGAGCATCACACTATTCTGCAAGGAAACTGACAGAAACTCCCTGCTCCACTACAGCAGCAATCATCCATGCAGTACCATGGAAAATATCCCCAAGGGACAGTTCATTAGACTCAAAAGGAACTGTTCAGAACCACAAGTATACGACGAGGGGGCAAATATGCTAATAGATGTTTCCTTGAAAGAGGTTACCATAATGAGTGTATGGAAAAATCTGAAAAAAAAAAAAACAGTTGACACAATGCTCAAGAAATCTTTCTTGGCTCCCCCTTGAGGGGCAGAAAAATGAGAGGAAGCGGATCAAAAATACATCTTTCATCACAAACTAAAACCTCCAAACCTATAAGGTCAGGAAGATCTCAATAATATCTGGCACATCCTGTGGACAGAAATTAAATTGCAAGATAGTATATCTGATGGCTCCAAAGTGGTGTGTAAATGTGCTGATAAACTTAGCTGATAAACTGGTCCAAACCCTTCACAGGTCAGGACAACAGACGGGTGTGGATCACACCAAAGTGGGCACCTTCATATGTATTTTTTAGGTGTTGCCAGGATCTTGGAGTGGGCTGTTTTCCTGGACCCTAATTCTGGTTATTTTTTTTAAATCCTACTAATACATTGTCTACAACACACATAGGGTCATATATTTGGTCCTGAGTAATTGCCAAAGTGTTTGCATTGACAAGATAATCAGAATGTTCAAGAGAAGAGTAATGTGAAAAATAGGGTCAGTTTCAAAAGGAGATAAAAACCATACCCTTGCAGCACATATTGGAGCAATGGCCCCAGACCACAAATTCAAATGTATTGGTGTAGAAATGGTCACAGTGGACCCTGGGGGATGACCTAGATGGGGCATTGTTAAAATTAGAATCTTTATGGCAATTCAAATGAGAAACAAACCAGAACATGGGTTTAAATTAGAGTTTTTGATTAGCTCCAATTCTTCAAGATTAATTAGTATACTGTTTTGCTGTATTAGACCTAAGTACACAATATGTGAGGCATGAGGTACTGGTACTGCATCCATCATGTGTTTGGTATTTTTGAATAGGATTTATTTAGTATTTTTAAATAGGAGAATGTGAAGTTATGCTTCTTAGCCTTATGGATGTACTATGGTACTTTGTTAGTTACAAGATCTGGTATGTGCAGTATGTATTGTGTTCATTAAAAACAACTGTAGAGAACATAGCTGACAATCCTGTGAGAAATAGGTAAATACTGTTATTTTATCAGCATCTGTGATATTAATAGTGATTATTATTAACTGTAGATCAGAATATGAGCCTCTATTTTATTTCTCTTGTCTCTCTTCCCTTCTATGTTTCTGGTTCTGTCCCCATTCCCTCCTTCCCCCCATACTTTTACTATCTAACTGGGATATCGCTGTGTTGTAATATGTGTCTATCTCAATCCACTTTTTACACTGTTGGTATTTTGATAGGTGTTGCAACCGTTGTTAGTCTTGTCCTTGTTCTTAAGTCAAAGTATGATGTAGTTATTTATTAAGCACTAACACTTCAAATTTTCATGTATAAAATGTTTGACACATAGAGTGCACATCAACCCTCAGGAAGCACGTGTGCAGGAAATGTTAACTGCTATTGGAGTTCATGTTACTGTTCATCCATTTTTTTGTTTAATAAATGTATTTATGCAACTACTGAACAGCAGTATGTTGGTGTCCTGGACTGTGGACCAGGCTTCTGATGGATTGTCATAAAAACATCTATGAAAGAATTTCTGGACATTGAAGATCATCTGGACATGTGATGCTTATAATCATCAGTTGTTGTCTGTCCATAGAGATCTCTTTGGGAGATGCAAATAAATAAATACTGTATATACAGCAGTCTCCCATTATAATGAATGCCTCTGGGTCCATCACATTAGTTCATTAAAACATGAGTTTGATATAAGTAGGAATTGCATTTTTGTTCAACAGGGAATCACTTACTGTAACAGGTTTAGTTAAAGGGAAACAATGGAAAAGACAAAGCTTTCCTGAGACACTACAGAAGCTCTCAATTAGTGCTTTCAGACAATAACAACTTTATTTAATGATTTAAAACAGCTACCCACAACTTCCACTTCCTGTTGCTGGCAGCAGCCATTTCAGAGCAGTAGTGAGACTTCCTGAGCTCACTGTATGCTAATATACCTGTTTGACCTCAGCTATTGGTTGACAGGACATATTAGCATAAAGTGAGCTCAGGAAGCTCTCTGCTACTCATGAAATGGTGGCTGCCAGCAACAGAAAGTGAAAGTTGAAGGCCACTGTTTAAATCACTAAAGAATCAATTAGAGTAATTTGTTAAAAAAAATTTACTGTCTCAAAGCACTAATCAGACATTTTTGTAGTGTCGGGTAAAGCTGTGCCTTTTTCACTGTTTCCTTTTAAGAGTTTTAGCTAAGAGTTCTCCGTGTCCTTGATGGTACAGAGCCTTCATTTTACTTAACATGGGCATCCACATCCAGGTAATGAAAAACACGCTTGGTTTCCGGCTACCATTTAGCAAAGTACGTTAGGAGCAACCTCACAGACAGATAGCAGCCACCCCCCATCAGGAACACTGATAACTCGAAAGAGCAAGGGAGCACTGAAGTACAGAAATGATGAAACATTACTGGTGTACTGGCTCCTTTGTGCACTTAGCAAATGTGCAGTATATTTGTGAAGCTGGAGCTGTGTTGGACCGCAGACAAGAGATTGAGCAGCAGCAACAGCAAGTATGCCTGACGTGGTGCTGTTCCTTGGTTCTCCACCTCCCGGTACAGATTGGCTATAACAGAAGCACAAGGAGCAAGGAGTCAGTATGTTTTTTTTTTCACTTCATTTAATTCATGCTCTCACATACTGACTGCAACATGGAGCATGGATCTCCTGCACTAAGCTGTGAAACTGGTTGAGGATTCAGTGCCTGATCAGATGTTGCTGGATTATTTGCTGCACTGAATAAAGCCTTTTTTCCTCAGACCCTGGTGTGGTTTATTTGTTTATTTATGTTATGAATTGGCTTGGCAACTGCACATCACAGCAGTGGAGCAGAATTGTTTTTAAGCATGGAATATTGTAGTTTATGTTGTGATAGGGACACCCAGGCAATATGAGAAATTAAATCAGATTTCTTCTCATTAGAGAAACAGATGCAATTTTAGACAGCAGACTGTCAGTAGGTAATAGCTAGGGAGGCTCACATTGTTTTCAGTCTAACTGTTAAACTCAGACATTAACAAGTGCTAATGGCTTTAGCAGAAAACAGTGGGAGTCATTATAGCAAGGGAGTACAGCAATCACTATTAAATATTATATATTATGGTAGCACGGTAGTGCTACCATAGTTAGGGCTGAGGAGCCACTTACATGTTAAACCCAAAGTTGTGCACCTTAATAACTTTGCAACTGTTCAACAGACCTGCCTGAAATTTGGAATACAGAATCAAGACTCATACACCTTGGGATCTGCCAAGTTTTATATTGGTCGGATATACGGCTGCGGAGATATTAAGTGTGATCTGTGTGTGCGTTTATGCTTTTTTTGGAATTCTACAGTCACGCCTACAGGTTGCACGGTTTGCTTGACCGGTCTGAAATCTTTAGGGAACGTGCAGCCCCAATGTGCCTTTCAAAGATTTCATGAAAATATTAAACGGTTCAAAAGTTATTCAAAAAACAAGTTCCCATTATAAGTCAATGGGAAAAGTTAACAAAAAGTTTGACAGTGTCACAAATGCAGTTTTTGCTTTCGCAAATGGCCCTTTACTGTAGCAAATCTGCCATTTTGTTTTCAGTTGGTGATCAGAAAAATGCTTGCCATTTAAATTTGGGACCCTCTAGCAACCTAATTCTTTTTGTATTCGCCTAGTCGGACCCTGAGGATGCTAGCCATGTCTTTATTTTGGGGTAAAACACCCCAGAAATATGTTTTTCAGATTTCTGGAAAAAGTACTTTCACAAGTAGTGTTGAACTCACGAAATGTCACAAAATTTTTGCGAAAGCTTTCGCAAATTGTGACAGCACTTTTCTAGGCTGTGGGAAAATTACAGCAATTCTTTGGCACCCAGCTGCAAAAGAATGGTTTGGAGTTTTTGGCAGAAATTTGGAGGGAATGCAGCTGACATCTCACAGATGTGCCTTTCAGTGTTCTGTTGAAAAAATATTACATGGTGGCAAAGTTACAATACTCCAAAGTTGACACTTTTTCCCATAGGATAACATTACGGCGTACGATGCATTGCAGCAATCATTTGGCGCCCGCTGCAAAATAACGGCTTGGTCTTTTGGACTGACATTTGCAGGGAACACAGCCAATATCCCACAGATGTGTCTTTCTGTGGTTTGGTAAAAAAATATTACAGGGAGGCAAAGTTATGGCACTCCGAACTTCTGTTTTTTCCCATAGGATAACATTACGGCATTTGCTGCGCCTTTCAGGGCCCATATCTCGGAAACGGTGCAAGATATGGACTTTTCCTGAAAAAAATGCTTAGCCCCTCAATGGGCTAAGTATAAAACTAGCCAGGAAAGTGATAATTCATATTACTTTAATTTTTTTTTTCTATGTCATACAGTTCCTGAGATATAAGCAATTTACTATTCCAAGTCCTCATTTTTCTGTTCCGAGAGTCATTATTTTGCATACATTCTTTGTACTCACTGTCTTTTTCTATACAGCTTTTGAGTAAAGCCAGCCTGTACGCTTACATTACTGATACCATTACCGTTTCTGCTTGCGGTTCCATACCCGTTTCACTTACCTTTCACGTTTACGCCACCATGTGCGTTAACCTATGCGTTTTCATTTGCGGTTGCATTTGCGTTGTTTTTAACATTTCTGTCTACAGTACTGTTTCTCTTTCTGCTTTGCTTTGCGTCACCATGCGCATTACTAATTTCGTTTGTGGGCACAATGTTACTATGTGACAAGACATCATGTAGCAGGAGCGCGGGACCCACAGGGACCCGCGATCCCAACTGCATTACATTCACTATTTCTCATTATCATTCTCAAAAGAAGGAAATTAGAGGCAAAAACTCAGTTTAATGCATCAGTTAGGTTGTTCCACAGCGACAAAAGTGAGGAAATTCGATGTTAGTGTTGAAACTCCTTGCACCCTCCAGCCCACCCCCAACTGGAATCAGGGTGCGCGTTGGGCATCGGTCATAACTCTCACCCCATTCTCCTATTCCTCAGCTTCTTTCCACATGTGATGGGGTGAGAGTTAGGGTCAATAACCCCAACGCTGCACCCCACTTCCAGTTGGAGGGTGGGCTGAGGGGTGCAAAGGGGTTTCGACCCCAACATCAAATTTCTCACTTTTGTCACTGTGGAACAACCCTAACTGATGCATTAAACTGAGTTTTTTTGGTTTTATATATATATATATATATATATATATATATACACACACACACACATATACATATATACATACATAAGGTCCCTCAGGATGAAACCCACTTTTAAAGCACTCTGCAGTATGTTGCAGCAGACTTATTGAATAAAGCAATGTAATTTCAATGGCAATTAGTCCCTTTTGTCATGCAGGAAACTGTGGCATTCACTTCATACTGGCAGTGTCATGTTTTCCTGAATGACAAAAGGGAGTAATTGCCATTGAAATTATATTGCTTTATTCAGCAGGTCTGCTGCAGCATTCTGCAGAGTGCTGCAAAATGCTGCAGAATTGGGTTTCATCCTGGGGACACCACTATATACAGTATATAGCAAAAAAACTTTGTTAATACATCAGTTAGGGTGAGCACTATAGTGAGAAAGGCAGGGAAATGAGGCATTAAGGATTCCAACCCTAATGCTCCAGCCCACCCTGCAGACACCGACAGGCATCAGTGGGGTGACCTGGCATCATATACCCCAATGCTCACCCCATTCCATAAATAAATAAGCTCAGGTGTGTACAGTATATGAGAATGGGGTGAGCATTAGGGTCCATGGCTCCAAGTCACCTCACCGATGACTGTCAATTTCTGCAGGGTGGGGGTGGGGTGTTAGGGTTGGAATAGTACTCACCATAACTGATGCATTAACAAAGTTTTTTTTCAGTGAATTTCCTTACTTTTTCAGACAGTTATAACTGTCCTTATGTCACAGTGGGAGCGCAGGTCCCTTTGGGCCCTGCACTCCCATGCTAGGGGATTTTCCTTATTGTATAGTGGGAGAGCACTGGGTACAAACCCTCCATAGATGCATGACAAAATTATTGGCATAGCCATCTTATTACACCAGCACATGTACCCAGTAGAAAACATTTTCAAATCACTGCCAAAACATAATTCTGCACAACTGCAATGCCATTCTGTGCCACAGGTGTGAAAACACATTTTGAACAGGGTCTACAAAATGACAGTTGTACTGTTCATGAGTTAGTGTGAAACAATGGCTATGTTGAAAATTTGGAGTCAAAATACTCAAAATTACCAAAGTTATGCATGTAATTCAGCCATTTTCAGGAATTATCTCACCAGATTTTCAACATGGGTTTTTGTGACCCCACCTCATGAACACCGGCACTGTCATTTTGTTAATCAGTCCCAAAAGGTGATTTCACGCAATGACTGTGCCATTCTATGCCTCAGGTGTGAAAACATGTTTCAAACAGGATGTAAGAAATGACAGCTGTTCTGTTCATGAGGTGGTGAGAAAAAAATGGACATGTTGAAAATTTGGAGTGAAAATATTAAAAATTAGCATCATTACGCACTTGGGTAGGAACATTTAAACAGCCGCGAGTAACCTGGGTGTTTTTTGGTATTTTTGCACCAAATTTTCAACATGGGCAATTTGGAACTCCTCTTCATAAACACTGGCACTGCCATTTTGTTACTTCATCCTGAAAGGTGATTTTATGTAGTGTCTGTGAAGTCACCTTACAGGTCCAATTAACAAAATGACAATTACAGTGATCATGAGGTGGAGTCCCAAAAACCCCATGTTGAAACTTTGGTGCAAAAATACCTTAAAATAGCCAAGATATTAACATAAGTTGAAAACACCACTTACAGACATTATAAGGCACTTACCTTGATTCCTCAGTTTGCGGTTCAACTTTGAAGAGTGCAGATGTGTCCTGGTCCACAAAAGATGACAGAGGATGACCCCCAGAGGTCATCACAGGGTAAGGGGGTGGCATGTTGGGTCCACAGTGGGAGGGTCAGGATTGTGGGAGGGAGACAGCAGGATACGATGAGGGACTGTTTTCTTTTTTCAGGTGAAAAACATGAAAAAGTCATTGACGGATGTTTTTCTACTTTACAGCTTTCAAACAAAAGAGATTTCAGGACACTGAGAGTGGGCTCCCTAGTGTCCTCACTGCTGGGGGGGTGAACATGACTGGAGACACTAGGAGTGGGCTCCCCAAGGTCTCACACTGCTTGGGGGGTGGTTGCATAACTTGGAATATTGGGAGTGGGCTCTCCAGTATCCCAGATTGCTGTGTGCAGGGGCATAGATAACTGGGGACTCTGGTAGTGAAAGTGAACTCCCCAGTGTACCACACTGCTGGGAGGGGTGGCAACATGTAGCAGGTGCAGAGGACCAGATACACATGTGCCAGGCCAAGGGTCCTGAGTTAAATGTCACCCATTCCATTTTTTTTTGCCTTTATTGTATGAGGAAAAAAGCAGTGAAGTGCCTGATTTCAAACCCTGCACCCTTGGCCTGTCAGGCATGCATCAGTCCTCTGCTCCAGCAGAGAACCACTTGAATAATATATACATATTTCTTTTACTGAAATAGTTTAAAGGGTGATCACTGGTTTCAGAGCACCACTACACACTGGGGAGGGAGGGGCAGCTCAGGGCTAACTCTGCAGCCAGCAGCACAAGTTCCAGCTGCAGCTGCAGAAGTCAAGAAAATACCAGTGTTCTCATACTGAGAACAGGAGAGAAGAGTTCCTTTCACTAAGTTCAACACCAAGATTTTGGGTGCTCAGAAAACACCCAGGACACTTAAAAAAAAACCAAAAAAACATCAGAATGCAGCCAAAGGGCTCCACTTTAGCTAAGTGTTGATTTTTTTTTATTGCATTTATTTTCACATGTTCTCTTCACTTTGTCACGCTTGCTAAGAGCAAAAAAAGATTGTGGACACAACAGAGCTCTGCCATGGCAAAGCCATATACTGTTCAAAAAGATTGACTTGCTTTGCACAAAAACAGTTGGATTTGTGCACAAAGTAAGTATTTTTCAAAAAATAGTTCCTTTCATGCCTGGCATATAAATGTTCCCATTGCAAATAATGGGGATATTAAAAAATTCATCACTTTTGAACAGATTAATATTTTTTGACCAAACCTTCAACAGACACATTTGTGAGGCTAAAGCTTTCTACCCTGAAAATTTCAGACCACAACTTAAAGCTGTTTCTGCAATCCAGCTGGACAAAGAAATGGCAAAAAACACAGATTTTTCTGTTTTTTAACACTCTGTATCTCAGAAACCACACAATGGAATCACACAAAATGTGAAATATTAACAGACCTACCCTTATAGATTAAGCATGACACATTTCATGCAAATCCATTAAATGGTTCCAGAGTTATTAAGATTCAGAAATTTGGGTTTAACATAGAAGTTACCTTTCACCCTAACTATAGTGGCACTACTATGCCACTATAATATATATAGAGGATACTTTATGGCCGATGGTAGAATACACTATTTATTTAAATGAGTGGAGAGTGACCTCGGATATCCTCATGAGTGGCGAAACATAGCAGAGCCACAACTGACGGTAGCTGAGGTCACTCTTCACTCATTCACATAAATAGTGTATTCCACCACTGGCCATAAAGTATTTGATTTATACAATAAGACTGTGTTCTTTGCTATTTATTTGGTTTAATGATGTCACCACAGTGGTACGACTGTGTTTTTTGATGTTTTTTTTTTAATTTGATGATGTCACCACAGTGGTATGAATGGATTTATTCCACTGCAGTGAGAATACATGTTTTTATGCAATGAGTTATTTGCTCACTGCTATTGCACAGATAGATAGATAGATAGATAGATAGATAGATAGATAGATAGATAGACAGCCAGACAGCCAGCCAGACAGACAGCTAGACAGATAACTGTGAATGTCTTCAAAATAAAAAAAAAGTACAGTCCAAGCAGCAGGGAGACAGGAAACTATGTGCAGTATATTCTTTCTTATTCAAGGCTGCACTGTGACATTTTCTGTGCTAAGACAAACAAACAAATATATGACAGTAGTGCAGTAGTGCTTTAATCCTACAAGTTGGTACTTATCTGTAGAATGCCCACTACAAATGTCCTTATTGCTATGAACTTAAATTTCTTTATTCTTTGATGTTCTACTGAGGGTAACACCAGTGCTGCAACACATGGGCATTCAGTCTCCAAGGTATGCCATGTCACAGATTCAGCAGGGCTCAGTGGAATTTTTACCCAAAGACTGCAACACCCTACTTTTGACGCTTTTTGCTGCAACCCAATATGATGCTTTAACAAATAATTTCAGAATGAATAATCAACAATAAGACATTATGAGATGACGTTTCTAAATACATATTTAACATACTTGCACTAATGTTATCTTGAACTGTGAAACATTTGTAACTTTTTAAAATGATACGATTCTTTGAAGGGATAAGAAGCAATTTTGTTATGGTCCTAACACACATTTTTGAAGTCCAATAACATTATAAAATTCAAAGAGGGACTTTTTTATTCAAGTAACTGGTAGGTAGATCTACCTTTAGTACTAATGATATATAGAACTGATGATTTGCATTCCAGCAAATACAATATATAGGAAATATTCAGTGCCAAGAAAAACAGAAAAAATCAATATCCTATTTTAAATTATGGCAACATAATAAAACCTATATATGCAAATCCTACCTTACTGTTCTTTTCACAATCAGTAGATTTTCACTCCTGCACTGTAAAAGCAAACACATATTAGAACTCTATATGATTGTCATTTGCACACAAAACGTTTATGATAATGCTGTCCAGGTGAAACTAAATTATAAGAATGTTTGAAATTGGATCATTTTGATTTATTGGCAACATTAAAACAGAGTCATATTAGTGGATGAAAACCCTAATGTACTACTGAACAATTAAAATGTAAACTTTTAAACATTTTAGTTTACTAATAACAGTGAGACACTTCAGGAGTGAGTTTATCTTTGTTAAACTATGCTATGGGCAAAGGATACTTGCCTGTGCCTATCTTTGTGTCTCATGATCCCCAGAAAGCAATAATAGATAAAAGACCAAACCCCAACCTCTGGTCATGTCTTAATGTTTAGATACTGTAACAGTTGTAATGTTACTGGGCCAGACTGAAAAACACACACAAAAAAAAAACATAAAAATCCATACTAGTACAGTATTTGGTGACAGCTTTATGCTACAATCTGGGGAATGCCAGCTCAAGAGTGGATTCAAAATCACTGGCCTGATGACAGCAGAGATTCAGCATTTCACTGAGATCACCACTAAATGACCAATCCTGAAGCAGGTTGGCATAGATAAGAATCATGCATTGCTAACCTGTGCTGGTCTGCTTCCCTGTGCTGACCCATAAGCCAAGTTTGTGAGACGCATGCACATCTCCTGGCCAGTGACCACCCATGGCCATTGGCATGAGACTCCATAGGTCACAGGGATTGTTAAGGTGGTACAGCTGGGCCAGACACTGGACACTCGGAAGACAGGGACAAACCTCTAATGACCCTAAGATTGCTATATCTTCTATAATGAACAACACATTAAGTACATTTGATCAATTGTTGCTTGATAGCCCCCCTGGCAATATGAGCAATGGATGAGTGTTGGGGCAGTCTCCATCAGTGACAGATCAGATTCTGTACAACCTCTTTAGGACATGACAAGGAAGTGTGGCATTCCTTACATAATGTCCATTCCCTCCCTGAGTGAATGATTTAGTGTGCTGGCTTCAGGAATGCTGTGTAGCATGGTCGCACTCCTTGCTTGGGTCCTGACCCACCTGCCTGTATATGCCAGGTGAGAGCAATATTGAATCCAAAGAGCATGAAGGTGGGGGCCTGGGGACCTTTGTGGATGCTTCACCGTACTCTATGTATGCTGGTGGGGGGCACTCCAGAGCATATGGGAGCACAATGCACCCACATAAGAGGCTGTGGATCAGGCCTTTTATCTTTGCAAATGTACCTGGATGCTGCAGGTATATTTGCTCCCTCTGACTGGTGAACAAGGTGTAGATTTAACTATAGGTATGTTGGCAGCTACCCTTTTTATGTCCGGACAAGGAGAAGGTAGGATCATTTTTTGCCTGGAATGGGAGTTGAGCTGCAGTGTGAAGAAAACAATGTGATCTATACCTTGTTATTTCAGTTCAGATCCATGAAAACCACAAAATATTGTATGTACTATATTGATATCTGAATTCAGTCTGTTTTCTGGCTTAGGCACTGCAACTGATAAATGTTATAAAACTCACTTTCAATAGGAAAGAGAGTACTGTATGTACACACTTTAAAACTGTGTTGAGCTGCTAGATTCAGGAGATGGGTTGCAGGATGCAAGAAGTAATGACAATAAACACAACTACAGCCATATGAAGGAGGAAGAAGGAGAGAAAGATAAAGAAAAGAAAGAATGAACGAACAAAAGAAAGAAAGAAAGAAAGAAAGAAAGAAAGAAAGAAAGAAAGAAAGAAAAAGAAAGAAAAAAGAAATTTGCAATGGTGACAAACTCATACATGCTTTGGGGTTAAGCTAGAGGGAGGAAAGAAAATACATTTGAAGGATCAACAGTGATTCAAAAAGAAATATTCTATCATTCTCAGTAGAGCGTACATATAGCTGGATGCACTGCAGGCACTTGATATACAAAAAGATCAATACTAATGGTCAGCTGTTTTAGATGAAAGCATTAACAGATCATAGTTAGCTCATAGGTTATGCAGGGTCAATTTCACAGAGCTTTCCTGCTGTAAAAGGCAGGTGTAAAATCTAATCTGAGTTCTAACACATGGATTTTCTTTTTATTGTAAACTTTGAAGCATTCCTAGTGGAAAATAAACAACTGGGAATGATTAAAGGACTGTCTCCACTCAGTTGCATTTGAAAATAAATTATAATCAGCAAGACCAGGAAGAAAACATGTTCAGAGGAGGCAGCATTCTAATATTCTTTCTTTATATGGGTTATAAACACACAAACAAAATAGACAATAATACATTTATTTGTACATAGTTCAATAAGAAATAAGTTGTACTAAAAAAACAAACAAAAAACTTTTCATGTTCAAAATGCTAAATCCAATGCCATGGACCATTTCACAGCAGCTTACACAAAGTCGTGTCAAACCTGAGAAAAACATATCGTTCTGAGCCCTATATCCTGACTAGTAATTACCTGCGAGCACTCACCCTTGCTATATTGTTGTAGCCAAATTAAAATGCTTAGTCTATCATTTCATTCAAGCATTTTATTTTTCCTGGCATGCAGCAAGAATAACAGATTGCAAACATAGCTGTAGTCTTATGTTTCACCATTCAGTGGGCTTCATCCAGAGATGCTGATGAAGCCCACTGCATGAGTGAATTAAGACTGCAGCAACCTGTTATGCTTGCTGTATGCCAGAAAATAAAACACTTGAATGAAATGATGGACTGAGCATTTTAATTTAGCTACACAATGTAGCAGGATTGAGTGCTCTCAACTAACTACTAGTCTATTACTGCTCTTTGAGAAGCACCATCTTCCATGTGCTCACCACTACTGCTCCTTGGATACCCTATATCCTGATGTCTGCCTCATTCTAATTCCCTCAGGTCTCGGCCTTGATCGGTGCTCCGCTGCACCCCATGGACGTGGCTGGAAAGCCTGCTGGCTGTGCCTCCTGTCCTGCCTGCCAACTTCAGAAGGCAGTTTTAGCAATTTTAACACTTTTGACACTTTAGCAGTGTCAGTGGCTCAGTAGGTAGCACACTCGCCTCTGAGGCCAGGAGATCAGAGGGCTATTGGTTCAGTTCCCACATCTGGCATTTGGGTTAATATTCCAGTTCTGACACTGTAGTGCAGCATGAGAGGGGTGCTGCACTTCTGAGGTGCTGTCTTTCGGATGAGACATTAAAACCAAGGTCCCATCTATTTGGATTGGTGGTAGTTCAGCTGGATGTTAAAGATCCCATGGCACTTATCAAAAAGAGTAGGGGAATTTCCCCAGTGTCCTGGCCAAATTTCCCTCATTCACTAACAATACCACCAACAGCTTAATTTGGTTCAAGGTCAGTTGGCATTCATCTGTATCCCCCTCCCCCAGGTCGTGCCTGAAAATAGGCAGGATTTGTTTAGTGCACTTACCCGGTCAACAAAAAAAAATAAATAAATAAAGAAGCAACCCAGGTACGCACCACTGACCAGACTGGGATAGCAAGGCGGGACTCTGATTGGACACAGCCTCCCAGTCCTGGCGCACCATTTGTAGCTTGGTTTACAGCTTTCCCCTTGATCGGCTATTAATAACTGAAGCTTTCTTCTGCTTTCTGCTTGCTCTGGGGTCCTCGCTATATTTTAAATCAGCTTGAATTTTCTCCTGCCCCCCCTACCCCAACATTCTTTAAATACTCTTGATTCCCCTCCCTTCTGTGGGGTCAAGCCTCCCAATTGGATAACTCTTAACTGACTTTAAGCCTTAAAGGGTCTTTCTTCAATTTTTACTCTTTTCCCAGGCTTTTAAGGGGAATACTGTTAACTAGATATTGTGAGTGCCCCCAAACATCAAAAATGCAGTCTATGATGTAAAGTTTTAATTGCTTTATAGGTCTGTTCATCTGCACCTTTAATCCATGTACAGAGCCTTCATATGTAGTTGCACCAAAAAATGCTAGTTTACAAGAACCTTGTTCACTTCCTATTAAACTAGCTTTGCCATCTAATGCTGCATTAGTTTTGCTTCCTTATTCTTTCCGTGGCACACTTTTTACTCATTTTAGGGCTTATGTCCCCCAATCTATGATGTCTCCTCTTCTTGAGAACTATTTTACCTGTTTGGCCCAGGTACTTTGATATGCATCTTTGGGTCACCACCCTGACTGTACCTCCTTACCTTCCTCCCACTGCTATAAAAGAGGTCAGATTTGGCTTCTTAGGCTGTTGTTAAGTACCTCAAAAACGTTGCTGCTGCTGCTTCTATGCTCAGGCAGTGTTGAACCGAATCCAGGGCTCACCTCCCTCATCTCAGCGCCCACAGAGCTGGCACAATTAATGGGAATAAGCCTACTCCATTTAAATGCATGTAGCTTGCTAAGGAAATTTGATTCCATTCTGTCTTGGATTTGCCATACTAAGCCTGACATTCTGGTGGTTACGAAACATGGCTTAGACCATCTACTTGGACTATGAAATCAATGTTCCGTCCTACAATGTCTTCAGAACAAACAGACATACTAGAGGAGAGGATCACAATCTATATTCATGACAAATTCACTGCCACTCTAATCAACTCTACTATTATGCCTAAGGAGTTAAAAGTCTTACAATAAAGGTCCTACTTCCCCGTATATGTCCCTTAGTATCATCGATTGTTACAGGCCTCCTCAGCGGGCTTAAGGTACTGAATCATCTGTGCAACACTATGGACAAACTGTCCTCAGAGGTCATTATCTTGGGTGACTTCAATCTCAATTGGTTCTTTCCAAGCTCTAAACCACTAAAAGACATCTGTGACACTTTTGGTCTTACCCAACTTATTACAGAAAATACCCATCCAAACATTAAAAATACAGCCCATACCATTTTACTAGACCTAATTCTAGTGAATACACCTAATTTCATCACTAATCCCAGTGTCTTCTTCAATGACTTAAGTGACCACTGCTCTTCAGCCTGTGTGAGGGCCATCCTAAATCAGCTTCCACCTCTAGATACTCCTATAAAGGAAGTCATCGTAACTTCATCCAACATGCCTTCCTCACTGATCTCCAGTATTCTTATTGGCAAGACTTTTACCTAGCCCCTACTGTAAATGAGACCTATGAGTGGTGTCAGGATATAGTCCATGAAACCATAAATCCACATGCACCCTTAGCCAATTTCATACTAGGAAAAAATTATGCCCATAGTTTATGGCCAGACTGAAAGCTGAGTTGCTTCATAGGGATGGCCTCTGGAAAAAAAAGCATTAAAAACTAAAATCCCAATTGAATGGGCAGCCTTTAGAGTAGCATATAACCAATGCACTAAACATACTAGGGCAGAAAAAGCTAGATACTTTCAAAGTGAACTCATCTCTTCCTCCAAATGTTATGCAAAATTTTGGAAGACCTTAAAGGATATTGAAGGACATAACCTGGCTAGCTCCCTTCCAGCAAGCATATTCATTGGTGGCTCCTTCACCACAAATAAACAACCTATCTTAGACCTTCTTAATAACCACTCTACTACTGCTGGGCTAGCTTTTGAGACCTTCCCTGCCAACAACTTATGTGTGCAGCTCTGCATTCAGGACCCATATTGCCTTGCCCCGGCCACCTCTGCTCATGATGCTCTCTTCTCCTTCTGTCCTGTCTTCCTAAAACAAGAGAAATATTTTCTTCTGGAACTTGAGACCAGGAAAAGCACAGGTGCTGACTATATTGATCCTTACTTCCAAAAACTAGGGTACCATGTCTTGTCTTCCCCTACCACACACCATTTAAAACTGTCACTGGCAATGGGTGTTCTCCCTTCAGCCTGGAAAACTGACCATGTTTTGCCACTGTTCAAGTCTGGTGATCAGAACTATCTAAACAACTATAGACCATATCTCTTTTCCCATTCTATCCAAAATACTTGAAAAATAGTCAATTCCCAACTTAGAAAGCATTTGGAAGCATTCCGTCTGCTTAATCCAGTGCAGTCAGTGTTCAGACCATGTCACAGTGTGGTATATGCACTTGCTAAGGTATCTAATGATTGGTTAAAGGCCTTGGATGCTAAAAATTATGTGTGTGCCTTATTCGTTGACCTTAGCAAGGCTTTTGACATGGTGGACCATGAACTGCTTCTGCTTCAAAATATTGGCCTGGATTCCTCTGTGTTGAATTGGTTCACCAGTTATCTTACGGGTCACCAACAGCAGGTTAAAGCTGACGGGGAACTCTCCACACTGAAACCTCCCCTGAGAGGTTTGCCTCAGGGGTCTATTTTAGGCCCACTGTTATTTGCAATATACATCAACAAAATTAATTTTGGCATTAAATCAGCAAACATTCACTTTTTTGCTGAAGATACTGTCCTTTATATTGACAGGGCCACCAAACCTGGCCTGCAAGGACCTGCAACTGGAGTTTAACTTTCTGCAGCAAAACCTCCTTCATCTAAAGCTCTTGTTAAATGCCAAAACAATTAAGGTCATGTTCCTTTCACCTCTAGTTCAAGCATCCAATCACTACTTCAACTTACCACCCTATTGGGGGAATCTCTGGAGTTTGTGGTCAAATTTAAATATCTGGGCTTCTGGATTGACCATAAATTGTCCTTCCTTGACCATATTGAGGAATTAGCAAAAATATTAAAACAAAGGCTTGGTCTGTTCTTCTGTATCAAGCATTTACTTACTCATGAAGCAAAACTAGATTGGTTCATTCCACCTTCCTTACTCCTAGATTATGCAGAATTCCTTTATGGTCAAGGTCCCAGAACTGCTTTATCTAAGCTTGACACACTCTACCACCAAGCACTAAGATTTATCTTCGAGCCCATTATACTCTACTCATCACTACAGCTCCCTGTTTTCCAAACTAGGCTGGATGCCACTTAAACTCGGATGACAAAAAAATTGCAGCCACCTGGATTTAAAGAGCAATTATCAACAAACTTCCCCAGTACATTTCTGATTGTCTGCCTGCTTGCACTGTGGGTAGCTACCCTCTCAGGAGTCTCTCCTACATCACACATGTCATCCCTAGAGTTAGAACACGCTTTGGTAGGGCCTCCATAAGCCATGCCCTTCCAGTCCTGTGGAATGACCTCCAAAAGCCTTGAAGATAGTGATCCCTGTCAAACTGGCCACTTTTAAAACTTTGTTTGCATGTTCCTTCAATAAGTCCTGTATATGCTTCCCATGACGACCTGCTGACCTACTACTCTCTACTGACCTCTTTCCATCTCCTGGATGAACAGTTTCTAACTTTTCAACATGATCTTCACACTTGCTACTTAAATATTAACTACTCACCTTCCATATACCTCGTTGTAACTTTTGCGTATATATTATGTATATATTGGGGCCCAGATATTCAAAAGGGTTGCGTCCCAGTGAGATATTCAAAAGGGAAAAGTGCACAGCACAAATCCCGATGTGCTGGAGCGCATCAGTAATGTATGCAGGCGCAGGTAGGGGGGCACGCCCATGCATACCCTGCACAGCCCGATATTCAGCCTGGGATGCGCAGAGCTATGCATGCGCAACCCCTACCTGCACCAGCACAAAGTTGATCCAAAAAAAAAGGAACAATGGATGGCCACCCACAGGTGAACTGCCACATTGCAGGGTGCAACACGGCAGCTGCCATCTGTGAGTGGCCACCCGAGCTCTGGCTGCACCTGGCGGTGTCCCCCCATGTCTGATCGTGGGCATTTGTAAAACAATGCAGAATTCTGTCCAATATGCCTGGTGGTCCAGTGGACCACTATCTGCCAGATCGCGGTCATTAGTAATGAAAATGAATATATCTGTCCAATATCCCTGGTGGTCTAGCGTACCCTTCCCCACCCACCCACTGAGCCCCACCACTGCCCCCGGTCCGGCGGGCAGCAGCACCCCACCGGCCTGCTGCCCTGTCACCCGCCAACTGACACCGTTGATAGGGCTGTACGCCCATTGGTCCACAGAGTGAGCCAATGGACATGCAGCCCATACCATACTGCACATTCCAGATATGTGAATGGGCAGATAGTGGTCCACTGGACCCCCAGGGATATTGGACATATTTTTATTATTCATTACTAATGCCTGCGATTGGGCAGATAGCGGTCCACTGGACCACCAGGGATATTGGACAGATATATTCATTTTTCATTACTAATGCCCATGATCGGGTAGATAGCAGTCCACTGGACCACCAGGGATATTGGAGTGTACTATAATTTACTTCAGCCCGTGATCGGGCTGTGGAGCACATTGCCGGCTGCAGGGGATGTCGGTCCTCGACGGCTGCTGCCTGGCAGGGCGCCAAGCACAAGTCATCTGGGATCGGCACACCTGCATGCAAATGGGGCCATAATGACATGCAAATGGCCCCATTTGCACCTTGCATACATTATGGCCCCATTTGCATGTCAAGTTTTGAATATCACAGTTGCTGTGCATAGCGCAATGGAACTTGCACTAGCTCATCCCCATGCTCCACTCTGGCCACTTGCGCTGGTGCAGTGCCACTGTGCCATGCATACTGCGGGTGGTCAGGGTGCGATATTCAATGATGCTGTGTATGGCGCAGCTCCGCGTTGAATATCGCCCGGTCGGCTACCCTGTGTAAGTTGCGGCTGCGCCCCACTTGCGCCACAGCCTGGCACAGTTTGAATATCTAGGCCAATGTATACTATGCATATTGAGTGCTTCATTTATTGATGTTCTACCATGCCTCATTATTTGTTCCTGTTTTTTTGCATTGTATTTTTATTATGCTCTGTAACATTTACTGTGTCCTTCTGTTATTTTACTGTTGACCTATGTGAACCTTACCCTTGTCCATCTCGTGCTTTGCCTGGTAAAATAAAGATTGATTGATTGACTGATTGATTATCAAGTCTGTCTGTTGCAGAATCAGTGAAATGAACCAAGCAAACAAACAAATCAGACTCAGTTTGCCTGAGCTAATGTTTTCAGCATGGATGTTGGATTATCTTGCTCAGTTAGTGAATCACAATTAGAAAACAGAGGGTTGAAAATTGATTCTAAACATTAGATTTCAATTCTCAATAGATATCTTTTTATTGGTGTTGCTCATTCAAAGCTATTAAGATTTGAAACCTAGAGATAGGTCGAACCAGGCTCATTTCTTAATTCTAGTTGTTTCTAGTCTAAGCCTGCCAAAATGCCATAAAACTGTATACATAACAATAATTAATTAGTTGTCAGGCCACAGTGCTTCCTTGCAGTTTGTGTGTTGTTCTGGTTAACCTTATCCAGGTATGCACCAGATTTCATCAATTATACCCCCCATGGAAGCCTCTCATTCAATATTACAGGCCCCCTGGAGCTCCCTTTTTAAGCTCTCCACATAATGCAGCTTTAAGTACTGGTCATTATTTGTTCATTTGTTATATATAGATAACTGTGATTCTACCCCATGTTACAACTGCCTGGTTGATACTTTGCATTACAACTGGGTGGTTGTAATCAGTGGTTGTTGTCTAGCTTGTGCTACAGTGAGTCCGAACTAACCAAACTGTTCCCAATACTACCAACTCAGTCAATCCAGTGTTATAAAAATTGATGACTAGTAATTAAATAGAACAAAACAAGGGTGGGTGTGTGTAAAACTAGGATTTTTACACAACCCTCAGTGTGGAATGCTTTCATAAACCCCTTGAGCTTCACTCTCAGGGTTTATGTAGCATTCCACACCGGCTCAGGTGTGTGTAAAACTTTGCTTACACACACTCGCCCATATATTATTGTTAACCCATGAATACAGCAACTGCGGAATGGTGACTGGTTACAATGGCGACTGAACTGCAGCACCAACATATTTCCATGACCGGTGGATCCCCCCATCCCTGAGGTGTGCCTCCCCAGAGCTGGAATATATATAATTAGGGGGGCGTGGGGGGGAAGCCCACCCCCCCCACAAGAAAAGACTTTTCCCAAAGTTGTCACAATGTGGATTTGGTACCATTGTGACCTGTCACATTTCCACAGTTGCTATAATGACATGGAACCTATAAAATTCTATATTTTAACATTCAAGGTATGGATCCACTATCTCCTGCTCAATGGTACTTTGACAGATTCCTCTTTTTATGAGTATGAATTGTAATATGCAATTACAATTTCTTTATATAATTTATATAAATATGTGTTTATTATTACAATTTATGTCTTGGTTTTGGCAGTGTCTAATACTGCACCAGTAGCTAATTCCATTTTAATCGTTCTAGCTGCAGGATAACAGCTTAGGATAAAAAATTCAAAACAATAAAAGAAAGCAATTTTTCACCCAGTGTAACTGGGCATATGGAACATATGGCTAGAATATGTAATCAGTAGTGATAACATAGGTACTTTTTATATCTAGATTAGATACATTTATGAATAAGTTTGCAATTATGGTTATTATCACTGAACAATGGAGGGACAGCTTAATATGGACCAATGTCTTCTGCTGTCTCGTAATTCCTAGCATGAATCTTTGTATGAATCTTAGTTTATACCATTAGAGAAAAAAAGTGAATCTGGGAAAAGCAGGCTACCATGTGAGCATGATACCTCAGTGGAAGAGCACTGGGATGGTATTCCATTTAGGTCACAATTTATATTTCATTACAATTTGTGTTTCAATTGCTTAGCAGTGGGCTAAGACTGTACTAATAATTAATTCAGCATTAATTAGGAGTAACTGCTCTACAGAAAAACGTAATAATAATGTTAAAAAGTGTGTATAGTGACAGGTAAAAAATGATGTAATCAGGATTGATGACAACAATTCTAAATGTGTGACTACTTCAAACATGAACCATCCCGCTCCCTCTGATCCTGAAAGGTCTTACATTTACAAACTCAAATAAAACTGGATCTGAATGAGTACTCTCAATTATATTAGCTCTTCCATCACAACTTAAAGGGACGTTTTAGCTTTGTAGTAAAATTTGTGGTTATATGTGACCGCGCCTCTAACAACAGAATTAGCACTAACTCCTGTGAATTGCCCCACTATGTAAAATACTGTGTTTTTCTTACAGTATAAGAATGGGATGAGCAGGCCACCAACTCCAACTGCTGGAAGCATCTTTACTGCATGAGCATACATCTGTAATGGCGATCATCGCGCATGCTCCACGATCTCTGCTCAGTTTTTCAGACTTGTTTTTAGCACTTCAGTGCTCATTTTCATTTCAGAGAGATGTCTTTGTGTTCAGAACCACACACTCTTTTGGACTGTAGCCTTAACTAATATAACCATGAAAAATGTAAAAACAGCCATGCACAAGTTCCAATATCGCGGTGGCAACATTATAGATGTGCGTTTACAGTCAAGATGCTTCCTATGGCTGGAGTCTGGTATCCCACTCATCCCGTGCTGAATAATAAATTGTTTCAAATGTAAGAATATGCTGTTATTTTACATATTGAGGCATTCACAATAGTTAGCTTGCTAATTCTGTTGCCAGATGAGGGACTATTAGAAGTCAGAGGTTTGTATTAAAGCCATCAGGTGCTCAGGCATTTTCTGTGCCGCACTCCATCTTCTGGAATTGTTTCCCACGATATAGTCAGAATAGTCCCTCATTAGAGGTTGTTAAGTGGCAGTTAAAGACACATCTGTTTAGAGAAGCATTTTCGCTGTACATTAACTGTTTCATATTGCTGACTATATATATATATATATATATACACACACATACATATATATATCCTATTTCTATTTTAATCTAGATTTGCCATTTTAGTGATGTTTATATTGTGTGGTAAGTGCACTGATTCACAATGAAATTTGTGCCATAATAAATAAAAATTGATGATGATGATGAGGAGGAGGAGGAAGATGATGATGAGAGGCGAATTGGTCACATGTGACCTGAAATTTCACTACATTGCTTACAGTGAGTGTTCTTTCAATGCTTTTTCATGGAAATATGACAGTCACTTCCCATGCAATATGTTTTAAATGAAAGAATAGTGAGAAGAGTTTTCCTTAGCCAGCACATTCACATTAGGGATGGGAACAGGAAGGAGTACAGCTATGAGAGGCTGACTATGTTGGAAAAAGCCAGCACAAGGCTACAAATGAAAAAGGCCTCTAAAAACATATCACTTTCTTGATAGAGTAAGGCCATTGTGAATAGGCAGCTACTAACAGACAAAGGTTTACACTGATAAAACTTGTGATTTAAAGCCTACAGGAATGACAGTCCTACAGCACTTGACATTTTTTTTGAAAAAACAAAGTAATGTTTCTTTACCGGGATGCTGGTGGTTGCCCTTGTAAAGTTCTCCATCCAGGTGTTAACATCAATCTTAATCCCAACAACTGGAAAATGAGAAATGCATTATCACTTAATCATGAAAACAGACTTCTAATTAATTGGGAGTTGCCAGCAAAGTACATTAAACATGATTTAAAAAAAGCTCCAAACAATTTTGCTGAAAGTGTCTATTGTTTACTGGGAAGGTGGACTGAGATTTCAAGATGTTATAAAAATGTTGACATTACACCATTGTCAATTTTATTTTTAACATAAAATTAAATATTTAACGAGGAGGAAACAACTGAAATAAATCAGCTCACAGAAAGTGCAGCCTCCAAAACCAATTCACACAAATGCAAATAATAAAAATGTGATATCATCTAGAGGCACAGCACTAATTAAATATGCTGTAATGCTGTTCTTTCTAAAATTAAGATACTTTATAAAATGGGAAATAAGAATCCTGCATCCCGATTAGCTGAAACATGTTCCTGTCCATTGGACTGAGACAGCACATGCTGGAACCAATAGGTATGAAAATGTCCCGGTACCTACGTTGCACAGTTACTAAAAATCTCAGTGTGCAGCTCCTTGATGTCCACACTACTGCCTTGCTTGATTTACTCAGTTATGGAATTATTGAAGCCAATCATTTCTGATTCAAGTTCACAAAGTAAAACAAAATGTCATTTTTTTTTTCAATTTAAAGAAAAAAGTAGAATAAAACTGGGGGAGGGTAACTTCAAGAGACTGTTCCCCCAGAAAGTACACATACCATAGATGCTCACACAGTGCAACTCAGGCAAGCACCCTATAATGACAACCCATCTGTGCAGGGACTAGTTCACACAGAACTACTGATTTTTAAAGATATTTAAGTTATTGTATTGTTTAATTTTTTTCATTTCTTAACTCAAAACTGTTTAATAACTGTAATATGACACTCTGGGGTTCTGGTTATGCTGCCACAGTCACACTTCCAGGAGCTGAAGACCTGTGGCCTCATGACTTATAATGCCCTGGAGTGTGGCCATGACAACACAACTGATGCAAGATTGTGTCCTATTGCTTAGTATGTCATAAGCAAGCTAGTTACAAGTAGATGAAGCAGTTGATATTTCCAGCAATTGTATAATACTGGGATGATGCTCAAAAACTTTACTTTTCAGGACAAAGGTTACAGTCTCTCATTTTGTCCACATTAGCATGTATAGCATCATGTAGAAACAAATGATGAACTGCAACTTGGTATATTTATTGAATAAGTGTGATAGGCATTCATTTCCAGACAATTTAACTGGTGAGCACTCATACAGTGGCAGCCATAGACATGGTCAGATATTTCCTGAAATTTCTGTGATATTTCTGATTAAATTTCCTGTCTGCCTGCAGTACCAGTATGGGCATCCAGAGATAATGTCTTTAGATATATCACAAAATATCTGGCACTATCTGACCACATCATTAATGTTGTTTTGTATAAATAAAACTGCCCACGTTCTATGATTCTATGATTCTCTATAGCCTACCACAAAACTGCTCAACCTTTACAGTTTGTCCCAAAGAGGAAGTGGAAACACGTGCATCTATTCCTGTTTTCATCTGACCTGCCTCAAGATCACTGTGGGTTCTGTTTCATACCCCCCTTCCCATTTCAAAGGGTACTGCTCTAGCTGCACTTCTGCCTTTGCACAGCTAGACATACAGTACAAGGAGCTGGCTTTCTTCCAGTTCTGCATTACATACATGACAGTGCAATGTGCTACTGCTAGAATGTTAGCACAACACCTACTACTCACACTGTTTTGACCTAAACTGTGATGCTAGCACTTGTCATAATTAAAGTGATGTTCAGAAAGTAGCAGATCCACTTGCAAATGAAAATGGCAGAGGTAGTTTTGTAGGAAAGATTAGGCAAAGACACATAATATTTAATTATTATTATTAATTTAGTCAGATTAAACACTCTCAGTTTATTACTTTAGATCATTATTTCTGATCATGCCTTAGCAAAAGTATACTGATTAAGGAAACTCTGAGCAACAATGTCAAGGGACACAGACTAGTCAGGCTGGCTAATGTGATGCAGTTTAAGACATGGGCAAGCCAATATGATGAAGGAAGGAGTCAATGTAAACCAAGGTTATACTCACAAAACAATCAAAACACTAGATGTTGGGCAAAGGACATTCCATAGAGGGTTACACCTTGAAGATCAGATGACCTCCATAACATAAAAGTGGCCCAATGACACTGGAATGTTTTGTGACTGAAAACTAGTTGAACAACAGTCAAGGAGACTGCTATAAAACATAAGTAACATTCTGGTAAAGTGGCTTAATCTTTTAATCAAATGATATATGAATAATGCATAAAGTGGGTTTGTTTCCTAGGTTAATACAAGACAAAGAGGTCTGAAGAGCACTTGTTGTTTGCTTCCTGCCCCAGATACATAACTGTTCTTGACTTGGACACAGAAAAAGAAAGATCTATTTGTTTTTGTACTTAAACAAAAAGGACTCTGAAATCTCCCTTGGGTAGCATGAGAGTGCAATGGGAGGACAGCAAAGAACTTTGGGATGCTGCTTTGAAAAATTCCCGCAGAAGCCTGTAGTCATGGAATTTTGAATTCTACTAAAATTCTTAAAAAACATTGGACTGACACCTGATGCAAATTAACAGACTAAGCTTCCTGAGAGACCATAGCAATGAAACTTGTGGGGCAGATGACAGATTCTCAAAAATGCCAAAAATTGTGCATGTGCAGCAAAACCCATGTGTAAGGGGAGTTTTTCCTTTACACCCACAAGTTTTGCCACATTCACAATATTTTTGTAGACAAATGCAGTGTGTGACCAGCTTCACAATTTACTGCAGCTTGTGCCCATTTTCTGTGTGCAACCATGCCGAAATGTTAGGCCTGATATCACCAGGCATAACATCTTCTGCAGCTGTGTCTGCAATCCATCTGCTTACAGGCAGAAAATATGATGTTTATCAATGGGGAGTTTTTTTTCTCTGCACCAGCAAGTTGTAGCGTGGGACTTAGTCTATGGACAATCATTGGCCCTTTGGAAACTGGACTTCAGAGCTTTACCAACAAAGACCTTCAGACTCCCATCAAACCTGCAGATAAAGAAAGATGTTTCATGCCAGCTGACAAATTTAAATATTTACTAAATAATGTTTTTGCTAAAAGGCATGTTCTGCTTAAAGCAGCAGTGCAATGAAATGGATTAAAATTTGACCCTACATTTTTTCTTCCTAATCGAAGCTAGATGTCTTCCAGGTTATTTTGGTGGTGAACTTTTCAGTTTCCATTATCATTTAAGAATTTTATGAACATTTTTAAATAATTATTTCTCAAGAAAAAAAGATGGCTGCCTCATTTTTGCATTGAAATAATATTGAGGACCTGAGGATGGTAAGAACCCAAACAAAAATGCAAATGTAACATTTACAGTATAGAAAACAATCAGAATATCCAAATCAACAGTTCTGCCAATATTTTCATAACCATAGCAGAAAATTAGCTTTTGGTAAACGTTTTCATTGCACTGCTGCTTTAACATTGAGGCGGGGCCAAATTTGATTTTCAGTGTAATCTAATGGGAATACACTGAAGCTTAACATGTTTAATCATGTCTCCTACAGATAAACAGTGGTATTAACTTTATGCTTAAATATTTAATTCTTTTTTAAAAACATAATACATTTCAGACAAATACCAAACTTATACCATTTATGCATAAGTATGCCATTCAAAAGAAACTACTTAGTTCACGTACAAATCCATAACTTTGTGCCCTCAAGGGGGGGGGGTCAGAAGAAATATTACATAGTGAATACTGCAAAATACTAAACAATAACATGACTAATGATGTAGATTATACAATGGCAAGAAAATTCTAGCAACCTGATTGGCTGCTAACCCTTAGACTCAGTGATGTTATTAGACAATAACATCACTGTATTTAGGGCAGGCACAAAGATGACCACAGTATGTTATACAGTGGCGTGAAAAAGTATTTGCCCCCTTCCTGATTTTCTCTATTATTGCATATTTGTCACACTGGATGTTTTCAGGTCTTTAGACAGAATGTAATATTAGATAAAGGGAACCTGAGTGAACAAATAACACTTCTTTTTTTTTTTATTTCACTTATTTAATGAAAAAAAGTTAACCAACACCAATTGGCACTGTGTGAAAAGTAATTGCCTTACATAATAACTGGTTACGACCACATTTAGCTGCAATGACTGCAACCAAACACTTCCTATAATTCAATATCAGTCTTTCACATCGCTGTGAAGGAATTTTAACCTCACTCTTCTCGCAGAACTGCTTTAATTCAGTAACATTTGGTGGTTTCGAGCATGAACTGCTCGTTTCAGGTCCTGCACAGCATCTCTACTTGGTTTAAGTCTGACTTTGACTAGGCCACTCTAAAACTTTAATTTTACTTCTTTAGCCATTCTGATGTGGACTTGCTTTTGTGTTTTGGATCATTGTCTTGCTGCATGACCCAACTACGCTTCAGCTTCAGCTGATGGAAGGATGACTGGACATTCTCCTTAAGAATTTTCTGGTACAGAGCAGAATTCATGGTTCCTTTAATTATGGCAAGTCATCCAGGTCCTTAGAAGCATAAAGCATCCCCACACCATCACACTACCACCACCATGTTTGACTGTTGGTATGGTGTTCTTACTGTGGAATGCTGTTGTTTGCTTCTGCGAGACATTATGGGATCCATGTGTCAAAAAGTTCCACTTTGGACTCATCTGTCCATAGAACATTTTCCCAAAAGGCTTGGGATCATCCAGGTGCTTCTTGGCAAATGAGGGCGAGCATTTATGTTCTTCTTAGTTAGCAGTGGTTTCCGCCTTGCTACTCACATGAAGCTCATTTTGCCCAGTCTCTTTCTGATTGAGGAGTCATAAACACTGACCTTAGCTGAGGCAAGAGAAGCCTGCAGTTCTTGGATGTTGTTTTAGGATCCTTTGAGACTTCTTGGATGATTTTACACTGCGCCCTTGGAGTAATTTTGGCAGCTGCCCACTCCTGGAAGGGTCACTACTGTTCCAAGTGTTCTCCATTTGGAGATTATGGCTCTCACTGTGGTTTGATGAGTCCCAGAGCCTTAGAAATAGCTTTGTAACCCTTTCCAGACTGATAGAGGGCAACAAAATGTTTTTCTAGATCTTTTCAGGAACTTCCTTTGATCATGGCATAATGTGCTTGTTTAATCTTTGTGCTGGCAATGTGACTCTGATGGTAAGGGCCAAAATAAGTGAGGTTTATATTGAGCAGGGCTGGCTGTAATCAAGCCTGGCTGTGTTCAATCAGCTGACTCTAATTATCCCTTTAATTGGGCTGATTTAACTAGGGGCAATTACTTTTTCACAGTGCCAGTTGGTGTTGGTTAACTTTTTTCATTAAATAAATGAAATAAGTAAAAAAAAAAAGTGTTATTTGTCCACTCAGGTTCCCTTTATCTAATATTATATTTTGTCTAAAGACCTGAAAACATCCAGTGTGACAAATATGCAATAATAGAGAAAATCAGGAAGGGGGCAAATACTTTTTCACGCCACTGTACAGTATTCCTCCCTGCTGGCGTGTCCCCAAAGCTGACATGGCTCACCTGTAAATCCACAATCCTCCCCTGATTCATGCTCCAGGAAGGTCACTGTGAAATCACCAGCCACTCCTCAAATGTCATTTTATTTGTATAAGCCCAGTTTCAGACAAAAGCAAAACTTCTTCATGAATCAGCACTGCCTGCTAGTTTTAACCACAACTTGTACTGCAAGTGTCGCTCTGTGCAGCACCATCCTTCACATAATCAACTGGTACTCATGCTCATCTGCTCATTTGCCTGATCCACACATTGAAGTAAAAAAAATAAATGACTTTTAAAATAAAAATTATTAAACTGGAAAAGAAGAAATGGCTCTTTCTTCTCCCTCAGCACCAAGATTGTGACCTAATGTCAGTACTTTAGAAGTCACTCTGTACAACTGCCAAATGGCTTGCCAGCCACAGGGAAAAACATTAATTTAAAATGAAACAATAAAATCTGAAATAGTCCCTTCAAGCACCGAACAGTGAGTTCTATGCACAACCACTACTATGTGAAACCAATGGCTGGGCAAGGCAGGGGAGACTGATATGGCAGAGCAGAAGAAACAAGAGAAATCTTGATGAACTCAGCAGGCAACACCATTCTGATAGCAGCTCCACTTTGTGGAAATATTCAGGACTTTTTAAAGGTACATGTACACCCACAAATATCAAAGAAAATATGCCTAAAGATTTTTATTTTTATTTTTAAATTAACAAACAAGTCATTGAAAAGTAGCAACAAGGCACTCCAGGGACATGTGTTATTGTGCAATAACATCACTTCTAGGGTGTTGAATGCACTCAGCATATGGCCTCAAGCTTCAACCACCTGTGGCGTGGCGTTATTACAAAATAACACACACCTGTCATGTCTTATGTAATTGTTATATATCATAATTAGTTTACACATTGCCAAGGTTCAATTGTCAATTTACTATTGACCAGGCAATATAAAATTGTTATTACTAGTACTACTAAGGTTGTCACCCTTTAACTCAAAAGATCTCACTCTAACAGAGGTTTATAGGACTTTTTCTTACTTCATGAGTGTCTCTGACATCATTTAATACCTGTCCTAAGAGCAGACTGTAAGCCAAATCGTATATAATGAAAATACAATAAAAATCTGAACCTTACATTTCTCCCCCCCCCGGCTAGGGCAGGCTGTTCCTTCCACCCCCCCCCAGCTCTGTCTCCCAACATCCCAAGGACTTACTTCAATCCTGGTCTTCCCTCATGGCATCCACCATGGTGGGGGTCAGGGGCTCCCACCTGCATAAAGACTAGAATCCTGGTCCTGGGAGAGCGCCCTGCAGCCTGGGTGTGGAGCTGCAAGGGGCCAGTAATATTCTGCTCTGTCACAGGCATTTTCTTTCCACTTTTCCTCCCATCAGTGGAGTGGACATGCTCCTCCGTTCCCCACATTGCGGTCTCAGCTGCCTGTACAACCAGCCACTGCTAGTTGTTAGGCAAATGCTGGGGCCACTGAACCCCCTCCCCAGAGAAGGAGAGCTGTCTTCCAGATGCTTGATCCTCCTCTCCCTGGCCAACCCCTGATGCCCTGAGATCACTTCTGACCCTGGGTTGCCAGCATGTTGGCAAGTGAGACTTGGTTTCTCTGTTCCACTGAGCCAGCTATTGAACCTTATATTTCAACAAAATAATGGACAACTTATAACACTGTAATTTGATTTTATGTGACCCTCAGAGATACTTCAATAACCTGTAGTCCATATATTTTATTCACACTCATGCTGGCATTACCGGTATGTAATCAGGTTTCCCAGATGCCATAGATTCATCTCCTTCTTGCTCTCCAATGTCTGAATTCATAGTAGGGACACTCCTGCTTTTAATAAAGTCTTGCACTGCAGAATCTTCCATGTATGAATAAACATTACCCACCTGTACTGCATCTTCTCTACCTGGACCACAATGATTCTCTACAGTCTGAATCTGCCTAACAAGAAGGTGAAATGCTTTGACCACAGAAATGTGTTTATCAGATAGCTCTTTAAGCAGATATTCAGTTTCCATGTCAATGCTGGTAATTTCAAAACTTGCAGGCAGTCCAAAAACACAAATAATTTGTTCTCTAAGCATCTTATCCAGCCACTTCATGTTGTGATTTGCCACATTTGTGAATGACCATGTTTTCCCTCACAAATACATCTCTAGCAGTTTGCAAAGATTGTACTGCACTGTGAACTGTAATAAACTCTTCTTCTATTTCTACAGTACAATGCATATCGGATTATTTATTTTGGCCATAACTTCCTCTGCCTTAGTCACCATATCCATCTTTTCATTAAGTTCCACACAAGAAGCTTTATTCTCAGTCTGTAGATTTTTAACATCCTCTCAGTGGTGTTTTTGGAGTCTGAAATTAATTGAAACAGGGCTGGTAAAGATGGTTCATTGTTCTTCCAAATTGGAGAGTCAGCCTCTTGGTACTTTGATTTAGTTACTCTAAATTGGGTCTCTGTACCATCTAGGCTTGAGTCTGAGTCGGACGCATAGTGAGCCTGGGTCCGATCCTGCCCTAGATTCAGCATCACATAGTCATCAATTCTCTTTTTTTGTTCACATTTTTTTTGTCAGCTTTTGATAGCATTGTGTCCATGTTTTATGCTGACCCACAAAGCTGAGAAATTGCTGAGTATAAATACCAAAGAATCATTAAAATGTTCAACCTTGACAGGAGATAGAGCAAGCATGTCTTTCATGTTCAGTTACACTTTCTGATGTTCCTCCACTACAGTGATATTACCCTGGCAGAAATGTTTTTTGCAGGAGTCATTAGATTCAGTTTGCAAACAAAGATTTTTGTCAAGGTAAACAATGGTATTACCTTGGCAGATATGTGTTGTTTTCTGATTGTGTTTGTTTTGCACCTGGGATTAAATAAAAGGATGGATTTCTAACTGGAAGTCTACAGAGCTTCTTTTTGAGTGGTGTCCTCAGCCAAACAGGTGGTGAGTGATGAATTTTTCAAATGTTCAGGAGCTAGAACCCCATACCTCAAGCCATTTTGAATAGGTGGAACAGGGAAATGACTAGCACATGCTTATATGATCAGTGGTTAAAATTTGCGTTGCCTCATCAAATTACTTTATCAAATAGTTGACAAGAATTTGCCTAGAAATGTAGGGCTAGATTTGTTCATACCCCAGGCATCTAAGCAAACATTGTGGGAGAGTCACAGTGTGGTTCTACACCAATGAGCCACTATCATATAATCTGAGGTATACGGTGTTATGGTCCTACTGCAATAGTATAGAACATATTCCTTTCCAGACCCCATGTTGATACTGTTCAGTGGAAGGGGTCCGTATATGTGACCCCTGCTCTATATATTGGTTTTAGCCATACAAAAAAAATAGTCATCTATGGCTACAGAATAAAGCCACCAGTACTGGAATATTGCAGATCCACCGTGGATAACATTTACAGAATGGAAAAATTAACTTCTAGAATCTGTACATAAAGTTATCCTGCGTTTAGGCCTACTGGCAGTTGTAGGTCATGCACCAAACAACCTGCATGACTAACGTTTCCCACAAGCCTCTATTGGGACATGAATCAGTATGTTTTATGGAACTACAGACAGGGAACCCCGGTCTTTTTTTTTACTTTAAGATATTAGACCTCAAGCTCTTCTTCTCCCTTGGAAGATGGGTGATAGCAAGAAACATATTGCTAGTACAACGATGCTAAATAACAGCTTCCTTTTTTTCTTTTAATCGTTATCTCAGCTGCTAACGTCTGCGTGGTATTATTATAAGTCTGTATGTGCAACATGTGGTACTATCTCTTGTTGCATTGTATGTGGTTTTCAATGAAAAACTACAAAACAATCCTTAATCTATAAAAGAAATACTATCAAAGTAACCTCATTGTCCATGGAGTTTTGTTATAATAGAGAATGGAGAGTGTGAATTAATACTTTACTATGCAGATGGTAGGAATGTAGGGAAGCATGTTACTAGGGGTAGATGTCTTGGCTGTATCAAAGCTCTGACACCCCTATTAGCACCACTGAATTTCTCATGGCAGATCCCCATATATGATATCAGTTATGAAGAATTATGGGATGGCAGATGCAGTGAAATGGAGTGGCAAGGATAGCTGGATTGCCAGGTGTTGGGAGGCTGCTATTTTTAATGTAAGTTATCAGACATATTTTAACATGGGATCTTAGCCCTATGGGGCTAGGTAGATGGTCCTCCACTTTATATTAATTGTGTACAGTGTACACAGTAGTCTGGAGAAAAATGATAAATCTGTAGATGTTATCTACACTCTGAGTCTTACATTACACAATAGAACCATAGAAACATAAAGCAGAAGAATGGAAAAGATGTGAAAAGTCAATCTAATCTGTCATAAGATTCCCTACTTGAAATCTTTCTAATGTTTATTATTCCTCTCATGGTCCCGTCTCCTTTCTATATTGTTCCATTATAATCATTTGTGAGGATTTTTAATAAACACAGAACCATGGTGTAATCATGCAGTACAACTTCTTCTGTGTAATCATGACCTGTTACTCAAGCACTAAATTCTAAACCACATGGCATATTCTCATACTGCTAATGCAACCAGAAACTCAAGGGCTACTGTACTCAAAAAAATAAAAAAATAAACTCTTCTCACTGAAATATGAACAGACTTACATTGTTTCTTTTATCTACCTGAATGACTAGAAAGTTACTTTCTTGTTTCAAAAAGATATTGTAATGACACATATTCTAAGGCATGTTATAGCATAATTCTTTCTCTGTTTTACATAGAAATATAGAAACTGTTGGCAGATAAGGACCGCCAGGCCCATCCAGTCTGCCTGAAATCCCTACACTAGTTTGTGGCCTCTGACCCTACCTGGTCAATGGCTTTTCACCCCTTCTTCCCACCTATAAGGTACCCTTATGCCAGTCCATGCATGTTTAAAACACTCCACTGTGCTTACCCCCACCACCTCTTGTGGCAATCTGTTCCATGTGTCCACCACCCTCTCTGTGAAGAAAAACCTCCTCACATTTCCCTCAGTGTGCCACCATTCGATTTCATATCATGCCCCTCTTTCTTGTACATCTCATACATTGGAAGATGTCTCCTCTCACACTTTGTTAATGCCTTTAAGGTACTTGAATGTTTATATCATGTCCCAACAATCCCTCCTGTCTTCTAGTGAGTACATATTGCAGTCCTTTAGTTTCTCCTCATATGTTTTCTGGTGCAATTCCTGTACCATCTTAGTAGCCCTTCTCTGGACTGCCTCCACCCTGTCAATGTCCTTATGAAGGCGCAGCCTCCAGAATTGCACACAACACTCAAGGTGAGGCCTCACTAGCATTTTGTACAATGGCACCACCACCTCCTACATTCTGCTAGTGATACCTTTGACAATGCACTCCAGCATACCACTGGCCTTCCCTGCAGCCTTTGCAGTCTACTTAGAAATCTTTAGGTTGTCAGAAATGATAATCCCCAGGCCCCTTTCTTCCTTGGTGGTAGTCAATAACCCCCCCCCCCCATCCTGTAGCTGTTCCCAGGGTTCCCTCTTCCCAAGTGCATTATTTTGCACTGCTTGGTATTGAACCTTAGTTGCCACACTTCAGACCATTTTCAAACCTCTCCAGGTCCCTCCTCATTCTCTCCACCCCATCAGAGTATCCACCCTGTTGCAGATCTTGTTGTCATCTGCAAACAGGCAGACCTTCCTCAGACCTACAGCAATGTCACTAATGAGATACATTAAACAGGACTGCCCAAGAACTGATCCTGAGGTACCCCACTGGTCACCCCTCTCCCAGTTGGATCCATTTACCACCACCTTCTGCTTCCTGTCTGTTAGCCAGTTCCCAACTCAGTTTACCACCTTGTGCCCCATATCCAGACTACTCATTTTGTTGACCAGCCTTTTATGTGGGACGGTGTTGAAGGCTTTGCTGAAATTGAAGTAGGCAATGTCTACCTCCTCCCCAATTTACTTCCCTTGTCACCTAGTCAAAAAAAAACTATCAGATTCATCTGACATGACCTTTCTGCTATGAATTCATGTTACCTCAGATCATTGGCACCACTGGATTCCAAGTGTGCCACTATTCTTTCTTTAAGCAACGTCTCCATGATGTTACCCACTACTGAAAAGAGACTGACCATCCTATAGTTCTCTGCCTCCTCCCTACTACCACTTTTGTGTAGAGGGACTACATATACCCTATTCCAGTACTCTCGAAACCACTCCTGTGTTGAGTGACTCCATGAACAGTGCTGCCAGGGCACTGCTAGCTCTCTTCGCAGTTCTCTTAATATCCTCAGGTGTATGCCATAAGGCCTCATTACTTTGTCCACCTTCAGTTTTGTAGAGATCTTCCAGGACTCTCTCCACTGAGAATGGACTTGTGTTTTCCTCTCACCCCCATTCATGTCTGTTACCCAGCTGTGGTCCCTGATCCTCTCCTCTTTAGTGAATACTGAACAGAAGTATTTGTTCAGTATTTCTGCCTTTTCCACATCTCCCTCCTTACACTCCCCAGTATCCCCTTTGAGCCTTACAACCCCTCCAGTCTTCCTTCTTCTGCTAATGTACCTATATAATGCCTTGTCCCCTTTCTTCACTGTCTGCACCAATATTTCTTCAGTCTACAGCTTTGCTCTCCTGACAGCCTTCCCTGCTTCCATTAGATTCCTTAGGTTTGCCTCCCTGTCCTCCTCCATGAGTCTCCTTATATTTCCTGTAACCTGCCCTTTTAGCCCTTACCTTGTCTGATGCCTGTCTCTCGAGAACCACTGTGGTTTCCTTCTTCTCTTGCCCATTTTTACCAACCTGATGCATTGGCTCGTCACCTCCTCTATGGCTCCCTTTAGGTTCCCACTGCTCCTCAGCTCACCCTCCTGCCTCCCTTCTCACCAATGTCTCTTTAATACAACTCCCCATTCTCACTGTTTTGCATGTGCTGATCAATTGCTTATTTTATGCTTATGTTAATTTTAAATTCCTTGCTAATTACATTTCTAACATCAAATGTCTCATGAAATTCATGTCAGACAGTTATAAAATCAGCAAGTAAAAGTGCTTGAATTTAAAATATGTAATTTTTTTCCTTTTTAATTAAATAATTTCACTTAAAGGGGTACTGTCAACCCCTTATGCATCATAACATTTCTGCATGAAAACCCACATTTTATGATTTCTCACCATCTCTAAAATTCATTGATGTTGTCATTTGTTTTCTTTGCTTCCATTCTGAGAGAACTGAAATTCATGGTAATGGTGTAATATAGCCAACCATGTTTTGTTTCAAATCAGTGATCAACTTACACTGCATCCTTTTCTGAGCATCATGAATACCGCTAAACAGTACAGCCACTCATGATGCCATAGTCTCCTTTCCTCCCACTGCATCATGAGTGGCTAGACTATGTGGGGATGTTCCCAAGCCCATGAAAGATGCAGTGGAGGGTAATCAAGGAATATAAACACGCATATTTTGCTGTGGTTACACCAGTATGGTGAGCAATCTGTTTTTTCACTTTTAAAAAGAAAAATATAATCTGAATCAATTAACCAGCTACATCAACAGTCTTTACAGAATATGAGCAATCAGGAAAAGTGTTTTTTTTAAACTAGGGACACTTTGAGGCTTAAGGGAGCTGACAGTGGCCCTTTAAAAATGCTACCCAGTAATTCCAAAAAACAAAACATGGGCTGGCGTGTGTAACCAGGTTTTAATATACACCCAAGCTGTGTCATGCTATAAAAACCCTATGAACGAAGCTCAAGGGCTTTATAAAATTATTACATTCCTTACTTCATTATCCCATTATTCTTCCATATTATATTATGATTATTATTGCTACTATTACAGTGGAGCCCACTTATTAGAACATCGGTTAAGGGGACATACTGGTTATAAGAACATTATTCCCATGTCCTGATGTTTTATAATGTATTCCTATGGGCATAAAGCCCATTCATAATCACTATCAGCCCATTGAATAGAACATTGTTTCTGTTAGCTCACTGCCATCTGTCAGCTAAATTCACTGACTGCACTGTCACACTTTGTTTACTGCTGTGATCTGGCTATTAATGCCTTCTCTGGAATGCAGCTGGGTGTGAATGGGTGCCAATTAAGTTTGGTATTCAGTGCATTCCTATGTGAACTGAGCAGTTAAAAGGTGTCTGTCTATTGTTTTCAGTCCTCATTTCAGTTACCCCCATCAAAGGCAAGCAGATAATGGCACTCACCTTGCTCTGTCTCTGAACAATGTAAAACAGCTGAAGATCAAGGACTATTTTAATAAAGGTAAAACAGCAGTCTGTTTTATCTTTTTAAAGTTTTATATATTTTTATGCTATTAATGCTTTAAAATACCTTTCATACAGTAGAGATTATTGAGGAAATGAACTAAAGTGCCTTACTGTGTGTTAATTTGCTGTTTAAACAGGCAGCCCATCTAACAGCCCACTTATAAGAACATCTTTCTGTGGCAAATGGGATGTTCTTATAAGCAGGCTCCACAGCAGCAGTAGCAGTAGTAGTAGTAGTAGTAGTACTATTATTATTCACACCACAGGAATTCTTCACTGTGCTTGACTGGTGCAGTATGCCAGCTGAGTTCAGCTGCTCTGGAGGTGGAGTAAATATAAATAAAAATTGGCACACTGGCCAATCAGAGGAGAGAGTAGGGGTGTGCTGCCTGCAGTCAGCCTAGAGGGCTCCAGATTTATTTCTCTGCTGACTGAGCAACACTGCCCTGGAGTGCTCTCTCTTCTTAACACTAGAAGAAATTCATTTTCTTTAAAAAAAGTGTTCTTTTTGTGCAGCCTTCAGTTATTTTTCAGGTATTTTAACTGTGTGTGCAATATTTTTGCCATTTTTCTACTGTTTTTAGCACAACCACAAACTTTATTTTTCACACATTTTCTGAGGTAAAAGAATACTGCTCCTGAGGTAAAAATCTTGCGGAAAAAGTTTTTCACTATTTTTAAGCACTTGTGGTTCTTTTTCTCTGCAAGAAACAGCATTTTAATATATCTTGCTTTATTTTGTTTTCTACAGTTGCAAACTTTTTTTTCCAGCATCTTTTCTGAGCTTGGGGACATTTTTTCTCCTTCTGCCCGATCTCGGGAATCACTCATGTCAGTTTTTTTTCTGACATTTTGCCATGTCAGAGAAACCAAACAGAAGAACTGGATCAACAGTAACTAAAACCTGTTTTAAGTGCTCTAAGGTCCTGGCTAAGACAAACTGTTTAGGTCCAGACCATTCTTGTGAAACTTGCTCAAAATCTTTAAAAAAAGCAGCCCTTAAAAGGGCTAAAGATTTGAAATCCGTAGCCTCTCAGTCTGTCTCCATCTCCTCTAAAAGATGTTAAAAGGGCTCTGACCTACTATTTGGAGCATACCAAGCAGTTCAGACAAGCTCATAGTCAACTTTTCCTCAACTACAGTGAGCTAAGCAGAAGAAGACCAGCTACCAAGAGGACAATATCCCATTGGATTGTCTCTTGCATCCAGTTCTGCTACAGCAAAGCTTGCAAACAGCCCCCTCAGGGCCTTAGGACCCACTCTACTAGGTGCACTGCTGACACAGTGGCAGCTGCAAGGGATATTCTCTTGCTTGATGTCTGCAAAGCAGCCATGTGGAAGACTGGGCACACATTCACAAAGCATTACTGCCTTGATGTACAGTCCAGATCAGATGCCAAATCCGGCACAGCAGTGCTGCAGAGACTGTTTCCTAAATAGGTTCTGTACCCGCCTCCCAAATGCAAGAATACTGAAGAATTCCTGAGGTGAGAAGAAAAACTTATTCACCATAGTAATATTGTTTATTCCATGGTATTCTTCAGTATGCTTGGCCTCCCACCCATCCTCCTCTAGATAACCTAATGGGGGATGGCTCTGCCTTCCTGTCTTTAGCCACATTTTTTGTGGATATTTTTATTAGGCGGTTGTTTCACAGTGGTTGCTCTGATTTTTGCATTGCTAGGTTAAGTTTTATTCTATTTTTTTGATTCCTGTTGGAATTAGTTTGTTACTTATGGGCAGTTATTTTGCCCTTTGTCATCATCAAAATAATTCTGGAGCCCTCTAGGCTGACTGCAGGCAGCATGCCCCTTCTCCCTCTTCAGATTTGTCAATGTGCCAACTTCATTTACATTGACTCCACATCTGGGGCAACTGAACCCACCTGGCATACTGCACCTGTCAAGCATAGAAACATAGCATTTGATAGCAGATAAGGACTGCTTGGTCCATCTAGTCAGCCTATTTCCCTACCTAATGGAAAAGCTGCAGATCCTAGTTAACCACCAGCCTACTTCATACTATCCCCCACAAGACCTGCCTTATGTCTGTTTCATGCATTCTTGAATTCCCACCCAGTTTTTGACTCATCTACCTCCTCAGGAAGGCTGTTCCATATATCCACAGCCTTCTCCATGAAAAAAATACTTCCTCACATTACCTCTGAGCTGCCCCCCATCTTCAAATTGTGCCCCCTTGTTCTTGCACATCTATTTTTCTGAAAGATGCTACCCTCTTGGACTTTGTTGATTCCCGTAAGATACTTGAAAGTTTCTATCATGTCCCCCTTCTCCTCAAGGGTATACATATTAAGCTCCTTTAATCTCTCTTTGTATGTCTTCTGCTGCAGACCCTGCACCATTTTAGTTGCCCTCCTCTGGACAGCCTACATCCTGTCTATGTCCTTGTGGAGATGGGTTCTCCAGATCTGCATGCAGTACTCCAAATGGGGTCTCACCAACTGTCTGTACAGAGGGATAACAACTTCCTGTTATCTACTGGTGATGCCTCTCCCTATGCATCCCAGTATCCTGCCAGCCCTCCTTACTGCTTTCTCACATTGCTTGCCCACCTTAAGGTCATCTGATATGACTAGCCCCAGGTCCCTTTCTAATTTTGTTGTTATTAGTATCTCACCCCCCTCATTGTGTACTCTTCCCCAGGTTTTTGTTTCCCAGGTGCATTATTTTACACTTCTTTGCATTGAATCTAAGCTGCCATACATTTAACCATTCCTCCAACCTTGCCAAGTCCCTTTGCATCCTTTCCACCCCACCTTCTGTATCGACCCTGTTGCAGATATTTCTGTCATCTGCAAAGAGATATATTTTTCCTTCTAGTCCCTCTGCAATGTCACTTATAAAGACATTAAAGAGGACTGTTTCCAGTACTGAACCCTGCGGTACCCCAAATAGTAGCCCCCCTTCCTTCAGAGTGGACTCTGTTTACTATTACACTCTGCCTTTTGTTGTACAGCCAATTGTTTACCCAAGCTAACACCTTGGGACGTACTCTAAGGCTGGCTAACTTGTATATTAATCTTTTGTGTGGAACTGTGTCAAATGCCTTGCTAAAGTCTAGGTAGGCCATGTCCACAGCTCCTCCCTTGTCTAGTACTTTGGTCACCCAGTCAAAAAAGTCTATTAGATTTGTCTGACATGACCTTCCTGCTGTGAATCCATGCTGCCTTGGGTTCTGTGCTCCACTGGCCTCTAGGAAGTCAACAATTATTTCCTTCAGAAGTGGGTCCATCATTTTCCCTATGACTGAGGTCAAACCAACAGGTCTGTAGTTTTCTGCCTCTGTCTTACTCCCACTTTTGTGAAGGGGAATCACATCTACTCCCTTCCAGTCCTCAGGTAACACACCATCATCCCGTGATTTGTTAAAAAGGGTAGTCAGTGGTGTCACTAGTTCTACCCTTAGTTCTTTTAGAATTCTTGGGTGAATCCTGTCAGGCCTCACTGCTTTGTCCACCTTCAGTTTTAAGAGTTCTTTCAGAACCATTTCTTTTGTGAATGGACAGGTATTGACCTCCCTATCCAGAGTGGTTCTATTCTTTGATTTAGGTACCTCTCCCTCCTCTTTTTTCATGATTACTGAGCAGAAGTATTCTTTCAGTATCCCTGCTTTTTCACTGTCACCCTCCGCCCACCCTCCCTTCTCTTTATTAAGCCTCACTAGCCCTCCCTTGGTCTTTCTTAATTCTCTAATGTACCTGTTAAAGGTTTTATCCCATCAATAATATCTCCCCTTTTTTTGCCATTCTAAGGATACCTTCTATAATTTCCCTGTCCATTGCCTCCCCCTGAGATGAAGGTCTGTATACCACCATGCAGATTGTGATGCCATTTCCTGTTTCCAGGGTGACTCACAGTGCCTCCTTTACTCCGTTTATCCTTTAGTCCTGTTGCTTTGATCCCTTCCCTTACATAGAAAGTTACTCTTCCTCCTCTTTTACCCTCCTTGTCCCTCCTGTAGCTTGTGCACCCTGGTATGTTGATATCCCAGTCATGATTCTTTGTGTACCATGTTTCTGTGACTGCCACAATCTCCATGTGTCCTTCTTCCATCAAGGCCACTAGTTCAGGGAACTTGTTACACAGGCTACAGGCATTGGTACTCATCACCCTCCATTTTTTGATGGCCTTACCCCTTTTAGACCCATCCCTGTCCTTACTGACTTCTTCTGCATTTACCCCTGTCCTGCCCTCTATTGACTTCTCTAACTACTGTGTTTTGTGGGGAAAGGCTGGGTTTTCCCTTCTCCTTTTCAGTGCCTCCTCCCTTGGCTAGTTTAAATGCTTGCCTATGAAGCATTTAGACCCATCACTTAAGATCCTGGTTCCCCTCCCAAACAAATGCAGACCATCACACCAGTATAGGCCTGTATCCCTCCAGGTAGACCTCCAGCCCCCAATGAAGCCAAAACCTTGAGCTCCACACCAGTTTTTCAACTGTTCATTGAATCACATGATGTGGAGTACCCTAGCATCACCCTTACCATATATAGGCAGCACCTCCAAGAAGGTTGCCATACATACCATTTGTCTAAGGCCCCTCCCCAACTCTACAAACTCCTCTTGCACTGCTCTGATCCCATTCCCAGCCACGTCATTTGTCTCTAGGTGGACAATGACATCCAGCTCCCTCCTTCATGCAGCTGCTCCTGCGATCCTGAGGATTCGCTCCCTGTCCCTCAAGACATGGAGCCAGGCAAGCACTCATCCCTCTACCTTCCTCTGCCGTTCTACCCCCCTAACCATTGAGCCCCCCACCAGGAGTTGTTTCATTCTGCATACTGAAGAATACCTTTGAAGAAATAATATTACTATGGTGAGTGATTTTTTTCTTATATTACATTAACAGTTCATCATGATTTTAAATAAATGCTATCTTTGGGGGCTAATATGGCTTAATGTGATTAAATAGTAGATGTTTCTCTGTAAGTGATACTTTCATTTACTTATTGAAAAGTTTCACCAGGAAAGGCACAATGAACAATAAGTTGCTCATCTCATGGAGCATCTTAGGGAAATGATAGCAGGGGACAAACTTTACATACATTAACTACATACAACCTACTAACATTAATACAGTTTTATACTTCAGCCTCTTTTATTGCTCTAGTCAATTAAAACAGGCTCAGCTTAGTCATACACATAGTTAAGCAGGTATATCTTTGCATTTCCGTAATGTAATTATAATCATACAGGGTCTAAAAGCCCATGAAAGACATTTTCAAATATGATATTGGGCTCACATGTAGATCTCAACTTTTCGGAGATAAGCATTGCTGAAATCGTTCACATTTGAAATCAATACAACTGCCATTTCATGGAACTTTGAGAAAGAGACTGTCACTGTTGTACAGCCTGAATGAATTTAAGATAAAAGTATCTCTGGATTGCTAACAAACTACAGGTAAGCCCAATACATCACTGGAATGAGGATATGGAGGTGTATCAGGGGAAACAGAGGAAAGCAGAGAGAGCAGTAAGGAGTGCAAAAGCACAAACTTAAGAGGGAAAGCCCAGGCAGTAACAAAAGGGGACACAATATTTTTTTAAATAAGCAAGCAAAATGAGGAAGACTAGGGATGAGACTGTAAGATTAAAGAGGGAAGAGAGATTGTGCAGAGGGTGATCAGGAAAAGGCCGGTGTCCTGAACAAATGCTTTTGTTCTGTGTTCACAAAGGAAGGAGGTTGGAAGAAGCCACAGAAAAGTAACAGGCACATTGGAGGGAAAGAGGTAGACACTAGTCCATTTTCAGAGAAGAGTACTGAAAGGACTAACTAATCTGAAAGTGGACAAGCAATAGGACCAGATGGGGTACATCCAAGGGTACTGAAGGAGTTCAGAGAGTTAATGGCTATACCTCTGAAAGTCCTATTTAACAATTCATTGGGAGCAGGAGTAGTTCCAGAGGACTGGAGGAGGGCATATGTAGTCCCACTTCACAAAAGTGGTAGCAAGGAAAAAGCTGGCACTTATAGACCAGATAGTCTGACAACAGTGGTGGAAAAGTTAATGGAATCACTGCTGAAAGAAAGGATTGTGGAATACAAGACCCAAGGCATCATGGATTCATGAGGGGAGGTTATGTCAAATGAATCTGACAGATTTCTTTAACTGGGTGACCAGGGAACTAGATCAGGGTGAAGCAGTGGATGTAGCCTATGTTGATTTCAGTAAAGCTTTCAACAGTCTTCCACATAGGAGACTAATAAGTAATCTGGCTAGTTTATGAGTGGGTCCAAAGGTGGTACACGGGGTAAGAAGTTGATTAACTGATGGATGTCAGAGGGTGGTATTAAACAGTGTTCACTCCAAGGAAGGGAGAGTGATCAGTGAGGTTTTTCAGGGATCAGTGCTGGGTCTGGTCCTCTTTAGTGTTTTAATAAGTGACATTGCAGAGGAACTGGAAGAGAAGGGCTGCCTCTTTGCATATGCAAAATCTAAATAGACTGGATACTCCGGGAGTGGAGGATGAGCAGTGATCTAAAAAACCTGAGAAGTTTTAAGGGAATGCAGCTGGATTTTAATATGAAAAAGTGCAAAATAATGCACTTGTGGCACAGAAATCCAGGGACAGAGTACAACATAGGTGGAGTGCTATTGATGACTATAAAGCAGGAAAGAGATGTGGGATTAATCATATCTGATGACCTAAACATGGCAAGGCAATGTGACAAGGCATCTGGGAGGGGTAGTGGATTGCTGGGGTTCAATTGGAGGCGTATCACCAACAGGATGAGGAGGTGGTGCTGCCTCTGTATAGATACTGGTAAAACTCACCTAGAGTACTGTGTCCAGTTTTGGAGACCACATCTTCAGAAGGACATAGAAAGAGTGGAGACAGTCCAGAAGAGCAACTAAAATGGGCAGGGCCTGCATCAGAAACCCTACTAGAGAGGCTTAAGGACCTCAATATGTAGACCCTGAAAGAGAGGAGGGAGATTGAAGACATGATAGAGACCTTTAAATATCTCATGGGAGTATATAACGTACATGAGGGAAGTTTTTTCAGAAACAAAACAGTGCTCGAGAACTATGGGACAGGATATGAAGCTGGAGGGTAGATTCAGGAGATATGGAGGAATACTTATTCACAGAAGAGTGGTGGATTCCTACAGCTGCCTTCCAATGGAGGAGTGGGGTAAAAACAGTGGTGTGGTTCAAGAATGCAAGGGATAGGCATAGGGAATCTTGGTAAAAGGGCAGTGGAGAAGGAGCTGTATGGTCCAGTAGGATTTGTTGTGAGATTGTAGGTAGAAACAAATGGGCAGACTGGGTGGGCCAAACAGTTCTTATCTCACAGCAAATTCTGTATATCTATGTTTCTATTTGAAAGTACTTTTCATAGGCTTTCAGTTATGTGTGACCTTGTCTGCCTGTATTTCCCTTTAGCTAAGGAAAATAAGATCAAGGTTCAAATGCTTATCTCTGTTCTTATAATACAGAATTTGTATAAGAAGATTGACAAGAAATTCACCAAGTTAAGAGATTCCAGTAGAGTTCACTGCATGTGCTATGCATGCCTCACTGACGCTTACTATAGTGAACAATTATGGATACAAAGAACTGCAAAAGTAATTCTTTGCCTGAATTAATCTATCTCAGTTAAATTGAAATTTGGCCGGGACACAGGGGAAATTTGCATTGTTTTCTTTTTGATTTTCTGATGCTGTTGTTTATGTCTTTTATCTGTTTTGCTTTACTGTATAACTTTTGGTTGGGTTTGTAGGGGACAATGGTTGTGATGATGTATCTCTTGTATGAGCTTTTCTGGTCTAATAAAAATTCCCCTACTCTTTTCATGAAGTGCCATGGGATCTTTAACGTCAAAAAAATAAAAGTTCCAGGCAGCGCTTGTCCACCTGAACAACCACCAGAACAGGCAGAAGGGACCTTGGCTTAACATCTTATCTGAAAGATGGCACCTCAGGAGTGCAGCATCACCCTCATGATGCACTACAGTGTTAGTATTGGGACTGCTCAAGTGCCCGGTGGGGCTTGAGCCCACAACCTTCCAATCTTCCAACCTCAGAGGTGAGGAAATCTGCTGAGCCACTGACATTGACCAGTGAACCCCTTTATATGGAATTCCTGTTATACTGAATACCTATAATGGCTCCTATTGTTGTTGTCTAATTATGGCTCCCATTGTTGTCTAATTAGGCATATTAATGTAACACCTCACTATAATTAACCATTGCTATAGTGAGCAAACTGGCTGGCTACAGAGGTATTCCTTACAATAAGGGACCACTGTAAGATATAGTTGGCATCAGAATAGACTTGACTCATGGACTTTTTCTGCCCTTATTCTTCTGTGTTTTTATATAAAAGGTTTTTTAACACAATCACTTTCAGAACACGAGTGATGCTCTATGTGAAAGTTCAATAGCTGACCTCAAATGCAATACACATTTTACATGTTGAAAGAGATTCACACACTGTAAAATAATTCATTGACGTCACCGTCTTCAGCTTGGTTGCTAAAGTTTCTTCATGATTCCTCCCTGTCAGTTCTATCTGTTTCTACCATCATGCTTATATTTCATAACTATGAAATGATTAAAAAGTGGTTAGGCTACAGATGCCACAAGTTTTTCTCATCCTTTTTACTGGTTGTTGGATTTAGTCAACCCAAGAGGAGTGCCTTCACCAACACAAGTTTGATAGGTGGCCTTCTTTGGTTTGAATTTCTTTGAGTATGAGCATCTTCATATATATCTAGTTGTTCATACCTGTGTTATGTCTTGAGCTACACCTTCTGGTTCTTTAAATTATGATTTTTTATATATAATGGCATGGTGTGTCTTTTTGTTTGTTTGTTTTTTACAGCTACATCCTTAAAGAGGTTACATCATTTACAAGACTATATTTGTAATAAGACTTCAATAACATTATGTGACTCAAACTCCTTTCATGTGGATTCCATTTAATTGTCACAACTGCTGTAAATTATTTTATTGAACATTCTCTTCATCATGTGTACCCTCACAACCTTCCAATGCGTCTCAGTTGTTTATTCTTTTTTGTCATGCTTTCATGTTCTGTAAATGAAAACATGTGTGGTAACAGAAATGGAAACATGGCTTGAGAGTAATTGTTTATGAAAAATAAACAACTTGTGTGAAGTTACCCTGCTTATTGCTATGAGTCAGATGGTTTGTCTTATAAATATTTTATGCTATACAAATGTAATGCACCTTACATTTATTTTATCTGTTTTCTATGGGCTGTTACATTGATCGATACATCACTGGGAATGAATGACTGCTGTGTAAACGGAGATGGCAGATGCTAACAATGTAAATTACAGGTATGGAAGAGCGAGTGGCAAAACACATCTTTCCAGCTTGTAAGACTTATGAATTGCAGTTGATCATCTGCCTTACAGGCAGAGTTGAGATGATTTGCAGCAAAACTGGCATCAGGTGCATAAGAAAGTGATACGTGCATCATTTTTTATGCATGCTGCCACAAATTGCAGACATGAGTGTGAAGACATACATGGCTTTCAAAATAGGCAAAGTGAATATAAGTGCAAATGTGAATACTCAGAGAGACACAGAAATCACATCTGTGTCAGAGTCTGACCCCTTTGAAAATTTGTCCTAAGGACTACATAAAAACCTAACAGCTATCTGCTGAAAAATGCCCTGAACTCCTTCCAGTCTTCTCTGCCCTACCTATCATTGTCTGCAGGGGCCCTAGTGACTCTTCACCCCCCCCCCCATCCTACCTATTGTTGTCTGCGAGGGCACTATGAGTTACCCGATATTTATATTTTAAAGCTGAGATTATTTATATTTTCTTCTTTAAAGTTCTGAGTGTGAATTTTAGCCATTATTTAATTTTATTACTACCATCTCTACTGTCTTATTGTTAGGTATCTGGAGCCTCTGGGAATGGGTGCTGTACAAATAAAACTTGCCTTGCCTTGCCTAGCTGACTCTTCACTCTCCCCACAATCCTTTTTTGCTGATGTCCCTACCAGTCATATATCTCTGTCCCAACCATATCTGAACACCCACCAATGGATTTTGGACAGATGACAATCCTTGCTAGTTCAGAAAAATGAACCTATACACTTAATTATTTTTGTGACAGTGTCATTCTTGGTATAGTGTGTGACCCTATGTGCTTTCTTGTGCTGTGTGTCATGCTGTGTTTCAGATTAATTGCATGGACTGCACTGCTCAGAAAGCTGTGGGTCTCACTGTAAAGTGTGGGGTGATCTGTGGTGCATGGGTGTCTGGGGTATTGTATGCTGTGTATTAGTGTCGGCCACAGCATTACAGCTGTGTTTTCCATTGCTGTGGTGGATGTCTGCCATATGTCCTCTGGGAACTGTGTAGTTTGTTGCTATACATTTGACATTTTAAGGGGATGTGTCATTAGTACTGCAACCCCTTGTGTAGTGTAATCTCAAGACTTAAGAAGCACATGTCTGAACACCTGTCTCATGTTGTGATTTTGCATTTACATACATTGATTGTGTGTATATGTAAGAACAGTCCGTGGATGGCACCCTACATCTCAGTGGTGCAGAAGTGTATGAAAGCCATTTCTGCATGCTGCCTAAGTACACTGTGGATGATGCTCTGGTTGGGTTATGCAGAGTTTCCACAGATGTGTCTTTGTACTTGCACCATATGGTTCCTATACACATCTAGAACCACTGTGGATTGTCTGGACTGCATATTTGAAGGATGTATACCCACCATATCATACTTTTGCCCTGTTCAGTGGTGCTAACACACAGCACTCACTAATACCAGATTAGATGTCATTAACAAGCACTGCGCAATGACTGTGTTGTAAGCACAATGTCACTAGGTGGTATACAACTACTGTACTTCTGAGTGCGGAGGGGGTAGAATTTGCATGCCATACATGCACATATTGGTAGGACCTGCCCACCTCCTACACATTTTACAAGCAGTTGGCAGTAAGAAGAGCAAAGAGTGTGTCTTAGGCCTTTGTGCTTTCCATTATACAAAATAGAAGGGACTAAGGAGGATATGAGTGGAGGGAACATATGGCAGGGTACATGGAAAGAATCAGACAGTGTCAGAGAGATGTGGCTGTGACTGGGGAGTTGTGATGAGCATCTCTTTAAAAGGAACTTGCTGTCTGTGAGATATACATGGTAACAAATAAAAGGCGTTTAAGTTTGACACTGCACTGGATGGACTCTGATAGTGGGACTGGGTATTGGTATCTGGTCAAAACCTGCGTATCTCGGTCTTGGAGTTTGTTTATATAATCTAGTGCAGTTTTGGACCATGCTAGAAGAGGTTTACTTTTGGAACTAGAAATAGGGAATTGACTTGTGAGACTATAGTTATGAGAAACATTAATGTGTGCCACCACTTCTGGCAAATAACCAATCACCCACTGTGGTTCCACTGACTATAACAGGTGTTTGGGTGAGTGGCTGTTGTGAGACAGGAATCACCTGACCACTGAGTCAGCTTCAGTTTGCAGGCACTAACTATTTGAGTTAGCATCTGCACAACTTGATCAGTTCAATTACATAAGCAAGGTCATGCCTGAGATGTGGGGGGTGGGAGGTGCAGTTCAATATTGTGACTCAGCACTTCCAACATGGCCCTCTGAGGAAAAGGTGCAACCAAAACTGGCTCCTATTCCAGATATGCTGCATTCTTTGAAAGTGATGCACTTATTTCTTTACACTTTGATGTATGAACAAGGAAAATCTTGTACTCTGCATTTTATGGGGATGTCTGTATGCTTTAAGTATGACACTGTTTATGTCTGTGTCTGCGAGGTTAACATTTATGTATTGCACAATCATCTGGGTAGGCTCCCTCCAGACGGGCATTTAATAAAGTTTATGATATTTAAAGGTTTAGAGTGGCACCTACTGAGGTTCATACTGAGGTATAAGGAGCTGAGGGGACGGTTGGCCCATGAGTGCTCCTCTATTCATAATAGGACAGAACATTTCCATCCTATATATAGGAGTACAGTCTATTTTTGAGTTGGATTTTATCCTTGTTAGCTATGATCTCCTGTGGTAAATTATTCCATGGGTTAATTATTCTTTGTGTATTGAATGCTTTCCTTTTATTTGTATGAAAATGTTTAGGTCTTAGCTATAGCGGGTGCCCTCCAGTTCCTTTCTGATCATTTCATTAAACAGGTAATTATCTTGTTTTATATTGCAGCATAGTAGTAAATTACCACATATTCGTCTAGTCTCTAAAGATATTAGATTCAGTTCTCTTAGCCTATTATGATAGGAAGTTGTTTTCATGTTATATATCATTTTAGTGGCCTGTCTCTGCACTCTCTCAGTCTTGTCTATAGCTCCCATGGAGATGGGGCACCACACAGGGCTCCCATAATCCAAAACTGGCCTAACATATGTCCTGTACAGTGGCATCACCACACTCTCACTTCTACTCTTAAAGTTTCTTTTAATTGTCCAGATTAGTCTTTTAGCTGTAGTTATTTGTGTTTTACAGTGGGATGAGTTGATGAAGTCTGACTCGGAACCTTTGTTCTGACTCAGAATCTTTGCAAATGAGCCATCAGCTCAAAGGTATTGAATCCTAAACTTTAAATAAATAAATGGGCTTGTCAAGTTTTGATTTTTTATTATTCCCAGGTCCTTTTCCTCTATTGATTTTCTGAGGGGGCACCCATACAGGAAATATGCAGTTTTGTGGCTGGTTACCTGGGTGAATGACACAACACTTGTCTCAATTTAAACTCATGTCAGAGTTTGTGTCCATGTTAGGATATTGTTTAAACTGTTCTGTAACTCTATTTGTCCTCATTGGTGTTAACCACCTAGCCAATTTAGTGTCATCCACATGTTGGCTAATCCTGCTTGACTCATATTTCCCCATGTCTGTAACTGATATCTGAAATAGAAGAGGTCCCAAGGCTGACCCTGTGGCACCCTACTATTGATTCCTTAGGTTAGTGCAACATCCTCTTATGCATACTCTCTGGGTCCAGTTCTTAAGCTAGCTTTGTGTCCACTGCACTATTCAAGTGTATATTTTTAGTTTAATTAGCTTTTGTATTATTGCCCCATGCAGTACTGTGTAGAAAGTTTTTGAAAAATCCAGTTATATACAATCAACTGGTAATTCCCTGTCCAAGGATGCCTATCTTCTTATAAAATCATAGTAAGTTTGTCACACAGGATCTATTTTGGGTGAAGCCATGTTACTCTGAGTCATGAGAACCATATTTCATTTGGTGTACCACAATCATATCTTTCATTATGGATTCTAGTAATTTTCCAGGTACAGAGGTCAGACTTATGGGCCTGTAATTAGTGCAGTTCACCTTATTACCTTTTTTGAGTGTAGGAATCACTGTAGCTGTTAACCAGCCTGATAGAATGGCATTATTTGCAATGATGAAGTAAATATCTTTTGTAATGGCATGGATACATATGGTGTGAGGAGTTTTAATAATCTGGGAGATATATTACCAGGGCCTGCTGAATGTGTGTTTTTCAATATGCTAATTTTGTTACTGATGTCTTCCTCCGTTATTCTTAATGCATCTTTATGGCTGGTTTCTATCTTTCCTGAATATGGCTCCTTTTTGAAAAAAAAGATGCAAAATATTTATTGAATATTTCTGCCATTTCTTTAGGATCATTAATTATCTGATTTTCTGCTGTAATGGAACACAGGCCACTATTTGAGTTTCTTTGGGAGTTTATGTGCATAGAATGCCCTCATATTATCCCTATTTTTGTTTTTAGCTAAGCTGTGTTCAAGTTTCTGTTTATTTTTCTTTATTTTTGTTTGCATCCCTTTGTTATGTTAAGGTATTCTAACTAATTTATCTCAGTCATGTTTCTTGAATATGCATTGTACAGTTTTTTTCTAAGTAACATTTTAAGCTATTAGTGAGATATTTATGGTTTGATATCCCTTTTGTTGTATTTCTTAGTCTTTTTTATATGTTTATCCCATATTTTGAATATTTGTGTAACCCCCGTGGGTGCTATCCCAAGGGCTATTACCCCTGCCTGCTTTGCCCCCTAGCAGGTTAAGGGGCCTGGATCCAGTGGTCGGTGCCTCCACCCAGAGGTTGGGGTTGGAATAGTCTAACACGACTCAGTTATAGCCCTCTGGGTTACTGCAACCCCTTTCCTTCTACTAGTGGCCCAAAAACACTCCCCTCACAGTCATTGTGACTTACACTTACCCCAGATTGAAAAGACCCACTTGGTGCTGAGGACCCCCGCAAAATAAGATGTGGTGACACAATAGCCCACGTACAAGAGGGTGGTACTAACACACAGTTTAGGCAGTATACCTTGCAAACAACAAATCTGATTTATTGAAGGGGAAAATAACAAGGATGGGGGGAATCAAGTTGATTAGCTTAACACTCTAATATATGTATAGGGCACTGTGCACAGGCCAATCCTAACAGTCACTGTCTCTGGGTACCCAGGCAATACAATGCTACCCTATTAGGTGCAGCTGGTTGGGGCCCTGCCAAAGAAAATGAGCAACTGATACTTAAATTGATTAAACAGAGCCTGCAGGCTCAGTTCATGCAGCCAACAGAGCGATCAGACCAATCTTGCCTCACACTGAGTATCCGACAGGGAGCTACCCTGATCTGGTACTCATGACTCCTGCAGAGAGATCCTTCTCTCACATCACTGGCAGGACTTGGCCTGTGATCAGACACTTCTCCACACATTTACATGTAACACAGGGGTACCATACCAGGCAGCTGCTTTCTTTTCCTGATCGCTTTCACTTCAACAAACTGGGTAACATGATGCAGCTTCACTTGTCCTGACAGATCGAGCGTGATTGAAGCAGATTCTCCAGTCCTCCTCAGGGTGAGCCTGGTAGGTAGCTGTAAACGTATAGCCTCCTCTGCCTGCACTCCTCCATGGGATCTTGTCCACTCTCTGCTGGCGATATGGTCACCCAACTTCTTGGCCTAACACATGCGCTTCCCGTGCAAAGACTTTCACAGCGCAGGAGCCAGAACTCCTTCTCTCTTCACAATCATCAACTACTCTGCCCCTCCAGGACAGTTGCAGGGCAGTTTCCTCTTGCTCCACTGGGCTCCAGTTGGCTGATTTGTTCTGTCTGTCACTTCACATGCCCCTATTGGTGTAAAAAGGCACCAGTGTCCAGACTACACTTCCCAGAAGCACCTACCATATACCCCTCCTTTACAGGCTCCCATGGGAGTCAAATTCTAGTTGGCTCAAATGGTCTCCATTTGAAGGCCCCACTTCTCAATTGGCCCATTCTCAGTAGTCCAGGTCCAAAATGGAGGCCAAACACACAGAGTCCCAGCTGCAATAAAGGCAGGTTAAACAATGACAATTTACTGCTCGCTGCATATGTTCCAGCAAATAGTTTCACCCTTCAGTAAGAATCCTCTGCTAAGCTTAGCGATGGCAGAAAAGAAATGATTCAAACAGTAGCTCGAGTGGGATTCGAGCAGTAAACCCACTGTCCCCCTTTTACAAAACTAATCAGACCTGCGAGCAGGCAGCTCTTAAAGAGACAGTACCAGAGGCTCATGAAGCACTCACAGCGCCCTCACTTAAATGGCATTACGTCGAACGTCCCTCAGGCAGGGAGCACTTAGACAAGCTCTGAGAAAGGCCTTTTAGGAACCCCCATTTGTAGGGGGGTTACATTTGAGTTTTGAAAATGTCCCATATTACTTTAGTTGTTTTATTTTTTAAGAGGGTGTCCCATAATAACATGTTTAGATCCCCTCTAATTTGAGTCAGATCTGCAGAGACATAGTTATACACTTCCCTATATCTTTTACTTATTGGTATGCAATCCTGGAATGAGAAATAGATACTTTTATCATCACTGCCTCCAAGGGGTTCATCAGTTTCGCAGTCTGTGATGTTTACTTTGTTGCTGCTTAATATGATATCTAAGGTGTTTGTTCCCTGAGTGGGTAGATATATGTGCTGCTGAAGGCCTAGTTGTTTAGGTAATGCTAGGAATTCTTTACTCTTATGCTTAGTAGCTGACATTGACACCCAGTCAATATCATTAAAATTAAGGTTGCCTAGGAACATTACTTCCCCCATCTCACATGCTCTCTTAGTTCCCTGCATATTGCCTTAGAAATCTCATTAGTAGCATTGGGTGGTCTGTAGCATGCACCCATTATGATGTTTTTCCCACTGTTATTTACAAGTAATATCTCAGTAGTACTATTAGCCTGTTTGATTTTCTCAGAGATGTTTATTGTTGTTACCATTTCTGGTATATATACTGCTACTCCCGCACCTTCCTTCCCCATACTGTCACATCTTCAGACCTGATATCCTGGAATGTTTTCCCAGTTATCATGAGTTGCCCACCATGTCTCTATGAATGCCACATCTGCATTCCCATTGGTTTATCATAGTTTGCAGTTCCTCTAGTTTATTATTTAGGTTCCTAGCATTGCTTACAGTAGGTAGCAACACATTTTATTATATGTTTGTTTGTGACTTTGTTTTGCCCTTTTTTGTTGGTTTTGTTTTGCTTTTTTTTGGTGACCCACCCCTCTCTGCTTTCAGTTTAAAGTCACTGGGTGTAATTCTTTATTTATAAGTTAGGCCAGGTTTTGGTGCCTATTGTGCTAAGGTGTAAACCATTATTGGCATATAACTGTTTTTTTTTTTCAAAGAAGGTTCCCTGTGAGTTGATGAATGTAATTTCATTTATGATACATCTGTTTTGTGGATCCACGATGGGTGTTTGACAAAATTATTGTCGAACGCTCTGACAGTGAAACCCACAGGTTGACCACATTTCAGTCGGCTGCCGGTTTCCCATGCCATGAAGTGTTTTGAACCCCATGCAGGGGCTGCCCCCCACACCCACGATTGTCAACTCTGAGTCAGAGCAGATCTTGGGGGTGCAGAACCCTGACAGACAGTGCCCAGTTCCAGTGGGTCCCCTACAGCGGCATGGCACTGTAGTCACTGTAGGGGACCTCGCTGTCGAAAAGTCACTGTCGGGTGGGTAACCATGTTTTGCAGTCTGGTATTTATGCATTTGAATGTCTTTTTTTTTTTTTAATATGTCCCTTTAATACTTGTAGAATTCCAAAGATCACAATCCAATGACCCTTACTTTTTGCAATATCACTAAGTTCCATTATTTCATCCACAATTACTTCTCGTGGTACCTACTGACGTTATTTATGCCAACATACACTACCACTGTTTGCTTTTCCTCTCCATTGTTCATTACTCTTGGGAGAATTGCTTTTAAATCCTTCACTTTAGCCCCAGGCAAACAATTCACCTCCCGATGCATTGTATCATTCCCACATATTATGCTGTCCATCCTTTTTAGTGCTGAATCTCCCATCACTAGAACATTTTTATTGATCTTCCTTCCTGGCTCTTCTCATTTCAGTTTAGGGGGGCATATCTATTACTTAAATGATGTCCTCATTACCCATTGCCCTTCTCCTCATTTTTAATGGGTGTCTTGCTATTGTTGTCCAGTCTTCATTGTCTATTTCTGTTGTTTCAATACCCATAGTTTCTGTTTCTAAATTACTTAACTCACTGTTATTCTTTGGTTGTTAAGCTACCCTTTTTCTCTTATACTTTGGTGTCTTGTTTATCTTGCTTAGAGTACTCTCTCTTACTTGCTCTTGTAAAATGTGAACTTGATTTAATATATGCCCCATTTCAATACATTTTGACAGACATATGTGGTGTCGATGTTGTCTGTTACATTTAGCATACATTAAGCAATTACTGCATTTTATTAATTTTCCTTCATTACAGAGAATACCAATAAAATCCTCTGATGGATTATATGCCTCCATCTTTCCTTGTTTATGTATTATACAATAGTCAGTCAAACAGTTGGAAGTTAGCATCTTTTTGGACCAGTACTTACATGCACTGCTATTGTAGTTTGGCTATAATGCTGTCCCTTAGTCCCCACAGGACATGAAAGACACACGCTGACATGCTTGTCTATGCGCGTGTCTCCATGTGTGATGCTGCATGTTTGCCCCACTCAAGCTCACCCAATTCATTCTAAGGGACTATTTAAACAGTCGCAGGCCAGGAAGTCTCGTGACCACTCACCTCATAGAATCATAGAAGGGGTTACAAGTTCTGTAGACCTAAGTCATTTACGCTCAGTAGAATAGGTAAGAATAGGAAGTCTGCAGTACTGTTATGATTTCATATAACTGACTAACGTATTCTACTGAGAGTTAGGGACATGAGTTGGATTAAAAGTGATGACCCTTATGAGTGTGTATAACATAAGCTAATGTAAGTGCTGTGGTTAATGTTCTGTATGTTAGCCATGTGTGTAATTGTGTTGTGAGTCTGGGTGTGCTATTATGATTCTACACCCTAACTTGATATTTCCATACTATCAAGGGCATGACAGAAACCCTAACTGGTGCATTAACTACATTTATTGCATTTAATTTGCATACTTTTTAATGGAAAAACATGCAATTATATAAGTATCCATATGTCACAGTGGGAGCTATACTCCCATCCCTCCAAAGGTGCACATATGTATCTAGCTGTGGAAACACAGGGTCTCTGGCCCTGTGCTTCCACACAAAGTTAGAGCACATGTAGCAAAATCACAACAAATAGTCATAAATGTCCTATCTTAAATAATTTTCACCACAAATATTCAATATAACCTTCTTAACATCACCTTACCACATGTACCCCATACATAAAACTTATAAATCCCTGCTGAAATATAATTCTGTGCAACTATAACACTGTTGTGCACCACAGGTACAGAAACACATTTATGGCAGGATTTGAAACATTACAGCTGTAATATTCATGAGGTGGTGTGAAAAATGGTAATGTTTAAAATCTGAAGTGAAAACATGAGAAACTGGTGAAGTTACGAAGGTGCGTAGAAACTGCACAACACACATTCATAACTCGGTAATTTATTGGAATTTTTTCACCAAATTATCAACATGGGTTTTTTGGGACCTCCCCTGATGAACAGTTGCACTGTGATTTTGTTAATCAAGCCCCCGATTTTTTTTTTTTTTTACTTACTGTGCCTTTATTCTTCTTCTGGTAGCCAACCTCCTTCAGCCACCCTTTTGCTGCCGCAGTAGAGCCGGGAGCCACCTGCATGAAGTGTCCCCTGGATTACCTCCCAGGGTGGAGCCATCAGATCCTCCCCCCGCAACCTCTATGGTGCTCTGTCATGGATGCACCAGGGTCCCCTTCGCATCTGCTGCAGCCAGGAAGGCATCATGATGCACACCAGAGGCATGTTTCTTCCTTTGGAAAGTGGATTGTGTGTCATATTGAGCTCTGTGATGCAGCCACATTATCCATTGTAACACCCCAAGAAGCAGCACTCAGGTGCTCCAGTAACGGTACTTACCATGGTCACCCGGGAACCGAATCAGAGACATATACCACCCTTTCCTCCTGCAGAGGTGAAGAGTGTGCAATAGCAGCTCAATTAACCCCTGCTCTTCTGCCAGTCCTCAAGTGTTCTGAGTCCATGTGGTGCAATGGTGAATCTTTCTACTGCATCAGCAGGCCAGTGTATCCATGCCAAAAGTTGATTTTGCACAGGGACTGCACCAATCTGCGTCACAGGTGTAGAAACACATTTTGGGCAAGATGTGAAGAATGGCTGCTGTACTGTTCATTTGGAGGTATGAAAAAATGCCAATGTTGAAAATCTGGATTGAAATTATGATAAATTGGTGAAGTTACAAGCACATGTAGAAACTGTGCAAAGCACGCTTGTAACTCAGTTCTTTTTTGGAATTTCTTTCACCATATTTTCAACATTTTTGGGACATCCTCTTATGAACAGTGGCACTATGATTTAGTTAATCCATCCCAAAAGTTGATTTTGCACAGCGACTGTGCCATTCTGCACCACAGGTGCGAAAACATTTTTTGGGCAGAATTTGAAAAATGACAGCTGTTCTGTTCATAAAGAGATGTGAAAAAATGGCAATGTTGAAAATCTGGAGTGAAAATGTGAAAAAGTGGTGCAGTTATGAGTGTGCACAGAACCTGCACAATGCATGCTTATAATGCAGTTATTTTTTGGGAATTTACATACCAAATTTTCAACATGGACTTTTTGGAACCCGACCTCATGAACAGTGGCACTGTCATTTCATTAATCAGTCCTGAAGGATGAGTCTGTGCAGTGACTGCGAAATCACCTTTTGGGTCTGATTAATGAGATGACAGTGACAGTGTTCACGATGTGGGGTCCCAAGAACCACATGTTGAAAATTTGATAAAAAATTCCTAAAAATGGCTTAAACGTCAACCTAAGTTGAAACTCCCATTGTGTGCCATTATATATCGCTTACCTTGATTCCTCAGTTTGCAGTTCAGCTTTGAAGAGTGCAGACATGTCCTGGTCCAGAGAAAATGGGTGCGCCCGACCTCCGGAGGTAAGTATGGGTAAGGGGGGTGTGGGGAGGTAGGTGCTCAGTGGGAGGGTAGGGATGGGGAGGGGACTGAAGAAATGACGATAGACCATTTTCTTATTTACAGGTTATAAAAAGAAAAAAACATTGAGAACAGTTTTCCTTTTCATTAAAGGGGGACTAGGGAATGAGGGTGGTGAGTGGTACTGCAAAGAGAGAGGGAGAGGGAGGGTAAATTATTTAAATGAACTGGGGACTGGAGAACGAGGGTGGTGGGTGGTATTGCACAGAGGGAGGGAGAGGGAGGGCTTTATATATGTATAAGAAAGGGGGACTGGGCTACAAATATGGTGAATGGGTCTGCATAGAGGGAGGGAGAGGGAGGGTAGTTTTTTTACATGGACCAGGGACTGATGAACGAGGGTGGCAGGTGGGATTGCACAGAGGGAAGGAGTGGGAAGGATTTATTTATATGAAAGGTATATCAGGGAACAAGGGAGGCAATTGGAACTGCACAGAGGTAAGATGAGGGAGGGTATTTTTTTTTGCATGGACCAGGGACCAGGGACCAGAGAATGAGTGTGGCAGGGGGGACTACTCAGAGGATGTTTTTTTTGTGAAAAAACAAGGTATGGGGTATGAGGGTGGTGGGTGGGACTGCTCAGAGGGAAGGAGAGGGAGTTTTTTCATTTAAAACGACAGCCGCACTGTGGGAGGGGGTGAGCTTTTTATGGGGGAGGGACATTTGGCTCATTTGTCTCCACTTTAATGTGGCCATACATGGCACTTCAATGTTGGATTCAGCATCTAACATAGCAGTTAGATGCAGGATTCTGCATCTAAAAATGGCACTTTGATGAAGGATTCTGCATCTAACATGACAGTGTGATGCAGGATTGTGCATCAAAAAAGCCTGGAATGCTGCATCGTACCTGACAAATATTTTTTCCCATAGGAAATAATGGGAAATACTCAATTTGATAACTTTGGAACAGATTAATATTTTTACACCAAATCTTCAAAAGACACATCTGTGAGGCCAAGGCTTTCTACCCTGAAAATTTCAGCCATTAATTTTAACCCGTTTTTGAGACACAGGTGAGCAAAACTAAAACAGCAAAAAGAGCAAAACTCTCTGTTTTTACAACACTTTGTATCTCAAAAACTACAAAAGGGATTGACATGAAATTTGGCACATCAAGAGACTGTCCAGTACCCACAATGTATGCCACATTTTGTGCAAATCCCTTAAATGGTTCCAGAATTATTAAAGTGCAAAGTTTGAGGTTTGACAATTAAACACCCCTATCAACCCTAACTATACTCGTGCTACCACGCCAGTGTAAAACACACACACACATATATATATATATATATATATATATATATATATATATATATACATACACATATACATATACATATATACATATACATATACATATACATATACATATACATATACATATATATATACACATATATTCTTTGCAGACAACTTTGTTAATGCACTAGTTAGGAGTTCAACATCAAAAGTAAGGAATCCTCATGTTAGGAGTTTCAGGCAGAGCAGCAACAGGTATGATGTGCCTTTGGTTATCATTATAGCGCTCACCCACTCAATAAGTAAGTAAGCTCTGATGGGTACAACATGTGAGAATGGGGTGAGCAGTAGGGTTGACAACTTCAAGGCACCCCACACCTGTTGCTGCCTACAGGGTGGGAGTGGGGTGTTAGGGTTGGAAACCCTAACATGACATTTCCCTACTTTTGATGCTGGAACCCTAACTAGTACATTACCAAAGTTTATTGCAAAGAATTTCCTTACTTTTTGAAATAGTATAACTGTATCCTTATTTGCCAGTGGGAGCACAGGGTCCTGTGGGCTCTGCACTCCTACCCATGCATAAGTTTTGAGATACTGTAATCATATTCTTATTTTCTTGTGTGAGTGTTGGGTCTTCCAGGCCCTGTGCTCTCATCAATCCACAATGGTATCAGTATTCGAGTGTGTGAGAGCCCTGCCTTAGTATCCATCCATAATTTTGAGCTATCAGTACAACCCCATTTATCCAAAAGTCTTGGAGGGTAGAAAATCTTTTAGATAAATGGGGATTTGGTTAAGCAAGGGACCAGTTCCCTCCAGCATGAGCTACCTATTACACAAGCAATGTTAAGTAATGCACGGATTAATAACAATCTTTATTTATACCTTCATTTATACTTTTATTCTTAAGTGCTATTTATGTCCCTGTAAAAAGAAAAACTTAAAAAAATTATGTGCTGTACAAAACAGAACAGAACACAAACTGTCACTTAGCTTTCAGTTTTGTTAGTTTTGGTAGTTTCTTTGTTCATCATTCTGAAGTAGTCCTTGATGGCATTCTATTTCCTTTTTTGAGTTTGTGATTTTCATTGCTTTCTCCTGTAGCTGCCGCACTAGAAGCAGGTGTAGTGAGTCTGTCTCGGGCTGGCTCTCCATCCATAGCATGCACTGATTGAACCACTCCATGGCTTCAGTGACATTCATTACAGATGGTGGCTTGTCGTCTTCAACATCACTTCTACTGCTGTTGTCCTCTGCTTGTCCAATGAATTTATTAGACACAATTTTGACAATTTCTGTGTTGGACAGTTCTTCATGTCCTGGGACATTGGTGTTTTGTTGCCACACTTCAATGTCAATCCCAACCTGTTGGGCTATTCAGTTAAGATCTTTTTCCGCTTGCCACATCTGGTCATTCATGCCTGAGGGGATGTCTGTAAATCCCTCACTTTTAAGAATTATCAGTTTGTTCCAGCATTTTGAAATTGTTTCTACATGGATTTCTGACCAGCTCTCCAATAGAGATGTGAGAAATTAGAAAATTTAATTCCACAAAATATTTCGTGAAATTCGCACAATTCGTGAAATATTTTCCTGGTGCGAAATGCAAGATTCTGTGGGCAAAATGTGAACTTTTATGGGTGAAATGCAAATTGTTATCACAAAATGTGAAATGTCATCCACAAAACATGAAATTGTGCCACAAAATGGCAAAATTTGAGTGTAATTTGGCAAAATTTGGCAAAATTGTACATTTCATAGCAAAATTTCACATGTTGTTGGCAAAATTCTAAAATTTTGCACCCAGTGAAAAATTTCACATAATGGCAGAATTTTTGCGAAACGTATTGCACCACGAAATTTCCAATTTTGCAGCAAATTCGCAGGCAAAATTAAATTTTGCAACATCTCTTCTCTCCAACAGCATGTAAATGGCATCTTTAATTGTGAGGACTTTTATTATTGCTCAACGGTCTGTTAGCTCATTTTCCTCATTAAGGATTTGTATTAGTAACTTGCTATTGTACTACTTTTTGATGGTTGCCAGGATCCCTTGATAATTAGGCTGGGTCTTCGTTGTAGGGTTTGTTAGGAGGAATGCATATCGAATGGAGCTGTCTGGAGTTATCATAGTTTCCATGCTTGGGTGGGCACCAGCATTGTCTTTTAGAAGGACAGCACAAGTTGGGAGACCACAGGATCTAAGGTGGGAATGTTCACTTGGCACAAAAAAGGAGAAAAAGCATTCATTGAAAATCTCAGAATTCATTCAAACATTTCACTGAGCATGGTACTCGACTGGCAGTTTGTTCATATTTAGGTGCTTGAAGCACCTGGGGTTTCATAGATTTGTCAATTACTAGCAAGGGAAGTTTGTGGCTTCTAGTGGAATTGCAACATGCCAGCACAGAGAGTCTCTCCTTGTTTTTGTTAAACCCTGGGGCATGTTTTTGGCTCCTGTTGCAAGAGTTTTCTCCAGGAACCCAGTAGATCCCAGTCTCATCAGAGTTATAAATCTACTGGTCAGTAAGACCCTCCCTAAACATTATTTTTTTAATTTTTCTTCAGAAAGGGTCAATTGAGTAAGAGTAACAGGACAGACTTTTGCCAGAAATTGATAAGCTGGCTGATTCTGTGACAGTGTTTAAAATGGTCCAGCCAACCTTCCATTGCTGCAAAGTTTTGGTCACCCCCATTTGCTGGTTGAAATGCCTAGCTTTCTCCTTTAAAACTGTACCAGAGAAGGGGATGCCCTTAGTCTGATTTTGAACAAACCAAATGTAGACTGCCTTGTCTAGGTTTTTGTCCCTGCATGAGTGCATGTTTTTTTGGGACAAAGCCATCTCAACACTTTCCACTGTTGCAGTAAAGTCTCTGATTTTTTCCTTTCCCCGACGCATGATACAAACTGTGGCCTTGCCAATTCCAAAACATCGGGCAATGTCCACAGCCTTCTCTTCAGCCTCCAGGGACTGGAAAACATGGAGCTTTTTTGAAATGTCTAGCACAAACTTCTTTCATTTAGCCATGCTGTAACAGTGATTTGGTGGTTGAATACAAGGATTGACTATCAGACTGGTGTAATTAGATGGCTACAGCACTTTTTTAACACATTGCATTGATTACATAAGTGCTAGCAGCCTGTAATGTGATCCGCTAATTACTGTAATTGTTTCATTCTGATTTCCGAGATACTACTAACACATTTTTCATTTTTTTTAGTTGCTGCAACTGACAGTCAATTAACAACCACACACATTGGGAGACACGTCTGAATTTTGGATGACTGAGGGTTTCGATTATCATCTGAGGTTCAGATAAAATAGTGTTGTACTGTATTGTAATTGTATCCTTATTTCCCTGTGAGAGTGCAGGTCCCTCTGATCAGTCCATAACTTTAAAGATAATGCAGTCATCTCCCATACCATGCTGCAGAACATCTAAAAAAGACCTCACATTGCAATGTTATCCTACAGGAATTACAGGAAAATTTGAAACCTGTATAACTCCGCACCAAATTTATCTCTTTTCACCAAACAAAGAAAAAGGCACATCTGAAGAGCATGCCCATTGTACCCTGAAAATTTTATAGGAAAAATTGGAAGCCATGTGTTCACAGCGGAGTGACAAAGAAACAACTGCATGCACCTCACATTACAATGTTATCCTAGGGGAAATGAAGGAAAGTTAAACCCCTCAGAACTACAGAGCAAAATAATCTGTTTTCATCAAACCAGCAAAAGGCACATCCATGGAGCAATGCCTTTTGTACCCTAAACATTTCAGACCAAAATTCTAAACTGTTTTCTTCAGGGTGAAGTGACAAAAAAAAACTGTATAAAAATTATTTTTTGCAATTTGTGAAACAACTTCCTGTTTCAAACTTTGTCTTTTCACAATTTGTGAAAAAAGAAAAATCCTTTCTCGCACTGTGCGAAACAGGATCCTGTTTCATGATTCTTTTTTCACAAATTTGCAAAAATGGATTTCAACATGTTAAAAAAACACATTTCCAGGTGATTTATGAAAAAAACTAATAGCAAAATCCAATAGAATAGGTCCCGATTAGCAGAACACGTATTGGTTACTTCAAAAAAACATCATTTTCTGTACATTGGTTCTATACACCAACTAGGGTGCAGGAGGATCAATTGGAAGATAGCCAGTGGAACCAAAAATGGGGAAGTAAGGGGTAGAGAGACAGGTAAGCTGCCAAAAAAAAACTAGCTATATGCATTGGTGGAGACAAAGTGACCCAAAATGAGAGGTTTGATGGAGGTAAGAGATGAGGAGAGGTGAATGTGTGGGAGGTATAGTAGTGTTACTCAGATAGTACCCTATGGAATCAGATACTATCAGATACCACTGATTTTCTCAGATACCAGATGGCATCAGATACCATTGGTATCTGACTATTGGATCATATCATCTAGGATCCAATAGGATGCAACTATCTGATGTGACTATCTAGGAGCTATGGGATCCAAGGCAGTCATCTGACCTCAAATCCAACTCTTCAACCTTAGATCCCACTATCTGACATTGGATCCAAGGTTTCCAAGGCAGATATTTGACCTCATATCCCACTTTCTGATCTTAGATTCCATTATCTGACTCTGAATCCAAAATCTGATCAAGTCAGATAGGATCTCAGATCTGAAGTCAGATTGATAGGCTATCAATTGCATTCCATTTTGATAGTCAAAAGCACTATCTAAGCATCACTAGAGTGAGTGGGTTTCCTGAGATGAGGGTTATGGATGGAGAAAGCAAACAGACCAGCTGAGATTTTAAAACAAGGGATGGAGAATGAGGAGCATTCATAGGCACAAATGGAGTTTGGAAGAGGGGATGGAATGTGATAGGAGGGTTGACAGGAAGGAAGAGTAGAAGGACAGAATTTTGTAAGAAAGGAGGAGCATATTTGTTTTGAGTTGATGTTCTTTGTTACATCACCATTGTTGCTCTGTTTCCTAAATTTAGCTTCAGTGAAGGAGGCACCAAGTCTGGAGAGGGGGCAGAGAGAGATTGTGTTAGAAGGAGCAGTGATGGGGAGTACAGAGGCATTAAGATTAATATAGTACTGTATAAGGAGTGGAAAAAAAAGTTAAGTCTGGCCTGGGTAAATTTGGAGGCAACAATGTAAACCATCCACATAGTCAAAACTGGTAGTATCATGTTCTGTATGATATTGCAATGAACACAGAGTGGCTCCTCAACTATTTTTGTCAGGTTGTGTGGCTTGTGGCTGCTTTTTGTTTTCTGTTGAACATCTTCACTGGGAGGGTGGGGTGTTGCCCATGGTAGTGCCATTAGTGGACACTAGGTCAGGACCATGATGACAACAGTGTGGTCAAAAATCACAAAGGCAAAACAACGCTGTCAATATCAGTGCCTGACCAAAACAGCGACCACAGAAACAATGCCAATGGCAGTGGTCCACAAGCACACCAACTGCCACCATGGCAATTAACAAAAGCAGTAGTTCATCCCCTGAACCCCTTGATCAAAATATAATCACCTCCGGAGTGGAGGCAACTCAGGGATGGGAAGGAACTACAGGGAAGGGGGAGTCCTTGGGGAGGGGAGGTGGAACTCAGCAGCATGGGGGGTAAAATGTGCAGGGTGGGGGTAGACATGTTGGGAGGGGGAAAAATAATAAACCGCAGCACACTAAAGAAATCAACAACAACTACAACAAAAAAACACATGTCCTGGGACCGGGACTCAAATCCCAGCCCAACAACCTGCTGCCTGTGCCCTACCCTCCACACCACAGGAGCTGCTCAGCAACACCCTCAGTAGCAGAAACTTTCCCTTGTTCCACCCTATTGCCAGCAGCTATAGGGATAGTGAAAATGTTGCCTGCACTATGTAGCTCTTTTGGATTACAATATTCTAATAGCACTGTTCTGACCATGATATTATGGAATCTCTGTTTTCACCTGGTACACCACTTTTGCAAACTTTTTTGTATTTTGGGAACATTTAACCCTTTACTGAATAGTGGGATCATATCATTGTCATTGAGTTTGCACTGTCTTTTTTTTTGCAAATAACTTCATTTTCAAGAAAACAGGTTTTAACATAAGCACATAAGAAAATCATAAACAAAATTCCATCGTGGCTAGGCAAGCACTGAAATGTTCATATTACACTAAACATAAACAACAAAAAGAAAATACCCTAAGTATACCAAAAACAAAACCACTCCCACTCTGCAGTAGCCCCTTTACCATAGCCTAATTGCACCTATAACAGATATTATATAAACCAATTAGACCTTTGTGAAAAATCATGTACAAGGTTCAAGTACAGATTCATGGCAAGGCCCTTAACCAATCCAACACCAAATGTAGTGAAAAGGAGGGAAAGAAGAGAGAGGAAAAAAAAAAAGAACCTATAAAAATAAATTGAAAAAAAGAAAATACTGAAAGATGCTATGCCCCCCCCATAAAAGCATAGTGATATGACTATCACCTTAACAGAAAGTCACTTAACAAAATAAAATATAAAAGAAGGATCCTAAGCCTTGACAGGAGGAAAGGAGAAAGGGACTGGTGGGAGTTAGTTCAATATCCAAATTTATCGTTAATAATTGAGAAAAGTTCACCCCAGCATTCCTGGAACTTCTCACCAGAGTGGGAGAACCAAGCTACACATCTTTCTGCATTTAAAGCGGTAAGAAATTCCACCCACCATTCTCTAAAAGAAGGTTCCCGTTCCTCCTTCCAATGTCTAGGTATTACTAACTTAGTGACCAAAGCCACCAATGCTAACTGCACTTTTTGAAAATAGGTAGGAACCGATGAATACATACCTAAAAGGCAAGTGTCCTCATTAAAGTATGGGTCAATTTTAAGATAAGGCGACACCCTCCTTTTGACCGTGTTCCAGAATTTGGCTATTCTGGGGCACGACCACAATTTGTGATGTAATGTAGCAGACTCAAAGCCACATTCTTTACATTCTGCAGAGGCCAGCCTCCCTATCCAGTATAATTTAGTGGGCATAAAATATAAATTGTGGAGAATATTGAACTGAATGTTTCTTAATTGGTCTTGTTTAATTAAAAGATAGTTGTCAGTCCAAATCATTTCCCATATTTTATCTGGAAAATCCTTGTTATAATTATTTTTCCAGTAATAAGCTATGGGGGAAAACTTTAGCACAACATGCCTTATAATTTTGTTATACAATTTAGGTATCGTTTTCTGACCCTTAGACATTGTCCAAAGGTTATTTAAAACTTTCCCCACATAATCTGACCATGGAGGTTTGCCCAGAAAATGTTTAATACACTGACATATTTGAAATAACTGAAACCGATTTTTCAAAGGCACTTTGAACTTAAGTTGCAAGTTAGAAATAGATAGGACCGAGTTCCCCGAGACAAAATCAGATAAGCATAACTCATGGTGAGATCCTCCAAAGAAGGTTTTAACTGTTTTCTTATCTATTTTTAGGTTTGGATTAAAGGGTTGCTTCAGGTCTTTTGTAGTAAGGATCTGAAGCAGAGATCATAATTGTTGTAAAGCTCTCACATCCCACCCTAGAGGAGAATCTCAGAGTTTTAGTGGAATATTTGACCATGTGATTAAACAACAAAGCCTCCAGGGCCATGTTACAAGAACAAGCCTGTTGGTTATCCAAGAGCAACTAGGAGGGGCTCTCCAGAATACTGGCCGTAGACGTAAACCAATGTAAAAATCTATTAGCATGAATTGCCAGATAGTAAACATAAAAATCTGGTAATTGTAGCCCCCATTGCCCTAGGATGGGTGAGCTTCCTATAGGCCCTATGAGAGGCCTTTCCCTTCCAAAGAAAATCCGAACATATCCTCAGAAGTGACAAAAAAAAAAAGATTATGGGAGGTAAATGTTAAGATTATTAAGGGGTTAAAAAATCTGGGCAAAATTGACATTTTCAGGACATTAGACCACCCCAGAAGGATAACGGTAAATTATTCCGCCTAGACAGATCTTCTTTAGTTGATTTTAACAATGGGTCTAAATTAAGTTCCTTAAGTCTAGAAGTATCTTTAGAAATTTTAATACCCAGGTAAGATAGGTACTCTTTCTCCCATTGGAGGCCCATACTTTCAACTAGGTCTCTCGTAAGGAGAGGAGATAAGGAATATACCATAGTTTTATTTTTATTGAGTTTGTAACCTGAGAATCTACTAAACTGAGAAATAATCTGAGGGACAGGGAGGGACTGACTGCTGCTCAAATATGAAAAGTAGATCATCAGCTAACAGGGATCATTTAAATTCCAAATGTTCTAACCACATACCTCTTATCTCCTGTTTTAAATTGAGAACTCTAGCTAAAGGTTCTATATACAAATTGAACAAATAGGGGAAAGAGGGCATTCCTGCCATGTGCCTTGACAAAGTGGGAAGGAATCTGAAATATGATTATTGCATTGCAATCTTGCTGATGGACATCGATACAAAACTCGAATCTGATCAACAAGGACTGTGGAATACCAAATTTGAGAGGACCTCAAACAAGTATGCCTCTACCCTATCAAATGCTTTTTCTGCATCCAGGGACACCAAGGCTGCTTCCAGCTCAGGGTCCCTGGATGCAGAAATCAGGTGGAACAATTTCCTAAAATGATCAGATGAAGTATGCCCCGCCACAAACCCTGCTTGTTCAGGGCTTAATAGACATTTCAACTCCCTCCAACCTGTTGGCCAAAATTTTTGCATATATTTTAACATCAAAATTCAGCAAGGAAATAGGCCGGTAATTGCTAATCACTGTGGGATCCTTCCCTGGGTTGGGCAGAAGGATTATTCTAGCTTCAAATAGTGACTGGTCCAGAACTGGGAAGGAACTCCAGTAAGTATACAGCTGTAGCAGCAAAGGAATAAGATATGTTTTAAAAGTTTTATAGAATAGGCCCGTAAAGCCATCTGGGCCCGGTGCCTTATCTGGCTTTAAAGAATCGATCACCACCGAGATTTCCTCCACAGTGATTGGGGCTACTAAGCGGGTCTGGCTATCTCCCGATAAGGTGGACAAATCAGCTCTCTTTATAAATGTTAACATTTTCTCATAATGAACACCAAGCAATGGGTCTGGAGAATACAATGCCTTATAGTACTCTCTGAAGAGAGTTAACATCTCCGGTGGACTAACCACCAAAGAACCTGATTGGGGGTGTTTAATGGCTGTAATCCATTTTGATGTTGACTGTTACTTTAATTACCAGGCAAGTAGTTTATTTGCTTTACTGCCCTGGCCAATATAAGAAGCTTTTAGTAGAGAAGCTGACCTCTCTACTTTTTCTAGTAAAATACTTGCGTAGTGTGCTCTTAGCCTAGTAAGGTCTTGGTCTTCTAAAGGCGAAAGTTTGTCCACCCCTTATTTTCCAAACTCTTGATTCTCTGCAGACAGTTATTAGTTTGACTAATCTTTTTCTTTTTTTGTACTGTGGCAAACGTATAGGTTCCCCCCTCCATGTAGCTTTTAAAGCTCCCCAAACCAGATCCACAGCAGGGATTGATTTACAGTTAACCTTAATGGAGTCCTGCAAAAATTGTTGGAATTTTGAAGTAATTAGTTTGTCCTTTAATAGACTATTGTTTAACTACCACATATGCGACCTGATAGGAACATTGGGTATTTCTAAATGGACAAGTATTAAGGAGTGGTCAGAAATTACCCTAGCTAATATTTTGGATTCGGTCCTGCATGAAATTGCTGATGACTGATTAAAAAATAATCAATCAGAGAAACTTTTATGTGCTGGGGAAAAAAAGTAAACTCTTTTCCTGATGGATTAAGTAATCTCCAAGGATCTATAAGACCCAATGAGGAGATAAATTCCCCTAAAAGCTTTTTGAGCTGAGGATAGTCCCACCCTCTAAGATAAGTACAGTCCAGATCACTTAGTTGAACTAAGTTCCAGTCCCCACCGATTATAATGGGATATTGCAAAAGGGGTCCAATACCATTGCTAAGTATGTAAAAAGGAAGGGGTTTCCACATTAGGGCCATAAACTGATCCTAATACTATATCAAAGCTACCTAATCTACCTACAACAAGATAAACCTCCTCTCAGGATCACTAATGGTATCTACTGGAGTGAAGGGTAGTTTTGGCTAGCAACAAGGCCACACCCCGCTTATTAGAACTAAATCCTGCTCCAAAACTTGGCCCACCCAGCTTTAGCTGTTCTGGAAGCATGTGCGCTTTGGAGAAACACTATCGTAGGGTCACTTGGCAAGATGGTTTAGAATAATATATTTTTTTTGTCTTTCCCCCCATTAATATTCCATGAAAGAATATTCAGACCATTGAGCATAGATTAATACATGATTGTGCCATGTAATGAAAATGATATGAAGGGTTATTCTGCTTCCCCCCTCCCAAGAAACAGAAAAACTACCCCAAAAATATCCGCCAACTACACTAAAACTAAGCAAACAATCAAAATCCTTGAACTATATACAAATCTCTTTACCTGAGCCCCCTCCCTATCTGAAGGTCCATGATACTCTCAAAGGGGAGAGCAGCGCTCTAACCCCTCCCCAACCTCTAAACAGAAAAAAAAACATAGAAATAACTTAGATCACACCCTCCATCATCCCACCAGTATAGACCTCACCCCCACCAAGTAAAAATGATACAAAGGATGGGATATTATATGCCACATCCCAATGTTAGCTAGGAAGCAAAATTCCCTCTAATAAGCATACAAAACGGGCAAATAAAATAGGCACCCTACTCCCAACAAGGTAATCGCTGAATCTGGTGTACAACCTGGCATTGACTAGATCTCTAGAGTCTAATAAAAGGAAAACTCCAGAAAATTAAGTGCTATTATAAACAAAGCTTGGGATCCTGATAGGGACTAAATTCCTGTAGAGAGCCATGCTGTTCCCAATATAAAGGTGGCTCCCAAAGAGTAATCTGGAGCCTACTGCAAGCTCAGTTAAAGCTCATATACCAAGCTGCCTCGTAAACTGTGAGACACACGTCTGAATAGACTGTACGTGCTGTAGAATATGCTAAAATAATTAACTAGTCTGGTAAAAAAAGGACCACACAAGAAATGACAAAAAAAAGGCAGAGCTGTATGAGACTGAACAGTCTCAGCTGGGATTCTTATCTGTTAATTTAATTTCTCTCCCAAGGAATTACTGTTCGGTACCTCTGTAAATCCAAAGAAATGAAGAATTATACATCTCTCCCACTAAGCTTGTAACACACTGATGCGTATAAACTGCTTAAGTAGAAAATCTAGAACTGCTTCAAAAACCGGGATTGGAAAAGGAAAACAAACAGATGACCAAGGTACCAAAAATCTAAGAACTGCGATTGAAGATTTTGGCAATAAACGCTTGCCTTTTAAACAAAAAATATTTGCCACCATCTAGTGGACAAACCGAGCAACGATATTCATCACAACTTCTTACTAAAATTATCCAGAGAGTAAATAAAGGCAAAAAGTTAGAGTTGAAATAATAACTATGTAATGGTGCCCCTGTAACTGTGTTTTGCCTACTCTATTAGGTAACTTCATGCTACTCTCTAACAAGTCATTAATACAGCAGAGCCGGATAGATGCGATTAAACAATGCAGTAGTACTCTGTCACTTCTCGAATGTTCTTTGAAACTGACTTTTTAGTCCCACATACAACCTACATCTTCCTCATTTGGGGACAAGTCAGGTAACTTTTCCTCAGAGTCTTTATGGCATATTCCATGAAATCAAAACATTTGGCACCCTCAATTAAGGAAACTTCTAAATGGGCTGGATAAAAAGGCGATGCTTTATGCCAGCTGCCCACAGCTTTGAAGTGATGGGATGAAATGAAGCTCATAACTGGCAGTTTTCAGCGTTAAATCTGGCACCAGCCTCAGTTTTTTACCCTCCCAAAGAATAGCCGATAACTTTCTGGCTTCCTTGTGGATGAATTCCAGTCTAGTAATTTAATAATTTGAAGATAATAGGCCTAGGCGGATCAGCCGGGGAGGGTTTTGCCCTAAGAGATCTATGTGCTCTTTCAATAATAAACTCCAGGGCATTCGGAAAGGAACCAAAGTTTTCTTCAAAAGCTGCAATAACAGTATTGTGTTAGGACCTCTTCACCTTCGGGAAGGCCTATCAACACCAAGTTATTTCTCCTTTTCCTCCCTCCAGGTCGTCAAACGATCTTCCAGCTTAGATAAACTCCTTTTATTTCCACCAGCTCAGGCTCCATCTTATCTTGCTTTCTTTCTATACAGGCTACTCTTGGCTTCTGCATCGGTAACCCTGTGGCTAGCTGAGTAAGCGCTAGCTTAAAGTCCGCTACATCTTCAATTAACTTCAGCAAAGCCTCTTTAATAGTTGTTAGCTCTAAGTAGATGTGTGAGGACAGAGCTCCTCCAGAGGGATTTGGAGGAAAGGAACTATGATGAGGGCACTTAGCATCTGATTCTTGTGTGGCCTCCTCGGCTAGTTACTGCGTAGACATGTTGCAGGGGATGTCAAACTACTAGTACCAACAAAACACCTCCTCTGCAATTCCCGATTACTTAAATTTTCATAAGATCGGAAAAACAAACGGAATAAGTGGATGTTTTTAACGATTTAGGTTGGTGAGAGAGCGGAGCTCCGACGAACACGTCCTATCCCTTGCACAGCATCACGTGACTCCTCTGCACTGTCTTTTTTTAATTGCGGTTCCCAGGGAGCATCTGTTACTATACGTCATCATCATCATTCACATTACCTAACTTCAGGTTAACTGATCTCCTCAGGTTGCCCTCCCCTCTTATCCTTGAAAATAAATTCCTCAACTGCCTCCACCTCTTTGGGTGTTAGTACTACTGGAGGGGGGTGGCTGGGGATCACCCTTCCTAGTCTAGAAACATAGGAGCTAATGAAGTTACTATCATCAACCTCCTTGTGTCTTATGATACTGAACACTGAGTGTGGGTATCTACTACATCTGGTGGCAATGATCAATGCTTTTTCTTCTAATCTTGATCATAGACCCCCCTGCACTGACCTTTTTCACCTCAATCCTTTCCTTGTGCCACCCTTATCATATATCACTGATGGCTACAATCATGAAGTAATGTAAGCCCTGAGCTGCACAACATCATAGTCACTTACAGCCCGAGTAACTGTTTGTTGTCTTGCACACCAAAAGTATTTTCCTGCATTCTTTCCAATTTCTTTCATGGGAAAAATGTGCTATACTGCATAGCCTAAGCAAACACTACACTGAATAGCAGGTATGTTGCTTTAGAGCACTAAATAACTGTTGTGATGATTTGCACAACCACAGAATATATTTTTCTATAACATTTATCATTTCTAGTAGAAAAAAAGAATGCTCCTTTTCAGAATTACTATCATGGCCACTCATTAGTCAGAGGAATGACCACTAAAATAAAAAGCTGTACTGGTAAAAATCATTGAAAGTTTAAAACATCGATTAAAACAGTACAGCAACTGGGTGCTACCTCTCCCCTCCCCTAATAGCTCTGATGTACTGTGTTACACCCTGACAGTAAGCACAATTAAACCTATCAAAATATTGGAAAAATTACAAAACAATGCTTTTAATATCCTTCTACAAAGTCTCAGCCTTCAAGCTGAGAAAAGATTTTACATTAACTACATTTTTTAACCTAAACGTGATAGTTATTGTTCAGCATACACAGAAAAACTCTTGCATCTTTTCCCAACATCACAGAAATACACTGTGTATCAGACGTGGTGAACTACTTTTTTGTCGACTTTCTTTATCTCCCGATGCTGGGTGGTGGATGTACTTCCCTCTTCAGTGTCTGGAACTGACCTCCCAGCTCCCCCTCCCAGGCCACCCAGTCTGGGTGGCCTGTGACTTTCCCCATACATTGGGGCTCCCCCGCGGGCAGTGGAGAGACTGAAATGCAACAGAGGCCCCAGTCAAGGTTTACACCTGGGGCATCATTCCAGAGGTGATCCAGGGGCTTCATAGTGCTCCATGACCAGGAGTTTTCTGCCTGGTTTTCCCCAGGAGATGCACATGCAATAACATCAGTGCAAGATGGGCGCACTCTTGCACCCCATCCACTGATGTCCATCGACGACTCTGCATGTTGCCAGGCAGTCCGGCTACTGGACACCCAGTCTCCTCTGGTTTTCAGTAGTATGCCAGGAAATTACAACCATGCCCTTTCCCCTGGAGGAGGAGAGCTGTCCATGGCACACTCATCCAACCTCCCCCTTACCAACCCTCTGATGCACTGTGCACACTTTTGAACATGGATCATCAGCACTGCAGGCAATAGTGCTACCACTGCGCCAGCAGTCTGACACATGGTGAACGTCTTGCTGCTGCAAGTACTATATAACCATCATTTTGAACAGGAAATCAACCATGTGATCTATTCTGCAATACACACTTCCAAAGTATGATGGTAGTTTCATCATTATGGCACAATGCAAAGTCCCACACCCTGTGCTTTGCAGCAAAAATGTTGTGAAAAATACAGTACACAGCTTTTTACTTCACATTGGAGACTATGCAAAGCATGTTGGATAGATTTTTCCTATGCCTAAAGCTTATTGGCCTTGCTATTCAACAGCTTTTGGAAACCCTAAAGAATCAGACAATGAAACGGTATATATGTCAGTGATTTTATAGTGCTACAAGAATGTTTCATTTTTTACACCAGCAAAATTTAGGAAGCAGTATAGCGCAGTGGCTTAAGGCTCTGAGATGCAAACCTGGAGACCTGGGTTTGAATCCCACAGCCCCCACTTGAATACTGTGTGACCCTGAGCAAGTCACTTAACTTTCTTGTGCTCCCAGGTTGCACCTGTAAACAAGCTTTCAACTTAGTGTGTCTCACCTGGTAAAAAAATAAATAGGAAAATAAACCTCACACATGGCAAAAGAGTAATAGATGACTGCTTACCTGCAGGCTTCAAAAGTTTACCATCAACCGTTATTTCAACAGCCCTGCTAACCATGATACCTGCTTCTGGGGTCCCCAGGCCTGTTCCTGAATTAATACAAGAAAATATGTACAATAAAATGCAAAAAAAAAACCCAGTACTGAGTATTTAACAACAGTAATGACATAATGGTCTCATAAAATAAAAAAGAAGCATCCTGAAGATATGTTAAACAAAGTTTAATGAGAAATAGGTACAGATGCAACACATTTTTACTAGCTGGCCAAGCTAGTGCAAAGTCGGGAACTTTGCACTTTGTGAAATTCAGAAAGTTCCCGATATCTGCACCAACTTCTCCAATTTGTTTTATTTTACTGAGAAACATATACATTCCTACACTTTTCTAATCCCCTCACCAAAAGTGCAGTCATGCCACAGGCACAACCTGCCTCCCTTGCACATAGTTTATTTACAACACAAATTCTGCCACCCTTTGCATGGAAGAGTCACCACCTTCACCCCTTATCTGTGAACTTCACGATTGGCTATATCAAATTATGTATAAAGCTAATCCATTTCCATAACACCAACAAAACACTACCATTATCTCCCTCCTCCTGACCAGACTCCTAGTATTGAAATGAAACCCCCAATCCAACCCTCTTCTGGCTCCCATCTCTCTCCCACCTTCCCAAGCAGCCCCAGAAAAGCAGATTTTTAACACCTGTGAAAGAAGAATACCCTACCAAAGTGTGCAGTGTTCTATCCCTTCAGTGCAAGTATCAGTATGGCATGAAAGGACAGTGATGACTTCACTTATAGTAAAACCTGATTGTCTTAGCATCACACAATCCAATTCTACTATAAGAAAAGATGTCACCCTTCATACATGCCATCACTTGATACTTTTACTGAACAGAGGAGAACACTTTGCACTTACGAACAGTTTTCTTCTTTTCACAGGTGTTAAAAAATGTATTTTTCAGTGAGGCTTTGGTGAAAGAGGAAGTGGGGGCCCAGAGAGGTTGAGCATTTTTAATTTCAGTCTAGGGGTCTGGTGAGTAGAGAGGAAGGAGAGTGCTTTTGTATGTAGGTGGGGAAGGAATATCATATATATAATATGATATAGCCAATGGCGAGGTTCACTGGAGGGCAGAGATTTTTCAATGAGACAGCGGCAGGGTGGTATTTATAAAGAGAATGTGTGTAGAGGAGAGGTCTATGTTTGTGCATGACAGCACAGGAGTGGAAGAATTGAGGAAGTGTTTAGCAACACTTGGTATAGTTATTCTGGCAAAAGTCATACTTTACTACATGGAATCATGCAAGTGGCACTTGCTCTACAACTGCTCTGGCACGTTGCCACTTTGCATAGATCTTTATTGTGAAATGCCTACTTCACCAGTGAAATCTACTTGAAGTACCACTTTGCACTTACAAAATTGGGAAACTTCACAAATAACTTTGCAGAGAAAGTTTCCTGACTTAACACTCCCCAAATAATAAGGTGTATAAACAGGGGCACTCAGAACCCAGAACTTGCTTCCTCAGATATCCAAGGAAAAAAAGGATCAATAAATTATGTCTACATGACCAAACTTTATGGTTTGTGGCACATCTGTTTCTGGCTGTACATAAAAGCATATAGTTGTTCCTGCTACCAGCACCAAGTAAAAAGCAAGGAGACCTGCATCAGTAAATCTGACTGGTCTGCTTTAAATTGGCTTTCCAAGTACAAAAAGCCTCAGTACTGAGGCAACAATGTTATTTCTTTTACAGTGGCAGTTGCATTTTGCCTGTTCTCATGGCATTGCCACATCTGCACTGAGTCTCTCAATATCAAAGACTTTAGAGGAAAACCGGCCCTATGTATGGCTGAAATGGAGGCAGCTGGTGGTGCTGTATACAGCTGGGATTGATGAGTCAACCATGACATGACTCCTAAATAGTAATCCACAGCAGATGCATTCCAACATCACCAGCCACGAATAAGCTTATAGCAATTATTATTCATAACTGACCTCAAGGCATTTTTACACTCTATTTGTTCTTTGCTTTACCTCTTGTCAATTACTGCATCAATTCTAACAATCAAACTGACTTTATGGTCCCCAACTCGAAGCTGAACCAAGGTTGCCAACAGCTCACATCTCTTACTGAATGATAGACATGGAATTCTAGCCTAGATCTATGAGAATTTGACTCAGAAGATCTGAGCCAATCTGAATTCAATCTGCATCGTGACTGGGGTCTTAACTGGAATCCAAGCTTGGCCACATTGTTGGGTATAGGCAACCTCTTGGAGGTCTGAATCCAGTTCAGCTCAGAGATGGTTTGAATCTCTGAGAATTTCTCATCAGGTTGCAGGAGGATTTGCTTCAGAACCATTTTGTCTGTTCAATTAGACATACAGTAAATAAGGTAAAAAGACAGGCCATTTCAAACTATTGCAAATTCCTTACAAATCTCAAGTTGGGGCAGAATGAAACAGAGGCATAATGCTGATGCACTTTCACGCATTTGCTAATTTTTTTTTTTCAAAATCTGCCTAGAAGGCTTCCTGTCCATGCAAACATCAGGTGCTGCTACATCTTGCTGAGCAAGGTCAGTCTTTTTTCTTTACATCTGAGTCGATGGAGTGGTGGCCATTCTACTCTATCTCAATCACAGTCCATTAGCATAACCCAAGACAAGCTATAATTTTTTTCAACATGAACAGTGAGGTGTTTGCCCCATGTTGTGAATCAAGGTTTATTAGAGAAACCTCAGGGAAAACCTGTGCTACCGCAGGGGTGATGACAGTACCTTCAGATGAATACTTAGTAAAGAGTCGACCTTAAGTGTCAAGATGCAGACATATTCATCATTCAGTCAAAACTGGGTTAAAAGGTCATTCAAATGACTTTTCTCTCCCAATGGTGGCCAGAGCTAGTTTGCTAGACACACCAACCCCTTTAGTCATTTCAGATCTCCACTCCCTGTCCCTCATCCTCATGTATGTTATAAAAAAAAAATTAAAGGTGTACTGACAGTCCTCAACCCTTAGCCATTCTGACAGTGTTTTCTGTATAACACTATCTCCTAACTGATCCCTTACTCCAGACCTATCTGTTATGGACCAAAGCTCTGGGTTATTACTAGACTTCTGCCTGCCCATCCCCACCATTTATCTATGATAGGTGGGGACAAAGTGTTCTTAAATGCACTGTGTTCATGTCTAGTTTTCACCACCAGCCCTTCCTCTCCCAATTCTGTCTTTGCTAACTAACCACCTTTCTAACTCCACCCCACCACCCCATGAGGCAAAGCACAATAGTATTAGTCTTGACAACAGACCTGATCTCAAGGTGGGGAGCAAAGGCAAAACTCCCAACAGCTTAGTCAGTTCCACCTTCCTATATTTCCAGCACTGATAACTCTGAGGTGTGGTGGGGGCGTGATTTGCCTAGATGGCTGTAACAGAGGACTATATCAGAGCTTATCAATGTATACACATTGATGAGCACCAATCAAATCATCCATTACAATCTGCCTGTGATGATACTCAGACTGCTCCCCCAATGTGGATCTGAGTTGTCAGTGCTGGCATTACTTCAAAATGAGACTCAACTAAACTGCTTGGATTTGAGCTATTGCCACCATCATGGACTGGGGGTCCAGCACCAAAGACTAATACTACTGCAGGCAGTGGTGGGATGTCAGTTCAGGGTAGGATCTACTGGACACCAGATATTCCTTCTGGGTATATACAGCCATTTGGTACCCTTCCTCATCATGGTCCAGTGATGGGGGCAAAAGAGTGGTAATTGCCCTGGTCTTTGCCTTATTATAGAAAGGGTGGGGTAGGGTATAACGTTAGAGAGGAGAAAGACAGTGTTGGGCAGAGGAGGGGATAGCAGGATACCAAATATTTTTTTAAATAACAAATAAGGACCAGGATGGGGAGTGTGATGACTGAGTGGGGCATGAGTGGCCATGGTGCTAGAAGGGTAACTTAAGGGATGGGAAGGGATTTGTTTGGTATTTTTCACGTTGCTATGGAGTGTATTCCAAATTTGAATGCCCTAAATAAAGCTAATGGTTTTATCGAGGATATAAATAATGAAAGCCCATTATTCCTGGCATGCAGGACTTAGTATTTGATATTCACATAGCCTTAGTTACCTCATCCTTGCTTTCCTAAACCTAAACAAAGCTATTACAATAACTGTGTTTTACAAAGAAATGTGTTGTATAGCAACTCTGCAGGTATATATTATATATATTGTCATTAATTCAGAAAATCACTTTTGCACAACTTTATTAAGTCCCACCTTCTCAACCTGGTGAGCTCTCTTTGACCTTTTCCCTTCTGTCATTACTGCAGCTGTCTAGATTCCCTAATTTCATTATTGAAAGCATTAGAAGCATGTCAATAGAAAAATTCTATACATGGTCTCACCAGTCTGACATTTCCAAGGGATTTGCAGCTGCCAGGCTCTCTAAAAGGCTACAAGGCCTAACTTGCAGTATTTACAGGATTTTCATAACAAACTACATGCGCAACACTTTGTTGCAGCAGTTGTATAACTTTGCAGTCGGCAGACAGAAGTGATCACACCTAACAAACACTAACTCTTGCAGGAAATGTACTGGATGTAAAATAAAATGAATTTTGTTTCAAATTGTGGAATCTTTGGACAAGTTCATATGATTCCACCCTAATCAATGGGACTAGCTTAAAACTAAGCTTATTGGCAATCTCCATGGTGCTTTATGGTAGTGGACATATGTAGCACACTGGCTACCTGAGTTCATACTCTGTGCCCAGGATTTTAGGAGCTGAGGCAAGCAAGGAGATCAAAGGAGCATCCATAAAGATGGTAGTGAGGAGATGTGTGCTACTTGGAGACCGGCTTCTGAAGACAGTGTGGGCCATTGGTGGCATGGATGGCAATGCACAGGTGGGCTCTAGCCCCAGGTAGCAGATGTGGGTGCACTCCAAATTTTGATTCTGGGACAAGTGAGGAGAACAGGGGAAAATGCCTGACCAGGCAGCCTTGGATGATGGCCTGACTGCGCGCTCCTCCACCCCACTTGACCTTAATTGGCAGCACATCCACTACCCAGCCCCTGGAGTCCAAGCATGTGATTTAGCAGTGTGTTTCCCCCTCTCCTTTTACAAAGGCCCAATGAAAAGAGGTGTGCTCCTGATGAGGGATAGAATTGACTCAGTCACCAAAGGGACACACTGGAGACTGATTCTGGATGATGTTGAAGAGAGTGAACCCATTGGGCAGAGGAGTGACATGATGTGAGGTCTGGCCCTCAAAGACCAACAACTGCACATAAATCCCAATCTTGACCTGTGGAGAGAAGAGTAACTGTAAGTGATGTATGGGATGTCAGGCCTTACTGTTAAAGTGAGGTGCTGTAAAAATGTAGATGTTATTATCCAGACTTCTTTTGTAGTAGCTGGAGTCATATGTTTCATTGCTTTCTGTCCAGTCTTCCCCAGAACTGCAATTAGAGAAAAAAATGTTAGATCATGGTATGAAAGCAGAATGATAATTTCCCAGTGACTTCTGAGGTACAACAAAATACAGCACACAAATAACCTTTCGCAAGGGAATATGTTTCACTTTCAGCAACCTCTGTTTGTATGTAGCTCTCTATATTTAAACACTTCATCTTTTATTTTCCCAGAGGGATTACAGTAATCACATGAGAAAAACTCTCTTTATGGGCTGAATATTGGAATCACATTCTACACATGGCTTCAGAGAGAAGCCTCAAACAGAGAATATGCTGGATATGCTAAATTTAATGGACTGTTTTATAGACCAGAAGGTTTCAGTATTGTTGCCAGCAAAGTTTGTTTAATTTGAGGAGAACAGTTCCCCTGACTTGTTAAGAAATGAACAAATAGTAGTATTCAGGAGAGCCTTACATTAACCAGATTTAAAACTGAACATGCTTGTCTTGAACTCAAATGGAGCCAGTTTAGCCTAGTGTTTGGAATGCAGAACTGTGAACCGAGATACTCTAGGCTTGACTCTCACCACAGCCACTATCTCACTGTGCAATCAGGAGGAAGTGAATAACTTCTGTGTATCAATTTGTCTATTTGTAAAATTGAAAAACCAGCAGGGAACCCTGATGAAAATGAGACACTGAAATCTCAACTAGGCTATCACTGGTAGTGTTCAACATAGTGGTGCACAATCAGTACTGAGGTAGGAATTTGTAACCATGCTGAGATGTGCTCAGCAGGGATGTAAATGCTTTCTGGGTGCCTACAAATTTGTTTGTTACTGGTAGTGAAAGGAAGAGGCGATACAATGCCAATGACCTGAGTATTATTCCCAGTACATTACAACCCTCACAATCTGAATCACCTGTTCATTACTATTGCTTTCAGCTGGAGGACTGAGGAATGGCAAGAGAGAGGATGGTGACCACTGGATGTCCAGAAGGCCCAGAATGGATGGATGAGAGGGTTAGGAGGACTTCATTGGCTGTTATGGCAGGTGGGCAAGGAACAGGATAAAAAGGTCACCTGCAATTTTATAGTAACAGTGCAATGAAAAATGTTTTCCAAAAAGGTAGTTTCAGCTACAGTTTATAAAAATATCAGTATACCTGTAAATCAACTTTTCTAGGTACCTCCTATGCGACACACCACAGGCTGAATTCTCAAGAGAGTTGGAAAGCCGCAAGCCCCGGGTGTGCTGAACACATGGCACATGGGGCTAGCAGCATTCCCTGGCTGCAATCGAGATTCTCGATCCCATGCACCAGATGTCATGAGTTAGAACAGCTTTTGCTGATTTAACTTTGTGGACCTTCTTACAGGGATTGGGCCAAATACTTGGTGCAGAAGCCAGCGTAAAGAAGGTAAAGTGTTGCAAATGCACGTGACCTTTGTGAATGGGGCACAAGGTGCAGCACTGTGTTCCACACAGCACAGGGTTTCATGCGAAGTACTTGTACAAGCCCTGCATCAGCCTTTGAGAATCAGGTCCCATAAGTCTTTAGTTTCTAGATCCTATACCATATCTACTATGCTGTTTTGAAATAAATGTAGCGCCATCTTTTCTTGAGAAAAAATTAATTTAAACATTTATAAAATACTCATATTTTTTGGAACTGGAAAAACATGTTACCACTAAATAAAACTAGAAGATTCCTGGAAACATTTATAGTTAAAAAAATGGTAATGTCAATTGTTTTGACCCGTTTCATTGCACTGTTGCTTTAATAGGAAATTAAACTAAACAGCAGTTGTTTGCTAGCCTACACATTACTTTTCTAAACAACAGATGTGTATTTTGTAATTCAAATCATTTTATGTTTACCGTCACTGAAATTCTTGGCCTAAATAAGACTCCTACATGCCCAACCTGTCCTACTAGCAGAGTATTTATTGCCTCCCAAGGTGCACATGTCTGGTCTTCTATGACCTCCAGGATGAATTACTGAAATTTATCCTTAGTCATGAACTGCTTTTGGTAGGTGACTTTAATGAAAACTGAATATTAGTGAAATAAGATAGTGAACTACTCGACTTAACTTTTCACCTGGGACTGACTCAACTTATAAAGAATTTCACCAGGTTACATCCCAGGGATGCCAATACCTCCACTACCCTGGACCTTATTTTTACCTCCAAACCCATGCAGTACAACACCACAGGTGTGATAGGTGAGCTGGAAGTTCCACTAGGGCAAGAAGCAGCTAATGGCTTTAATAAATTATTTCCTAGCATGGCTGCAGAGGCTCTGGAAACAATAACCAAACTGCCCTGCACTCCTAGAAAGCACATAGAAGAGCAAAGTAAACAGGGTGGACAAATCTGTATTTCAAGAAATCAGCCCTGAACATGTCATGGAGAAAGAACTCAGATTAAACATAAGAAAAGAGATTGGTCTTGATGGGTTACCAACAAGCATACTAAAATTTGCCTCCCCAGTGATGGCAAAGCTTCTGACCTATATCATTAACCTGTTCCTACAGATGGGAGAATACCCATTTGACTGGAAAATCCCAGAAGTCAGTCCAGTCTTTAAATCAGGGGAGAAATCAGACATATGTAGATACAGACCGATTTCCTACTACTAAGTGTGTCTAAACTGTATGAAAGGTTGGTTAATAAACAATTATCTGCTTATATGGAACATAACAACCTTTGGAACACATATCAATCTGGCATTGGGGCAGACCACAGTACAACATCAGCTTTGCTAAATGTAGATACCAATGTACAAGAAGCATTGGATAATAGGCTAAATGCAGGTGCAGTCTTCCTAGATTTGAGTAAAACATTCTATAGCCTAAACCACAATATCCTGCATGAAAAACATAAAGAAATTGACCTGGATGAAAGGGCATTAACTTGGTTTAGAAGTTACCACAGTGATAGACTCCAGCAGAACACTTTGAAAAAATACAGCTGAAGCTTACTGTGAGTACTAGGAGTCCCTCAAAGCTTTATATTAGGACAACTGCTATTCAACATTTACATGTACTCTTTGAAGTTTCATCACCCCCAAATAGATTTCCCTCAACACAGATGATACTATTATATATACATCTGAAAATTCCATGGGCCAAATCCAGGAGGCCTTGCAAGACGCTTTTAACCTACTGAAAGCTAATATATAGCTAAATTTGGTACGCAATGCCAAAAAATCAAACATTATGCTCTTCAGACTCCATCATAAACCATCAGGGACCCCAGAAGAGTTGGATATTGTAACATATACAGGAAATAAGCTAGAAGTAGTCAATGCATATAAGCACCTGGGTCTGTGGATAGATTACAACTCAGATGGAATGTCCACATTGAACAAATGACTAAAAGCCTAAATAAAAAACTAGGGACACTTTATCAAGTCTGAAATGAAATACCAAGAGAAGCCAGAATTAAGATAATAGAGACAATGGTACTGCCTGTGGTGGATTACAGTGAAGTCCTTTATGGAAGGCATCCAGTATTACTTTGAATAAAACTGTTAATGTGCTTCAAGGCAAGAAGCCTGGGAAATAAAGAGAGTGACCTGCAGGCAGTAATGGTGGACACCCAACTAGGACTGGTGGCAGTAATGGAGACGTGGGCTATGGACAGCAGTGATTGGGACTTCTCAGTACTGGGCTTTTTACTCTATAATAGATGAGAGAGGAAGGGAGCCAGGGGGAGGGGTAGCACATTATGTTTGGGAAGGGTGAGAGCCATGATACTCAATGTCAATGAAATAGAAGTGGTAGAATCCCTGTAGGTGCAAATCAGCTCAGCAAAGGAAAACATATCTTCTTTGCATTTGTATTAAGGCCACCAAGACAAGCAGAGGAAAAGGACAAGGTACAGCTGGATGAGATTAGGGGTGTGACACCGAAAGGGGAAATAGTGGTGGTAGGTGAACTGAACATGCCAGACATTGACTGGGGTATCCCATTGACTAGATCCTCAAAAAGTCAAAAGGTGGTCAAGGCCATACAAGACTGCCTACTGACCCAAGTAGTAAATACCCTAACTAGGCTTGATGCCATCTTTGATGTGGTCCTCACCAACTCGGAGGTGTTTGGTGCTGTTAAGGTTTGGGAACCACTAGCTAGTAGTGACCACAACTCTGTCTGGTTCTAGTTGTCCCTAGAGGAAGTTAAATCTAGATCCAGGGCAGAGGTCTTGATCTTCAGGGGAGCCAATTTTTGATAGGTTGAAACAGCTAGTTGGGGGAAAACTTTCAGGGATCCACAAGAAAATGGAGGTAGAAGTCATCTGGGTGCAGGTTAAACAAGTCATTCTAGGATCCACCAAACTATGCATAAGGACTGTAAAAAAAAGGAACAGGCACAAGAGACCCATTTGATTCATGATAAGGTTAGGGAAGTAATGGGGCAGAAGAAAACTTTTCACAAATATAAGACAAACAAAGGGGACAGTGACTGGGATGACTTCACTCAGAAAGACAAAGAAGCTAAGAGGGTGGTGAGATGGGCAAAAGCAGCAACTGAGCTTCAGAACACAGAGGGGGTCAAATTGGGGGGCAAACACTTTTTTCAATACATTCAGGAGAAGAGAAAAAGAGAGGGGTTGTCAGAACAAAACTTACTTATTGAAATGTTATTATATTTTATCATGTTGTTATTTTACATTATTTTAATTACTATTTTATATTCTTTATAAATGCTTTATTACTAAGATAAGTTAACAGGGAAGCCATACTATAAACATCTGGAAATCATCCTTATTTACATGAGCTTCAAGAAGAAAAGAAAACTGCTTAAGTGAGCACTTAAAAGGGGATGATGCATTAAACTTAGACTAGTTAAACTGTGATATTAAAGGACACTGCAGTTCTACCAGTCATAAAGAATAGGCCCTCACATTCTTGAAGCCATTGAGGGCAAATGTGCCAACATCTCCTTGTCAATCAGAGATAAAGATGCCTAAATGATGTCACAACAAAGGTACTGCCTGGTACACGTTGTCTTGAAGAAACAAAATGCAATGTTTTAGAAAGTGCATTAGCATTAATGAGAATGAAAAGACTGTTGTCTTTTACAAGACTAATTTTTATGCTGCTAAGGAGAAATTTTCACAGTTTGTAGAAGAGATTGCAACTGCTTACCTGTCTAAATTGTGTAAATGCAGCTACTGGGGAAAAGAAGATACTGTATATATATATATATATATATATATATATATATATATATATATATATAATATATATATATATATATATATATATATATATAATATTGTAGAACAATATTCTTTAAAATAAACTTCTCAAGCCTTGTCTTAAATAAAAGCTGACATCATGACAAGTCCAAAGATATAATCTTTGGATATGCAACTTGTTGCCATGTAGAGATAAACCATCTGAAAAGAGCTATGAAAAACAATGTTGACATTTTGATTCATGGACTCTCTTGTGAGGACAAAGAAACATGTTCTTGTAAAGAAACCTAATGTTTTTAAAGGCATTCCTGAAGAGTTTTATGGACACATCTTACATTATTCTAAAGCCAAAAACATTTCAAACAAAAGTATCACTTTGTTTTAAGTGACTTTTTCTAAGAAAATGATGTTATAATCCTTATTAGCTTAACTCAATAAATGTTGGTCCTAAAAACATGAAATACACTTTAAAAGATTGGGTTCAATGAGAAGTTTCAAATATGTTTGTTTGGAAATAGTATCATTTGCATAAAAAGATGAAGAAAAATAATTTCATGTTTAACAGTGGACTCTGAGCAAGGAGGCAGTCCTTAGAGAGGAGTGAGAACACAACTACACCATCTGCAAGGACCAATCAGAACTGGTGACGATGTCACTCAAGTCTAAAAGATATACCCAAATCTTGCTAAGTCCACCCAGAATTTCTGAACTCTTGGAGCTGTATGACTTATACCAGTTGGACTGAGTAATTTTGTGGTTTAGACTCTAATAGGCAAAGACTATAGCCATACTTGTCTCAGATGTCTGGGACAGTACTTGGTTAAGCCATTGATGTGTTCACAAGAGGCTGAGGACAAGCCTGGAAGCTGACACAAATTGCAACAAGGACCAGCTACAAGAACACTGATTGCTAAAAGGACTTTTTCCAATATTGGATGGGGCAAAGCCTGTGGTTTAAGTACTAGAACTAGACATCCTGACTGAAGTAATGTTTTGAAACTTCTACTAAAGCCAATCTTGGACAGAGACTAACTGTTAATTTCATCAGCCAGAGGAAGTCTACACTGCTGATTGATAACAGATGAGTCCGAGGCTTTGGGTTCAAGTGGAAATGAATTAAAAAACAGAAACAGTCATAAAATCCAGTTACCCAAAAGGAACTTTGCTATCCAGAATTAAAACCTTTTTCGGCAACCAGCCAAGATGGTGAAAGGATCTACTGTTGTGCTGCTAAACTTTGGTATCTTGTTGTCTGATTTTCCCACCAAAATCCTAACATGTGACTTTTGATGATTCATAATATCTAAAGCCAGGAGAAGCCAATCTGCACTGTTGAACTGATGTCAGAGAAGGCCAACGTCTCAGGTTCAATAGGGAGAAAGAACAGAAGACTACAATAAAGCCAGCTATTAAAGAACTTTTATCATCTAGAATTAGAAATTCTAGCCAAGAATTTAAAGTTAAAAGGAAAGAAGATGAAGATTTCACAAATAACCAGAAATGTAAGTATTATTTTAATTATTTTAATTTTAATATTTTAATTTGACATATCTGAGGAGGTAACAAAGTTAACTTTTAAGTACAAAATCTTGGGTACATAGGTTAAGCTTAAGTTTAAACAAAAATAAATACATTTTAACTGTTATAAAGAATTAAAGCAAGTTTTATACAGAAATATAATCTGAGACACTAATGTAATGAGTTTACAAGTTTTTATACAAGAAGGTTATTCTAAATATAAAGCATGCTGAAGGCATACTATATAGCGAATACCATTTATTGTGCTGAACCTTAATCATTCCTTGGTTGTGTTATTTTCTAAAATTGTTTTGTTTTTGTTTTATTTCTTTGTTTTGTTATATTTGATTTTCTGAAACCTTTGTTGTTTTGTTTTTACATTATTTGAATTATGCTTGATATTTATGCAACTTAGGGATATCTAAAATGTGTGTACAGGTATTAATAAAATGTATTTGTCATACTTCTGAGTGGACAGAAATATGATTTTACCATTATCTAGAACATTTACAATGGGCAGAGTATAAGATTTCAATTTTATAATTATTTATATGATTTTTTAAATTTTGTTGTATAAGGCCCGAGGCATAAGCTAAATGCCCATGATAATATTTGCTATTCTGACCTATTCTTATGGCAGGGGATAGTCCAGCTCTTAGATGGTGATAGGATCATTGAGGATGATGACCAGAAGGCATCTGCTCTGAACAACTTCTTTTGTTCGGTATTCACCAAGGCGTATGATGGGCCCATTCAGGATAGTGATCTAAAAGGCTGAGAAGAGGGAGTCAAGAATGGTGACACCAACATTCACCACAGGCAATGACAGGGAAGCATTGGAGCCTCTTAAAGCAGACAAAGTACTTTGACCAGATGGATTGCACCCAAAGGGTGCTGAGGAACCTGCTAAGGACCTGGCAGACCCGTGGTACATTTGTTCAACCAGTCAGTACAGACAGGAACCATACCTAGGTACTGGTGAAGAGTAGATGGTACCTCTCACAGGGAGGGGTATGGAGGAGACTGGCAATTACATGCCAGTCAGCCTCACATATATAATCAGGAAATTAATGGAAACATTAAACAGGATTTAGTAGAATACTGGGAAAAGAACAAACTTCAGGATGGGAGACAACATGAGTTCATATAGGAAGTCATGCCAGACAAACCTCATTACATGCTTTGACTGTGTGACTAAGGAATTAGATGAAGGCCACCCAGTGGCTCTCCTATACTTTGATTTTAGTAAGGCCTTTGATTCAGTGCCACATAAGCACCTATAAAGAAATTAGAGGACCTAGGAATTGCTATGATCATAGTCAGGTGAGCAGAAAACTGGCTGAAGGATAGGCAGCAGAGAGTGGTGGCTAATGGGTTGAGGTCAGGTGAGAAAGAGGTCACTAGCATGGTGCCACAGATATCAGTCTTGGGACTGGTCCTTTTTAATATGTTCATTAGTGACACTGGAGAAGGCATTTAGGGCAAAATGTCCCTCTTCACAGATGTTACTAAGTTACGTGTCAGGGTTGACAGCACCAAGGCAATGAAACATAGAAACATAGATTTTGATGGCAGATAAGGACCGCTTGGCCCACCCAGTCTGCCCATTTCCCTACCCAATGGGTAAGCTGCAGATCCTAGTTAACCAGCAGCCTACTTCTTCCTACCCCCACCCCTAGAATTGCCTTATGACTGTCCCATGCATGCTTGAATTCCACCACTGTTTTTGTAGAAAGACATGAAAAAATTGAAGAGATGGTCCAAGATTTGGCAGCTAGAGTTCAATGCAAAAAAGTACAAGGTGTTGCATCTGGGTAAAGAGAACCCCGTAACAGAGTACTGGCTCAATGGGGTCCAACTCAGCACCTCACATGAGGAAAGGATCTCGGGAAGATCATATGTGACACCCTTAAGCAGTCAAGCCAATGCAACAAAGCTTACAGCAAAGCAAATTAAATGCTGGGGTGTACAGGGAGAGGTTTTGACAGTAGGGGCAGGGAAGTGATTCTCCTACTGTATAGGTCCTTGGTAGATCCCACCTGGAATACTGTGTCCAGTTCTGGCACCCTCACCTTAGGAAGAATAGGGATAGGTTGAAGACTGTGCAGAGAAGGGTGTCCAAGATGATTCAGGGTCTCCAGGAGCTCTCTTATGAGGATCGACTAAAAATATTGAACATGTATTTTCTTGAGACTAGAAGGGAGAGGGGTGATATGACTGAGACATTCAAATGCATGAGAAACATTAACAAAAAGACCTACTCAGAAAGTTTTAACAGAACAGAAGGCTCAGCCACTAGGGGGCACAAATAGAGGCTACATGGTGGGAGCTTCAAAAGGGATCTCAAGAATTATTACTTCACAGAAAGAGTCATTGAACTGTGGAATAGACTGTCTGCTGAGGTGGTGGGCACTATAACCATGGCAACTTTCAAGAGAGGGTGGGACAGATTAAGAGCTCAACAAGGTACAGAGAATGGGGGAGCTAGGTCCTGGGACCCATAGAAGGCCTTGGTAACTCTTGCACAGACTAGATAGACATATGGTCTCTTTCTGATGTCATCTTCTATGTTTCAATACTTTATAATAAGTTTGTGAGATACATACTGTGGGCACTGAGTACAATGCAACACTGTCTACTATATAAAGAATTATTATGGGCAACCCTGAGTTTGAAGAAAGCTACACACATCAAAATCATGACTAAGATGTGTAGAAAACAACTATTGGGGTACATTTTGATAAATTAGAATTAAAAATAATAACAGGTCTGCTCTGAGATTTGAAGACAGAGTGGAATACAGGACTACCGAGGTAATAATATACACAGGCAGGGCATCATTCCTGTTAAGGGGCCCCTACGGTTTGGAATTCCTTGCCTGTACAACTCAGACTAAAGAAAAAACCAGTAAGACCTGGCCCTATAAAGAGGTGGGTAATGCTAGAAGCCATAAAACTGGTAATTTGTTGCTTGAACTATGACAAAGAATACATCACTCAGTGTATGATATGCCAGTCTCTTACTATGGTATCACAAGCTCCTAAGGTTCCTTTCAGATCTTGTATCTGTACACCTAAAGCTTATCTTAAGTAATACTTTGTTATGCCATTGTATAATATATATCTCAATATTTATTTATTTATTTATTTATTTATTGTTTACTGGGTGAGTGCACTAGCCAAGAAATTACTTTTACCAGGCACGACCAGGAGTACAAACAGAGTGGTAAGGCAAGTACATTACATCAGTGGAGGAACATTACATAATCACAGATATTGCAGAACAGTAAAAAGTAAATACAAACATGAATGAGCATACTAACAGGTAGGGACGTAGTACTTTCTAAATTGAGTAATCAGCAGTTTAAAGGGAGACAGATATATTGGGAAAACACAACATAGTGCAAACATTTATATCAGTCAAGCAGCAGACAATAGAAAATGATACAAACTGAAGTAATAACAAAATAACGTAGCTACTAAGAAAATAAAGAAAAGAAAGAAAACATATCAAGGAAGGAACTATACTGCAGAGTGTTATCACGGAGATTGAGAGTTATAACTGAAAAGCACTAGAGGCAGATATGGAAGGTTTCAAGGCGTGAGAAAGAAAGGGGTAGAATAAGTGGGTCCCAGAGTGAAGGAGGGTGCAAAGAGGATTTAAGTGGGTTCAAAACAAGTACAGGGATCAGCTAGAGATAGATGCCATTGAAGCTTGCTTTTAAAGCTGAGGTGGGATGTGGCCTGATGAAGAGCAAGGGGAAGGGAGTACCAGTGCTTGGGGGCCAAGTGGTGGAAAGCACTGGAGCACTTGGATGTCAAGCACCTTGATACGTTGAGTAGAGACTGATTAGCCGAGTGCAGTCCATAGTGAAGGGATTGGGCTACAAGCATTGTTGCAAAGGAAGAAAGAGTTTTGTTTCTGAAAACTGAGTCAATAAGGGAGCCTATGGAGAATAGTCAGCAGACAGAGGGAGAGAGCCAACCCAGGGCACTGTAGATTTGGCATTGGTGCTGCTTTAGCCTAGGAGAGCACGAGGCGTATCTGCAGACATGATTGTAGGTGGCATCCCATTTGTGCAAGATGTTAATCCTATTGTACTATAGATGCTTTTTACTGTAACCAGCTCAGTGCATATAGTACCCACTGAAAATGAGCCTCTGTTCAATTGGGGTCTGACCATGTTCCTGTCATGTGACAATGATTATGAATAAACTTTTTTACTTACTTATGCATGATCTTCTTCTCATAAATCATTAAATGGAGCAATTAATGTAGATTATGGATTTACTGCACACAGTTTCCATATAGTGTATGGTCGAACATGATCATGTATGGAGATTCTTACACTGTAAAAAGTCATTCTGCTGGAGTAGTGATGTTCATACTAATGCAGAATGACTTCTTTATCTCAGATTATCACAAACGTCCTACAATGTAAGTGACACCATCAGTGCTGTTGAAAGGGCTAGTGGTGGTTAAAGCACCACTTGCATGAGCTGGTAGGTTGGCAGATTGCTGAGAAGCGCAAGTTGTGGGTGGCAGATGCTGATGCTTGAAAAAAGTAAGCAGTTTTTTTTTGGGGGGGAGACCATACACAGTATAGAATAGTGCATAGTAGCCCAAATACATAACATCACTCTTCTCACACCTTGTGCTTACTATGATGTCAAAGGGACCTCTCGAGCTTCACTCTCAATGTTCTTGATATCACAGTAACCACTCACTGTAAGAAAAGTGTTGTTGTATATGGGCTACCATACATTATACCATATATATATACATATATATATATATATATATATATATATATATATATATAGCCGCACTTGGAATTGTATTTTCTTAACTCTAAACCACAAAAGCTGAACTTAAAAGAATTAATTCAAAATGACACAATATTTTAGCACAAACTTTGTGGGGAAACAAGCATGGGTAAAGTGAAAAATATTGTGTAGTTTTACTGTACTTGTATTATATAAACATTTGCACAGAACTTTCAGCAATATTCATCTTATACCAGTAACTACACAGTTTATTTTTCCTTGATTACTCACCAGATATGTTGTTTCAGTTTACAGTCTGCCCTTTAATTTCTGAGGTTTTTATTATGGTCTATTTTGCTGTGTGCTGTAGCTGCTACAGTTGCCTATCGTTGGACCCCCAAAAATGAGAAGCTGCTTCTGAGTGGGTCTATGCTATACAGACATACAACAAGTATACAACAAACATACAGTACAAACAGACATCTCAACAAACATGCAGTACACTGAACTGGAATTTTGGATGATGAATCTTAAATTCTGCTTGGTGTGTTTTCTTGACAGTAATTGTGTAGAACTTACAGGTATGATAAATAAGTTATGTAACCTAGGAGTGTTGTTAAGAAACAACTTTCTTTATTCAACAAGAACACAACCCCCAGGCCAGACAGTAAGATGGATTGTATAGTAAAAATAAAATGTAAAAACCTACATTAGAAAGAAAAGACAAGAAACACACTTGCTTGGGTACCTCTTATTGGGAACTGTAACACCATATCATCACTTCTCAGAACTATTTTTAAGAGTAGCCAACCCTGTGTCATTGAGAAAATGAGGCACTGTTAGTACCTTACCCCTCTCATACTGGTGACCCAGTTTGGGCTGCCAGGAGTCAGTCGGAAGGGGGGGGGTGCTCAGACAGGATCGAGCAGCTGGCTGGCAGCTCTCCTTTCTCAGGTTGGGGAGGTGTGCTATACTGGATCTTGGCTGCCCCAGATGGAGGCCTTAGTGCAGTGGCAATGCATGGAAGGCAGATGGTAGTCAGGGAGGGTGGAAGGAGCTGCAGTCCCAAAGCACATGAGCACCTCCACATGCATGTGTCATCTTCACATGCCACAACTTAAAGAGGACTACAGAACAGGACAAAAACAGCCAGAAGAAAATGGAGCAGACCAGGCTCTGTGAAGACCGCAGGGTCACCTTGACCCGACCCTTCCAATCCTACTGCTGGCATTTCTGGATTGTATACTCTTGGGGAAGCAGGGTTTTATTTAACTCTAAAAATTGATTAGCGTTTTGCTCATAAAAGTGCTAAAACTTTGTAAAAATGCATATCTCTTGTCTCACTGTGTTTAACAAACACAACACTTTTAGAAAACCTATATAAATACTTTCTATACAGTTAGTATTATCCCAAGAAAACAACTGCTAATCAATTATTTAAAACCCTGGGGAAGGATGGCCCTCTCCTCCCTGGCTATGCCACGGTGGGGGGGGGGGATCCTCAGGGGAACTTGGTCGCTGAAGTGGAGAGAGAAGGGTGATGGTCAGAGGCATCCAGGTATGGTGCTAATCAGCCACCTAGCCTGGCTGAAAGGACAAAAATTTATTACAAAAGAAAATAAGAGCATTTTTAAGGAACTGCAACCCATGCTCAAAAAGAAAGATAAACTGAAAAACATATTCCTCAGATCATTGGTTAATGCCTACAAACATCCTCCCAACCTCTCCAACAAACTCTTCCATATTTGATCTATCTTACCATGAGACAAAATCAGAAGGAAGAGTATCCTGTAACCGTATAAAATGCAAAGCCTGAACCTACATACTGTATGTACACAGACTGTCATATGAATAATATAAAACAAAGTATTATGACTACGTGGACAATACACCTGTATAATAGTTCACCCCCCAAATGAAGGCTTACCTTCTAGCTCTTCAGTTGGGAGCCCCTGGCCCTACATCAGCTGTGACTGACAGTCACTTTTGGCCCACCACACACCAGGACACATTTTACTACTATTGGTCACCAACAAACTTTGCAGAGGATGACTAGGGATATAACTAAAGACAAGAATTCATGTCAGACATGTACACCATCCTTTTGGCAAGAGCCACCATTGTGAAATAGGCACATGCACCAGCAGTGAGGACCAAAATAAAGATGACTGTTTGTCTCCTGCTAAGAGCTGGCAGTGACTACCAAAAATAACACAAAGTGGGGGATCAGGAGTGCTCTGGGACTTCCCTTAGCATCTCTCTGACCAGCAGACAGACAAGAGAGTCCAGATGCAAAGGAAACTGGCCAGTATTTTACTTGTGCAAGATGTACAAGAAAGATGACCAAAACCTGCAAAAGGGGATGGAAAGAGTTAAAAATATCACAATGTACACAGGACACAATCATGGATGCTACAGACCTGTGGGAAGAAGCTAGAGGTCATCACTTTGCTCACTTTATGAGGAGCTTGTCTGGAGGCTATCCAAGTCTGAGGATATACCTCCCCATAGCCACAGCCTGTTGAGGAATGGTTCCATGTCTTAACAGTGATCAAAAACAGCGATCGCTATTATGGCGAGTGTATACTGCAAAAAAGCAAATTGTCGATATACACTTTAAGGTGACCTGACATCCAGATGTTAAAAGTGTTTTGCAGGTGGCTGTGCCCCCCAGCAGCCCTAGTTAGGTTCTCAACTCAGGGGGTGCATGTCGAAGTGGACAAAATCCAGATGTTGGTAAAAATTAAGTGCCACAGCTTGCAGCTGTGGCAAAATGTATTTCTTCTCGTAGTCCTCAGACCTTGTACCTGCTGTGCCAGAGCTTGCCACACACACAACATGCCATACAGCTAGCTCAGTCACTGCAGGTACTCCAGTCCCTGACAACCCTTTCCCTGTCCCTTCTCTTCCCCTCGCAATTACCCCCTTCCATTCACCCTTCCCCATAGTCGCTTTCCCATACCCTCACTATTCTGCAGGGTATCCCAGAATAATAGCACCCAAAATGAGTAGCTATTTTTGTAGTTGCTCATTTTGGGTCTCTATTGTTACATGATACCTTGAGGAACATTATGAGCAACAGAAAGACAAAGTGATGACTTCTAGAAATATCCATATACAGCAAGGTTGTGAAAACAGACCAATTAGAGGGTCCCTTTTTCCCCTTGTGACTTGAACAACCTATAGATAGACATTGAACCTTAGAGAAGTAGGTAATCTGCAGAGTACCTAGACAGCTCATGTCTTCCAGACAGATGGAGAGACAGATATGCTGTCCAACTCTCAGCCCATGGACTGAGTACAGCTGGACTTCCCCACTGGTATTTACATAAACAGATTCAGAGCCTGAAGACTGAAGTGCTTGTCCTGGTCCTCTGTCATCACAGCAGGGTTTGCCTTGTATAAGTTCAATTTCTTAGGTAGAAGCCATCTTCCTTTTTTCAAGGAATATTACTGCAGAGTTACGTCTCTTCCTGTAAAGGGCCCAGACACCAAAACTTTGTGTGACTTCCAACCATTGTGTGAATGAAGAAGATAGCCCCCTCCAATGGATTATGAGTATCAACCAGGAGTTTAACTGGATCAATCACAAACCAAATCTTTCTCAATCAGAGACTGTTAGATCCACCACAGCTTTAGCTAAGCCTGCCTGCAGAAACAGAGCGGAGGACATCCCCAAAGATTGCTGAGCACCTGCATTTTGGTATGCATGAGTACAAAACAGTCCTCTGCCTTGCAACCATTGTGGATAGCTATGGAATGAGTTTGTTAGTGCTACTGTTTGGGCAAGTCTGTGTGAGTTTAGATGTAATAAAAGGAAGCAAGTGGATCACTTTCTTAAGAGACTGGTCAAGGGACTGTTTTTCACCTCTTTATTCCTCATTCTGTGCTACAACCCTTCCAAGCAACTATGTGCAGACATAGACTGTGAAAGCTTTCATAATTACTTTAGGATAGACTGGTGTAGCACTGGGAAGGGTCTTGCCAGGGTCTATGGTGTTATCATGTGTGTTTGGAAGGTGAGATTTGAACCTGTTATTTGCATTACTGGTTGCCATTATTTTGCTTTACCTAATTCCAATCAAAATATTCATTACCTAGTTCATTTTCCCTCTATAAAACCATTACTTATTTGGCTTGCATGGAAACCTAGATGGTGATGGCAGAAAAAGACTCAAGTTCTGCCCACATCCAGTTTGCCAAAGAATTTCTACCTGTTACTCAATGACCTACTGCAAAAGGTTCAACTCATTGATCAGCATCTTAATTTCCCTCAGAGTCCCACCCCTATGGCGTTATCCTTACATCAACTTTCAGTGTCACTAAGTTCCTGAATATGTTCTATCTAGGCCAGAACCTATTTATAGTTCCCCACCTCCACCACCTCTTAGCAATCTATTCCACTGTTATACAACCCTCTCAGTCAAAAGAGCTTCCTAATATCCCTTTTAAATTTCCCCTAACTTTTCTCGACTAATGCCCTCTCATCACCACAGTTCTATTCCTAATGAACAGGTCCTTGCTATCAACCTAGTTTATCCCCCTTAGAAATGTGAACGTCTCAGTCAAGTCAATCTTTGCTGCCAGCAGGTACATGTTCAGGCCTGTCAGTCTGTCCTCATATGTTCTGTCCTGTTTATCCTGGATCATCCCCCCAGCTGCATTGTTTCCAGCTTGACCCCTTCTTGTCTCACTTGTAAGCTCCAGAATGGAGCACAATGCTATTATTGTACAATAGCAGCTATGATGATATGGAACTCCTTACCTATTTATTTGAGGAGTGCCTCCATGGGGAGACATTAAAAGGGGCCTGCAATGTTATCTCTTTGAACAGGAATATGACCTGGAACTTTAAACAGCTGTCCTGTTTGGACATCTTGTTGAATTTCTTTTCCAGTGTATGCTGAGTTGTTTTAATGGTTTTGTTTGATGTGAAACACCCTGATCCTTTTGGATAGGGTGCACATCAATGTAAAATTCACTTGCCTTCACATGTACTGTTGTACTACAACTGGTTTGAGGGGTGTTGTGGTATATGATTGAGGCCCCCTGTCACTGTCTGTGGGTGGAGATATGAGTAGTGTGATCACAAAGGAGAATTTTCAAAGAGGAATAACAGAGAGAAGGGGATGCTAGGCTAGAGATGAGGGAGCCTGTAGGAGTAGGTGGCCTACCCTCCTAAGGACAAGGGAAGGGAAAGTGGAAAGAAGCAGGAGTCACAGTAAAAGGGTGAGCGGGTAATGAGAAACGTAAACTACTAAGGGAGGGAACCCAACAAGAATTTATATATGGATTCTCATTGAGAGAGGCACCTACCCTCTAGGGAGGGAAGGGAGAGGATGGAAGGCAAAGAATAATGGTGAACCTAGGAATGATGGACAACAGCTAATATCATCATTAATCATAATCCATTGTTAATACTATGAACAAATGAAATCTCTCCCAAGTCTCCATTAACTTACTAGCATATTTTTTATAAGGCCTAACTACTCACACATAGCAATAAACTAATGCTATATAATAAAATGTACTTGTCAGAAAGGATGAAAGTACTGTACTACTGGTATTACAAAAATGTATAATAAAATGTAAATAAAAAAACCTTACCATTTTGTAGGGAACTGTGATCTTGCAGTTGTTCCTTGAGCCAATTAAACACATTCTAATGAGATTGCCAAATATAGTAAAACATCAATACATTTTGTGTAAGCCAGATGACCACCTTGAGATGATAGGAACATGAACTCCAAGAACGGGGAGTCTAATAACTTCTTGTGTGTCGTATGATATTAGCATCAAAGTGACTGACAAGAAACCCATTTACTATTAATGTGTTCATCTGAGACTATGTCCTGCCAAGAATATCTAAAGATTACTTAAAACAATAGTCTCAACCTCTTTATTGTGGATTTGGAAAGTTTTAGCCCCTTATACAATGTATTGCATGTCCAATTTCTCAATTTAAAAGTAGATTTCAGTTTTTGCAAGTGAAACGATATGTGTAAACACAAATGGAGCAGTAATAGCCGGTTCAAAGGGTTGCTGTGAAAAAAAACAAACATTTTCATTTTACATCTGCCGTCTTTTTGAATTAGAGGTAGAGTTTGTAAATGAATTTTGATTTGAAATATTTTCTTCCATGAAGGGTGAAGGTCTGCTTATGTCTTTCAAGTGTTGTACAAAATATATTTACCTGAAATACATGCTTAATTCTAACGTAGAAGCATGTTGGCAAACAAAGATCATTGTTCCATCCACTCTGCCCTTTCATAACCGATCCTACCCTGGGTCTTACTGTCTCATCAGTGTTTTTGCCCTTCCTGCCCCTTGCTAACTGCCCTATTGTTATCCTACTGAGTAACTATTAACCTTCACTCTGTCCTAGTCATGTCTGAAACCATTAGTGTTTTTACACTCTCAAACTCTGCTGGCAGGCAGAGCCACTGCTCAGCCACTCTCTCTTTCTCATTTCCCTCCTGAATCTCACCCTCCCACTATCTTCCACTCATGTCTACATGTTTTTGAGTTACCTTTCCTGGTGAATATATCCTCACACTTTACCTTGTTCATTCCATTCAGGATACTTAAAGTCTCTGTCATATGGCCCCACTACTTTCTGGCTCCACTGAGTACATGTTCAGAGCCTTAAGCTGATCCTTGTAGTATCTGCCCTGTTGGCCATGTGTCATTTTGTTTACTCTGTGTTATGCCATCTCCAGCCTGTCTTTGTCTTTCCTTAGATAGGGAGTCCAGAATTGGGCACAGTATTCCAGAGTTGGCTTCACCAGTGGTTTATTGTGAGGTAGTATTATGTCTTTCCTCTTGCTATTGAGACCCATATGAATACTGTACACTTACACATTCTGGTTGCCATAGTGTTGGTCTTGTTGATTTGATAGATTGTTTTGGGGAGTTACTTACGACTTCTATGTCATCTTCCTCAGGTGTTGTGTCCAAATTAACCCTTCCACCATTGCCAGCTGCTATCTCATGAATGGAAGTGCTTGTGCACTTGCTATAGCAAAATCAGCTTATCAAGTGTTCAGCTTATTTTCCTATAGCAAACACTTAACTGCTTTCATTTATGAGAAGGCAGCTGATTGTTTAGGAAGGTAGATTGAGCTGGTTGCCTTCTTGACTTCCCGAGTTTACTTGAAATAGCATTCGGTGCTGTTTTGTGGGAGTAGGGAGGTTCAGTGTGAAGGTGGGGAGCCAGAAGAGGAGGGAAACATATTCATTTCAGTGCTTTACAGTAACTGGTAATTGCTATATTTGTTATTAAACTTAGATTGTGGGCTTTTAGTGACACTGTAATTTCTTTGCTGTCTTCACTTAGAATTGTTTTGGGCTGTTGAAAATTTAAAACATAGTGGTGGTGTATTTCTTTGCTGTCTTTAATTGCTGCAAATTTAGTCTTGGCTTGTCTTACTTGCCCTGTAGTCTGGGTGAGGGTGCTTATTGTCTGGCCTCTGACCTTAGCTACGTGATAACTGGAGGTGGGGCTTAGTCAGAGTTTGAGGTAGCAAGTGATTTTTGTTTTCTTAGAAGAAGCCACAGGAAGGAAACATATTCATTTCAGTGGTTTACAGTAACTGGTAATTGCTATTTTGTTATTAAACTTAGATTGTGGGCTTTTAGTGACACTATAATTTCTTTGCTGTCTTTACTTAGAATTGTTTTTGGGCCTTTGAAAATTTAAAACATAGTGGTGATGTATTTCTTTGCTGTCTTTAATTGCTGCAAATTTTCACCCCTCTCTCCCCTTCCTCCTACTCTTAATTATATGCCCTGTTAAATCTGATTGACAGGAGCTAAACACAGGGGATAGCAGGGGGTGTGGAGTAGGAGGGGCATAAGGAGAGGAAGCCCACCCTCAGCACGACAAGTGTTTTTATTTTTTATTTATTTATTTATTTTCCTTTTTTTAAAGAAAAGTATCTGAGGATCAGTAGCAGGATTTTTAGGACAGTAAATTAATTAAAAGGGAACTAGGAGAGCTTCAGTAACAGACAAGCAGTGGAATAGCAGTAAAATGTAGTATAATGTGGGGAGTGGTGTAATGCAGTAGCTGCAGGGCAGCCATATTCAGGCAGACCTTCTGGACACTGAGGTTCTGCCCTATCTGCATGCATCTCTCTGAACTGTGGGATGAGGTAGCCAGACTGAGAGCAGAAGTAAACTGGGTCAGGAGTATCATCACCCCTATCCAGAGGCCCCCCAGTCCAATGCCACTGCCTCAAAGGATGCTGAGAACGAGCAGCCCTTGGATGACAGTGGGCTCAGAGCAGGTTAAGATGGTCAGGCAGAGGCACATCCCAGATCCTATTCCACTCAAGAACTCATATGCCATACTGGCAAATGGGGGCAACCAAATAGAGGTACCCAGAGAAATGGAAGGAAAGGATGGAGGTTAGCGCAAGGAGGTGACCTCAGTGGGGAATGCAGTGGACCCCAGAGGAGGAGGAAGTGAATCCTGGTGGGGGACTCCATCATAAGAGGGATCCAGCTAGGAACACAGGAGGGGGAGGGGGAGGGGGAAGACAGAGAGGTGAGGTGCCTACCAGGTGCCACGGCATGGAGGGATAGAAGGAAGATCCTGGGGATCACTGGGAAGGCAAGACAGGAGGGTGAGCTGGATGTCATTATCCACCTAGGTACTAATGACCTGGCAAATGGAGAGCCAAAGGAGGTTCAGGAAGAGTTTAGGAAATTGGGGAAGGGTCTCAAGCAAGTAGTTACTTCTGTCACCTTCTCAGAAGTACTACCTGCGAGAGGCATGGGACAGCATAGGGGTGCATTCACCAGGAACTTTAACTCATGGTAGAAGAACTGGTGCAGTGAGGAAGGGTTTGGATTCATTGGTGACTGGGGACCCACCTGAAGGGGTGGAGGTTTGTTCAAGGCTGATGGCCTGCATCCATCCTGGAGGAGAATCCAAGGACTCAGTGATACATTTAAATGCTACATTGACAAGCATTTAAACTAGCCAAGGGGCTGGCAGGCCAGCAAGGAGGGTACCTACTTGCTCCCCCCCCCACAGCTAGCAGTGGAACCAGTGAACCAGAGGAATGGATATCTCAACAAAGCAGTGTGCAAAAGATGGAGATTAGCACCGAAGAGGTGGATAGGCAGGAAAGGGGCAAAAATCAGCAGAAGGGCAGACAGCAAGGAGAACCAGGGATAAAGGACAACCAGGGAAGGGGCTAGAGTAGAACAGCTAAACAGTCTAGGGAGGTCAAATCATGGAAAGCCATGTGTGCCAATGCCAGGAGCCTTAGCAACAAGATGGAAGATCTTGATGCTGTCATGGTGCATCCAGACCTGGACACTGTGGCGTCACAGAAACCTGGTGTAATGATAACCATGACTGGGATGGCCATTCCTGGCTACAACATATTCAGAAGAGACTGGGCAAGTAGAAAGGGAGGAGGAGGGCACTGTATGTGAAAATGACATAAGGGTCACAGAGATCCAGGAGGAACAAAATGGGGAGAGATACTGTGGGTTAAGCTGGAAAGGAAAATGGGGCCAGCCATCCGCACAGGTGTGGTCTATAGACCACCAGCCTAGAGGAAGAAACAGATAGGGAGCTGATGCTAGCCAGCCAAAGGATGGCAGACAAGGGTGAGGCAGTACTAGTTGGAGACTTCAATATTCCAGACATGGACTGGAGCATCCCAGCAGCAGCATCAACTAGGAGCAGATTTATCCTGGAATCCATTCAGGGTGCCTTCCTCAAGCAACTGGTCATGGAACCAACTCGGCAGAAAGCAATACTGGACCTTGTGCTCACAAACAGGGACAGTGTGGTGGGGGTAACAGTGGGGGAGCACCTGGGAAACAGTGACCACCAGTCATTGTGGTTTGAAATCACAGAAGGAGCAGAACCAAACCACACAAAAACACGTATCCTGGATTTTAGGGGGGCAGACTTTAGGAAAATGGGGAGATACTTGAAAGAGGCATTAAGGGGAATGGGGCAGGAATTGGGGGTTGAGGAACAGTGGGCGGTATTTAAAATGGGGATTACAAGAGCAACAGAATTATGCATTAAGCAGGTTAGCAAGAGGAAAGGAAGAGGAGGCCATTATGGTTTTCCAAAGAGGTAGCAAAGAAAGTGAAAGCCAAAAAGATTGCATTCAGGCAATACAAAAAGACACAGGCAGAAGAGGATAGGGAGAAGTACCAGGAGAAGCAAAGGGATGCAGGGAGGTCAGTAAGGGAAGCCAAAGCTCAGACAGAAGAGCACATTGCAAAATCAATGGGTAGAGGGACAAAACCTTTACAGGTACATAAGTAAAAAGAAAGGCAAAGGAGGGATAGTGAGACTGAAGGGGAGGATGGGAGCTGCATGGAGGATGACAACAGTAAAGCTGACATACTGAACAGGTATTTCTGCTCAGTCTTTACTGAGCAAGAGGAGAGTAATGGGTCTGAAGGGAGTACAAGGGGTGAGAATGGTGCAGAAATGGACACAAGCCCCTTTACATGAGAAAGAGTCATACTAACATACTATTTGCCAGCAGATTAGGCCTTATGGTCTATCGAGTCTGCTCGAACCTAGATCCTTAGTTGGGTGCTGAGACCCTCCCATCCCTTGTTCTCCAGAAACCCCTATCATCCATCCCCACCCCCCCGGGACAGGCCAACATCTGAAACATCCACTTTCTGTGTCTGTCCCACCCTCTCTTGAAGCCCTCCACTGTGGATCTCTGAACCAGCTCACCAGGCAGTGCATTCCAAGGGTCCACCACCCTCTCGGTGAAAAACCTCCTCCTCTTTTCCCCCCTCACCCTTCCACCTTCCAACTTCAAACCATGCCCTCTGGTGATACCTCCCTGCTTTAGTCTAAAGATCCCCTCCATGTTTACCCTATTTATTCCCTTGAGGTACTTGAAGACCTCAATCATGTCCCCCCTGTCTCTCCTCTCCTCCAATGAAAACAGGCAGAGCTCCTCAAGTCTGTCCTCATAAGTCAAATCCCCTAGCCCTCGTATCATCTTTGTTGCCCTCCTCTGTACCCTCTCCAGGAGCTGTATGTCCCTCTTCAAGTGTGGTCGCCAGTACTGTACACAGTACTCAAGGTGTGGTCTAACCAGTCCATTGTACAGCGGCAGAATCACTTCCTTGCTCCTAGAGGTGATCCCCCTTACGATGCATCCCAACATCCTGTTTGCCTTGCTAGCTGCTCTCCTGCACTGCTCAGAGTTATTCATACATGTATCCACCATGACCCCTAGGTCTTTTTCCCCTATTGAGGCCTCCAGCCTCCCCTCCCAGGGTGTATCTGTGTTTAGGGTTTCCCCGACCAAGATGCAACACCTTGCACTTGGTGATATTGAAATTTAATTTCCATGTGTGAGCCCAGCTTTCCAGGTCCCCTTGCAGGGCCACCCTTCCCTCTTCTCCCTCAACTACTGTCCTGAAGGAACTGGAAGTAATAAGAGCTGATAAAGCAATGGGGCCAGATGTGGTGCACCCCAGGGTCCTTAAAGAACTCAGAAAGGTGGTGGCTGAACCTCTGGCTATCCTGTTTAGCAGATCACTGGAAACAGGGGAGGTACCCAAAGACTGGAGGACAGCAGATGTAGTCCCCTTATACAAAAGTGGGAACAAAGAGGAAGCAGGGAACTACAGACCAGTCGACCTCACCTCGGTAGTGGGGAAGATTATGGAAGCACTACTGAAGTAGAGATTGGTGGAACATCTGGTTGTCAATGGACTGCAGGATCCAAGGCAGCATGGTTTCACCAGGGGGAGGTCATGTCAGACCAACCTCATTGAATTTTTTGACTGGGTGACTATGGAGGTGGATCAGGGGAGGGCAGTAGACATGGTCTATCTGGACTTCAGCAAGGCCTTTGACACTGTGCCACCTAGAAGACTATTACACAAATTGGGGAATATGGGTGTGGGCAGGACAGTAGTGTGGTGGGTAGGTAACTGGCTGGGAGGCAGGACACAGAGGGTGGTGGTAAATGGCTGTCACTCCACAGAGGTAAGAGTGACCAGTGGGGTACCACAGAGACTAGTGCTGGGACTGGTTCTATTCAACATTTTCAACAGTGACATTGTGCAGGACTTAGAAGGCAGAATTTCACTGTTAGCTGATGACACAAAGCTCTGTAACAGAGTGGACACACCAGATGGTGTAGACTGAATGAGAAGGGACCTGCAGAAACATGAAGAATGGTCAGGGGTTTGGCAGTTGAAATTCAAAAGCAAAGCAAGATAATGCATATGGGGCACAAAAGCTGGCACAATATATCAGTTGGGGGTGAGGATATAGCATGCACCAAGCAGGAAAGGATCTTGGGGTTATCATCTCTGATGACCTCAAGGTAGGGAAACAGTGCGACTAGGCAGCAGGTAAAGCAAATAGGATGCTGGGATGCATAGGCAGGGGGATCACCAGGAGGAAAAGGGAGCTCATGATTCCAGTATACAAGACACTAGTGAGGCCCCACCTGGAGTACAGTGTGCTGTTCTGGAGACCCTACCTATGTAAGGACATAGACAGGGTAGAGAAGGTTCAGAGGATGGCAACAAAGATGGTACATGGACTGCATCACAAGTCCTATGAGGACAGGTTCAAGGAACTGAATATGTACTCCCTGGAGGAGAGGAAGGAGAGAGGTGACATGATAGAGACATACAAGTATCTTACAGGGAGGAACAGGGTGCAAGAATACATTATTTTTAAGCGAAAAAGATGTTCCAGGACTAGAGGGCATGGGATGAAGTTGGAGGGAGGACGATTCAGAGGAAATGTGAGGAAGAATTTCTTCACAGAATGAGTGGTGGACAAGTGGAACACCATACCTGAGGAGGTGGTGGGAACTGAAACAATCACAGGATTTAACAATGCATGGGATAGACATAAAGGAATTCTGGAGGTCAGGGGTAAAGGGCAACAGAGTTCCAGGAAAACAAACTGAAGTTACAAACTCAAATGGGCAGACTAGTTGGGCCATAGGCCCTTATCTGCTGACACTGTCTATGTATCTATGTATATTAATTATGTTTTGTAAGCACAAACAAGCACTGTACATTAAGTAAGATGGCAGTTTGCCATGGTGGTGGATGGGTTGAGCCGTATGCTCATTCAGGGACATTAAATAACAAATTGTTGGTCCTGGGAGTAATGTGGTGGCACTGGTCTTTTGACAGAGGGTGGGGTGATATTTATATTTTACTTGGTTTGGGCTGGGGAGAAGAGAGGGGTCTGTTTCCTCTTTCTGTTTTTATTTTGTCTGTGACTGAATAACTTTTCTTGAACATCTGAATGCCTGAATATTTGGCTTGTGGAACATCTAATATTCAGCTGAATATTCAGTAAAAGTTATTTTCACAGTCCTGCTAAACTATAACTCTACAGAGCAGCCTCAGCACCCTCAGTATAGGCATCAACATGCTGCCCAAAATGTCTTGGTATCAGAGCATGCATTTGATCTTCATTTGCATTTAATTAGCTTGTCAAGTTTAAAAAGTATGTGAAATAAAAGTTTTTGAAACTGTACCTTAAGGGATAGGCTAGTTTGCACAACTGGGGTGGGTATAAGCAGAGTCAATTAAATGTGTATTATGTAGACCTGCAGGTACAGTAGACTTACAAAGAAATAAACATTTATTTCTGTAGCACTCCATGTTGTCTTTGTGAATTCCTAATAAATAGATATGATGCACCCCTCTTAGGGACACTGGCACAGCTCAAAGATGTGACATCTATATAAAATGTTGGTGGCATAAGGACTTCACTGCTGCTCAATCATCAGTCTCTTGTGCAAGTGTGAAGGGACAGCAGCACTTTTCTAGTAGTTCCTCATCTTGATTTAATTCTTCAAAATGCTGTATTTCTCTTTCTCCCAAAAGTAACTCTCTCTGGAAGATATTATTTATTTATGCAAGCAGTACTCTAAATTCAGTTGTGCCAATCAGCGTGAGTTGTCACTCTGCTTGCTTTGACTACCATTAAGGCTGTAAGATGAGAGCCTTTTCTACTCTATTTGGTAAAAGTGGTGAATAATACAAGAATGGGTCATTTTTTTCTATTTTTGCAGTCAGCTTTCCTCTCTTTGCATCAACCTACAGCTCAGGGTGATCCTTTAGTATTCAGCAGTGTGCAGTGTTCTTAGTCTTATTTATTTATTTATTTTTTCCCGTGGGTGTTCATGACTGTGGTGGTGGTTCCTATTGGTGTATTTTTAATTTCAAGGGCTCAAGGGCTCCTTGAGTCATTTGTGGTCCCGAGAGCACTGTTTGTAATCTTTTTCACTGGCTAAAGTGAAGGCTCTACCCTGTTTTAGCAACAAGTACATGCATGCATATGCACTACTATATACTGATATATTTTAGACAATTAATTCAAGCCATGTATTGCATTGGGCACTATTGCTGATGCAAGTTTAGCCTTTTTCCTACACTAGTAATCTTCAGCAAGCTGCCCGTATGTTGTGCTTTCTGTTGAAAGAATTATAGGTTTATTGTTTAATTGGCACAATCTGTCTGGGAGTCACTCACAGTGTCTACTCAGTTGTAAGTCCTTCTTTCACACAGATTTATATGAAAAGGGCTCTATTATTTTTTCTTTTTTAAGCCTTTTTCCCCTCCGGTCAAAGATCATGGGAACTCTTCTCAGGCAACCACTTCCCTGTGCCTGACTATCTGCGATTCTCTGCAGTCTGTGCCCTCTCTCTCTCCCTCCCCCCGCTGCAGTCAGCACCAATGGTTTGACTCACCCAGGGAGGGTAGCCTGACTCCTTCCTTGGGTTCTCTTAGCAAGGCAGACTCTGGCATGCAGGTGGGGCCCGGGTGGAGGAGTGATGAGGCCAGCCGAGTCGAATCCAGCACTGGGCATGGAGGATAAGTGCCGTTGCCTATCCCAGCAAGCTGGAGTTTTCCTTGTTCTGTCCCTTCCCCCCTCTGTGTGTGCACCCAGCGATGCTTGGCGCACTGCAACCCTGCCAGCATCAGGCACGCTGTTACATGGTGCCCGTACTTCTGCAGCACACCTGATCTCCACAAGGGGCAGCTGGATGCAAGGCATCCTGATACCCTTCCCCAGGACAGAGAGCAGCCTGCCAGGCACTCAATCCGATCCTCCCTGCCTACCCCCAACACCTGAGCTAGTTCCCAAACTCAGGTCACCGGCATGGCATGAGGTGTGGCGTCCAGCGCCTCAACCCTCAGCACCACCGGGCCAGCTTAAAGGGCTCTATTATTGAGAAATGTGTATGTGACTTTGCACCATGGCTTTTTGCAGCTCCTTTTATTTCACAAAGTGCAAAATATGGTTCAAGAGGATGATGCAGTATCTCTTTGGTGCTTCTGCCATTCTTGTTTTAGCAGATCAAATTCAAAAATATTGGCTAATAACGCCCAGTGCATTGGTGTTGCAAGGAAGGCACATCTGGCTTATTATTTGTCAGTGGTACAGCTGAGCTACACAGCCTCTACTTCATCTACTAACTTAGCACTTTTTACAATGGAGAACTTTAGAATCCACCTGCAGAAGGTACTCAAAACTCCATTAGGTTTCTCAGGCCAAGGGGACAACAAGCTGGTGCTGACATGCCAGATATTGATAAGGATATTCTTCCAAATCAGCAGTCCACCAAGATTATTTAAGGGCTCCATTATCTCCAAACATCCCACCTTCTGGAATGCCTAGAAGAATGTTTCTGAATTGATGTCTAATAAATATTCTTCCTCTTCCCATCTAGGGTAGAAAATGTCTGACAAGATATCTGACAGCTTGGGTCTCAGATAATAGGGTGAGCCAACCCAGACATTGGAGCTGAGGACAGCAACAATACAATTTTCCCTTCGCTCACATCTAGTTGAGGTCTCTCCTAGTGCATGTCTTCTTGCATTGGTTTCCAAGCTTTATAGTAGTTCTAGGTGTTAATGTGACTCTCCCAAAGAGAGAGTCTCACATGTTGGAGCTGGAGATAGATTTCATTATGAAGGCCTGTCAACTTGGAGGTCTCTATGTCAGAGATGATTTTCATTATGAAGACCTGCTTACTAGGTTAGAGCTCAGTACTGAACTAGATTCTGTTCAAGGTGCCTGGTGCCTATAGAAGAAGATTCACCATATAAACATTCTGGAAATGAGGCCATTTTGTCTCTTACCCTCCTACATTTCCAGGAGCAAATCAAGTTACAAGAAGTGAAAGTACACTCAGGCAATGCAGTGACAGTAAGGAGCATAAGCAAGCAAGGAAGTACAAGAAATAAATATATGCTTGCAGCAACCCTGAATATACAGTACTTCTCAGGATGGAAAAGAACTTCCTTTCAATCATTAATTCATCTACTGAGAGAGCTTTCTATATGACAGACTGGTTCAGTCATCACACTGTACACCCTGGAGCCAGTACGGTATTTCATTTCCAGTGTTGACACTTCAGGGTGCTGTCAATTGACTTTATTGTATTAAGTTCTCATGTTCTTCATTTTAAGTGCTCACGGGCAGAGGTACTGGACTTATGGTCTCAGATGTAGGAATCCAGGATAGCTTACTTGTCTTCCTTCACTACTGTTGATTCCCGTGCTAGTAAGAATTTTTCAGGCATTCTGAGAAAACTTTCTCACAATAGATCCAGAGTGGCCAAGAAGGCCTTGGTTCTCCAGTCTAATAAGCCTATCATCTCATGAACCATTTTGGCAGCCCACATGCAGGAACATGATGGGTTAGGATCCTGCTATTCACCCAGATCCAAAGAGTCTGCAACTAACCACCTGGCTCATTTTAGAAGGAAGCTACTGAAGCTAGCTTCTTTGCTTAAGGTGGTGGACACAATCATTGTTCTCTAGAAAAATTACTACATCCTCTGTATTTGACACAGTCTAGAACACATTCACCAGCTGGGTAGAAGGTTCAGATTTCAAACTGAGAAAAGCCTATGTAGCTCATATTTTAAATTGCTTTAGGTTGGTGCAGATAAGGGAATAACAATGAACGTTTGGGTCCTGTTTTCACCTTTTGGGGCTATTTGGGCCCCATTGATGGTTCCTTGATTTGGAACACAATTGGACATATTCAAAACTTTTTGAGCAATCATTAGGACCAGGGTCTAATTCTGGTCATCTGTGCTCCATGGAATCTCAATCTGATTCTCAGAGCTCTCTGTGAACAATTATTTGTAGATTCTGGCCACCATTGCCAAAGGTATGCTTTTCATGAAGGTGAGTGTTCCTGGTTACTACACTACCTGTTCTACCAGAAAGAATCGTAAGTTCCATGCTCTCTCCTACAAGAAGCACTGTCTTATCTTTCACCATGACATGGTCATCAATCAGGACCATGGGTCCCTTTCATGCAAAAGTGCACTCTGCTTTTTATGTGTACTAATAGACTTCCATCTGTTATTGTTGTCCATAGCTGGTGAATCTCAAGGAAAGTCATTTTCACTATCTTTATGTTTACAGAGTGGTTGAAATAGACCTGGCGAGAATACAGACTTTTGCCAAACCAAGTTTTCTTATGCTCTCCTGAGCTGCAAAGAAAAGGCAAATGGCTTCCAAGGTCACCTTGGGTAGATTCAACAGTGCTCATATAGGAAAAGGTTATGAGGCATGAAAACTTGAATCACCAGCTTACTTAGGGCACAGTTCTCAAGGTCATAACCAAATCATGGACCAAAAGGGCAGAGGTTTCTTTTTCAGAACTACCCATGAGTGTTTCATTATAACCCTATACACTGTTACCAGTCGCCCAGGTTTGATACTCCAAGTTTGCCTGATGTAGCCTTTAGGCAAAAGATGCTACAGCAGAAACATAATGTGAAACTCTCACCAGAAGATATACTGTACTGTAATATTTTACCTCACCCACAGAATGATGACTACTATTTATTAGAATCCATGTGTTATGAATTCTCAGTGACAATGTAAGTGCTACAAAAGATGAGAGATACAAGAAGAAGAAATGTTATCAAGTTTACAGTACTTTGTTTTTCTGTTAGCTCCAATGTTGCCACTGGGACTGAAACCAGGAGTTGTTTTAGCTCTCATGGACAGTATTGCCACTATGATTCAGTAGCATGGCATTATGTGATGTTGTTTCTTAGAATTTTACAGGTAGTGTAACTAGTTTTAGGAAACTGATCCTGGCTCTCCTGCATGTGAATAAAAAGCATAGCTGGATGAAGCTGTTGAAGCAACATGCACATAAAGACAAACCAGTAGGTTGGATATGGACTCACCACTTTTATAAATTTGTTTGATATAAGAATTTTTTAATACCCTCCAAGCTCCACGATGATGCATATCTCTTTCTGTGGCCATTGTGAGGACATCTACTCTTCCTCAGGGCCTGCGGATACTTTTTGAAGATGTGACAATCTATTTAAGCATTCATTTCACATTTCATCGTTTTCTGTCTGGAATATCTAGTTAATTTGTTTGGCACCACATTTTAATATTGATTATTTGGTTAATCTTCCATTGCTCATGGTCTTGAAATCAGCATCCTGCATGCTAAATTGCAGAAGCTCTTTTGGCATGTAGGATGCCAGTTTCCAAGACCACAAGCAGCAGGTGACTAATCAAGAGAATTGCTGTGACAATGGGATGCCAAATGAATGTATGCATAGACTGTCACTGTTCATGAGGTAACTGTAGGCCCTGAGGAAGAACAGGTGTATGTGAAACCTTAGCCACACAAGCAGTTGTATGACATTAGTGCAAAAGCACTGAGGTAAGGGTTACCACAAAGTGTATTGGCTTGAAATCAAGTTTCAAAGTCACATATACCGCCATATGCAAAGCATCATGGACTGTATATGAAATCACCCAAAAATTAAGGCTGGTTCAGGTTTAAGCAGGAATGCATAGTGCCAAAGGCCTTTCACACAATCTGCAAAAGGTACAAACAGAAGACACAGACACATGCCTAGTCTGTATGACACCTCAGGGGAATGAACTAGCCACCTAAGTTTGTCTATCAGGTTTGGTTTGTGGTGAGCCCAAATACACAAGCTAAAAGACAAAACCTTAGTGCAAAAGCACTGAGGCAAGGGTGGCTAATCAAAGGATATTGGCTTGAAAGTCATGTTTCAAAGAAATACAGACTCACACATACCCCCATAAGGCAAAGCATCATGGGCTGTATATGCAAACACCACAACATTTAAGGCTGCTTGAGCTTTAAGCAGGAATGATGGTGCCAAAGGCCTCTCACATAATCTGCAAAGAGTGTAAACAAAACCACAGACATGTGTTTCATCCACCAGGACTCATCAGTTTGCCTCATTTGTATGACACCACAGGGAATGATTCAGCTACCGTAGTTGGTCTATTGGGTTTGGGTGGTGGTGAGCCAAAAAACCATAAAAGCTAAAGACAAAAGAACCTCAGTGCAAAAGCATTGAGGCAAGGGTTACCAAAGGTTGTGTCTGGAAGGCAAGTTTCGAAATACAAAGTCACACATACCCATAATGTAAGTCATCATGAGCTGTATATGCAAATCACTACAATATTTAAGGCTGGTTCAGCTTTAAGCAGGCAAGAAGGTGCTGAAAGGCATCTCACACGATATGCAAATGGTCCAAACAGAAGACACAGAAACACATGTCTGTGTCGTCTGTTTGCACTCTTTGTAGATTGTGTAAGAGGCCTTTCAGCACCATGCATTCCTGCCTAAAGCTGAAGTAGCCTTAAATTTTGCAGTGATTTGCATATACAGCCCATGATGCTTTTCATTATGGGGGTATGTGTGACTTTATATTTCTTTTAAACTTGCCTTCTCAGCCAATACCATTTGGGGTAACTCTTGCCTCAGTGCTTTTGCATTAAGATTCTTTGTGTTTTAGCTTATTTTTTTGGGGGTCACCACAACCCAAAACCCAACAGACCAACTTGGGGTAGCTGGTTCATCTCTGGGGTGTCATGCAGATGAAGCACACAACGAGTCCTGTAGGATGAAACATGTGTCTGTGTCTTCTGTTTGCACCTTTTGCAGATTGTATGAGAGGCCTTTCAGCACCATGCATTCCTACTTAAATCTTAACTAGCCTTAAATTTTATGATTGATTTGCATATACAGCCCATGATGCTTTTCTTTTGCATTGTTAACTAACATAATCAGGTCATTGGTGTGGTTGTTATTATTATTACTGTGTTTCTGCATGCCAACATGTGTGACTTGATGAGTACAAGACTATGGAGCCCTTTTCCACCAGTATTCCATGCTGATTTCGAAGCTTTGAGCTGTGCCAGTGTCAATAGCAGGGGTGCTTCTTTCTCATTTGTTATAAATTCCCTGTTACAACATTGGAGCAAACAGAAAAATAAACTATGGTAAGTCTGACAGAACTCCTGTACTGTACGGTCATAAAAATAAATGTTTATTCTCACATATGTCCACCACAACCAGAGCAACAAGCCTCAGGATCCACGACAAAGTGCAAAACAAATTAGCAAATAGAAAATCAAACTCTATCTTGAAAATGCCAGGAATTTAAATATTAAATTTGATGAATTACTAGCAATAGCAAAATTCAATACACAAGATATAATTGCAATGGCAGAAAGCTGGTAGAGTGATAATAATACTTGGAATAAATAAATCCCAGGATCTGACATGTTCCATCAAAATGGGAAGAACAGGAAGGAGGGAGGTATAGACATTTTTATAAATAGCCAACTGAAATTTGTCGGTATCAACCAGTCTAAAATAGAACTTAAAAATGATAATACAGAAATTATGTGGAAAACAGTACTCCCAAATAATAAGAACAGCTTTATTATAGGACTAGGATATTGCCCTACAGATGCCAGTCTAGATGATATGGTATGTATTATAAAGGAACTTGATCTAGCACGTGAGGAAGCTGAGACCTGTCCTAGGGGATGTTATAAATGACCCATATCTGTTTTTGGAGATGTGTTTTGCCTTCAATCCAGATGTAGTAGAAACTAGGGGCCATACACTCCAATTACATAGGTTTAAACATAAACCAACAACAGAAGGTACTTCTTTTCCCAAAGAGTAATGGGAACATGGAATGCCTTACCCCTAGATATAATTATTAGCAGAAACAAGTTGGCTTTCAAAAATCAACTGTACAAATGGATGCTCAATAAGGTTTCTCCAGTTAGATAAGGGGCAATGGATGGAAACTAAAAGGGGCATTCTCTGCCTCCAGTTTCCAATAAGACCACAATATGAACCACATTATGTACTGTATGTCATCAGTCATTTAGCCAATGATGTGTAGCTGTTTAGTTACAGCATATTAACAAAATGCCTTTGTGTTGCATAAACCAATTATTACACTTGTCCTGATGGAATAATCAGATTACACCACTTGTCAGTTAAGAGGTGTGCAGGCACTCATGAAAATAAATCTGATTTTATACAATAGGGTAATACTATAATAATAATAATAATAATAATATTAGTGTAATAATCCTATATACTCCCTGCAGTTAGACTGCCTAACTGTTAGACCCCTTGATGCAAATGTGCTACATAATAAAATTGTTATACTTGTAAGGTTATGACTGCCATACTATATATCTGTTAAAATATTCACAATTAGAGACTCAGTGAATTAAAACTTCACCAGCAAAGTTCATGCAATGCTGGCTACTTTGCACAATGCAAAACTTCACATGCTTTTTTGGCCACCACCAACTATATTCTGCAAAGATTTTTTTTTATCAAAAAATTTAATAATAAACCTTCCCCCACCATTGTAGCACCCTAACTACCCTCCTTCTTTCAGCCTCAACCATTAAAACTGATTACTAATCATCCCACCCTCTTACCTCCAAATTCCATTGATTTTTTTTTTTGCATAAACTTTTTATTAGTTACATAGAAACATAGAATTTGATGGCAGATAAGGACTGCTTGGCCCACCCAGTCTGCCCATTTCCCTACCTAATGGATAAGCTGCAGATCCTAGTTAACCAACAACCTACTTTTTCCTACCCCCAACCCTAGAATTGCCTTATGACTGTCCCATGCATGCTTGAATTTCACCACTGTTTTTGACTCCACAACCTCCTCCTGAAGGCTATTCTATGCATCCACAACCCTCTTTGTAAAAAAATACTTTCTTACATTACCTCTGAGCCCCCCCGTCTTCAAATTGTGCCCCCTTGTTCTTGCACACCTCTTTTTTTTCTGAAAGATGCTACCCTCTTGGACTTTGTTGATTCCTTTAAGGTACTTGAAAGTTTCTATGGTGTCCCCCACTCTCCCTCCTTTCCTCGAGGCTATACATATTAAGCTCCTTAAGTCACTCTTCATATGTCTCCCGGTGCAGACCCTGCACCATTTTAGTTGCCCTCCTCTGGACTGCCTCCATCCTGTTTATGTCTTTGCGGAGATTGGGTCTCCAGAACTGCACACAGTACTCCAGATGGGGTCTCACCAGCTGTCTGTACAGAGGGATAACAACTTCCTGTTTTCTATTGGTGATGCCTCTCCCTGTGCATCCCAGTATCCCCCAGCCCTCCTTACTGCCCTCTCACATTGCTTGCCCACCTTTAGGTCATCTGATATGACTACCCCAGGTCCCTTTCCATTTTGTTGTTGTTAGTATCTCACCCTCCATTGTGTAATCTTCCTTGGATTTTTCTTTCCCTGTGCATTACCTTGCACTTCTTAGCATGGAATCTAAGCTGCCATACATTTGACCATTCCTCAACCTTGCCAAGTCCCTTCTCATCCTTTCCACCCCACCTTGTGCATCAACTCTGTTGCAGATCTTTGTGTCATCTGCAAGAGACATACTTTTCCTTCCAGTCCCTCTGCAATGTAAACTATAAAGACATTGAAGAGGACCAAGTCCTAATGTACTGAACCCTGCGGTACCCCACTAGTAACCCCCCCTTTCTTCAGAGTGGACTCCATTTACTATTACCCTCTGTGTCCTGTTCTCCAGCCAATTTGTTACCCAGGTTGCCATCTTGGGACCCACTCCCAGGCTGGCTAACTTGTGTATTAATCTTTTGTGTGGGACTGTGTCAAATACCTTGCTAAAGTCTAGGTGGGCGATGTCCACAGCCCCTCCCTAATCTACTACTTTGGTCACCCAGTCAAAGAAATCTATTAGATTCGTCTGACGTTACGTTCTCGTTGTAAATCCATGCTGCCTTGGGTCCTGTGCCCCTCTGGCCTCTAGGTACTAGATAATTATTTTCCTTCAGAAGTGAGTATATCATTTTCCCTATCACTGAGGTTAAACTAACAGGTCTGTAGTAGCCTGCTTCTGCCCTGCTCCCACTTTTGTGAAGTGGAATCACATCTGCCCTCCTTCAGTCCTCGGGTACCACCCTATCCTCCCATGATTTGTTAAAGAGGGTAGTCAGTGGTGTCACTAGTTCTACCCTTAGTTCTTTTAGAATTCTGGGATGAATCCCATCAGGCTCCATTGCTTTGTCCACCTTCAGTTTTAAGAGTTTTTCCAGAACCCTTTCTTCTGTAAATGGGCTGGTATCAACCTCTGTATCCAGAGTGTTTCTGTTATTTGGTTTAGATCCCTCCCCTCTTAAATTGTGAATACTGAGCAAAAATATTTGTTTAGTATCTCTGCCTTTTCAGAGTCACCTTCTTACCCCTCCCTTTATTAAGCCTCACTATCCCTCCTTGGTCTTCCTTTGCTCTCTGATGTACCTATAAAAGGTTTTATCCCCCTTCTTAACTGTGTTCGCTATCTTTTCAGATGATACTGTGTTGTATACTTCTGGCTCATCGTTATCTGAAGTCAAAGGAGTGCTTCAAGCGGACTTCGCACAACTTGAGCATAATCTAAAAAAGGCAAAGCTTCTGCTCAATGCTAAGAAGACTAAAGCGATGATATTCTCCCGCAGTGCTGTCTCAGACCCCCCCCCAATACCCTTGCCCAAGACTTCATTGTCACCACGCTAAACGAGCCTCTGGAAGTTGTAACCAAATTTAAATATCTAGGCATCTGGATCGACAATAAATTATCTTTCAGTGACCACGTCGAAGATGTCTCTAGAAGGTTAAAAAGCAAGGTTAGGTTTCTTCTACAGAAATAGGCCCTTTTCCCCTTGAAACTCGAAACAAGCTTGTACAGGCCACTTTTCTCCCCCTACTCGACTATGGTGATGTAATCTATTCCTCCACCACTCTTGCAAATCTAAGTAAACTGGACATCCTTTATCACGTGCATTGCAGGTTCATTACCAACTCCCTTACCGTTCGCACCACTGTGACTTATATGCAGCTGTTGGTTGGACATCCCTTACTACTAGATGCCTGCTCCATGCTGGGCTATGGACTCTTAAACTGCTCCTGCAGAAATTGCCAAGCTATCTCTCTTCCCTTATTAGTATCTCACATAGTGCATACTTCGTTAAGAAAATCTGACTTTATTATGCTTGACATACCAAGGACCGGACTTCCTTTGGTAAACGATGCTGTGCATATGCCCTTCCCTCCATTTGGAACCAATTACAAACTGTACTGAAACTAACTAGCACAGTTTCAATAAACTTCTACAAATCGCTAAGTTCAGCCAAAATAAAAGACACCTGTAACTGTCATTAAGTCTCTTCCTTCCCATGTGTGCCATATTTATCCACTGGTAAGGTATAATTGATTTGTCATATTAACTGCTTTCCTTCCCTTCCCTTCTACTCATGGCTTTATCTTTGCTTGCGCCCACTGCTACTCTATCAAATCACTCCTCCCCATATCAGTTGTAGACTGTTGTTTGTTCTAGCTGCCAAAATACTGTATATGTATTGCACACACCAGTCATCATGTTTCATTTATCAGTATGCAACCTGTAAGTCGCTTCCTGTCTCATATCAATTGTTTACCACCTGCGGTCACCCTATGTGGTACCCTTGTATGTATATCCAGCCTGTATCATGTAATGTGCATTCAAACAACATGAAGTCTTGCTATATTATGACATATGCAGTTTGTCCCAACCTTAGAACTGCTCCAGAGGTGAAAGAGTTAAAGTCCATGCCAGGCATGGAACTTAGAGCTCGAGCTCGGTTGAAAATTCTATCTGTTGTTCTTCAAACTTAAACTGTCAGATTCTTTACTCCGCCTCACTGAACAGTCGCTCTGGAGATTCCTCCTTCTGCTCGGTTCATTTTGTCGGTTAAAGTATAAACGTTTTCGGTTTTTAACGAAATTAAACCGCAACCAGTCGGTTCAAGCTCTATCTGTGGTATTGTAAGTACTCGATAGTTTTACATTTTATTTCTGTGTGGAACTTGTACACATTTCATCGGTTCGGTTTGAACTGATCAGTTACTTCTATTACATTACAGTCTTTTAGAAGTGCGGTTCCCAGTTCTTATCGGTTCTAAAAAATGGATTTAATTACGCTTTTTCCACTGACCCGTGACACGTTTGGGAACCGATAAGAAGTCTTGCTTGGCAGGTTTCCGAAACGGGCAAAGTTTTGGTTTAGGCTGGCACTATGTCTGAGAAACCCAAAGAAAACCGCCCACTGGGTTTCAGCATTGTGTTGTATGTGGGAAGCCTTTGCCAAGGCTGACCCCCACCATGTGTTTATTGTCTGGGGTTTGACCACCTCAGTTCAGACTGCCAGATTTGCAAGGGTTTTCCTGCAGCTACCCTGGATAAGAGAGTTGGTAGACTCAGGGGCGGAGGCCAAAGTCCGCTGACCGGATGGCCAGCCGGTTCAGTTTCAACCGAACCGGAGGGAGTGCCCTCTGACCAGTGCGATACTTCCTCGGGCAAAAGGAGAGCTGACTCTGAGGAGTCGGTTCCAACAAAGAAATCTAGAAAATCAGCTGGTGTGGAGTCAAAACTTCCCTCTCCAACTGCTGAAGAAATAGCTAAAGTAATAAAAATTGTTCAGTCACTCTCCCCGGTTCCAACCGAGCCGGCATCATCAGGTAAGCGCTCGGTTTGGTCAGTTCCTCCGGTTCAAGAGTATTATTTAGAAGAATTTTATGAACCAGAGGAGGGGGAAGAGGAGTATGAGGAGAGTGAATGTGGTTTTGAAAGTTTGGATGTGCCCACTGAACCGGACATCTCTCCAGACAGACCTTCAGGAGTGCCTCCCCCCTATGCTTTCTGAGTCCCCTTCTCATTTCATGTTTTATAAAAAAGTGGCTGAAACCCTCCAGCTCCCTATGGAGGAAGCTGTGGATGATCAGGAAGAGCCTGATTTTGTAGAAATGATGGATATCCCAGCGTCTAGGAGACTGTCTATTCCTCTGCATAAATATTTTTGGAAACAGACAGTAAAGATTTTAAAAGCTCCTCACACCATACCTCCTGTTGATAAAAGAATGGACAAAAGGTAGGCATTATCAGGCTGTGATATGGAGTTCCTTGCACAACAATGCAGCCACGTGGGGGTGGTGCATGCTGCAGCCTGTGACAAGGCAAATGTTCCCTCATTATAACCATAACAAAAGCAACAGCTCTCATCTCAACATACATAGAGCATTCCTTTTCTAGGATTTACAGGTCTTTCTCATTTACATCAGTTATATTTCTCTAATTGATTTCAATGTTATTATTGCAGACCAACTATATACACACCACAACATGTGCACATACCTATTTCTTAACTAAAAAACACCCCTCCCTCCTCCAGATACCCCCAAACCCCTCACCAGTATAGGCCCCCTCCTCCCCCATTCTCCCGCCCCTCCCAATTAATCAAGGGTTCACTTCATCTACTATTTACACTGAAAATTGTTTCTACAGCATCTGATACTTCACTCCTTTAGCTTCTTTTTCCTTTATTACTCCTTTACATCAGCTATCCTAGAATATATACAGAGTATCAAACAGTCCGTGAGAGTTCTTTTGCTGTTGTACAGCAACCTATAATTGGCCTCCATGCTCTCTTACTCCCTTAACCCTTGCAATCATCTTAACACTTCCTGCTCCATAGGGTTCATAGTGTGCCAAAAAGGTGTCCACATATTCATGAACTGATTTTCATGTCCTTTAGCTTTGCATGTTAAACTTTCAAGCTGCAGTGCATCCCATGCTAAGTTTCTCCATTGCCTAAGTGTAGGCCTACTCCCAGACACCCATGTATTTAAAATACACTGTCTTGCCAATGCCAGAAGTATTCTCACCCATCTCTCCATCACCTCCCATTCCTCTTGGTGTATGTCATCTAGGCCAATCAGCATTAGGAGTGGTCCACTCTTATGCGGTGCCCTTTCATGTTTGACAGTTCTTCTGCCACTTCCTCCCAGAAGGATTGAAGTATCGGACATGACCAGAATAAGTGAATATATGTGCCCAAGGCATTGCCACATCTTTGGCAAATAGCTGCTACCGGTGTATTGTATCTATTAATAGTCACTGGTGGGTTATAGAGCCTGTGCACAAATTTATATGCTGACTGTTTATATTTATTACATAGTAGAAGCCCCTGGTGTATCCCTTTCATTAAGGTCCATTGTTCCTCTGTTAGTGTGTTGCCTAAATCTCTTTCCCAGAGGTACTTAGTTCTACCTGTCATGTCTGGCAAGTGTATTTGCAGAAGGGAAGTAACCTTCCTTATAACGCCTTCAGGTCTCTGCTTGACTTGCTGTAGCAACTGTTTGAGGGCCTGGAGATTAGTCCCCAGTTCTCTCTGTTTCTCGATGTCTTGGACATATTTCCTCGCTTGGAAATATCTAAACAGATGATGAACCGGCAAGCCCAGTCCTTCTGTAAGTTCACTGAATAGGTAAACCCCCACTTTCTTTCTTATGTCATTAAGACACAATACTCTCTTTTCCTCCCAATTCTGAAATCAGGGGTTCCCTATCCCCGGAACAAAGAAGGGATTTCCAACTAGTAGTAATATAAATGACTCTCCCTTTTGGTGCCTCATCAGTTTTTTAATTTGTTCCCAACTATCTATTACGCTATTCACTGAAATATTGTAATTCTTCTTTTTCCACAGCACTCTTCTCCCTCCTTCAGCTAAAAAAGAAGAGATCCAGACACCATGTCTCTTCTCCTCCAAATCCATCCAACTGGCCGCCTTAGGCCTATACACCAGTTCTTGATAATCCTGACTTGCACCACCTAAAAGTACAGCTTCATATCTGGGTAGTTCAGCCTCCCCTAGCTTGGTCTGCTTTCAATTTATTTAGACTAGCCCTTGGCTTTTCCCTTGTCAAATAAATTTGTAACATTCTTTTCAAATTCTTTTATGTCCTTCCCTGTTAGCCCTACGGGCAGCATCTGTAGTGGGTATAGTACTCTAGGAAGAACATTCATCTTAAGTAGATTACGTCCCAGCCATGATATGGGTAAGGTCCTCTATCTACCCAGGTCCTCTCTCACTGATCTCAATAGTGGGCTATAGTTTAATTTGTATAGTGATCGAAGGGCTCTTCTTATTTTAACCCCCAAGTAAGTAAAGTATGAGCCTACCCTCCGCAGGCCTCAAGTATTTCCTCCTCCATCCCCCTCCTCTCCTAAAAACACAATCTCAGACATTCCTAAATTCAATCTGTACCCAGAGAACATAGCAAATTGTGAGATAACCTCCAGTAGCGCTGGCATGGACTGAGGGAGTTTCGTCAGGCATGATATCATATCATCAGCATACAATGTAATTTTGTGCTGCATTCCACTTTTCACTTCCACCTCCTGTATTCTTAGATCTTCTCTAATAGTTACGGCCAGTGGTTCTACTGCCATTGCAAATAGCAAAGGGAAGGGAGGGCATCCCTGCCTCGTCCCCCTATACAGTGTAAACTGTTCTGACAGATTCCCATTGACCAGCACTGCAGCTTTAGGCACTCGATATAATGCCCCCACCATTCTAATATAGTCCTCTCCCAGTCCAAACCGTTATAATATTTCAAACAAGTATAGCCATTCAGTCCTATCGAACACTTTTTCAGTGTCCATAGACAATACGGCCGCCCCAGCCCCGGCCCCCTCCGGTTTATTAGCTTGCTCTAGGACATTGAGGACCTTTCTGATATTATGATAGAAATGCCTGCCCTTTATAAACCCAGTTTGATCTGGGTGGATCAGTTTGCATGTTCCACTGGCGTCAGGTCGTTTCCTGCAAAGAGCTACCTGCACTTGTGCCCTTCTTAAAGCCAGAATTTTAGCATATATTTTGGCACGCAGTTTAGAAGGGATATGGGTCATATGATACATTCCATTAAATCTTTATTTGGTTTAGGAATCACACACACCATAGCATTGCCACATGTTTCAGGCAACTCCCACTCTCTCTTCCTTTCTGAACAGTTCCCACATAACTTCCTTTACATCTTCCTTCAATAGCCTGTAGTATATTCTGGGCAACCCGCCAAGGCCACAGGCTTTCCCAGGTTTCAGTGCATTAATAGCTAGGATGATTTCCTCTTTAGTAATCTCTTTATCTAACATCTCTTGTTGCTGTTTTGTTATTTGGGGCAATTGGTGCCTACCAAGAAATTCTCACAAGCATCCTTCCTTTCCTTCCCTGCCTGTTCTATACAGAGCTTCTTAATATTCCTTAAATATCTCTCTTATCTCTCCATACTTAGTAGCAACCTTCCCTCTTCTATTTTTAATACCCAAAATATGCACTGTGCCCTTTCTACCCTTCACAAGGTTTACCAGCAATGGCCCCGGCTTGTTTCCCCATTCACATATCCTGTGTTTCAGATAGTATAGCTTCTTTCGGGCTTCATCTAACAAAAGGCATTTAGTGTCTGTCTAGTTGTCACCAACTCCTGCCTCATTTCCTCACCGCCTTTTCCCCTTGCCATCCTCCCCTCTAGTATCCTCAGCTTCTGTTGAAGGGCTTTCTATTTTTCTAACCTATTCTTTCTATATTTTGCCATAAAGCCTATAATTGCCCCTCTTATATAAGCCTTACCAGTATCCCACAGTATTTGTTTGGAAGTGGCAGTCGGTGCATTTGAGTCCATAAAGAACTTAAATTGTTCTTTCAGATAATCCTGAAATTCCTGTGAGCCTAACATATAAGTAAGAAATCTCCATGTCTGTGTTTCCCCCCTCTCACTCAGAGATTGAAAGGACACCACCACCCTTGCATGATCTGAGATCTGTATAGGCCCATGAGCCACCTTTCTCAGCTTTTCATACCAACTCGGCGCTACATAAATATGATCAACCCTCGACCATGTTTTGTGTGGATTGGAATAGAAAGTAAACTCCTTATCCTCTGAGATGCGCCGTTCTCCAGGCATCCGCATATTCAGTTCTGCTATCCCTCCTCCATTTTCTAATACATGGTGCCATCATCCTCTCCCCTCCGAGTGATCAAGGATAGCATCTGGCATAAAATTAAAATCCCCTCTCCCCATAATTAGATTTTCAAAATTGTTCTTTTACTAGTATAGCCAAAACACTACTAAAAAATTCCGGGTCTAAATTTGTTGGTGCATATATACTCCCGAGTGTAACCTTCACACCATGGAGAGTCCCAGTTACAAAGACATACAGTATCTGCCATCTCTTGGATCCATAAGTACTTTTGTAACCTGTAGAGGCAAGTTTTTATGTATCAGAACCGCCACCCCCTGCTTACGAGAGTTAAAGGAAGATGAATAGCAAGCTCCTACCCAACCCCTTCTAAATTTCGCATGTTCCACTGACGTCAGGTGCATTTCCTGCAAAAGAGTTACCTGCACTTGTGCCCTTCTTAAAGCTGTAAGGACGGCACTCCTCTTAATCGGAGAGGAGAGGCCCCGCATATTCCAGGATTGTACAGCTAGATCATTTCGCACCATTACCACTTTTCGTTTTTCCCTTTTTCCCTTCTTCTCCCAAACCTCCTCAAGCTCACCCCTCCCATTATTGAAAGCTTATTTCCTGACGTGAATCTTCCATCCATGGCCTCCACCATTACAGCAGCCATATCAGTAGCTCCTAGTTTAGTGCAAAACCCTTTACTCTTAGTCCCTTTTTGTGAATCCCGGTTACTTTTATCTCCACCCCCCATTCCCCAGCCACCCCCTTTATTCATACTGCTAAACTCTACATACATTACCCTTTCCCAACATAAGCCCCGAGTGTCCCCCCTCGATCCTCTTTTACCACTCCTGCCATCTTTCATCATGCTACACATCCCATCCCATTCTTTGCTGATTGAGCAGTGCCCTCCCCTCACCCCCCCAGAGACTACGCTACATAGAACAGATCCAAACCTGTCTCTTTATAGCATAATGAGGTGCCTTTGTGGAAAGACAAACCCCAACATAAGATAATTATAACATCAAGCTGCTTCGATCAGGCTCCTAGCAGCCCGACTCAACCCTCTGATGTTTTTTGCCTACAACCATTGCGTACCCCCCTCCTGCTGCTTAGCAACCCCTGCAGTCCAGTTAATTTGTAGAGCTTCAACTCTATGACTGGCCCAGTCGGAGGTCAGCAGAGTAGGCCGCGTGATTAAAACAATATACAAGCTAGGCCCAGGCTGCCGAACACTCCTCCCAGTCTACCTTGCAGGAAGCACTCTCTGCATGTCTCTCACGCTTCGTCACCCTTCCTTCTCCATGCTTCCATTACTCCAGCTGAGATTTCTGTTAAGTCCCCATCTGACCACCAATGTAGGCCAAGACAGCCACAGCTCTCCGAGGGTCCATTCAACTTTAACGCGAACATTCAAAACAGATTTAAACATGGGTACCACCCCAACCAGAAAACTGTCACTGTCTCTAGTCCCTTTTACGCCTTCCATCAGGTCGCCTTCATCCTCAGCCTATTTTCTTTTTAAGCTCAGTTATGAAGATGTTTGCTTTCTCCACCTCCCAGAATGAAAACACTGCTCCTTCATGTTTTATCTTCAGGGTGGCTGGATAGATCGTAAAGCGTTCCACCTGCATCTCTCTCAGTTGGGCCATCGCAGCATTGAATACTCGTTGTTTCTTGAGTAGCCTGGTCGAGTAATCCTGTGTGACATGAATTCATGCCCCATTTATTTCAACTGACAGATTATGCTTAAAGGCTTTTAGTACTGCTTCCCAATCCTGGAAGTTATGATACCGGATCATGATACTTCTTGAGGGGGCTGACCCAGTCCTGACTTTGGCAGCACAGCTCTATCGCCCTTTCAATATTGTGCTTTCCCCCTTTGAGCTGTAGCTTCAGCACTTTTGCAATTGTTCAGCACAAAACTTCAATATAACTGCTCCTTCTTGACCTTCAGGGAGTCCTCGTAGATGCAGGTTAGTGCTTCAAAAATAATTCTCCTGGTAATCGAGGGCCTCCCTGAGGTCTTCCAGCTCCCTCTCCAGTGCAACTATCTTCTCCGGCAGCAGTTGCACCATGTTCTCCACTCTAGATGTGCACTCCTCCACCTCTGTCAGCCTTTCCCCATGTGCCACTGTTCTTTCAGCGATTTCTTGTAACTTCTCCTCAATTTTATTTTCTAGCTTTTCCAAGCGTGGGTTTGAAGCAGCTAAAACCTGTGCGGTCACCTCACACCCCAGTACTGTCAGCTATGCCACCGAGAAGGATATGGGGCCTGCAATTTCTGGCATAGGCCCAGTCGGGTGCTTCTTCGGGTTTTTCCCCGCATGTATTGTGGGTTTTCCCGGCGTACTAGTAAGGTAATCATCCATAATTATGTAGCTCTAACCACTTGTATATCTATATCCGGCAGTTCAAATCTGTATTTCAATAAAAATTGGTTTATTTTGGCCTCCGGTGTGCGGACCTTGAGGAGTTCACATCCTGCTTCTTAGCTGCTCATTAGCGCCCCCAGCCACTGATTTTAAGTGGATATAAATGCATATATGCTTCCCCTGCCCTTACATCAATCCTAATCCAACCCTTCTCCCCAGTCTCAAACCAGTTCAAGCCAGTAAACCCCCAACTCTCTGATCCTCAAGGCACCCCATGCCACCCTCCTCCACTACTTGACACCGTTGAAAGGATACAGATTGATAATCAGCATAAAGCAACTGGCAAAGACTCTTACACTAGCTTGGCTGACCATCATCTGAATGAATGAAAGTGCAAGTGCTCATAATATCAGCTGACTGCCACGAGAATGCATGTTTTCAATCATTCATTCAGGCAGTAGATGGCTGATGTGGTGGGAGAGTCTGTGCAGATCACCTTATACTGAACTTCAATCTGTATCCTTTCAAGAGTGGCATGTGGGGAGGATTGTACACCTCAATTATTTAAATGTATACACCTTTATGGTAGGAGGACAGGGGGTTTATTGGCCTGAACTTGGTTTTAGCAGGGGTGCAGATGCAGGGGATTGGGAGTACAGTGAGGGTGGGAAGGAGTACATGCACTTTTATTTGTTTAATGTCATTGGGGCAAGGGCAAGAGAGTGGGATTGGGTGCTACAAGGTTGGGGTGAGGGTCATTTTTAATTGTTGGGTCTGGGATTATAAGGGTGATAAGGTTACTAAGAGTACTACAAGGGTAAGTGGAATATTTATTTGTACTTTTCATTTAAAAAAGCTTCACAAAAGACTATGCAGATTGGTATATCACCAGTAAAGTACTTCTTCACAGGGCAAATTGAGTATGTTATTGTGCAAAGTGCTATGCATAGTAAACACTTTGTCAGCAGAGTACCACTTCATGAAATCTTCACCCAGTGCACTACTAACTTCACAACATTAAGAACTATGCAAAGTGTCACATCAAGTTATACAAAGTGGCCAGACATTATGACTTATTTTGTGAAGTGTCCCGACTTTGCCTGCCTCTATAAAAATACAGATAATAGAGATGTAAAGGGAATGTGACTTTCATATGTTGCCATAGAAATGCCACACATACTTCGTCACTTACAAATGCTTGCTGACAACATGAGATTGGCAAGAAGAGTGATCATGAGGGAGGAGATGGTTCCTTTCAGTGAGACCTGTAAACATTAGGGTGGAGTGGTGTCTGAGAAATTGATATCTAGATTTATAACATGAGTAAATGCAAGGTACTACATCTATGGGTGAGGATTAAGTCTTCCATACTCTCTCTCTGAGGAGCAACAGTGTACAGTACAACTGAACAAAAGGATCTTGAGGTAACTGTGGGCCGTAAGTTGAAGCCAGACAGGAAATATGCGGTCACAGTCAAGAGAGCAAACACAATTTGGAGGAGGAGGGAAAGTCAGTAAGGAATAGGTAATTGTAGTTAATCCTCCTGTTATGCATGGTGTTGACTAGTTTGCAACTAGAGTATTGCATCTCCAGATCTGGTCACCACAATACAGAAATTACATTGAAGAGCCTGCAAGTGTCCAGCAGTGGGCCGCAAACTGATTACTTTACATTTGACAAGACAGAATAAGGCAGTGCCTGTTCTGTCCTTCCATCATCTTGATTGTTATATCTCTAAATATGAATCATAGTATCTTAGGGGTAGAGAACTTCAAGGATAGATTGGATATACTCAGTTTATTTAGTCTAGAGAATAGAAGGCTTATAGTGAACATGAATGTGCTCTCTAAACAAGATGACTTGAGGGTGCTGTAATATGCTATACATTTTAACAGGAATCACTGACACTTGTGATCTATGGCTTGAATATAAACTGTACTTCAATGAGCCAATTAATAGAACAATCAGATGCTTACAGAATAATCTAGAACTACTGCATCAGAACTGAAAATGCCATGACTTAAGCACCAAAGCTCCTACTCAAGCAACTCCACCATCATTAGAATGTGCAAGTACAGGCTGTAGAACAGCTAGTCCCAGTGCACTACTCATCATTCAATAATATATTTACATTCACACTAGCGTGTGATAGAATGAGTTATTTACTGCTACATACATAAATAGTATTTCAGAACACTGACAAAAGATTGAAGATACAAGCTCAAGCAGTCCACCATTCTATGGAAATGTACAGTATCTATGGCTATTATACTTCATGCTTATGAATTCTGCTGAATAGAATAATTCAAATTTATCATTTTATATTTCAAGACAATTAATGACCTATTTTACACACCCTGAAAATATAAAACAATACCATAGGTAAGGCATATGTCCTTTGCTGGCCTGTGAGCTGGAACTTCATTTTGGAAAACATCAGGTCCTCTAGAAACACAATACACTTTACTTGGGCTATTCTCAGCTTCAATGTCTTTGTAGTGTGTGTAACTGACAAGAACTATGGTATGTCCTTAGCTGTCCCTTAATCTTTGGATAAACAAACTACTTTTTCTTATAACATTTTATATTGCATACCATTGCATTATTTACACCAAAACTGAATCTCTTACCTATTTTTATATACTTTTTATACCAGACTCGAAACATCTGTCATGCATCTAATTTGAGAATTTATGTAAATATTTTAATATAATTGTAAATAATAATTACTGCAGTTACTGTTTCTATATATAATGCTCTGCTGATATGCCATCCTGCAACCTTCTTGACAACCAAGTGTGTAACCCACATGATGCTATCTGAGACTGCAAAGTTTTAAGGGCCTGATCCACAAAAAGGTCTTGGATATGCCGTAACCATGTGTACTACATCCAGGCATGGAATTTTCCCCCCTGCACCCAGCCACACATGGCTGAAGTGACAACACACTACTTCCCCAATCATCATGCATATATGTTGCTATATGATCCGGGGACAATCTGGATTGAAGTGTGCTGGACACTGTGCATCCAGTCAGGTGCCTGTGTTAATGACAACATGGAGTCCCTCCTAATTTGTGCAGCATGGGATTGTGGGATCAACAGAGAGGAGGATCAAAAGCAGACATAGGATGCTAGCCCAGTCACATGGCGGTAGCTCTACTACCCACCATGCTGGTTACACAGGATCTGCAGCAGACTTAGACTGATAAGGGTTGGCTGGGGAAGAGGATCATGCATATGATGAACTGCTCTCTCCCTCGGAGGTTTGTCAGCCCCATCATCCACTGACACCAGGTGGATACTGGTGGTAGTGCAAGCATAAACAGCACAGAAAGGAGGGTCACCAGTTTGGGAAGGGCTTGTGCCTCTACATGGCATGCACTACTGTGTGTCTGCAACAAGAGATGGGAGGGAACAGAAATTGAAAATATGTGAGTGCTTCATGTAGCCATGCTTGCTTATCCTCAACCCACACCACCACATGGGAACACAAGACCAGATCTGGATTTCTGGAGGAGAGGGAGGTGGGAGGGAAGGAAGGATAAACATGTTTGATATCAAATCCATTTTCTTTGATCTCAAATACATGGATAAGGAAAATTTGCTCAAACTAGGAGGTGGGAGATTCAAGAAATGTGTCCATAAGCATTTCCCACAGAAAGGGCGGTGAACAACTGGAACAAGCTACCTGATAAAGTGGTAAGGGTCAAACCGATGAGCAGTTTTAAAGGGGCAGGCATGCACATGAGCTTACTCAGAAGAGGGGGCAGAAACTAAGGGCAGGGTGGCCACTGGGGCTAGAGCACAGTAGTTGGGTAGGATGGGCAGACAGAATAGGGCATTAGGACTTTGCCTACAAACATCGTCTATGTATTTATATATTTATGTATTTGTGGATATGACAATTCTCAAAGGACTGTTGCATTCCTATACATGGGTCAGACATTTTACTAAAACAAACAGGCACTTTATGCCTCCCAATTCTCCCTGCCATGTTGGAGGTCTAGAGGCAGCAGGTGGGGGAACAATTCAGGACCTACAATAATCTAGGCAAGTCAAGATGGGAGCACATAAGCACCACAGCAGGAGTCCCCATGGAATAGTGTCAGCTCATTCCACACGCAGATATTGAGAGATGTATAGGTAGAGGGGGATCCAGTGAGAAGCAATGTCAATTTTTTCTGATTGAGATGTATAGCTCGGCATGTGAAGAGGGAGCACTTTATTGCCAACAGCAGTGACTTCAGACCCTTTAGGGGATCAGACCCTGAATAACTAAGTAAATAAGCAAAAAAAACTTCCTTTTGGTATGGGCCTCTGCACTTTAAGGAGGAAAAACAGAATATGTAGAACAAGTATAGAAGTTTTAGACATCGCTATGCAAAATAACACATACTGTACCTTTTGGGGTAAATTCGTGTGATTCCACCATCTGTAGCAACAAACCTTGCAAAAACTCCAGGGCTATTAAATAAAATATAGTTTCAGTAAGGAGGAAAGAAGTGAAAAAAAATGATTAATTTCCAGAAATAAATAACAAGAATTCAGACATTACTGTGGCTTCTTTTGCAGAAAGATTTCATAGAATGTTAAATTACTGGGATTAAACAAATTACATTTGTTAAATTATTAAGTATAAATCAATGGACAAAACACTAAAAAAGATTGATCTGTGCTCCTGTAGAATAACATTAAGTGCATTCCATTTAAAAATGTAAATCTGAGTGATAGATATAAGCTACAATGTGCATATTTACACAGAAAGATTAATATCAGCATTGTAGAGTTGATATGTTAAAAGGACCCTGTCAGTACCTTCAGTCTCAAATTATTTCTGATTAACAACACATTTCATGATTGTTCAGCTTTGGTAGAATTTGATGTTCCAGCTGATTGTTTTAACTTCTGTTTTTCTTAGTGGAAGTAAAAACATGCTACTGGTTCAATCACTTAAAATCTTCTTTGTTTATAGCCCTTGGTCCCCTCATAATGTATCCATCTTGGTCCCCTAGATGTTTGGAACACCCAAACAATCTAGCCACTCATGATATGATAGTCTTCTGCCACTGTGGTAAGAGTAGTTAGGTTGTGTAGGAGTATTTCTAATGTTCAGGAAGGATGCAATGAGAGCAGACCAAGGATACAAAATAATCATGTTCTCTGTGGCAGTACCAAAATGATAAATTACCTCTTTCTATTTTATTTTGTATACTGTTACTCCCCTTCATCTCCAGCCTGGCCTCTATTTGCCCAATGGCAATCTTCCAGCCCATCAGTGCATTGATACCTTTTTCCAGCTATGGCTCATGCACCATGGCAGGTTCTTTGTGATCCCACTCTGTTGGGTAATTGAATCCAGTAGAGCGTATGGGTGCAGCATGAAACCCAAGAGTGCTGAGTGCACTTTATCCTGCTGGGTTAAGGTTGTCTTCATTTACACCCCTTAACCCCTGGGACATGGCAGGAAAGTGCTGTGCAGAAGCACATTTGCATACTTGTGCAGAGTCAACCATCATCCCCCTTCTGGATGCTCCACCTGCAGTATCAACTGTGATCACCTAGGTGGCCATAGTAGAACAGAGATGGGCACTCTTCCTCTCTGTAGAATATTTTCCTCTGAGATACTCATGCTTCCTCCCACCAGCAGCCCATCAACACCCCAGTCTCATTCACAAACCAAGTTGCCTTTTTATCATTTTTATAAAACAAAAGAAGAAGTTGCAAAACACAAGCCACGTCAACAAATTGTACAGAAGGTAAGCGTTCAAATTTTTTTTTTTTAACAAGGGATAATTTGCAACCTGAAAGCGGGGGATTTGATTGTATTTCTGTAAGAGATTCCAAATCTGATAAGACAGTTCTCTGAACTTGTGCCATGCCCCAGCAGATCCCCATTTGATTGATTGCCTTATTCATCCTACCAGAAAAAATGGTTTAAGAAATATACAAAAAATATAAATCAAGGGCACCCATTTCTACTTCAGTAAAGGCTGAAGATGCACAGTTCAGTGGTAGTGTGATACACGGGATATCCAGTATAGCCAGATGGATGCAGAAATTTCACAGGAAATCCTTTTTCATGTCAGTGAGATTTCATGGGATATACAGTAACAAGATACATACTGTAGTACAGTACTTAAAAGATTTGCTGACACATCACTCTGGCTACCACTGCAACTTAATAAGGCCTAATGACCTTCTCTCCAGTCAAGGCAGATGTTTGTGAGGAATACAACATCCTTTGTAACTGTGACAATCCTTTGGAATTCTTTCACTCCCCACATTCATTTGATTTCATCTGACAGACAATTTAAAATCCATACAAAATAGTAAATAAGTAAACACCCTAATTATTGTCCTGGCATTAACTAAGGCCTAACTAAAAAGTTTAGCATTAGGTTTGAGAGTTCATTGAGGCAATTTATGCAGCTAATGCCTCACATTAGTTGGGCCTACCTTATTACCAACTGTTTAAGAACTATTTGTGTGTAGCCTGCCCAGTCTCATGGAAAGCTATGGCACTGGTGTCTTACTTCCAGTCACGCCAGCTGCCCAGGTTCAAGAACAGATCAGGGCCTCTTGGGGGCTGGCCGGAAAAGTGAGGATTGAGTATCCCAGAATAGCTCTCTTCCTTTTAAGAGGAGGCACTTTGAGTCCTGAAACTTACCTGCCACCAAGTGAAGGCTGAGGGGCAACACTGACAAGACCGGCAAAGGTGGGGGTGTACGGTCATGCAGCATGAATGTGCATTAATGTGCATGCATATGTGAATCACTCACAGATGTCCCAGTGCAGAAAACGCCTCAGCTCATTTAGCATACCCTGCAGGTGCTGCACAACCTAAGTGGTTGGCCATCTGCTGATACAGCAGTGTTATAAGTGGTAGTTAACCTGTATGCCCACAAAATGGGTAAGTGTTGGGGCAAGGGAATGCCTCAGGGACCAGGAATAGAGGTGGAGAAACAAATGAAGAAAAACGATTCATGTAGTAGCTCTTATTTGAAAATGAAACATAGAATATCCCAAAGCCATGCATTGCTTTAATTTTACGATTTATTACAAATTCAGCTCTGAGACTGTTAAGTGAGTTTTAGCCCTATAAATATTTTTCAGTTATTAAGAGGTTTAGATTTGAACTTAGACAGAAAATCAATGTGGCATTTGGCATGAACTTACTTTTAAAACTGCCATTTTACATACTGCTGCTTTCTTGTAAGATGCTCTTTTCCATCATTTTGCATTTGCTTTATCAGTTTTGTATAGGTTTTAAATAACTAAAGGAAAAAATCATGATGTACTGCTGCCTCCAGAGTTCCAACAATATTCTCAACTATATTTGAACACCCAGAGCTGATATTTAGTTGCTATTGCTGGTGTTAAATGATCAGTGCTATGCTCATTGGGGGTTACAACCCCTTTCCATTGGTTGCAAGCAACACTACAGGCATGCAGGAATGGATGGTAACCTCAAGAAAATGGCCTTTCAGTTCCTGCAAGGCACAAATGGAGGCTTTCATAAGCCTGGTTGCGGTCTTCTTATAATAGTAGATTACTGAAATGGATGTCATCCTCAGATGGATCAGTTGAAATAAAATAATCAGACTTGCTGTGGCTAGTAAGAGCAAATCCAATTAGATGCCCAAGAATAACCTTTTCTGGGGATCAGGTAGGAAGGAGTCCACTGGACAACCATAGTGTGTTGTTTGTCCAGTGTGCTAGGAGAAGGGCACGCACTGCACCACCATAGACTGATTGTAATGGGGGTTAGAGATGTAGGAAACATCCAGGCTACCATCCTCATAACTAACTCAAGTATTTTACTGTTATTGAGGATTAGTTGAAAAGAAGGAATTAGAAACTAATTCCCAGCAAGTTTTGCACTGCTTCAAAATAAGCAAGAAATCATTTCATCTCAACTTGTAATCAGTAAATTGAAATCCACTTCTAATAATCCAAGTTTGAGGATTAGTGGAAAGATGATGGAGTTATCCACTAGTTTACATTCACTGTAAACTGCTGGATCAACTAATGTCTAACAACAGAAAAGTTAAGCATATTTATTTTGGTTGGTTATTCCAGAAGCAGTTAGCCACCAACTTGTTTGCATAGCAAAATTCAGCCAATCACAACTAACAATGTATTTAGTTAGGTAGTTAGTTATTTAGCTTTTATTAAGTGGGTAAGGTGCACTATACAATCATTTGCTTATTTTCAGGCATGCCTTTGGGGAATACAACCAGTAGAACCATTAAGTGCAGACAGTGACAAAAAATAGAAGCAAACAAGAACCAGAGTGATACATTTCTGTGCACAAAACAGAAGCTGGTGAAGGAATCCATTGGAGTACAATGCTGTACAATGACAGCAGGAATGGCACAATGTAAGCAGATAGTGGCGAGAGAAAAAAAAAAAACATAATAAGGCACATGCCTAAAAGTGAGGGAGCATAGTAGATGAGTATATTGGTGGAAACATAAAAGTCCAGGTGATTGTAACGTATGACAGAATAATCAAGTCTGAGCAGCAGACAATAGTTAGTGGATAGAGGAACACTGCAGGCAGTGGTTAGGAACAGGAGCGTACTGTGTGTTGAAACAACTATGAATGGTAGTGGCACCAGAAGATACGGGCAACTGGGCAATGTCCAATGTGAGCAGGCAATTAGCTGCATATTACTTAGGGTTCAAACCATAAAGGAATCTGTGCCTTCAGAAGGGTGCCTGTATCATTTGGAGGTGAACATAGGTCCCATCTTGCTTGTGCAGAGCCCTCAGAGCATCCCCAGCCATTACTGCATACCCCCACTGAATCTGATTCCCTGCAGTATGCACTGCTATGCATCTGGCCAGTTAAGGGGTTGAGGCATGCATGTGATCAATCCCAGAGGCATACTTCACACCATGGTGGGGGCTGATGCAGGAGGAAGAGACTATTCAGCCTGAAGGGCTGCCATCATGCCTATCGGCCTCCTCTGTCCAGTCACAAGACTCGATGTGTGGCACAACTGGCCCATTCTACATCTGCTGCCAGCCCTCTGTATAGGCAGGGAGGGCTGGGGAATCAGCTGGCACCAGCCTGTTACCCCAGAGTAAAACAGACCCTTGAGGACTGCCATGGACTTCCATATTCCATGGTCCCCTGCTCTGTGTTGAAAACAAGATCCACTGTAGTGTCAACCAAAGCATCTGACTGAATACTTGTTGACATCTACAACTCTTCTCTCTTACTGCCCCCTACTCCTAACTCCAGCTTGGCACATACTGAGTGCAGAGTGTAGTGGCAGGGGATGCCATCCATTGTGGACTGGCATCAGGAGGTACAGAGGTGGAGCCGGGATGTGCACAGTTTGATATGGGCCATACCCTTAGTTACTATGGAATTGGTTCAGTTGAGCATGACAGTAGGTCCATTTGTTATTGTTGTTGTTTAGGATAGTTAGAAAGTGTCTCTTTACCCAGCTTTTCCCTGCCATATTACATGAGCTATACTTCCTTTTCTGTTGTTTATTTGTCTTATCATTATCTTTATAATATTTACAGATTATTGATATGTATTAATATTTATTTATTGATGCATTTTTTTAACTATTTTTTTTGTTGGCACTGAATGAAACAAAATACATAACCTTTTTCAAAATCAGGACATCAGTTTGATTTTTCATTTTGCTTTTCATTGATTTGTGCTGAAAGCCAGATGTGATAAAACTCTGTGATTAGTGAGGCAAAAAATAACTGTAAAGTGCTTGGTAGTTGTCTCTTCCAGTAGTTCTGAGCAAGATCAGCTGTAATCCCAGCATCCAACAAGAGTCTATTGATTAGCTCAGTGTGACCTAGCAAATGAAACAGTAAAGAAAATCAGCACCCACAGATAACTGGAGACTACATTATATTGGATTATTTTTTGACAGAAAATCGGATAAGGAAGTAACTAGCAGTAAGCTGAAGGTTATGACATTGCAGTGGATGTATGTGCAAGATAGCACTGAAGTTTTGCTTTAGGATTCTAAATTATCTTTGACTACGCAAGCATTGTATACAATTTCTGAACAAAAGAATGACATACAGATTCAGTTTTTGCCATATTGGTCTTTGTAAGAACAGATCCAGAAGCAGATGGTTTAATACCTTTTATTGGACCAACATAGATGTTACAAAAAGAACAAAGTGCTTAAGCTTTCAGACTAACAATGTCCTTCTTCGGAAGCTTATGACAGTTATTCAGAAACTCACATACCATTAAAACCCAGATCATACATAAAAATACAGAAATAATTCTCATTGGTTTAAAATACTCATTTAAACCATCACTAAAGTTAGAAACAGTTGAACCAGACCTCATCAGTTTGCTATTAGCTGAGATGCCTTCAAGGTCAAATGTCATCTCAATAAGATAACAACCTTCCCAGCAGAAAGTGTAACAAGAGAACAAAATTCTTCCATTAGCACTTAATTTTCCACTTTTAGAATACCTCAAACTAACTTCTTTCTGGATGATGACAGTTCTGTCTAATGGTACTACCTGTTTAGCTGTTCAAATAACCTTGAGACTGAGCCTTTACTTTTAGTAGTTCATGCTAAATGATTGGCATTATGAGCTCAACCTGTAATATGGCAAAGTATTAGCACCATACTTACATAATCAGAACAAACATAACATTTCATAATGATCATGCCAATTGAAAATGAATTTATTCAGTGCATAAACCAATCCATGAATCTACCAGTAAAATATTGACGCATTGACATTATCTACAGGAGAAGCACTAACAAGTATCCTGCCTCTGCTGCATTTCCTTGAATCTTGATGGCAAACAAAACAATCACTGGTATTACACTGTTTTGTGGTAAATCAGAATCAAAACAACCTTTTATGGCATCTGGGACATCACAAGGAACATGTTTTAATATGATATAAAATACTCATTTCAACTTTTGAAAAGAAAAATGGATTGTTAAATTTTCAGTAGTAACCTACTTTGAAGTGTTGAATGTTTGGGTTTGGTATAGTAGTAAATATAGACACACCCTATCCTTGCAGTTCTTGGCCCCCTTCCTGTCAACTGACAGTAACCACCACCCTCCCTGAAGCCATTTTATTTTTGTTTGAAAGAGCCATTAGCAGAGGTGGGCACGCCTTGGGTTCCAAGACCAATCATATCTCTCAGCAGATGTCTTCTATACTTTGCAGATGATGGTAGCCCTTGTGCCAGCCTCTTCAGGGGAAATAGCCCTCCCAGAATGCACACAAACTGAAACTTGCTTGCTGAACAGAAACAGAGTAAGCTGAGGCCATGAAGAGACTGTTTTCTCAGCAGCAACATCCATGGTGAGAAAGTGTATTGAAAGAGTCCTAGTCCTGTCCATTCATGGAAGGGCAATGAAAAGGGGTACAGTATGTGTCAACAGCTGCAGTGGGAGAACTTCACAATCCATCGCCTTGGGGGCAGATACTGAATAAATGCTGTGGTTGGCAGCATCAGCTGTGGTGAGATAATTGTGAGTTCAGGTCAGACAGGTAACAGTAATGAAACAGTTGTTGGCAAAGCAGCATTAACAACTTTTAACTTTGCCTGATCCAGGCAAAGTGAAAGAGTATTAGTTGTGATGAGGTAGTAGTGGAGTGGCTAGTCTTGTCACACTGGTCAGAAGTTGAAGTGTTTGTTACTGAGGCACAGCTGTTAACTGGAGGCTGAGAGATAACTAGTCTAATTGGGGTGAGCTATGTAAGGATACTGTTAGTCCTTTTCATTGGTGCTTAGACACAGCTGAGGAAAAATCTGCCTTATTGGGTTGATCAAGCAATGACTAAGCTAGTACTGCTGCTTGTATAGCAGCAAAGAGGAGGCAACATTTATGCAGTGGAAAGTCACCATTAGCTGCCTGGTTGCAGGGCCACAGGAATGTGGGTGGGCGGTCTCACTTGTCTGGGAGCAGGGCTACTGGTAAGTGAATCCACCCAGTCAGAGCAGCTCACAGGGCTTTCTGCCCTGAATTGAGGAGGCAGCAGTAGCTGGCTCCTCCCAATGGAGATGAGCTGTAAAGAGAACCCTGGCCCCTTGTCTAGAAGTTCTTAAAGGGCTAACTCAGTTTTCTCCCCCATTCTAAAAGAGCTGATCACTGAAACTGGAGACAGAGTGCAGACTTTTGCCATTAGAGGTCCAGCACTCCACAGGTTTATCACCAGTGCTCCAGAACCTGTGGTACAGATCCCAACATCTTTTACTTCAAATGTCCAGCACCAGAGGTCCAGTGCCAAAGGTCAAGTGCAAATGCTTCAGTGCTACAGAGGTCCAGCACCAAAGGTCAAGGTGTTCCAAAGACACAGTTAACTGCAGAAGTAAGAGAATAATACCTTGGGAGGTCAGAACAGAGCCATCACATTAGCAGTTTTCCCTAATGAACACCTCACTGGCTGGTGTTCCCAAGTATAATCATCAAGAGGATGGCAGAGGTGCCTTTGGCATTGGGATTAAGATCCAGCCATTTGAGTACACAGAAAAAGACCAATGCTGTATCAGATTATCCTGTTAGAGACCATGGACTATGTGACCATCCTTGGAGACAAGACGAGGTCAAGAACAGAACAATTTTTCCTAATACAAATACTGTGAACATTGGGATCAAGATTTGTTCATCTTGGTATGAAGAGGGCCAACTCAAAGCACTTGCCACTGTCTTAGCAGTTTGCCTCAACTGAGGGTTACTACCTCAGGTTTTCTAAACTAGTCCATTTGAGGTGGTGAAGACTGAGGGAGTAAAAATGCAGTCACCATGAGTGACTAAAAGAGGTCTCACAGTGATACAAATTGATGGAACCACAGCTATCCTTTGTGAATTATATTGAACTGACACTTATTATTGTTATATTCCCATTTAATTGTTCAATGCTTGAAGTGATAGTTCCCGGAAGTCCTTATCTTTGCTCTTCTCACTTACTAAATCCGTTTTATTTGATTCCTCTTTATTATCCTTTTTTTGTGATAACCTAGTGGTACCTAAGTTCAGGGAAAAGTGCATTTCCTTTATTTCGGCTATATAAATTCGTCAGGTTACTGGTATATAGTAGTTTTTTCTGTGAAGGAGCTTATCACCCAGTTACGGGACCCTTCTGGGGCTGGGAGTGAGATAGTCAGTCTCTATCTGCCACCCCCCTCCCAGTTTATTGGCAAGTAGGTTGCTTACAAATGTGGTAGAAGTGCTAGGATACAACAAGGCAAGCAGAAATGAGCAGAGATTATGAAGCAGATAAGGATATTAGAAAGGAACAGCATCATCCCAAGTAAATTAAGTATTGTGGCCCAAATCATTTTCCATCTTAAACCTTACCAGAAAAAGAGGAAAGAGAATGGACTGACTGGCAGAACCATTTGAAATGACTGCTAGAGTTAACAGCTGGGATGATGATGCTAAGTTTCTATTTATAGTACTCCTCTTGATGGGCCATACAAAAGATATTTACTAGGGACTACTCCTTGGAAATTAAACAAAGTATGTACTACTGAAAACAACACTGAAACAATGTGTTGACTCTGCAATAATTCAGGGCTGGTGTAGATTATGTTTATTGGATAGAAAAAGTCAGAATAAAAAAAAAATCAATATAGGAATTTGGAAACTCTATTTTGAAACTGGTCAGCAAAGCATATCCTGGACTAGATATGGCAATTTAAGACAAGCAAGTTGATGACCATTGCATCAGTTATGTAGAAGACTCTGAATTTAGATTTCAACTAAGGAGTGCAAACTCACAAATCTTTGACATGGGGTGGACGGGGCAGCAAGATGGCTGCACGCTGCCCTGCTCTGCTTTGCTCCATTTGGTGAGCCTTTACTTTGAGTATACAGCTCTGTATTTTTATAATAGCTTTTGTCTGTTAATGTTATATGGGTACAGAAGGGCTCTTTTTAAATAAGATAAATGTTTTTATGCTTCTTTCGGGAGTTTAAAGTCTCTGCTAAATGAATAGCTGTAACAGGGCCCCCCTGTCATGCATAATAAAATAGGATAGCATTCCCCTTAGGGTAAAAACAAATTCTGTTTCACTCGTTTCTATATTCTTTTACTTATTCCAGACTATTCTGTTTCTTTTCTTGTCAGGGTGGCCAACCTGGCAAACACATCTCTTTGTGCTTTACTATCCCTTTAAATGACCCTTTTTCTTTAAACAAAATCAAATTGTCATGTTGATTTAAAGAGCAGTTTCCTAATAGAAGCTGCGGTCTTTATCCTGTTTTAAAATGCGTTTGTCCCCAAAAGTAGACTGTAATGCTGCCGAGTTGTTAAAGAGTAGTGGTACCTACAGAACAGAGTCCCTGCTGATCCAAAAAAAACTGTTTTCTCTGGTTATTGAGCCCTGTAAACAGTGGAAGGCAGAGAAAGGTAATAAATTGCAATTTCAGCTGTCTGAAATAAACCAAACAGGCAGAAAGAGTTAAAAAAGCTCTGTATGGTAGCTAATGAATTGTAAATTGAATTAAAATGACTCTCTGAGGTACACAGAGCTGTTTTTCTTTCTGTTGTCTTAGACTGTTTTAAAAGAACAAAACAGAGTATTTCTGACAGAATTGTTTTGCTATTTTTTAAAGACAAACTTTCTTCTACTTCTTAAAGCTGTACAACACAATATATTAGGATTGTGAAGTCATGAAAAAGAAATGAAAGTGATTGTTTTACCAGAAGCTTTAGTAGGTTCTGCTTAGGAGCTGGCCAGCCCTAGAATGACAGTTAATATAGGAAGAAGGCATGATGTCACCAAAAGGGAGGAGTAAATGTACCGGGGGAGATGTGGAGGAGTGTTCAGTAGGGTTCTGGACACTGAGCAAGAAGGAGCTTGTTCAAGGAGAGAGAGCTTAATTGGGGGTGTGGCTTAGACACTATAAAAGCAGGTGACTCAAATTACAACTTCCTGTTGCTAGCCTTGCTTGTAGAGCAGAAAGCAGCTAACTAAAAGAAGCTACATTTTCTTATTAATTTAACACTTATATCTTAGCAGGAGTCAGTGTCTGCTGAGTTTAAGCAAACAGATACTTTATTAGAAGTAGAAGGGGCCTTATTTAGGGTTTAAAAAAGAAAGAAAAGAAAGAAAGTCAGTGTGAGTTCTGTGCTGGGAAGGGTTCTGTATCAGTTTACTTTGCTAAACCAGTAGGAGGAGAGAGAGCTTAATTGGGGTGTGGCTTAGACACTATAAAAGCAGGTGACTCAAATTACAACTTCCTGTTGCTAGCCTTGCTTGTAGAGCAGAAAGCAGCTAACTAAAAGAAGCTACATTTTCTTATTAATTTAACACTTGTATCTTAGCAGGAGTCAGTGTCTGTTGAGTTTAAGCAAACAGATACTCTATTAGAAGTAGAAGGGGCCTTATTTAGGGTTTAAAAAGAAAGAAAGTCAGTGTGTATTCTGTGCTGGGAAGGGTTCTGTATCAGTTTACTTTGCTTAACCAGTAGGAGGAAAGAGAGCTTAATTGGGGTGTGGCTTAGACACTATAAAAGCAGGGACTCAAATTACAACTTCTTGTTGCTAGCCTTTTCTTACTAATTGCCCTCCATCCCACCCTAAGCCAGTTCTACTTTTATAGCCACTGGATTTGACTGTCAACAGGAACTTCCTGTTTGGCAGTAGGAGAGAAGGATCATAGAGAAACACTGGTTTTGTCAACCTAAAGGAAAAAAGTAGCTCACTCCCCCAGCTGCTGGTGGTCTGACACTGAGCAAGGAAGAAGGAGGCTACTGAAGAATATAGGAAGTTACTGTCCCAGAACAGGAAGGGTGAGAGTTGAGGAGAGGAGAGAGTAAGCGTACAGAGAAACAGGAGAGGGGACACAAAATAAGACATGATAGGAGTGGTGCAGTGCAATGGCTGTGGGGCGGCAGTGTTCTGGGAGACATTCTGGAGGCTGTGATGCTGCCCTATTTGCAGGCACCTCTCTGGTCTGAGGGAGCAGGTTGCCCATCTCCAGGCTGACCTGGCTAGGATTCGTGAAACCTCCTCCCCCACCCAGGGACCACCAAGGCCAATGCCACTACCTCAGAGGTTACCAAGAAAGAGGAGAGGCTGGACCAGTGTGGGCTCAGGGATGGAGAGGGTGGTGGAACAGAGTTACATCCCTCCAGCTGTACCTCTCCACAATTCATTTGCTCTTCTGGTGGATAGTGGTTCCTCTAAGGAGGCACCTGCAGTGGAGACCAAGGAGGATGCTGGGAACCTTCACAGAGACCCACAGGAGGGTGGTAGAGGACCCCACAGGAAGTAAACAACCCTGGTGGGGACCATCATTAGGAGGGTAGAAATGGGTGAGGAAGGGATAGGAGGTGGGTGCCTGGCGCCATGGCTTGGAGGAACAGGAAGTGAATCCTCAGGATCATGGAGCAGCTGCACGAGGGAGGAGCAGGATGTTATTGTCCACCTAGGGACAAATGACCCGGCTAGAAATGGGATCAGAGCAGTGCAAGAGGAGTTTGTAGAGTTAGGAGGGGCCTTAGACAGTAGCGATACAGTAACCTTCTCGGAGGTGCTGCCTGTCTCATGGCAAGGGTGATGCTAGGGTACCCTCACCAGGAATTCAATGAATGGTTGAAAAACTGTTGTGGAGCTCAGGGTTTTGGCTTCACTGGGGACTGGGGAGCCACCTGGAGGGATGTAGACCTATACTGGCATGATGGTCTGCATCTGTCCATGGGGGAACCAGGATCCTAGGTGAGAGGTTTAAATGCTTCATTGGCAAGCATTTAAACTAGCCAAGGGGGGGGAGGCACTGAAAAAGAGCAGAGAAATCCCAGCATCCCCCCACAAACAACAGTAATTATTGAGGTAAACACCAAGGTAGAGAAGTCATTAGGGAGCAGGCCAGAAGTAAATGTAAAAAAAGGCAAAGGCAGTAAGGACAGGAATGGGACTAAAAGGGGTAAGGTCATCAAAAAGTGGAGAGTGATGAGTACCAACACCCGTAGTCTGCATAACAAGCTCCCTGAACTAGTGGCCTTGATGGAAGATGGTTGCCTGGATATTGTGGCAGTCACAGAAACATGGTACACAGAGAACCATGACTGGGATGTCAACATACCAGGATACACAATCTACAGGAGGGACAGGGAGGGTAAAAGAGGAGGAGGAGGAGTAGCTCTTTATGTAAAGGAAGGGATCAAAGCAACAGAACTAAAGAGTAAACAGGGAGCAGATGAGGCACTCTGGGTCACCCTGGAGACAGGAAATGGCACTGAATCTCATGGGGTTGTATACAGACCCCCATCTCAGGAGGAGGGAATGGACAAGGAAATGATAGAATGCTTCCTTAGAATGGCAGAAAAAGGGGAGATATTGTTGATGGGGGACCTGAATATGCCAGATGTTAACTGGAGCACCTTTGCTGCAGGCACATCCAAGAGTAGGGTAATTCTTGATGCCCTACAGGGGGCATACCTCAGACAGCTAGTACTGGAACCCACTCGGGAGGGAGCAATCCTAGACCTGGTAGTCTCAAATGGGGACGGAGAAAAAATCTCAGATTTAGAAGTGGGTAGCCATCTGGGAACAACCACCAAACAGTGTGGTTCACGATAAACACAGCCATACAATCAAGCCATACAAAAGCAAGAGTATTGGACTTTAGGAGGGCTGACTTTGGGAAGATGAGAGAGTGCCTCAGAAAAGCACTAGCAAACAGGCAAGAAGGAGGGGTGGAGAAACAATGGAGAGTAATCAAAACAGCCATCACAGAGGCAACAAGCCTTTGTGTAAAGCAAATCAAAAAAACACAATGAAGGAAAAAAACTGCTATGGTTCTCAAAAGAGGTGGCAGGGAAGGTTAAGGAGAAAAGGATAGCATTCAGGAAATATAAGGAAACACAGAAGGAGAAGGACAGAGAACTTCATCAGTTAAAGCAGAAAGAGGCTGGGAAGGTAGTCAGAATAACAAAGGCCTAAACTGAGGGAAAGGATAGCCAACTCTGTTAAGAAGGGGGATAAGACCTTTTATAGGTACATTAGGTAGCTAAGAAAGACCAAAGGAGGGATACTGAGGCTTAATAAAGAGGAGGGAATGTGGGTAGAGGGTGACAATGAAAAAGCAGGGATACTGAACAAATATTTCTGCTCAGTATTCACAAAGGAAGAGGAGGGGGAGGTACCTAAACCAAACAAGAGAAACACTCTGAAGACAAGGGTCGATACAAGTCCAATTACAGAAGAAAGGGTTCTGAAAGAACTAATAAAATTGAAGGTGGACAAAGCAATGGGGCCTGATGGGATTCACCCAAGAATTCTAAAAGAACCAAGAGTAGAACTAATGACACCGCTGACTACCTCTTTAACAAATCATGGGAGGATGGGGTGGTACCTGAGGACTGGAGGAGGGTGGATGTCATTCCTCTTCACAAAAGTGGGAGCAGGACAGAGGCAGAAAACTACAGACCAGTTAGTTTGACCTCAGTGGTAGGTAAAATGATGGAATCACTTCTGAAGGAAAGAATTGTTGAGTACCTAGAGGCCAGTGGGGCACAGGACCCAAGGCAGCATGGATTCATGATGGGAAGGTCATGTCAGACGAATCTAATAGATCTCTTTGACTGGGTGACCAAAGTAATAGACCAAGGAGGGGCTGTGAACATGGCTTACCTAGATTTTAGCAAGGCATTTGATACAGTCCCACAGAAAAGATTAATACACAAGTTAGCCATCCTTGCAGTGGGTCCCAAGGTGGTAGCCTGGATAAAAAACTGGCTAGACAACAGGACGCAAAGGGTAGTAGTAAATGGAGTCCACAATGAAGAAAGGAGGGTTACTAGTGGGGGTACCGCAGGGTTCAGTACTGGGACTGGTCCTTTTTAATGTCTTTATAGGCGACATTGCGGAGGAACTGGAAGGAAAAGTATGTCTCTTTGCAGATGACACAAAGATCTGCACCAGGGTTGATACACCAGATGGAGTGGAAAGGGTGAAGGGACTTGCAAGGTTGGAGGAATGGTCAAATGTATGGCAGCTCAGATTCAATGCAAAGAAGTGTAAGGTAATGCACCTGGGGAAAACCCAGGCAAGAGTACACAATGGGGGTGAGATACTGACAACAGTAAAATGGAAAGGGACCGGGGTAATTATATCAGATGACGAAAGGTGGGCAAGCAAAGTGGAGAAGGCAGTAAGGAAGGCTGGGGGATATTGGGATGCATAGGGAGAGGCATCATTAGTAGAAAACAGGAAGTTGTTATCCCTCTGTACAGACAGTTGGTGAGACCCCATCTGAGTACTGTGTGCAGTTCTGAGACCCCATCTCAAGAAAGACATAGACAGAGGGAGGCTGGTCCAGAGGAGGGTAGCCAAAATGGTGCAGGGTCTGCACCAGAAGACATACAAAGAAAGACTAAAGGAGCTTAATATGTATACCTTGAGGAAAGGAGGGAGAGGGGACATGATAGAAACTTCAAGTACCTCAAGGAATCAACAAAGTCCAAGAGGGTGGCATCTTTCAGAAAGAGATGTGCAAGAACAAGAAGTACAATTTGAAGATAGAGGGGGGACGGCTCAGAGGTAATGGAGGAGCATTTTTCACAGAGAGGGTTGTGGATGCATGGAACAGCCTCCCTGAGGAGGTCATGGAGTCAAAAACAGTGAGGGAATTCAAGAATTCATGGGACAGACATAAGGCAGTCCTAGTGGGGGGTAGGAGGAGTAAGCTATTGGTTAATTAGTATCTGCAGCTTATCTGTTAGGTAGGAAAATTTGCAGACTAGGTGGGCCAAGCGGTCCTTATCTGCTGTCAAATTCTATGTTTATATGTTTCTATGTTTAAGGAAAGCTATAGCTGTTAAAGAAGGAAGACAGTCCAAGAAGAAGTGATTCCTGTTTGAAGTATGCTGGTCTTAACACTTTATATTTCTTTCTGTGCAGTAACAGTGCTTTGTTTTTTTTTTTGTTTTTTTGTTTTGAACAATTTACTTTGGACATTTATTTCTGATTTAAGAAACAAAATGATAAATGCAGTAATTTGCATTTTCTGCACCAAAGTACTGTCTGTGTGTCTGTCATTGATCCCACGCCCCACAGCAATCTCGAGCTGCAGGAAAGATGACTAGATTTAAAATTACATGCAACAACACTGAATGGATTTTATAAACAGTGTCCTACTGAGATTTGGATCTGAAGGCCTTTGGAAGAAAGGAGCAGAAAGGACCGGATTGAGAGTACAGTGGCACTAAAGTGCTGATAGGCTCATTTATCCCTATAAAGGTGTGCTACTGTTGTCTCAGAGCCAGGGTTACCAGAGTTTGTTCAAAGAGGCAAAACCCAATGTTTCTGCACTCTGTGGAGCAAATATTTTATTTTGTCTCAACAGGAGTTCATTGTCAGAGCTGAAAAGGGGAAACTGCAGGAGGAACTCTTCAGATCACAGAGCCGAAGCACAGGGTTTTCTGTTGGAATCTTTGGCAACAATAAAATGCTATTTTAGCATATATTCATATCGTTTTGGAGTGCTTCTTTCTTTTGTTGTACTGATTTGAGGTTAGGAACCTCTGTTGGGAGCACCACCTCGCTAACTGAGCACTGCTCAAAAAAAACTGTGTTTTGACTTTGAACTCTACAGTGGACCCATTGAGTAAGGAGACTGGGTAAATCCCCTGGAAAAGCTGGTAGAGACGTTAGTGCTGGTAAGGCAATTATGAATGTTCATAGCCATGGGTAATTTACAGCTGTACTTTGGATGCTGGTGTTGCAATACAAGTGCACAGTGTCAGAAAAAGATTATCAACTCCCCTTCTAAAGTTTGCCTGACCATCTTCAATTTTAATTATTTCTGGTGGGACAGACTGTGTATATTGCCAGCTCCTGGAATACAGGTGACAAAGACTCCTCCCAATGGAGCAGTATGAAGGTCTTTTACTGTGACAAATAGTTGCTTTTAAGTCACTTTTTTCTGATTGAGGCCATAGTACTCAGTTGAACTTCAGCTATATCATTACTATGTCTATTCACAAAAACTGATAAGAGTTTTATCATTGGAGTGTGATGGGAGATAAAGTAAACGTGTCACTTTTTTCCTAAAAGCCTTGTTTGCTTACAAAGGGAGAATGAGCTGGGAAATTGTGCACTCTACACAGCTTTTTTTTTCCTGAGCCTGGTTAGGCTCCATTAAGCTTTTCTTCTTTCTCAAAAGTCTCAAAACGGAAAGCTGTAAATTATCAGAAAAGTGCTGTATTTAAGTCCAATCTATGAGTTCTTAAAGGCTGAACTCTTCATTTTTTCCCTTGGGGTAATGTATACTCAACCCTTCATTGTGAATAAATGACTCCCATGGAGCAGTCTTGTCTTTTACACCGCTTTGGTGTTTTTTAATCCCAATTCTGGAAGTGTTTTTTTTTTAAATACTGTCATTATTTTATAATCTTGTCTTGGATTTGAACTGAGTTTGAACTCTGCCGATTACAGTTATAATAGTTTTAACTGCATGAATTACTCTGACTTATATCATGGGTTCCTAAAATACTGTCTTCAGATTGGTCAAACAGGTCATGTGACCGTGGATTAATGTCTGATATACCCACAGTTGCACAATTACATGGCTTTATTACACTCTTGCAGCCCGCGATCGGGCTTTGAGGTCCACTGACCAGCAGGGATATGTTCTGGGGAGGTTTGAACACTTTGCAGCCCGCGATCGGGCTTCGAGGTCCACTGGACCACCAGGGATATGTTCTTGGGGGTGGACTTTGCTGCCCGTGGATCGGGATGGTGGGGGGTGGGTTTTATTTTATACTTTTGCCCGCAATCGGGCTGATGGGGGTGGGTTTTTTTACACTTTGCCCGCGATCGGGCTAGTAGGGGTAGGGGTTTATTTAAACTTATGCCCGCGATCCGGGCTGCAGGGGCATCGGCCTCGGCGGCTGCCTGCGCAGGCGCCAGGCGGCAAGTCCTCGGGGATCGGCGACCTGCATGCTAATGCGTATGCAAATGGGGTTATAGAATAGATGCAAATGGTCCCCTGCGCCTTGCATGGATTATGGCCCCATTTGCATGTCACCTTTTGAATATGGGAAATTTGCGATGGCCCAATGGTACTTGCGCCACTGCAACAGATGCTCCACTCTGACCACTTCATGTGGCGCAAGTTCCACTGGCGCCATGCATAGTGGCTGTGGTCGGGAGGGTGATATTCAAAAGAGTTGCTCAATAGCTGCAACTCTGTTGAATATCACCCCGACCACACCCCAAGCTAACTATTTTATGCAGCGCAAGGGCTTGCCCCACAGAATAGCAAGTATTTGAATATCCAGCCAGTATACCTAGAACACTTTCAGATAATTTGTTATAAAAAGAGCTTAACTAATTCCCAAAACATCTCCAGGGACCATTCAACACTCACAAGTGTGAGCATATAACTCCTTTATAGTTTGAGTAAATAAGGAATAACTTGCAATTTCTCTTGTCTCATCAGGAAGAAAATTCCAAAAAACAGCAACCTGATATAACAAAAACCTATCCCAGTATTTATTATGAAATTTACCCACAACTACTGTATTTTATTTAAATGAACTGATCTTGTTAAAAACTGTTTGTGACAATTTTTCACTGAAAATAATATTAGTGAAACTGGATGATTTACCAATAAATATTTCATTTTGTGTATTAAAGATAACCAATGGCACTGATAGTTTATATCTAAAGGCAACCAGTTTACTTTCCTCAGCAATAGCAATGATGAATCCAATAATTTCCCTTTAATACATATCACATGGCTCCCAATATCTGTGCATCAATGGTAATTTTATTACCCTTAGACCCCTTCTGTGATTTTTTTTCTTGTGTCTTTGATAGCTACTAGTTATAGCTAAAAATGTTCCAGGGTTGTTTGACTGAGGCTGACTGTCCACTTTCGGTGAGAGTGAGCACGTCCTAATGCTGCCCCTGTAGTTGACATTTTTGAGACACTGCTTCTTAGTTAAGTGAAAGCTGGTGATACGTAGTGGAATTGTTTGTTTAATTTTATTTCATAAAGTTTGGTGCAAGTTCCAGCAGAGTAGCAGGTCTGTTTTGTTATTCTCGCTGCTGTGACACTGGCTGTGTTAGGAGTTGTACCAGGAGTGGAGAAATTGTGTGTAGCAGGATTTGAAAGCCACAGGAAACAGTTGGACAAATTTGTTGCAGTTGACTAGGAACAGCACAGCACAGGTCAGATCTAATTAAAAAATAAGAAGTGATCTGGGGAATTACAAAAATAGACAGTATGTCTATGTGTGAGTTGGGGGCGGGAACCTATGACATCCTGCTGCAGTTCCAAAATTAGTGGGAGAGTTGTGGATCGCCAGCCTGGCAGGAGGCTTATAGAAACAAATTTTAAAGTATGTGAATGCTGTATTTCAGTGTTCTTATTGATTGAAACTGTTTGCAAGGGCTGAAAGTACCAAATTTATAGTGCTGAGATACCGCTGTCCTGCGGTTCTGTGAGATGCTAGCTGAGGATCTGTAGCAGGAGAGTGGTGCCGTGCCAGGTGGCATGCCTTGTTTTAACTGTGTGCTGTGTTTTTGTTGGCATAATTATTGCTGGTTGCAGGGTTTTGTCCTGATAAGGACATTCCTGAAAAAAGGCTTTCAGCCAAGCAGGACTCTGGAAAATTTTCTGCCCATTTTATAAGCAATAGTTATACTTTTCTGTATCACTTTCATTTTTTTTTTCATATTTAAATGTCCTATTGGTATCTGCAAAAAGCATAATAGAAACATAGAAACATAGAATTTGATAGCAGATAAGGACACTTGCCCCACCCAGTCTGCCCATTTGGCTACCTAATGGATAAGTTGCAGATCCTAACAACCAAATCCTACTTCTTCCTACCCCACCCCTTAGAATTGCCTTATGACTGTCCCATGCATTCTTGAATTCTACCACTGTTTTGACTCCACAACCTCCTCAGGAAGGCCATTCCATGCATCCACAACCCCACTGTGATAAAAATACTCCCTCACATTACCTCTGAGCTGTCCCCCTCTATTTTCAAATTCTTCCCCTTGTTCCTGCACACCTCTTTTCTGAAAGATGCTATCCTCTTGGACTTTGTTGATTCCTTGAGGTACTTGAAAGTTTCTATCATGTCCCCACTCTCCTTCCTTTCCTGGAGCTATACATATTAAGCTCCTTAAGTCTTTCTTCATATGTCTTCTGGTGCAGACACTGCACCATTTTAATTTACCTTCACTGGACTGCCTCCATCCTGTCTCTGTCTTTGCAGATTGAGTCTCCAGAACTGCATGCAGTACTCCAGATGGGGTCTCACCAGCTGTCTTTAGAGAGGGATAACAACTTTCTGTTTTCTACTGGTGATGCCTCTCCCTATGCATCCCAGTATCCCCCTCAGCCCTCCTTGCTGTCCTCTCATATTGCTTGCCCACCTTTAGGTCATCTAATATGACTACCCCAGGTCCCTTTCCATTGTTGTTGTTGTTAGTATCTCACCCCCCGTTGTGTACTCTTCCCCTTGGTTTTTGTTTCCCAGGTGCATTACTTTGCAGTTCTTAGACTGAATCTAAGCTGCCATGCATTTGACCATTCCTCCAATCTTGCCAAGTCCCTTCTCATCCTTTCCACCCCACCTTGTGTGTCAACTCTGTTGCAGATCTTTGTGTCATCAGCAAAGAAACATACTTTTATTTCCAGGCCCTCTGCAATGTCACTTACAAAGACATTGAAGAGGACCAATCCTAGTAATGAACCCTGCGGTACCCCACAAGTAATCCCCCATTTCTTCAGAGTGGACTCCATTTACTATTACCCTCTGTGTCCAGTTCTCCACCCAATTCTTTACCCAGGCTACCATCTTGGGACCCACTCCAAGGTTGGCTAACTTGTATATTAATCATTTGTGTGGGACTGTGTCAAATGCCTTGCTAAAGTCTAGGTAGGCCATGTCCACAGCCCCTCCCTGATCTACTACTTTGATTACCCAGTTGACCACAGCAGCAACTGGACAGCTTGCGCTCCCTCCAGGAGCCGAAATAGACAACCGGGGACCCTGAGGCCTACCCCCCCAAAGCTCACTGCTGACTGCGGCAGCAACTGGACAGCTTACGCTCCCTCCAGGAGTAGAAAGACACAACCGGAGACCCTGAGGCCTTCACCCCCCCAAAGCTCACTGCCGACGCGACAGCAACCGGACAGCTTGCACTCCTCCAGGAGCCGAAGATACAACCGGGACACTGAGGCCCCCAAAGCTCACTGCCAACCGCGGCAGCAACCGGATAGCTTGCGCCTCCTCCAGGAGTCAAAGACACAACCGGGAACCCTGAGGTAAAGGCTACCTCCATTCACCTGCTCAACTACTACTGTGGGGTGCTACCTGAGGGTAGCTTTAAGACACTTTCTGTCCCCACAGGTGTTTAGATTGTTTTTGTCTCTGCCATTTCACCATTATTCTCCTATCTGTACTAAGGGAACACCCTGGGTTCCGAAGTGCTTGTTTTGTTAGTATGCTAGGCACTTTGTTTGTAATTCTGTACTAGCCAGTCACTGTTTACCTAGGTAGCTGATGTTGCTCAGGCTTACCTTACTCGCCAGGGTCGCCATGCTGGGGTTGCTAAGTCGAGACATAGCTGCGCATGTGCAGTAACTGTTGTGTGTTTTACCCTCCCGCTGCATACTAATTTGGCCTTTGTCTCTTCTCCTTCTTAGGCCTCCCCCCCCCCAAAGCTCACTGCCGACCGCGGCAGCAACCGGACAGCTTGCTCTCCCGGAGCCGAAAGACCCAACCTGGGGACCCTGAGGTAAAGGCTACCTCCATTCACCTGCTCAACTACTGCTGTGGGGTGCTAGCATGATGCTGTTGTCTGCCCTGCCCGCCTAGGCCAACCACCCACCCACCCAGGGCTGGCTCTCAATTTATTGGTGCACTTCTATGACATCACTTCCTGGCTGCTAAAATACTAAGTCCCCACTTTCAGGTTATACCTGCCGCCACTAGAGGCCACTGCATATATTTGTCTCCTCTTCCTGTTGTTTAATACATCCTGCCTACTTAGCCTTCATTCTATCCCTGTATCCTCCTACCTGCATACCACTCTCCCTTTCCTACCCACCACTCTGCTTCCTTCTGCTCTACCACCACCTCTACAATCCTATACCACTGTCTCCCTCCCTACCCTGTAGCACCTGGGTACCTGTGTCCCCTTTACAGCATACTTGTCTATAGCTACCTCTGGCCACTAGGAGTCGCTATCTAGCACCCCAGTTTTTGACTTCATCCAGCTGGTGGTCTGCACCTGAGCATCAATTTTCAGCCCCACCCTGGGCCCCTCCGCTACCCCAGGTGAGCCTTTGAACCTGGTACCTTGTGCTCCAGGGGGTGTCACTACCACTGACCCAAAGTGGCACTCATGGTAACTGGCTGACCTTATACTTACTTCCTCCTTCTCATATTAACTAACTGAAGATCACTCCTAACAAATGCCTCCACCTCCTATTGGTTTCCTCTCTCTCCTCCATCTCTTGGGGCCACCATCCGGACCTTGGTGTCACCAGCATCACAGTGTTTCCAACCTGTTGTCCCCTTTTGACACATGCCCTACCTCCAATAGGGCTTTTTGGACTGTCACCATCCTCCTCTACACTCTCGATGTACATCTGCCTGACTCATCCTCCCCCTAGCCCCCATCTAGCTTCCTTCCCCTGTTTTCTCTGATGTCTTGTCATTCTAGCCTTCCCTGGCTGTGCCTCCTTGCCTATCCCCTGTGTCCTTAAGTTACCCTACTCCTCCTATCTTGCCAGACGCAAATCTACCTTCCACCACCCCCTGTCCAGGGCTGTACTTCTCCTCCTACTTTTATCAGGGAATATACACCCCAACCCTGGCCCTGCCCTCAATAGGGTGTCGCCTGATTCTCCGGGCTTCTTTATTCGCTCAATGAACATCTGTAGCCTCCTGAAAAAATTTGAGCGCATTCCAATGCTGGGTCACAGTCCATAAACCCGACATAATGTTTCTAGTGAGACCTGGCTGTCAGGTTCACCCCTGACTCCCTTGTCTCACTCCCTGGTTACTCCCTTTATAGAAGACCGTATTGGCAGGTGAGGGTGGGGGCTGTGCTATCTCATAAAGATTCACTTATAGGGATAGCCCTCCCAACCCCTGTCCTGGGTTCAGTGCTCAGGCCCCAACCCTAAACTGACCTCGATCCGCCCAGGGGCCCCCATCTAACCGCTGCCTACATACCTCCAAAACCAGGCGTTGGCCCTGGTCCCACTAATTGAGTAACCTTACCTCTCTACCCCATTCCTCTGATCAAATCCTTGTAGGGTGATCTAAATATTAACTGGCCAAGTCCTCATCCTCAGATACCCGTGACTCCTTTGCATCGATTGACTTAACTCAACTCGTTGCCCAACCGACAAGAGTGAATCCTAGAACGGGCTCATGCACTCTTCTTGATGTGGTCCTTACCAATCATCCTAATCTAATTGGTACTATCCAAGTCCTCCCTGATGGACTCAGTGATCACTCCCCTATACTTTTCTGCTGGTCTACCTCCTTACCTAAACCCACTGCCTAGTCCGCCCTATGACTTCGGCTAAGACCAGGTGGACTGAAAGGCCTTAAGCAATTCCTGGCCCAAGTTGACTGGACCCCCATTCAGTTCACCTCCGATATTGACACAGCTCTAACCTTCTTCACCCAAACGTTTAACAAAGCCTGTGACATTTTTGCACCTCTCACTGTTCGCCGTTCCAAAGCTCGGCATGCCCCCTGGGTTACACCTCCCCTGGTTCAACTTCTTAAGCACAGGGATAATCTTTGGCACCTTGCCACAGAAACTGGACACCCTGCTGACAGGCAGGCATATGCAGCTGCATGAAATAAATGTACCTGGGCCATCTGCAAGGCCAAGGCTGATCACTATAAGGCCTCTCTCACCTCATCCTGGGGGAATGTGAGAACCTTCTGGGACAACATAAAACAACTGAATGGGGGCTCACGTCCTCCCCTGCCCTCCCAACTCAACATTGATGGCACCATCTCTACTGACCTAGCCCATATTGCCAACTACCTCAATAAATCCTTCACTGACCTTAGCTCTGTCCTGCCGAGCAACTTTTTCAATGCCCCCCCCACCTGACCCTATCCTCATGTGCCCTTGGCTCCACTTTTACCGGGTTAGTGCCCATGAAGTCAGGCCGTTCCTTATCAAGGCCTTAAAAAGCAATACCACAGGAAGCGACTCCTTGGACCCCGTCTCCTTCATCAGGTTCTGGATCAGGTGATCGCCCCAATCACCAGCCTCTTCAATAAATCTCTCTGCTTGGGGCAGTTTCCCTCCATCTGGAAAACTGCCACTGTCACCCCCATTCACAAGGGTGGTGATAGGTCCCTACCTGGTAATTATTGACCGATCTCCATCCTCTCCCCTCTCTCTAAAGCCTTAGAAAAAATAGTGTCTACCCAAATCTCTGAGTACCTAACTAAATATAGCATCCTCTGCCCAGAACAGCATGGTTTCCGTGCTAGTCTAATACTAATACTGCCCTTCTTAAGTTTTCTAACTTTCTTCACTCCTCTCTGGACTCTGGCTCTCTAGCTGGTGCAGTTTTCATTGACTTATCCAAAGCCTTCGATACTGTTTCCCATCCCCTCCTGCTGGCCGCCCTCAGCCACGTTGGCTTTGCCACTGGGCCTGTCTCCTGGTGCTCCATCTACCTGTCTGCCTGCTCCCAGTGTGTTAAACTCAATGGGACACTCTCCAGCTCCTGCCCTATCCACTCTGGTGTACCCCAGGGTTCCATTCTTGGGCCCTGCTCTTTTCCCTATATCTCAATTCCCTGCCTGCTGCATGTAGGTAAACTCTTACTTTATGCTGGACGATGCCATTATATTTGCCTCCAACTGCAACCCTATCACCCTCCAGGATTCCTTGCAATTTTCTTATAATACCGCTGAAGCCTGGATTTAAAGAGCACCGACTTGTAATAAATCTTAAAAAAACCAAGACCATGCTCTTTGCCCACCCCAAAACAAAGCTAGTAAATTCCCTCTTCAGGTTCTCGCCAGTTCCAAGGTACCACTCAAGCAAGTCTACTCGTACAAGTACCTTGGGATATCCTTCGACCGCCCTTACATTCCATGCCCATATTTCGGCCCTAGCCTCTGCCTCTAATGTGCGGCTGGGTATGCTCTACTGTCACAAAAACTGTCTCCCCCCTGAAGCCCTTAGACTCGCGGTCACATCCTCCATACTATCCTTAGTAGACTATGGTTTGCCAGTTTATGGGGCTGCTGACCACACTTCCCTAAACAAAATCCGCCTCACCTTAAATAAAGCTTGTAGGTTAATCACTGGGGCTCCCCAGACTAATTCATACTTGCCATTTATGTACCAAGCTAATCTACTCAACCTAGATGAACATCTCAGGTACAAACTGGCCTCCTTACTAAAAAACTCTCCTTGGTATGTCCCACCTAGGTTGACTGCCTCTATCCATTCAGCAAACCCACTATTACTTACTTGATCCTCCAGTAAAGCCACACTGGGCAGTACGAGGCAAGAACCTCATGTGGACAAGAGCCTTCAGTTACAGAGCCCCATCCTGGTATAACTCCTCCCTACTAGTATCGCTAATGCTCCCACAATCTCCAGCTTTAAAACCTCTCTCCATAATCACCTACTCACCTCCTGCAGCTGTGGCTGTTTCTAGAATCTGTTCCTGCCGAATTGCTCTGACAAACTCCTGAGTAATACTTCCTACCTTTTCTCTAGCACAATCTAGGGTCTTCCCTCTCGCTGCTATGTACATAGTATGGGTAGTATGTATAGACCACGACTGCTTGCCTGATGTATAAACTCATGCTGAACCTACCTGGGTCCTGTTTTGACCTTTGTATGTGCAAATTGTAACCACTATATGTTTACATGTCTCTCCCTATTTTGTAAACCACCGTATTGTATAAGCATGTCTGTACTGTCTGTCCTCTCTGTGATGAGGTACCTTTGTAAATGAGCCTCTGGCTCAAAGGTTTTAAACTGATGTTTCAATAAATAAATAAAAAAAGAAATCTGTAAGATTCATCTGACATAATCTTCCCACTGTGAATTCATGCTGCCTTGGGTTCTGTGCCCCTCTGGCCTCTAGGTACTCAACAATTCTTTCCTTCAGAAGTGATTCCATCATTTTCCCTGTCAGAACTGTTTCTTCTGTGAATGGGCTGGTATCATCCCCCATATCCAGAGTGTTTCTATTGTTTGGTTTAGGTACCTCCCATCTTCATTTGTGAATACTGAACAAAAACATTTGTTTAGTATCTCTGTCTTTTCACAGTCACCTTCTGACCACCCCCTCCCTTTATTAAGCCTCACTATCCCTCTCTTGGTCTTCCTTCGCTACCTGATGTACCTATAAAAAGGTTTTATCCCCCTTCTTAACTGAGTTGGCTATCTTTCCTCAGTTTGGGCTTTTGTTGTTTTGACTGCCTTCCCTGCTTCCTTTTGCTTTAACTGATACAGTTCTCTTTCCTGTTCCTTCTGTGATTCCTTATACTTCTTGAATGCTTTTTCCCCCTAACCTTCCCTGCCACCTCCTTTGAGAACCATAGTGGATTCTTACATTGTTTGTTTTGTTTATTTGCTTCATACAAAGGCTTGTTACCTCTGTAATGGCAGTTTTGATTATTCCCCATTGTTCTTCCACCTCTCCTTCCTGCCCATTTGCTAGTGCATTTCTTAGGCACTCACCCATAATATGTATAATGGTGTGGTGGTGCCAGTGTAGTTATGCTTGAGTGATAGGTTCTATGTTAAATCCCTAACTGTGCACCTTAATAGCTTTGGCACTATTTGACAAAATTAGCTGATATTTTTATATATAGTTTCTAGTAGGCAAAGGCTAATAGTGTAGAAATTTTGTGATGGCAGCTAATGTGGTTCTTAGATCCACATGTCATTTTCCTGCAGATGTCCAATTTTTTCCTATACTTAACATGGGTTTTTGGTTTTCTTCTCATGTACAGCCTATATGGAATGGGATTTTTTCCCCAAAACTTTCAGAGTAGAAGTATGCTGTGGCAAGGTAGTGCCGTCAGAAGGTTTTGTGAAAAAATATTAAATGGTTCTAGAGTTGTAAGGATTTAAAGTTTTGCTTTTCTCCAGTTCTGAGCAAGTTTAGTAGGGATTTTGGGATCACATACTGATATGACACAAAAAAACTCCATGTCCCAAGACTGTTTTTGATTTCTCACCACATGAAAAAGAAATGTTTGTGCTGTGACAGTCGAATCTTGTTTTTCTCATCAAATTGAAAAACATAGAAAATACATAAAAGCTGTCATTTAAAAAGAAATACCTGCACAGCTAACGGGACCCATTTACTGTAGCTAGATTCTTGTCTTTGTTTTTAAATGGCCAGAAATATATTTTTTGTGCACCACAAAATCCGAGGTGCTCTGCTTTGGGAGAGGAACTCTTCATTCATGTTCTCTATATTTGGTAACAGAATGGTTCACTAAATGCCTTTTGAGAAAGTAGATCAATGATTCACACTGGGGTGCAACCTCATTACAAAAACTGAATCTGCTGTTTAAGCTACAACATACTGTTCGATTATTTGAGAGAATAAAATATATTTTATTTAAATATTTGCTGGAAAACATTCTAGTCATATCAAACGTAATAGGCAACCTAAATCAGAAACAGTATTTTTGTTCAAATCATTAAGTTAATTATTTTGTTACATAAAGCAGAAGTAATCCACTTCAATTCCAATCTATTCATAAGACATATAAGAAGGGAAGTAAGTACAGTTTCCAATTTTCATACGTATGCAAGACCAGAACATAACATGAGGGAGGTGATGGAAAAGAAACTAAGATTTGTTTCTGTCTCATTGAAAGAATATTTTAATTACAAATAGTGACATTAACAGATGTGAGGCATCCATTACATTTGTTGCCATTTATAGCCAGCCTGTCAGATCTGGAGGTACCACAAGGTCTATACTGGGGCCACTGCTGTTCAGTGTCTTCCTAAATGACCCTCTGGCAGCTTGCCAATTCCACATGCTCTTATATGCAGACGACGCGGTAATCTTTGCCAGAAAACAGCACCCTGAACTCCTCGAAATGTACCTCCAAAGTGGATTTACAACAGCTGAAAAATGATTTAAAGAACAAAAGCTGGTCCTGAATTATAAAAAGACCAAAACCATGCTCTACGCGTCAACTCACAGCAAACATAAAAGCTACCCTTTGGCCATACAGAATAACAGTTCCAGCAACCTGGAACTCATCCCACACTTCAAATATCTGGGAGTAACTATTGATTCCACCTTGTCCTTCACACAGTACATTGACAACACTGCCAAAGCCATCAACACCAGAATCGGCATTCTCTACCAACACAGACATTGCATCACCTGTCACAAAGCACTAAGCCTGGCAATTAACAGCTCGATTGTATCCCTTATAGATTATAGATTGGTAATATATGGATCTGCAACCAACTCAGCACTCCAGTGCATCACTTTTGCCACTAAATAAAGCCTGCAGCCTGCTCACTAATGCACCTAAATTAACCCATAACTGCAAACTCACATACCCATACTGGCTGGCTGTAGCTGAACAACAGAATAAGATACCAAGCCTGCTTTCTCACCAAAAGGTCAGCTAAACTGGTTTCTTCCTGGAGAGCAGAACCTGCTTTCCTTCCACTAAATATAAGGCAAACCAGAGCTCCTCCATGCAAACTTTCTATGTACCCAGATGCCACACATCCATGGCACAATGAGCCTTTGTGTACTGGGCATCACTCTGACAAATGCACTACCACCAGATATATCTGGCATTGCTATCTTGGACCCTTCAAACTTAAATTGCAACAGCTTATTCACATGAGTACCTCCAGGTGCCACCTCTGAGTCATCCCACGCACCTGCTGACTGACCCAGTGCTTCCCAGCCCTATCCCAGTATAGAGGAAAACCATGGTACTCAGCCCCATCTCCAACCACTTTAACTCAGACTACCCCCTCTGTCCACACTGTCCTGTCCACCTCACCCCTTCTTAGTCTTTTCCCATACTTCTCTTTCTGATGCAGGCTTACTTTGCACATCACCACAGTTATTGGTTTGGCTTGGATTGATGCCCCTTATGTTAATATTGTCATTATCTGTTTACTGTACTCTAAATGTTGTATCTTTATATTGTCCTGAATTCCTTGCATAGTTGTTAATGTGCATGAAGTAGAACCTCTCAATGAGCATCTACTCACAGGTTTATCCAAGATTTCAATAAATAATTAAAAAAATATTTGTTGTAAATGATACATCCCTTTTGAAATGCATATTAACTGATTTGTAATGATTAAGTCACACCCTGATGACATCTGGCAGTAATGAACAATAACTTCAGCTTCTACTGAAGTGGAAGCATTGCCACCATTTCTATCTCCAATGCAGGGAAATCTACAAGGCAGTGTCTGACAAGTGTCTTACAGGAGCAAGCAACAGTGATTTGATAGCAGAGGTGAGGTTGTGCTCAGCTTGATACAACTGTGGTTGAGGTCCTTCTCTGCAACTGCCAGCACACAGCTAGTTATGTGACTGCAGGTACTCACATGGGGAGGTAAGAGGTGGTTGTAGATTAACTTCGGGTGTGCTTGTAGTAAATACTGCAGGATAAAGGAAACATTTGAATGTTGAAATATTGCCCTACTAATAATTATTCAGACAATATGGCAGATAATGGTTTGCTACTAAACATAACAGAAAATCCTATTGTCCCAGTGTTTTATGCAGGAAAGAAGAAGTCTCACAAGTCACAGAAAGCTAAAAATGCTTTGGTGAGTATGATGCTTGAATGTCCTGGTTTTAGGCTCATTAATATTACTATAGCATTTTTGGCAGCGGTAATTTTTGTGAACCTTGGAACATCTATCCAGGAAGGAACTTTGTTTTTTGAGACTCCAGGGGCACACAGCTGTCAAGTCTACCTAGAGAAATACTTTTGCTTTACTTTTCTATCAGAAAGTGTTGAAGTGAAGAAAAAAATGCCAAGGACTATATTACTGATGCTGTATCAGTAGTTGTTCTGAGCTGGTAGAGTCTTACAAGAAGAATTTCAACATGTACCAGAAGAGTCCAGTTGTGGGTTAGGGTAACACCCACTCTATTCCTGCTGCTAAGAAAGATAATGGAACAAGCATATGGATTATTTTTCAGTATTCCAATATGTGATCATCTCATTTATATGCTGCTCCTACAAGTTCTTTGACCCATATATGCGCCTGGATGCATGTTGTGTTTGTGGCTGCCTATGACAGAACAGAAAACATTCACAAAAAAATGTCTACCACTGGAGGGGCCACCATCTGCTGCTTGTGCCCAAAGAGGTGTATGAGTTAGAACTCCCAGTGTTATTTATGTTATCCATATTTACATTTCATCAGCCATACTGGGAATGAAAAAAGTCATTGGGGACCCATCACCTTTGATGTAGGATTGAACATGTCTCACAGGGATCTGGGAACACCATCCCTCATTGCTAACTCTCCACTCTCACTCACCCCACCCCAAACTCCCACTTAGCACCCACCACAGTACACACCCCCACACACCCTCATTCACTTGAAAATGTCTCATAGCACACAACCAATCTTGATTGGAGATGTATTTGCTACTGGAATTACCAACTGCTATATGAGAAAATAAGGTACAGTACAGTGAAATTAGCTAGAATGAAACCCAGTTCTGCAGTATTCTGAGCAGAGTTACTATTAAAGAGGCAGTATAGTCTAGTGGGTTAAGGCTCTGAGCTGCAGGTCTGGAGATCTGGGTTGAATCCACAGCTGCCTAGGTGCATACTGTGTGATTCTGGGCAAGTCACTTGACATCCGTGTGCTCCCAGGTCGCATCTGGAAACAAGCTTCAACTTCGTGTGCTACTCCTGGTTAAACAATGTTCCCTTCCATTTCCTATAGGAAACAAGGCAATTTCAGTGGAAGTTAATTCCCTTTTGTCATGCAAAAATCTGTGGCACTGCAACTCATACTGGTGGGCTCCACTGTATGTCTGGTTTAATGTACTGTATTTAAATGAGGTTTGAACTTTTATTAATAACTGTCATTTTTACATATTTTAACACCAATATTCAACATGGCCTTTTTGGGACCCCACCTCATGACCTATGAAGCTGCAATTATGCAAATCTGGCTTGTAAGGTGATTTCATAGTTGCTAGTAAAGTCACCTTTGGGTGGCATTTGAAAATTTTCACCACCATTGTTAATAGAGGTGAGGTCATAAGAAGGCTATACTGAAGATTTAGGGTTAAAATATGTAAAAATGACAAAGTCAGGAAAGTATATAGAACATTTTAACACATGCGCATATCTTTAATAATTTTCAATATTTTGACCCCAAATTTTCAGCCTAGCCATTTTTTCATACCACCTCATGAATGTAACAGCTGTCATTGTTTTCAAACCCTGGCAAAAATTTGTTTTCACACCTGTGGTGTGGGATGAGTTACATCCCAAGCTACATTACCTGGCCACCAATAACAAGGAGCATCTTTACCAAACATCACTTACAACAGTACTTCTGCTTACTATACTTATCCTTCAACAGGTAAAGATATCAGGTCAAGCAACTCTCAAACACAGCGCTCCCAAATTGTGACCTAACATCCCCAACTCCATCAAAGGTGGAGTCCCATTATTACAGCTGTGAGTGGAACATACAGTTATATTTGACACATAAACATAACTGCTTAACTGGACTTGAGGCTCTCGATTTGTATCTTCATATGTCAAGGGCTGCTGCTACTTTCCCTTAACTGGATATCATTTTGGAACAAGACTGATAGTGACTCAGTATACCTTTCCTGGTGATTAATATTTTAATCAGTCTAATTAATACCACAAATTAGTAAATGCATGTGGGCCAGAGAAGGGACAGAATAGCAGCTGTGGTTACAGCTCTATACTTCCTTAAAAGTTACTATCTACAGACACATATGGATACGATAAGATTGTGTGTGTGTGTGTGTGTGTGTGTGTGTGTGTGCAGAACCATCAATACTGCACAAATGCACCCACCCACTCACACCAGGAGACAATTCTCAGCCAAAGCCATGGTCTCCAAGGAAAGAGAAGTCTCAGAAAACCAAAATACTCCAAAAGGCAAATCAACTGTCAAACTCCTCCACCACCTTCACTGAATCCAATTTGGGGAGCTACAGGTTTTGCACATATAAAGCTCTGCTCTTATTAAAATTAGTAAAGCAGAAGCTTTTTGTTATTTTTGTTTAATATTATACTATTACAATAAAGATTATGTTTGTACAAAGCTGGTTTGCTCCATTGAGAAAGTTACGTGAACGCTAACATTCACATAATTTTTAAATGGATTCCTAAGGGCCATCACAAGTTACAGAATGACAGCCTGCTTTACAGTAACTGACAGTTATGAAATCACCTGAACAATCACAAACTGAGTATTTATAGAAAATGTAGAGTAATGATGAAATAGACTTACAGTAAATGTCAATTTTAATCTGCCAATGACAAGATGAGGTCAAGTAGATATAGAAAGTGATGAATTCTAGGGATTATAGCACTGACATTTGAATTGAAAGGTTCTGACATTCAATTTACCATAACCACTGAACTACGTAAACAAGGCAAGCATCATATAACCTCCCAGAGCTTCGGCTCTCATCACAAAATTGAGCCAAAACAAGACCCCACTGAAAACAAGATATTGCATCTCAGGTTTGCAATCCTGAATAAACAAATTGTAAAATAAAGAGCTGTTGCATCATCACTGGCAAAAGAAGTAAATGTGTATTTATATATTTTATATTTTTTTACATTTATTTATCCAAGAGATTTCACCTGAGAATCAGCATGACATTTTCAAGTGTTGTCTTGGTGCAATTTACATGGCTTGGTGAAGCTGAGCACTGAGATGTTAAGTAAAGAAATTAATTTAGAGCAATAAGATGTTAATCAGAAAATGAGCACTCCACCCATTCTGGGCATCTGTTTATTTTTTTAATAGTTTAAATACATCTATGCAATGAAACAAAGTCCATGACAACAATAGGAGCAGCTGTTTGTGGTAATGGGGTGGGTGGAGCTTAAAAATAAGTAGAGAAAAATTATTATGCTCCCAAGTTTACTAATGTAAAGTTCACAAGTTTGCAAATGTCTAGCTGTACTAACAGGGTGGGATGGGGTGGGGATCTAGGGCAGCAAAAAAGGTGTGGTAGAAGGTATTAGCAACAATGGAGTTCAAGTGTTGAGTCCGTGCCTGTAGATTAATAGAAGGAAGGGTGACACTCTGAGTGACAGTGAAGATACTCATAGTTTAGCAAGGGGTGACCTGATTTTGTGCCTAATGATATGCCAAGATTAAACTAAAGTGAACAAGAGAATAGCAACACATACTGTTCAATTAACTTTAGGACCAAACAATGTCCCTACCTCAGAAACTTCAAATTATATGTGTGAAAAACTAAGGTACTGTAGAACTGGTATAGTACACTGTAAAATAATTTTCTCTATAGTCACCTGACAAGCATAAAGCAGGAAAATTACAGTGTGTGTTTCATACAATAACTAATGGGTTCCACTTTTTTATATTGAAAAAATGTGTATTAAATACCATAACACCTGAGTAGGTGTTACAGCATTCAGCAATGTCTCCTCTCTATGAATGCACTCAAGACACTACAGAAACACAATTAGTTTAAAACTGTCCATTTGTTTCTCTTCACACGCTACTAACCTGAAAACTCAGGCTGCTTCTTCCGTGGGTCAGCAGGTGGGAGGTATTCTAGTAGTTGAGAGGGAGTAAAAGAGAATCTGTGCACAGAGGACAGCCTGGGGGCCTTACATGGACAAGTCATACCGGCACAATGCGGCTCTTCAGTGCTGCCGACAGGGGACTGAGATTAAACTTTTAAACCAAATGTCTACAGGTAAAAAAACATCACCCTTCAATTATAAATAACAAAATATGGGGTGCAGTGTGTTTTACTTAAATTTCACACCCATCCTCGTTGTTGGATAGCTAATAAACCCCTCGGGCTTCGTCCCCGGGGTTTATGTGCTATCCAACAACTCTGGATTGTGTAAATTCTCGTAAACTACTGTACCCCCTTACTTTATCCTAGATTTAATTAACAGCCTCAATATTATAGGAGGGGTGGTCCATGAACATGAACACTGACTTCAATAAATTTGTTAAAATTTATTGCATAGTATTTACAGCACAGTACAAAATGGTACAAAATGCTATTTAAAGCACTTTGTTATAACTTTCAAACATGGTTTCTTTCACATAGTATTAAAAAGTGCCGTTCAGGATGTTGCAGACTGCATGGTTTGGCTGCCTACTCTGGGTCACTTAATTTGTTTTTACTGTACTAAACTTTATGAATGTATGGATAAAAAATTAAACATCAGCAGTTTATTAGAGCCAGTACAGTTAAGCTGTTTGTTACTTACATGGCACGCCACTGCAAATGTCTCTCCTGGGGGACAGCAAACATTAAAGATAGTAAATTTTTAAAATAACATTTTTATAATTACTGGTGATAATTTTTAATATCCAGATAACCAGCTCTTAAAATTACATTACAAGTGCCCAACTGTTATTTTACATTACAACCAGGCAGTTGTAATCATCAGCTGTCAATCACTCTCACACTCACATAGATATGAGCGCTACCAAAACAACTGCCGCTTTCACTTACTTTCTCAAACATGTGAACCCACACTGATTAAAAATTACCACCAGTAATTATAAAAAATAAAACATGGGTGGATGTGTGGGTAGAACCAGAATTTTACATACTCCTTCAGTGTGGGATATTTGCATAAACCCCTTGAGTTTCATTTTTGGGGTTTATGTAGTGTCCCACATCGTGGGTGTGTGTAAAAGTCTGGTTACACCCACCCACCCATGTATAATTCTATATATAATATTAAATTATAATAACATTTCATAGGTTTCATAGGATTTTCAAGCATGTATAGACTGACGTCCTTAGGTTGCTTGCCTTAAAATTTAAGATGTCCCATGTTTGTTTAAATAGAAAACATCCAATCTTATTTTAAACTGTTCTATTGTGCTGCTTGTAACCACCTCATATGGCAGGCTATTCCATTGTTTAATCACTCTTTGACTAAACCAAGATTTTCTTTTTAATAATTTCAATCTGTTACTTACCAATTGAAATGGATGTCCCCTAATATTATATATTTGTTCCTTGTGAAAAAGACCATAATCTGACCATAATGCTTTGTCATGTAGGGCTCTAAAAGTCATGCACATATCCCCCCTCAGTCTCCTATACTGTAGAGAGAACATACCTAGGTGTTTAAGTCTCTTTGAATAACTCATATTGTGACATTCTTTTATCATCTTTGTTGTTCTTCTAATTTAGCAACATCGTTCTTTTTGTAAGGTGCCCAAACTTGAGCACGGTACTCTAAATGGGGCCTAACCAAGGCCTGATATAAGGGAACAATAACTTTTTTGTCTCTACTCTTAATATGCCTTAATATACAATTAAGTATTTGATTACCTTTTTTTGTAAATATACTACAGTGAGTACTAAAAGGAGATCAAGTTATAGTAATCCCTAAATTGCATTCTTCACAAGTGATAGGTAATGTTTTATCCATCATACTATAGGGTAGATTAAGATTTTTAACTCCCAAGTGCATTATAGTACACTTATTCACATTCAACTCCAGTTTATGTTGAATTGTCCAATTCCCTATATCCTTAAGGGTTTTTTGCGTGTTAGTACCATCTTCAGTATTGTTAACAATTGCCCCAGTCCTACAATTATCAGCAAATTTAGTTAGCCAAATATTATCATGATCACATTTAAGTGAGGATACATAGATATTAAAGAGACAGGGTACCAAAACAGAACCCTGGGTGACCCCATTCGTCACCTCTGCCCAATCTGACAGGGTTCCATTTATGGTCACTTTCTGCCTCCTCCTTTCCAGCCATGATGTAATCCAATTTAGCAAGTTGACATCTAAATTCATTTTTTTCCAATGTCCTTATCAACTCATCATGTGGCAGTTTATCAAACGCCTTGGAAAAATCAAGAAAAGCCATGTCCACTGCCTCCCCTTTATCGAAGGCCATACTTACTTTTTCATAAAAAGACAGCATATTGGTCTGACATGAGCAGAACTTCATGAAATCATGTTGTGTATGGTCTATCAAATTCAGGCTATTTAGATGTTTTAAAATCATCTCTTTAATTATGCCTTCCAAAATCTTACATATGATAGAGGTTAGGCTTATAGGACAAAATTTTTCTTTAGCCAACTTATGGCCTTTTAGAATCGGTACAACTACTGCATCCTTCCAACTCTGACAACTTGTCCCCAATCTAGGGACTTTGAAAATATATGTTAATGGTGGTTCCAGATTTTCTGATAATTCTATTAATATTCTAGGGTGAATATTATCTGGGTCAGGAGATTTATTGATATTTAGTTTCTTCAGACATCCCTGTACCTCTTTGACACTCAATTTAACTTTCTCTGGAACTGAAGGTGAATTTGTTTGAGAATTAGTAGTAGTGGTAGTATTAAATATCGAACAAAAATATTCATTTTTGATATCCACCATTTCCTTGTCATTTGCTACATCTCCATCTAATCTTTTAAAGGGCCTATGACATGCAATGATGTTTTCATTCTATTAATGTGTGCATAGAACAGTTTAAAATTGTCCTTAGTTTTAGAAGCAAGTGTCAATTCATAGTTAGCCTTAGCTTTCCTAATAGCTGATTTAATTTCCTTTACCAAGGCCCTATACTTTCATACCCTCAGGGTCATTTGTTTTACTTAGTGTTCTATAGAATACATTTTTCTTAATCATTTTTTATAGAGTTATTAAACCATCCATTGTTGTTTTAACTTTATTATGTATTTGTTTGTTAGGTATATGAATTCTAGTCTCTAATGTAAGTTTGTTTAAGAAAATATTCCACATTTCATTTATAGTTTGGTTTTGAAAATGTTTATACCAGTCCCATTCTTTCATAGACTTATTAAATGTCTGAAAATCAGCTTTAGTAAAATGTAATTTTTGTGCAGACCTAATACAACTCACCATGGGAGTATCCTCTTTAAGCTGGAAAAATATCATTTGAAGGTCACTATTACCAAGGGGATTTATGACTTCAATATTATCTATATTTTCTCTATTAGACAGTATAAGATTGAGGATATTGTCTACTCTAGTACTGACATTTACTTTTTGATTTAACCCAGCCTGATCTATTGCTCGTAGATATCTGGATTCATTACTGTTATTTCCTTTTAAATTACTCCAGTCTAATCCTGGTAGGTTAAAATCACCAGTTAGTATACATTTCTCATAAGGATCCAGATTTGATATATAGTCAGTTAGTTGGCTATCATTATCAGTGGAAATTGAAGGTGGTCTATAAATTAAACCAAGGTTTATTTAAATGCCTTTTGATGGAATTCATTTTATCCAAAGCATTTCCAAATTATTTAATTCATGAATAATTTCTTCACTTTTTATTTCGTTTTTTATAGATACAGCTATTCCACCTCCTTTCCTATGGATTCTTGACTTGGTATAAAGTGTATATCCAACTATGTTTTTATTATAGGGGTCAGAATCATTCCATCAAGTCTCTGGAACCAACGCTATATGAATTACATGGGAATTTAGGAAGTGTTTAAATTCATCCATTTTGTTTACAAAACTTCTTGCATTTAATAATAATACCCCTTTCCACACCTGGTTTGGTTTTATAGTACTATTATTTTTATTTAATTTTTGTGGCTTTATATCTATTTGGGCTTCCCCCCTTGTGGCCAGTTTAAATGAAGTTGAATAACCGCATTTATTCTTTTTGCTAACAACCTTGTTCTCATTTTATTTAGATGCATACCATCCAGTTTGTAGGCTGTTTTATTTTGAAATATAATGGAATTGTCCATATATCCAATTTTATTTAGTCTACAAAAATTTCTTAACCATGCATTTACTTTATCTATGGTCTCATTTTTGTAGGCATGAATTCCATATATTGGCAGAATCCGTGAGATGATAATTTCACCCCTTTGTTTTTATTTCGGTCTACTAATTGTTTACAGTTTTCTTGAATAATAGCTCCGTGACTTCTACCTATGTCATTTACTCCTACATGGAGTATAACCAATGGAGTACAGATCCCTTCCACGAAGCCATCCAATAATGGTTCTATATCAGACAATCTCACCTCTGGTAGGGTACTCACTACAGTGTTTTCTTTCCTCCCTTCGCATACTAATATATTTATTCCCCTTGTAATAGAGTCACCTATAAAAAGGATGTCCTATACTCTTTGTTAACATTCAATGGAGTTGAATTCACATTTAAGTTGCAATAATTGTCATGACTCTGATGATTTTAGTTTGTGAATTCAAGTTATTGTTTTTGATCACAGGTATATTTAGACCACTGCTGTTTGCCTCACCCAGTTTATTTGAGGTTACATAATGATTTTGTTTTGAAATGCTTGACAATATGATACTATCACTTTCAGCATTGTTGGACACGATTGGAAGCTTGGGATCTAGAATCTCATATCTATTTGAAGTTACTATCTGATCATTTATGGCTGGAGGAATACCAAACACTTGTGGTTTTACATTTGCTGAACAATTTGGGTATTTTGATGTAACCATTTCCCATTCTTCATTAATGAAATCTGGGCCTGATTTCCTATTACTAGGTGTGCTAGTTACTAAATTTTGTCCTTGACTGAAAGGTTCTCCACCATGGTACCAACAATGTTTTCCAACTCCCCTATTTCTTTCCGGACTTCAACCCTACATTTAAGATTTTTAATTTCCTCCTTCAGAGTTTCGATTAATAAACAATTTTTACATATAAACTTTTCTTGTTTAGTCCCTTCTGTATGCATAGAACAACAACTGCATTGTTTCTGTATCTTCTTGCATTTAGAGTTTCCCTGAAACATCTTTATAAACGTAGAGGATTTAGTTGTACTACTTTAACAATTTTGTGAAGGGTATAATATAAAGTACCTGATAACAATACTGCTACACCAGCTCTCAGTCATCCCCAGTGGACACAGCAGACAGGTGCAGACATGTGTGTCTCTGCGTGTGACTCCATGCATGACGAGGTGCGCTCGGCCCGCTCGAGCTTGTCCCGCTCACTCAGGGTGAGTGTTTAAATATGAGTGCAACCAGGAAGTAACGAGTCAGGTGATGCTCACTCAAGCTGGCTAAGCAGTAGTCAGGTGCAAAGATTTAAAATAAAATTAGGAGTTCCAGAGTTAGTGAAGGTCAAAAGACCAGTACAACCCTTTTAGCTGATATCACAAAAACCCCAAGAAATAAAATAAAGTCAGCAAGATATGGCGATATCTCCTAATTAGCACAAAAGACAGCAGTCCCCCAAAGGCATGAACTGTAGTCCCAGTACCAGAAATGTCACAGGTCTACTGACAGTTATAAAACACAAGTTTATAGGTATAATCCATGGAGAGGATTTAGCAAAGCACTTAAAAGCACAACAGTTCCCTCTCACACTGAGTATATTTAATCTTTCTGGTTTGCGCTCACTCAGGGTGAGTGTTTAAATGCGAGTGCAACCAGGAAGTAACGAGTCAGGTGACGCTCGCTCTTGCTGGCTAAGCAGTAGTCAGGTGCAAAGATTTAAAATAAAATTAGGAGTTCCAGAGCTAGTGAAGGTCAAAAGACCAGTACAACCCTTTTAGCTGTTATCACAAAAACACCAAGAAATAAAATAAAGTCAGCAAGTTCTGGTGAAATCTCCTAATTAGCACAAAAGACAGCAGTCCCCAAAGCACGAACTGCAGTCCCAATACCAGAGAATGTCACAGGTCTACTGACAGATATAAAACACAAGTTTATAGGTATAATCCTTGGAGAGGATTTAGCAAAGCACTTAAAAGCACAACAGTTCCCTCTCACACTGAATATATTTTATCTTTCTAACATGATACATATAATAATAAAATCCTTCCCTCAGTAGCTTTTTCACTGGCAGTGTGATAAAAAATGTTAATTCAAACAAGAATTCATATATGTACTGTGGTCTTTTTTTAATATAAATCACATGTTGGTGTCTCCATTAATGTCTTTGATAACAAACTGAAGTTCAGAGTTTTTTCCCCTAAGTCAGCTTGGTTTGAGACAGCTCCAAATATTAATGAAAGAGTGACATCTCACATGTAAGCTTGTGACAGCTTGAATAATGTGCAGCAAGGTCTGTACTTGAGAATAGTGTGTTAGTTCCTGAGAACTGTAGATTGACTTGGCTCAATAAGGAATTTCATGTGAGACATTTTTTTTAATAACAGTTTGATATAGTTCCTTCAAGTACCTGCTCTTTCAAAAATATCTGCTGAGATCCAGTTATGGACCACCCTATGGAATTTAAACTGAATTTCCTTTTTGTTTTATTTATTCATCACTTTACCATCAGGACTCTCAGTAAACTTTATTTTATATCTTACATTTTCAAACCAGCTATGAGTCCCATGGATGATTATTCACTTTTTTCATCACTCTGTGTTGTGTCACCAATTGCCAGACACTACATACTGAGATTTGTTCACATAATTGATTTTACTGATGCTGGTTCTTTCTACAGATGCAGCAAAATTTAATTTTGCCAGTGAAATTCTGGTGAAATCAGGAATTTCACCATGCAAAATATTTCATGAAATTTGTGCATTTTGTGTAATATTTTGCTGGTGCAAAATGTAAAATTCCACTGGCGAAATGCTGAATGTTGTCCACAAAATGCAGAATTTCATTGGCGAAATTCAGAATTTTACCCCAGATAGGCAGACTTTTGCCATGGGTGGTGAAATGCTGCATTTTTGGCAAAATTCTGCATTTCACTTTCAAAATTACGCATTTTTCTCCCACTAAATATTTCCCGAAATGTGTGAATTTCACGAAATATTTTGCGTAATGAAATTATTCAAATTTTGCCCTTCTCTAGTACTTTCACATGGGGCACTGTCTGTATGGTTTTTGTGGGAAGGGTGCATGGTGGGTGGTGGTGCAGAAAGTATTAGTATTGCACTTGACAGAGAAAAGTAGTCCTGTGTACACAGGAGGGGTTGGGTGCTGTTAAACGTGTAATTAAAAAGAAAAGTACAGTATCATGCCTGCATTTCTGTCTGCTAACAAGGATCAATCCAGGGTACCTATCTGTTCCTGAATAACTGCAATAACAGATCATCTCCTATTCCTCCCCTACCCTCATAACAAACAATGAGCAGGCAATGATGTCTAAATGATGTGTGATTGGTTTCTGATCCCATTCAGCATACTTTCTTTCATGATAGCAGAAGTGGGACCTGGATAATGTAGCTGTCAACAACAGTGTCCTGCTTGTAAGTAGGAGGGTGTTGGTAGTAGAAGTTCTAATTAGATTTATTTACAAGGGATACAATTTTTTGTGTGTGATCTGTATGTAAAAAAAATAAACAGCAAGTAGCTCCAGCTCCATGCCATGCTCAGAAGAATTTGAAACAGTCACCACAGAAAATATGAGCACCAACAAGTAATCAAATTCACAAGTTAGTCAGTTTATTCCTGAAAAGTACAGGTTCCAGTTCTTCCAAAGTTACAAACAGAGAAAATGCAATTTCAGTAGCCTCTTATTCAGTTTCTCGCATGTGCACTTCTTCAGGGAGGCTAGCCATCTGTTTCAGCATACATGTTATACTCATTACTACAGCTCTGTTCAAAGTAATTCAAATGTGCACACAAAGCCCTTCACCAAGTAATTAAAACAGCCAGTTTAAAAAAAAAAACTCTATCAATTGTTAGCAAAAGTGATACAGCATATGGCAGATAATGCATTGGAAAAAAGTGAGTGTTATAAATTATGGCTAGTGGTTGTTAGATGACAAAGCTACAGATCTATTTTAAACTTACTACAGTAAGATCGGGAAAGTCATTTAATATGCTTACCTCCAGAATATATATCTAATCTCCTGTCTGCACAATAAACATTCTGGTGACTACCTGAAATGATGTGCACATCATTATATATTGACCCATCATAAGTAAAATCAGGCTACTTTAAAAAAAAAAAAAACAGGCATTAAAAGAAATGTGGAGGTCACGGAGGTAAAATACTCTGCTTACCCCCCAAAAAAACATCTATGTGACCATCAACAATGATATTTGTATCTACTCATTATTTCAGTTCATATAAATAATCTGTTTTATTCCTAAACCATGGGAGGTCACAAAGGTCAAGTAATGTGCTCACCCTTAAAAATGTTTTCTTTTTCAAAATAAGATGATATTCAATGGGAGTTCCAGCATTGACCTTATTTAATCTTATAAGGCCAGAAAGAATAAAAAATTAAAAACAGGTCAAAATAATAGAAATGCTCATGCATATCATTATTTTGTTTAGTTTTTCTTCTACTCACTCGATGTAGAAAAAAATCCTGTGGTATTACACTTCCCAAAGTATCTGAAAGAAAAAAAAGGGGGGTTATTTTAATAATATTGCAGTACATCCCAAGCCATAACATTTAGTAATAACACTCAGTAATAACACCTAATGCCATATAGTCTATAATGTTATATACCATTTTAATTCCAAGCACTCTTCTAGACAATACCATGGTTATATATACATTTAACACACAGTTCTATCTCTCCTTATATGGGCATCATTTCTAATGGGCATCATTTGTTCTTCAGAAATGGGGCCAGATTAATACTATCAATTAGTCTTGTTTTTGAGACTCTGAAGGTGGAAGATCAAAATGTTTCATGTTGTAGTAGGAGGATATCAAGATAGCCCCCCAGTCTCACCTTTTCAATCAAACAGAATTGAAATTCGTGTTCCTCCTGATTCCTACTAGTGTGAATGTGTTTAGTCATGGCATTTTAAGTCTCCATTCCTAATGGCACCTTTGTGTTCACCTACCTGAAGCTTGAAAACCCTACCTGTCTCATCTATATAAAGGCATTACATCTGCAGGTTGCAAGGTACTACTGGGGCTGCTGAAATTGCATTTTCTCTGTTTGTAACTTTGGAAGTGCTGGAATCTGCATGTTGCAGGAATAAACTAACTAACTTGTGAATTAGACTGTTTGCCAGTGCTCATATTTTCTGTGCTGACTGTGATCTGTATCTCTCAACTCCTCCTCCCCCAACCATCACCACCACCACACCTCCTAAAACCCTTGCAGAATGTTGTGCAACTGGTTTTGTCTTTGTGGCTTTCCTGTCAGATGTGTACCCAGTTTATACTGCCTGTACCTGCACATACTCTATGCTGCCTGTTGAGGTCTTATCCCTCTATAATGTGAAAAGGGTACAACCAGCTCAGCACACATCTGACAAGAATGCCTAGTCAGTCAACGCAGCATGCAAACAGTTTGAGTAGAGGGATGGTGGTTGCGTATTATTTAACAGATCCATGTAACCAGAGGGCAATTCAGGCATGATGCCTCATGTTTTTAAAGAAGATGTCAACAGACGGTATGGAGTACTGCTTGTTCATGGAAGGAGTATAAACTGTCACACATCTGACAGGCAAGCCACACAGACAAAAGAGACTGCACAACATTTTGGGAGTTTTATGAAGTAAGTGTATGTGTGTGTGTCTGTGTGTGTGCATGTGTGTGTGTGTGTGTGTGTGTGTGTGTGTGTGTGTGTGTGGTGTGTGTATGTGGCGTGTGTGTGTGTGTGTGTGTGTGTGTGTGTGTGTGGTGGGAGTTGGGAGACAAAGATCATGCAAAACAATTGTATCCCTGTACAAAATCTAATTAGAAAGCTTCCTCACCAACGCCCATCCAGTTTACAAAGTGGACACCTGTTTCTGAGAGCTGCATTATGCAGGTCCCATGTCTGTTGTCAGCAAAGAATGTATGCAGTATGCAAACAGACACCAATCACACATCATTTAAAAGCTTATTTCACATCAGTGCTTGCTCATTGCTTGTTACGGGGATTATATATTATTGCAATTCCAGTCTCTGCCTTATCCTTGCATAAACTGAATAACTGCTTTAACTGCCTTTTGTTTTGTAACTTGTATATAATTCCAAATTTTGTTTTTGCCTGCTATGTAATTACAGAAATTATTTGTTCTGATTGCTATTCATTGCCCTCCTGTTCTCCCCACCCCTTGGACGCCACCCCCTGGATGCATCTGGAAATGAGCTGTGTTAAGCTTAGTATGCCTTTCCTGCTGAAACATTTAAAGTAAATAAATGAAATAAATTACAGTTCAGGAAGAGAAAGGTGTCTGGGATGAATCCTTATCAGTAAACAGAAATGCTGGCATGATATCACACTCTTTGTTTTTGTTTAAATACACTGTTTGTGTATGTTTGGGGGCGAAGAAGGAGTGGTGGAAGGTTGTATAGAAAGTATGAGCATCGCGCTGGCAGGAAAAGTGGTCCTGTGCAGAGTGGGATAGGTGCTTTAAATGTGTAATAAAAAAATAAAAGTATCATGCCTTCATTTCTGTCTGCTAATAAGGATCGATCCAGAGTACCTGTCTCTTCCTGAAATACAATAATTGCAATAATGTATCATCTCCCCTTTCTTTCTCTCCCCCCATAACAAGTGATGAGCAAGCAATGATGTGTAAATGACTTTCTTAAAGAGACATTGTCAATCCCCCCTTAGGCCTCAAACAGTCCCCTGTTTAAAATACACAATTTATGATTGTTCACATTCTGTAGAATGTACTGATGTAGCTGGTAGTTTGATTCTGATTCCTTTTTCCTTTTAAAAAGTGAAAAGCAGACTGCTCACCATACTGGTGTTACCACACCAAAATGTGTTTGTTTACATTCCTTGATCAACTCCCACTGCATCTTTTCTGGACTAGGGGAGGCCCCCAACTCAGTCTAGCCACTGAAGATGCAATGGGAAGAAAGGAGGCTATTTCATCATGAGTGGCTGCTCTGTTTGGTGGTGTTCCTCATATTCAGATGCATTCAATAAAAGTAGACCAAGGATTTAAAACAAATTAAGGTTAGGTATAATTACATCATTACCATGCATTTCAGTTCTACTATGAAAGGATGCAGACTAAACAACCAGCAACACAATGAATTTTAGCAAGGTGTGCAATCATAAAATGTGGGCTTTCAACTAGAAATCGCATGATGCAAAATTGTTGATAGTGTCCCTTTAAATGATGTGATTGGTTTCTGTTCATACACTGCATACATTCTTTACTAACAGTAGACATGGGGCCAGGATAATGTAGCTGTCAGAAACAGGTGTCTGTCTTCATAAAGTGAGGGTATTGTTGAAAGAAACGTTCTAGTTAGATGTATGCACAGGGGAAACCTTTTTTGTGTGTGATCTGTGTTTGTCAAATCCCAGAACCACCACAATCACCACCAAAACCACACCTTGAAAAACTCTCCTAAAACATTACACAGTCTGTTTTTGTCTGCACTACTTGGCTGCCAGATCAGTGCTCAGTTTAAACTCCCTGTCCCTGCACTTACTCTTTGCTGACTGTTTTGTCTTCTTTACAGTACATGAGACATCATTCCTAAATTGCCATCTGCTTACATGAATCTGTTAATCATTAATAATACTCCAGCAACCATCCCTCTGTAGTGTGAGAAGTGTGCAGCTAGCTCAGCACACATTTCATAAGCATGCCTGTTCAGTCAAAGCAGCACGCAAACAGTTTTAGTAGAGGAGTAGTGGCTGGACTAGTACTGATGATTAACAGATTCATGTAACCAGCTAACAATTCAGGAATGATACCTCATGTTTTTAAAAGATGTCAACAGGCGAAATAGAGTATGTGCTGGAACAGGAGAATAAACTGATCACATATCTGACAGGCAAGCCATGCAGACAAAACCACTTGCAAAACCAATCTCATATCATTTAAAAATCGATTTATACATCACTGCTTGCTCATCACTTATTATGGAGGGAGGGAACAAAGGAAAGGGGAGGTGATGTATTATTGCAATTATTACAATTCAGGAAGAGAAAGGTACCCGGATTGAGCCTTGTTAGCAGACAGAAATGCAAGCATGATATATTATTTTTATTTTATTTTACATTTAACTGCACCCATCCCTCCTGCATACATGATGACTTTCTGCTGCCAAGTGCAATACTAATACGTTCTATGCCATCACCCACCATGCCCCTCCAAGAAAGAAAGAAAGAGAGAAGGAAGGAAGGAAAAAGTACAGGTTCATCATGTCAGCTCCTGCTCCCACTCAGCTGGCAGCATGACTCTAGCTGCAGCTGCACAAATCATGAAAGTCCCACTGTTCCCATGTAAGAGAATGCAGGTGAAGGGCAAACTTCACTAAGATGAGAGAATTCACTGAAAAGAGACTAGAGGTTATTATGCAATTTTCCAATGTCAATGACCTCTGGATGGTAATCAAACAAACTATCACAGATGTCACAACCACTTTTGCAAAGACAATAACCAAAAAACACAAGTGTAAAAACCCTATATGGTTCAACACGGAAGTCAAGGCAGCTGTTATAGACAAACACAGAGCCTTTCCCAATCATAAAACAAAACCTCCTGATACCTCTTGGGAAGAATATCTGGAGTTAAGCAAAAAAGTCAAAAGAGCCATAAGAGAAGCCAAGGCAAGTGCAGAGCTTAGCATAGCTGACAATGTGAGTAATGGGAGCAGGCAGTTTTTTAGATACATCTCAGAAAACTAAAGGACGGTAAGACAATAGTCAAAGACAATACACAAAAGGTGGAAATTATTAGCAAATTCTTTTGCTCAGTCTTTACCAGGGAATGGAATGGGCCCATGCCAGTAAGTGGCATTTTGAGCAAACCAGAAATTAAGGGAACTCAAGATTTTTCCAAAAGCATCGTGGAAGCTCTCGAAAGTCTAAATCAAGAGAAATCACCTGGTCCAGATGGCATTCACCCTAGGATCCTAAAAGAATTAGCCATGGAACTACCAGAACCATTGTCCAGACTATTCAACCTCTCCCTCCAAACTGGAGTAGTGCTGGAGGATTGGAAAACCACCAACATGATCCCCCTGCATAATAGTGGGAGCAAAGAAGAGCCTGGAAACTACAGACCCATTAGTCTGACCTCAGTGGTGTGCAAACTGATGGAAAAAAACTGATTAAACAAGACATAGTTGATTACCTGAACAAGAACAACCTCCAAGACCCCAAGCAACATGGATTCACAGAAGGAAGATCATGCCTGATCAATCTCATAACATTCGTTGATTGAGTAACCACTGAATTAGTCATAGGGCACCCAATGGACCTGTTTTATTTTGACTTCAGTAAAGCCTTTGTCTCCATTCCATGCAAGCATCTGCTAGCTAAACTCAAAGACACTGGTATTTCAGATCAGTTTATCAACTGGATAAAAGCATGACTACAAGGTAGAAGCCAAAGGTGGTAATCTTATTTATTTATTTAAGAATCAGTTTACAACCTTTGAGCCAGAGGCTCGTTACAAAGGTACTTCGTCCACAAAGACATACATATGCTTTCAGTTACATAGCAAAGATTTGCCAAAAATCAGTAGGCATTCACCAGAGGTGCCACATCACATTGTGGTCAGACAGATACAATTGGGTACAGGGTACATGTAATCGATAGCAGGTATTAAACAAGTTGGTATCAAGTGAGCAATTCTGGTAGATAAACATTGAAACAGCTGGCACTGGCCAGGTTAAACCTAGGCATGGTGGACATGGAAGTGGTGTAGGGGATGGTTGGGTGGAGAGCTGCCCGGGGGGCATTGTCAGGAGAGAAATAAAGAGGTGGAGGCTATGTTCAGAGACAGGAGCAGTTACGAGTGCTGAAGATGTGGTTCCGAAGTGCGGTTTTGAATGTGGAGATGGTGATGGCATTGGTGATGGTGGCAGGGAGAGAGTTAAACCAGGTTGGGGCTCTATAGCTGAAGGACCTCTGGCCACGGCTGGTTCTTGTTCTGGGGACCTTAGAGTGGTCTTGTAGGAAGACCGTGTTGCAATGGTGGAGGGCTTGGTGGATGGATGCTGTTACCCTAGGGGAGAGCCAGTAGGGTTTTGGTGAGGAGACAGGTCTGGTATCGAGCCGTTCATCCAGGAGTAAGCAGGTTAGCATCGACATATAGCTGACAGGTGTGTGAGGTCTGGGGCACCAGTAATTAATCTGCACGCTTTATTCAGGGTTAGGTGAATTTTGTTTAGTGCAGTGGTGTCGGCAGCACGTATACTGGTAGACCATAGTCTACAAAGGGACAGAACGGACGATGTAACCGCTAGCGGAGCATTTGGGGAAGGCAGCTTTTATGGTGGAATAGGATGCAAGCCGTGTGTTGGTGGCGGATGTTAGGTGTCGATGTGGGTGTGAAATGTGAGGGCTGAATCAAGGTAACCCCAAGGTATTTGTAGGAGCAGACTTGTTCAAGTGGTTGGTTGGTGCTTGGAAGGATATAGAGGGTGGTTGCTAGCTTTGTTTTGGGGGTGTGAAAAGAGCATAGTTTTGGTTTTCTTAAGATTGATGATGAGTCTGCGCTCCTAAACCAAGCCTCGCACTGTTGAAAGACTGCTGTAGGGAGTCCTGTAGGGAGATGGGATTATGGTGGGTGGCAAACAGGACAAGTCGTCTGCATACAGAAGAATTTTGCCAGAGCATGCACTGGGCAGGGTGTTCAGATACAGTGAGAGAGAAGGGGCCCAGGATGGAGCCTTGGGGGACCCCAGAGAGAATGGGACTGAGATCGAGAGTGTGTTATTAATCTTGACACACTGGGATCGAAAGTGTCAAGATAGCTGCACACCATGCCAGGGGGCCAGCCGAGAGACCAGTGAGGCAGAGTGGCTCAGCAGCAGTGGATGGGAGACAGTGTCGAAAGCCTTTGAGAGGTCAATGAACACTGCACCAGCTAGGGAGCTGGTATCCAAGGAGGGATGTAGGAAGTTGGAGAATTCAATAAGGGCAGTGCTGGTACTGTGACCCACAGGAAGCTATGTTGCTCTGGGCATAAGATGTTATGCTTAGCCAGATAATCAGTGATTTGAATGGCCACCACTTTCTCCAGGGCTTTAGAGGGGAGGGAGGATGGAGATTGGCGGTAGTTGTTGGCCGGCGACCTGTCGCCTCCTTATGAATGAATAGGTGATAATGGCTGTTTCCAAGCTGTGGGGAATTGTCCCAGGCAGAGTGACTGGCTAATTAGGCTTGTGAGAGGTGCAAGGATTCATCTAGCACCAGCCTGAGGATGCTGGGGTCCAGTGAGTCACTGCCGGGATTGTTGTCATTGAGAGCTTTGGTTAGGATGGGTCTGGCTTCCGGGTGGAAATCTTTCGCAGGAGCTGAAGGTGCTGGAGGACAGGGGAGTTTGGCTGGGGAGGGTCAAAGAAATTACTAGGAGGACTGAGCTAGGTCAGTGAAAGTGGTGTTGAACAGTTAGCTATGGTGGCAGGCTCGGTGGGTTGTGCCATTTCTAGTGAGCTGGGATGGGGTGGGGGGCAAGCTTTACCATTGGGTTGCTTAATATTATCCCAGAAGGTCCGGCTGAGCCCAGGAGGAGGTAAGGAGGCCTGGTAATGGTCTGCCTTGGCTTTCTTGATGGCCCATGGCATTTATTTCCAGGCTGCATTGTATGCTTGCCTATCAGACAGATGACCTGTTTCAGTGGCAAGATGCCAGAGGTTATCCCGGTTTCTAAGTAATTTAGGAGGCCGGGCTAACCAGGGTGCGTTCTGTTTTTGGACCGGTTTTGGTTAAGGGTGCAAAGAGATCACTGGCCATGTTGAAGTTGTGAGTGAAAAGGAGGGCAGTATCAATGTTGGTTGCCTGCTGAATGGGGGACCAGTCTATCTGGGTGAGGAGTGCCTTAAGTTTCTTCAGCCCACCAGGGCGGAGGCGCCTGCGGAGGGTGGTCTGGGCTTTGGGTTTGGGATTGGGGGTTACCCAGTGGAATAGGATAGGGGAGTGGTCACTCAGGGAGTCTGGGAGGACCTGGATGTTTTGGATTTTATGGGGTCGGTTAGTTATAATAACATCCAGCAGGGTGCTGGTACCACTCTTAGGGTTAAGTCTCGTGGGCTGGGTGACGAGTTGTGTCAGATCTTGGGTGGCAAATGAGTCTCTGGTGGTGGATGAGGAGGTGCTGAGCCAATTTACGTTAAGGTCCCCCACTAGGATTTGTTCTGCCTTATGGTGGAGGGTGGCCAGGTAGTCCGTTAAAGATATTAGGGCTGGGTGCTGGTTCTTTGGGGGAACATAGGCTGTGGTGAGATAGAGAGGGCTCCTAGAGGGGTCTGGGGTGAGTCTGAGGGTAAGGGCCTGGGCCCCATTTGTGAGGGCAGGGGTGGGGAGTGCGTGTCCAGGTATTGTGTCCCTGGTGTAGATTGCACAGCCACCCCTCATTTGCCTACCGGTCCTCCCGGTATAAGGTATAGCCTGGGAGGAGACAAAATGAGTCTGGAGTTGATTTGGACAGCCAGGTTTCAGCCAGGGCTATGATGTCTGGTTGGTGAGCCAAGGCCCAGCACTGTAGGCGTCAATTTCTTCAGCAGGCTGCATATGTTCACAGAGGCTACTCAAGACCAGTGGGCTGAGTGGGTGGATGGGAGGGCAGGGCCTGGGTTGGGGTGTATGTTCCCATTAGGAGTAGAAGGAGGAGAAGTGATCTGGTCAGAGGGAGGCTGATGGAGAGTTTATACCGGGAGCGATATAATAAGGAATGGGGTTTGGTTGCACAAGGGGTGGGTAGGGTAGCACAGGCAGAGAAGGCCTGAGTGATCAGAAGTGCAAGGGGGCTGTGGGGGGAGGACAGGTGATGTCTGGAAGGGGGGGGAGGTGGAGAGGAGCAAATGGGATGTGTGGAGGAGGAGGGAGGGGTAGGAGCAGTGGTAAAGGAGGAGGGGAGGACAGGAGGGTAGGTAGGAACACTGGAGTAGTGAGGCTGAGGGTTCATAGGGACAGTAGGGTATGTGGAAGGCAAAGGAGGGAGGAGGAGAAGAGATAGACTGGTGAGCAGGGGATGCATGTGCATAGTTGGGAAGGTTGGTGGAGCTGAAGTGAGGAAAGAATGGGACTAGGATGAAAGAGGGAGATAGAGATGAGAGATCACTTCAGAGTCTTGTTGCTGCTATGGTGTGGTGGCAGCGCATGTGCCTGAAGTGCACAGAGTACTGAGTTCAAGCCTGATCAGGGCAATAGGAAGAGCCAGACCAGTGGCTGCAGTAGAAGGGAGCTGGGCTCAGGTTGTAGAAGCACCTAGACAACACTTTAGTTGTGTCACAGGGTTAGTGTGTTCTTTATAGTAATGAAATCCTGCAGTAAAAATATGCAGGTGTTCTAGGTGTGGTGGAGCTGTGGACTTTGGAAATAAGGGGCGAGGGTTCAAAGGCAGCAGGAAGAAGAGGTAAACTTATATTTTGGCAGATTGGGTAGCTAAGTGATTAAGAGGCTCAGAAAGTAGTAATAAAGTAGGTAGGCACTGTGGTGCAGAGGCAGAGCAGCAGACTCTGACCACAAAGGGTACTGGTTTGAACACAGCTCAGGTAGAGAGGGCCAATTTTTTAAATCTGGGCAGGAGGGAGTGAGGTATGGTTAAGAGCATAGAAATACAGGAAATTGTTGGCCTGGTTTATTGGCTGAGATGATAGTCAGTAGAATGTAGAGAGGGTACCAGGTTTGATACTAGCAGTTGCTTAGAGATAGGATGAGTGCAGAAAGTAGGTAGTCAAGGGAACTGCAGTGACCTCTAGTGGGACAGCTGTCCAAGCAGTAGCTAGGAGGATATAGAGAGCAGAGAGGAGCTAGAGTGGAAAGTGCAGTGACCCCTAGTGGTTGGTGCCTATAACCTGCAAATGGAAAGTGGACACTTAGTAAAAGGAGGGTGGGTCATGTGTCACATCATGTGACCTGCCAGCAGCAATATATGGGCGCTGACCCTGGTGGGAAGTGCCTCACAACAGTCAGGCTGTAGTGCAGGACACTTTACCTCTTACAGGCTCTGGCAATCCCCGGTTTCAGTCTCTGCTGCTGGGCTGAGTTCTGGAGTGAATCAATGGAGTGGGTTCAAGGCCGCACCTCGAGTACTGTGTGCAGCTTTGGAGGCCACACTTAAAGAGGGACATTGAACTCCTGGAGAGGGTCCAGAGGAGGGCAACCAAAATGATCTGGGGCTTGGGGGACAGGCCTATGGGGAGAGGCACGAAGAGCTAAATATGTACACATTGGAGAGAAAGGACCAGGGGGACATGATAGAGGTCTTCAGGTACATGAAGGGGGTAAATAGGGAGGAGCAGTCAGGGAGCTCCAAAGGAAGTGGGTGACTAGAGGGCATGGGTGGAAGCTGGAGGGGAGATTCAGGAGAAAGGAGGAGGAGGTGCTACTTCACTGAGAGGATGGTGGAGCCATGGCATGTGCTGCCCAGGGGCTGGTGGAGACAGAGATGGTGGAGGGGTTCAAGAGGGCTGGGACAGGTACAGAGGAAGGGTTCTGGAAGCAAAGTCCTGTGCAGTGAGAATATCCAGGACTGGGAAGGGAGAAGCCAGAGAGGGCGAGGAGGGCAGCAAGGTCAGATCCCAGGGTGGGGTCTGACCAAATGAGCAGGCACAAAAGACCGTTAGGCCTATTCTGTTGCCATTTTAGTACGTTAGTATGTTAGTAAGGAAGGCAGATGTTATAAGTAGGGTTCCCCAGGGTTCTGTCTGCAGTCCTGTGCTTTTCAACATCTTCATTAGTGACATAGGTAAGGACATAAATGGCAGATTATTGCTGTTTGCTGATGACACTAAATTGGGAGGAGGGGTGGATACCTCAGAATCCATCAGCAAACTTCAAGCTGACCTAGGAAAACTTGAGACATGGTCCAACTAATGGCAACTCAGCTTTAATGCAAAGCAATGTAAAGTGATGCATTTGGGCAAAACTACCCTAGAATGGAATATTGGTTGAACGAGGTGTTTTGTATGGCAGCTTGTGATTTCTGAGATCAGCATATGTCACTTTCCTGTAGATGTCTAATTTTTTCCCTATACTTGACATAGAATTCTTTTTTTTGCTGTCACTTTCAGCCTACATGGAATGGAATTTTTTCCCCAAAATTTCAGGTTAGAAGTAAGCTGTTGCAAGGTAGTGCCATTGGAAGATTTTGTGAAAAAATTTTAAACGGTTCCAGAGTCACAAGGATTTAAACTTTTGTATTTTTCTGTTCTGAGCATGATCAATAGGGTTCTTGGGATAATGTTCTGATACAGTACCAACAATTTCATGTTTCAGGGCCATTATTGATTTTGTAAGATGTTGTGTTTACATCACCAACAAAGTTTTTTGTTTCATGACAGCTGCCATCTTGTTTCTAACCTCACTAACAAACTATTAATTCAAACTTTCACTGCAGCAACCCTAATAAAAAAAAATCATTAATCTGCCTCATTAGAACATGCTGGTTCAGATTCTGAGGCTTGTTTCAATCAATCTTAATTATAAATATCTTTAACGTATTTCTCCTGGCCATTTTAACATATTTCCTGTTTTTTGAATCGTGACTTACTTTTATGTATCGCATTGGTAAGGTGGGGTGGCACTACATTTCATTTGCACAACTGTTTTCTGAACTGAGATTGAAAACAATTCTGTTAGAAACACACTTTCATTGCCCAGCATAATTTTTAGCTTCACAGCAGAAAACTGTTTTTTTAGCATGAAATTGGGTGTTGCACCATGATTTTTTGTTTCTCTGCAACAAAAATTGGTTTCTCGGCATGAAATGTAATTGCACATCACAGTTTTTTGTTTCACTGCAGCAAATTGGTTTCTCAGCATGACATTTGATTTCACACCATATTTATTTTTTGTTTTGATGCAGAAAATTGGTTTATTTGCATGAAATGTTATTGCACACCATGATTTTTTCATTTCACAGCAGAAAATTGATTTCACAGTATAAAATGTGATTGCACATTAGTTTTTTACTTCACAGCAGAAAATGTGTTTCTTAGCATGACATATGATTGCACACCTTGATTTTTCATTTCACAGCAGAAAAAAGGTTTCTCATTTTTTGTTTCACAGCAGAAAATTAGTTTCTCAGCATGAGATTTGCTTGCACATCACAGTGTTTCATTTTGCAGCAGAAACTGTTTCTCAGCATGAAATTTGATTGCACATTGGAATTCTTCATTTCACAGCAGCACATTGATTTCTCAGCATGATTTTTGATTCTACACCATGATTTTTCATTTTGCAGCACAATTTTTCTCAGCATGAAATTTGATTGTGCACCATAATTGTTTTGTTTCACAGAAGAAAACTGTTTACCTAGCACAAAATGTTATTGCACACCATGATTTTTTGTTTCACAGCAGAAAATTAGTTGTTCTGCATGAAATGTGATTGCACATTAGACTTGTTCATTTCACAGAAGAAAATCAGTTTCATAGCATGACATTTGATTGCACACCATGAATTTTCATTTCACAGCAAGGAACTGTTTTTTTTTTGTTTCACAGCAGAAAATCAGTTTCTCTGCATGAAATGTGACTACTCATAAGAATTTTTTTTTTATTTCACAGCATAAAATTGTTTTCTCAGAATAACATTTAAGTGCACATCTCAATTTTGCATTTTGTAACAGAAAGGGTTTGTAGCATGACATTTGATTCCACAGTATGATTTTTTTTCACAGAAGAAAACTGCTTTTCAGCATGAAATTTGATTGCACATCAGAATTTTTCATTTTGCAGTAAAAAGATTAGTTTCTAGACCTGAAATGTGTTCAACTTGAAATTTGATGGCACATCATAATTTTTGGTTATATGACATATTGGTTTCTCACCATGAAATGTGATTGCATATATAGTGAAGACAACTCTTCTCTTGGCATAAGGCCCTACACATCTGCACCTGTGGGTAGCAGAGGGCCTGTGCATTGGCTGACAGATGGACTCTTTCCCTGTGCATCTGTATTCTGTAGCTACAATGAAGTGCAGGCTGCATACAGCCTGTGCTTCCACAGGCAAGCTGAAAGCCCCATGAATTCTTGGCATCCATTGATGCATGGAACTGTGGGGCATGCCAGGACCCTGCATTTCCATAGACAGACAGAATTTTCCCTTTCTTCCCTTGGGCCCTGCACATCTGCATGCTTTGACAGGGGTCCCAAAGAAACCTTTGTGAATGAGTATGTGATTCCTCTATCTCAAAAGAAAGGACATTCTTTGCAAGAAACTTAATAAATGCACATGTTTGGGTTCAAGTTAATGCCACAAAAGTTGGGAATTGTGGAGTTAAGGTTTCTGACCCAACTCCCCTCCTCCAGCCCCCAAGTAGCAAAAGGAAAAAAAAAAACATTAGGGTTTTGGGTCTCTGGAGTCTTAGAACATCAGTGGTGGGATCATCCTTGGAGTTGTAAGTCCTGAAGCCCACTGTGTTCTCTGAGCAAAGAAGGTCAGATGTGATCTGAGCCCTTGATAAAGAAAGCTACAACACATTGTATTAGCAACATGTGACTGAGAAGACATGCTTTTCTACCTTTCAAGACTATATCTAAGCCCAGCTTAGATAAAAAAATGCACAATTTAAATGGTAGTTTTGTAATTAGTATTTATTGCTTAAGCACTGCCTACTTTGTTAGTTGAGTATGGTTTCTTAGACATGCGTATATGTGGATACTTTGGATATCTGTTATATTTATTTATTGATGTATGTGTTGTGGTTATTGTCTTCTATGTATAATGCTGTAAGAGTAACTGGAATTGGTACCTTGGACCTCTCTGTAAATGAACTTAGGCTCAGTAGAGTTATCCATATTCATTAATCTATGAATAAAAATGTTAATACTACTACTACATATCTTTATGAGGCACTGGCTTGGAGCTGTACCTTGTGTTTTGGATAGGAAGCTATGAGATGGGAGGAGGGGTGAACATTAGGGTTGACAACCCCAAGGAAGACCTCACAGAGACTCAAAACCCTGATGTTTTTTTTCTATTGCTGCTTGGGGTTGGGAGTGGGTCATTAGTGTTGGAAAACCTAATATTACATTTCTCTTCTTTTGTTGTACTATGCTACACTAACTGGTGCATTAATGAAGTTACGTTTTGCAAATCAAAAGTATTATTTTTACTCAACATGAGCAAAATAGATGATGTTGACTACTAAACAGAAATTTGTGTCACTTATTTTGGCCATAATGTGCATGCACAGAAATGTATCTCACTCATTCTGGCCACACTGAGCATTCTGAAATTTATTTTCACATGTGAGATGCCACATAGCTTTTGATCATTATGGATTAGCATGATGATCAAAAGCTATATAATTTCTGATCATTATGGATTGACATCCCTCATGTTGAGGAGTTGAACAGAGAGCACAGTTTATGTTATATGCATTTCTGTTTGTAACCTTTTACAATTTCTATCACAAACAATCTCAAAAGCCCATTGTATACCTGGAATATCCCATGAGGTAGATCAAAATATGATTGTTGCATGGTATAAAAGGTTGATGCTGTTGTTCACTTGCATGTGTGGCTTTGCTTTGCTCAGCCACTTGTGCAGGATGGAGCAATAACACCAACATTTCATACCAAATAACATCTACATTTTAAGCTGCCTCATGAGATATTCTTTTTTTATACAACAGGTGTGAAAATAAATTTGTGGAGATAAACATGTTATCTTCAGTAACATGAACAAGATAAATTAAGTTGGTCACTATGCATGCTCAGAAATTTATTATCACATGTGAAAATAAAGTTCTGAGCATGCTCAATGATGAAATTCATTAGCTTTTCTCAGAACACCTATGAAGATGAACTATTATTATGGCTCAGTAGGCCATTCCTGATACAACTCTTGAAATAAATAAAATGTGAGATGCAATTTATTTTATATTATACATATGATAAGTCTGCTCTTCACTACATTAAATGATGGAATATGGATGTGCTGGAAGATTAGTCAATCTAGCAGCAGCAGACATCCTTTCAATTGACTACTCCTGTTAGTCTCTTTGGAGGGCCTTCTGGCTATTGCTTAATAGCTGATTGATCAAACTACTCCTAGGTAAATTAAAGAAGTCCTGCTGTGTCCCTGATTAGCTGACTACCACCCTCAGACCCAATTGCCCTGCTGATTCCCTGATTAGCTGAGTGCCACCCTCTGACCCCACTTCCCTACTGGCAGGAATAAGAAGTGGTTAAGATGGTTATCACTTTTTAGTCCAAGAGAAATTTGCTCAAAGTCCTACTTTAAAGGCTCATGCCATTAAATATATTGTGCCCCTTGGTTCTGTCCTGTTTAGTAGCACTAGCATCTGGTCAGTTGGGGCAGCTGATGGGTAGATTCCTCCATTTACTGTGACCACCAGTCATTGGTGACAGTGGAGCTGTGAAATGAATGGCCTGGTTTGTACTGAGGACATCAGGTTCCTCTTCACTCTCTTGATTCTCTTCAGTAGTCCTTAAGAGCAGAAGACAATCACAGCAAGAGTCTGGGCTCTGCTGAGCTAGGTAATTCCCCACATGTGGAGGGGTTATTACACTCTATCCCAGTTGAATACTTAATGTCCATGTCATGTGTAGTCCAAATTATCCAAACAACATAAACACAGTTCAAATTTAGAGGCCATCTAGAGGGATAACTGTTTCCTAGGTAGCCTAGGCAAACAAGTGCAATGACATCCAAGGCTGGATTTTCAAAATTTTCAGAGAATGATGCATGGTACTTGCATAAAACAAAAAGATGGAAGGAGAAAACTACATCAAAAAAGGATGGAAGGAGCAAGCTGCATCAAAACTTGCATCGATTTCAATTTTATAATGATGCCTGCATCAAAAACAGATCTGCATGTGACAGATCTAGCTTGTACCATGCTTGCATACAAACAATTGCTGAACCATGATGTAAAGGGGGTCTACATTTTGAAAAAAGGCAGACCATTCCCTTACTTGGGGTTTGAAAGCATGATGGTCCTGTCAGTGATCAGACAACCAGAATTGATCTGACACAAGAGTATATAAAGAGACCCCCAGCAGGTGGGCAGACCTGACTATGTAACTATGACTTGTGTTCTGCTGCAGAAGACCTGCATTGCATACATAGTAATGCTGTCTCATATACCATAGCATGTGAGATATTGCTTCCAGAGACAAGCCCATATAGTACCCTTCAGTACTGTCATGTGAGCACCATGATTAGAATGAAGAGTGTAAATTATGTAGCAGTTTGGTTATAGAACCAATAATTCCCTGTGGGACTCATTTAGAGCATTTTGGGAGCTTAAAATGCCAGTGTCTAGGACATTTCATCTGCTGTAATTTTTGACTCAGTTTCCATCATTCACACCATATGTATTGTATTTTTGAGTCAGCTTCTGTCATTCTTGTCCCATGCATCATACTTTTGACTCAGCCTCCATCATTCTTGTCCCATGCATCATATTTTGACTCAGCATCTGTCATTCTTGTCACATGCATCATATTTTGACTAGGCTTCTGTCAATCTTGTCCCATGCATCATATTTTGGCTCCACTTCCATCATTTTGCCCCATGTATCATATTTTTGACACAGAAGACCCTTGCATCATCTTGGGGATGTTTTGATTAGAGAATGCTTTTCTTGCTAAATATGACACACAGTATTTTGCACTACTAGATTTGATGCAAGCTGGATGTTTAATGCAGCTTGCATTGGTCTAAGACCCTTTGAAACTCCAGCCCACTGCCTAGACAGATGCTTTCTGATCTGTCCATTTGATGGAAAGGAAAACAACTTCTATTACCTCACACTGGGCACTTACAAAGGTGACATGGGGCAGGTAATATGGTTGATATACTACATGCAAGGGCAGGCCAGTGGAGACACCTGGAAAGTTATATGATAGCTTGTTGAGCTAGTTTAGGGCTTTGTCAGAGTGGCAGAGTGAACAATCTCTTTTTCCTTGGAAATCATGTCAGTTATTTCCATCCCCTCAACCGCAGAAGGAGTATGGTCAGTGAACATGGGTTTCCCTTCATCTTCTGTATCCAAAGCATTTCCATCTGAGTAGCAATGGCTTCAGACACTGGCCATGTGTCTGAAGGCACAAACAATAATTTGTTGTGGTCCAGATGTGACCAGACTGACTTGGCCTCCTCAGAGGCATCTCTCATGGGGTACATTTAGATCAGTCAGAAGACTGGGGAGATCCATTTTGAATAGAATCTCATCATCTGGGTTTCTTCATCTGACTTGTCCTGATCTTCATTTGAGTATCAGGTATAGGCTGAATTTGCTTTTATTTCTGTGATTTCATCCATGAATAGCAGCTCTAGTTATGGATACTTTTTTTTATGTCTGTGCATGAGCTAGTGACTTGGAAACATCTGTACCATGATGTGGGAAACTGGGATGCATATGGAGTGGTAGCACCAGCAGAAAGAGGGAGGTGGAGTTCAGTACATATTGCTGGTAAGACCCCACCTAGATATTGTGTCCAGTTCCATTCTGGAGACCAGATATCTGGAATGACATAGACAGAGTTAAGAGGGTCTAGAAGAGGCAACTAAAATGTTGTACAGTCTGCATCAAATGCCCAAAGAGGATACACTATATAACCTCAATATGTTCACCCTTGAACAGAGGAGAGAGGGGATATGATATAGACCATTAAATGTCTCGTGGGGAAATAAGGTACAGGATGGGAGTATTTTTCACAAGAAAATGTACTCTGGAACAAGGGGACATGCTATGAAGCTGGAGGGGGTAGGTTCAATAGAGATGTGAGGAAGTACTTTTTCACAGAAAGAGTAGTAGATTCCTTGAACAACCTTCTTGCAGAGGTAGTGGGGGTGGAAACAGTGGTGGGATTCAAGAATGCACATAATAATCACAAGAGAATCATAGTGGAAAGGAAGGAGGAGAAAGAGCTGTAGATCAGGCACAGTCCACAGTAATAGGTAGGTAGGGAGAAATGGGCAGACTGGATGGGACAGGTGGTCCTTATGTGCCATCAAATTCTATGTTTCTATGAGTACTAGTTGATTCCTGTGGAGCATTATGGCAATGCCTGGGTATCCTTCAGATGTACATTGTATGCAGCATGGTTCCCAAGTTGCTCCTGTGCCACCTAAGGGATATTCCGTAATGGCTGACAATCATATGCTTGCCAGAAAAGCTTAAATTCCTCAAAAGAACTCTATCTCCAGACCAAAGGTTTATGAGCTCTTGCATTATTTCCATATCAGTCATTTTTAAGCAAATAACTCTTAGTAGCTATTTCTAATACTAGCTTATATGTAGCAGTTAACTGATTCTTCAGTCTCTGAACATACTGCAGGTTAGTGTCCACTCTATCCCATCTGTGGAGACATTAAAATAATCCAGGTTCCTCCAAACATCAGATAATGGAGACAAAATCCTGTTACACCATTCATAATACAATTATAAGCATTATCCATGGAGTTTAATTGCCTGATCTATTTGGTTTTCTGTTTGGAGTCCATTGTTCCCATTATGTGTAACAGAGTTCAGGCAAGCCATTCAGGCTGCAGGTGACTTTGAGTGTGATAAGGTATAGTTCATGATTTTGAACTCCCACAGGGACAATAGTTCTTCTATCAGTCTGGTTTCTATGCCTTAACCTTAATGTGAGTATATTTCCTTTTGTTACTCCATAAGGCATGTCAAACTTTTCAATAGTATCTTAGCTATTGTCCTGCTTCTGGTCCTTTTTCAGAAGGCCTAAGCATATCTTGAGAAGTGGCCAGTTCCCAAAAATATATTGCTTATATTCTTATTCTTGTTGTCTGGTTCCGAACTGATTAGGTCAGTACACACATGTTCCATTGTTCTTAGGAGGGGCTGCACTCTTTGGTAGGGTCTTCCACTGGAAACATTGACTGGATTGCTTGCAGTACATCTCAATTTTGACTACCACCCTGGGCCAGTAAAAAAAAACTTGGGTTAGATCTAGGCTCTGGTCACTTCCTAAATGTCCCATCATATGTAGAGAGTGTGCAGAAAGCATTCTGAATTTAGTTGGTAACTGTGATTGTGTTCTAGTAAATCCCTTGTGCCTTTACATGTCTCTGTAATAGACCTTATCATTTAGTTTAAATTTGGTCCATGCTCAGTAGGGTAGAGCCCCTTTCCAGATAGTTTTAGGTCACTTTGGTGGCATCATAACCCCTCTCAAGGGTAATGATGATCTCTCTAAAGATCCATTCAGTAATTTGTTCTTTCTTTTAGTCATCATGTCTCAGTCTGGGAAGGGAGGTCTTCTCTTAAATAGCAAATCTGCAGTAAGCTTTGAAAATGCATTATGCAGATGCTTCCATGGTGTCCACAAGGCATTTGGAATTTTAAAGGAGTGACTGGCTCATCCGTAACATACTGATTTCACAGTGCCATCACTGCAGTCTCTGGTATGTGAATCTACTCAGTTGTATAGTTGAAGTCTAGAGGATTTCTTGCAATTACCAAAAGAGTTCAGGTTGTCAGTACTTCTCAATGAAGTGATTAAAGGTTAAGTCTTGGGTCATCCCTTGACTATCAGTAAATGAATGCAAAACAGATTGGATAAACATCATTCAATAAATCCAGTGTAATATTTTTATTCCTCACAAAACACCTCAGGGTAACATTTCATAGCATGAGATGCAGAATGGAGACTCCTTTCATAAAACAGACACAGCCAGAGGACAATGCAAGGTCCCTAGTAACATTTGAAAGGAATATATACTCGTACAAGATAGAAGAGGGATGTGGCCCTATGACCATGCAAGGAGATATGCCATATATGGAAACTGTGAACTGTTATGAATAAGTGAACATACATATGGTAGAAACAAGCTACTGCTAGACAACACAGAAAATGGAATGGGTCTAACAGTGTAGGGCCTCATGCTACAAAATGTTACCTAGAGGTGTTTTGTGAGGGATAAGGAATATAATACTGGATCTGTTGAGTAGCGTTCATCCTCTCTGCCGTGCACTAATTTAGTCTCCAGGGGGCTGCCAGGACAAGGGATCTGCATCAATATGATTATCTCCTGAAGGAAGGAGACTAGAGCATCTCTAAATCAGAAATCTTGGAACAGACTAAATGGAGTGTTCAGGTCTTTTTCTGTCTGTCACTTCTCTGTTTCGTCATGTATATGTTTCTATGACTGGGCAGTTATACTTGCACAACATAGACACCTGTAGAATTGATCAATGATGGCTCATTACAGCACTAAACGTTCCAATTTGTGAACTATACAGTTCTCCTCAGAATGTATTTAACTTCTACTTGGAAATGTCTAGGTACATCCTCCTGGACTATAGCCTTTACACATCAAGGGAATGTTGTGTGTGCTGGAGGAAGGAAGGAGACTAGAGCATCTCTAAGTCGGAATCATGGTAGAGATTAGATGGATTGTTCAGGTTTTTCCTGTCTGGCACTTCTTTGTTTTTTCCTTTCTATGTTTCAATGGCAGGACAGTTATATTTACACCACATATACACTTGTGGAATTGATCAATGATGTCCACTTACAGTACTAAAAATTCAAATTTGTGAACTATACAGTTCTCATAAAACATTTAACTTCTACTTGCAAATGCTGTCGACTTCATACCTTCAAGGTATTGCTGATTAAGAATGGTCCCCACTGAAGTCCACTAAGACTGGCACTGGTGTGTAACATGTATGCTTTTGTTTGGTAAGCATATGCCAGTACCGGTGCATGTGTTAGCCAATTTCCTTCAAGGCACCATCATATCAGCTATCTCATCATGGATTGAATGGGCCATGTACTTTAAAGTAACTCTTGGGTGCAAAATCTTTCTGAGGTTTTTGTCATTGCTTGTTGGATTGGGGTAGCTCTGGGTCAAGTTCAGTAATGGGCATGTCACTTTGATGTAGTCCTTAATGAAACATCAGTAGCAACTGCAGAACCCATGAAACAATGGTAAGTCCATTAAATTCTTGGCAGATGAGGGGCACTTGTAGGATTTAGCAAATAAGGGAGATGGTGCTACTGTAATATACTTTAATAGGGTCAGAGCACCTCTGAATGTTTTGGATAAAACCCTTTACATAGACTGCATCCAGAAAATGTTGGGAAGCATGCAGAGGTCAACAGCTTCTCAGCTAGTGGCTACTAGCAAATTGCATCAAGAGTAAAATGGCATTATTTTTCCATTTCAAGTGTCTAATTAATATTCCATGCAAATAAAACTGTAGTGCCAGTGCAAAAGGTCCAGACACATACAAATTCCACTTTCTAGAGAAATGGGAGGGGGTGCGAACCAAATAACATTCATTGACCAGAACACCAAAACACATTCCAAATTCAAAGTTATTTGCAATAAATTTACTGCAAATAACTTTGGACTTCAGGGTGTGTTTTGGTGTTATGGCCAGTGCAAAACGTACCCTTTGGACATATTAAGGTGCAGATGAACACAACAACAGTAATGGTAATATGTACAACAAAACAGGATGTACCTCCCACCTCACTGCCATATAGATTCTGCCCCATTGCTTCATTTGGAAAGCTTAATGAGGGTACTTGTCCAAGAATGGCTAGTTTGCCTCCTTATGAATGATCTCACTAATATTAACTGGCTGTAATTTAAACTGCCAGTCAATAGGTGCTTCCTTTAGTAGACTTCAATGTCTATTGCTGATTTCCAGCAGCAGCAAAAACCATGCTTCCATAGGAGCAGCCCAATTCATTTCACATTGAACATAGGAGACCTCAAATAGGGGACCTTACAAATGTATAAGTTACAGACCAAAAATAACAGAGATGTAAAAGGGATGAGGGACTTGCCTTCCTGTGGACAGTGCTAATCCTGTCATCCAAGACAATACTGTATGTCACATACTTAACCAAGTCTGAGAGTTGGAACATGTTGATGGAGAAGTTGAGTCTGAATGCCTCTAGTCAGTCGAGAACTTTCCGTAGTGAGCCTCATGGATCCTCAAGCATCCTTTTTTGAAATATGATCATGTAACCTAGGTACATTAGGCATTTCAGAAGATTCATGTCCCCAATGGTTCACTCTGTAAATTGTTGGAATGTGGCCAGGGCAGCTGAAATCTATCTTGGCATTCACAGAAATTCATGGAAGTCAAGTTGGCAAATGAAAGCCTTCTTCTCATAATCTTTCTTTGCCATTGGTAAATGATAATGCCCACAGTGATAGTAAAGCACAGAGTACCACTTGTGTCAGTTTAGACAATCCAAGGCATCCTGTATGCTAGGCATGATATATTCATCTGGAATCTTCTTATTAAGTGTTCTGTAGTTCAAACACATCCAACTATGCCATTCTTCTTTTGGAAAACAGTGATGGGTGAAATATATTTTATGTGACCTCACCTCTTAATGATCCCTGTTGCTAATATTTCCTGAAGGTGGTGCCTCACATAGTTGAGGTCAGTTGATACCAATGTTGAGACCATTTCTGAAAAGGTCTGACATCATGCAGTCTGATGTGGTTTTCTTTCCTTGGAAAAATACAATGTCCCACTCACTCAGGAGAAAAATTTTACTCACCATGGATGATGTCTTGATGATCTGGGACCTTCATCCATCTAATATGGGTTAATCTCAGAAATCAGTGACTCCTGGAGCAATCCAAGATCCAGCATCTTCCAGCAATAACCTTTCTCTCACTACAGTATAAACATAGACTGTGACAGCAGAAAAACACTGATGGTTGATCCAGTCAGCCCGTGGTTCCCTTTCTAACCCAGAGACCTATAGTCCATCTTGGGTTCCATCCCTCCCTATTCACACCCCTATACTCCCTTTTACTCTTGCTGAGAGTAACCACTATACCCTTCACTCTGTTCCAACTACACTTGAAACCATTCATGGTTTTAGCACCCACCACCTCAGCTGGTAGGCTGTTCCATAGTTTCATTACCCTTGCATTGAAATAATACATTCTCATCCCTCCTGAACTTCTCTTCTGTCTGCTTCCACTTGTGTCCCTTGACCTCAAAATGTTACTCATGCTAAATAATTCCCTTCAATTTACTTTATTTATTTCCTTCAGAAACTTGAAGGTCTCTATCATCTCGCCCCTCTCATGTATGGTGATCCTTTTGGTCCTTTTATTTACATGATCTCCACAGTTAATTGACATCAAGCTGTTGGAATTAGTACTGGGTGCTAGGGATGGTATAAATTAATAGGTGGGCTATGTTATGTCTATAATATTATAGCCTTAAGTAGTTTTCTCTGCTCAGCACCATCATTGCCTGGTAGTGTCCTAATCAGTGTGTTACACACAGCCTTATGTAGATGTACTCTGCTCAGCACCTTAGTTCATGCCATATGAACATACCTCCCCCCACCCTCCCTCCTATAGTCTGTCCTTTTATAATGTTCACCATGCGTGAAATAGCAAAGTGAACAGATTACAATAGTACTGCTTTTTGATGGGTGTGACACTGTTCGTCCAATGCAGAGCAGTGTTTTAGGGCAAGTTCAGTGTCACTCCAATCATCAGCCAGGCTTACTATGATAGATTTTTAGCTTGCTGAGTTGAGATGGCATGAACTTCAAAAGGAATAGCCTATCCAATCATGAATCAGCTATTACCTTTGATCTGTGCTTCCCAGCAAGCTAAACTGGTCTGTCAAAGTCAGCCTGGAATGCGTGGAATGTCTGGCTTGCTTCCTGCTCAGTTCTGCTCATGCTCAGACACTGTAAATACTTAATAATTTGCCAGTCTCAATTCTCTTCTTGGACTCTTTATTACATGCTATTAATCATTGCTAATTTCACTATTTTTACTGCATTAGTAGAAACTGCTGTTCATAGCCAAAACTATCATGTAAAGCAGTCCATATAAGGAACATCAGGTATCTTGTACTAACAAAATACAAGATTCTAGTGCACAATGAATAAAAGTAATCATCCCAGAGTGACATCCCACATAAGCTGAGCAGTCTGTGAAGCAGACATAGATATGCAGTTTGCAAAGTTGTAGCCCAAGTTAAACTGCAGAATTTATCACAAGTTCAGGAAAACAAGATTTTCCACAGTACAGTACAGAACAGAACACTTTATACAATTGTGCTAAGTGTCTAAATGGTATTAAATGATGCTGCTAGACAGCCAAGTTGCCTTTGATGTCCCATGTGGGACCATTACAAACCAGCACTGCCTGGTGCTCTGAAGAGATAGAGACAGTGAGAGACATCACCTTTCAGGCAGGAGTTGAACATATTCTCCACCTTTGTTCATGAGGCAGGGTCATGAGAAGGCTGTGTTGAACATTTGGTGTAAAAATATAAAAAAATAAAACAAAAAAGTTATGAGCTTGCATTGAAATTTTAAAATACTGGCTCCTACCTTTGGTCATTTTCAATATTATGACCTTAAATTTTCAACATAGCCATTTCTTCACAGCACCTTATGAATGTGACAACTGTCATTTTCCATATCCTGGCCAAAATGTGTTTTTGCATCCCAAAATATGATTTTGCAGATGCTGCATGAAATCACCTTTCATCCAGGAGTTGAAAATTTTCTCTGCACTTGTTCATGAGGTGGGATCATAAGAAGGCTATGTTGAAAATTTGGGCCAAAAGTATTATTAAACAAGAAAGCTAAACTGCCCAACATTATCATATCTACCTTGTATTCTTAAATGTTAATAAAATGATTCCTTCACTGAAGCAATTTTCAATGTCACTTTCAATGGTATTAACACCACCCCCCATGACACCGATGCAAATGGTGAACATTTGACATTGCAAATTTTTGTTTAAATAGTCTGCAAAGTTTATTGACATCAGCTGTTGGTATAAGTATTGGGAGCTAGGGGTGATATCAATGAGACTGCTTGTTTCAGTCCTCTCATCATTATGTATGCATATAACTGCAAAACATCATAGGGTGTATCCTGTTTGATGTATTATATGTGGGAGTGAATGGAAGGGTGGGGGGATGAGTTTAGTTGGAGGACTGTGGGAGGGGTGGTTGTTGTCTGGGCTAAGCAAGTGTGTATATAACAGGCAATAGCCTGTAAAATGGGGGTTGTAGCAATACCTTATATAGTGTGGGAGTAATCTACTATTGTGACTGAGAGAAAGGAATATTTTTGTGACTGAGAAATAGATGTGGAAGGAAGCTATGTGGAAGATTAAAGGAGGGGTAAGTTGTTGTTTGGGTTAGGATATACTATTACAAACTTCACTATCCTGCAAGAAAATGGTATTGCAGCAGACCCTATATAGGGCATGATTATACTACTGTTGAGTGTGGGGAACAGAAGGTGAGAATGAAAACTTTATTTATATTTTCTATACTGTTCTATACTATTTCAAGTTATGTTTTATTTCTGTTTATACTTTTCTGGGGAGACAGTGTAAGGGAAGAAGAGTGGGGGAAGATGCAGATTATTATTATTTATCTAGTGTACATACATAGGGTAAGGGATTGGACTAGTGCTGTGCAGAATGCAGAATTCTACTGGTGGCATTAGCATGGAATGGACATTCTGCTGGCGGAATTCCCACAGGAATTTTGCAGGTTCTTCAGCAGAATTCCTCAACTGTGATCCATGGAATAATATTCGACAGAAAAGCAGTTTTTCCATGGAAAATTATTCAGCAACAATTTCTGTGGAAAATATTAAGATCCACAGAATAATATTCTGTGGAATAGCATTTTGTTCCATGGAAAATTATTCCACAACTATTTTCTACTGTGGAATGTCACCATTCCATTTGTGACGAAATTCAGTGGAATTTTGTCAAAATTCTGAAAATTCCATGGAATTTAGTTCAGCCAGAATTTGAAAATTCCACATAGCAGTAGATTGGACATGTTTAATGGCAGGTATAAGATCGCCAGATAAAAAATAAATTGAGTGGGAAGGATATGGGAATCTAGTAGCTAGTACAGACAGAGGGAAATTGGGGAAGGATGGAGGAGGAGGGAAGCAGGAGGATATCGGGGGCAGGAGGGGAGATGGAGAGTAGTTAAATGAAATGGATGCAGACTGGCAGTATTCCCGGACTAAATGTGGAGAGCAGAGGGGGCTTGTGTGCAAGCACCTGGGGAAGCTGAAGGTGGAGTTAAATTAGTTAAGATGTGAATTAGAGAGAGACTGGGGGTAGATGGAGGAAGAAACAATGGAGAGGAGCAGATTAGGAATGCTGAGGGTTGGGGGCAGCAAAATAATGGGGGATGCCAAGGTGTCCAGGGCAGAGTCTTCCACATAGACCTAGCAGTACTGGAATAGGTGAATAGCAGAAGGTAAGGAGAGATGGACGGTGGAGGGAAAACTATGCAAGGATGCATAGAAAGGGTGAGGGAAGGAATGCTAAAGTGTTTCCCAATGTAGGGAGACCAGCATCAAACAGGTTCACTGTACTGGCAGGGCTACAGGACTGGGGAAACACAGGGTACTGAGGCTTGAAAAATCTGAGGAAAAGGTCTGCAATACAGAGACAGAAGAGGATCATAGACAAGGGGTGAAATGAGGTATATTCAGTAAAAGAAGAGCTAAGGGTGAAGAGGAGGTGGAATAGTAGAAGAAGAAGGAAGAAGAGGGACTGCAGCTGATAGCAGGGGACACCAGGGAGAATATGAAAGAAGGGGGACAGGGGAGAAAATGAGAGAGAGCAGTGGGAGTACAGAAGGGAGGACCAACCTAACAAACAGGGAGCAAGTGAAAGGGAGGAGGCTAGTCCATCAGGGGCAGAGAGGTGAACATAGGCCAAGACTGGGGGGGTGAGGATAAGGTGTTGGTAATGGGAGATTCCATTATCAAGGGTATACTCTGGGTAAGGAAATGGGACTCAAATAAGAGAAGAAACATTGTCAGTGTGCCAGGGATGGAAGTAGGGTAGGTAGGGCCTAGGATCAATGAAACAATAAGGAAGGTGGGGGAGCAAACCTCACTTAATCATTCACCTAGGGACAAATGACTTGGCAGGAAATGAGGTATGAGTGGTGCAACAAACGTTTAAAGAGCTAGCACTGTGCAACAGGGAGTCCAAGAGTTCTGTGGCATTCTTGGAGGTAATCCCGGTCACCAGTACCAGTGCAGGCAGAAAAAGAAGAATAGAAGAGTTCAATGGGGGGCTAAGGGACTGGTGCACCTTGGAGGGGTTCATTTGCATTGGAGGATAGGGGGACAAGTGGAAGGATGAAGGACTGTATTCAAAGGACAGACTGCACCTCAGCGAGGAAGGGTCTAGAGAACTTAGAGGAAAACTGATAGAATACATTGACGGGGCCCTGCATTTAAGGTGATTAATGGGGAGTATAAGGCTAGGGAAGGCATGGCAGTCAGCAATGGGGGCAGGAAACTAGCTGGCATTCCCCTGCAAATGGGGAAGGGAATAGAAAAGGGGATGGTGGTTCTGGAGTGCAAAAGATTTAGAGGGCCATTTGTGCAAACTCTCAAAGTCTGAGCAACAAGATTGCTGACCTAGAGGCCACCATGGCAGGGGAGGACCTGGATCTAGTTGCCACCACTGAGATCTGGTGCAATGAAGACCAGGACAGGGATATGGCAGTACCAGGATTTACTTTGTTCAGAAGTGACAGGGTCGCAAGAAAGGGAGGAAGAGGTTAGCTCTTTCATGTAAGGGCATCATAACAGCTAGAGAACTACAAGGGGATCTGGGGGGGGAGCAGAAGTAATATGGGTCACTCTGGAGAAAAGGAACAGGGCTGTTACTATAGAGGAGTGATATACAGACCTCCTGCACAGACAAAAGAAGTGGATGGGGAAATGCTGGAAGCAATTCACAGGATGGCTCATAAGGGAGAATTGTTGCTTGTGGGAGACTTCAGCCTACCTGATGTGGATTGCACAATCCACCCCAGCAGTGTCAACCTACAGGGGCAGGGACATCCTGGATTCCTTTCTGGGGATGTTTCTCAGGCAACTGGTAATGAAACCCACTCATGGGGAAGCATTACTGGACCTAGTGCTGATGAACGGGGACAGTGTTGCTGACATCACAGTGGTGGACCACCTGGGGACCAGTGACCATCATGTGGTGGGGTTTGGTGTAAAAGCTGGGTTTGCACCAAACCACACAAGGACAAGGGTCATGGAGCTCAGAAGGGCAGATTCCAAGACAATGGGAGAATGCATCAAGGAAGTCTTGGCAGGGATAGGGATGCTAGGAAGAGCTGAGGATCAGTGGGCAAAAATAAAACAGGGCATTGAAAGAACTATGAATCTCTGTATTAGGCAGGTCTGCAAGTGCAAGAGGAAAAAGAGACCGCTATAGTTCTCTAGAGAGCTAGATGAAACAGTAAGAGTGAAAAACTAGCATTCAGAAAGCTCAAAAAAACACAGAGGAAGGAGGATAGGATAAATTACCAGGATTAGCAAAGGAAGTTAGGGAGGTCAGTGAGGAGAAAAAAGGAACAAACAGAAAGATATTGCCCAGTCAATAAAAAAAAGGGATAAAATCATCTTCAGATATATTAGCGGAAAGAAAAAGATCAACGGGGATAACAAGGGTAAAAGGTGAGGGAGGGCTGTGAGAAAGGGAATAAGAAAAGGCTAATATATTGAACAGATACTTCTGTTCAGTATTTACAACAGAAGGGGTAGTAGATGGGCCAAAGATAAAGAACAGGGCAGAATTGGTAGGAGGTTGACAATTGTCTGTTTACAGAGGAGGATCTAGTTCTAGGTCTGCTAGAGAAGCCATAAAGGAGAGACTAAAGGCTTTTATTATGTATACCCTGAGGAAAGAAGGAGAGGGGGACATGATAGAAACTTTTAAGCACCTCAGTGGAATCAACAAAGTCCAAGAGGGTAGCATCTTTCAGAAAAGAGACGGCAAGAACAAGGGGACACAATTTAAAAGATGGGGGGGCGGTTCCGGGCAATGTGAGAAGTATTTTTTCATAGAGAGGGTAGTGGATGCATGGAACAGCCTTCCTGAGGAGGTTGTGGGGTCTAAAACTTTGGGAGAATTCAAGAGTGCATGGGACAGACATAAGGCAATTCTTGTGGGGGGTAGGAAGAAATAGGCTGTTGGTTCACTAGGATCTGCGGCCTATCCTGTAGGTAGGGTAATGGGCAGACTAGGTGGGCCAAGCTGTCCTTATCTGCCATCAAAATCTATGTGTCTATGTCAAAGTCTATGAGGAATTCCTCGTGGTACTAGCAAGATCAAAGTTGACAAGGCAATGGGACCCGATGGGGTTCACACTAGGATACTGAAAGAGCTCAGAGAGGTGCTGACTACACCCCTAGCAGCTTTGTTCAACTTACCGCTAGAAAGATGAGTGGTTCCAAGGGATTGGAGAAATGCAGATGTGGTCCCACTTCAAAAAAGTGGGATAAGGGAGGAGGCAGGAAATTGCAAACCTGCCACCCTGACTTCGGTAGTGGGCAAGGTGATGGAATCACTACTGAAGGTAAGGATAGTGGAATACCTTGAAACAAGTGGATTGCAGAATTCAAAGACAACATGGTTTCATGGTGAGAGGTCTTGCCAGACAAATCTGATTGAGTTTTTCGACTGGGTGATGAGGGAAATGGATCAAGGTGGAGCCGTGGATGTGGCCTACCTGGATTTCAGAACAGCCTTCAACACTGTCCCACATACTGTAGAAGACTCATGAACAAGTTAGCCTGTCTAGGGGTGGGACAGAAAGTAGTAAATTGTGTTAGAAGTTGATTGAGCATCAGGAGTCAGAGGTGGTGGTAAATGGAGTTCACTTGGGAGAAGGCAGGGTGATCAGTGGGGTGCCTCAGTGGTCAGTACTAGGCCCGGTCCTCTTCAATGTTTTTACTAGCTGCATTGCTGAAGGAAGTGAAAGGAAAGTCTGCCTGTTTGTGGATGACACAAAATCTGCAACAGGGGAACACTTCAGTGGGGAGGGTAGAAAAAATGAGGAATGATTGGCTGAGGCTAGAAGAATGGTCAAGCATTTGGCAGCCGGGTTTCAATGCTAAAATGCAAATCATGCATTTGGGGCACAGAAACTTAGGGGCTACATATCAATTGGCAGTGGAGGTACTGCCAAACACCAGACTGGAAAGAGACCTGGGTTTAATCATTTCTGATGACCTAAAGGTAGCCAAGCAAAGTGAAAAGGCTGTCGGAAAGGCTAGCAGAATGCTGGGGTGCATAGGAAGGGGTATCACCAGTAAGAATAAGGAGGTAATATTACCACTGTATATGTCACTAGTAAAACCACATCTCAAGTACTGTGTACAGTTCTGGAGATCCCATCTCTGGAAGGACAAAGATAGGGTGGAGGTGATACAGAGGCAGGCAACCAAAATGGTTCAGGGACTGCAGCAAAAGCCCTACGAGGAGACACTGTGAGAACTGAATATATACTGCTGGAGGAAAGAAGGAAAGGAGGGATATGATAGAAACATTCAAGCACATAAAGGTATTATTAAGATACAGGAAGGTAGCATTTACTACAGAAAGACAGATTTGAGGACAAGGGTCACGCTATGAAGCTGGGGAGGCTCAGAGGGGATGTGAGGAAATACTTCTCAACAGGAGAAGGTGGCAGAAAACTTAGAACAGCCTTCCCTAAGCGGAGGTGGCAGTTGCCAAAACAGTCATAGGATTCAAGCATACATGGGACAGATACAAGGGGACCTTGGGAGTAACACAAGGGGAAGGGGGCAATCAGAGATCATGAAGGGCCTGTGGTGGCACAGTAGGCAGGGAAAATGGGCAGACTAGATGGGCCAAAGGGTCTTGACCTGCTGACAACTTCTATGTTTGTGTTTCTATTGTGTCCAGTGAGTACATGTTTAATGCCTTGCAGAGCTCCTCATAAGACCTGCCTTCTTGGTCTGAATCATTTTTGTCACCCAATGCTGCACCATCTGTATCCTGTCCTCACCGTTCCTGAAGTGACGGCTCCAGAACTGGGTATAGTACTTCAGGTGAAGCATCATCAAAGATTTATAAAGTGGTAGTATTCCCTCTTTTCTTCTGCTGTCAGTACTCCTCCTAGTACATCCCTGTATCCTATTTGCCTTACTATTTGCCGTGTTGCACTGGCTTGATGGTTTGATGGTGTCAAAGATGATAGCTCCTAGGTCCTGTTCATCAGCAGTAGTGCTATATTTTACCCCAGCCATCATAGAAACATAGAAACATAGAATTTGATAGCAGATAAGGACCGCTTGGCCCACCCAGTCTGCCCATTTCCCTACCTACTGGATAAGCTGCAGATCCTAGTTAACCAGCAGCCTACTTCTTCCTACCCCACCCCTAGGAATTGCTCTTATGACTGTCCCATGCATGCTTGAATTTCACCACTGAGTTTGACTCCACAACTTTCCTCTCAGAAGGCCGCCCATGCATCCCACAACCTCTCTGTAAAAATACTTCCCAGCTCATTTCGAGCCCCCATCTTCACCAGCCCTCTTGTTCTTGGACACCCCTTTTTGAAAGATGCTACCCTTGACTTTGTTGATTCCCTTGAGGTACTTGGAACATTTCTTTATCATGTCCCCTCCTCCTTTCCTCGAGGCTACATATTAAGCTCCTTTTGTCTCTCTCTTCATATGTCTTCCGTGCACCCTGCACCATTTTAGTTGCCCTCCTCTGGACAGCTTCCATCCTGTTCATGTCTTTGGCGGAGATTGTCTCCAGAACTGCAATAACAGTACCAGATGGGGTCTTACCAGCTGTCTGTAACAGAGGGATAATAACTTCTGTTTTCTACTGGTGATGCCTCTCCTCTGCATCCCAGTATACCCCCAGCCTCCTCCGCCTTTTCTCACATTGCTTGCTAACGCTAAGGTCATCTGATATGATTACCCCAGGTCCCTTTCTTTTTTGTTGCTTTACACCCTCCTCCCCATTGTGTATTCTTTCTCCTGGTTTTTATTTCCATTTGCATTACCTTGCACTTCTTAGCATTGAATCTAAGCTGCCATACATTTGACCTTTCTCTCTAACCTGCCAAGTCCCTTCTCATCTTTCCACCCCACCTTGTGCATCAACTCTGTTGCAGATCTTGTGTCATCTGCAAAGAGACAATTTTTCCTTCCAGTCCTCTGCAGTCGTTCTTATAAAGACATTGAAGAGACCGTCCTATCACTGAACCCCGCGGCACCTCACTTAGTAACCCTTCCTTTCTTCTGAGGACTCCATTTACTATTACTCTGTGTCCTATTCTCCAGCCAATTCTTTATCCAGGCTGTCATCTTGGGACCCACTCCCAGGCCGGCTAACTTGTATATTAATCTTTGTGTGAGACCGTGTCAATGCCTTATAAAGTCTAGGTAGGCCAGTCCACAGCCCTCCCCGATCTACTACTTTTGGTCACCCAGTCAAAGAAATTCATCAGATTCGGTTGGCATGACCTTCCTGGCTGTGAATCCATGCTGCCTAGGGTCCTGTGCCCTCTGGCCTCTAGGATACTCAACAACTCCTTCCTTCAGAAGTGATTCCATCATTTTCCTATCACTGAGGTTAAACTAACAGGTCTGTAGTTTCCTGCTTCTGCCTTGCTCCCACTTTTTGAAGGAACCACATCTGCCTCCTCCAGTCCTCGGGTACCACCCCATCCTCCCATGATTTGTTAAAAGGGTAGTCAGTGGTGTCACTAGTTCTACCCTTAGTTCTTTAGAATTCTGGGATGAATCCCATCAGGCCCCATTGTTTGTCCACCTTCAGTTTTAAGAGTTCTTTCAGAACCCTTTCTTCTGTAAATGGGCTGGTATCAACTTCTGTATCCAGAGTGTTTCTACTGTTTGTTTTATGCACCTCCCCTTCTTCATTTCTGTAAATACTGAGCAAAAATATTTGTTTAGTATCTCCTGCCTTTTCACAGTCTCCCTCTGCCCACCCTCCCTCCTTTATTAGTTTTTCCTCACTATCCCTCCTTGGTCTTCCTGCCTCCCCGATGTACCTATAAAAGGTTTTATCCTTCTAACTGAAAGTTGGCTATCTTTTCCTGGGTTTGGGCCTTGCTGTTCTGACTGCCTTTCCAGCCTCCTTTTGCTTTAACCTGACAGTCTCTGTCCTGCTCCTTCTGCGATTCCTTGTACTTCCTGAATGCTTTCTTTTTCTCTTGAACCTTCACTGCCACTTCCTTTTGAGAACCATAGTGGTTTCTTACATCATTTTGTTTTATTTGTTTCACACAAAGGCCTGCTACTCTCTGTGATGGCAGTTTTATTATTCCCCATTGTTCTTCCACAATCTCCTCCTTCCTGCCCACTTGCTAGTGCATTTCTTAGGCACTCCATTTTTAAGCAAAGTCAGCCCTCCTAAAAGTCCAGTACTTTTGTCTTTGTATGGCTTGACTCTGATTGCTGTGTTTATTGTGTCTACTGTTCGATGGTCGCTAGTTCCTAGATGGCTACCCACTTCTACATCTGTGATCCTCTCTCCATTCCATTTGAGAGAAGCAAGTCTAATATGTCTCTCGAGTGGGCTCCAATACTAGTTGTTCTAAGGCATGCCCCTGTAGGGCATCTAGAATAACTCCACTTTTCAAGTGGCAGCTGCAACTGCACTCCAGTTAACATCTGGCATATTCAGATCACCCATCAGCAATATTTTCCTTTTTCTGCCATTCTAAGGTAATTTCTATCATTCTTGTCCATTTCCTCCCCTGAGAATGGGGGTCTGTATACAACCAGTGTGCGGATTGTGGTGCCATTGCCTGTCTTCAAATTCTACCCACAGTGCTTCTTCTCTCCTTGTTTACCTTTTTGTTCTGTTGCTTTTATTCCTTCCCTTATGTGAAAGAGCTACTCCTCCTCCTCTTTTCCCCTCCCTGTCCCTCCTGTAGATAGTGTATCCTGGTATGTTTACATCCCAGTCATGGTTTTGTGTGTACCATGTTTCTGTGACTGCCACGATATCCGAGATGTTCTCCCTCCATCACGGCCACTAATTCAGAGCTTGTTACCCAGACTCTGGCATTAGTACTAATTGCTCTCCATTTTTTGATGGCTTTACCTTCTGTTGCAGCATCTCCCACTGACGGTTCTCCTCCGTCTTTTTCTCATTTAGTACCCTGTTTTGTAGAGAGGCTGGGATTTTCCTGTTGTTGTCAGTGCCTCTTTGACTAGTTTAAAAGTTGCCAATGAAGCATTTGAACCAATTGCTCAAAAGACTTGTTCCTTCCTGGACAGATGCAGACCATCCTGCCAGTTATGGGCTGGTGTTCCTCCAGGTGGAACCCCAGTCCCCAATGAAGCAAACCCTGTGCTCCGCTTTCCATTTTTTCAACCATTCATTAAGCTCGTATGGTGCTAATTACACTTACCTCCCCCATGCCTTTGACAGGCAGCACCTCTGAGAAGGATACTGCTGTGTGCTGCTTGTCTCTAGGGCCCCTCCTCAACTCTGCAATGTCCTCCTGCACTGCTCTCTAATCTCATAATGAGCCAGTCATTTGTCCCTAGGGTGGACAATTATGTCCAGCTCAGACTCCTTGCAGCTGTTCCGTAGTCCTGAGGATGCTTCCTGTCCCTCCAAGTTATGGCACAGCGGCAGGTACCTTGCTTCAGTTTTCCCAGCTCCCTGCCGTTCCATACCCCCTAATGAGTCCCCCACCGGAGCTAGCTGCCTTTCCTGTGGTGTCCTCTCTGCCTCCTTCCTGTGGGCCTCCTTGTGACAGTTGTCATCAGTCTTCTCTGTGGGAGCATCCATGGGAGCTATGCTCTCCCAGAATGGTGTATGGATTGTGGGTGGAACAATTGACTGGGTGTGCCTCTGTTCCACCATCCTCAACCTCCCTGATCCCACTGTGGTCCAACTGCTGTGCTTTCTTCACAACCTCTGAGGTAGTGGTGGTGGCCCTAGTGCTCCCTGGATGGGGGAGGTTCCCTTCCTACTGTCCAGTGTGCTCAGACCTAAGGTTCATGTTCCCTAGGTGCATCACCTTGCACTTTTTGGCACTGAATTTCAACTGCAAAACTGTAGGCATCTGTCTAGCCTTTGCAAGTTGCTCTGTATTTCCCCGATTCCCTCATAGCTATCCACCCTCCCACAGATCTTAGTGTCATCTGGGAAGAGACACGACATGCACCAGGTTCCTTTTCTGATGTTGCTGATGAACATATTGAAGAGGACTGGGCCACAGACAGATCCTTGTGGGAACCCCACTCAAGACCTCCCTCTGTTCTGATTTGGTCCTGTTAACTACAACCCTCTGCTGCCTCCATTTGAGTCAGTTACCTACCCACCTTACTGTGTCCCGCGCTACACCCAGTTCTTCCATCTTCTTCATCCTCATCTGTGAGGCACAAATTAAAAGCCTTTCTGAAGTCAAAGTAGAGTAAGTCCATGGCATGGCCCCTGTCCACTGCCCTTGACATCCAGTCAAAAAAACTACCAGGTTAGTCTGACAAGATCTCCCTGCCATAAACCTGTGTAGTTTATTGCCTTGGACGCCACTGGTCCCTGGGTAGACCATGAGGCCCTCTTTGACAGTGACTCAATTAGCTTCCCTACAACAGAGGTTAGACTGACAGGTCTGTAACTCCCTGCTTGTTTCTTGCCCCCCTCATGGAGCAAAACCATGCCTGCCACCCTCCAGTTCTTCAGAATTTCCCTACCTCATCTGCAGTGAGCTACTGAATAGTCCTACAAGATGTTCAGCCAATTTCACAGCCAATTCCATGAGTGTCCTTGGATGCATTCTATCTGGTCCCAGTGGCCTTTTGTCTTCAGGGCTGCTAGTCCTTCTACACCTTTCACTAGCAAATACTGGCTACCTCATTTCCAGGACCCTTCTGAGCAGCTTTGATACCACTTTGGAAAGGGGCCCACCTGCTCTCCCTTGTGAATACAGAGTAAAAGTAATTACTAAGGACATCAGCCTTTTGTACATCATCCTCTATCACCCTTCTACCCCTCAGAAACATAGAAATTGTCAGCAGATAAGGACTGTAAGGCCCATCTAGTCTGTCCGTAAGCCTTACAATTGTTTGGGCCACTACCCTTCCTGATCAGTGACTTTTCACCACTCCTGCCCCCCAAGGTTCCCTATATGCCTGTCCCAGGCATATTTAAATCCCTCCACTGTGCTTGTTCCCACCATCTCCTGTGGAAGACTATTTCATTTGTCTATGACCCTCTCTGTGAAGAAAAACTTCCTCACATTTCCCCTTAACATGCCAACTTCCAATTTCATATCATGCCCCCTTGTTCTTGTACTCTTCCTGCATTGGACGAAATCTCTCCCCTGAACATTGTTTATGCCCTTAAGGTGCTTGAATGTTTCTCTCATGCCACTCTGATCCCTCCTCTTCTCCAGCGAGTACATATTGAGGTCCTTTAATCTCTCCTCACATGTTCTGTGGTGCAAGCCCTGTACCATCTTTGTTGCCCTTCTCTGGACTGCCTTCACCCTGTCAATGTCCTTATGAAGGTGCAGCCTCCAGAACTGCACACAGCACTCTAGGTGTGGTCTCACCAGTGTTTTATACAATGGCATCAGCACTACCACCTCTCGCCTTCTGCTAGTGATACCTCTGCCTATGCATCCCAGCATACCACTGGCCCTCCCTGCAGCTTTTGTACACTGCTTTGACACCTTGAGATCATGTGAAATGATAATCCCCAGATCCCTTTCTTCCTTGGTGATCATCAGCAACTCCACCACCCCCCACACACACACTGTAGCTCTCCACAGGGTTCCATCATCCCAGGTGCATTGTTTTGTACTTCTTTGAGTTGAACCTCAGTTGCCACACCTCAGACGATTTTTTAAGTTTACGCTGGTCCTTCCTTATCTTCTCCACCCCATCTGGAGTATCCACCCAGTTGCAGATCTTGGTGTCAACTGCAAACAGGCAGACCTTTCCCTCCAGCGGTTCTGCAACGTACTAATGAAGACATTAAACAGGACTGGCAAAGGACTGATTCCTGAGGTACCCTGCTGGTCACCCCCCTCCCTGGATTGGATCCCCTTTACCACCACCCTCTGCCTCTTGTCTGTTACCCAGTTCTAACCAGTTTACCACCTTGTGTCCCATGTCCAGACTACCCATCTTGCTAACCATTCTTTTATGTGGGATGGTGTCAAAGGCCTTGCTAAAACTGAGGTAGGTAACATCCACCAGTCCACCCTTATTTACCTCCTTGGTCACCCAGTCAAAAAAATCTATCAGATTCGTTTGACATGACCTCCCTGCTGTGAATCCATGTTGCCTTGGATCCTGGGCACTGTTGGATTCCAAGTGTCCTACTATCCTTTCCTTAAGCAATACATATTCCTTAAGCAATACATAGCTTAACAATCTCCCTCAGTTCTTCCTTTTTTGATAATATACTTGAAGAATTGTTTTTCTCTGCCCTTGACCCCTCCACAGCATGTAGATCTGTTTCAGTTTTTTGCATCCATAGCCACTCTCTTTGCCCCTTTATTTCTCATTAAGTATTCTCCCCATTTGTCCTCCCTCTGCTTTTCTTTGTATCTGGAGAAGGTCTTTTTCTTGGTGTTCTCCACTGCCCTGACCCTTGCTGAGAAACATAATGGTCTCTTGAACTTGTTATTTTTAGTAAACATGCTCATGCAAAACTTAGATGCCTCAAGAATGGCACCCTTTATTGCTCCCATCTCTTTTCCCCATGTCCTATGCTGTCTACCCCAACTAACATGTCCCGGACCAACTCCCTTGATCTGTTGATGTCCGCCTTGATCTCAGCTCTTGATTGGGGTTTTCCTGCCAAAGGGCCAGTTTGAATCAAATGGAGTAATGGTTTCTGTTCGCTAGTGGTTCCTCCACCTCATAGCTCCTGCCATCTCTGAGTTGGTGAGCACCACATCAAGAACTGCCTCCTTCCTGGTAGGTTCCTTCACTAGCTGTACCAGTAGAGAGTCCTGAATGTATCCTGCAAGGCTTGACTTTTGGTGCTCTAGCCACTGTAACATCCCAATCAATATTTAGCAGGTTCAGCTCACCCACTACCACTACATCCCCCTTTGCCACTCCCCTCCCCTCATCCCTGAGATCTCTGTTACTCTCTTCTTCTTGCCCTGGTGGTCTATAGATCACCCACAAGAATTGACTCTTGTCTGAGGCTGCCATGAGTTGCACTCATAGAGACTCTGTCTCTCCATTACTACCCCTGATGCACCCATCTTCCACAACCTCAATCCCATCCTTGATATACAGGGCTATGTCCCCCCCTATATCTTTTCCTTTATTCCTCCTGTACACTGAGTACCCAGAGACTGTCAGGTCTCAGTCATTACTTTTTGAGGCCCATGTCTTTGTGATAGCCACAAAGTCCAATTCAGTGTCTACCATCATTGCCTGGGGCTCACTGATTTTGTTACCCAAACTGCTGGTGTTAATGCAAACCCATTCCAGCTAACTCCTGAACCCTTTTCGTTATTTGCCCATCTATCCCCCTTATTGTTCCCTTGCCCTCTTCATTTCTTGTATTTGTTTTCATGGTTACTGCACACTTTGTGTTCCTATTCTGTATTGTCCCTCCCCCATCCCACTTTGGGCCTCAACTCTTGTTTTTCATCTGCTGTGCTGCTACTGGCCCCCCTAAATGGGGAGTACTAGCTAGGCTCCTCTTCCTCTCTCCTATCACTGTGGTTCTCCTAGTACCAGACTCCCCCTCAGTCACTTTCACTGCCTGGCATACAGTACACGTCAAACCTCTACCCCAGCACACTAGCCCCCTCTCATGTCAGGTAGAGTTCATATCCCCTTGAAGAGCCTCCTGCTCCAGAATTCCATCAGTCTTACACAAAGTGGTATCCCTTCTCCTGACACCAACCATGAAGTCACCTATTAAACTTCTTTATCTCATCCCTCCTTATTCTATCCATCTCCTCTCCACACACACACACACACACAAAGGGAGGAGTTCTGAGAAGGCCTGGGTGGCTGAGTATACCATTAATCTGTCCCCCAGTCTAAGAAAATTCCACTTCACCATCTCCACCATGTATTCACAGTGCATGTAAGCCAAAGCATATCCTCTTCTGACAATGATGTCCTGCCTATCACATTCTTCTCTTGGACCATTATCCTCCTCATGTATGCATTGGCATATCTGTGGAATACACTGAGTTTCTCTAAGAATCCTGCAGGCAGTAAATGTCTGCTGGGGCTTCAAACATAAGGCTTTTTTTCTTTACATCCTATCAGAACATGACAATCCTGAAGGTAGCACATTCCGTGTTGGGTGGCAAAGTCAGTTCTTCCTTGTCCAAGTGTTGAACCTTTTCAGCTGGCTCATCATTTGCTGCAAAAAGTGGTGGCATCTTCTTGTAGGCCTCATTTACAAGGGCATGTGTAGGCAGAGCTTATAGCTATTGCTCAGTTTCCATTTTATCACACAACTCTTCAGATATCTAAACATATGGGTGTTAGTCCCATCAAGGATAGGAACCTTATCATACATTTAAGTCTCAGCTCCCCCAAGCATCCCCCATGCCCGCACCATGCCAATCCATATCGACACTAATGCAGAAGTCCACCTCAGGTTGGCTTCATTGATGCTAAGCAATGACACTGTGAGCACTGTCATTTTGATCCTTGGGGCAAACAAGATTGAAATATATTGCACCCATTTTCCACTCCCAGGACATGCCAATTGTATGTTGTTCACAGAATATTAGCACGTTAGTGACCATGTGAATTGGTGTGGTGCGGGCTCCCAGATTCAGTGATATTTAAACTGAGTAAAAGAGGTGATTAGCGTGGTTCATAATGATCACTGTCAAGGTCCCGCTTCCTTTTGTAAGGGTGAGTACCATATTGCTGCCTGGTGTTAAAGTTAACTGTGGTAGAGAATGTTTCAAACTATTGACTGGAGATTTCAAAATGGGTTTCTCAGTTTTTAGGTGGAAAGTCAGAGAGACTGTTAAACTAAAACAGGCCATACAATTGTAGTAATTATTGTATTTAGTTTTATATACTGTATAATAGTTTTTATACTGAGTTCTCCTGTTACACTAGGAACATCTCTGAAAATCAGTCACGAAAACGTTGGGCCTGTAAATGTGATAAAACTGTGCTATATAAAGGAAAGAGCTGTTAAATACTAAATATAAGCATGAGTCTGTATAGAATGTTTTAAGGTAATGAACAGAGATTACAAAAGGACTTCTCTGTTCACATGCTGAAAGTCGGAAAGACACACTATTAAACCACAACAAAACAGATCTTATAATTCTAGTTATTCTTTTCTGTTTTGTATTCCAGCGATTTTACAGTTTGTGTTTCCTGTTAGACATTAGGAAATATTCTGATAATTGGTCGCTGATATGTCTAGACAGTTAATGTGACATAACCAAGTGCATAAGTGAAAGAATGGCAAAATACTGAATTTGAATATGACTTAGTATTTTATACTGTGGAACGCTAGTGACAATGTGGCTAATAGATTAGAGCAAGTTGTGCCATGAAATGATGTTCAAAGATGAAAACATATAATAACTGGTTGGTGAGGATGATCAACTGTGGGCAGAAGCTGTCAAACTCCATTATACATGGCCATGTATAATCACATGTGCATAACAGAGTTTGATTATACACATATGTGTATAATCACCCATGTATAACAGAGTTTGATTAAGCTCCTTTTGCAAAAATTCTAAAATCACTCTCATGCTAGCACTACTGCCTCCTCACGCCGTCAGCTCACACTGTCAAATTGATTGCACTAACCTCACTGAAACCGCTGAGTGGGAATCTAACTTACATGCAGCCGAAGAAAGATACGTTTCTCACAGAAATGAATAACAACCAGCAATCTACTGCTGTCTGTTTATCCACCTAAAAAATGGCACATTCATCACAATTTCAACAACTTAGCGACCTAGAAAGACAAAAATTCATAGAGCAGCAAGAAAAAAGAAAGATTCTAAGAAAAACCAAGACTGACATTAGACTGTTCAGCAAGAACCTGTCCAACAAAAAAATCAAAAGAAGCAGTTATTATAAAAAATAAAACATGGGAAATGTGTCAACTCAGATTTTATGCTTGCCTCGTGTGCTATAAAATCCTCATTATACTCACTTCCCACGCATTTTTTTATATAACTAGTACACCTTACTCATATAGTGAAACCATATAGTGTATTAGGAATCTCTACATATATTAAGATGATCTAAACAATTGTAAACATAATATTAAAACACTTAGGTGAACGATTTAATGGTTAAGCAGTATCTCTGATTGTGTTATGTTTATGCAGGAAACTCAAGGTACTAGAACATTTGGTTTCATTGAGAGAAAATAATTGTGCATAAACAATTAGAACAAGGTATGGACAACTAACAGAAATGAAATGTTTTTAGCCATTGTTAGCACACTGGGCAATAAATGAAAGCTATCAGGATTAGTACCATCTCCAACATAAATTCAATTATCTTATTCTTAGACATGAGGTGGAGGGCTAGTGTCTATATGTGTAACATTATGAGGAATAGAAATTAATTAGTCTTGCAAAAAAAATGTTTTTTTTTTTAAATATGATTATTTATTTTTCTTTATGTCATTGATTTATACATAGACCCTTGATCCTAAAGAAGCCCAATGGGTGAAACATTGAGCATACCAGGGGATCAGGGTTCTATAAAGTTTTGGAAGAATAAAAAAAAAATCTCAATGATTAAAGTGGTTCTGATGTTTTACTTATTTCTATATTTGGATTTTCCACTTTGCCAGACCAGCAATACAGTGCATATAATACAATAGAAGGGAGCCCACCTGTTCCTTGGTGTGCATAAGAGTGCCATGTGCCACAGATGGATCACAAAGTGAGCCATTGTAGTCATACATCTCCATCACCTTCTGTGTTATTTCAGGGCCCCAATACCCATCATGACCCTTATGCTACATTGGTTCCAGTCATGAACTCCATGGATAACCCCCCCACGCATAACCATTCCTGGACCAAGAAGCCAATGAGTGGCTGCCCATGGACAACAGTGATGCAGAGGGGGACAGCAGCCACTACCAGGCCCGAAGGAGGAAAAGCCAGACCACAGGATGCAGTTGTTCCAGAGAATTACAGGCCATCAACATGGCTCTGAAGACTTGTCAGGGCCACATGTTACAGACACCTACCACCATAATGGAACAGGTGGATACCGTTAGCATTAGGGTGTGTTATCAGCACCATGGTGCATGGACAGCACAGGATTCCTGACTTGAAGATATTCATACTGCTAATTGCACAAACTGACTGCCTGCAAGGGACCCCATACATTCAGCTGTTGAATTGTTATTTCATTACTGTATTCGAATATGATATGCTAGTAAATGTCTGTTACCATAACCTGACTCACACTTCATGTGCATTAATGGGCATTGGCCTGGTGAGTGGTGAGCCTGGGGCAATTGTTTACCTGAGGTTGTTTAACAGGTGTGAATGTGCTAAGGGGAGATATGTATAGGGGAAGGTGTAGGGGTAATATATATTGGGGGGATCCAGGGATGAGTCTCTGTGTCCATGAGGCAGATACTGTGCCACTGCAGCCCACAGCTGCACATTCTGTGAGCACTGTGCCATCTGCTTTTGCACCTCTATGGGATGGGTGATCTTACTAAAGCCAGCCTTATGCCCATCCACATGTGGATGAGCCCCTAATTATACACCTGGTTGCCCCACAGAATGTTTTGAAACCAGTGTTGCAGTCAGGTATACTATCCCATGGATTGCATGTTCCCCAATAAGAAGCCAGTGGCTTGCCAATAGCAAGCATCTGATAGTAGACATATATTGAAACACATAGGTTTCTGGTAGCAGTGTATTACTGTGACACACATCAGTATGTCCATTCCTCATGTCAGCCCTGCAACACGATAGTTTGTATAAGAAGTGATCACCATTCACCCCTCACACCACCCCTCATGCATGACTACAGTATGCATTCTGGTACTGTGCAATGTGCCATCTGAAATGTGTGCTACTGCTCATCTAATATTGATGCAGTACTGTATGGCTAATGTACATTTACAACATTGCCCCATAAGATGGTGTTACAGACATATGCTAGTGGCACCTGGCACCCTCCAGTAAGACCCTGAGGTCCTGATCCACATAACAGTTTCTCCTTAGTATGTATCAGCCATGTAGCGACTATCTGTGTTACCACCATATTAGGATGGTATCATTATACTGCAATGGACTATGGGTATATCAGGCAATATTAATGCTACACAACAATATGTACTATTAAGATAAAGAACCTCAGCATATTGACTAATGTTGTGATGACCACATACTACTTCTGCTTCAAGAGGGTGTGGCATGCATTTTGGATGGGGGAACATATGCAGGGTCTCAGACTTGAGAGATGCTGCATGTGTCTCAGCCACTGTCCAGCATGGCAGTACAAGGGAGCAGATAGAGCAACACTGGTGGTGTATTCTAAACACCCACCAAGCTACATGGATTAGCCTGCTGTGCTGCACACCCTAAAGTGAGTGGGACCCTTGAAATATGTTGTGCGTAGGCAGTCATCACCCACTGATGTGCACATGAACCCACACATTGTGTAATGAACACCTTGTGTAAGGAACACACATTGTGCATGCATGACTGACATGCTGTACCCTGTCCTCTTACAACTTTACCTGTCTTGCACTTCTGATGGGTCTAATGTGGTCTTGGTGCTGGGCAGCTGTTTGACAACAATTAACAACTGGATGTTCTCAAACTGGCTACAACTTAACCCGGGTAAGATGGAGGTCATGATTATCAAGCCTGGTAGGCAGATCCCAGCTTTGACGAGTGGACTGACCTTGTGTCCTTTGCTGGCAGTCAGCTGCTCAGAGCTGTATATGAGGTTAAGAATCTTGCAGTTATCCTGGATAGCAAGTTGACACTTGATCAACAGGTGTCTGCTGTTGTCTGGGTGGTTTTTACTACCTTCATAACATCGCCAGGATTAAACAGCATCTAACCCCTGCTGACCTGGTAACGATAGTGCATGTCTTTATCTCCTCTAGGCATGACTATTGCAATGCTCTAGGGTTATCTGAAGGTTTGTTGTGATGGCTGCAGCTAGTCCAGAATGCTTCAGCCTAACTGACTGTGGATCCTATTGTAGGGACCATATGATGCAGGTGCTGCATGTACTGTACTGGCTCCCTGTGAGGTGACGCATAACCTTTAAGATATGCTTGATAACTTTCAAGGCCCTACACAGTTTGGGACCAGACTACTTAAAAGACTCCTTGTACCCTCGCATTCAACTCACTCTTCCAATGCTGTCTTGCTCTCTGTCCCAATTTCTAAGCTTCAACAATCTGGCGATAGATCATTCTGTGTGGCAGTACCCACTTTATGGAATGTTTTGCCAGAACATATTAGATCTGCCTGCATGGTAGAGGCCTTAAGTCTAATTTAAAAAGCTTCTTTGAGGAGGCTTTTCTCTGAATTTGAATTATCATTAATTATAAGTTTATATGCTGCTAGTTTTAATTGAGAGTTTATAGTCGTTTTTATTGCAAAGCACCCTGAGCCTTTAGGAAAGGGCACTATAGAACTAAAGTTGCCTTGCCTTGCCTTTTAACAGCCTACTACAGCAGTTATCTTGCAGCTGATGAGTGGACAGTTGGAAAGATCATCGATAGCAGGATCATAGAAGACAACACTGGCCATGCATCTGCCAGAAGGGCTGGAGCTTACATGCAATGATTATGTTGACATCTATGATACTGCCTGGTATATTAGGAAGCCTGCACAGGTACATTGTTTACTATTTCCATCTGTTGCTGTTTACACACCTAGTAGGGGACTTGCATTGGGTGGGGGTGTACTACCAACTCCAGGTACATAACCATGGGGCATATCCTAGGTTCCCAGGAAAACAATCTAATCATGGTTCCAAACATGTGCTAGATCAGTGTATATACAAGGGACTAGCCAATGTGAGTATTGTGAGTATTGTGGTAGACACACCATGTATCCACCACAACCTGGACATGGCATGGAACTAATGCATAAATACTGGTATGGACAGACCACAACTGCCACATCTATCTGGTGCCTGTTTGCCTGCCATGCTACAGCCATGGTGGTGAGGGTTGATGGCCAGTCTTCGCACTGTCTGTGGATACAGTATGCAGGTCAAATGCCATGTGATGCATACATGACTTATTCTAACAGTACTGTGCCATTAACCTGTAGAGTTGTGCTGGTTTCAGTCAGAGCCCATGGCATGCAGCATGCAGGTGGTGGCCACAGATTACACAGGATAACTTTGCAAACAGGGCCTAAGAGTTTTTTCCTATATAAAAATAGATATTTACTTACAGAATATAAAACATAACAGCATAGCTACTGTGGCTATACAGGTGTGGCTGCAATGGTTAGCACTGCATCTACGGGTGCAGCTGTGAACTTCCAACTCCCACAGTCCTCACACATGCATAGTTCATAACCCAGGATGTGTTGCAGGTACTTTATACGTTATTGTTTTCTATGGTCTGTGGTGTGTATGTACTCCTACTGCTAGCCATGCGACACTGTTTTATCCCCACAGGACTATCATGGCACGATCACCAAGACTGTTAACTTCTGTGCCAGTCCTGATGAGCTTGATGCAGAGCACTGCACAGACAACAATGCCAGATGGGAAGAACTATTCCCTGACTACATGGCTTACACTAAGGGAGCTGCGATGGGATCCTATTCATGCTGACCTGTATACCTGGAATGGGAGCATCAGATGATTATGTGGAATGGATACTATAACGTTTGGTGGACACACTGATCTAAGCTGTGGGGACTGAGAATTACTAACTATGGACAACTTTCCAGGAACAGTGGAGGGGGGGGGATATCTGCTGGGTTTGTTCCTATGCCCTGAGACACTACCTGGCTGGGCTGATGATGTCAACTGGCATCTAAATGAGGGGATATTCAGTGAAATAACTGCACGTGGACTACTGACGACCCAGACAACCTGTCAGGGCAATACACAAAGGCTCTTTTTCCTGGCCTGTGCCCTTTGCTGTATGTTGGGGGTAACTGCGTATACCATGTTCATTAGTTCTGTAAGCTGTACCCAGCCTCTGAGGCATGAGTAATCAGCATATTAAACTGCAACTGTCCTTTTGTGTTTATTCTGAAAAGGGATGGGTAACTGGTCAGTATTTGTGTGATGTACTGAGTGGCAGACAACTGTGCATTGCACATATGCTGTAATGCTGTGTGCTTCTTGTAGTCTGTGGTCTGTTATGTACAGGGCAGCACAGGCACGTGTATGGCCACGCTGTTGTACATTCCCTGTGTATAGCACTTCACCTTTATTTACACAATGTTGCATGCCATGTCCAGCCTGCCAATTGTATAGGGATGGTGCTGCATGCTCGGAGTGCTTATGCCTACAGTGTCCATGGCGATCATCTTTATTGACAAGCACCATTAATTTAATATTGTGTTATGGGGTCTGTCTGACCACTGTAAAGGCCTTTGAAAAAATAACATGATGTGTGAAACTCATTAGGAAGTTCACTTCAAGTGAAGTCTGTTTTTCAATTTTTGCATCTGAGACACTCTTGAATAAAATATTTTGCACTAGCAGTGCATTCTTGTCTTCAGTCTTCCAGTGGTGAGAACTTCGACGTTTGTGTTTTTAACTCAGTCTGTCCTCTTGGCAGCATCTCCTGTCATAGTGTGAGATTTTTTTGCTTTTCTTGATTCTTGACTGACTTTATAATAGCCTTGACAAGAATTGTGAATTGCAGTTAGTCTATAGTTTGATTATAATATTTAACGTTTGTATTCTTTGTTCTTGTCTTGCAGAATACATTTGGAGAAGCAAAGCACTAAATGTTCAAGCTATAGAAGCTTTTGGATCCCCTTGTTATTTTTAATTGTAACTTTTAGTTTTAATATTTGTCTTTATTATGCTTAGCTTGTTTTCTGCACATTAGCGCTTGGGTTTGTAATGGACCTGAGCATCTCTGACTCTGACTCTGTCTCTTGAAGATATTGAAGTATAAATACTCAGGGAGTGCATGGGTCCATGCCTTTGAGAAAGGACCAGATTGGTACAAAACACATCACGGGACCTGTGGAGTAACTGTTGCTGTTTGCCAAAGCATGAACTGCACTTGCTTCTGTATGTTTGCAATCAAGAAATTGACTTTGCACAGATTTCATGTCTAGGTAATTATTTCCCATTGAGTGCATAGTGGGAACTTCAGAGTTGAGTGCAGAGCTCTTTTTCACATTTGCATTGAAGATGCAGTATTTGTTATTCACCGTCCTGTTCATTCCAGCATCTGGTTACCTCAATGGAAGGGCTGTTCACAACTCATGGATGTGGTCATCTTTACTGATGCGAGTCATCAATTGCAGACATAACTGTGACAGACGTTTTGTGAATACATTTGTGAACACTAAAAATACACTGAGGATATATCTACAGATGTTAGACATATATTTCTGCTACAACACTATATGATGACATTGCTTTCTGTATAACACATAACATTGCTATGAGTGTTCTACATCCATATCCCCTCACATCAATGGCATGCATGTGAACTATTTGTGTTCACATACCTTTGTCAGAGATCCCATGTTCCACTTGTTGTGTTGAGTTAGTGCCCCCTGTTGGTGCCACTGAAAGCAGCCTCATGCCCAGCATGCTGTGCAGCTTATTGAAGTATGAGATGTCATCGATCAACTCATTCTGTTCACTGTTTCCATACCTCTGCATGCCCATCAGAATCCTCCTGTACATGAACTTGAGGTCCTTCCATTTTAAATGTATCTGCTGGATGTTGCAGGGAAAGGTGATACACAGCTGTCAATGAAGGTGGTGGTGGTCGGGGGGGCATGGGACCTGTGCTGCTCAGTACACTTCAGACTTTGTCCTAACCAACAGTGGAATCAGGTACTTGTCGATACTGGTATGGGCCTCCTGGTGCTGGCACTGATGTAGTGTACATTCTACTGTCTGTGCTACTGTGTGGCATGCCTATATGCCTATCTGCTGTACTGCCCTCCACACTGCTTGCAGCACAGTGGTCATCCATGTTGTTTGCTCTGCACATGGAACACACTGTCTGTAGCATATGTGTAATACACTGTGTCTGCTTCACACCTGTGGACATGAACAGTAGGGTATGGTGCTAATCCTGTGAGTATGGGGTGCAGTATGTGTGTGTGTCACAGCTGGGGCAGTGTTGGCATGGCTGGTTTGGTGCTGTGGTGGTACTCAAGTGAAGTGTATTTTTTTTGTCACCAGTGCATCCTTCTGCTTCTGGAGGGTCTGTTGGTTTCTCAGTTTCTTCTTGTCCAGTTGTTTCCTATTAGGCTGCGGCATGGTGCCAATGGGCTGGTCTGGACCTGGAAGCATCCCCATTACATTTCCTGTCTACTGATTTGCTGTTGTCACTGGGTGTGCATGCATCCATGGGGTGTTTCACCTGTGAGTCTCATATGTGTGGCAATGGATCCACATACTTTATGGGGGAACTGCTGCCTATTGTGTGGTGCTGTTTGCTGTCTCACTCTGCTCTGGTGTGGCAGCACCTTCCATGGACTGTGCATTGTGGCTTCCCTGTTCTGGGTGCTGCTGTCCACCCCTTGCTTTCCCTTTGTTGTACATACAGAACCTGTTGAGTTCATCTTCTGCATGTGGCGCTGGCACCGAACCTGTCTGTTGACTGCAATTGCTGGTAATTGCCAGGTATGTGACTGCTTATTCAGTAATAATTGTCCAGTGCTGTACACCGTTGCCATGTAAACAGGAACACTTTTGCAGCACAGCCTACCATTGGTTTTCTGATGTCATCAGATGTCAGCTGGTATCTGGGCTGCAGTTCTACAGCATAATGCTTGATATTGTCTGTCGACCAGTGGGCATTGGCCACGTGACATGGGCCCAGGGGGCAATAGACATCACCTCTAGGTAAACAGCCTCAATTTTGCTTTTGGTCAACAGGATTTGAGTAATGGAGCAGATGATTGAGTAAATGTGCTAACTCCAAGCTCATTCCTCAAATGAGTCATTAGACTTTTATTGAACATTGACTGACTGTGTCTTTGGATGGCTCAGTGAGCAAAGGTAACATAAACTTATAATAATGGCTGCAGGTTGACCTTATTGTCTTACTGCACTGGTTTTCCACAGTCTGGTGACACTGTAGCAATATCTGCTATTCCAAAGCAAGTTAACTAGGATGACAATGGTGGAATCATCAAATCCATCAGAAAATACACACTGAAATTGTGTGTCAATAGACATTATTTCAAAGAACAAACAAACACTTGGGAAAACCACAAAAATATGTAAAAGACAAAATTCATGAAAATAATCTTTTTATTTTATGGGACTGTCAATAAACTATTACCTGGCTAAAGTATAAAGAAAGGATACTGAACATTCATACCAAATAAATTCATTTTGAATTTATAAATGATATTGTTATGTACAGCTGTTAAAGTAAATGATAATTTATTTTTACCTATTGGTGTTTGAAATTATTATTACATGGGGGGAAGTTTAGGACTATCAGGTAATTGTTTAACAGTGATGTACTACAAGAAAATTACATCAAAACCCCTGTCCCCCAAACTCGACAAGCCTGTATTTGTTACACTGGCCCATACATCACCATCTTTTGTCACTAACATTTGGTGAATTTTACTTTAAAAGTCTGCATTTATAGCAAGTCTTGTGTGGGCAGAACCTTTCCCATGTGGGACATAACATCATATAAAGCAGCTTGGTGAATACAAATGACATGGAATCCCCATAATAAAAAGTGCTAAAGTGGGGAATCATAATTTTGAGGCCCTTTAACTCTCATAACAAATTGGTTCTACATTACAAAAATCTTAGAAAATGTTCTTCACAAGCCCTCAAATGAAGAAAAAGTCAACCTCCCCTTATAATTCATAATGACCAGGGGCATATACTTGAACAGGTGGAAACTCTGAAATACCTCAGGGTGATCCTAGATGATACCTTCTCTTTTGCTCTCCACGTTCACCACCTAAGTCCACAGTAAATGTCTATGCACCTAACTCTAAACTAGCAAGAGAAGATGATGGTAGGTCTATGAGAAGCACACATAGAGCCTGCTGTCTCTCCCCTTCCAGATAGCACCAAATCTAAACACTCCAGGAGAGCAAAAGCAGATAGCAGGGAACATAAAACCTTTTCCGACTCTGGCGTAGACCATCGCAATGGAAAGGGAGGAACCATAAACAGGGAAAACTACAAAGGGATGAACAATAAGATCAAAGGAGGCATGATAAGCAAAGTGACACAGCAAGAGTGGTCAACACTATGCCTCAATGCACACAGTCTGGCTAACAAAATGACTGACCTCACTGCCACAATAGCTGAGGCAGGACTAGACTTGGTGGCCATGATCGAAACATGGTTCATAAATAATCATGGTTGGGAGGTGACTATCCTAGGGTACAACTTGTTTAGGAGAGATAGGTCTGGGAAACAGTGAGGGGGTAGCTATTTATGTTAAGGATAACATTAATGCTTCAGAAATGCAGCAGGTGCTAGTAGAAACAGGATCTCTGGATCACAATAGGGGCTGGAAGCTGGAAACCAATTTGGGTAGGAATAATCTACAGACCCCCAAATCAGGAGGAAGCCAGGGATAAGGAAATCCTGGAAACCATCCTCCAGATGTCAGGCAAAGGGGACATGGTGCTGGTGGGGGATTTCAATTTGCCAGACATAGATTGGAATGTCCACACAGCGGCATCACAGAAGAGCAGATAATTCCTAGTTACACTATAGGAAACAGGCCTAAGTCAACTAGTGACATCATGCACAAGGAGTAATGTGGTTCTAGATCTGATATTCACAAATAGCGATAGGGTTATGGGTGTTGAAGTAGGGAACCACCTGGGCAACAGTGATCATAACACAGTATGATTCAGGTTAAAAAGTACTGTAGACTTCACGCACTCCAAACTGAAGGTTCTTGACTTCAGGGGGGCAGACTTCACAAACATGAAGGTCTGCCTAAGAGACAGTCTTAGTAACTCAACAGAAGCGAGTGTTGAGGAATATTGGACAAGGCTGAAGGATGCACTAACCATGGTCACATCACAGTGTGCCTGTCAGGTCAATAAGAACAAAAGCAGAAAAAACTCACTATGTTTTTCCATGAAGGTGGCAACCATGGTGAGAGAAAAGCACATAGCCTTCAGAAAAAACAATGAGTCAGGGAACAAGGTGGACAAAAACAGAATATAAACAGAAACTAAAAGAGACAGAGAAAGTGATAAGAAATGCAAAGGCAAAAACAGAGATTAGGATAGCTCAGGAAGTTAAAAGGGTAACAAAACCTTCTACAGGTACATATATGTAAAAAAAGGAAGACCAAAGGGGCATTGTTAGAATCACTAAAAAGATGGACAAACCACAGAGCAAGATGGGGAGAAGGCAGAGGCACTCAATGAGTACTTCTGCTCAGTCTTCACACAAGACGTAGATGGTAACGGACCAACAAAGGGCATAAAGAAGTGTCCGATTGAAGGAATAGACACGGGTCCCTTCACAGAGAAAAGGGTCCTGGAGAAAATAGACAAGTTAAAGGTAGATAAAGCTATGGGACCAGGTGGGATACACCCAAGATTACTGAAAGAACTAGGATGGGAACTGGCAGCCCCCTTAACAGTGTACTTCTACAAATAATTAAGGAGCAGGGATGTGCCGGAGCATTGGGAGAGTGCAACAGTAGTACCACTCCACAAGAGTGGAAGCAAGGAACAGCCAGGTAAATACCATCCAGTTAGTCTAACGTCAGTCATGGGAAAACTGATGGAGTTCCTGCTGAAGGAAAGAATCATACTTTTTGGAGCAAACTGGTCAGCTCGATAAAAATCAACATGGTTTCATAGCAGGAGGTCCTGCCAGACAAACCTGGCTGATTTTTCAATTGGGTCACCAAAACAGTGGATCATGGTGGGGCTGTGGATATGGTTACTGGTAGCCTGTTGATATTGGTGCCTGAATGAAGGTGCCATCCAAAATGGTGACCTGATAGGCGGCCCAAATGGCTAGGGGAAGGGTGACCGGATGTGGCGGGGTGGGTGACTATAGCGACGGATGTCCCTATATGTCTGCACGCAGGGGGCACACACGTGAGCATGGCCTGGGGAGGAGGCAGAGGGGATGGGGTGGCACTGCGGTGGCTGCCGAGCTGCACTGTGGCATCAGGGGTTGGCCTCTGCTTGCGGTGTGTGGGTTCAGGTTCATGTCTGGTACAGGCACACTGCAGTTTTGTTGCACCTGGCCCGAAAATGTTTTGTTTTTGCCTCCCCCTAACATGCACCCCCTGAGTTGAGAACTTTAAGAAGGGTGGTGCTGGGGCAAAGCCCCCACGTGGGGGGGTGGGGTACAGCCGCCTCAGAGAGCAAGTGATTTTAGTCCCCAGCGTCCGTTCCTCTGTCGCCCGAGGATGTCAGGGTGGCAAAATTGTTTTAGCTGCCCTGACGTCACGATAATGTGAGTCGCTTTTTGGCACCTTATCACACAGAACCTAGTTTTACCTGACTTCAGCAATGCTTTTGACTCTGTTCCACACAGGAGACTATTCAAAACATTGGAGAACATGGAATTGGGCTCGAGGTTGCAGCCTGGTCAGAAACTGATTACATGGGAAAACTCAGACAGTATTAGTAAATGGCACTCAGTCTGTGGAGGGAGGGTAACTAGCGGGTCCGCAGGGCTCAGTTCTGGGGCCAATCCTCTTCAACATATTTATCAGTGACATTCATGGATGAACTGGAGAGAAAGGTGTGTCTGTTTGCAGATGACACCAAAATCGGCAACAGGGTAGACACAAAGAGGACAGCAAACCATGGAAGCTGATCTCCAAAACTGGAGGAGTGGTCCAAGACCTGGCAATTGAAATTCAGCGCCAAAAATGCAAGGTCATGCTCCTGGGAAAGCATAACCCAGTGAAACTGTACTCAATGGGAGGGGAGCAACTGGTGGCTACTAGGCAGGAGTGAGACCTAGGGGTGAACATATCAGATGACCTCAAGATCAGTAGACAATGTGAAAAGGCAGCACTAGGATCACGTGATGCTGAGGTCTGAGTAGCTGCTTCTCGGTTCCACTCCCGTCGCTCAGCGCTATTTTCGGGGTTATTCTGATGTTTTTTGTGCAGGGCTGCACCCCACAAAGACTCCAGTCAACACAGAGAACCTCCAGGCAACAGATAGGGTGGAAATGGAAGCTGAAATGCGTACTGCAATGCCGAAACATACCCCTCTCGTCATGCCAGAAAAAGGCAGCAAGAGATCCCGGGCCCTACCTGTGACTGGTATCAGGCCAACTACGGGGCGGACACTGTTAATCCCACTACAGATGCGACTCCTCTTACCCTCGAAATATTCTTACAAGAACCGAAGCCTTTTCGTGAGGATCTTAAAGCGGTGGTTAACGAAGTAAAGCAGACCACCACAGCGCTAGAGGACCTCTCCACTAGAATGGCGGATAGCAAGTCTCGCCTGGTTTCCCTGGAGAAAAAAGCTGAATGCACTAGCACTGAAGTGGTGGACAACCACCAAAGAATAAAGAAGCTCGAGCACAAAATGGAAGATCTTGAGGGGAGGAGTCTCAGAAATACTATTTTTATAATTTGGATTCCAGAGAAAGAGGAAGGGTCGAATGCCATTTTATTCATTCAAAAATTTGTCATGAAGCTGGCTGGACCTTCCCCCTTTGGCTCAACATACACCATACAGCGGGCCCCTAGAGCCCTTAGGCCAATGCCTGTACCCGGAGCACACCCCCAACCCATTATATTAAAATTCTTGAATTTCCAAGAAAAGCAATATTTCATGGGGAAGATTAAAGAGCTGCAGGAGGTATCATGGGAGGGGAAAAAAATTTGCATCACTCAAGATTTACCCACCACTGTGCGGCAACGGAGAACCCAATTCCACCCCGTAGTGTCCAAGCTAATTGCTGCAGAAGTGAAATTTCGCATGGGGTACCCTGCATGGTTGCAAGTTCTAATATCAGGTGCTTGGTCGACTTTCAAGGACTTGGAAAGTGCTAAATCTGCCCTGCACAAGGCCTTCCCAGATTTGTTTCCCACTCGTTGAATAAATAAGTGGGATCTGAAGGGAAGATATCGGCTCACTATGTCTGCATCCTGAACTTTCTCGAGGCGTTGGTTTCATGTCCAGTGAAAATTCAATACCCAGGGACTTTTTCACATGAGAGAACCCTCAGCGACTATTTGAAAAGCTGGTGAATTTGCTGCATGTTATTAATAATTCTCCCTATGATGGAACTTATTTCCTGTTGGTCTCTGTGTGATGTAGTGCTTTATGGATAGCATGTTCTACAGGATGGACTTTTTTACAAAGTTTAATGTTACTGTCTCTGTTTAGTTTCACTGCAAATTTGGTTTTTTCTTTCTCCATCACCAGGGGGTAATGTTCCGGTTGTTAGTTCTAGCAGGCTGTTAGTTAAACATGTTATGTGTAGCCTGCCAAGTTTTGCTTATTTTCTAGAAAAGTTTGTTACAAGTTGTGGAGTGTTACAGGGACTGAAAATGCCTTCAGATGTCACAAGAGGGCGTTAATGCTTCACTTTCGATGTTACTTTCCTTTCAGGCTGCAATCATTGTGGCATTCCCCGATTGTAATTTTAAGCTGTTGGGGATGCCCAGTCACTTACTTTTCTGGAGTATTGGGGTTCATTGAAGTTTTACAGCCTAACTGGATATGCAATATTCCTAAGCCTCTCCCTGATTATTTACTCAGTCTGCCTACATTTTATCTTTGTTTCTAGCTGGAGGTTTATTTAACAAGTAGAGCCACGATTTTACCAGGTCTGTATTCCGTATTGTTACGCTTACATAATTCCCTATTTTCTGGTTAGAAGCGCTATTTTCACAAGGTTTTCTGGCAGGCAGACTATTGGGTTTTCATTAAGATCTGGGGGACTGGGAGTTGGATGGGAATGGTGAGCTCAGGATACCATGCATAATGGATTCCAGACAGTGAGAGGGTTGGGGGTCTTGGTAAAGGAGGGTGGAAATTGTATAAGTTTTGTTTATTATTTTTTTGGGGGGGCGGTTGTGTTTGGGGGGTGGGTCCTAGTATTGACCACAAATTTCCTATGGGTTTACAGAGAGGGGCCAAGCTATAAAGTCACAGATCTTTTTGGCCAGGAAAGATAGCTAACTGTATCACCATAGCCTGCTGGAACGTAAAAGGGGCCCAGAAAAGAACTAAGCAGGGCCAAATACTTAAACATTTAAAACTTCTGAACATTGACATTGCATATATCCAAGAGTCACATCTGTTAGATCCTGAGGCATCACAGTTACGTAGGCAACAATTTACCCAATGCTTTGCTGCTGGTGGGACAACTCAAAGTGCAGGGGTGGTGATCCTTATACATAAAAGAATACCATTCAGGACGATTCAGGAGGTCAAAGATCCCCTAGGAAGATACTTATTAGTGCATGGTCTCCTTTTCAATAAGGAGGTCCTTCTGGCTAGTATTTATGGCCCGAATCAGGATACACCAACCTTTTTCACGCAGTTAACGCAGGTGTTATTACCTTTTGTCGCTCTACCCCTGATCATTGGGGGAGACTTTAATTTAGTTTATGACCCAGAGTTAGACAAATCTGCTCACCAGAGAAAGAGCTTATCTCCTGCTCAGAGGGCATTTAGGGAGCTAACGGATCAGATGGGACTCTGTGATACCTGGAGGATGTTGTATCCACAGGACAGGATGTACACCTACACGTCCCCGGTCCATCAATCTTCCTCCAGAATTGATTATATCTTTCAATCCCACTCCTTATTACCGGGGGTGATAGAAGCTGAGATATTAACAGGTCCTCTATCTGATCATTCGTTGCTTACTTGTCTACTGTCATTACTCTCATTACCCAGAAGGGGGTCCAGGTGGAAGTTAAATGATCTACTGCTCCTAGAACCGGATTCAGTTAGTCACATTCAAGAGCATATCCTAAGATACTATGAATATAACTTCGACCCTACGGGGAGACTAGATATGCTATGGCTGGCTTTCAAAGCCTACATGAGGGGCATCTTAATCAGTATGGCCACCCATAGGAAGAAAATGGCTACGCTAAAGTTGTCCCAATTATTGATTAGAATGAGGGAGCTTGAGAAGAACCTTTCCACACAATCTCCTGAGTCTGCTAGACAGGAATTAACCAAAGTAAGAGCTGCGTATAACGAAATTTTGAGGTAGAAAGTGGAATATGTAATGTTAAAAACCCGAGCATCTTACACTGACCAAGGGGAAAAGGCAGGACGTCTTTTAGTGCTAAGGATTAAGCAAATGAAGTCTTCTCGATATATATCCTCGATAACTTCCAGGGTAGATGGTACTTCCAAAACCCACCCTGAAGATATTTTAAAAGAATTTAACTGGTACTATAGAGATTTATATGGTCCCATGTCATCCCCCCCTTCCAGAACAGACCATACAAAACTATCTGCAGGGAGCCAATTTATCTCAACTGTCCGAGGACCAGCGGAGTTACCTGGTAACCCCTATTTCTGCTAATGAAATTTCTGAGGTGCTGGATAACTTACTAGTGAATAAAGTCCCAGGAGTGGATGTTTTTTCTGCCAGCTTCTATAAGAAGTTCAAGACCCATTTAATCCCGATGCTTCTTCCCTTATTTCAACAGATTATCTCTGGGAACGTGGTAGACAGCTCCTTATTTGAAGCTCTTATAGTTTTAATACCAAAACCAGAGAAGGCCCCTGACCAGGTCACTAATTATAGACCAAATTCCCTTATGAATATAGACATAAAAATCTTAACTAAGATTATGGCAAACCGCCTTAATACTGTAATCGGTACCCTGATCGGCCCTGAGCAGGTCAGCTTCATGCCGGGAAGGTTATCCTCTGACCACTTGCGTACCTTGTCGCACGTCCTCTCGGTGTGTAGGGATGCTCCATATCCAGCTGTGTTGGTTTCGCTGGACGCCGAGAAGGCATTCGACAGGGTTAACTGGGGGTACTTGTTTCTTACTCTCGAAGCTTTTGGCTTTCCTGCAGAATTCATTGTGTGGGTCAAGGCTTTATACCGCTCCCCCTCCACTCGTGTAGCTTGTAATGGTGTGCTTTCTGAAGTGTTCACATTATAGTCTGGCACCAGACAGGGATGCCCCCTGTCCCCGTTGTTGTTCAACATCTATCTGGAACCACTAATTCATAAATTAATAGCTTATCCGGGGGTACAGGGGATCACTATCCACCCGTGTGAGGTGAAAGTGTTAGCTTATGTGGTCGACCTCCTCCTACAGGTGGCAAATCCCAAAGATTCCCTTCCCCCAATGCTAGAGATCATTGAGGAGTTCAGCACTATTTCGAATTACAGATTGAATGTAGGTAAAACCACAGTTTTCCCTTTAAATCATAAAGTTTTTAAGGTGGATATTCTGGCCTTGGGGTTAAGTTGGAAGTACGAATCACTGAGATACCTGGGTATTGAATTAACCAGGAGTCCTTCTCATATTATCAGGTTAATCCTTGATCACCTAGTTCACACGATCTCCCTAGATCTCAACAGATGGTCTTCCCTTCCCCTGTCTTTGTGGGGCAGAATAAATTTAATTAAAATGAATGTTTTTCCCGGATTTTTTATCCCCTCTCAATGTTCAATCTCTGGCTCCCAATGTCATGGTTCACTAAAATCCAATCTCTCATTACAAAATTCATGTGGCACAATAAACCCCCACGGATTGCTTACTATAAATTGACTGCCCACAAGGCAAAAGGGGGACTTCGTCTTCCCTTCCTTCCTTAGTATTTTTGGGCTAATCACATTAATAAATATTTAAGATGGCTAACGAGGGACGATCTACACTTTGCCCCCGCCTGGCTTAAAATTGAGTTTACGCTAATCCACACATTTGGCCTGAAACCAGAGGGATTGTTATTTGCTAGGCAGGGACTTCTTCCTTTAAAAGCCATGAACTCCACTATTATAACTTCACTCAGGGTCCATGCTCAGATCTGCCGGTATCTTAGGTATAAACCAGGCAGAGACCCTAATCAACCTATATTGGGAAATCCCCACTTTCAAATAGATGGTAAATTAATTCCTCCCAATTGGATACCCAGTCTACAAAACATGCAAGTCTCTAACTGTATTATGGACAATGGAGAATGGCTCCCACTCAAAGATGTAATTACTCATTTGGGAATCCCTAACAAATATTATTTTTGTATCCTGCAATTACGACACTCTTTAATGAAAGCCCTGGGTAAAGCCCCTCCAGTGGTGCATGGTATCCCTTTTTGTTTGGAACTTTTAAAATTGTGTGGTCGCCCGGGTGCAGTCTCAGCAATTTATAGTACTCTCCATGATTGGAAATTCCCTGACCTTTCCGGACCCATGGAGGTATGGGCCTCCTTATTTTCTAACCATAACATAGAATGGCCGAAACTGTGGCATAATTGTCACAAATTTGTGACTCAAGACAGGCTTAGATTAATGCAATTGTATATCCTATACAATGCATATTATTCACCTTCACGGTTATTTAAACTGGGCTTAAAGCCCTCCCCGACTTGCTCCAGGTGCTTGTTGGAATAAGGTATGATTCCTCATGTATTCTGGTTTTGTTCCAAAGTATCTCCCCTCTGGACTGCTATTAAGCAGTCGGTGGATCCCTTTTTGGGGCTTAAAGAATTGTTTACACTCGTAATATCTATTTTTGGGGATCTATCCGAGGTCAAAGTCCGAGTTCATAAGTAACATATAACTTTAATAGTTATGTCGGTGAAAAAGCTTATATTAAGACACTGGACCGACCAGAGCGAGATCCCCTATAATGAATGGTTGTCCGAGCTTCTGGCGAATCTTAGCATGGAAAGGGCCATTGCCAGTCTTAATAATAGAATGGAGCAATTCAAGAAAATCTGGGGCCCCTTATATACCTTATACTCTCTACAATAAGGTCAACCCAGCTATTAGGCTCTTTTGTGTCTAACTCACTAAGCCGGCACTCAAATTGTGTCAAGATGTTTCTCTGATGGATTATTTGTGCTCAATATGGGCAGGAAGGGAGGGTGGGAGTGGGGGGGTAGTTGGGTGGCTGATTCAGGTTATCACTTGTCTAATGTATCATGTTCATGGTTAGTATGTCCACTATTGTATGTTGTCGTGTAAAATTTTAAAACTTTTTCAATAAACTTTAAATAAGAAAAAAAAGGAAGCACTAAAGTCTAGTGGTATTCTGGGATGCATGGGAAGGGATTCCTCTTCCATCCTGCAAATATTTGTAATCTTACAGTCATCTGCATATTTTATTATTTTACTTTGAATATTTTCTGACAAATCTGAAATAAATATCTGAAAAATGATAGGAGCCAGCACTGATCCTTGAGGAACACCACTTACAATTTTGATCCATGAAGATTTGTGACCATCAATTATCACCTTTTGACTTTTATTATCCAACCAATTTGCTATCCATCATGAATACAAAGGATTGATATTACATAATTGTAATTTTTGCAATAATGCCCAATGGGGTGCAGAGTCAAATGCCTTTCGAAAGTCAAAAAACAAAATGACATTGCAGGGCATTTTTTTATCCTAGTTCATACTGATATAGTTGTAAAAACTCACAAGACTAGTAATGCAAGAACATCCTTTTACAAAACAAAATGTTGACATGAATCTAATGCAGTTATGTGTTCTGTTAAATTTTTCTTTGAAAATTCTTTCTGATATTTTTACAAATAATAGGTGTCAGACTTATTGGATGATAATTTTCCATTAGATTTGTATTTCCTTTTTTTTGTATACTAGGATAACATCAGCTTTCTTCCAATCAGATGGCACCATTCCTGTGTTTAAACTTTTTTCAAATATTAGTTTTAATGGTAAACCAATATATTGTTTCATAATGAAAATAATATCTTCTGTAATATTATCAGGACCAGGGGAGGAACCTCTTTTTATATTATTCAGTTTCTCTTCACTTGTTTCAATGGGAATATCGATACAATTTTGAACTGGATAATCTATTTTAATATCACTGGAGGAGTTATTGAATACTGTACAAAATTCTTGATTGAATAACTCTGCCATTTTACCAGGATCAAATACAGATTAATTTTCAATGATTAGTGGGCCTACATAACATATTTGTCTTTTAGTGGAATTAATATAATTGAACACAATCTTATTATTCCCTTTGTTTGCCTGTAAGGCAATATATGCTTCAGTTTTCAATTTAGCTTTTCTAATCTCTTTCCTACATAGTTTCTGATAATTTTAAAGGCTGTCATATTTCTTTCATTTGTGTTATTAGAATATTTTTAAACAACTTATTCTTTTTCTTCACTATACATTTTAAGTATTTAGAGAGCCATTTAGGATTAAGTCTGGATTTGTTTTTGGTTTTTTTGTACTTTGGGAATATATTTATTAGCTGTATCTACAAGTATATTTTTAAAAGTTTGCCATATAAGTTCAAAGTCATTTGATTTTAGCAAAACATTCTAGTCAATTCCACTTAAATGTTTTTTTAATAGCTTCATTAATGGCTTTATGAATCCCAAATATCTCAGTAACTTTATTAGGTATGTAAGTGTCAAATATTAGCTTAAAGGCAACTGAATAATGGTTGCTGCTACCTAAGGGAGTAGTGATAGAACAGTTTAGAATTTCCAAGTCTTTCCTTGCAAGAACAACATCCAAAATGTTCCTTCTACTTGTTGGAGTAGTTACATATTTCATCAGATTTAGTTTTTCACATGCAGAAAGAAATGCTTTTGATGAGTTTAAGATAGCTGATTTACTTATCCAATCAATGTCTCCTAAATTTAAATCCCCCATAAATATGATATTTCCTAGATCAGGGGCTATTGATATCTTATCACTAATTTTATTGAGAAGTAATTTATCTGAATTAGGTGCCCTACAACATAGTCCAAGGGAAAATGTCCTTCCATTAGGGTTGATAATTTTTACCCATAAGGATTCAATAGAATTGTCTGTTTTGATTCTATCAGATATGTTACAAGCATTAATATTTGATCTTACAAATAATGCAATTCCTCCTCCCTTCTTATTAGATCTACTTTGTTAAAAAAGATTATAACCAGGGATAGACTTTTCCCAAGTCATTTCAGCTGGTCACCAGGTATCTGTAATGCCTATAATATCTAAATCATTGTTCATTATTCTAATTTATAAAATGGGTAGGCTATATCAACCAATCAAAATGCTAGCTCACCATGCATGAAATCTGTTTCATGCATGGGTAATAACAAGTCCCTAAAATTGGGACCGCAGTGTAAAAAAATCATATTGCCATTAGAACGTTGAGGTTTTCACACGCAGCCATGTTTTTTACTGTGTTAGCATAGAAATTCTTCTAGCGCTGCCGTCAACATATTTGGCACTTCAACCATATTTTTCAGTTATCTTTTAAGCTTAAGCATACAGGGTTTTTCTAGCTCTGACTTTTACGTCATTGGCGTCACAATTATTAACTTCTGAAAATCACTACCACTGTGTGTGTGAACTCCCACTCGCAGTTTAAACAAAGCCTTGTCTCACTCTCTTGTGTTTGTTACGCGCAACTCCTTATGAGTTATCCCTGTTGCAGTAGTCCTACCATCGGTTCAAATTTAATACAAAAAAATCATGCCTGCTTCCGTTGTGGTGCCATCTTAACCTCGGCTGACAGCAATTCTGTCACTTCCCATTTTCAGTTATGTTTTAAGCTTACAGGTTGCAGGAAACTCCCCACTGCAGTTTAAATAAAAGCCCTATGACTGCACTTGCGTGAAATCCGACCTTGCTGAACGGAGGCTGTGGTGCTGATCCAACTGCATAACATAGGCGGCAAACAGGCTAAAAATTGTCTCTGTTGGACAAAGACCCAGAACAATGTACATGGCCGAAAGAACTTACGTCAAATAAAACACAAATTATAGAAACCCCAGCAGTCACGCCTACCCAATTGCAACTCAGTAGATGCTCGCGACGACTCCTCGGGCAGCGGCATAACTCTGACCCATGCCTAGGTCTCCGTGGCTGTAATGTTGCTGCATTATAAAATGGGTAGGCTAAACCAGCCAAGGGGCTCCACTTTTCAAATCCTCGAGCCTGCTGTGATGACATGCTGCCTTCAGATGGGACCTCAGCTACCACTGTTTCTTGTGTAAGTGTCTACTATTTTAGCAGTCATATGCAAATGAGCTCATCAATATTAATTTAGGCGGAAGCCCATTTATAAGTGCAATAAGTCACTCCAGGTGTGTGCATGGAACAGATTTTTCCGCACAGCCAGAGGCTAAAGGCACTCGGCCAAGGCCTCGTGCCTCATTACGCCCCTGGCTGTGTGGTAAAATCTGTTCCATGCACACCCTGTCATGTCTTATTGCTTACTAATAAATCATCAAACTTATTACACAAACTCCATAGCATTAATGAGTTGAAATTTTAGTTCCTGATTTGGAATTAAATGGGTAGTCTTTATTGAAGAAATAGGGTCAGAGTACAAGTTTTCCCCCTTATTTAACAGTTTAACTGTACTGATGGAATACCAATTTGAAATTTACAAAGTTTGTGAATTCCCAATTTAATGAAGTTCATCCTTTGCATATAGTTTAAAATTGTTATTGAAGGAATTCCAATTGTGAATGGATTCAATGGATTCATGTGAACACCAGTTTCCAAGTCTGGCATTAATACACTCAATTGTATTGTTTTTCTCCTGCCTAGCTCTAGGCATTAAAAGAATACTAGATACGAACACTACACTGCCTTTCTGTTTTAGGTGTTTTCCTAACTCAGTTATGTCACCACATATATCCTTCTCATGAGAAAAACTCACATTATTTTATCCTATGTGTAATATAACATTTGAGGGTTTTGTTATCAATAAGTCAATTCTAAATGCATGCTGAAAAAATAGAGTTAGAATCAACATTTTGACCCTAGGTCTTCTTCAGGAATTATCTAAAAGAGAAAAAAAAATTAACAGATGAGTCCAAGAAACAGAAAAATGTCTTGCTCTGGAAATGTGTTTGAGGAGATAAGGTGGTTGATCATGTCCCCATGACTACTGTTGTTGCTGGTTGTGAGTCTGATCAGGATGATAGTTTCTCATTTTATACTTTGGGTGTTGATGAGCTTGACCATGACTACAGTCTGATGATGGAGATCATGCTGCAGGCAAGTGTAATGAGAAGGAAAGAGAGGATGTGGGGGGAGGAGAGGAGGAGGACAGATTTCAGGAGGAGTTCATCAGCCTAGGTGGGGATGGGGATGATGATCTGGACCTCATGCTGCTGAACCTGTGGTGCTATGTATACCTCAATATTTCAGAGAATTACCAAAAGCCCCCACCCACCCAATTGTCCACCTGTTGTTGCTGAAAGAGGTGCCTTTAGCGTGAAGGGCCGCCCTGACTGACTTTTTCCCGATCACTAAATTCAGTTTGCTCTGTGGAGTTACCAGAGCTGGCCTGACCAGTTTATCAGAAGATGCCTTGCAACATCTTACATGATGGCCGACTGGACTGGGACTCCACCTGGAGGGATGCAGGTCTATTCAGGCACGATAGTCTGCATCTGTCCTGGAGGGAACCAGGATCCTAGGTGATAGGTTTAAAATAACTTCAGTGGCAAGCATTTAAACTAGCCAAGGGGAAGGCACTGAGGAGGAGAAGGGAAATCCTAGCCTCCCCCCCCCAAAAAAAATCAGGGTAATTAGTGAGGTAAACACCAAGATAGAACAGTTGATAGGGAGAAGGGTAGGGGGTAAATGGAGAAAAAGACAAAGGCAGTAGGGACATGGATGGGGCAAAAAAAAAAGCCATAAAAAAGTGGAGGGTAATGAGTACCAATGCCCGTAGTCTAGGTAAAAAAAACTCCCTGAAATGGTGGCCTTGATGGAAGAGGGATGCCTGTGTAAGGCCCTCACCCCTGCCTTTTTGCAAAACAACAGGTGGTATGCTGTTGAAGCTGACAGCAGTACCTGGTGGGGACTGGGTTCGGGGACTACTAGGTTACTCGGCACAGGGGGCCTAGGTTTGGCTACTCTGCACAGGGGCACCAAAGTAAATCCGAACACAGGGAGCAATTTACTGTAATGTCCAACATTAGGAATGGGATTATAAAGTGTGGCTTTTATTCACATCCAAACTGAACAAACAAAGCATAGATGGACCCCCATGGGGCTACATTCCTGGTAATGCAGATTAGAGCAACAGAACACTTCTTCACATTTCAGCCCTCTGGCTCTGAACCCACCAGGTACACAGCCCGGACTTGCATGCAGCTTTGGGTACACAGCCCAACTTGTACACTACTTTTCCCTGGCTCAGCTCCCCCACCGCTACTTGATTGCGGTCCATATGGCAGTGAACCAATTTTCTGTTGGTGGCTCCTCAATCCACCTTTAGAGCCTTCAACCCTTAAGGAAATTTCCTTCCATCCCATGTCTGGGTACTTCCTCATCACTGGCCATGTTCATGAGGCAAAGTAGAAATCCACAGAGCAAATCCAGAGGTGGACATGTTACAAAAATGAGGGGTTTCCCACCTCCAGCTCCCACAATCCATACCTGGCAATTTCTCTGGACACTAAATCACTCTTTTGAAAGCTTGGCAATGTAGATTACATGGTAGACGTATATCACATCTCCTCTACATGTCTTGACTTTCCCCTTGTGCTGGACTTAAACATACTTTTACTTTGGCTAAGCCTATTCCTCTAGGCCTCCCACTAATTCAGTAGTCCAATCCCCACTTTAACACAGTTCAGGCGAAACATAGGCCCTTTGACAAAAGCAGAACTCCCTTTGGTTGAAGGTGCCCCACAGGCGAATCTTGAAAGCTTCTTGTGCCACAGCACATTTCAGAAAAATAGGCAGCTTCTTCTCTAGCAGTATCCAGGGGGTTGCCCCTTGAATAGCAGGCAAACCTTCCACCCCCATCCCCTCAGGGATGGGGCACAGAGACCCGTATCAGCTGTCTCAACCACTTAAAGAACAGCTTACTGTGTCCCTCTTAAGGTGGAAACACACACCTTTCCCTAAAAGTAGCTCTATTTCAGAGCTTAGGCTCCAAGACCCTGTGCACAGAACTGCTGTGCTCCTCTCCTCTTGACTGCTCACACAACACTCTCCAACTACTGACTCACTGTTCAAAACTCCCAACATTCTAACCTTACTCCCTTCTGCAGATTCCAATGTGGTTCATGCAGCTGCAATAGTTCTATGGTGATGTCATCCCTCAGTCTCAGCTGAGACTGAGAACAGAGTGAGACAGTGTGAAATCCATTTAACTGGAGTTTCACAAGCTGCCTTCCTTGCCTACCACTAGGTCTTACTGGGATTCTAGTAACCCGGGTAACAGGGGGTTACACCTGGATATTGTGACAGTCACGAAACAAGGTACAGAGAACCAAGACTGGGATGTCAACATACCAGGGTACACAATCTTCAGGAGGGACAGTGAAGAATAAGAGGAGGGGGAGTAGCTCTCTATGTAAGGGAAGGGATCAAAGCAACAGAGCGAAAGGGTAAACAGGGAGGAGAGGAGGCACTGTGGGTCACCCTGGAGACTGGAAATGGCTCCACAATCTGCACAGGGGTTGTGTACAGACACCCATCTCAGGGGGAGAAAATGGACAAGGAAATGTTAGAAGGCATCCTTGGGATAGCAGAGAAAGGGGAGATATTGCTGATGGGGGACCTGAATATGCCAGATGTTGACAGAAGCACCGTTGCTGCAGCCACATTCAAGAGCAGGGCCATTCTCGGTGCCCTACAGGGGGCATGTCTCTGACAGCTAGTTTTGGAACCCACCCAGGAGAGAGCAATCTTTGACCTGGTACTCTCAAATGGGGATGGAGAGAGGATCTCTGATCTTGAAGTGGGTAGCCATCTGGGAACAAGCGACCACCAGTGTGGCTTATGATAAACTTAGCTGTAGAGTCAAGCCACACAAAAGTGAAGGTACTGGACTTCAGGAGGGCTGATTTTATCAAAATGGGAGAGTGCCTCAGAAAAGCACTAGCAAACGGGCAAGAAGGTGGGGTGGAGCAACAATGGAGAAACATCAAAACCACCATCACAGAGGCAACAAACCTTTGTGTGAAGCAAATAAACAAATCAAAACAAAAGAAAAAAAACACTGGTTCTCAAAAGAAGTGGCGGGGAAGGTAAGGGAGAAAAAGATAGCATTCAGGAAGTATAAGTAAACACAGAAGCAGCAGGACAGAACTGTACCAGTTAAAGCAGAAGGGGAGGGTAAGGCAGTCAGAATAGAAAAGGACCAAACCGAGGAAAAGATAGCCAATTCTGTTAAGGAGGGGGATAAAACCTTTTATAGGTACATTAGGGAGCAAAGAAAGACTAAGGCAGGGATACTGAGGATGAACAAAGAGGAAGGTGGTTGGGCAGAGAGTGACAGTGAAAAAGCAGGGATACTGAATGAATCCTTCTGCTCAGTATTCACACTGGAAAAGCAAGGGGAAATACCTAATACAGTCAATAGAAGTACTCTGGATAGGGGGGTTGATATTAGTCATTTCACAGAAGAAAGGGTTCTGAAAGAACTCTTAAAACTGAAGGTGGATAAAGCAATGGGGCCTGATGGGATTCACCCCAGAATTCTTAAAGAACTAAGGGAAGAACTAGTAACACCACTGACTACCCTTTTTAGTATATCATGGGAGGATGGTGTGGTACCTGAGGACTGGAGGAGGGCAAATGTGATTCCCCTTCACAAAAGTGGGAGCAAGACAGAGGCAGGAAACTACAGACCTGTCAGTTTGACCTCTGTGGTAGGGAAAATGATGGAATCACTTCTGAAGGAAAGATTGTTGAGTACCTAGAGGCCAATGAGGCACAGGACCCAACGCAGCATGGATTCACAGCGGGAAGGTCATGTCTGACAAATTTAATTGATTTCTTTGACTGAGTGACCAAAGCAGTAGACCAGAGATGGGCTGTGGACATGGCCTACCTAGACTTTAGCAGACATTTGACACAGTCCCACACAAAGATTAATAAACAAAGAGCCAGCCTAAGAGTGGGTCCCAGGTGGTAGCCTGGGTAAAACACTGGTTAGACAACATGACACAGTGGTTAATAGTAAATGGAGTCCACAGTGAAGAAAGGAGGGTTACTAGAGGGGTACTGTAGGGTTCGGTACTGGGGATGGTCCTTTTTTATGTCTTTATAAGAGATATTGCAGAGGGACTGGAAGGTAAAGTATGTCTCTTTGCAGATGACAAAAAGATCTGCGACAGGGCTGATTCACAAGGTGGGGTGGAAAGGGACTTGGCAAGGTTGGAGGAATGGTTAAATGTATGGCAGTTAGGTTCAATGCGAAGAAGTGCAAAGTAATGCACCTGGGAAACAAAAACCCAGGGGAAGAGTACACAATGGGGGGGGGGTGAGATACTGATAACAACAAAAATTGAAAGAGACCTGGGGGTAGTCATATCAGATGACCTAAATGTGGTTCAGTAATGTGAGAAAGCAGTAAGGAGGCTGGGGAGATACTGGGATGCATAGGGAGAGGCATCACCAGAAGAAAACAAGAAGTTGTTGGCCCTCTGTACAGACAGTTGGTCAGACCACATCCGGAGTACTGTGTACAGTTCTGGAGACCCCATCTCTGCAAAGACATAGACAGGGTGGAGGCTGTCCAGAGGAGGGAAATCAAAATGTTGCAGGGTCTGCATCAGAATGCATATGAAGAAAGACTAAAGGAACTACTGATATATAGCCTCGAGGAAAGGATCGAGAGGGAGGACATGATAGAAAGTTTCAAATACCTCAAGGGAATCAACAAAGTCCAAGAGGGTAGCATCTTTCGAAAAAGAGATGTGCAAAAACAAGGAGGCACAATTTGAAGATAGAGGGGAGATGGCTCAGAGGTAATGTGAGGAAGTATTTCTTCACAGCGTGGGTTGTGGATACTTGGAACAGCCTTCCTGAGGAGGTCATAGAGTCAAAAACAGTGGGGGAATTCAAGAATGCATGGGACAGAGATAAGGCAATTCTAGTGGGGGGTAGGAGGAAGTAGGCTGTTGGTTAGCTAGGATTTGCAGCTTATCTGTTAGGTAGGGAAATGGGCAGACTAGGTTGGCCAAGGGGTGCTTATCTGCTGTCAAATTCTATGCTTCTAGACTAAAGGAGCTTAATATGTATACCCTTGAGGAAAGGAGGGAGAGAGGGGACATGATAGAAACTTGTAAGTACCTTAGTGGAATTAACAAAGTCCAAGAGGGTAGCATCTTTCAGAAAAAGAGATGTAGAACATACTCAGATCATAGCATTTGTGCTATATTGGTGCAGATACTTACTGTCTAATTCCAGTCTGCAGGCCTGTGAGATATGAGTGTGATGGGGCACTGGTGGGACTTCCTACTGCTCTGCGCCAATAACTAACAAGTAGAGATGCAGCAAATTAAATTCTGCTGGCGATGTGAGTGAACGCAGGGCCACTTTGCATTGTCACCCACTATACCAGAGTGGCTAATAGGAAAGCTTACTGCTTGTAATTAGTTTGCATTGTCAGTCCATCTTAACGCTGGCAAAGTGTGAGTGGCAACAATACTGGTAGCTCTCAAATCGCCACACACAGTCACCAGAATTAATGTGCATCCCCCAAATTCTACTGTCTTGTGTCCAGAAACTCCCAGTGCTGACAAAGGAAATGACAGCACAACAAGAAATACAGAGTCTCCTAGAATTAATGGCACACTCAGTCATGCGTGCAGTGGTCACAGACAGTCACCAGAATTAATTTGCATTCCCAAAATGCTACTGTCTTGTGTCTAGAAAATTCCCCAGTGCTGGCAAAGTGAAATGAAATTGTAACAAAAAATGCAAGGTCTCCCAGAATTAATGGTGTACTGCAAATGCACAGATAGATTAAGATTGTGCTGCGCACTCAAGAGATGCAGAGTCAGACACAAAGGCTCAACAACATCTCACCAGTGCTCACAAGTCACAGATCCAAATCTGGAAAAGAATATATTTTGCCAGTTGGGAGGGGATAGTGCATGGCAGTAACAGTCCACTACCAGTAAAGATACCACAAAGCAGTATAACATATTCATGCAGGTGTGGTGGATAGCAGGTTCACACTACTGCAATTTCTCTGCATAATAAAAATTGTCTGATTTAATGGTACGCACTGTACACACACTCACACATACACTACAAGTATTGCATAGCAAATTGAAAACCTTTAACAATATAATGAAATGTTTTAAACATACTGAAATTATACACTGCTGCACCACTACAATCAGCAAAAAAATGTCAATTACTGAAAATATTACTGTGTGTACATTAACAGTTATACAAGAAAAATATAACCAAAACAGAAATACTTCCTTTTTCTCCCAGTTAATCTGCCTACACCACAGATATGCCCCTCCCCCAAAGCACTTCACAGTACACAAACTGTTCTAAATTAAAATTCAAAATCCACACACAAACAATAAACACTCGATTATATGAGCACAGGAGGGTTTCCTACAGTCAATGCCCTAAATTTTGAGCAAAACAAAATGGCTCAAAAGGGCCTTTTTAACAGTTTCTAGAGGATCTGAATTGCAGAGCTCTGAGAGGAAACTGTCTCCATCTTCCACCACTACACACACACTACACAGAATTGAGGCTGTGCAGAACAATCTAGAGCCCGTGTAACCTGCAATCCCATGAAGCACTGCAAATTCGCCTTGGAGCTCTATAACAAGGCAAAGTGCATTGATTTCAATGTACTTCTTAAAATTGGTGGAGAAGTGGTGGGGAAGGTAGAATAACGTGAAGTTATTGTTTTCAATGGACTTCGCGTTCCCATTATAAGGTGAAGTACTCTGTTTCGTGTTGCAGAGCACTTTGCAGATTCTGCGTTACTCCACGGAGCAAATTTTGGCCACTTCGCCCATCTCCACCAACAAACAAAAGTGAGGAATCATCTAGCAGCCAGAAATCCACAACAAGAAACAGCACATCAGGCAGCAACTGGAAGCGGCACTAACAGATCTTCAACAGGATTTTCTGACTCCAATACTTCCCTGCCACTTACAGGAATCAATTACATAATCACCCAGCAGTCTCTTTTCAAACCAGAAAAAACATAAATTTATTGCTCCAGTCAACTTTATCAACTACAAAAAAGTGATGAGCTTCTTTTGTTGTTTTGTCCAACCCCTAGTAGAACTGTGCAACTCGTGTTAGCAGTGTTTTTTGTTTACCCACTCCACTCAAAGGGACTATTTAATCTCTCTACTGCATAAAATGTATTTAAATTATTCATAAATTGCTATTTATTTCTTTGAAATTTAAATCCTTTGTCTATATATGTGTGGTATCCTGTGAGTATAGCGAATCAACATGGGCGCCGCATCAAAATGGCAACTCATATTGGCATTATACTCCTGGGTTACCCTGCAAGGGTAGTGACCCTACATGGACGTGAGGTTAGTGAATGGTGACAGGAAGGAGGGATAGCGAGGGGAATGGGAGGGACAGGGAAGCAGTTTTGAGGAACTGTTGTGCCTGCTGCCACTGAGCTACTAGTCTTGTGGTGTGGTGGTGTGGGTGGCTAGCTTTGGTGCAGCAGGTACAGGGTTTGGGACCCTGTGTGTAGAACTTTGCCTGCCTGCAGCTGCAACACTTAATTTTTGCAATTTACGGATTTTGCCACCTCCCGACATGTACCCCTCTGGAGTTGAGAAACTATATCCAGGGAGTGAGGGGTAGAAACACTTTTCATTTACTGGATGCCAGGTCACCGGGAAGTGTATAAGGCCAAATTGCTATTCGGTGATATACACTTGCCAAAATAGCAATCGCTATTATGACATGGAACCTATCTTTATTCTTGACAAGGTAGCCATTTTCTAAGTGCAATAATACCCTCCAGGGTGGGAAGCTGGACATTCCATGGGCTATAAGGTCTTCCGCCTATGACACTGGGCCCCATTATGCCCCTGGGTGGTTTAGTGTAGCCCAATCCTGCCCACCCTGTTGTGATATTAATGGGATCAGCAGTTGTGGAAAAAATTAATAATTGTATTAACATGAATGTAGTCAGGGCAGAATTGATGTATATATTTTTTAACTTTGTTTATCTCCTCCGAACTACCCGGCATCCTTCAGGAGTACCCACTTGGATGTGCTCTACTCCTGGCCTGAACCTCCGCATTCCCCAGCTCTTCCTCCATACGACTCGGCAAGTCTGACTCGGATTATCCCAGGGCTGGGTCCGACCTCCCTTGAAGACTCTTTGTACCTGTGTGTGAAGGACTTACCTCCGTCGCCGGGTCACCCTGGAGAGACCTGGGTGTGCTGGGCCAGTGTAGGGATGTGGGCACTCCACTGGGGCCTCCATAATCTCACCGGGAGGACAGAGGGATTTTTCTACTGTTTTTGCACCCCCCTCCCGAGTGCAGCTGTGCAATGACGTCTGCATGTGGCTGCCCTGTTGATGTCCGCTGTGTTCTTCTCACAATTTCTAACCCAGCGTGTAAGTAATACCTCGGTCACCACCGGGGGTCTCTACTGCACCGAATAATCCTGGATCCCTCCACAGACAGTGGAGAGCTGTCCTCCGGATGCTCAATCCACCTTCCTCCCCTGCCGACCCCCAGCTCCCGAGCTCGTTCCTGAACCCGGGTTACTGTCATGGCGTGAGGTATGGCGTCCAGCACCTCAACCCTCAGTGCCACTGGGCCGGCAGCAGAATTGATATTAATTCATCTTTTTTTTTTAAGTTTGAGGAGTTATTTAATTTTTTTCTTTGGGCAGGGGCTTGCATGGTATTTTTGCCAACTTAATGGCTACAGTCATTCTCAGTTTTAAATGGGGGGGTGGAGTAATGCAGCAAGGCAAATGCATATTTGATAAAGGTATTTTTATTCATATTGAAGCCTATGCATGAACTCATAGGAACTGCACTCTCATGTGTCGCACCAGTGGCATGTATCTTTGCACCATGCAAGCAGGTGTAAGTACATACTAAGCATAAACAAACATGCAGGAGAGGTGGAGGCATGGGTGGGACATACAGATTCATGCATAACTGTGAGAAGTAGACACTGGGCAGGTGTCCAGTGTTTGGCCACCCCCTTGACCCTGCCATATATGGACATCTGTACCTTCCTGCCAGCATGTAATGGAGCGTGTGCATCCATGGAAGTGTACACTAACCCGAATGCAAAAAGGCAGGTTGTGTCAGAAGACAGCATGGGGTGGGCACCATCAATGGTACCAGGGCCACCACTGGACACCAATAGCACAGACCGTGGATGGACAGAGATACAAGGACGAGGATGACTATGTGAGATTGGCTGATCAGAGTCCTTGAATTTCTCCAAGAGACAAGTGGAAGCCATGGTTGCAGATAAAGGAAACACTATGACATACTACACAGGGCACATTGCAAGGAGGTGCTGTCAGAGACCAAAGCCTGGCTGTGGCTGGTTACTCAGGCTTCTGAGAACACTGCTGGGCCAGAGGCATGCACACTGGCAGCAATTAAACACAAGAGAAGTTACCTCTGATCCGCAGTCATGCGCAAGATGGCTGCTGTCTAGTGCTCACAGACCACCAAGGGAGATGACCCACCACACAAAAACACAGCCTGACCCCGATTGACAGGTTGGTGACTGAGACCTCACAGAGGCATCCCTGCAAGGTGAGGACGAGGAGGCATGCATACAGCCAAGGGACATGAACCGATAAATCATGCTCACCACCCACACCCTACTGTACATACCTTGTGACAGAGCACTCTTCCATTGAGGATGCTGTGACACCTATGGACAGGAGTCCGTGCCTGACTCCAGCACTGGTGGATGGGGTCAGGACAACTAATGTGGGTAGTAGATGCAGCAGCCACAAACATTCCCTCAGTATGTTCACAACTATGGCACTGCCTGTAATTCATGGATTGTCTCCAACCCCAGGTATGCTGCAGGATCCATACATATGGCAGAGGAGGAAGGTAGACTGGAGGAACTAGACGAGGACCTGAGCCAGAAACTGGCAGGACAGGAGGGTGGACACCCCAACTACTGACAGACTTCAACCCACTGCATATCAGCTTGAAAACTGTCCATCACCACACCATGAACAGCTGGCGAGCCTAACATACAGGATACAGTGGCATCCTGTGGGTAGCCAGAAATGGAAGGTATACAGCCATGGCTTGACAGCAACATTGCCACATGCCTGACACAGCCCATTCAACTGCCTTTGATGGATGTCCGAACACTGGGAGCAGCAGGACAACACACAATATCCTGTGGACAGTTGAGACTATGGTCCCTCAAGCCATCCCTCTCACACTACACATACAGCGTCGAGGAGGGGTATACGCCATACCTATCATATGGAGGTACAACAGCTAGAATAGGACAGACTATGTGCCCAGCAGGAGCACACAGAACAGTCAACTGTGGTTGCCGGAGAGGTGAGTGTCATTCAGGACAACACTGACTAACTAGAAGACATCCTGGAAAGGATAGCTGACAACATTCTAGCCAAAGCCACCACAGGCACCCTGCCAGTAACTGAGTCCAGACAGGAAGGCAGCATACCACACACACACTTGTACTCCCTTGCAACCCTGAAGGGCAGGAGTATAGCATCACACCACCAGCGTCCGGGGCACAGCAGGTACATGTGGCAGAGCCAGGGGAAGGCCACATCAAAAACACATTTGGAAACACATGGCTCCAGTTACAGAGTACAGAAACAGTGATGTGCTCTACCCCCAAGCACAAGCACTGATATGGCCCCATGCACATATGCATACCTATGTGTAGTGGGTGGAAGACTGTCAATAGTGGGGGTGTCCGCACCCTCCTCAGCCTCCTGTGTGCCTGGTTCCTTGCTCTGGTCCTCATCCAGTTCCCCCAGTCTACCTGCTTCCTCTGCCATGTGTATGGGTCCTGCAGCAAATTTACAGTTTGTCTGGTTTGAAAGAACTGCTGGGTAGTTACCTCAGTGATTCTTATAAGTGACAGGGAAGTGCTGGGTGAGAATAATGCTGAAGATGTTTTAGTGCTACTTTCAGTTGCTGCCTGATGTACTGTTTCTTATCGTGGGATTCTGGCTGTTAGAAGGTTGCTCACTTTTGCTCTGTTATTTGAGCAGACCATTAGGAAATGTGACTAGACTTCCACTGAAGCCCAATCACACACACAATTTTAAGGGCCTGCAGACTGGACTTGAACAATATCTACAAAGAAGTAACACCACTGCTATGATTCATGCAAGTTCTACTAAGCTCAGCTTTACTGCTGATTATTTGCATTTGGGAACCAAAGTAGTTCTTCCCATCAGTTTGCTCATGTACCACATGTCTTCAGAGTCCACGTAACTTTGTGGCAGATGGCAAAGGTGGAGATACATGACTGTGGCATTTGCAGAGATCTTGCTGAGGTATTTTTTGAATGCCATAACCAGGCACAGTGTGCTTTCAGGCTGTGAATAAAATACAGCTATGTTGGTGTTCTTTGTTTCTAAGGTATCCTTGTGTTTTTTTTGTTGCAGGATTGTTCAACAGGGTCATATATTCTTGACCTGCTCCGTCCCTCCTAATTTCGAAAGATTGTGCTGTTCCCTCTCGAAGCCCCTCCCTTGATGTCAGGAGAAAGTAGCCCAGTTTCTTAGTTTCACTAAGTCTGTTTCAGTAAAAGGGAGCAAAGTTTATCAGCACTTGCTTAGTACATTGGGGCCTGCATTCAGCAACCCGAAAAATCACACTTTATTAAGCTCATAAAATCCAGTGCACATCAATGGCTTACAGTGCAAAAACAGTTGCAAGATATTTACACATATCTTTCTGGCTCAGTTGCCTATTCCCAATCATGTTTTACTCTCTTGCTATCTATTGCAGGTCAACCCAGCTGTTCCAACTTGTTAAAATTCAGTAGGTTTGTTAATTTCAAAGGAGCACCATTCCAATACTTTCCTGTTCCCCACACAAGCTGTCAGTGTTCCACGAACAAACTGTCTTTGAGGTATAGGACTTCCCCAGCTATCCAACTTGAGGAACATTAAAACTGATCACAAAGTATGGTCAGCTACTCGGAGCCTGTATCACAACAAACTGCAAGTTTGTAACCAGCAAAGAAAAGCTTCCACGGGCTCCCCAGGCTAAGGGTGCTTCTAGGAGCCAGCCTCACAAAGTAATGTTGATGTTTTGGAGTGATGTCACTCCTTCTTCACTGCTACCCATTAATGGGAATCCTGAGGCTTATATATTGTTATGGTTTCCATTGTAACTATAGGGTTCAACTAACTACCTTTTGCAACTCAATAGGATAAGAATGATCAAGCTGTTGGCGGGGGGGGCGGTGGCAGGGCAACTCTTCTCTCTGCAACCAACCACATATCTGCCTGGAACTGCCAACATGTTGAAACAGTGTATGAATGAATGAATACATACATACATACATACTGTACATACATACATACATACATGAACAACAACCATTCAAAACCCATAATAAATGACACATATTTCCATTAAATGTCCCACCCAAATGCAGACCCGCTACTTGCTATATGCTAAATCCAAACAGCGAGAAACAAAAGGAACAGTACATAAGGACATAACACAGGAATACAACAGCAAGGCACAATAAATAATTTAGCTACTATTAACAATATATTTTAAATAGCTGCTTAGTCCATGGTCATCATTCAAATGTCTGGGCTGTAATGTATCCAGTTCCTGGATCTGAAAAGCTTTGCACTGTAAAGCTTTTTCTCAAGGTTCCACCTCTTGCAGATAGTGTCACTTTATCCCAATGAACCTAAGAGTGGCAACACACCAATGCTCCATTCCTTATAATCTCTGGCTATAGCATAATTCAGGTTACCAACACTGATCACCATTTTATGTTCACTGATTCTAGTTTTAAAGTCCTCTTTGTCTGTCCTATATAAGCCACCTGCAAAGGCATATCAACCTATAAATAACGCTGGCTGTATTACAATTAATCAAATTTCTGAACTTATATTTCCTTCTAGACCTCAGGTGGTTGAAAGTTTTGGACTTACAGTATAAGTCAATTGTATCAGACTAGTTGGCAACTATGAAAATGTTTCTGGTACATACAGCGGCTGCTACATCCATGAGAATGGACTTATAGTGATCACTAAGGCACAGGCATCATACACTAACATTAACACACAAAATGTACTGCACTTACATAGAATACGGATAAAACACAACACAGAACAGAAAACACAGCACACTGATGTGTGCATAGCGCTTAGTGAATTACAGCTCTTTTTTGATTTTTGAGTTTTTGTTTGGGAGCTCAACAAGATTAGTGCAGTGCTGCTGCATGGCAGTCACCAGTATACTATCTGTGTAGAGAACAGATACTCACCGATCAATAACACATCCCTACCGCACATACACCAAGGAGAGTGCTCAACCTGAACCCATCAAATATACAGACACCATGGAATGACACTGAGTACTTTGCACACACAGGTGTGATTGTACCCACAGAATTCCAGACTATCTGGCAGTTGATGATGTGATGCCTTTATGTTACAGTATGCCTCCTCATCCATGGATGGTGCCAAGATCTCCACATAGGTACAATCAATGGACTCCATTACACTTGGTATGCTATGCATGGCACATAATGCCTCTTGTGGACCACATATCTGCCTGTGAGATGGGGAATGTTTCGTGTTCATGCACATACAGGAAGGAGGTGTTGGTGATCTGGTGCAATGTCCTGGGCACAGAGGACTCAGAGGACTGGCTGACACCTGTGACATCCCTACCAACTTCTCAAAGGACCTGGTGGTATAGTACACCAACATTACCATTGACCAATGGGTAGGTGGCGCAACATGGGCATGGACCATATCACACAGCCGTGTGATTGTGCTATGGTCCAATTGGAATTGTTTGAGACAGTATGTGTCCCACAGGGAACTGGCATTCAGACTTGGCTGAAATACCCATGGCTGTGGCCTAGCCCTCAGTGCCTTCTTATATTCCCTTTTACCATCCTGCAGTAGGACATTCTTTAGTAGCACTGGGCACATTCTCTGTAACACTGTGTTCTGCCCCTGGTACGGCCATACCTCTCAACCTTCTGCCTCATAAATCAGGGACAGGGCTTAAAAAAAATCAGGGACAAAGGACCAAAATCTGGGACGCATCTTCAAAATTAGAGATATCCACCCAGAAAGCTGGTAGAATATGGGGCTTAGTACAAAATGCATTTTCTAAAGAAGAACAAGTCTGTAACTTTAATGCTTGACATTGTTTTGTGCTTACAGTCCCCACTGTTTAACCACAAAAACACACATTTTAGGAGGGACAGAGTAAAATTTTGAGGCAAAATCAGGGACGCCCCTGAAAATCAGGGACACTTGAGAGGTATGCGTACGGCCATCATGTAGTGTTTTCTCCATGCCTGTCTTTCCTTCCCCTGACTGCATCACTGACAAGAATGCTGCACAGATGTCACATAAAGTGGTGTACACTACCATACCTTTACAGTGATGCCACATGGATGGACATTACTGAGACACAGACTGTGACATGGCACAGTGGCAGCAGCAGTACCTGTGTGGAGCTCTGAGACACAAGAGGGTGACTACCCAAGAAAGTTATGGAGCAAACCTGTTGGCAGTATTTGAAAGTGGTATTGCCATAACTTGGACATCTGACACATGAAGGCTCTGGGTCGGGGGGGGGGTGCTGCTTAGCTCCCAGAAGCTGTTGGGGTTTAGATGCTCTGTGTTGAGTTTGGGGGTTCTTAATGAAGACAAAACACACTTTTGTTACATCTTCCCTACCCCTGAATTCAGGGAAAAAATATGTTTCCCCTCGAGTCAGGGTGTGGAGACTCTGGCTTGTTTTAGAGTCTGCAGTTGCAACTGGGTGGGGGCCAAAACAGTAAATAAAAATACTTGAAGTTTACCTGCCCATCTGGTCGTGGTGAAGTATTGTTTTTTATGTTTCCTTGCACATGCGCAAGAAACATCTTATGGAACTACATTTTTGAGGTATGTCATGGATGAGTCCAATCCACAGTATTATACAGTGGGCTCATCCCTGACAGACCAATGAGCATGCAACCAGACTGGGACACTAGTCACAGCTTTGCAGCTGGAAGCTGTTCTCTAGTTGAAAGAAATTAAATGCTCTAATGTGAACGCTTCATTCCTTATATTTGCATAATGTCCGCTGGTAGCAAACAGCTCTGTCTCCTGTTCTTCGCCACCATTTGCATTAAGCCCCCTCTGTTTCCCTATCACCAGCAGCATTCCCTCCTGCTCCCTCCCTATGCGTGCTGTCCTACACACACCCTTTGTTCCCTGTACCAGTATCAGCTGCATTCCCTCCAGCTCCCTCTCTCTGCATATTGTCCTCCCTGCATCCTTTGTTCTCCTCCTGGTATCAAAACTAAGCCCTCTTGCTCCCTTCCTCTGCATGCTGTTCTCCCTGCACCCCTTGTTTCCCATCCTGGTATGTGAATGAAGCTCTCCCACTCCCTACCTCTGCATGCTGTCCACCCTGCACCCTCCGTTTGCTGTCTCCATGCTGACATCAGGGTGCTCAATCCCCCTATCGGTATTATCTAACCCACCCCCCGGACACTGGCGAGCCCATTCCATGTCCGGAAGTAAACATTTTTTATACCCTTTATATAAAAAAAAAAAAAAGAAAACTGTCCCCCAATGTCTGTTTTTTAAGCCTGTAAAAAAGAAAACGGTCCCTCATTGTCTACCCATCCCCCTCCCCCATCCTGACCCTCCCTCTGCGCTCCCACCTCCCCGCACCCCCCCTTTTCCCAATACTTACCTTCAGAGGTTAACGGCTGTGATCTTCTGTGGACCAGGACATGTCTGCACTCTTCAAAGCCAAACCATGTATTGAGGAATTGAGGTAAGCGCTGTATAATGGCTGCCAATGGGGTTTTCAACTTATGTTGACATCTCGGCCATTTTTAGGAATTTTGACCCCAAGTTTTCAACATGGGGTTCTTGAGACCCTACCTCTTGAACACTTGCACTGTCATTTCATTACTCAGTCCCAAAAGGTGATTTTGCAGTTGCTGCACAGAATCACCTTTCGGGACTGATTAACAAAATGACAGTGCTAGTATTCATGAGGAGATGTCCCAAAAAGCCCATGTTGAAAATCTGGTGCAAAAAATCCCCCAAATTACTGCATTACAAGTGTGCATTGCACAGTTTCTACACACACTCGTAACGTCACCAATTTTTAATATTTTCACTCTAGATTTTCAACATTGCCATTTTTCACACCACCTCATGAACAGCATAGCTGTCATTTTTCACATCCTGCCCGAAATGTGTTTTCACACCTGTGGCATAGAATGGCACAGTCACTCTGCAAAATCACCTTTTGGGATAAATGAACAAAATGACAGTGGCACTTTTAATGAGGTGAGGTCCCAAAATGGCCATGTTGAAAATTTGATGAAAAAAATCCAAAAAATGGCCATGTTACACACAAACATTAAAATGTTTCTACCAAGCATGTGTCTTTGGTCATTTTCAATATTTTCACACCAAATTTTCAATATAGCCATTTTATCACACCATCTCATGAACCGTACAGCTGTCATTTTTCACATCCAGCCCCAAATGTGTTTTCACACCTGCAGCACAGAATGTCGTTTTCCCATGGATTTCAAAATTATCACCTACAGGGTTCATGAGGTGGGGTGATAAGACTGTATTCAACATTTGGGGTCAAAATATGAAACAATGACAAAGTTATGCCCATTTGTTGCAATTTCATTATGCATGCTCATAACTGCGGAAATCTTAAATATTTGCACCCCACATTTTCAACATAGCCTTTTTATTACCTGAACTTCTGTATTCAAATGTTGTCCAAAATATGACAGTTTGTCAAAAATAGTTCAGGCAGACTTTTTCTCCCACCTGAAGTTCAACTAACACAATATACCCCTGCCACATAAACCATGCATGAAAACATTTGGCATTGACAAATGTGTTTTTTTTTTTTTTTAAATAATGCATGCAAATTACTGGATTGGATGAAAGATTTGAAAATAAGAATGATTTGGAAACTTTTAGTGTTCCAGTTAGAACCAGAACAGGTTTGCCCATCCCTTTAGACAGAACGTAGACCTGTGGAGCTGTTCCCCCTCTCATTGCTTAAAAACAGCTGTAGATAAATTAAGCAAGAATTCTTATGGTGGAGGGCATCAGACATTAAATATTGGTGGTTTTCCTCTCCATAGTTCCACTAGCCATAAAATTTACTGGTATCACATCTGATTTAAGACTTGACTGTAGGTATTTTACATGGTATTGAATGCTCCTGCTGCCTGAATGGTAGGAGAGGAACATGAAGAACTACCATGGTCTTTCATCATTTGGTGTTTCATATGTTCATGTGATAGACATTTAAAGAGTTATCCCAGTTGGTTGTTTCTTTGACATTAATTTAACAACATACACCTAGTAACATAACCCTACATTCATCAGATCTGTCCAGTGCCCACCCAGTCTTGTAAGCAGAAATCTATAGGCATGCTGTGCAAACAAAAACATGTACTATTTTATAAGGCTTCCCCACAGACCCTACAATATAGAGTTCTTTTTCATTCCTCCAAGCACACACAGTTCAAAACTCTGGGGGCTCAGCAAGCTACTATATGTGTATAATACTGGGGGGACAGTGAATACAGGGAAACAAAGTGTTGTACAGCAGCAGCAACAGTTGGAGTCAGCACTAGAAACCAGTTTTAATTTTTAAATTATTTTCTTCAAGCGTAGTTATATGTGCATACATTTATTTTTCAAACAGTTGTTAAAAAAGTATACCGCACCCATGGCCATCTAGGTGGGTGAGGAAGTCCACACATCAGCTGCTAACAGGAGGCAGTTGTAAAAGTTGGTCTCACATTAGTTCGCACAAAACAAGCTGTCTTGAAATATTCTGCTAAGTGGCTCCAGAGTCTAGATGCAAAGAAACATACTTGCTAGAGCCTACGAAGCCAAATCACTAATCAGCAGTCAAGGACCAGATAGTAAACACCTCCACTTTTCAACTCTGACTCTTCCAACTCCCATCCACTCTCCCAGTCAGGGACTCAGGCCTGGGACCTGTCCTTTCTGGAGGGGGGTGGCAGTGGATGGCTGGCTCAGAACACTATGGCCTAGCATACAAATTTCATCAGCACCATGCAACACAAGCCAGAATGAAGCAGGGAAGGGAGCAGGCATGATGACTATACAGACTGCTGTGCTGCTAAGCAAGAAGGCTGGAGCTGTTACTTAAACTGACAGCAGAGCACACTTGTCTTAAGACTCTGCCACTTTGACATTTTACCTGTTGCTGGGTGCTGGGTGGGAAGGAATATTACTGGGCAGTGCTCCATTCTTCTGAGCTGAGACACACACACACACACACAGACACACACCACGTTGCTCAAGCGCTACTACGGCTAGTAAGTAAGTAGTAAGTAAGTAAAAATTTATTTAAGTGCCCCATCCCTCATGCCTGAGCACTGTACAGGTTGGCAGGAATAAGAAACCATATAGATATAGAAACATAATATAACAGCATAATAACATTAATTAAACATAATTAATCATGAATCAAAATAAAAAAAAACAATGCAACAGTTTAATGTTGTAAACTATAAGCCAAAAATGCTTCTTTAAAAGATATGCCTTCAGCCCCAGTTTAAAAGCCTCCACCGATGGGGCCTCCCACAAGGAACTTGGGAGTGAGTTCCACAATACGGGCCTGCCACCTCAAACAGACTGTCTCCAGAGGACATCAGGTGAGCACTAGGAACCACTAGGAGGCCTTGGTAGAGGAGCAGAGTGAGTGCATGTGACAGACAGACAGGAATTAGGAGGTCACCAGGTAACCATGGCTCGATCCATGTTGGGCCTAGTAGGTGAGGAACCCACCTTGAAGATGACACACCACCTAACCAGCAGCCAGTGCAGTTCACAGAACCAGAGTCACATGATGGGACCTCAGAAGGCCAGAAGCAACCTGGCTGCAGCATTCTGTACCAGCTGCAGGCACCAGAGAGCCCTCCATTCACCCCGAGGTACAGATCATTGCAGTAGTTGAGCCACAACATCACAAATGCATGTACCAGTGAAGGCAGTTCTTATTGGTGGAATCAAGGCTTTAATCTGGGTAACATTCCTCAGGTGGTAGAAACCACTCCTGATGACGGACGACACCTGAGCCTCAAGTGTCACTCCATTATCAAGGATGATGCCCAGAGTTTTCACCTTGGTGAATGCTGATAATGGAATAGGGCCAAGGAATAAACCTGTTCCCATCCCAACAGAACCCACATCCTGCCAATTACCAGGCTCAATCACTAGCACCTCCATCTTGTCAGAACTGAGTCAGAGTTAGAGGACATCCAGTTGTGAATCTTGGCCAGGCATTTATTCAGCACCTCTAGGCGCCACCCATCCCAGGTACAAATCACATGTACAGCTGGCTATCATCTGCATAACAGTGAAAACCCAAGCTGTGCCATCTAATGATCACAGCCAGAGGAAGCATGTACACTCACGAACTGCACAGGCGACAGGACTGAACCCTGGGGAACTCCTCACAGCAGGGGCTTAAGGCAGGATGAGAAATTCCTCATCACTACCTTCTGCGTCCTGCCTGTGAGGAAGGACTTGAACCAGTTGATGACAGTACTGCAAGTACACAGAGCTCTAGGTGATCCAGCAACACCACATGGTTCACAGTGTCAAATGCTGAGGAGAGATCGAGGAGAATAAGTATTGACTTCTCCCCATCTCCGCCCTGAAGAGATCATTTGCACTCCGACAAATGCTTCTTTTGGTGCTATACCGTGACCTAAACCCTGACTGAAAGGGCACATAGATGTCATGGGCTGTGAGGTGTGCCTCAGCTGCAGCGCCACTACCTTCTCAATCACCTTATCCAGAAATGCGAGGTTAGAAATAGGTCTATAATTCACCAAGATATCAGGGTCATCTGACTACTGTGCAGCACTGCAGTAGTGTAGTAGTTCATTGGTCAATGATTGTGTCTATCTGCCTGCCCATTGACTAGTAACATGTAGCCAAACCCTGAACATGCTGGGAGGGTTGAGCGGCAGGTGGCAGTTGCTGGCACTGTTTATGCTTATGCATACCCTTACAGAAATATAGGTGTGCTGTGTACATGCAGAATGCATGCCACATGCTTAATTGTGCAATGTTTGCATGTGGTTCACATACACTAAATGAACATATGCCAACCAAGTCTAAAAGGCAAATCAGGTTTGCATGCTGCAAGCTTGACATGTGCGTTGCAGGTAAGCTGGTGTGAACATCTAAAAATGACATCAGGTATGCGTATTGCACACTTGACATGAGTGCAGCAGTTAAGATTGTATGAATATCATTTAAGCATCACATCAGGTTCACATGCTGCATGCTTGTCATGTGTGTAGCAGCTAAGCTGGTGCAAATCTCATCTAAAAAACACATCAGTTTCTATTTTTTACTGCTAGCAATTAGTCATTAAAATACATTTTATTTGAATTCCCATAAAAATTAGGTAACCTCATTAACTGTGATCCTTCTGCAAGTTGTTTAATGTTTTTTTATTTTTGTCATTAAATTGCCATTAATCTGTAAAGTATTGTTTGCTTATTGCATTAAATGCCTAGGATATGGCCAGTCATTATCCCCATTCCAGATGTACGAAGAGGGGCCTCTGTGTTGTGAAGCCTATCCTTTTGTTTTGGACCATGCAAACCTTTATGCATGTGAGTGCTACAATGTGTTTCTCCATGACTGTTTCATCTCACTTACTTTCCTTTATCATTCTGTATAGAAAATACACATGGGCTACGCTCAGCACTCTTTGTGCTGAGTAGGGTCTTGAAGCATGCACCATACCTCACATTTTGCCACTGAAATGAGGGACATGGACATTCAAAATGAGGGACAATGAGGGAAACTAACCCACATGAGGATCAAGACACATCATGAAACACAGAGATACGATACCTCAGAACACAGAGAAAACCATTGTATTAGAACCTGAGAATGAATTTCTACCATTATGCAGGGGTGCCATTTAGGTAGGGCAGAGGGGAGCAGTTGCCTCCCCCTCCCATGTGTTTGTGCCTAGGTTGTTCTTATGGTGTGGCAGTAATGGCTTTAAATTTGGATTTAATCTGTTGCACAATAAGTGCCCACCTGGCCTGTGTGTGCTCACCCTGCAGGTACTCTCCAGACTTGACTGTGTCTGTACTGTGTTGTCCACTTTCTCCACTTATTAGTGGTGGCACTATCACATGTGATGTGGATGAGCTCCAGCCAAGAAAGAGCATGAGCCTTGCAAGTGTGACACTGTCTTTCCAACCACAGAGTAGACAGACTGAACACTACAGCTTGGAGGAGTCAGTGAGCACTGAACTCTCAATAGCAGTTTTGTGGCGGCATATTTTTGTTGTTCTACTCTTAGTGAGTCTCCATCTCCCCTGGTGGCTGAAGGGGCAGCAGGTGAGCTAGAAGCTAACTCAAGATTAGGCTACCTATTTACTGTTCTAGGCTCGCCTTACAAAAAAAAAACAGCACAGACCCCCACGGCATCAAACTAGGCTTAGCAGCAGTTGTGACAGAAGTGTGGGTGGCCTTCATGGCCTTGATCAGTGTAGTGTGGCAGCAGACACAGTGGCAATCATGCAAGAAGGAAAAATACAGGTTGGGTAGATCGTATGGTGAGGTCCATGGTTACGGACATGTTTAGGACCTGTGATGGTCAGTTCTAGCATCCAGCTTCTGGTGAAGGAGGGAGGGAGTGGACTAAAATTGGGCCAGTGGCACATTATGCCAGGCTGCAGGTTTTGGCCATATGGCTGGGTAAATAAAAGTAAACATTTTTTTTTTTACAGGAGATTGGGGAAGGAGGAAGAACTGAAATATAGGTGTGTTTTCACAACTCTTCACGTTTGGGTGGCTTCTGACCAGTAGGTGATGGATATTGAATAGAATGGCGTCGGGTGAAAAATCAGGACAAAGTTATTTTTTGGGGGTGGGGGGCTCTGAACTTCAGCCAGGAAAAAAATTGGTTAGTAACTGGTGGGTTTAAGCCCAGATGTGATGCCCTGTTCTGGGGTATATACAGATGAATCGTATACATTTGAATTGTTCCTGATTTGCATATCACATTTCAGTCAAACCAAATAAGTTGTACCTTTTAGAGATATTACAGATTCTAGAGCTGTCCCTTGCATTCACGGACCGGTGACAGGTATGGTATGCACAGACTATTGGAGCCCCACCATAGTCAAGCTTATGCCCCCCCCCCAGTGAAGATTACCTCCACATCCCCATGCTCAAGCACATTGTGATAAAGGGCAAAGGAGAATGCCGGGGTGTGCACCATTGAAATCAATGGGGATATTTTTGTATTACTATTTTATACATTATTGATGGAGAGTCGGAGATTAATAAAGGCCACTGCTTGACTAACAAGGGCTTTGTTAGTAGAACGGTGGCCTTCATTATTCTCCAACTCACAGTCACGATGTATAAAATAATAAAAGAAAATAATTCCATTCATTTCAAGGGATATGGCCCAGCACTTGACCTATGAACATCATCTCAAAGAGTCCAGCCTCTGGCTCCTAGTACTCAAGTGAAATACTTTTTCTTATATCTATAATTGGTGGGTTGTCTATAGCAGCATGGCCATTCCTGCTACAGTGTGTGTACATGGGGGTGGGGGACTGGTCATGTGGGGTGGGTGTGTGTGTGAAGTTATTGCTACAATTGTGTTTGCACTTTAAACTCTGTTTACATGTAAGCATTCAAAACTATGGAGAAAAAATAGTAGGAGTACAGGCCAGACAGAAGAAATTAAGTGGCTTTGTGGGTAAGTGTGTCTATTGGGGGTGAAAAAAGAATGGGTTTCCATTGGTATGTGTGCTACAGTTCAACTGTGAAAATGAGATGAGGAGAGAAGAAAACTGAAAAGCATACACTGCCTACAAGCATCAGCATGCATGCATGATGTCTAGATACTGTATGTATTGAAGTACAAGCAAGCCATATGTGCAGAAAGTATGGCTTGGTGGTTAAGACACTGAACTGCAAGTAAGGAGATTTGGATTCATGAAGATCTGGGTTTGAATCTCATCAATTCCCACTTGTGTATGGTATGATCCTGAGCAAGTCACTTAATTTTTACCAGTGCAGTTATCAGTGACCACCTGCTTTTTTGCACGCATGCCACATGCATGCAGTCTTTCCCAATTTAACATAAAAATCATGGTTTTGACACTTGCTACACACATGCCATATGCATGCAATCGGTTCAGATTTAACATTTAAATCATACTTGCAGCACGCATATCATTAGGGCAGTTTCATGTGTGCAGCATGAAAACATTTCATACAATTATTTCTGTAAGGGAAGGGTTACCATCTTTTAAGAAGCCCAAATCTGGAAGTTTCATACTGAAACAACTGGGATTTTGCTATATTGTGTTTCGGAAGGGAATATGTTGCAAGGGGACAAAATGTGGTATGGCAATGGCCATACCAGCTGTATTGGTTCTGATGGCCCTGCTATGGAGGATGACGAAGATGACCTACCAGGACTCAGAGTATGGGATCATGTTGTGGGAGGTCATGGATTCAGGGAAAGTATGTATGTAACTGGCAAGGTATTAGGGGGCATACTTGCCATATGTTGCATCTACTGTGGCAGTGATAGCATTCCATTATTTATGTTTCTGCAAGACTACCATGGCTGGCTGGACCAAATTTTCCTCCATAGGAAGGAGAAGCCCAATGGGACAGTGCCAGTGGTTGTCACCCAGCAAGCCAAGTGGGGCTTCCACATACCATACTGGCTGTCCTGGAGAGAGGAGAAGCAGGATGATAATTATAAGGACATTGGTCCTACTGGGTTCTTGCAGAGCCTTGTAAGGTAAGTGATGTGGGGAGGTACTCAGTATGTTGATTTTGTTCTCCTGAGGCTGTGCATGTGCATCCCACTCATGCCTATCCTCTGTATACTTCTCATTCTAGGACTGCCAGGAATGGTGCAGCAGATGGTGTTAGGGTGTAGGGAACATGTGTATGGGGGAAATTCCTTTGTGTGTTAGTGTCCTACAGTACCTTGATATTTTGTGTCTATTTTGTGGGTTTTTATTACAATGTTTTATTAATATTAAAGTGTCAAATTCTAAACTATGTAACACAAAAATGGCTTCCGTAGTAATAGTACATCCATCATTCTAAGATCAGGACACTTACGGACCCAGCAGTGTTTCCTGCACACTTAAGCCCTACATGCAGGCCCTTTACACATGCAGGTTAAGGCAGCCCTCCACATGGTGTAATGCTGCACCTGCAGTCTCAGGCACTAGGGTGACATTTGGTGAGGAGCATTCATGACGTTATGCAGCCATGCACCACGTCTGTGTATAGTGCTGCCACGGTGGTAGTACATGAGGTCTGCCTCAATGCACCTCTGTCCATGGACTGGCATTTTGGTGATGTATCCCCATATGCAGGATGTATATGAACTGAGTAGGGCCTGCCTGCCATTCTTGCATAGGCCCCATTAGTTTAGGTCCCAGACCATTGACTGCAAGTGCTTATGCCTGTAAGTAGCAACAATACCAAATAGGGTGGGCATTATTGGGAAATACTGGACTGCCCAGGGGTGTAATGAGGCCAGACGCTGCAGGCGGAGGGCCTTGTAGCCCCTGGAAGGTCTGGTATTTCCCAATAATTCCCACACTGAGGGTATTATTGCACTTAGAAAATTGCACATCAGTAATATTTTTGTAGAATAGAAAAAAATGTTTTAAAATTGTCTGCTGAATGTTTAGAAAAAGATTACAATATACTTTTGTAAAGTAGTTCCTGTATTGTGGCATGTGTGTCACTAGAGGGCGATGTTATCTATTACATTTTGGTTGAATGAGTTATAGAACTGCCCCCATTGGTTTATGTGACTTGTACATAAAGAATTAATGGGTTCAAGCCCATGTAGTAACATTATTTATTTTTTTTACCAATTATTTTACCAGGTGAAACACACTAAGCTGAAAGCTTGTTTGCAGGTGCAACCTGGGAGCACAAGGAAGTTAAGTGACTTGCTCAGGGTCACACAGTATGCAAGTGGGGGCTGTGGGATTCAAACCCAGGTCTCCAGATTTGCAGCTCAGAGCCTTAAACCACTGCGCCATACTGCCTCCTTTATTTTACCAATCATATAATATTATGTGAGGATTTAGTATATGGAGCCGGTACCGCTAGCTTGGAGAGCGAGGAAGGGATCAGTGGTACTGCTCATTTGCAGAGCTGGCAAGGAATCGGCTGGTATGGTCGTTTTTGAGAATTGGGGAGGAACTGGCCATTGGGAGTAGTAAGCACAACAGGATGGACAAGGTTCAAAAACAAAAACAGAGGAGCAGTAACGCCAGCATGCTGGAGAAGGTAAGGACTATTATGTACAGTATGCGTGCTGCGAGATACGTGGGGTGAAGAACGGAAGAGGCACTTTTGTTGAATTTGGCTCCCCAGATGCATGGAGTCTTTGCCGGCTTGCTTAAAACTGTGTCGGCTGGCTTTTAAGGGGGCGGAGCCACAGTGCCGTCTGTTCTTACGTGAAAGGTGTTGTGTGCAGCGGTAGTGCAAGATGGCAGTCAGGAGAGTCATGCCATACTAAAGAATATGGGTATGAAAATGTCTTCACTCTCCTGACCGCAAAATCATTGTCTTTTTTCTTTGTTTTATTAAGAGGTAGGCAGCCAGCACTGAAGCAAGTAGTGGGGGAGAACCTGTAGCTCTCGCTAAGTGAGAGAAAAAACATGGCGTGCATTTGAAATTTTCTGGACTGCTTTCAGCCAGTTAAAGAGCAGGCTGGGCACCAGTGGAGAATGTTACTCTGTGAAGTGGCACTTGGACTGGCTCTTATTTTTAGCTGGACATCAATTGAAAAAAAATGCCCAGCTTGGAGCCTGTCTCAGCCAATCAAGTTTAAGAATTGATTCTTGCCATTGTTTAATAGTATATAGTGTATAGTAGAATGCTATTCCATATGGAAATCCAATCCTGGAACAGCTTTGTTGTGCTGCCCTGATTATGTCATGTTCTTGTTGTGCTGCACTGAGTACATCACTACTGCAGCACAACAAGATCAAACGTTGTTGTGCATGCGCGATGAAGAGGCCGCTGTGGTGAGAGCAGGTCCGGGAAGAGAGTGGCTCTGGAGAACTGCAACAGATGGCGGTAAAGTAAGGCAGTTTTACTACTGCTGGAACCTTTTTTCCTTTTTACTCAGGAGGTGACTGTTGATTGCCCATACACTAAGATTGTGTATGAGCAATCATATACAAACGGTGCTATTTTTCAATCTCAATGTTTACATGGCTACCAGTCCTCTCCAGCTGCAATCCCAAGGTTTCTTGTTGCTAGGGAAATGTCTCAATTGAAAAACAGCATTGTTGAGTATGGTTGCTCATACACAATCCTCTATATTGCGCATGACTGCTCATGCATTATTCTTTATGTTATTTTGGACCTACCATTTATGGGTCTAGGTTTCCCTTTTAAGTGGTAACAAAATTAAAGAAAATAGATTGTTATACTGTAACTGTACAATATTATATCACTCTGATATTGCTTTCTTGTAATGATGTGCTGTATAGTGCAAAACTCATATTAAAAAAGGTTTTAAAAAGTGCTTGTTGTTCTTGATAGACCGAACAAAGTTACTGGATTTGATGGATGCCATTAAAATCCCTCTTAATGAAGAGATGTCAGCGCATACAGACTGCCTTTTTATTGAGAAGATATACAAGCTGAGATGAGCAGAGTACAAAGATAAATGTTAGCCCATTATGCCATTTATAAAGTGGAATATGAGAGGATAGTAGTATGGTCTCAGGAAAACAAGTGTCGTATTATAAAATGTTGTTTTAGGGTATCTGTTTCAGCATGCTAACAGTACCAAGATGGGCTGATATTTTCCTTTTGAATCAACACATCCTGGTAAAATCAATGCGTCTCCTTTGTGACAAAGCCAATTAAGTGCACTGTGCCAAAAATTTCTAATGGCTGAAATATTAAGTAAAACATACATGGATTGTTTAATGCGAATGTAATCGATAGCTTTTGTCAACATTCTGGCCAAGCTCTTTGGCAGGAACAGAACAAGGAACAGATTGTTAATTAAATAAATAGCTGGTCTTGCAGGCAGGTGTGCCTAAGCAGGCGAGCTGCTGCTAGGGGATTTGGCTTTCAGAGGTTGCCTAGCAACATAGACATTGTCTCCTCACAACAGCATGATCAGTCTGCTGTAAGCAGATGTACCTTACAGACTCAAGAGAACATTGCATCAGGAATGAGATATATACAATATAAGAAGGCCTTGGAAAAACAATGCTGTACAACTCCTTGACATTTCTAACAGAACAAACATTTATTGCTTTGAATAAGAGAGAAAAAGGGAGAGAGATGTTTCCAGATAACATTTACAGAAGTATTATTCTATTCTGTTATTTTTATATGAAAGGTCTGACGTATTCCTAACAATGAGCCTAGTACTGATAAAAGTTGATAAGCATTTCTTTGCTAAATGCAGCAGTATTACAATACCATTGAACCCCATCACTTGTAAAATGTATATGAAATTCAGTACACTGTCCACACACATGCTAAATATCTCATTTAGAAGCACTATAATAATTATATATATATATATATATATATGGAGTAAATCACATACTAAGCCCAGGACAAAACTTTTGCTTCATCTTCAGTGGCAGTAGGAGAATGGAACATTTTTCAGATTTCAAGTCATGGACTCACAATGCATTTGCCAAGCTGATAAACAATGTGCTGTGTTTCTCCATTCTTTTGGTGTTAACTTTCATCAGGGAATTAAGACGATGGAGTAATATCAGACTCTTGAGAGTATTCTGTCTGGTGAGATGTGAGGCAGAGGCAGACAGAACTGAAAAAATAATATGGGGAACCGCTCTAGTATGCTGGCAGACCAGGTTTAGGCTCCACACCGGGACGTCTGGAGTGGAGGCCGGTGAGGAAGCTGACAGAGCATTCTTTGGATGCTCTCATCCTGGTTGGGATGGAGCTTGCAGCGTAGCTATGTAGGGGCTCCTGGTGGTGGCTGGTGGAGGTGCTGATGATGGCGTGCGTGACCACACACCATCAGGCATCCACCCAGACTAGCCATACATGTGCATAAGTGATTAGAGTAGAGGTGGGTGAAACACAAAATGTGAAAATGCCATGCTGGCATGCTGGATGACTACCTCTCTGCCTCTCCCTACACCTGGATCTTTTCAATGACACACCTGACAGTCACGCCTCTGAATGTCACATGTACACTCCTCCACTAGACCATGGCACGCTCCTGACTGGGGCAAGCCAGCCAATGGAGACAAAAGGTAAGGAGCTCTCATTTGCATTCCCATGACAACAGTCAGGGAGGCCTCCAACAGAGATAAGATGGCCCAAGATGGCATTCGGAGGTCTGGACAGGAGCATGACCCAATGGGGTGCAAGATGTCGGGTGACTCTGGTGGGAGACTGAAGTGGCAATGTGAGAGCCCGAAGACGTGGATGGTAGGCATGGTGGGAGCAAAAATAGTGGGGCAGGGAGAGTGGAGAGGAAGCATAGTGTCAGGTAGGCGCTGATGGGCCTGGGTGACAACGGCCAGTACTAAATGAGCACCAGAGCCACTAAAGAATTTTAAAAAACAGAGCAGGAGCAGCAGAGACCTTATAAAGCTTGTTGGGCTTTTTAAAAAAGATCTGCGTTGTGTTTTTTTTTTTTTTTAAGTAGGTGTGGGGTTGAAGCTAGTGGGCTGGGGATGAGCATCAGACCAGCCAAAACATTTGAAAAAATGAGCAGAGTAGCAGGGAATGAGGGTGGGGAAGCATATTGTGGTGTTGGAGCTGATGGGTAAGGGGTGAGCACTACACCCACTGAAGATTTTGCAAAAAAAGGAGTGGTGGGGTGGTGGGTGGAGAGCACAGTGTGGGGTTAGAGCTGGAGGATCCAGCACAAACACCAGACCTTCTAAAGAATTTGAAAATAAAAGTGTGGGGAAGAGAAAGTGAGGCTCGGGTGGGAGCAGCTTAGCACCAATCATACCTTGGGGAAGCCTTGCCCTCACTTCACCTCCCCGCACAGTGTTGGGAGTCAGATGAAAGCTCCAGTTCCTGAAGAAACACCATTGGCTGACCACAAATGGTTGCAATAATCAAAGTTATTAGCACCAACAGTGGCAAGCTTGAGCACTAGCCAAAAGGGGTGCAGCTACTGAAATCGGACGAAGGAGATGACTGACACTACTGGCATACAGTCAAGGTGAGCCCCACCCTAGTTGCAGCTCTGCCTCAGCTCACTTAGTAGCTTCCCAACAAACACAAACTGCCCCATTTACACCGTGGCAGGCTACTGTTAATACCTGTAGTTTATTGTGCTTGCTTGCATGATTGAAAGTGGTGTAGCTGGCTGGTTGGCTGAAATGCATGTGTTAGGAAAGTGGTTTCCGGTGACCAGTTGGTGTTTGACGGGAGGGGGGACTGAGCACCACCACAGTGTTTTTGAGTAGCTGGGTCAGGCTGAGGGATACCAAGTTCTACAAAGTTGGGTTGGGTAGCAGGGGTAACATTGCTTTGCTGCCTGATGATGGCGCTACAAAAGGATGTAGATGCACTGTAATTGAGGTGGCTGCATCCTTTTATATGTGGGAAGTCTACACAAGTCAGCCAGTAAACCAGCATTAGCTGCAGCTTTGCCTGCCTGGATTGGGTGTGCAAAAGCACAGCTTCTGCAGGCTCAGCTGCATTGGCTGCTTGTCTCACATGCCAAGATATTTATTTTGCACAATCACACAAGCAAACATAAAAACAAGTTACTTTTCCTTAAAGCAGCAGTATTTTTTAAATGGTTCACGTAGTTCTTTTAGCAATAATGTATTTCCGGCAACTTTAGATTCGTCTCTACCATATTTTTAATCCCCGCCAATATTTTTAAACAATCTTTATTATTAACTTTATAATAAATTAGTCATGTCAACAAAGATGGATGTCATTAGCAATTTTTACTGAGGTTACTTTTTACAAACTAGATTTATAATAGTGGGGCACATGCACAGGCCACCGATGAGATGAAAACGTGATAGCCTCACTCAGTTGCTGATAGCTTACAATTTATTTTTCCACCAGTTACAGTGTGCGGTTAGCCCATACAAGCTCACTTTTCATTTGAGACTAACAAGGACTAATGAATTCTGTAATTTTCTTGCGACCCTGACAGATTTCCAGAGTAAATTCTTAAATTTAAAAATCTCCTTGGACTGTCTCCAGTGGAGGGCATAATGGCAGTGGTGACTGGAACATCAGGCGTGGGTATAGTCCAGCAGTCAGACATGGAGGAGAATAAAGCTATGTTACAAACACTACTGTAGGACATTCCACAGCTTCATGGCACAGTACCAGATCTCAGCCAATTGGTGGAGACAGCTGAATTCTGGGTGGCAGATGCGGAGTTAAATTCTATGAGTCTAGACACATAAGTTTCCATCCAGTCTGACAGGATGGCCTACTTGGAGCAACAAGTTAATCTGTTATAGTCAAAAGGGAACAGCGTAGAGAACAGAAGACACTAGAATAATATTCTGATTGATGGTCTGCCTGAAGGCACAGAAGGCAAAGATACATGCACCATTTTGCAGTCCATGCTACAGAAACATCTTGGGGCACATCACACACTGGCTCCTAAACCTTACAAAGGAGCACCTCCCCATTAAATTCTGGCATATTTTCTTTGTAATAATGTTAAAGAGCAGATGTAGCTGCTGGCAGGAGAGAATGGAGCGCTCAAATGGAACGGCCATTCTGTACACATGTTCCAGAACTTCTTCAAAGACTTTGTTGATAGGTGGAAAGCATATGGCCCGAATTATTAAAAAAAAAAAAAAAAGAACTCACTAGCAACCACATCCTTTTATCTTTAAGGTACCCCGGCCACCATCCAAGTACAATATGAAGGGAAGTGGCACTCCTTCAACATACCCCAAGAAGCCAGTCAGTTTCTTTGCTCAGTAACAAAATCGTCAGCTAGTAGGCAGCAGACCTCAGCACCTGCACAAACTGTGGATGGAAGGGCCCAAAAGTCACAGATCCACAAGCCAGTCAACATAAAAAATCCAAAATATCAGACTTTCAGGATGGTTTGATGTCTGCAGCTAAGCTAAAGCAACAGACAGCCAGGAGCAAGTGGCACCCCTAGAGCTGGCAGTAGTACACAGCACCAATCACGAAACCAGTGCTGCCGGGCTTCAACACCTGAATGCAGACCTCCTACATCAGAAATGGAATCCCCATCCAAAGTATCCAGGGACCCCCCACCCCAAGACCTGAGATCCATCACCTCCAGCCATCTGGACAGAGAAGATCAATATTCTGGTGCAATGGACATAGCAATGGAGCCCATCATGGACTCAGAGGTTTCTCTTCATCCTAGCTGGGAAAATATTGTTGAGATGTCAGAGGGCCTTTTAAAAATGTTTCACAAGCCCATGCCGCTGTCCCTAAATGGAAATACTACAGAGCACTGAATTACCACACTACAGTATTCTTTGATGTTCGGACTTATTTGTGTGTTGCCTAGTATGTTTATAGCTTGCTAGGTATTTGTCACATGCTTGTCTTTTTGCAGGTTGTGGGGGGTGGGTTATCTGATAGCTTGCCCACCCTGTTTTGTTTTCCTTGCTCTCCCACTTCTTTCTACATCTTAAAACCAGATGAAGGGTTTGGTGGTGATGGGGGCAGGATTTGAACTGTGATTCTGTACACTGACTATATTTCCACTCCACCTCCATGGAAGATTGGAGAGGTGAGGTACTCTCTACTGGTGGCTTAGCCCTTGCCCCCAGTGCAAACAGTGTCATTTGCTGACATTCCTGTGAGGGGCCAACAACGCCATAGATGGGATTTCCCAAAGTTATAATATGAGAGGTGCCATCAGTGCCATAGATGGGTGTTCCTAATTTGCAAATTTATTCAGTAGTATATGATTGGGTAAGCTGGGATTCCTCACAGCCTTCATGAGATGGGAAATATAAGAAGTGGATTTGGAATCACTTGGGAAAGGGGTAAATCATGGGCTGAGGAGAAGGAGGATGAAGGGAGAAGGGAAACACTCAAATTTGTCCTTTTGGTCCAGTTTTTTATTTCCTACAATTGCTTTTCCTGTGAGGACCAGAGGCAAGTGGTCTCTGCAAGAATCTCTCAGTGAATGAGAGTTGAGCCCACTTAAATATTGGTGCTTTTGGCAGGAAACCATGTAGTTCTCACATCTGTGCAGCTTGACTGTACAAAGTGATAAAATGAGTGCAGTCATGAGGAGTAAAGTGATTCCAAGCTGTCCAGTGTACCTTTTTCTTGTAAAGTCTATCTTTAGCATTTGTTTTACTCATATTGGAGAGGTGGTCGTGGGGTAGGGCTAGCATCCTACAGACCCTCAGTCCCCATGGAAACTAATAAGTCCCGATGATGTGTGTAAATTAACCCCTGAAATGGGCATCTACAATCCCTCCCCAGTAACCATTTTGTATAATGGGCTCACCTCTTAAATGGTTGCACTGGGTGTGCTTTCCTTCAAGTGAACTCCAGTCTCACTGTCCGATCAGGTGCCACAAAGAGTTTCATAACTTACCTGATTTGCAATGCATTATACAAATAGGGACCCAATACTGAAGGGACACCTCCTATGATGGGTGCTCCTGGTCCATCGAGCCAGCACATTAGTGGGCATTGGCTAGTTGGGCAATACTACAAATTCCTGCAAAGGGACAGAATGGCCAACCTACAGGAAATGCGGGGGAAGGCTTGGAGAGTCTGGGGGAGTAAGTTAGACTCTGCTTTAGCCACATCCCACAAACCTGCAGTTCCCATAGAAGAATGGAATGTTTCTCTGTGTGCTCTTTGCTCATTAAAAAGGGGCTGGATGGTGGAGGCCCTAAACTATAATGGTTCCATCCTAATCTTGAGACATGTAAACCCCCACCCTTACTGGATAGTTTGTTACAGAGCCTACCTAAAAGTGGTCCAAAAGCTGCACTATACAGCCACAGCTGTGTCTTGCACAGCATTCTTTACCATAGGATACCCAGGTGGGGCAGTCTTCTGAATGCAGGGAGGTTCAGAAGAGGACTTGGCCTGTGGTCTTGAGGCTGAGGTAATGTTAACTCATATGGAGGTAGTTATTACTTCACTTCCCTGTCAGAGGATATTTCTCAGCCGGGATGATAGGTGTTGACCGGAGTCTGGGACTTGGTTATGATGGGCTCTACAAGAATGGCCCTCAGATATCGGCAGGAGTAGTACAGGCTGATTGGTGCAGCAGCAATCAACAGTCCTTGTGCTTGTCTCACCTCCATCCTCCTACATCTTCCAGGTAGGACTGACTCATTAGCAAGGTATTTTCACCCCAGTAGCTGATTGGAGGCCTGGTCTACCCATTCCCTGTTTGGGTATGGATAGGTAGGCATCATTCCTCCTAGTGTCCCACTGTCACAAGCTCACCCCTAGGCATGGCCCAACCCTACTCCCAGGAGACAACCTCCTTGATGAACCCTGTAACTCTGACTGTAAAGAAGGAGATTCCTCCTTCTATCCAAGGAGTCTTTTCTAATATTCAGTATCATAGTGAGCAGTCTACTTATTTTGTTTCTTTTGTAACATTTTATCCCTAGAACAGTTAGGCACAGTTGGAATAAACCTTTTATCCCAAATGGCTGGGATGTCAATGTACCACACTATACACTGTACAGGAGAGACAGGAAGGATACAAAGGGTGGGGGAGTGGCCCTGCACATCAGATATGGTATAAAGGCTACAGAAGTTCAGGGAAGACGGGGTGGCTGAAGTAATGTTGGTCACCCTGAAGCCAGGAATGGAACAGCAGTATGCACAGGGTGATCTATAGACCCTCCGGCACAGAGGGAGGAAGTAGACAGGGAACTAGTGGAGAACATACACGATATGGCAGCTAAAGGTGAAACCTGCTATTGGGGAATTTCAATATGCTGGAAGTTGATTAAGCCACCCAGGTGGCTGATTCAGCCAAACACAGCCATCCTCAAATTCCTGCAGGGGGGTTGGACTCTGGCAGTTGGTGCATGAACCAACCAGGGAGAAGTCATTTCTGAACCTGGTATGGACCAATGGGAATGGAGTCAGGAAATACAGGTGGAAGGGCTGCTTGGGTCCAGTGACCAACACATGGTGTGGTTCAGCATGGAGACATGGACTAAAGCCACACAAGGGCAAAAGTATTAGATTTCAGGAGAGTGGATTTCACTCAAATGTGTAGATGTATACAAGCAGTCCTGGGGAAGGGAGAGGTGATAGAGGGGGTGGAGGAAGAGAATCAGAAAGTGAAAGGAGATATAGTGGATCTAACAAACCAGTGCATTAGGATAGTGGCCAAAGGGAAAAGAAGAAGGAAACCACTATGGTTCTCCAAAGAGGTGGGGGCAAAGTCAGGGCTAAAAGGTTGAGTTTCAGGAAATATAAGGGGAGACAAAGGCAGGAGGACAGGGAGGTGTACCTTGAATATCAAAGAGAAGCAGGGAAAGCTGTTAGGAGTGTGAACATGCAGACAGAAGAGGGTTTAGCATGGTCTGTAAAGAAAACGAGATAAGACATTTTATAGGTAAATCAGTAAAAGAAGAAAAAATGGTGGGGGATTGTGAAGCTCAGTGGGGAGAAGGGAGAGGGTAAGGAGTGGGATCTGGACAAGGCAGAAATACTGAACAAATACTTTTTCTCAGTATTCATAAGGGAGATAGAGGGTCAAAGACCACAGTTGAGTTGCAGAGGCAATGGGGGGGGAGGGGGCCCGAGAAGTGGACACCAGTCCATTCACAGTGGAGAGACTTCTGGAAGAACTCACAAAGCTGAACGTGGATAAGGCCATGGGGCCAGACAGCCAGACAGCATCCACTTGAGAATATTAAAGGAGCTGAGAAGGGAACTAGCAGTGCCTCTGGTGCCCCTTTTCACACAGTCACTCGACATGGGTGCCATTCCAAAAGACTGGAATAGGGCACATGTAGTCCCACTGCACAAAAGCGGCAGTAGGGAGGAGGTGGGGAACTACAGGACAGTCAGCCTCACATCACCGGTGGGAAAGATCATGAAGACACTGCTGAAATAAAGGATAGTGGCACATGTGGAATACAGTGGTGCTCAGGATCTGAGGCAACATGGATTCACAGCAGGAAGGTCATGTCAAATGAATCGAATAGATTTTTTTGATTGGATGACTAGGAAATAAATCAGGGAGGAGTGGTAGATCTTGCCTGCCTAGATTTCAGCAAAGCCTTAGACACCGTCCCACATAGAAGGCTGATTAACAAGATGGGTAGTCTGGGCATGGGAGATTAGGTGGTGAACTGGGTTAGGAACTGGTTAACAGACAGGAGACAGAGGATGGTGGTAAATGGGGTACAATCTAGGGAGAGGGGGTGATCAGTGGGGCACCACAGGGATCAGTACTAGGACCACTCCTGTTCAATGTATTCATTAGTGACACTTCAGAGGGACTGGAAGTAAAGGTCTGCCTGTTGCCAGATGACACCAAGATCTGCAACAGGGTGGATACTCCAGAAGGGGTGCAGAAAATTAAGAGGGACCTGGAGAAGTTTGAATGATGGTCGGAGATGTGGTAACTGAAGTTCAATGCAAAGAAGTGCAAAATAATGTACCTGGTAGAGGGAACCCAGTAGAGAGCTACATGTTGGTGGGGGAGGAGCTGACTGTCACCAAAGAGGAAAGGGACCTAAGGGTTATCATCTCTGATGACCTTAAGATATCAAAGCAGTGCACAAAGGTGACGTGGCGGGCCAGTGGCATGCTGGGGTGCATAGGCAGGGGTATCACTAACAGAAGGCAGGAGGTGGTGATGCCATTGTATAAAACATTGGTAAGGCCTCACCTGAAGTACTACAGGCAGTTCTGGAGGCCACACCTGTGCAAGGACATGGATAAGATGGAGGCTATCCAGAAAAGGGCAACAAAGATGGTGCAGAGCTTGCACCACAAAGCATATGAGGAGAGTTTAAGGGACCTCAATATGTACTCACTGGAGGAGAGGAGGGGAGACAGAGGGGGGACATGACTGAAACTTTCAAGTACCTCAAGGGCATAAACAAAGCGCAGTGGGGACCTTTGCAATGTAGAAAAATACTAGAACAAGGGGCATATGAAATGGAAGGGGTGTAGATTAAGAGGTAATGTGAGGAACTTTTCTACACTGAAAGGGTAGTCAACATTTGGAATAGTCTGCCACAGGAGGTAGTGGGGGGCAAGTACAGTGGCTTATGCATGCTTGGGACAGGCATAAGGAAGCTTGAGAGGGAGGGAGTGATGAAAAGCCATTGATCACATAGGGTCAGTGGCTACATACAATGTATAGGGCTTGTGGGCAGACTGGATGGGCCCAGAGATCCTTATCTGCCAACAATTTCTAAGTTTCTATGTTTCTTAAAATAGCACACACAGCAATTGGCCCAGGCAGAGCTGTTGATAAAAAATATGGTAAAAGTTTACTTAAATAAAGAAAAGCATTACTATATTCTACAAAAAGTTTAAGCACTGAGTTGCAGACAATAATTTTAAAATAAAGTGGATTAAACAGAAAAAAAACTACACTGTTAGAATTCTAATAAAGTCCACCTGTTGTGTTCAGTGTCCAAGATAAGCAAAGAGCAAGTCTGCTGAAAAAAACTTCTTTTCCAAGTTCAGATGAAAATGTCCAAAACAAAAGGTGATCTTTGTTCTCTAATCTACTTTTCCAGTAGAACAGGGCTTTTCTGTGCAGATATGAAGAGCTGTTGCAAGGATTCTGGTACTGCCTTGAAGCAGCTAGCCAGTCCCTTCTCATGTGTGGAAATGTTTTCCACACACACACAGCAGTTCCTTTTCATGTGTTAGACTCAACACATAGGCAACCGTTAAATGTTCAACAAAATGGCAATTCTTCTCTCCTCACATCGGTTTTATAGGGTCTGTGAGTTCAGTCCAGCTTTTCTCCTGATTGGCTGGGCTATTAAAACTTTAAGATTCAGATGTTCAGCTCTAGGTCTGCAGGATCTCTCTCGCTTTTTTGCAAATTCCTCAAAGTTTCAAAATGTAAAACAAATATCAGAAATGGGTTTTGCACATGCACTAATTCCATGGGTGGTCAGTCTATAATGAGATTAACTCAGCATTTTACATAAGGATGAGCTTTTTAAACTCTGAAATGGTATCAATGCAGACTGGCTTCCCCAGTTGGTTGATGTCAGAGTCTGTGACCTGCTAAATAGAGGGGTATTATTACCATCTGTGAATATTCTGGACTGACTGCAGTTGGGGAACAGGTTTATTTTTCAGACTTTCAGCTGAGACATATCCTGACCCATTGGTTCGGGACAGGCTCTTGGTCCACTGATTTTTCAGGGCTCTTTTTCTCTGTTACAGAATTGGCCTCTCAACCTCATGCAGTGTCTACCTTGTATTCATTATTGTGTTCCACGATTTCTCCAGAACTGGATGGCTTTTCCCCTTATTGGAATCAGTTGTTTCCTATGTCTCCCTCACAATGGCAGTCTGTCTGGACCAATCTTTATCGAGATGTCACTCATGATAGAATGAGGCTTACTGAGTTTAATATTCTGAATCACCTTTATTTCACCCCACAGAGGTTCACACATATGGCACAGCTGTCTTCATTATGCTGCACTAGTTGTGGTCTAGATGAAGGCTCTATATTTCATACTTTTGACTTGGCCCAGAATAGCTCCTTCCTGAGCACGATTGAGGCCAGATAATCCTCTTCTGTGCTGCAAGGTTTATTCAGGCTAGAAATGTTCATCCTGGGGACTATAGTTCTATTTCAGTTAAGGAATGTAAATTTGTCATGGCCTTAATCTCCCTTTCCTGAAGAAGGTGGTTCAAGACACTGGCTTGGCCCAGACTCCATTACGTATCAGGAATGGCTACGGTTACTGTTCAACGTTAGGGTATAAGTAAGCAATAATACCTGACAGGATGGGCTTTATTGGAAAATACGAGGCTTTTCAACTTTCTAGGGTGCTTTCAGCCAATTAGAAAGCAGGCTGGGCACCACTGGAAAATGCTACACTGTGAGGTGGCACTTGGACTGGCTCTTATTTTTAGCTGGGCATCTATTGAAAAATAAATGCCCAACTTGGAGCCTGTGTCAGCCAATCAAGTTTGAGAATCCATACAGGCCATTTTCTAAAGTATGATAGCAAACCTTTGCCATAGGCTTCCCAGCTTTGATAAGAAACGGGGTAAACATTATACCTTGTATACTATTTAGTTTCCCTATGTGTTGTTTTCTATTGGTGTTGTATCATTGATTTGTTTATCTAGTTTGTCATAGTCCTGGCATGGATAATATAATTTCCTCCTTCATCTATTTCTATGGTGAGTAATCTAGTCTTTGTTTGTTGATGGCTCCACCATGGATTGAGAAATGTATGGGATGGGGATGGATGGTTCTTTATAAGTTTTTCTGTTGGATTATTCTCTGTTTGGTTTCTGGCTGGATTATTTTCTTAATAAAGTATAGAAACATAGAATTTGATGGCAGATAAGGACCGCTTGGCCCACCTAGTCTGCCCATTTTCCTAACTAACAGATAAGCTGCAGAGCCTAGTTGACCAACAGCTTGCTTCCTCCTACCCCCCACTAAGACTGCCTTATGTCTGTCCCATGCATTCTTGAATTCCCCACTGTTCTTGACTCCACAACCTCCTCAGGGAGGCTGTTCCATGCATCCACAACCCTCTCTGTGAAAAAATATTTACATTACTTCTAAGACGTCCCCTCTCTATCTTCAAATTGTGCCTCCTTGTTCTTGCCCATCTCTTTTTCTGAAAGATGCTACCCTCTTGGACTTTGTTGATTCCCTTGAGGTACTTGAGAGTTTCTATCATGTCCCCTCTCTCCCTTCTTTCCTCAAGGGTATACATATTAAGCTCCTTTAGTCTTTCTTTGTATGTCTTCTGATGCAGGCCAGTATATCTAATTTAAAAAAAAAAATTCTGAAATGGTTCTCCTTTGTCTGACAAGACCCTGGTCTGGAGGCCCACAAAAGAACGTCAGGCATCTCAACTCCAGGAACTTGGCCTCAGCTTCTAAGCTATTCAAACAGAAATGTATTTTCTGCCAGTCTTGCTAAGACAAATTAATCCCCTTTGTTTTATAAATGGAATTATCCAGCTGAAACAGAGGCATGGGCTATGGTTTTCTGTCATTTCCATAATACCCATATCAGCTGAACCTTATGTCATGGCCTTTTTGGAAATTAAACATAAAGAACATTACAGAGCAGTATGACAACAGTAACCAATTTGCCACACCCACCATGGATACAAGGTTCATCTCCCCCCATCCCATCCATTTACCATGCCTGTTCCCCCATGGTACCCTTCTGGAAGATAACAACTACAGTACTGAAATCAAAACGGAACCTCTTAAATTTGGGCATCCGCACTTATGAGGTCTGCATGTATGGATTAACTTACAGGGTGAGTCATACAGTTTCTCAGCAAAATTTGGCTACTTTGCTCAGAAGTTAGCAGACTTTTCCTGGTGCAGATAGGTAGGGATAGAAGGGTGAAGACAGTAGGCAGCCTAAGGGTTGCCCTTTGCAGAAACAAACCCTTCCAGCCATCCTTAGGGAAGAGAATATGTCTGCCTGAAGTTTCCTTAGTAAAGTCAGATACAAAAACAGCATATGAGTCTAAGATTAGGGTGCTCCCACTCACAGATGCTTAGCCTTGAAGAGATAGGGAATTGGGCCAACATGAGATTATGATCACTTTATCCTGACTCTCACAGTTTTCATTCCCAGCATTGATCATCACACTCAGTGTGAGGCAGTATAGTACAGTGTGATAAGGCTCTGAGCTGCAGATCTGGAGACCTGGGTTTAAATCCCACAGCCGCCTTGGTACATACTGTGTGATCCTGAGCAAGTCACTTAACTTCCTTGTGCCCCCAGTTCGCATCTGGAAACAAGCTTCGGCTTAGTGTGCTACTCCTGGTTAACAATGTTCCCTTCCCTTCCCAGTTGGGACACAAGTTATCCATTACACATGAACTCCTTAAGCCCACAATGTATACATAGTTCTGTAGCTCAGGTAAGGACTCACAAATTGAGACTAAACTACCAAACGACAAACACGAATGACAGAAGGTAAATGTATATTGCGGAATGTTCAAGGGGTTAATCACCCCATTAAAAGAAAGAAAATTCTGTCCACGCTCAAAAGGTTGCAGTGTGATGTCACCATACTGCAAGAGATGCACCTTTTTGCTACAGAGGCTGTCAAACTGCGATGAGAGTGGGTTGGGGTTGAGATCTCTAGCTGCTTTTGCATGAAAAAGAGATGTGCCTCTGTCTTCATTAAGAGAGGCTTCCAATTTCTAGTCTTGGCCACAGAGAAGAACAAAGAAGGGAGATGGGTCCTAGTTAAATGTCAAGTGCAGCACAGAAATATTTTATTGTTAAACATGTATGCTCCCAATGAGGACAGATTGGAATTATTTAATGCACTGTCCCAGAAACTAATGGATCACGTGACCCCAGATAGACTAATTCTTATAGGGTAATTTTAATTTGGTGGTTGATCCTTCATATTATACAGTGCTCCATCAGAGCTAGGCCCCTCACCACATCTGAGAGCTAGACAAGCTATCTCACCAAGATGTTTGCTGATTTGTCTTTACAGGAAGCGTGGAGAGTCATCCACCCCACAGAGTGAGTTTACACATACCACTCCCCACGTTTCTCCTGTCAAAGCAAGTTGGACTACTTCCTTCTGAGTACAAACACCAAACAGAGCTCCTGTGGGCAGACGTCCACCTTCTGGTGGTGTCAGACCATGCTCCTGTATCAATTGCACTCCTTCTAGCGGGCACTCATCACAAAACACAGAAATGAAGGGTTAACCCTTTGTTACTGTAATCACAAGATTTTATTTCCTAACTTACAGGGGAGATACAAATCTACTTTCAGATCGATAGACAGCTGGGCACTTCAAAACAAACACTTTTGGGAAGCTTTCAAAGCTACCATCAGAGACTAAATTATCAGTTATTCTGCAAAACTGAATAAAGAGTGTAAAGCAGTGTTCACCTCTCTTCAGCTGCAGCTATGGGAAGGTGAGCAAGCTCTACACACTGGCGCAGAGCATAGAGACCAGGTGCTACATACTGTAGAATAAAGCCTCTTAAATACAAATTGAACACAATAATTCATCAGCAGCCAGAAAGGGTGATGTTCCTTTTTCACCAGCACGGCTGGGAGGGTGGTGAAAAGTCCTCAAGAGTTCTGGCATACAGACTGAAACAACAAGCTGTGGACATTCAGATCCCAGATCTGTGTGCACCCACAAACCAAATAGTCACTGATTTCCAACAGATTAGTACTGTTTTTAAGGATTTGCATGCAGAGCTATATCCCAAGAGACCATGCCCACCTGAATGCAAGACAACTAATTTTCTCAAGGAAGTAAATCTGACTAGCAACAAGACAGCTGAGCAAGCTGCTCTGGATGCCCCCTTTCCACTGACTTCTTCCAATTATTTGTGCAGGACCTGGCCCCACAGCTTCATACTCTTTTACAAGAGGTGACTGGTGGCAAAGTGCTTCCTCCATCAATGCTATAGGCTAGTATTACTGTTCTCCCTAAATCACACAAAGATAGAAAAAGTATTTGGAAACTACTGACCAATATCCTTAACAAACACAGATGTTAACATTTTTGCTAAAATTGTGGCCACACACCAAGAAGATAGAGAAGATATTTCTGAATATCATCTATCCAGCACCAATGGGATTCTGGAAAGGCAGGCAGGCATCAGACAACATTAGACCAATAGTAAACTTGATTGCACAAGTGCACAAAGGGCCTTCTACAGAGACGTTGCTAGCCATTGATGTGAAAGAGGCCTTTGATTCTGTTGAGTGAGATTACCTATTCATGGTTGTGGAAGCAATGGAGTTTGGTCAGGTGGCTGAAGGGAATTGTTATCTGTGCAGTTACTAAGTGTAGAAAGAGCTGTGAAGTAGGGGGAGTGGCTTAGCTAGAAGGAAGCCAGGTTAAAGCCAGATTTAAAAACTGCCCTAGGTAGCTTCTGCTGGAGAACAGGCAGAAAACACCAAAAAGAAGGAGCTGCTGTTATAACGATACTTCTTTATTGGGACTATTGCCCTTCTTCCCTCCCTCCAGCCCCCACCTTAAGCCAGTTCTACTTTATAGGCACAAGATTTGACTGAAAACAGGAACTTCCTGTTTGGGAGCAGGAAGTGAGTGATCACAGAGCCACAAAAGACTCACCATCCTAGAAGGAAAGAGTAGCTCTCCATCCCCCAGCTGCTGGAAGTCTGACTCTAAGCAAGTAAGAGACTACTGAGAAATATAGGAACTTCTGTCTCAGAACAGGAAGATCAGGAGCTTAAAGGGCACAGAGGCAGTAAGTAAATAGGGAGAAAAACAAAACAAAGAGTAAATATTCCATACAACAGATAAGGGTCCAGAATAAGACATGATGGGAGTGGTAGTGCAGTGGCTGTGGAGCAGCAGTCTTCCGGGAAACGTTCTGGAAGATGCGGTGTTGTCCCATCTGCAGGCACCTCTCTGGGCTGAGGGAGGAGGTTGCTTATCTCCAGGCTGAGTTGACCAGGATTTGGAGGACCTCCTCTGTCACCCAGGGACCACCAGGGCCACTGCCGTTGCCTCAGAGGTTGCCAAGAAAGAGGAGCGGTTGGACCACAGTGAGCTCAGGGAGGGTGAGGGTGGTGGAACAGAGGTGCATCCCTCCAGTTGTACCTCTCCACAATTCATATGCCATTCTGGCAAAGTGTGGTTCCTCTATGTAGGCACCCGCAGTGGAGACCAAGGAGGCTACTGGGAACCTCCACAAATGAGACCCACAGGAGGGTGGCATTGGACCCCACAGGGGAAGGAAACAACTCCTGGTGGGGGACTCCATTGTTAGGAGGGTAGAACTGGGGGAGGAAGAGGAGAGGCAGGTAAGGTGCTTGCCTGGTGCCATGGCTTGCAGGGACAGGGAGTAAATCCTCAGGATCGCTGGAGTAGTTGCATAGCGGAGGGAGCTGGATGTCATTGTACACCTAAGGACATGGCAGAGAAAGGGATCAGAGCAGTGCAGAAAGAGTTTGTGGAGTTGGGAGGGGCCTTAGACAAGTAGCACACACAGTAACTTCTCGGTGGTGCTGCCTGTCTATAGCATGGATGAGGCTTGGGTGCTCCACACCATGGGATTCAATCAGTGGTTGAAAAAATGTTGCAGAGCCCAGGGATTTGGCTTCACTGGGGACTGGAGGTCCACCTGGAGTGATACAGGCCTATACTGGCATGATGGTCTGCATCTGACTAGGAGGGGAACTAGGATCCTAGGTGATAGGTTTAAATGTTTCATTTGCAAGCATTTAAACTAGCCAAGGGGGGAAGCACTGGAAAGGAGCAGGGAAATCCTAACCCTCAAAAGAAATCAGGGTAGTAAGTGAGGTAAACACCAAGCTAGAGATGCCAATAGGGAGAAGGGCAGGGGTAAATAGAGAAAATGACAAAGGCAATAAGACAGGGATGGGGCAAAAAGGGGTAAGGCCATCAAGAAATGGAGGATAATAAGTACCAATGCCCATAGTCTGGGCAAGAAGCTCCCTGAAGTTGTGGCCATGATGGAAGAGGGATGCCTGGATATTGTAGCAGTCACAGAAACATGGTACAAAGAGAACCATGACTGGGATGTTAACATACCAGGGTACACAACCTACAGGAGAGACAGGAAAGGTAGAAGAGGGGGAGGAATAGCTCTCTATGTAAGGGAAGGGATAAAAGCAATGGAACAAAAAAGTAAACAGGGAGGAGAGGAGGCACTGTGGATCGCCTTAGAGACTGGCAATGGCACTACAATCAGCACAGGGTTTTGTACAGACCCCCATGTCAGAAAGCGGAACGGACAAGGATATGATAGAAGGCATCCTTAGGATGGCAGAGAAAGGAGAGGTACTGTTGATGGAAACCTGAACATGCCAGATGTTAACTGGAGAACCTTTGCTGCAGCCACATCCAAGAGCAGGGCCATTCTCGATGCCCTACATGTGGCATGCCTCATGTAACAGGGGAAAAGGAAGTCCCCGCTTAGGAGGATGAGGGCCTCTCCTGTTACCTTTTCTTGATTTGTCTGGATGCTTCTAAACCATTCGAGAACAGAGATGTTGTAATTAACTCTTAATTTGAAGATTGTGACACATAAGCTCGATCACATTTTACATCCGTTCTGCTCATGGCAGATAACATGCTTCTATATAGACTACTGCACATATGGTTACAAGCATCATAACCATTACTATTGGTTACTACTGCTACTTGTTAGCTGCTAATTGGCTAATTACATGACATGATACTCCACTTCCCATTAGCTCATTTACAAGAAATGGCTACATCACCTGGGGAAATGCCTACTTAGGTTTCACTTTGTCCACCATTTTGGATACTTAAGTTTCATTTTAGCCACAATTTTAGATAGCTATAAGTGACTTCTAATGTATTTTGATTGTCTGCTGTGTTTATCAGGAGCAGTTAGGATGTATATACTGGCTGTAATTGCCACATGGTGTTGTGTGCCAGAGGCACATTTATTTGTAGGACATCATGTAACTGGCTCCTGCTACATTCCCTCCTTGGGCCTATGGCACACATACCCACCTGTCAAACACCTGCCACCCTACTAAACGGGGGCCTAGGCCTGGAATCCAGCCTACTCATTCCAGTTGTTTAACAGTTGCAGCCACAATGATGCCCTCCAGGCTATGGGCTAGGCATCTTATATCAGCTTGCTGCGCTTCTCCTTACAGCATTTTTGGTTAGTATCCTGTGCCTATCTTGTAATTTGTCAAGCTCATGCAACATTTTCTTTATTTTTCTGTAGATATAGCATTGCCATAGCAGTAATGATGTGATTAATCCAACTAAAATTGCTACCACCACTAAGGTGGTGCTTAAGCCGAGTGATTCTATTGACCAATTGGTGAAGAAGTCCCACCATGACAAGTAGGGCAAATATTTAGCCCTTTTCCTGATTTCTGTTGTTGACTCTTATAACCTCTTTAGTAAGATCCTAGCATTTTTTGCTTTATGCCTTAAACTTGTTACCTCAAGCGGCATCATTTTGGGGATTTCAATTTCTGGGATCAGATTAGTATATATGTTTCTCAGATCTGTTAACCAAGACTCAGACACATCAAAGAAGGTAATATTTTTGGATCTATCCAGGTCACCCCGCTGAAAATACTTATGCTTGTGGACCGTCCGGTCTTTGAACTACATCCCCATATTTTAACTTTGGCATCGAAGCACGCACCATGATCCATTATTTCTTCCGCCCTATGGACTGGCTTTTCCTCTGTGAAACCTAGCTGTAAGAGCATGGTGGCCAATCCGTGGGTGCTATGTTTTCACTACAAATTCTAAACCTCTGGGACTCTTGACACTTGGAGCTGTCAAATAGTTTAAACCTATCATTTATTTTTATCAGTGTATTCCCTTCTATATAGAATTTGCCTACACTATCGTTTGCAAGTAACATGCCTATATTAGTTAGTGTCCATGTCTTATGGGGATGGCTGTTTTCACACACCGAGACTGTAAACATGGCCGGGATTAGGTCCATGTAATCCGGATGCACAGTTAGAGGATAAAAATGCACTTTTACCAGACTGGCCTGAGGTAAATTCCCCACCTCACCCGCAGTGTGGATCATTCTATCAAATCCTCCTTTCGCAATGCTGAATGGTGGGTTCCCCTTCCCCAGCTGACTCAACTCTGTCCTCAGCATGGATAACGCATAGATGGCTAATGACAGGCATACCCCACACGAGATCTGGGTTGACTTGGCTGTACCGTAGAGGCATTTATTAACCCACTTTTCCAACTTGTAGAAATTTCGGTAAGTTTCAAACAATGCCCAGTAAGTATCCTTATTATCCCATTCCACAATCTCCATTGCTCTTCCTACACTCCTGCCTACCAGTGCCTCGACCGCATCTCATAATTTATTTATTTGGTTTCTCACAGTAATGGTGTCTATTGAGTTAGCAATCCCCAACCCCGTGCCTAGCCATCCTTCAATTGACCGTAGGTGGTGCCCCACCCTGTTTGGTGCAATTAATCCATTTCTCTCCAAAAATTGGTGTAACAGCTCCCTATATTGAAAATCATACGCCCCTAGTTCTTTAAACTGACTGCAATTTACCGGTAACCTTTGCTTTGAAAAATTCATCACAACTGGGAAATATTGGGTCTGACAGGATAATACATGCGTTGTCCCTCAGCCTCTGTTAACAGGCCTGTACTTGGGGTACCCTTCTGGAGTTTTGCTCCCATACTGGTCAAATTGTACTTGCACCGCCAATTTACATACCATGGTGGGTAATTTAAGTTCCTAAAACAATCATAACTGTTTACATCAATTACCCATTGGAATGGTTTACCTGGGTACCAATCCAGATCATCTATCCATTTTATATTTTTGTCGCAATATTTTACATTAACCTTAAAAGCTGGCCTTTGCACTATTAGATTATACTTGTTACTGCTAGGTAAAAAAAAAAACTTGTGTAGTTTTCATCTTTACATACAAATACTGTTCACTTATGTCTCCTGTTTCATTTACAGAGCAATTATAGAATCTCTGAATCACTGCATAGTCCCGTGACATCGCACCGTATCCCATTACTTGACCATTCTCATATGGATTATCCGATACATTTAGTAGATGTCCCATGTATTGTTTTTGCACTCCTTGCAATCTATGCTGTAAAGCCTTATGCACTCTTGTGTGTCATTGTAGTCCATTATTTGAGGTTCTTGTAAAGTTGTCCAGCTCACATGTATTCCATCTCTCCAAGTCTGTGTTGTATTCCATATGATTTGGTACCACCATTGCTCTGCCATCATTCCCTCTCGACCACTGCAGTTTTGATGTCCTAAGAATCCTGTGATGCCGCTATATTTATAATTCTTTTGTTTACACAAATACCTATACAACTCGGGTGATTGTCGAGTCCAATTTCCTCTAGTGTCATTAAACTGAACCACGCCCAAAGTACTATACGTTGGGTGGCGATCTAATATTTCATCAACGGTTGGGTACCTTTTCTCCCAAAATCTTCCGGACTGAACATCTTGATGTCACATTTGTCTGGCTGGCCTTTTACCCTATTTTATTTTTTGGTGCCAACACAGACCCCAAAAGAGTGTCAATTATTGACACACCACCGTGCACCCCTGGTCTCTGGGTGCCCAGAAGACAGCCCCTTCAATGGGGGCCGAACAGTTTTTCTGATACATGGGATGGGGAAAAGAGTCCTACCCATAATCCCAAGTCCTCATTACTGGTAGAAGGATTGTCACTACTGCCCATACTAGGATCCATTTATTCCTCATCTTCACAGCTTTACAAAGGCCCTGCAAAACAAAACCGAGTGCAGTATTTATTCTATTGACAGTTTATCTGATACCTTTTTACATTGATCCACATGTACCCATTTTCCATTCTGCCTAGTTTTTCCCTTTCTTTCAACAAAAACCGCTGTATTATCTAAGGCCTCCTCTATTTCATAAGGCCCAAGCCAATTGGCATCCTTTCAGGGGTTTTTTACATCCCAATTTTTAATCATTACTGTGTCTTCTACTTGCAGGAGATCCTCCCAACCCCCCTTTGGCTCTCTGTTTTGTAGGTTTCTCTCATGCGCCTTTGCCATGTTATAAGCGGCATGTGGTAGCATTTGTTTCAACCGTTCCTGTACCTGGTGCAGAAACGCACTGTGTTTTACTGCATCTTTCACAGGTCCAGGTGGTTCTGGTATATTTGAAGGATGGAGCAATCTCATCCTCCTACCTTCATTAGCTCGTAGGGGGTCAGGCCTGTGCTCGCCTGGACCGTCCCCCTCACTGCCATGAGTATTCCCAGCAGGTGAGCGACCCAGTCCTTCCCTGAGTCCATCACTGACTTCTTTAGGGCATTTTTTAGCATCCTGTTCATCCTCTCTACCATCCCCGAAGACTGCCGCTGGTATGGTAGGTTGAATCGTTGTTGCACTCCAAGAATTTCACAGAGGTTTTTCATTGTTTCATTTACAAAGTGGGTACCTCTGTCTGACTCAATTATGTTAGGAAATCTCCATCTACTACAAACTTCTTATACAAAACTTTAGCAGTTGTTAGAGCAGTATTTTTTGCAGTAGGGAATGCCTCCACCCACTTGGAAAACATATCCACGACCACTAGGAGGTATTTATACCCTCCTTTTGCCACCGGAAGTGGGCCCACGTAATCCATTTGCAGCACATCCCAGGGTCCATTTGCCAGGGGCAATTTATTTAACGTTGTTTTTTTTTCTTTTTGGGTCTTGCTGGAGGCATACAAGACAGGTGTCCAAAACATCATTGATATCTTTCTCCATTTGTGGCCACCAATATTTATTGGCCACAACTGCATGGTTTTATCTTTGCCACAGTGCCCTGCCCACCTGTGGTTTTCCAGCACAATCTGCTTTCTTAGCTGGTGTGGGGTAACCCACTGGTACCTCCCCGTACTATGGTCCTTTTTCCACAGCACCCCTTCCCACAGTCTGCACCTGGTTTTTGGATCATAACCTCCCCCTTTTGATACGATGTCTTTGATTTGCTCCTGGATCCATGGGTCAGAATCCTGTAGCTTTTAATGTCCAACTGGGGTGTTTTTTAACTTCCACTTTGCTGACCTTAGCATGCCTAATACTCTGCCAGTTGCTTCCTGTGAGGGCTGCTTCTTTGCTGTCTTATCCACTACCTGGTTTAGTGTCTCATGTACCCTCGGGTTTTGGTGACATGGGCCTTGACTTTTGAATCTCTACCAGTGTGGATGTTTTCTACCAGGTCCCATATTGCATTTAACAGCTGCTTATACTGCACCTCCTGTCCATCTGCCTGGACCATACCCCTTTTCCTCCATAAATGTGTCCATTCATTTAGGGAAGCCTCCCCATACTTTAAATCTGTGAATATCACTATCTTTTGCTCCTCATGCTTGATAATGGCTTCATAGATTGCTACCAGTTTCGCATATTGAGCTGACTTCTCCCCTGGCAGTTTGATTTTTATCGCGTGTTCAGCATTATCCTGGCTCACCGGGGAAAAAATTGCTGCTCCCGTGAACGGAATCCCTTCTACATAGTAGCGTGACCCATCCACATATAGGTGTGTAGCCATCTCAGCGTCTCCAGGGAGATGTCCCAATGGGGTGCTTTCTAGGATCTCCTCCTGTACTGCCCCACAGTCATGTGCCATCCCTACATAATCTGCATACTGCATGAACAAGGGGTGTCTGACTATCTCAAAGGTAACATTATTCTGTTGAACAGCCAATGCCCACTTTGTGGCTCTTTGATTCGAAATTCCCTTAAAATCCCCCTTCATTATGTATTTAGGGGCCGAATGTGTGGTCTGTACCACAATAACCGCATACCTCGTGATTGACTGTGCCTGTTGTATGGCCCAAACAATTGCCACCATAGCCTTGTCACACGGTGAAAAACCCCTCTCCATGTTTGTTAACTGTCTGTTTAGGTACCATACTGGCCTAAGCTTCTCTCCCTTTTTCTGCAGTAACACTGCCAGTATAGTGTCATCTGTGGATATGGCTTGCAGATAAATCGGCTGGTCCCTGTTAGGGGACAGCAGAGCGGGTGCCTGCTGCAGAGCTCGTTTTAACTTGGTTAATGCCTCCAGCTCTGTATCTGACCACTCTAGGGCCTGACTCTTACCTGGGTTCCTTTTTAGTAGCCCATAGAGTGGTTTGGTAATTTCCGAATACCCTTCAATGTAATCCCAGCAAAAGTCTGTCATTCCCAGAAACTGCCTTAATGCTGTTACCATCGTCGGAATGGGCAGGTTTTGTATCAACTGCTTTCGGTCCTGGTCTATAGTCCTCCCTCCTTTGACACCTCTGGTCCCCAGGTATGTAACCTCGGGTTGAGCTATTTGGGCCTCGTCCGGGTTCAGCTTTAGGCCGTTGTCCTGTAACACCTCAACACTTTCTCTCTAAGGTCCCCAAGTGTTCTGTCATGGTGGGGTGGCCACAAGGATATCGTCCACATATCGGTGGATGCCTTCATCCACCCCCACCCGGCCTCATCTAACAGTCCTTTTATGCCCAAATGAAACATCGCTGGGAGCAGTTTAGCCCTTGTGGTAATCGGTGAATGTGTACTGGGTTCCATCAAAGGTGAAGGCCAATTTATATTGGTCTTCCTCTTTAACTGGAATTGACCAGAACCGTAGATCGTCCAGCACTGAAAACACTCTTACTTCGGGTTTAACTTCATGAAAATCTGGGGCCGATGTCATAGCTTGCCTCCCTGCCAGGGTACACTCGTTTAATCTCCTATAGTCTACCGTCAGCCTGAACGTATTGTCTGTTTTTTTCACCGGCTAGACGGGACTATTACAGGTTGACTGAGTTTCCCGCACTATCCCCCTGTTAGTCAAATCACTGATCACCTCTTTTAATGGTCCTATTGCTTCCTGTGGTATTGGGTATTGCTTTTGGTACCTGGGTACATTGCCCCTAATCTCTGCCACTACTCCTCTCATTAGTCCTGTGTCTGTGCCCTTCTGGGCCCAAACGTCCTGAAATTTTTCCACAAGTTCACATGCCCCTGGAACCTCCACCCTATCTTTTAACTTCACCCAATCTTTGACTTTTACAGCTTTACAGGTCCAAATACTATGGTCCATTGATATGACCACTGGATTGGCTCTAAACGGAGGGCGTTGTCGGGCACCACCCAGAGCAGCCATCCATTAGCCAAATCCACCAACATCCTCTGTGCCCTCATAATGTCCATGCCCAGGATACATTTGTTCTGTTAACGCTTCTTCGAGCACCAAAATGGTCCTGTGTTTTCCCAAATTTACTCCTCCAATTTCAACCTCAATGGGCTCAGTAACCACCCCCTCCGTAGTATCTCCTGTACATCCTTCTAATTCTACCCTAAGGTAATCTCCGCTCTCCCTATTATGAACTTCCCCCCAATCAACTGCACACGTAGTGGTGGCTCCATTGTCTACTAGCCCCATTAAGTTTTGATCATCTATTTTTACCTGGACAAGTGGCCTCCCTTGCTCATCCCTTCTCAATGGTGCTAGTATGTGTGCTCGGGGGGTGGAGCAGCTGATTCTTCATAAGTAGGTTTTCTCTTGTTGACCTCACCATCATCCTAACGGAGGTTTCCATATCCTTTTCATAAGCCTAGATGAATAGGTCGCTCATGACCTCATCATCCTGGGTTGGAGTTTCAATTCCTCCGTGTCTCACATATGCCTCATATAACCTACTAAAAAACAACCGTGGGCTCTCATTCTTGAATGATGTGATCCCCATACTCTTGCTCAAATTAGTTTTCTGTATCTCCCTCTTGCCTATGACCCTGCGCATCTCACCCACCATCTCCTCAGGGTCCGCCCACTTTGTAGGGTCTCCTGCCTTTGCAAAATCCCCGTTGCATGTTTTGGGTAACTTTCCCACACATCCTCCGGACATGATGCCATTAGCATTCTACACATATCTTTATTCATAAACCGGAACACCTTTTCCCACTTTTGCATTGTTTTGATTATTTTTTCCCAATCTGTGTTTCTATTAATGTCCCCAACTTTTCACTAAACTTTTACCACGGTCTTTGGTTCCTAGAATTGGTTTGCGGTCTCTCGGCCTCCCACATTCACCCAGTCCGAGGTTCGTTCCTGGTGGAGCTGGGACTGTCCACTACCACTACTACTTGCTTCTTGTACCTTTTCGTTTTTACTTGCCCTTTCATTTTCTTCTTTCCTGTTTTTCCTTGTCCTTTTTTCTTTCTTTGCATCCCTATACCGTGATTAGTTCAATTTTCTCATCATGATCTGTCACCCACTTATGATGGTCCTGTAGGTATCAAACTCTTCCAGGGAGAAATCGTCCTCTGATTGCCTTTGGAAGATTGTCCCCACCCTCATTATCCATATCGCTACTATCACTACTGCCATCTGACCTTTCCTCAAGCTCCTTCCTCAAGTGTTTGTACTGTTTCTACGTACCTTGCTCTCTCCTTCAGGACTTTCTTTTCTTGCTTATCCTTACATCTTGTCAATTTTTATTCGTGAGTTCATATAAGTCCCTTAATTCCTGTAAATGCCTCTCTGTTTTCTTTCCTTCTATCGTCTATTACCGTCCCCTTCTTAATACTAAGGGGCTATCTTAGCCCTACCAAAACCGTCTGTTTCTTTTAGTTTTAACCTTCAAATTGTCCTCTTTCTGTGGGGGTTGGTAACCCCTGTAGATTTTGGCCACTCTGCTATTTGCTGCACTATTGCTGCAGCCTCGTTTTTCTCCTCCTCAGCCATTTGTAGCTTTGTAGCCAAGTACTGTTTTCTCTCATTACTTGAGTATGCCTCCTGCTGTTATTTAATCTCCATTAATTCCTTTTCCTGCTGAAAGATATGAATCTGCAACTTTGTTTTCTCCAACTCTTTTTCTAATTCTACATTTTTAGCCATTTGGAACCTAACACCTTGATCCCACCTTCGCTGTACTTCCTTCAATTTCTCTGCCTTCTCAAGGAATAGGTCCTTATTAGCTTGTTTATAAGAGGCCATTAGGTCCCTAGCTTCATTACACTGCTTGTTTAGGCAGTTAGCGTATTGGGTCACCGCTTGTAATGCATTTATTAGTTTTTCCTTGTCATTTTTGCAAGTCTGAGTTCTCTCCAGGACACTGAGTAAAGTAAGGTTTTAACTGTGCGTCCTTGGTTGAGGGATCATATTCCCCTAGCTTACAGTGTTTTTGAATGTAATCACCTATTGGTTTGTCCATCCTGTCTCACCTAGCCGACCAGACCAGCTGTTTCGGATGCCTCTCTCAACTTCCCTATTCCGTCAGGGAACTAGACCACCTACCTGTCATAGCCGCTTGTCTCCGTACAGACAATGCACTCACCCTCCACTTCTCAGAGGGGTCCTTTAGCTAGTTCTTGGGAATTTCTTTAAGTCCCAAGACCATACCCCTTTAAGTAGGGTATCCCCACCCCACCGGCGCTGAAGTCTTGCCTCAACCACCTTATTTTATCCTCTAGGTTTCCAGGCATCCCCTTTGACCAGTTACTGATGTTTTGTTATGGTATCCCGGGTTAACTGCGGGGGTACGGTCTCGGGCCCTTGAGACCACCCACGGCAGTCAAGCCTTGTCCGTTTGATGTTATTACTACTGTGTCACCAATTCATTTCCTTTTCTGACTCCTGCCACCCAGGAAAAGTGCCCTCAATCTAGTAGGTTTAAGACCTACTGCCTTTCCTCTGTACTATTTGAGACATTCAAGGTTTTCATCATATCATTTAAACTGTCCTCGTTAAACTGCCCCACAATATATAAGATCAAACATGCAACCACAAAAAGAGACAGACATCCGAGGAAATCCCATTCCCTTTCCCACCACATGGGTTTATACAGAAGAAAAAATACGTATTCCTGAGTCATCCGGTCGAGTATTCCGCGACGACTGACATTTTGCCTCGGCGGGCGTGAAATCTTCACCAATTATCAAGTGGATAAGCATGCCAAACTGGTCATCCAAATTTCCAAATTACTCACAAATGTCGCCAGCAGGTTTTAACAGATCCGAGTCATGGCACCAAATGTAACGGGGGAAAAGGAAGTCCCCGATTAGGAGGATGCTGGGTCCCTCCTGTTACCTTTTCTTGATTTGTCTGGATGCTTATAAACCACTCGGAGAACAGAGATGTTGCGAATTAACTTTTAATTTGAAGATTGTGACACACACACATAAGCTCAATCACATATTTTACATCCGTTCTGCTCACAGGCAGATAACATGCTTCTTATATAGACTATTGCACATATGGTTGCAAGCATCATAAGCATTACTATTGGTTACTACTGCTACTTGTTAGCTGCTAATTGGCTAATTACATGACATGATACTCCCCTTCCCCATTAGCTCATTTACAAGAAATGGCTACATCACTCTGGGGAAATGCCTACTTAGGTTTCACTTTGTCCACCATTTTGGATACTTAAGTTTCATTTTAGCCACCATTTTAGATAGCTATAAGTGACTTCTAATGTATTTGATTGTCTGTATTGTGTTTATCAGGGAGCAGTTAGGATATATATACTGGCTGTAATTGCCACATGGCATTGCATGCCAGAGGCACATTTATTTGTAGGGCATCATGTAACGGGCTCCCCGTTACACCTCAGACAGCTAGTTTTGGAACCAACTCATGAGGGAGCAATCTTAGACCTCATACTTCTCAAATGGGGGACAGTGAGAGGATCTCAGATCTAGAAGTGGGTAGCCATCTGGGAACAAGTGACCACCAAACAGTGTGGTTCATGATAAACTCAGCTACAGAGTCAAGACATGCAAAAGTGAGGGTACTGGACTTCAGGAGGGCTGACTTTGGCAAGATGGGAAAGTGCCTTAGGAAAGCACTAGCAAACAAGCTAGAAGGAGGGGTGGAGTAACAATGGGAAAACATCAAAATTGCCATCACAGAGGCAACTAGCCTTTGTGTGAAGCAAATTAACAAATCAAAAGGAAAGAAAAAGTCACTGTGGTTCTCAAAAGAGGTGTCGAGGAAGGTTAGAGAGAAAAAGATAGCATTTAGGATGTATAAGGTAACACAGAAGAAGTAGGACAGAGAACTGTACCAGTTAAGGCAGAAGGAAGCAGGGAGGGAAGTCAGAATAACAAAGGCCCCAACTGAGGAACAGATAGCCAACTCTGTTAAGAAGGAGGATAAAACCTTTTATAGGTACATCAGGGAGTGTAGAAAGACAAGGAGAGGGATAGTGAGGCTGAATAGAAAGGACGGTGGATGGGCAGAGAGGGACAGTGAAAAAGCAGGTATACTGAATGAATACTTCTGCTCAGGATTCACAAAAGAGGAGGAGGGGGAGGTGCCCATTCCAATTAACAGAAGAACTCTGGATGGGGGGTGTCGATCCCAGTCCTTTCACAAAAGAAAGGCTTCTGAAAGAACTCCTAAAACTGAAGGTGGACAACTAATGGGCTCTGATGGAATTCACCCAGAATTCTAAAAAGAATTAAGGGAGAATTAGTGACACCACTAACTACCCTTTTAACAAATCTTGGGAGGATGGTGTGGTACCTGAGGACAGGAGGAAGGTGGATGGATTCTCCTTCACAAAAGTGGGAGCAAGACAGAGGCAGGAAACTACAGACCTGTCAGTTTGACCTCTGTGGCAGGGAAAGTGATGGAATCACTTCTAAAGGAAAGAATTGTTGAGTACCTAGAGGAAAGTGGGGCACAGGACCCAAGGCAGCATGGGTTCACAGCAGGAAGGTCATGTCAGACAAATCTAATTGATTTCTTTGACTGGGTGACCAAAGTAGTAGACCAGAGAGGGGCTGTGGACATGACCTTCCTAGACTTTAGCAAGGCATTTGACACGGTCCCACACAAAAGATTAATAATCAAATTAACCAGCCTGGGAGTGGGTCCCAGGGTGGTAGCCTGGGTAAAACATTGGTTGGACAACAGGGACACAGAAGGTAATTGTAGATAGAGTCCACTCTGAAGAAAGAGGGGTTATTAGTGGGGTAACACAGGGTTCAGTACTGGGTCCAGTCCTTTTTCATGTCTTTATAAGTGACATTGCAGAGGGACTGGAAGGAAAAGAATGCCTCTTTGCAGATGATAAAAAGATCTGCAACAGGGTTGATACACAAGGAGGCATGGAAAGGGTGAGAAGGGACTTGTCAAGGTTGGAGGAATGGTCAGAAGTATGGCAGCTTGGATTCAGTACAAAGAAGTGCAAAATAATGTACCTGGGAAACAAAAACCCAGGGGAAGATTACACAACTGGGGGGCAGGTAGTAACAACAACAAAAATGTTAAGGGACCAGGGGGTAATCATATCAGATGACCTTAAGGTTAGCAAGCAATGTGAGAAGGCAGTAGGGGAGGGCTGGGTGGATACTGGGATGTACAGTAGCAGCCACAGACACTGCCAGATATTTCCCGAAATTTATGTGATATTTCCAGAAATATCTTCCTGCTTTACTTTTCCACAGTAGGATCAGCAGAGAAACTCTTCAGAAATTTCACGAAATATCTGGAAATAGCTGGCAATGTCTCTGGCTCTACTGCTGTATAGGAAGAGGCATCACCAGCAGAAAACAGAAAGTTTTTATACCTCTGTACAGACAGTTGGTGAGACACCATCTGGAGTACTGAGCAGACTAGTTGGGCCAAGCGGTCCTTATCTGCTGTCAAAGTCTATGTTTCTATGTTACTGCGTCCAGTTCTGGAGACCCCATCTCCGCACGGACATAGACAGGATGGAGGCAGTCTGGAGGAGGGCAACTAAAATGGTGCATGGTCTGCAAGAGAAGCCATATGAGGAGAGACTAAAGCAGCTTAATATGTATACCCTTGAGGAAAGGAGGGAGAGGGGGGACATGATAGAAGCTTTTAAATACCTCAGTGGAATCAACAAAGTCCAAGAGGGTAGCATCTTTCAGAAAAAGAGATGTGCAAGAACAAGGGGGCACAATTTGAAGATAGAGGGGGGATGGCTCAGGGGCAGTGTGAGGAAGTATTTTTTACAGAGAGGGTGGTGGGCACATGGAACAGCCTTTCTGAGGAGGTTGTGGGTCTAAAACTGTGGAAGAATTCAAGTATGCATGGGACAGACATAAGGCAATTCTTGTGGGGGTAGGAAGAAATAGGCTGTTGGTTAACTAGGATCTGCAGCTTATCCTGTAGGTTGGGAAATGGGCAGACTAGGTGAGCCAAGCTGGCCTTATCTGACATCAAAGTCTATGTTTCGATGTTTTTATTGTCATCATTTCATTTCTTACATTAGCGTATTTTATTCCACTCCACCGTGGCGATGTTGGACAAATGGCATATTATCTGAGGCGCATCGACAATGCTGACCCTTATCACCAGTGCTGTTTATATTGGCAATGGAAACCCTGGCAGTGGCTATACATCAGAACTCCAACATACGGGGGATCAAGGTGGGTACAGGTAGCTATAAACTCCTCTTATATCTGGATGATATACTCCTGACCTTGTCAGATATAATGAAATCCCTTCCAGCTAGATTTTGCCATTGAAGGGCTGCTCATCTCCACCCCCCCATGGGATTTTAGAGTCATGTGTGGTACACAGAACATTCAGTATTTGGACATGCATATTCCCCCCCACACTGAGGACTGGGTAGCCTTAAATTTGCAGCCCGTTGGTCTAGGCATTAACAGGTGGCACAAGCTGCAACTCAAATCTCCCAGGCAAAATAGCTGCCCTTAAAATAATGGCCCTGTCCAAGATTAATTACTGTACATCTAACTTTTAATTTTTTCTTTATTTAGTTTTTGTTGATCGGGAAGGGAGCACTAAACAATTCTGCACATTTTCAGCCTTGTCCTGGGGGAGGGGGAAGATACAGATGTAAACTGACATACAGAACCAGATTAAGTGGTTGGTGGTATTTTTAGAGAATGGGTTTAATTTGGCCAGAACACCATGGAAATTCCCCTATTCTTGCCAGTAGGGGGAACCTCTGTCAGTACCAAGATGGAGGACCCAGATTTGTAGGAGATGGAAGTGGGAGCTGTGGTGGAGTCCTCTCACCCAGCTATGTCACACAAAGAGGATGAAGATTTATCGGGAAACATGCAGCAGAGTTGCAATATGCATGTAGAATATTCAACGGGGGTCGTAAGAGACAGTGTTATCTCAGCTGAGCAAGAGCAGAGGCCCATTTCTGCACTTCAGGCATTGGAGATGAAGGAGATTCAATTGAAGGAGATTCCAAAAGAACAGCCCGCTTCGAATGAGGTAACAGGGGAAAGAAAGATATAGGCAATACACAGCTTGCGGGGTAGGATGACAAAACACTGAGGGGAAACTGTAGCTGTGTCCATAATGCAGCAGATTCGGCAGCAGTTTGGATTTGACAGAAACAGCAATAAACTGCAGGAGGAGACCTGGTTGGCTGATTTGGCATTAAGGAACACTGGATGGATGCAAAGTGAATTGGGACAAGAGATCCCAGATCCAGTGTGGGATGAGGCAACTTTTTCACAAGAGAGTGTAACACTTAACAGGCCTGCAACAGTCACAACTAAGAAACTTGGTTCTGTACAAACCCAGAGCTTTGGAGGCATGCAAAAAGAATCAACACAGGTACCTTTGACTTCAAATATATCTGGGGGCCCTCACCACACGAACTTAGAGAACAGCTGTAATATTCACAAGATTCTGAGACACCTAGTACTTCAGGTATGAGATCAGTGCCAGACAGATCTCAAATGACAGGAAATATATCTAGGAGATCTTTTAATGACACTTGGGATAACAATTCCAGGTGAGTTTTTGGGAATTCTAGGAGAAGTACTATGCCTGATTTATTCAAAAATAATCTTGAACAGGCACCAAGGAAAAATGCAGTTAGAATTAGATATAGAGGAGGCATCACAGAACATCCAGACCAGTATCATGTAGCAAGGAAATTGCTAAAAGAATCCATGCAGTTTGTTCCTGCAGATATCTATGCCCTTGTACATGTGTCTAGTAAAGACACATTCGATGTAAGTTTTAAACTAATGCAGGCTTGAGAGGTTTTGGTGGAAGTTTAATAATTTAAATCAAACACCCTCTGGACCCTTTCATGAAGCTCCCCTAACTAAACCTATGATAAAGCTTGTAAACATTATGTTTAGAAATGAAGGGTGAACGTGAGTGATATTTACCACTGGCTTCAAAATTGATGTAATACTGTAGGGACGCCTGAAGAAATCATTGACACCGCAGAATATGGACAGGAGGGTGGAAATTTAAAGTGAAACTTTTCAAAGTTAATCTAAGTTATACATTTACCAAATATTTTTAGGGAAAGATAGAGGTGTGTGTTTTATGGGGACAGCCGAGAGCATGTTATAAATGTTAGGACAAAACTTATTTAAGCAGTACTTGTGACATGTTAAAATGTTCATTGTGTGGGGGTTATGGCCACCCTAGTGCCCAATGTGAAAATATAGTCCAATGTAATTTGTGTGAAGAAAAGGATCATGCCTTTCAATGGTGTCCATGGGCCCGATACAATAGAAATGAAGGCTGGGACCAGGATTATCTAGTGCAGCGGGCACAAGACAGAAGAAGGGGCCTCTCTGCTGCCGACCCACCCCTTCACATGCTAATTCTGATCAGGGCATCCCATTAGACACCCAGGAAGGGGTAAGGCAGAATGAAACAGAGTATAGAGAAGAAGGAGAAAGGGATGCCCAAACATCATCCCCCTTCCCCAAAGCCAAGAGAGGGAACAGTCACAGAATGATGTAAGTGAAATACAGGAAAGAGAGAGTGATGGTGAACCTGATAATCAGCAAAAAATACTCACACCCCTGGAGAACATTGTACAATCTAATTGTAGGGTAACCAGAGCAGCAGCTGCTAAACAAATGCCTACTCACTTTACTTTACCTACACTGAACGTATACACCCCTTTGCAGAAAGAAGGGGAAGATTCTGACTGAGAATCCGATATGTTTATAGATCAGAAAGGATTTCTGAAATAGAGGAAGAGGACAAAAGGCCTGCAGACCCACTGAAAACAAAGAAAGGGGAAAAAAAGAAAAACTAAAAGTCCCAAAACAGGAAAATGATTAAAGCACCCTAATACAATTAGATAGAAATGTTTACCATAAACCTAACCTCCTTTAATACTTGTAGTCTGAAAAACTACAAGAAAAGAATATGTCTATATTTCTTTGTTTCTTTGTTAATCTTGTCTTATCTTAAATAGTTGGAAAATGATGTGGTGTTTCTCCAAGAAACAAGATTGAATTCCTTTTTTGAAATAGAACAACTAAGGAGAAGTTGGGTCTGGGGGCCATCCTATTGGACTTTTGGTACAGATGTTGCAGACGAAATAGGGATTTTATTCAAAGGGACTAACTTCTCAATAACAAAAGTAGTAGATATTTTACCAGGTAGGGCATTATTGCTGGATTGCACATTTAGGGAATTTTACTCCAGATTTATAAATACTTATGCCTCTCAGACAAAAACTACAAGGATAGAGCTGCTTGATGCTATAAAATCGTATCTTTACACTAGGAAACATATTGTATGGGGCGGGGTTAACTGCAGATTAGATGCTAAAATATCAAGAGACAGTAAAAAAGTTTATTGTGATTCTCTTGCCTTAAAGCAAATAGTGACATGAGCTGATTTAGTAGATGCTTATAGACAATTGAAAAAGGATCTAGGGACTACATACCATAAACATACATATGCCATCAGGATGGATTACCTGTTTTCATCTAAATTTTGTAAACCAGTCAAAGTAAAGAAAACCTACTGAGTTTTCTGATCACCGTATTGTTTTAGGAACATTTAGTTTAGCAGCAGTGCCACCTAGGGTATTTTCAAAATCACGAAAGTGGAAACTGAATTCTTCTATGTTGCAAACCAATGGAGGCAAGATATTCCACTGAATGTATGTACTGATGACATATTGGTATGGTGGTATGATGCAAAAAGGATTTAAAACAGCTGTTCATATCATTTGGAAGGGACAAAAGTAATTCAGAATACATTAAATATCTAGAGTACCATAATCAACTGTACAAATTAATGTCTTTTCCACCTAAGGAAAAGGTAGAATATAAGTCACACATTACAGAAGTTAAAACGTTAATGTTTGCATTTCCATATGACAGGGCAAAAAACACTAGAGGTGGAAATGAGATATGAGACAGAAAAACAACCTGCATCTGATCCTTTTATGGCTTGTAAACAAAGATTGGATAAAACATTAAAGGGACACTGTCAACCCCCTTAGGTCTCAAAATGTCCCTAGTTTAAAAAACATGTTTTATGATTGCCAAAATTCTATAAAGATTGTCGATGTAGCTGGCAGTTTGATTCTGACTCTTCATTTTCTTAAAAAAAGTAAAAAAACAGACTGCCCAACATACTGGTGTTATCACACCAAAACAGGTTTGTTTACATTCCTTGATCAACTCCAGATGCATCTTTCTTGGACTTGGTAACACCCACAAAACAGTCTAGCCCTTCATGATGCACTGGGAGATTAAGAGGCTACTGCCTTATGAGTGACTGTATTGTTTGGGTGTGTTTCTAATGCTCAGGACATATGCAGTAAGAACAGAACCAAGACTGTAAACAAAAACAAGGTTGTTTATAAATATGCATTGCCATGCATTTCAGTTCTACTAAGCAAGGATACAGACAAAACAAACAGCAGCATCAGTGAATTTTAGAGAGGGTAAGCAATCATAAAATGTGGGGTTTCAACTAGAATAATATGGTGAAAACAGGTTGACAGTGTCCTTTAATGACTGGCTTATATAAACAAGATGGGACTCTAGCTAATACAGATGTGGAAATGCTACTAGCAGCTCAAGACTTCTTAGAAGCAGAATTCTCAAACATTTCCACCAGTACAGAAAACCTAATCTTATGACAGCCCCATTACCCTAATTAGAAACTGATTCCCTGGTGGGACTAGAAAAAATCATGCAGGAGGAAATTTCTGAAGTCATTAAAACATTAAAAATAGAAACTAACGCTGGCCCAGTGGCGTAGAGGGTTGAGGCACTGGAGCCTTACCTCGACCCATGACGAGCCCAGGTTCGGAACCGAACCCAGGTCGTCAGTCGGGTCAGAGAAGATAGGAGGAGCATCCGATAGACTGCTCTCCCATCTTGGGGTGGGTTAGGGATCATCTTCGCTCATGCAGAGGCCCCAGTGGAGATTGGAGGCACTGCATGAAGCTACGCAAAGGGGGAATAAGAGAAACAAGAAAAAAAATGCTCCGGAAGTTAGCCGGATGACCTCTGCTGGCCTCAGGCATCCAAGAAGACTCTCTGAGAGCCACGGATTACCTCAGCAGCTCCTGGGACTGAGAGAGGGAATAGTGTGCTGGTTCCAGCCACCGGTGCCTTCCCCCTCGGAGAAGGAGGAGGACCTATCCGGTGCAAGGGTTACACCGGACTACCCCGTGGAAGGCTGCAGATGTGAGGTAAGTGGCTGAAGGGAGTTAGTAGGGGAATGTCTGTGTCCATGGTGGCTCGAAGGAGAGGTAGCTCCAGGGCACATAGGAGGGGATAAACAAATAATGCAAAAAAAAAAAACAGGAACTTCCCCAAGCTTGGATGGCCTGACCAATGAATTTTATAAAAAGTATTCTCATTAGATCAGTTTCCTTTTGGATCCTGTCTTTAACTATGTATTAGAACAAGAAAGTGGAATACCAGACTTTGGGAAAGCAATTATAAGTTACATATATAAGAAGGGGACAAACATGATATCACAAACTGAAGGCCTGTAAGTATTCTCAACTACAATTACAAAATACTAGCTAAAATATTAGTGTAAGGGATTATAGCAGGTAACAAAGACACTCATAGATCCAGCGCAGACACGCTCTATCCCTCAGAGGAAGATCCAGCATAATCTATATTTATTGAGAGAACTATTTGAAAGCAGAAAGAGAAAAGATACTTTAGGTAATATAATGGCATTGGATAGTGCAGTAATCCAAGCATCAAGGATACCAGCCTTTACCATCAACCCATCGAAATGTGCAATAGCCAAAACTGAGACACGCTACTTAGGTTTCATTATTGGTCATGAGATGGTCAGACCAGAAATAAATAAAGTAGAGGCAGTAGCAGACAGTCGTGCACCCACCACCAAGTGTCATGTTAGGTCCTTTCTTGGCCTAGCGAGTTACTATTGAAGCTTTATTCCTGATTATTCCACTATTGCCATACACACTCCTTACTAACTTGACAAAAAATCAATGCCCAAACAGAGTAAAATGGAGCCCAGCATGTGAAGAGGCATTCACTAAAAATAAAGGCAATATTGTGTTCTGCCCCAGTTTTGAGTAGCCCTCATTTTACCAAGCCCTTTGAAATACAAACAGATGCCTCTGATACACGCATAGTGGCAGTGTTGATTCAGCATAGCCACAAAGGAAAGCATCCCATTCTTTTTCTCAGTAGGAAGCTACACGAACGAGAAAGAAAATATTCTACTGTGAAAAAGGAATGCTTGGCTATTAAATGGGCAGTAGAGGCCCTCAAGTGTTACCTATGGGGGAATGAATTCACGGTTTTGAGAGACCACAACCCCTTATGTTGGCTGAATTTAACGAAGGACAAGAATTCACACATTTTGAGGTGGTATTTGTCACTCTAGCCTTATAAATTCACTGTCAAACATAGGACTGGGATTAAACATCAAAATGCTGATTTTCTGTCATGTTTTAGTACAGACCAGGTTGTCCATGCTACCGACCAAGAATCAGAAAATAAGATTATGCATGATGAAAATTGTGCCATTATGGCACACACCTCAGGGAAATGAATGTATTGAAACAGTATTCTAAAGTCTGTTTAGGTTAGTTTCTGATACTGTTTAATTTTAAAAAGGGTCCCTGAGGGGAACTGCTGGAGAGGGTGGGTAGAAGTTCCAACCCTTCATAGGGTGAAGGGTATTAAGGTAATATCTGTTTAGTTGAGGTCTTGTGTGGGGAGGAGTGTTCCAGGATAAGAAACAGACAGGCATTATACATTTTGAAGTATTATGTGTCAGGGAGGGTTAGCAATGGTCAGGCAGTACTCCCCCACCAGACTCAGGGAATTACATCCTTTTGATTGTCCTCCATTAACATCTAACACCTATTCTAGGTGCCATGCTTTGGGGATAGTTAGAAGGCACATAAGAAAGGGGAGAGATGGGCATGGTGGGGGAGAGGAAAGGGGAGGGCGGATAGGAGTTGTGGGGTCCAAGAGGCACCCTGGGGTGAAATGGAGTCAGGACAGAGGTCCTCCCTGTCTTGTCTCCATACCCAAGAGCTCCAATGTTAGCAGGCAGGTCCCGAGATCTTCCCTGACAACTCATCCTACTTGGGTGGTGTTGTGCAATGCCAGATCTATTAAGAACAAAACAGCTATTATAGCTGATCTTGTTGAAACCACTGATCTGGCTTGCATCACTGAGACCTGGTTGGATGAAAATGCAGGCCCTGTTTTGGCCTCTGCAGTTCCAGCTGGGTTCTCGGTGATACATCGCCCAAGGTTAGATCGAAGAGGCGGGGGTGTGGCCATTATATTTAAATCTGAGCTGGGCCTTGTGGATGTGCCATTGGGAAGTACCAGATCCTTCGAGTGTATCCTGGGTGAGGGTGTAGGTTGTGGCATTCTCCTCATTACTCCTCATCTACCGTCTACCAGGAGATGGTGGAGCATTCCTGCAGGAGATAGCGGATTTCATCGTTGACATGGAGTTGAGGTCCACTGGATGGATAAGGAGACTTCAGTGCCTGGATCGACGATGAACTCTTGCACTTTGGTCGAAACCTCCTCCAGCTTATGATGACGCTGGGCTTTGCACAGGTAGTTACCTCCTCAACCCATGTAGGGGTCACTCATTGGATCTGATCTTTCTTTTGGGTATAGAGATAGCTGATCTGTGAGTGGAATCAGTCATCTGGTCTGATCATCACACCACAAGGTTCAGCTTCAGTGTCCCCCCAATAGGTCTGCCCCTACAGAGATGGTCCAGTACCGCCCTTTGAGGGGAGTTACCCCTAATGACCTGTCAGCAGTACTGGACCTATCGGGTTTGTTGGGTGAATGCATGAGTCCAGATGATCTCATACTAGCCTACAATAAGGCTGTGGGAGATGCCCTGGACAAGATTGCTTCTGTTTGTGTTCGACCCCTCACCCTTCATCCAAGGAACCCCTGGTTTGATGGTTCTTTGAAGGAATTGAGGTGAGTTGGTCAAAGGCTGGAGAGAGCATGGCAAAAGTATGGCCTTGATGCTGACAGACTTAAGCTGATGGCACATTATTATTGCTATCAGCTAGAAATCACCCTTAAGAAGGCAGAGTTCCTGTTCAGAAAGATTTCTGCCGTGCAGAATCAACCAGCTCAGCTTTTCCAGACCATCGACAGACTGTGCAATCCAATCTGTCTTTAGCCCAGAGAAGCTTTTTCTCAGCTGAAATGCGAGGAGTTTGCTCGATTCTTCGAAGATAAGGTTGCCAGCATCAGGTCTAGCATCGGCATAGTCTCTTCTACAAGAAGTTATGGTAATCGGCAGGATGTGGTGTGCACTAGGTCTCTCTGGTCAGATTTCTGCCAGTCGGAATTCACAGATATTGTGTCAGTCATCCAGATTATGTGCCCAACCAGTTGTAGTATGGATCTGGGCCCAACACCCCTCTTATTGGGATGTGTTGATGTTATCTGCCCGATCCTTGCTGAAATTGTCTGGAGGTCCTTGAGATGGGGCTCTTTCCAGAACCATTAAAGGAGGCAGTCATTCAACCACTTCTTAAGAAATCCTCCTTGGACCCGGACTGTCCAGCCAGCTACCGACCTATCGCTAACCTGCCATTTGTTGGTAAAGTTATTGAAAAGGTGGTAGCATTGCAACTGGATGATCATCTTTCAACTCACAAGATCTATGATACTCTCCAGTCTGGATTTAGGTAGAAACATAGCACCGAGACTGCACTTGTCCGAGTATTGAATGACCTCCTGATGGCTAGAGATCGAAAGACATGTACCATTCTGGTCCTTCTTCATCTCTCCGCAGCATTTGACATTGTAGACCCTGGTGTGCTGTTGGAGCACCTGTGGCTGCTTTGTGGCTTGTCTGGCACAGTCCTCAAATGGTTCCACTCTTTCCTGGCAGACAGGATTCAGAGAGTTACCACCGGAATTTATTCCTCTGGTACTTACTCCCTGTCATGTGGGGTGCCACAGGGTTCCATCTTAGCCCCCATGTTGTTTACAGTGTATATGCTGCCACTGAGAGATATCATCAGGTGACACAGTTTGAGTTTTCACTGCTATGCAGATGATACTCAACTGTATATGTCCTTTCTGCCCGGACAGGATGCTGCTTTCTCTGCACTAAACAACTGCCTTACCGAGATCAGAACCTGGATGAGTTCTAGTTGGCTGAGACTGAATCCAGATAAGACTGAAGTGCTGGTTGTGGACCCTGGTTGTCCAGGGCAGGGTATGCGAGCTGACAAGGCATCAGGAGTTTTGATTAATGGCATATAGCTTGCTACCTCAGACCGAGAACGTAACCTCGACATTATTTTTGATGATGGTCTGACACTACGGTCTCGGGTGTCAGCTGTTGTCAAATCCTCCTTCTATCATCTGAGGAATATCACCCTGGTGAAATACTTGGTTCCTCCGGATGACCTTCCAACATTGGTCCATGCCTTCAACACTACCCACCTCGATTACTGCAATTCTCTCTACCTAGGGCTTTCTGGGGTTGATATCCATGCTTGCAGCTAGTGCAGAACACAGCAGCCAGGCTTCTGACTGAGATTTCAAGGTCCAGTCATATTACTCCTGTGCTTCACGAACTGCACTGGCTGCCTATTCAGTGGCAGATCACCTTTAAGGTTGGTTTGCTAACCTTTAAAGCCCTACATGATCAGGGACCCAGTTACCAGCAAGACCTCTTGATACCCTATTGTGGACACATGTAATGTGCATGAATGTATACATTTCAGTATGTCATGCATCAGTGCTTACATGCATGCATAGCTGCGTTTCCTATGCAAGTGTATCTGAAGGCAACAGCTAAATGTCATACTGCGTCCATGTGCCTTGATGACAGTTCTGGTGAGAACACCGTGTGCATGACACTACATAGAAATGCGGTCTCAGAGATGACAAATTGGATAGTCATAGTGTGTAAATCAGGGAAGATGTTCTTTCTTGATATACATGTTGGGTGATGGGTCTTGCTGTGGGTGACTTTGTGGAGAAATGCATGGCATACAGCATAGATTGTGACCCATACATGGAGTGACTGTCCATTGGAGGTTGCATGATAACCTGCCAAACCCATCCTCAGAAATGTAGTGAAGTACAAGGCGAGTACGCAATGACATTGATGTTACACTTTCATACATCAGCGTGGGTGTATGAATCATGGATTTAAGAAATCATGTGTTTTGTGGGGCATGAATTAAGTTGCAGTTACATTTTGTTGTGAACACAACATCAGTGACACACCTTCATAACAACTGTGTACTGGTTGCAATATACCAGACTGTAATGTGGACATTATCCAGCACACACTAAACTGTTTTTGGTTTCTGTTCCAGGAGGTACAGGTACACTGCCTATTGGCAGCTTATGCATCTGTTAGGGTTATTGAGGGAAGGGCGTCAGAGTCCACTGCCATCTTGCATCTCCACTATTCATGAAACATTCCAGAATGAAGCTGGAGTGTACCCACATTTCAAGCCTGAGAGAATTTATCCTCCATGAGTGAATGTAGAACATTGTCACCTGAACAGCAACACCACTTAGGATTCTTTGAAATACTTCATATTAATGCACATTATAGAATATATACTTATTACAAAATATAACAGTGAGTTAGCTTGGTTGTTCTGTTTTAATAACATTGCAAGAATATTAGCATTGAGAAAGCAGTATTACAAAACATTAAAGTCTGGGTTTGAATGTTCAGTCCATGTTCCTACTGTTATCACTTTCAAGGTGGACAACATCTGTCCTGATTTTGGATTTAGTATCATACTGCATTGCTACACAGTTTTGTATTAGGAAGTTTATACTGTATCATTCTTTACAAAATGACTGGAAAAGCAGTCACACTGCCTTGAATGATATATGTGCTGTATGACATGGTTCAATCCATGGAAAGCTTCTGAACTTGAGACAACAAGACAAACTTCGTAGAAAACAGAGGTACCTCAATAGAACAACCCCTGCTAATTGCTTGCTACATTGCCTTCCCTACTGCATTCTGTACATGTGGACAGGTGGTGTTTCTTGACACCTATAACAATGAGTAATGCATAACGGTATACAGGTAGTGTGAAGCATGCTGCACCTTGCTTTGCTGGAGCACAGGATGTTTGCTAAAACTGAAGTATCAAACAACAATGCACTCCACAGTTTGAAGAAAACACAGCAGCACTACAAACTATATTCACCAATTCTCCCAAGTAAGATACTGGTCCCCTCTTGTTACAACAAAATGTATGTCTTCTTTACGAGGCACCAGTTACTCAAGGGCCAGATTTTGGTTCAGGCACATCAGCACTGTATTTTGGTTTGGTGAGTTGTGGAATAAAGTTTGCACTGTTGCTGTCATTACAACGGACTGTAGAGTGCATGACCTGCTCCTTCTGTATGTATAACCATGCACTGTGGCTAGAAATCCCATTGACATTGGATGCATTGGACAAGCAACCACAGCATGGCTACAGCCATAGGTAACTATGATACATGATGGATTTTGGTGGTGGGCATGGAGCGACACATGTACAATTGTGGTAGAGGACAGCAGTACTAAATTCGATTATCCTACTGACTGAACAGTACTGTTGCGTGTACTGTACCTATGCATGGTATGTCCAGTATGCAGTCCTGCAGTGTTTTTTCTGTGGCTGGCCTTGGTGATGAGAGGTGGGCTGTAACAGTTGACAGCTTCAGACGGATCTTTGGAGAAAGGAGCTAGTGGTCAGGTGCTGCCTGATGGGAGGGATGGGCCACTAGACTAGCAGGGATGCCCATGTGTATTAGTGACATATAGGGGATTGGTGATCAGGGGCATTATTTCTTGTTGTGGGTATCTTACAGGACACTTGGTTTGGGAGCATGCCGCATCCCTGTGGTGCTTACAACATGTATGGGGGTCGGGGTCATAGTCCAGCACTGCAAGGCTATTTAACCTGTATGGGGTTCAGGGTCATGGGGCTGCACTGCAGGTCTAATAAACATGCACAGGTGGTTAGGGGAATGGGGTAGCCCTGCAGGGCTAATATACATATACAGTGGGTCTGTGGCCTGGGGTAGCACAATGGACCATTGAGGTATGGTTGTTACAGAGGTCGCTCTGAGGGGCAATAGCATGCTGTGGATGGGCCAGTGTTGTGTGGATGGGTGACACCCCCTGGTAGAGCTGGGTGGCCTGCATGTGCAGGCAACCCAGGGGGGTGTAAGTGAAGTTAAACCATGGTGGTGTAAAGTACATTGATGGTTCTCCCCGTGGGTTGCTGTAGAAAACTGCTCTGAGGGCCTATATGTCTGCTGTTAGAGAACAGGTTGCAGCTGCTTCCATAAACCCCCATAGTGCCATGTCGCACTGCTTTTAGGGCATAAGTGATGGCCTAAGTACACTTTTGCACAAGCTGCCTGATAAATGTTGCAGCCTGCTTGGCAGAATATGGAATGTCGCATCTGCTGACATTAGTTGCTACTTTCAACATTTTTCTTGGTGCAAGTCAAGTGCCGTCATGCATACCATTTCAGAATTAGGCCTATGGTGTTTACCACAGTGAAATGGTGGTATTTGAGGGGGTGGGAGGAAATGACAGGTGTGGAAGACAATGGTGAAATACTGATGTAGGTACTCACCATCCAGAGGCAAGGCAACACAAAGTTGCCTGACTGGTTTCATCAAAGACTTCTTAGAGAGGTAGACCACAGTCAATGCAGTTATCTTGGCAGACATTTTCAACTCATCTTTGTAAACTGTGCATGCACAGTAACTGGAGGGTGGTAAATGTGCTGCATGTCCATGACAGTGGTCCTAAGGACACACCACAGAACTAGACACTGGTGAGTGTTACGCTATTATGTACAAACAGAGAGAGACAAAGCTCAGGGACAGTCCAGTAAGATATCAGTTCGATAATCAAGCCATGGGTGGCTACCAGCATGGTATATGTCTGGCTGAACATACCAAAGTACTTTTGTTCATTTTTGCAGTTGGTGACTGTGGGACTATGTACTGGTCTGACTGAGGACTTCCTTAACATGCATTTCTGAACAGCCTCTTCAGTCATTGCCATACATGACTTTCACCATCAAGCTGTGAGTTCTTGGACTATGAAGGGAAATGCTGAAATGGTTATAGATTGGTTTGAAGGATACTCAGAAAAGGAAGTAGTACTTGGTGTGACTCATCACAATGTGGGACAGTAACAAAGCGGTGTCATGGGGTGGTTACTGTTGGAACTGATTCAATGGACCATTTCCATAAATGTCATATCATTTCTGACAAAAGCTAGGATCATTCTATTTGAGGATGACACTTACATTCTATGAGTACGTTGATGGGTTTGGGGGGGATCAAGGACTATTTGTCTGGACTTGAACAATGAAGTCAAACTTAACTGTGTGCAGTAAATGCCAATAAGAGCAAAAATATGGATTCAGGACAAGGGAACCACGAACAAAGTTACTGTTTTGTGGTGACTCAGAGATCCAAGACTGATGCTGAGAACCATGTGGAGGTTCTGCTAACTGTGTCAAATAACCAGTTATCCTCAAGCAGAAAGTCAGTAGCAAATGTCAACAGGATGGTAGGGTACATAGCAGGAGATATTACTTTTCATATTATGGAAGTCATCTTGGACCTTGCACCTTGTGATGACCCAAAATATATAGTAAGATGCAAATCTCAGAGGTGGAAATAAGGGTAGGAGAATCGCATGCACAAGTGATAGCAGATACAGTGTTCTGCAGCTGGGTGTTGTCGCCGACAGAGCCACATAGTAGGTACACAGTTATCAACCAACTGAATCATGGCCTATCACTCATCATAATAATAATGTACTGTATAGTTAAAAAAACAGTACTTGACTCCTATTAAAAACATTGACTACTGCCACACATTGGGTGACACACATGTAACAGGGAGCCACCTGCTGAAGACTGGTGCTGCATCACTTCACAGTACTGCAGATTACTTCCCTGTCAGTGGTAACAGTATGCATACATGCCCTCATGGGATACACCCCAGGGAGCTTAAGGAAATGGCTGATAGCCTGGATGCAGTACCCTCCCAGACCAAACCTCCATTTAGTCTGGGAGGGTACCTCAGCAGTGGAACATGGACAATATTGTGCTTACACTTAAGGGCGGCTTGTGAGAGGTGCCAGGTGATTATAGGCCTGTTAGACTGACATTGGTAGTGGGCAAAATGATGGAGGTTATCTTGTAGTAGAGGTTGGAGGGGTTTATAAAGGCACAGGTACTTGTGGATGAATGACACTATGTCTTTCTCAACTGCATATCATGTCAGAACAACGTGGTGGAGTTCCACAAAGGGGTCATGAGAGCGCTGGCCCATAGTAGGCCAATGAATGTCCTCTTTCAAGACTTCAGCATGGCTTTTGACTCTGTACCACATCTCCAGTTTTTACTGAAGCTGGGGGATATAGTGCTTGGAGGATAGTTGGTCATGTGTATAAGAAATTAGCTAGCGGGGCATGTACAGAAGGTGATGGTGGTGAGGAGTTCTTTTGTCATTGGAGTCATTGGCGTGGTACCACAGGGTTCAGTGCTGGGCCCACTCCTGTTTAATGCCTATATCTCAGACATCAGGAACGGTATCAGTGGGATGAGCATATTTTCTGACAACTGGAAACTGTGGGTGGTAGTGGATGGGGAGGAGGGGAATCTGGCTCTCCCAGGAGGACCTGGAGACTCTGGGGAGGTGGGCAAGCTCCTGGTAAGTCCAGTTTAACACTGGGGAATGCAGGGTTATACACCTAGGGGACAAAAACACAGCTGATGAGTACACACTGGTATGGGAGACACTGGAAGTTTCCTGGGGGTAGTACCTCTGTGTGGTGGTGTATGACAAACAGAATAACTGTAAGCAGTGTACAAAGAGTGGTGGGACAAGTGAATAAAATGCTGTGCTGCATAGCCAGCTGTATTACTCAAGGAGCAGAGAGGGGCTCCTGCCGATATACAATTGCCTGCTTAGGCCACACCTTGAAAACTGTGTGCAGTTGTAGCATCCTTTAAAAGGGATACTTCACTGCTGGAGAGGGTTCAGAGAGGGAGACCAGGATGATACAGGGTCGAGGGAAAAGCCGATGGGTACCAACTACAGGAGCTCAACCTGTACTCTCTGGAGGAGAGGGAGGGAGGAGGGAGGATATGATTGAGGTCTTCACATATCTCGGGGAATAAACAGGGTCAGCATTGATGGTGTGCTGCAGCTGAGGTAGGTAGGGCCACCAGGGTGCACTCAATGATTCTGGATGGTTGGAGATCAAGGGGGAAAAGGAGACATTAATTCACCAAGTGTGGTGGAGCACTGGAAGGTGCTGCCCAAGGAGCAGGTGGCAGTTGCAAGTGTGTAGCGGTTTAAGAGGCTGGGATCAGTATATGGGAGGGTGCATCCCAGAGCCTCTTCTGTGGTTGTGGGTAACTGGAGCCTTATGGGGAAGGGAGGGCTATGATGGTGCCCTGCAAAGGCACTGATCCTCAGACAGACTAGATAGACCATTGTGCCTAGTCTGCTTCCTTTTTAGTATGTTACTATGTTTCATGTCTGTATTTTGCCATCACACAAGTTGCTGGCCTACCCCACTGGGACATTGATAGGGAAAAACAGCGTGGCAAGTTACCAAACTGGAAAAGCATCATATGCATACAATGTCCAACACAGAAATGAAATACAAATATACTGTATATATATATATACACAGCAGTATACTAATAAACAGTAACACATGTCAACTGCAGATGTTGAGAGCACTAACATGCACAATGTCATTACTAATATAGCAATGAAAACATTGACTGTGATATAAATGGCCATAACATTAATCTGCAAGGTTAAAGTGGCAGAATTCCATCTATGCTGAACTTTCTCAGCCCCTTTGAGCCTAAGCTGAACTTACATCTACTTTTGTAAGCTTGATGGCAGCTTGCCTGTCTATATCTGAAAAGCACGATGCAAGAGAGGGTGGATCATGAAAACTTCTTGCTTGATGATGTAGTATCTCCTTCTCTTCCTGCAAAGCAAAAAAGGCCCTCTGTACTTTCTCCATGACTTCACGTGTGTAACCTGTGTATGAAACAAACAAAAAAAAAAACAGTATGGTAGACATGATTGACAATTACACCCTTGCTGCCAAGTATAGTTGATAGTCATCTACCATGTAATTCATGCCATGAGTTACATTTTTTGGTTTAGTTGTTTTTCTGTCATTTCTGACTCTGCCTATCAAGTTCCGTGTAGTAGGTGCATCTCCTGTCATATCTACAAACCACTGACAGTTGCTTTAACACATACTTTGTATTGTGGGGAGATGCTATAAGCCATTGCATCCCTCCATTACTCTGCTGTGTAAACACTGACATCTGTGATGTTGTCCCTCACACAGCAGTTATTATTTGTAGTTTCGATTCCTGTACATTGACTTACAGAGACACCATGGTACTGCATTGTCACTGTCCTCACATGTCACATCCATATGCAATTGCTCAATACAACCTCTTCTGGGCAACAAAAGTTGTCAGTTAGGATCAATGAAGCTTAATTCACATCTTTCCCCTGCACCCACACCATCATAGACGGAGCACGAGGCAGGTGGGCTGCCACGTTGCCGCTAGTTGGTATCGACAGTGCATCTCACATCACACATTCGAGTATGGAATCGTCTGGTAAGACTGCATGGATGTGATGGAGTCCATGGGACACTCATGATAGTATATTATGCAGATACTCTTCCTCTCGCCTGGTGAGGATTTCTGTAGCTACCACAACAGCCACTGTTTCCTTCTACAGTTGATAAGTCTGTGTGCTGCACACAGACTCATCCAGTTTGAAAGCTGATCTGTAATGCTTGGTTGCAATGACTAACAAATGTTCACATGCTGGGATCAAGCAATTGCATTACTTGATTTACTAACCCATTTTATGTATTTATTTTTTGTTGACCGTGTAGGTGCACTACACAAATTCTGCCAACTTTCCGGCATGACCAGGGGGAAGGGGATACAGATGAATGACAACTGACTTTGATACAGATTAATCTGTTGGAGTTATTTTACTTAATGGGTGTAAATTTGACCATGGCACTGGGCAAATTCCCCTACTCTTTTCAAGAGGTGCCATGGGATCTTTAACAGCTACCTGAAGTACCACCAGAACAGGCAGATGGTACCTTGGTTTAACATGTTATCAGACAGACGCTCTCATGAGTGCAGCACCCTCGTGCTGCACTGCAGTGTCACTATTTGGGTATTAACCTACTGCCTGGTGTGGGGCTGCAACCCACAGCCTTCTGATCTCACATCGTCAGAGGCATGGTATACCGCTATGTATTATGTGGATGAAATGGGTGATTTGCCACGCCTAACTACATCCACAGACAGTGGTTAATGAAAAACCTTTTGCAGAAATGCATATTAGTACACTGCCACCACATTTGCTTGTATATTGTAACTGTTCCACAACAAGATACATGAGGACATAATATATTATTCTCCATTTTAAAACCTTTCTCTGCAAAAGGTGATGGATTGCTTCATCTACTTATCAAAATGATGATGAACTGTGTTTGCTAATACCATGTGTAAACTACAGTTGATAGAAATAGCTACCACCATCTAACTCCATTTCTTGTCATGGGCATGTGTGAACACCAGGGATGCAAAATGCAACACAACAGTAACAACATCCTGCCTATGTAGTCTATCTGTATGTTGGTGTCAATAAACTCATAATTTTCATGTTGAGTTGCTTACCATATGTTGAGGCACAGTTTATGCAATGCACTGATGGCTCCCCTTTCTTGGCCTTAGAAAAGTAGACCGACAAACGTGGATTTCTTCATTTTTCTCTCAATAGGTCATTTCCATAGTTTTCATTGAAATGTAGAGTGGCCAGGTGTAATCTGCACATACAGAAAAAGAGAATGTAATCAGTTGTGAAACACTTACACAGGAAAAGCACCCAGTATTGATTAATGGTCTCGGTGGATACCGCATGTTTTTGAAGTTAAAGTGATGATCCTATAAGTAACAATGCTATGTGTCATGATTTATACCATGTAAACAATTGCACTTGTCCATGGTCAACAGTAAGAACTGTTACAGGAAGCAATCATGGTTCACGGGATGCATTTCAGAACTTACAAAGGAAAAGGCTCGCATCTCCAGGTGGTGCCAACCTGGAAATGGAAAGTCACAGTATGGGGACAATAGTTATATGTAGTATCACCCACACCACACACACACACACACAAACACACACACACACACACACAAGCAAACTGGTGAAAAAACAAGTTTAATGTTGCTAACTGCAATAACTACGGTATGTCACTTCTGTGTTGCCACGTGCAACCATGATGGTTGTACCTGCACTGCAAGCCATGGAAAGAGTAGGCAGTGTGTTTTGGAGTGAAGTACAGAATTGTGCTGTGAAAAGCTTCGACAGCTGACGTTTGCTGAATTGGGGATAGCCTGTAAATGTCTTTTATGAGCGTAGGTTTTTCAAGAATGGCAAAAAGCTTCTCAGTGACTGGATCACCTGCATGAACATGAACAATGTTATTATGATGCATGTCAGGTGCATACTGAAGAGAACATCACAATACCAAACTGCTGACTGCATAGTACAGTAGAAATGTGTGAGCATACGGTGTTCTTATATCAAGACATGCTGCGTTGCAACCATCATCACAAACATGTCTTGGTACTGAGAGATAAAATGCGTTGTGCATGTCCATCTACTTGCACAGCACTGTATGTTTCCCTGTCATGCTGATGGACTGCACATCACTGTGTACTGTCAGCATTACATAAAATGTTTCCTGATGGTGCCATTGATTGCGTACTACCATTGAGACATCCACTTGTGGTGAAAAGTTACTGTTGGGGAGGTACACAGAGGCACTGTGATGACAGTGCCTGCATGTCTTGTACATCACAACTTTTCAGTGGCCCATTGTCAGCGTGCAACTGAACAGTTCTCAGCCACTATGGGTCTAGCATTCCATTGCTGTACTATGGTAGAAGTGCTGTGTCACATGCCTTTACTGTAAAGCTGACTATGAAATGCTCATTCAGAGCAGTTACCTTGCTTGAGCCACTTTTTCTTCCTCTCATGACCTGTGAGAGGCCCATGGCTGACATCGGGAACAGATGGCTTGGAAGATCATGCTGGTTTGAAGATGGCATGTCATTGACTCCACTTCACCTTTATCAATTCAGTAACACCACGTGGGGATGAAGACGCTACCCAGTACACGTGGTTGTTAATGCTTTTCCTCCAAGGCAATATGTCTTTCATCCCTCTCTGCTTACATATGCCATCCACTTTCTTTCTAACACCTAAGAAGCATCAGACAATGTTATGACCACAATACTTCCCATAACCCACTAGCAGCAGTATTCAGTGAGGCAATAAAAAGAGGTAATCTTATCACACACCTGATGGTGTGCGAGCTTACCCTTTCCAAACCCGCAGTGGACAGAAAAGAACATTAGGATTCATTGCTAATGTTACTCCCACACTAGATATACACAATTAGGACCACAAATAAAGTGCTACCGTCCATACTTGGGATGACATACAGATTTACAGACCTAAAAATATTACCACAACTACCCACTGCAATTATTACCAGGCTCATTATGTAGAGACCCCGTGGTTGGGGAAGTGAAGTAAAATGAAACTTGGGGCCGGATTTTTAAAGTCCTGATGAAAGCTGCATTAATGGCAGCTTGCGCCAGGTGCGGGTGCATTCAGGACCCTGTGCCCAATTTTCCAATACACAGGGTCCTGGGGCCTAAGTCCTGCAGCTTGTGGCAACAATGGCAGTGTGCCAAATATATGGCGCACACACCCGGAATGCCGCAATGGCTGTGGGGTGTCTCCAGCACCCACAGACAGGGGCTAGCTACTGGCCACAGCACTCTCCCAACACCACCGTGCCACCGACACCCTCACCCCAACTCACACTGGAACCCTGGTGGTCAAGTGCCCCCCAGGTAGTGCCCAGCTCCCCACTCCCACCTCCCTTCCCTACCCCAATCAGATGACCAGCACAGCCCTCCTCACACCATCACAGCAGACTGCTGAATGAACTGTCAGTGTGTGTTCTGTATACTGAATACAGTACATGCACTGAGAGCTCATTCGGCGTCCGACCATGGTGGTGTGAGGAGGATCTCCAGACACCGGATCAGGGTATGGGAGGGGTGGGAGTGGGGATCTGGGCACTACCTGCAAGGGGGGGCCACTAGACCACCAGGGGGGATTCTGACATTAACAGTCAGGGCAGGGAGGGTGGACCACTGGACTACCAGGGTAGGATCTGCATATCGAACATAATGGATGTTGGCGATCATGATGGTGGGGCACTTGAGTACCAGGAAGAAGTACTTTAAATAATGCAATGGGGTTCAGGGATCATGACAGGGGGTGAGGGGAGACCACTGGACCACCAGGGATCTCCCACTGGGGATGGATCGGGGCAGGCAACACAGTGGCACATACTAGACGACCCTCCTAGGAAATGTCTAAGTACCATTAGACCAGCCCTGTGCTGGTCTAATGAGTACCAACACTAGTTCCTGGGGAGGTCTTTGAAAATTGGGATTTGAGGGCTGCGGCAGTCTGGGTCTGCTGCAGCCTCCTAGCACCATGCCGCTGCCACTTTCATGGTGCAAGGTGGACTCTAGCACAGTTTGGCGCAGGCAGCCTGCTGGGTGATGCATTCTGCCTTTGAAAATCACTCTTGGCACAGCTCTTGGTGCAAGGTGCCTCTTGCATCACACTTGTTTGATTCAAGCACCTTGCATCATTACAAACTTTGAAAATCCTGGCCCCTGGTGTTTACCTGTTCCATTGGAGATAATATTAGGCATATTCCAGACATGTCCAATGTGTAGCACCAGTATGTCCACACCTGAAGCACTAAGTCTGATGTTATAAGCAGTAATTTAGACTTTAAAGGGAGGTTAGTGCCCATCCACCAAACCAGTTATCCATGCATTTAAACTGCAGTTGGTGTTCATCACACAATTTGCCCTCAAATGCAGTCACTGCCATTTCTTTCTGTATAACATAACTGAGTCTTCAATCCATTTACAGTTGCCAAGCGGAACCTGAAATTAAAGATCAGATGTACTTCACCACTTATGGTGCAGAACACCAAAAAACTGCAGTGATGAAGTATGATGCTGAGATAACAAAGTTTATAGTACTCCTTCAGCATAACATCTGAAACATCTGTATTTCCGGATATCTTGTAACATGAAATACACATTGATAACAAGCGAACTATCTTTTCCACCATGTTAGCTGTCACATGAGCTGGCAGTATAGCCTAGAGGTTAGAGGAATGAGGTGTGTATGAGCTTGATACATCCAGCAGACCAGATCTGAGTTTGATTCTCACAACCTCCACTTGCATACTGTGTGACTCTAAGCAAGTCACTTAACTGCCCAGTGCTCCCAGGTCACCCGGAAAACAGGCACTTGTTCTGGGCCTCACCCAGTTACCAAAGAATAAAATATAAAATAAAATAAATCTTGGGAACACTGTCATCTTTCAGACAGCTGATAACTTCATGGACAGCACAGGTGATTGCTCCATGCCTCCACCACAGCTGTGGATCCTGTCCTCCTGGAGTGAAATATCAAGCAATTATGCTGTGAAAGGTTTTACACAACTTCAACTGGCAAGTTGGGGATTACTAATAGAAGGGTGACAAATACAATGGCTTTATGAACACAGCCCAACTGACAGACCACATACATGTCTGCCTCCCACTACAGCAGAACAATCCGTCGTAACATTGCAAGTTTATCATCAGCAAGGAACACAAGAGTAATGCTACACCTTAACACTTCTCCTTGTAAATGACTGAGTCAGCATCCAGGTGAGCTAAGTAAACAAAGATGGTAGCATGTGAAAAGCAATTTAACCAGCATGTTATCAACTGCCTTGGACCCCTGAATTTTAGTAACACTGCTGGTCTCCTGGTCATCACCAGAAGTGCCAGTGTGGTCACAGTTACAAAACAAAAATCAATTGTCTCTCTCACATCATACCTTTGGCCACGTGCCAGACATCATAGTAATGACTTGCACCAGACATGAGGTGGGAGGTGGAAAGCCATGCATTTATTTGTTTGTGGCAATCTGTAATGAGCGTGTCAAAGGGCAGATGGTTTTCTTCCATGAGCATTGACAGGGCCCGCTTCAGTCCCTCAAGCTCCATCCAGTTGGAGTTTTTCACTTCGGTGCTCTAGTGGAAAACATACTTTGCTACTTATTTCATAATGACATCAGTTTATGACATCCAGATTGTGCCACATGAGTACATTAGATGTTTCACCTGAACAAAAGTAACACTTGTGACCTTCACAATATGGCATTCCAGCAGTGTATAAGAGCCAAATTAATGCTTTGGCCAGGGCTGTCAGCCCCATCATCACCAGCTAAGACTAAACCACCCTGCATTTCTCTTAGCATATCCAGCAGGTATGCTTGATGTGATACCCATATGTTTTCTATACATGGTAGTAACAGCTCTCTCTGGTGTTTGTCATAAGTGCTCCGTGAGATGCCAACAATGTCCATAAACTCAAAGATACGAAAACCCTTGGATAAGGGGCACCCAAATGTTATAATGGCAGCTGACATACATACATTGCCATGAACATCTTTGCCGTGGTCTGGTTGATTGCACCAAGTCTTTTTAAGCCACAGTTTTGGCATTTGATATCAACAACCAGCAAGGTTCCATGCCTTCTAGATGTGTCATCTGTGGAAAATAAGGGTGACATTGGGGAGCCACAAGCAAAGCAGCATTGAAATAGCTCATCCAGGCTGGAACGATAAACAATGTACTTTGGCTCATCATGAACTGAGTACTTTGATGTCCACTTTAACCTGAAAAAGGAAAGAAAATGTTTAAATTAACTGTATCCTTTAATTGTAAGAAAAGATGCATTGATGACAGAAATCAATTGAGTGGTTCAGGTTCTTAGTTCATTTACCCCACTTCTTCTCTCAGCTCCCGTTCTGCTTGTACCAGTGATTCATCACAGGGTACATATTCGGAGTCAGAAGTATTGCAATCATCAAAGGATGATGTGAGAGTTGATGTAGCAGGTGAATGGAGTGGTGTTGATGACTTGTGAGCAGGGAATGTAGTCAGCATAGTGTCTGTGAGCAGAATGCACTGCACTGCGAAATCAGCTGTCTTTGGAAGCATGGTCTGTGTGCCTAGGACTGATGGCAATGTGAATGTTGAGTCTATTTTTTATACTTCATTTATTGTTTCAATTCCTGTTAGTTACTTTACAGCTGTTTACTTATAGTACATCCATATGCTGTTGTCCAGGTAGCAAAGTATAACCAAGGCCCCTACTTTTCTGCTGCACAGTGGGACCAAGTTCTACGGCACGATTACCATTTGCCACAGAACTTCTGCAGTAGTGGTTTGTAATTTCTGTGGATGTTCTGTGGCACTAAACAACTACCATATCAGACTGTCAGCTTGTCATCCTGACTTCACTTTCATGGCAGTAGTTATAGCAATCAGGATGGGGAAAGCACAGTAACACTAGTTCAAAAAATAACAGACTTCTAGAGATAATTTTATGCCTCAAAAAGCAAAACAAATATCTCTCCCTTAAGGTCCTAGCCTATTGCATAAATGAAATATGCAGAGGGGACCTTATGTGATAAGTAAGGTATTTCTATATGCATGCTATCTACCCCACTAATGAGGTCCCCACTATGTATCACTTATATATTTATACGCAATCTGTAACATACATAAAAATATGTGTGTGTGTGTGTGTGTGTATAGTGAGAGATACTGTATATATGTGTGTGTGTGTGTATGTGTGTATATATATATATATATATATATAGGTACCAATATGCTACTCGAGAGACAAAGTGTGACAGTCTGGTTCCAAAATTTATTTGGGCCAATTGTCATAACCATATCATATTTACATTGGGTGCATGTGGTAGTATTTCAGTCCCCAACATAAAGATAGTTTGTAGTTCAGAGGTGCTAAAAAATGGGGTTAAAAGTTCCCACAAGGGCAATGTAATGTGAGTAACATCGTGTCCTTGACAGCAAATTTGTCATATTATCAAACATATATTTTTTGTTATTACTATGTCTATGGTATCTATTTAGGTAGCATAATATCTAACTTTTCAGTTTTTTTATCATAAACTTAACTTGTTGGTAATTATGCCACAATATGTTTACTGATCACAGTATGCCCAAATCTGGACATGTTTAAGTTTGGCTACCACATTCATGTCCTTGATTTTCTAGCCCATTGTTTTTTTGCACAACTATATTAACCTCATAGGAAAAGACAGAAATCACTTAATTTTCAGAAAGTGAATTATACTTTATTTACAAGGGTTTTTTCCACAGGATGTCATGTGAGTAACTCAGACTACACAGGACGTCACACGAGTAACACAGACACAACACAAAAAGTCACATGAGTAACATGGACACCAGAACAGTAGTATCAGTATCATACCAAGTGTCTCACTAAGTCATACCAAAAGTTATTGCTAATGTTCAACCAAAAAAAATGATTGTCATACTATAGATATTTGGTATAACATTTTTTGAACATTTTGAAGATTGTACTGTAGTCACAACATTATATTGCCTTAAGATATTCACAAATGTTTTATGTTACAGTGTAGTATGGATTGAATCTCACCTGGTCTGTCTATTACATATACCAGCTGGTCCCAAGCCTACAATAAGAAAGAGGGAAACCAACTATATCTTTATGAGATGAATGGGGATGTTTGGGATTAATGCATGCCCTTGCTGCTTGTGATATTCAAGGCTGAAGGCAAAACACTGAAAGTGCATTAGTGACTTATAACATGGGTGGATAAAGGCAGGTGAGTGGTAAACAACCATCAGGTGACCATTGCTTACCCACAATATATGACAGCTAGTGGTGAACCTAGTGCTCCCAGATCAGCCAAAGCATTTTCCTGTAGCAGATCCTCATTTTTCCTGTATTTTCCCTGTAAAACCTTGATGAAATCCCTGTAGATTTTCCTGTATGCCCAAGTCAATTTATTATTAACCTCCATGTAAGGAAGAGAGCGTCTAGCAGGATGTTCAATCCACCTACCCCCCCCCGACCTGCTCCTGATGGCCCAGGCTTATTTCAAAACCTGGGTCGCTGGCACAAGGGTTACAGGCTCAAACCCAATAAGGGCCAAGTACTCCCTTTGTGACCTTCAGCATGTTACTTAACCTCCCATTGTTCAAGTCCACCTACTTCTGCAAATGGATAGAAGCAGGATCTCACTGAAAACATAACACTGCATCTTAGCTGGGCTATATCCTAGGTACATTTTAAAATTAAAAAAATGTATTTAAAAAATTAACTACTGAAGTAGTAAGGGGAGGACTGAGCATTATAATGGATGCTGTTTTTCTTCCATGGGTGAGACTATTTGGTTGGAATACTACAGCAGTTTACCAGACTGGGTCTTTGGGTGGAAGGGGTCCTTTCTAAATGAGGATTACCCAGGCAAGCTTTTTGTCTTGATCTCACTTGTCACATAACAGAGAGACATGACCTGGACAGCAGGAGCCCTGCTTTTAAACTGTCCTTGCTCTGAGGGTTCAGTACATATTTGAGTCAATAACATTTAGTTATCTTAGTCTCTGACCACCCCCCTGCAAATTATGAGAAATCCTGGAAGGAAATGATATGTGGTGAAAATAAAAATTGATACTCTATTGACAGCTGCTGCCGTTGGTCCCGCTGACTCTCTGGATAGTACTCACTGAATTTCCTCCTTTGCTTGTGCTGTTCCTTGCTGCAGTGCCGGCACTAGAAGTCCCAAAAAACGCGATTGTCTTGTCCGGCATGCGATGATATAATGTCCAATCGCGCTCTCGCTCTCTCTCTCTCTCTCTACAACTCACTGACTGCTGCTCGCCTCGTACAGCTCTACTCCAAATTAAACTTCCGTTACCACGCCGGCCACAAATCTGGATCTTTATAGTAGAGGGGCTCAGTGGCTAGCCTATCGGGGGCACTGTATCGGCAGTCCTATTAGCAATGAGGGGCATGCGTGGCTCTACGATGACAGCGTATCAGGGGTGCCTCCCAGCACTTGATCACATGGCTCCCAGGAGTCTCAGGGGCACGTGATCACAGCGTGTGAGGTTGGGAGGCACCAATCAGAGTTGAGTCTCGCTCCTGTGAGAGTCTCCGACGGCATGTTTAGTGTGCCTCTGTTCCCCCCGTAGCACCAGCAACAATCCCCGTAGATTCAGAAAAATTTAGATTTCCTCCCCGTAGCCCATTTTCTGATATAAATCCCCACAAAATACGGGGAATCCCCATAGATATGGGAGCACTGTGAACCATCCCTCTGAGAGAGCAGCCTGTGTTTCTGTTCTGATCTTGTTATAGTGCAAAATTGCAGTCTGTGGAGCAGCCATTACTATCCCTGCTTAGTGAGTGAGAGCTGAGACCTGCCATGTAGTCCCAGGCAGTGCAGCAACAGTAGCTGTAGTGTTCAAAGTTTGTAGTCTTGCTTCTTACCCAAGCTTGTTCCCAGAGTGAAGTGTGTGGCCCCAATGGTCATTTTTCTGTTGCACAGCCAGATTGACAGGTAAATCCTATAGTTGTGGCATAAAGTCAGATGGAACAGTATGAAGAGAGGGAGACCTCCCCCAATGATGTCATGATCTGAAAGTGAGCTTTATGCTGGTGGACAGAGAAAAAGAGTTCCAGAAAAAACTGCAAGCTCTGAGTCCCATTAGTTGCCATTTCTTAATTGGTAGAATACAGTCTGGTAGACTGTGTGACTGCACTGCTGGGGAAAATGTTTACTTGCTTGCCATGCATTAATGTAACCACAGACAGAGAGACAGAGCAGCTAAGCCAGTGGAGGTATAGACACCGTGTCTGTACCACAAGAGGCAACTCCATATTTTGCACTTCAGAGCTGCTGTGCTGTCTCAGAAGGCATATCATGCACAACAAATGTCAGGGAAAACATAGCAACACTTTCCTTCTGACATCTGTATGTGCATGACAGCCATTTTGTTGGGGACTATTTTTTTAGGCAGCAGAATACAGTAATTTGCTTGTCTTTTATAAAAGGAGAAAAAACATGTATATTGCTTTCTCCTTGTTTTGTAGTGCACCCTTTGTTATAAGTGTAATAGCCCACTCCAGGGTGTGCGGTTATTGGGGATTAAGCAACACACTGGGCATCGTGAGGACACTCAGCCAGTAGCCTCGTGCTTCACAATGCACTCAGGGTATTGATTAATCCCTAATAACTGTACACCCTGGAGTGGGTTACTTTCACTAATATAACTATGCCCTTGAGTGGTTGCTTCAATCTTAAAATGTGTTTTAAGAAATGAAATGAAATTAAAACTGACTTCAGGGGCCAGATCTTCAAAAGCTTGCCCATGTGCGAAGCCTAGTTTTTCTGCACAAACCCAGATTTATGCGAGATGTCCATATTCCAAAGCCCTGTTATGGGCAAACAAGGTTTGTGTCCAGGAGATTTTCTGAGGTTGGCACAATACAAATGGAAAGTCATGGACCTGAAATCTGGTGAAGTCCTGTAATCAAAGAGTGCAAGGTAATTTTGCATGGTCCCCTTGTATGGTGCAGATATACACAATTATCCCTGTTACTAATGATGCCATCCCACAGATCACAGCCACAGCTGAAGACACAGCCCCTTCCTGTTGTCAAATGGACGCCTCCATGGTACCGTCACTCACTGTGTCCACAGCATTGTCCTGCAGGTGCATATGGCAACCAGTGCATTTTGAGAGGGGGTGCACTTTTAGGTTTCTTCAGCTATTGCAGTGAATCTCAATAATTGTTTAATGTGCCATGCTAGACTCTTGGCTAACATGCAGCACATGGCACACCTAATGATCACAAAACATATTGCTGAAATGTAAATGGTTCTGTGCTGGCGTTTGGGTGCTCAGTGTTGAGTCGTGGGTGCAATATGTTTTTTAGTTGCCATCTTATAGACTCCTTTGGATCTGAGAAATTTGTGGATTACCCAACACTTCGTTTTACTGCTGCTGTTATTTGCTGTTCTTTGCTTTTCTGCTGCTAAATGGCTCGATGCACTTGCACATAAAATAAATAAGTACTGTGAGTACGCTTGAGTGCTGACCGTTTTTCTGTTCTACAGAAGTGTTTTTACAAAAATAAATATGATATTGACCAGGATTTCTTTTTAAGTTTAGCAGATAAGCAGGTAGTTTAAAAGTAGTTCTGGTGTTCTGATGCCTCCAACACAATATAAGCCCCTAAAGAGATCAGATCTACACAAACTGAGCACCTGCAGAGACCAGGTCCTATTCATTTACTCCCCAATACAACATGTATTTTATTTCTCATTACAGAACTCTCCAAACTATAGATATGGTGTTCTGATGCCTAATACAAAATGAGCCCCAGCACTAACCAGGTCCAATTGATATACTCCCCAAAACTGCAGTTTTTTTGCCCAGTACAGAACAAACTATTTAGCAGCGGTAACATTGAAAGTGCCCCTGATAGAGAATAGGATCACACAAAATGCCCCCCACCCCCACAGGGACCAGGCCACACAGAATGATCCCCATGTAGAGACTTGGTCTATAGAATAGGTAAATTTGTATAACCATTTAATCTAGAAACCTGCAGCTGTTCAACTTAAAATGCTTTATAATCAACTCTCTCTGCCTCTACCCCACCCTTCATACCCCGAGCTCAGCATCTTGGGACCATGAGGCAAGGTCCGACTACATGTCTCTGTGTTTCCCAAAAGGCAAATGTGTACCTTTACAATCTTCAGACATCTGATACACCAGGGAACAAAACAGCAGCTGAGATGCAGAGAGAATAGCCCACTGTAATGCCCGTAATGCATAACTCCAAACTTCAGGAGGACAACATGTCTTGTCCAGAATGTAGGTGGCAGTACAAAGAATACAGACCCACCAAGTCCACAGCTTTAAAGAGCCATGGGTGATGACTGAAGGTGTCAGCATGCATTTCTGGTTCTGAACATTCTGGGCTGCTGGAGGAACCAATAGTAACATGGGTAACAAAAGGACACGAAAATAACATGCCATGGAAAAGGAAATTTTCTAAATAAATGAGTTATAACAAACTGCAAGGTTTTGGCAGCATGTCAGTAACAAAAAGAAGGTCCCAGACACAATAATGCTTTTGGACCACAGTTCATGCAAATTAAAGGCACAGTCTGCTTAGGATGAGGTACTAGATGGACACTACATGTAATGAACATTTCAGCTGTATAAAATGATTAAATAAAAGGCAAAAACTTTTATTCTGTACAGGGAGTTCTTGGGGGAGGCTTAAATGAAGTAATTAGATAACACATTAGCAACAGCTGGGTTTCTAAGGCACAATAAAGGTCTGTATTTAAATACTTAAATTGGGAATAGAAGCAATGTCACAAAATGGAACCCTATTTGAAGGGGTAAATTGATGTTTGTGATAAAACTGAAAGAGCACAGTGGAACCAAACTGGGTCATGCTATGTTTAATATCTCTTCTAATGTGGGACTACAAATTAGGTGTGTCATGTGAACCTTTTAACAATTCAGCAAAAAGTTACAGGGTGTCAATGTGCAGTAGGTATTAAGTCTCTCGAATACTGTATTCATGCCTATATATATACAGTATATATATTTTTTTAATTTCCATGAAATTGCATCCTCATTCATACAACTCCCATTAGAAATGGAATAAACAGAATAGAGGAGTTATTGCAAAACTTATTTTTCATGCCAACCTGCTTCCTCTGACACATTACGTAACACCATCAGGCCAAAGTATGTCTCTTTGCAGATGACACAAAGATCTGCAACAGAGTTGATGCACAAGGTGGGGTGGAAAGGATGAGAAAGGACTTGTCAAGGTTAGAGGAATGGTCAAATGTATGGCAGCTTAGATTTAATGCTAAGAAGTGCAAGGTAATGCACCTGGGAAACAAAAACCCAGGGGAAGAGTACACAATGGGGGGTGAGATACTAACAACAACAAAAATGGAAATGGACCTGGGGGTAGTCATATCAGATGACTTAAAGGTGGTCAAGCAATGTGAGAAGGCAGTAAGGAGGGCTGGGGGGATACTGGGATGCATAGGGACAGGCATCACCAGTAGAAAACAAGAAGTTATTATCCCTCTGTACAGAAAGCTGGTGAGACCCCATCTGGAGTACTGTGTGCAGTTCTGGAGACCCAATCTCCACAAGGACATAGACAAGATGGAAGCTGTCCAGAGGAGGGTAACTAAAATGGTGCAGGGTCTACACTGGAAGACATATGAAGAGAGACTAAAGGAGCTTAATATGTATAGCCTCGAGGAAAGGAGGGAGGGGGACATGATAGAAACTTTCAAGTACCTCAGAGGAATCAACAAAGTCCAAGAGGTAGCATCTTTCAAAAAGAGGTGTGCAAGAACAAGGGGCACAATTTGAAGATAGAGAGGCGGCTCAGAGGTAATGTAAGGAAGTATTTTTTCACAGAGAGGGTTGTGGATGCATGGAACAGCCTTCCAGAGGAGGTTGTGGAGTCAAAAACAGTGACTGAATTCAAACATGCATGGGACAGCCATAAGGCAATTCTAGGGGGTGGGGGTAGAAAGAAGTAGGCTGCTGGTTAACTAGGATCTGCAGCTTATCCATTAGGTAGGGAAATGGGCAGACTGGGTGGGCCAAGCGGTCCTTATCTGCCGTCAAATTCTATGTTCTATGTTTCTATGACATGCATGTGAACCGATTGAGATAGAGCTCTCCAGCCCATCACAATGTGTCCACCGTGTGACAGAACACTGCACCATACCTTCCCAGGCTCAGATCAGTGATGTGTTCCCTCAGTCCTTGTGCTGCCCAGCCAGCTCCCAGAGCTAATCTCTGAACCTGAGCTGCTGGCGTGGAAACACAACATGCTACCCACTGGCTCAACAGCTGGCCCTGAACACATTTCTCCATAACTTTTGGGTGACTCTATCAACCAGTGACAATATGTAATCAATAACCCTGGCAAAAATGTGTACAACGCAATTATTTATTTAACAGGTCTGTTCTTTCAGCAGGTCTACTCATTATTATATTCCACTTTTCTGGGCATAATTACTTTATTTTTGTTAAAAATTACAGGCAAATTCATTTTACCAGTTATTCATTTCAGATGGCATCTCTATACCTTAAAGGCACAAGTAAGTTTGTACAAAGTGAGGTATGGACTTAACAGGTCTATGCTATTGACAAGGTTTTGTTTAAGTTGGCCCTAGTGCAATAATGTAAGACTGACAATTGTATTAGGCTGTAGTGCAGGTTGAGCAAATATCACCATGCCTGATGTGCTATGCCACCGTCTCTGGCAGAGGGAGCTGTGGTAGATAAGTGACTGTTCATTTCTGTTGCAGAATGCAGCCATTTCATTAGCTAATGTATGATATTATAGCAATGATAACATCACATTCTGAGCATAGAGGGATTTGGGGTATAAAAAGAGGGTAAGGGAACCAGATTCTATGGATAAACAGAAATATTAATAAAAAATCACCAAGAACCGTGAATTCTGCAGCACTGCAGAAGTTCTGAGGTAGATTGCAAGTTCTGTGCAACTTTCTGTGGCCGCAGAATTCTAGGGGCCTTGAGTATAACCAATTGATCTTAACCACCAGGATTTTACATATACTTCCATACAGTGTTTTCTATAACAGTACATGTTCCACATAATAGACAGTTAGCTAAACCACATGAAATTAATAATGTCTACTTAAAAAATACAAACAAACATACTAGGTTTCACACTTCTACTAAACTAGCCTATCTGTTATAACCAGTTACTTATGGGAGTTAAGTTCTGCATTTCATTGCAGATATCAAATCAAAATCTTGGCCTACGGACTTTTATATCACTGCCTATGTGTTGTGGGGTGTATCAGGCAATCATGCCTGGGCTACTCAGCTTGCTTAGCCCAGGGAGCCCACACCCCTAGCTTACTTGAGTCGCCTGGGTGGAGGTAAAGGCAAGGGCCTAACATTCAAAGAGGCCTATTATTTCTTAATAGGACCCTAACTGTAACCTACCCTAACCAAATGATCCAACGGGTCCAACAATTCACATAAGCAGAGTTTCTCCTCTGAATCTTAAATGTTAATTCCTCCATCTGTTGAATTTGCCCTACTGTTTCTATCCAGTCTTCCTTTGTTGGAGGAAGGGGCTGTAACCAATGCCTAGTTATTGATTTTAAGGCTGCTACTATTAAGATCTGCCACATATATGTAGCTTCTCTCCCCCTAATTTCTCCTGGGAGTTCTCCAAGCAACAATTATCTGGTCCCAATTGTTCCTGGGTCTGAAAGACCTGCTTAAGTGAGGTAGCAATTATTGACCAGAATTGAGTAATGATGGAGCAAGACCAGAAGATATGTTCATAAGTGTCCTTATCTGCCCCACAATTCCTCCAACACTCTGAGGATCTTTCCTCTATGTTGCCTAGAGACCACCGCTGGCACCCTGAAATACCTGACCCTTATTTTCCACAGAAACTCCTTCCAAGAAGGGAAGAGGAAACCCTCCAGATATTACACCAGGTTTTTTCCCCAAGCCTCAGAGATAGATAAGCCCATTTCTTGTTTCCAAGCCATTTTAATATAGCCCGTATTTGCTTTAACACGTTTAATACCCTCTTATATAATTGGGAGATAGCTCCTGTGGCATGTTTAGCTTTCCAAATATCTTCAAAAGTCTGCTCTTTAATTCCCAAAACCCGTTCTACATTCCAACTTAAGTGTTTTATTTGTAAAACTACTTATTTGACAATAGTGCATTCTATCCCTGGGGAGAGATCAAAGTTTCTCTGTGCTCCTCAAAAGATAATAGACCCCTTCCTTCTAACAACTACCATGGTGCCTGTAGTCTTTTCTGGCTTTATCTAGGAACCAAGGGTCTCCTACTGCTGGACCAAATGCGGGGTCGACCACCCACCATCCGTATCTCCAATGGCCTCCATGTTTCCTTTCCCTCTCGGTATCCCTTTTCCACCCCTCCCACATAGTCCGAGTGGTGGGGTATATCCCATCTCATGTTTTTGTGAGGCCTGCAGGATGAAACAATATTGCTGGTAGGGTGGAGATGGATGCGCAGCTAACGCTATCTCCTTCCAGGTGGCCTTATATGTGGCGTGTCCCCAAAGTAAAGCTATTCTCAGTTGTGTAGCCTCCCAGTAACCTTCTAGCCATGGAACCACGAGTCCCCCCACATCCTTTGGTAAAAACAAAGTTTGTTGTCTTACTCTAGGTCTTCTGTTTGCCCAAATAAAGTTCATTAACATTCTCTGCCATAATTCCAAATCTTTCCTTGTTACTATACATGGGGTACCTTGGAACAGATACAGAAATCTTGGCAGGACGTTCATCTTTACTGCCTGCACCCGACTATGAAGTGAGAGAGAGGCAATATGCTCCATCTTTTGAAGTCATTTTTTAACTGCTGCACCATGGGAGGAAAGTTTACATTTTTTAGTTGTGAGGGGGAGTTACTGATATTGATCCCTAAATATTTCATTTGTGTAAGGTCCCATCTCATAGGATAAGCTTCCCTAATTTCCGGGGTGGGAACATATCTAAATTTTAAAACCTCGGTTTTAGAGGTATTTAACAAATAACCTGCCATTTCAGAAAACTGAGACAATCTGTCCATTACCCTTTTCAGGGAACAGTCTGGGTTTTCCAAATAAAGCAGGACATGGTCCACATAGAGAGATATTCTGTGCTGATGACCTGACATTTCCACCCCCCTAATCCCCTCATCCCTTCTTATGCTCTGAGCCAGAGGTTCAATGTGAGAGCAAAAGAAGGGGGGACAGAGGGCAACCCTGCCTGGTCCCCCTCTCTAAACCGAACCCCCTGGCGTGATGGCCATTCACTCTTATATATGCTTTAGGGGATTTGTAGATTTTAGCTATCAGGCTCTGAGAAGCACTCCCCAATCCAAAACAGGCAAGGACCTCCTCTAGAAACCTACACGACACCTTATCGAATGCTTTTTCTGCGTCAAAGCTGACCAGAAGAGCGGTCCTTTTGGAACTAATTATATGGTCAATTAAAAGGGACGTTTTCCTAAGGTTATTCTGGGCCTGTCGGCCCGGAATAAAACCTGTTTGTTCTAGGCCAATTATTTGGGGAATCAATATTTGAAGTCTCTTAGTCAAAATCGAGGTCAATAATTTGTAATCAATATTTAAAATTGAAATGGGATGATAGGAGGAGCATAATACAGGATCCTTGCCTGGCTTGGGTATCACTGAAATTATTGCTTGGGACCAGGAAGGGGTTATGTCACTTTCTTCTCCCTGTAGGAACCGGAATAGTTTCCCCAACAATGGGGCAACCTTATCTCTGAATTTTTTATAGAACTCCCCTAGCAGACCATCTTTCCCCAGACATTTGAGGGATTTTAAGTTCTTAATGGCATTTACAACTGCCACATCTTCAATCGGTCTACTTAACTGGGTAGCCTGTTCCTCGGAAACCGAGGGGAGATCCAGTCTCTCCAGAAATTCTTTAATCCGTGCACTTGATGGTTGAGAGCCTTGTTTATATAAAGTGGAATAGTGAGCCCTAAAGGAATCCGCTATATAATTTGTTTCCTTAACCAGTCTATTATCCAGGGGGTGTTGTATTGCCTGTAAAGTAGCCTTGCTCCTCTGAACCCTCAAACTAGCTGCCAGCAGTCGCAAAGACCTAGGCCCCCCCTCATAATATTTCTGCTCTAAAAACATTAATTTTTGTTCAACTGCATAATCAAGAATATTCATTAATTTAGCCTTAAGCTGTTTTAATAATTTTGTCCTATCCCGGTCTATTTTGATTTTCTGCTGAGCCATGTATTGTGCTATTTGGGATAATAGTTCAGCTTTTTTAGCCTCTCTTTCCCTTTTCTTTCTACTCGACCATTTTATGAAATTCTCCCGAATAACTGTCTTTATGGTATCCCATAACACAGCCAGCGAGGTCCCTGGTAGATCATTGTCCACCAATGTTTGCTCCCGCAAGCAGCACAGTGTACAGGACCCTTTTCCCCAATCAATAACAATCCAGGTCCTAGTGTTCCAGTTCACCCAATCTCAACTTGCCCTCCTCCAAGACTCTACCATCACTGACCATTTAATAGAGGTCGGGGCCAGGGTAGGTAGTGTGGAACAAAGAACAGCTCTTCTCCTCTGATTATGACTGGACTGTTTGCCTTTTATGGCTCAGTCATACAGCAAAGGTTCATGCCCTAATCGCTGATTGGCTGCTCCTTCCTGAGTCACCAGCTTGCAAAGTTGTGGCCGATGTGACTCCGGTATGCATGGCCTGTTCCCCGCCAACAAGAGCTTCCTTGTTGATCACCGATGTGATCCCATCCTCCCCCACTGCCGATGCAGCCCCAGAATGCCTGCCCCAACCCCCTTCTAGCGAAAAGCCCAGATCCGGAAAGAACAGCACTTCTCCCCTGATTGTAACTGGGCTAATCATTGCTACAGATATTAAAAAAGGATGGGTCCCAGCACCGACCCCTGGGGCACACCACTCCCACCCTGGAATGCACCCCATTTGCCTTACCACCACCCTCTAGTTTTAGTCTTTCAACCAGTTCTCCACCCAACTTGTTATTTTCTGACCCACCCTTAAGCCTTCCAGCTCATTTACCAGCCTTCTATGTGGCAAAGTGTCAAAGGCCTTGCTGAAATCTGGGTAGGCCACGTCCTTCCCCATCCACCTTCCTTGTTACCCAGTCAAAAAACTCAGTTAAGTTTGTCGGGCACAACCTCTCTCCCATAAAACCAAACTGCCTTGGGTCCTGGAGGCAGTATAGCACATTGGTTAAAGGCTCTGAGCTACAGATCTGGAGACCTGGGTTTGAATCCAACAGCAGTCTAAGTGCATACTGTGTGATCCTGAGCAAGTTACTTGACTTCCTTGTGCTCCAGGTTGCATCTGGAAACAAGCTTCAGCTTAGTGTGCTACTCCTGGTTAAACAGTGTTCCTTCCTCACTTCCCTGTAGACCATTGACAACCAGGTGTTCCACTATTCTTTCCTTCAGCAATATTTCCATTACTTTTCCCACTGTTGTGGTCAGGCTGACCAGTATGTAGTTCCTACATCCTCCTGTTAACACTTTTTGCATAGTGGGACCACATCAGCCCTCCTCCAATCCTTGAGCATGTCACCAGTTTGCAAAGACAGTGTGAACAGGGTAGGCTGAGCCCTCCTAACACCTCCCTTAGCTCCCTCAGTGTTCAGGGGTGCATCTATTTGGCCCATAGCCTTATTTCTACCAGTTCCACGAGGATCCTTTCTTTTGTAAAGGAACCTGTGTCCTTTTCTGTGATCGCTCCATCTTTATTACTTAATGCTGGCCCATTTCCTGTCCGCTTCTTTGTAAAAACCGAACAGAAGTATTTGTTCAGTATTTCTGCTTTTTGGTGGTCATCTTTTAACCTCCCTCCCTCCATCCACCCTTTTCAGACACTCAGTATCTCCCCTTGCCTTCCTTTTCTCCCTGATGTACCTGCATGTAAAAGGTTTTGTCCCTCTTTACCACAATACCCACTGGCCGGCTTGTGTCAAGGGTCCCACACAAGTGTAGGTCTGGTGCCAATGTGCACTTTGCATGTGGAGCCATTTTGGTTTGTCTGCTGTGTGCTGTAGTGTAGTGGATTATGATGAACTGGTTTTGCTTGATTCTGTACTGACCGCTTCATTTGCAGCAGATCCTGGAGTCCTTTGCGGTGGGAGATTGTCCTACAGTGCATGTTAAGAGTTTATATAGGCTGTCATGTTTTGTTTACTGGCCCCACTGTACTCCCTGGGCTAAGTTCTGTCATGGAATGATTTATCTCCTGGAGAAGAGCAGAAGTGGAAAACATCTGATAAGAGATTGTGGAAGCTCAAATGTGCATTGCAGGCTATTGAAACTTCTGTTGCCTCTTGATCTGGTGCCAGCTGCGGGGAGTTCTGGGACTGGTTGTGGCTGCGGATATCTGCCTAGAGATGGTCACAGTTGGCCTGTTGCAGTCTGCAATGGAGTGGTCATTGGAAATTCCAAATCGTTTGGGGGGAATTTAGAGGAAGGATTATGAAGTACTTCTTCACTGAGAGGGTGGTAGACAACTGGAGTGGACTGCTGAGGGAAATGGTGGGAGGGTTCACAAGGGCATCGGATAAGCACAGAGGGCAACTGGCATGGGGGGGAGGACCACAGAAAAGGCCTAGTGGATATCTAGGCAAACTGGGCAGACTAAATGGGCTTGCGGTCCCTTTCTGCCATCACATACCTATGTTCCTATGTATTCTACAGGCAGATTGGGAAAAGGGAAGGGGGATCCACTGCACCACCAGGGAAGCATTCATTGTGCCTTGAATATCTGTCCCTTGGTGTCTTTATCCTGTCCTGTGTTGGTTGATGTGTGGAACAACATGACCTCCTACCCCCAAAAAGGATTAGTTCTAGGAGCACAGGGGCATGGAGTCTTCCTCCCTCCCTCCCTCCTCCAACCATGACATCCCCTGAGTGACCGAGTCCATTCTAAAAGCCAGGTTGATGGTGTGGTACAGGTCTGGTATCCCTCCCCCCAACCCACTTTTTTATTTTAACCTCTACAGAGCCTTCCCAACTGACCTAGGATCAGTATTTTTATTTTTCATACTGACTGATTTTACCTTTTTATATCTACAGGTCTGGCAGGACATTGACCAGGAGTAGGAGGACACTGACCATATGTATCAGATAAGTATTGTTTTTTGTTTACCTACATTGTTTGTCATATAATAGTTCATAACGAGCTGCAGATCCTTGTGAGCCCATTGCTGTTCTTGTTTTACAGGTATGAATGGCTGCTGTGGGAGACACTGGGTTGGAGCTGTACCTTGTGCTTTAGAAAGGAGGCTATGGGATGGGCATTAAGGTTGGGAACTCCAAGGAACACCACACAACCAATTTGCCAAGACTCGTGAGGTTTAAACCCTGTTTTTTGTTTTCTTGCTTTGTGCGCTTTGCATTCTAATGCCTGCATTAATGTAGTGTTTTTGTTTTGCAACAAGTACTGTCTCATATATGTGTGTGTGTGTATGTGTAATAGATAACCCACTGTAGGGTGTGTGGTCACACTCTGAGATATGCATGCCTTGGTGTGCTTGTTACACATAAGGCCGCAGGCTGAGTGCATCAACCACCCAAGCCATGCATATAGCATTGCGCGACCGCACACCCCACTGTGGGTTATCTGTCTTATAAAAATCAAAATTGTTTTGGAGGGGAGTAAAAGTGCAGGTGTGTGGTTGCACTCTGATATATGCATGGTCACCTAATGGTGTTATCCAATGTGATTGATAATCCCATTATTGATATAACACACACACACACACACACACTTCACTCGGAACAGCCCCTTGTTACCGAAAATCATTTTCTTCACCGTGCATGTGCTCCCAATCTGAAGAGGCTCTCTTCTCGTTTTGAAGATAAATCTGGAAATACTGGTGAGGCCATGCATATCAGGGAGGCTTCCATACCATTTTCTGTAGACCAGAACCATCCATTTTTCACAAATCCATTTTCTGCAAACCAGAACCATTGGTGGTCATTCCTTTAACTAAATTTCCACCCCCTTCCTTGTGATTTTGAGTCAAACATGGGGTAACAGACTTTAGTACCTCCTATAGACATAGCCCCCAAGATCTCCATCTTCTTTGGAATTCACAGACAACTTTCTCACTCAGGAACCCTTAAGCAAAGCTTCCTCTGCTGAGGTTGTAGATACTTGTGTAACCCCTTTGTTACCTGGGGTTACTAGAATCCCAGTAAGACCTAGTGGTAGGCAGGGAAGGCAGCTTGTGAAACTCCAGTTAAATGGGTTTCAAACAGTCTCACTCTGTCCTCAGTCACAGCTGAGACCAGAGGGATGACATCATAATAGAATTGTTGCAGCTGCATGAGCCACATTTGGACTCTTCAGCTCAGAGTAAGTTTAGAATCTTGGGAATTCAAAGTCAGTCTTCAGTTTGTCCTTAAGCAAACAAGAAGGACACTTGTAGTGTCTGTTTACCCCCCTCCCTCGGGGGGGGTGAGGAAAAGTTCTTTGTGGGTTCCGGGGCAATCCCCTTCTCCCACCTTGGGAAGAAAGCTGCCTGTTTTAATTTAAGTTCAGTCTGTTCATGTATAACAGCAAAGGTTACATTTCTTCGCCTGTTGGGCACCTGCAACGAATGGGTGAATGTTTGGCCCCATTGGAAGGGGCAAACAACTTCTTTTCTTCAGTTAGTTTCAAGTATTGGGGACTGCTATTTGGGAGGACTATGTCAACTAGAACAAACAAATAGAGCAGTCATCTGTTTAAAGTGTTAAAGTTCATTGTAGAGGGGGTGCTTCAGGTCATCCACCGTCAATCTATATTTTAAAGTCTAAAGTTCTGTGTGTCCAGAGAAATGGCCGGGTATGGGCTGTGGGAGCTGGAGGTGGGAAAACCCCCATCTTTAGTAACCAGGTCCACCTCTACGGATTTCTTCTGTGTTTTTGCTACTTGCCTCATGCGCTTGGCCAGTGATGGGGTGGGTACCCAGACGTGGGTCGCAACTTGAAAATATCTCTAGGAGTCGCAGACTCTAAGTGGTGTGGGGAGCCACAGGATGGGAACATTACTCCTTGTTGGATGGGAGTCTCCCTGTTTGATGGGAGTTTCGAATTGGAAGTACAAAAATAAAATCTCTCTAGGAGTCGCAGACTTCAAGTGGTGTGAGGAGCCACAGTTTGGGAGCCTCCTTGTTTGATGGGATGTCTTTCCAAGTAGAGTTTGGGTTCATTCGCCAAGTGGACCATCAGTCGAGTGGCCGGCAGGGCCGGGCCAGTCAGGCTGTGTATCAATGCGCATGCAAAGTCCGGGCTGAGTGCCTGGTGGGTCCAAAGCCAGACAACTGTTGTATTGTGTTCATTCCTCAAATGGACTGCTGTGTTTAACCTCTAATCTGCATTACAGTTACGCAGCCCTGTGGGGACCATAGAGACTTTGTTTATGTTCGGTGAGTTAATAAATAAAGCCACACTGAAAAATCCCAATTCTGGTTCTGGACATCACAGTTATTGTTTCCTGTATTTGGATCTACTTGGGTGCCCCTGTGCAGAGTAGTCAAACCTAGGTCTCTTGTGCCAGGTAACCTCATCCTTCCCCGAACCCGTAGAGACATATGTATATCCATGTTATAAAAATGGACATATGCCTTACAAAAATGGAGGCACCGCTTTGGATTTGTTTGGGAAGGAAGGTGCTTGGGCAAGTAGGCTAGCGTTTTGGCTATCTGGCAGTCGGTAGCCCAAAAAAGTTGAAGCAATTTCCCTAGTGTGTGCTGTGTGATGTGAATCTTGTGCTGCTGTTTAAAAAATGCCAACTGTTTACCAAGGAGCTGTAAAGCCAAAGTGTGTGTCCTTGTCCTGCATCAACATAGTTTACAACGTTTAAAATGAATTTCTGTGAAGAAAAGTGTGGAAAACTAGGGGTAGCAACAGAGAAAATGTGCCCTGGACATTGGAAATGCTTTCTGTGCAATACTAGAGACTGCAGAGTTAATGGCAATGTTACATGGTTGAAATGGGCTCCCGCCATGGAGTCAGTTGAAAAAAAAAAAGTGCATCTTTTCAGTTTAAATTTGCCTGCTTGAAGATCGCCGTGAGGAGAGGAGCCCTTGTGAGGAAGAAGAGGCTCATTTGCATGGCTTCATGTGGTTGGTCAGTTTGCCATTAGTCCCGCCCCTCAGCCAGCTCTTCAGAGTCTGCTTCAGCATTCGAGAGGGAGACAGAGAGTAGTGCGTGTACTGGCAGTGGAGGAGTGTTTGCGAAGTGTTCAAAGAGTTGTAAACAGTGAAAGTGACTTTTCTAGTTCAAAATCGGGCTCAACCCGCGCACCGGTCGTGGGATCAGTGAATTGTGTGATTAATACTACGATCGTGGAGACTGCCCACCGCTTGCAATCTGAGGCCTTCAAAATCTGGCTGCAGGCTGTTTTCCTCCTTCGCAGCAGTCTGCTACCATAACAGTGAGTAAGCGATTTAAAACTGCTCAAATCAGTGATTTTCGGTAATGCCATATAAAATGTGAGTGCAGCTGTATAGTCGCTTTGCAAATAACGATTATGTGATATCCTGCTGGCAAGTGCAAGTCTGTAAAGCCATTAAATGTGTGCATAGCAATGAAAGTAGCCTCAGTTTAAAGGTTGCAGCCAGAGAGAGACTGTGGGTTGTAAAATAAGTGCAACACTAGTAAAAGCAGGCAATCCTGTGCTGAAACCTGAAGTTTTAAAAGGGACTGTGATTAAATAAATGTTGCCAGCATGTGAAAAGTCCAAGAAAAATCCTGTAAATGTGAGAACAGCCAGAAAAGAGCAAGTTGTGCAGTTTAAATAAAAGTTATTAGTAGCTGATGTAAATCAGGTGCGCAGTGGCTTGACCCAGAGGCTAAATGTTGATGCACAGGAGTGCTGCCGCCGCCATTACAGGGTGGGGTAGTAAAGTAAACACAGCAGCAGAGGAGCCATTTTAAAGCTACAGAGTGTGTTCATTTAAAGTGGGACTTTCAGTTACAGTGAACTTTGTTTGTTTTCTGCAGTTATGGCCTCAGGACCAGCTCGTTACCCGGATCATGCCCGGGTTGCAGTAACAGCAGCAGTAAATAGATTGAGAGACATTGAAAATTGGTGCTATAGAGGGCAACTCCCTCCTGATGTGGCAATTCCTAATTATCCAGTGCGTGTATGCCAGATGTGCTTGAGTGCTGGAAGGGATGTCTTCATGATTCCTCACTGTGCTGGTTGTCTACAAAAATATGGCTTGTATAAAGTGCCTCAAATTCGTTTGGCTCCCACATGGACACAACTTCAAGAATCTGCAGTTGGCAGCACACAGCATCAGGCGGAGCATGTGGAGGAAGGTCCCCCGGGGGAGTGTGGCACAAAGTTAGAGAGTGCAGAATTAGAGACTGAATCTGAAGTTGAAGTTTTGGATGCTGGATCTCAGAAGGCAAGTTCAGATAAAGCATCAATAGACCCCTGGGTGGGGGGGCCTAGCCCAAGTCTTGAAGATGAGATGCGGGAGGCCATTGAATGGGAGGTGTCGACCTCCGCTCCTAGTGATGAATGGATAGTCTCAGGGGTGAGAACTACTGCTCACTCCTGGGCTCAGATCCTCAGTGAAGAGGAAGATGAGGAGGAACCTAAGTGGCCTTGTGAGATAGGAACGGGTACAAAGCCTCAAGATCTTGCCTCGGAGGAATGTGTTCAAGAAGGTGGTGATGCCACTGCCCTGGCTTCACCAGAAGAAGAAAAAGAAGTCAGGGATCCATTTTTTAATTTCATTGAGGATGCGAAGCTGGCAGAACCAGGACTGGCCACCCCCAAGCCAGGCCAGCGGTCTCAGATTGACCAAAGCAAGTAAAGAGGAGAGACTGGTTCATAGAAAGGCCAATGAAATCTTTGGTATGACCTTTCCTATCTTTCTTCGGAGAATCTGGGAGGAGATTGAGAACTGCAGGAAATCCTGGATCTGGGATGAAGCAATGAAGCATGTGCATCCTGGGGCTAACCAGCATGTAAAGAATAGGCTGTTCCACGAAAAGTATACACAGTGGAAGAGAGGCAGGACACTGTTTATGGACAGAGTGAGAATAGTGGAAGGAGAGGGACACGAAGTCTCCCACTCTGTGAATTATGTGAGGCTAGATGGAGTAATAATTCAAGCCCCTGACCCCCCTCTACTATTGGCCTCAGTGCAAGGACCTCCCAGAAATTAAGCCCGAGCCTACAAAATGGAGAGCCGAGCAGTGGTAGTCAATACTGCCACATCTGAACTGTGAAGTACCTTTATTGAACTGCCAAAATGAATAAATAAAAATTTGGGGCTCCACATTCTTCAGTCTACAGTAAACTGTCTGCAATCAATAACCATCTACTGGTACCACCAGATGATTTCAGATCCAGAGAGGACACCAGCCCAGCTGTTTTCCTGTTCATCGCCTGGTAATCGGATGACGCCGGACCAGCTGTTTCTTTCTTTTGGTTCCTGTTCTAAGGTTCCTTCTCCAGTTATGACATCAGCCCAGCTGTTTCCAGATGTGCACTCCTGTGGGTTCCTGGAAGATGTCCGCCCAGCTGTATCAGAAGAAATGCTGCCAGGGAGAGTCTTCGGCAGGGACCAGGTTGGTGATGTACGAATACTTCAAGAGGCTAGTGAGTCATCAAAATTCTTTTTATTCTATCTTTATGACATTGCAATACACACCTTACACTACAGACTTCAAACAGTGTGTGAACTGTCCGCAAAGACTCTCCCCTTTGGGATTATGGCCTTAAAAGACTATGTTCATGGGGCTCCGGCCCAGGAGAGACTCTTTAATGGACTGGCCTTCGGGCCTTGTAGTCACTACTGGGACATTTAGGGCATTCCATCCCCCCAAAGAAGTGTATTGTTATCAATGTCATTTCTGTACTTAATGTATATACTGTCTTTTCTACTTTTCTAAAAAAAAAAATATTTTTTCTTTTGGGATTGTTTAGTGTTCTGTTTTTCCTGTATGGTAAGGGTTGTTGTTGTCACTGTTGTTGTTTAGGTAGATCGTAAATGCAGATTAGGGTGTGTTTTTTGTTTTGTTTTTGTCTTTTCTTACAGGTGTTCCTGGAAGACAGAAGAGAAGACCAGAAGAGGAGGAGGGGCTCATCGGAGTTCCTCGTTTAGTGCTTGTGTAGAAATTAAAGTACTGTTTGTGTTCCTAATGTTGTAGTTGCAGGCTGCCCAAGGTCGGGGAGGTCCCCGGGTTTTGTTTTCTTTGGGATGTTATGTAAGAGGCAGATAGGTTTTCCCTAGAGGGTTAGGGGGGATAGACAGGCTGTGGTCCTCAGTGGCCATAGGGACTGCAGTGCTGATCTATCAGGGCTATGCTCTGGACGATTCTACCAGAGCCACTAGGTGTCCATAGTAAGTGGATAGGGTAGAGGCTGAAATTTCAGCTATAGGCCTCTAGGCCCTTAGTGTTGCCTACCTGTGCTCGCACACGGTAGGAGAGGGCCTGATCACCCCCCTCCGCAGGTAGCACATAGGGTGGGATGGCCTAAGGCCGGGTGCATAATGACTGGGGACAGTCATTTTCCTGGTCATAGGCAGTGTAACCCTTTGTTACCCGGGGTTACTAGAATCCCAGTAAGACCTAGTGGTAGGCAGGGAAGGCAGCTTGTGAAACTCCAGTTAAATGGGTTTCAAACAGTCTCACTCTGTCCTCAGTCACAGCTGAGACTAGAGGATGACATCATAATAGAATTGTTGCAGCTGCATGAGCCACATTTGGAATCTTCAGCTCAGAGTAAGTTTAGAATCTTGGGAACTCAAAGTCAGTCTTCAGTTTGTCCTTAAGCAAACCAGAAGGACACTTATGGTGTCTGTTTACCCCCCCTCCTCGGGGGTGAGAAAAAAGTTCTTCAGCATGGGTTCCAGGGCAAGCCCTTCTCCCACCTTGGGAAGAAGCTGCCTGTTTTAATTTAAGTTCAGTCTGTTCATGTATAACAGCAAAGGTTACATTTCTTCGCCTGTGGGGCACCTGCAATGAATGGGTGAGTGTTTGGCCCCATTGGAAGGGGCAAACAACTTCTTTTCTTCAGTTGGATTTCAAGTATAGGGGACTGCTATTTGGGAGGACTATGTCAACTAGAACAAACAAATAGAGCAATCATCTGTTTAAAGTGTTAAAGTTCATTGTAGAGGGGGTGCTTCAGGTCATCCACCGTCAATCTACATTTTAAAGTCTAAAGTTCTGTGTGTCCAGAGAAATGGCGGGTATGGGCTGTGGGAGCTGGAGGTGGGAAAACCCCCATCTTTAATAACCAGGTCCACCTCTACAGATTTCTTCTGTGTTTTTGCTACTTGCCTCATGCACTTGGCCAGTGATGGGGTGGGTACCCAGACGTGGGTCGCAACTTGAAAATCTCTCTAGGAGTCGCAGACTCTAAGTGGTGTGGGGAGCCACAGGATGGGAACATTACTCCTTGTTGGACGGGAGTCTCCCTGTTTGATGGGAGTTTTGAATTGGAAGTACGAAAATAAAATCTCTCTAGGAGTCGCAGACTTCAAGTGGTGTGGGGAGCCACAGTTTGGGAGCCTCCTTGTTTGATGGGATGTCTTTCCAAGTAGAGTTTGGGTTCATTCGCCAAATGGACCGTTAGTTGAGTGGCCGGCAAGGGAGCCGGGCCAGTCGGGCTGTGTATCCAATGCGCATGCAAAGTCTGGGCTGAGTGCCTGGTGGGTCCAAAGCCAGACAACTGTTGTATTGTGTTCATTCCTCAAATGGACCGCTGTGTTTAACCTCTAATCTGCATTACAGTTACGTAGCCCTGTGAGGGACCATACAGACCATACCATATGTTCAGTGAGTTAATAAATAAAGCCACACTGAAAAATCCCAATTCTGGTTCTGGACATCACAGTTATTGCTTCCTGTATTTGGATCTACTTGGGTGCCCCTGTGCAGAGTAGTCAAACCTAGGTCTCTTGTGCCAGGTAACCTCATCCTTCCCGAACCCGTGAGAGACATATGTATATCCATGTTACAAAATGGACATATGCCTTACACTTGCAGATGAATACTTGTGTTTTTAATGAATTTTATGTGATGCCATCTTTAAAGCAGCCTAATACACTGAAACAGAACTGCAGCACTGCTGACAGGAGTGCTTCTAAAATCACACTGCACTCTGAAGTGCACTACAGGTGTTGATGCAGTGCTAATTAACATAATTCACACACACTGAAAGAGCAATGCAGCACTGCTTCAGGCAGTGTTGCTGACACAACACTGCTTCAGCCAGAATTGCTACACCAACACTGCTTCAGACAGTGTTGATGACAAAACACTGCTACTTGCAGTACTTTTACAGTCAGATTGCAGTGCTAATTAACATAATTCGCACACACTGAAAAAGCAATGCAACACTGCTTCAGCCAGAATTGCTACACCAACACTGCTTCAGGCAGTGTTGATGACAAAACACTGCTACTTGCAGTACTTTTGCAGTGTGATTGCAGTGCTAATTAACATAATTTGCACACACTGTGTCAGCACTTACACCAAAAGAGACCTGAAGATGCACTGATTAAACACTGATGGACTGCATTATGAAATGAAGTGTGCAGGAAGTGTACACTGCTACTGTAACACTGAAATAACACCATATAATGACTATTTGAACACTTCACTTCCCTCTGGGAATGCTAGAATAACAGACTCCCCACTTCCTTATTCAGCAACAACGATAAGTTCAGTCTCGAAAGGTGGACCTTCTAAACTTTCCAAACGACACCATAAGAAAAATCGGGGCATGATCAGAGAGTACGAATTCACCTACGGAGACCCCTGGACCCGACCAACCAGCTCCTTGGGAATCATAAAGTAATCCAATCTTGTATATACTTGGTGTATTTTTGAATAAAATGTGTAGTCCTTCCTTTTTCCCTCTAGTAGGCGCCAGATAGCCACATACCCCAGTTCATTTACCAACCTTTTCACTTTTTTAGCTATACCTTGATCCTTTTTTTGTGTTTGTGTGGTAGAATCCAATGCCAGATTAAAAATCAAATTTAGATCCCCTTCCCAAATCACCTCCCCCTGTGCCCATTCCTGTAGAATGGACAAAAAATTCAGGTATGTTGTTGAGTGCAAGCCCGGGGGAAAATACACTGAGGCAAGGGTCAGTGGCTTACCCTGGAGGGTTCCCCTCATCAGAACATATCTTCCCTCTTTGTCCGCCAGCTCACCGGTCTTTATATACGGAGTGTTCCTGGGAATCAAAATTTTCACCCCCCCTTCTATGCCCTTTCTTATACGAGGCTGTGGCACTACTTCCAAAACCCACCGCGCCCAGCTTAATATGTTCCTGTGGAGACAAATGTGTCTCTTGTAGAAATATAAAGTCTACAGCCTTCTTCCTCAAATAACTCAACACTTTTGCCCGCTTAACTGGGCTAGACAACCCGTGAACATTATATGAACAAAATTTCCTGTCTCTATCCACTGTTACGTTTTCGTTCAGCCTTCAAAACTAGTTTCTTTTCTGTGCCCCCCACCAAACAGACAGTAGCAGGCCAAAAACATATTTCCTTCCCGTGAGACCTTTAAAGAACAAACTTACAAATGCCAACAGGGCAATAAAAATAGCTACTTTGCAACTTTCAATGAACTTGCAAGGCAGGAAATCTGATAGTGCAGATCTCTTTTCTTCTTTCCCCAGACTTTCCATTGAGTAATGGAGATGAGGGGGAACTAAAATGCCCCAATTGAATGGGACCCCCCTCTGGGGTCTTGTATGACTGTCAAGGCCCCTGCTTACATTTAAATTAAATGTCATGGCAATTTTCTTCAGCAAAAGTTTCCACTGTACTGAGAGCGCTCCTTTCTTCTCTCCCCCCCCAATGAACTGCGTATTTACTTAGCTCATTTTCTAGTAGAGACAAGGATCAACCGGCTGTATCATGCTGCCTCTCTCTAGTAGGCAAAGCTATCGACCCCTCAACTACAGTGGGTCCCCTCTACTGAATATAAGGAGCCATGTGATCATTTAGATGTCATATACCAGCTTGACGAAGTGCCCAGAAGGGGGGAACCCCATGTTAACATATAATGTACAGCCTAAGTAAGCTTTCAAAAATGTTCGGGTTTGGTAAATATTAGTTCAGTCTCAAGTCCTTTGCCTCTTATTTTATTTCAATGACCCACCTGCTATGCCGGTTTCCCAGCAGGACCACCGACTGCTCATACCCCTCTTACTCCCTGTGACTCAAAATGATCTTATCTTCGTTTTCCCCTCAGGGCAGGGAACCACATCAGAAAGATCTTGTCCATACTTTTTCAGCCTATAGAAACTGCTAATTGATGGTTCCAATCCGCTTTCCCTCTGTTTTGCAGTTTTTCCCCAACCAATTTCTCTAACAATGTCCACACTGCCTCCAATGATGTTCCAGCCTTCTTCTTCCCTCCCACAACCAAATGCCAGTCCATCGGTTCCATCTGCTTTAGTTTAAATGCGCTCCTGCTTGTGATGAGGTATCTGGATTCCTTTTTTTCAACACCTTGTTCAGCTCTTCAACTGAGTTATATATTTTCGGGCCCTCGGCTCAGAATACCCTGAATTTCGCTGGGAAGGGTGTTTGAAAGCAGAGTTAGACTTTCTACATATTTTAAAATATGGGACCCAACGTTGTCTAGCCTGTTGGATTTCAGGGGTAATCTTGGTCTAGGGAGTCGTGATTCCAAATACTTGAGTTCCTCCTTTGCCAGGTCCTTTTCAATATATCCTCCTTCACACAAAGCTTGAGAACTTTATTATTATGGATCAGGGCCTTGCAGATGGCTCCATAGGTTTTGGTATCAGGGATCTGTGTGCCTGCTCCACTCTCATCTGATAGTCCTCTGGTAGTTCCAATACATCTTTTAAGAGGTCTTCAATGAATAGGGCCATTGGTTGAATCTCTACACCCTCCTCCAGCCCATACAAATGGAGGTTATCTCTCCTTTATCTTGCCTCTAGGTCAGTATATTTCATTTGCAGGGTCAGTGTATGTTGAAAGAGGGAGCCCACTGCCTGCGCCAGGGTATCTCCAGCCGTTTCCACTTGTGGGATCCTTTCCTCTGCCCCCTCTATACGCTGCTCCATTTTGCTTAGTTTACTGTTTAAATTCAAGGACTCCCTCTTATTTAGACGGGAGTCTTGAATCTCTTAACAATTGCTCAAGCGGGAGCATGATAAAATCTCCGTCTCTCCCTCCGTGTCATATCCTGAGCCATGCTGGCTTGTAAGCGAGGCGCTCCTGCTTCGGGCCTGTCAGTTCTCCGGCAATCCACCACCATCTGGCTTTTTAATTACTGCTTTTGAGTGACCCTTGTCCCCTTTATCTTGCTTAACACCTCCAGGCAGCATTTTGCGATTCTTACTGCTGATTTTGATGTTTAGGAGGTTTTTGCAGTTCTATCGGGAGGGGAGCTTGGCTCTCAGGCTGTTAATGGTGCTGTGACGTCACCGGAAGTCGAATGTAGAGTCTATTGACATACTACATTCCCCAAATCCCAAGCACAACATAATGTCTACCTACCTTTGTTGTGATTAATCAAGGAGTGATGAATACGTGTAGATCTGGAAACATGAATTATGTGGCGCATCACTGTCGTTCCTCTCTCCGTGGTAGGTGATTTTGATGCTGGCATTCCTGGTATGCTGTCTTTTGCAGCCACTCGGAGACCATCGTCTTCACTTGACAGGGGCACTAAGTTGTCCACAAAGCTTACCCCCTCACCAGTGCTGAGATTGGTGTAATACCCAGAATCAAGAGCACAGAAAACATCACTGGACATTTCCTGGCTGTGACTTTCCAAGGCATCTGTGAACATCTAGGAAATGTGACAAGCAGAAAAGTTAGTCGGACTTGTAATTGCGTTTTTTCCTGCAATCACAGGGTAACTCATCCATGAACATTACAGGAATCATGGAATAAGTAGTAAGTCACCTCAATGAAGTCCAGTAAGAGTTAATGCACTGGTGGCACTGGTAGGAGTTACACAGTGCATGTGCAACGTGACATGATTTTCAAGATAGTAAAGTAATTATACAAGTGTGACAAATATGAGTACCTTTATAGGCACGCACTGGCACATGCAGGGCATGACACTGTGTCTTGTTTAATGTACAGCATAGTAATGAGCAGGAAACAATGACACACGATGGATGGGAAATACTGTTTTCATCCATCAACACACATACCTAGGCTCATCATTGCCACGACCCTGTCTGTGAAGCAATCAGTCACTACTCCACACATGTGTGAATGAAGTGGAATTGAGGGATTTGATACCAGTCATGTCCTGGCAAATAATGAAAGTTTTGAATTAAACACCACGGAACTTGTGCACATGACTGAAATTAGGTCATTATCATCAGCCGAAACCACCACTTGCAGAACTAACATGTTATTTACGAACATACAATACTGCCAGCAGAACAGACCAATTGGTCTATCAAAGTCTGCCTGAGTGTACAGCCAGCAGTCTAGATTGCAGCTGCCCCAGCCTCCTCCCCGTGTTCCTCCACCCCGTCACAGCCCCTGCCCCCAAGACACTTCCACTTGCTTTGTCCAATCCTTTCACAAAGCTTTCAACCGTCCTGCACATTACCACCCCTGCTGGCAGTGCACTGCAGCTAGACACCACCCTGCCAGTGAAGCAGTGCATCCTCATTTCCTCTTAAAACGTCTCCTTCCAACCTTAGTCAGTGCTCCTCATCTCCTTCCACTCTCAGTTTAAACACCCTCAGTGTTAGGTTTATTACCCCCTCAAATATTTGAATGCCTCAATCGATCCCCCATCCCTCCTCTCCTCCAGTGTGTACATGTTCAGCTCCTGCAGCCTGACTTCATATTCCTGTCCTTCCATCCCCTTTAATGTTTTTGTTGCCCTAATTTGCACCTCCAGTAAATTTATATCTCTCTTCAGGTATGGCCTCCAGAATTGCACACAGTACTCCAAATGTGATCTTGCCAGGGATCTCTGCAGAGGCAGGATCACATCCCTATATCTACATGACAAATGCCTTGCGATACAACCCAGCATCTTGTTTGCTTAACTGCTGCTGTCCTGCATTGGGCTGACTTGTTCATGCTCCCTGTTACCAACACCCCAAGGTCGTTCTCCTCTTCTGTCATCCCCAGCCTCACCCCCAAACCAGTAGTCCCTACTCTGGTTCTTAGCCCTGACTGCATCAACTTACAATTCTTGGTGTTAAATCCTAGCTGCTACTTCTACGACCATGTCTCTAGTTTGGTTAGGTCCCTCTGCAATTTTTTCCATCTGTCCTTTTCATCCACCACCGCCCCCATTTTGGTATCATCTGTGAACAGACTAATCCTGCTCCCAACATCATGTGCTATATCAGAGATAAAGAGCCCAAATAGCACTGGGCCCAGCACTGACCACTGCGGCACCATGCTTGTCAATGCTGTAGGAGCCAAGAGCTCCCGCCACCACCACCACCCTCTTCACCCTCCCTTGTAACCAGTTCTCTAGCCATTTTGTCAGCTTTTTCCCCACCCTCAGTGCCATTAGTCCCCCCCCCCCCAGTGTACCATGAGGCACTATATCAAAGGTCTTAATGAAGTCCAACTACAGGACATCTGCTGCATGACCCCTGTCTAGCTCACTTGTTAACCAGTCATAATACTTTATTAGATTGGTTTGACAAGACCTCCCTGAGATGAACCCATGTTGCCGCCAATCCTGTAGGCCATTACTGTTGAGGAATGACACCAGCCTCTCCTTCATTATTATCTCCATAAGCTTCCCCACTATGGACGTGAGGTGACTGGCTGATAACTTCCTGTCTCTTTCCTAGGCCCACTCTCTGTGTATGGTCACCACGTTGGCCACCCCAGTCCTGAGGCACACACCATTTCCAGGAGGTGTTGAACAGATCGCCAGTGGCTCAGCCAACAACTCTGCCATCTCCTCAGCACCCTGGGTGGATTCCATCAGGACCTGGTGCCTTATCCACCCTTAGCACCCTCAGCCCCTCTGGCACTCTACTCCCTATGATCAATTTGTCTGTCACCCCATCACCCCCATCCCAACCCCTCCATCCTATCCTCGTGGATCATCCCTCTCCTTAGTGAAGACAGAGCAGAAGTACTCATTCAGTGCTTCCTCTTGATCTACCCATTCCCCTCCCTGCATTATCCTCACAATATGTTCCTTGAACTTTCTCTTTTCCCTTAACTACCGAAAAAAATCCTTCTCTACTCCCTTTATGCCCTGTGCTAACCTTCATTCCATGGAGGCCTTGGCTTTTTTCACCCTCCTGACCACCTCCTTGGACCAACTCCCGTATGCCTCCTAATCCTCTTCCTTCCTAGTTCTCCCTATACTTAGATACTCCTCCCTCTTTGCCATCAACCCTGCAGCACTTCCTGTTCGCCAACACTGTTTTTGGCTCTGTTCTTCTTACTCCTAGCCCTGGTGCAAGCTTCTGTGGCCTCTGTTAGCCCCATCTTAATAACTTTCCACTTTTGCTTTGCATCCATCCCGGCCCTATATCCTGGAGTCTCCCTTGCAGTATTTCACCCATCCTCCCAAAGTGCACCCTCCTGAAGTCCACCACCTTAGTGCCTGTGCCTCCTGTCTCCTGTCCAATGTGAGAATGAGCAACACTGTTTGATGGTCACTACCAGCTAATGGGTCCTCCTCTTACCTCCTCTCTGCCTCCCATTTGTCAGTACCAGGTCTAGTGTGTCACCAAGCCTTGTAGGCCCAATTACCATTTGCATCAGGAGGCTGCCCTGGTTTGCATCCAGTAGCACCTACTCCCTGTCACTGTTGCTGGCTGGGGTGCTGCAATCAGCCCCTGGTAGGTGAAGTTCCCCACTTATCACCACTCCCCCTCCTACACACTCTCCTTCTCTGCTGTGCCAACTTCCCATCCTGCTCCCAGTTGGGCTAGTGGTCTGTACACCACTCCAATCCTTAGCTTTCTGCCCTTGGAATCCAGAAGCTGCACCCGAAAGCCTCTGTCCTCCCCTCCTCTCCCTCATCCCTTGAGCATTTGATCCATTATATCACATAGAGTGCTACCCACCCTCTTCAAACTCCCGTCCCTCCTGTATATCCTGTATCCCGGGATTGGCAGGTCACAATCATGGTACTCTGTGGACCAAGTCTCTGTCACTACAGTAATATCCACATTCCCCTCTGAAAGGAGTGCCTGAAGTTCTGCAATTTTGTTTCCCAGGCTTCTCACATTAAGATAGACCACCTTCCACCCATACCCCTCCTTCTTCCCTTCTCTTTTCTCCTTGATCTGTTTCCTTCCTCTCAGTATTTTGTACCCTATCTCCATCTTGTTCTTACAGGCTGGTTGTGCCTTATGCACTTCACTCTAACTATTCTGCATTCCCCTTCCCTCAGTTGCTTCACCTCTAACTTTTCCTATAACTAGGGGGGAAGAGCTCATTATGCTCCCCTGTTCTGACCTTTTTACTAAACTCAGTCCTTTTGCCACCCCCCCCAGTTTAATTCCACCTTAGTAGATATATATCCCTCTAATCACCCCTAAGTACTCCCTTCCCTGCATAAGTGTAGCCTGTCTCCTGTGTACATAGGGTTTCTGATTCCCTCTGACCTAGAGAGTGAAGCTTGAGAGATCCATGGGAATCAGCACCCCGAGGTGGCAAAACACACTGTCTGTGCATAGAGTTGCTCATCCTGTATTTTTATAATGTATAGTACTCTGTGAAATAAGTATTTTGTGAGTTCTTTTGCTTGCAAATGAAACTGACTCATGCAGTCTCTAGAGGTTCTAGAATGCTGTTCTACCACAGTAGGGTAGAATCACATTCCATGACCTTTGAGCTGTGGTACAACAACATTTGAAAGGATTGAATTCTGTACAGAACAACACTCCACTATACACTATAAGCCAGTATTCCTCCAGATCCTACCCCAGTTAGTCACTATACCATAATTTTTGCTCTGGTACCATTCTCTCTGCCAGTTGTTGAACTGCTGCATTCTTCCTTTCCTCCCTGTGTTTACACATGGTTCTGGGAGTACCTCCGAGAATGCCACAGACTCCCCAACCCCCTCACATTGCCTGCCCAAATCCTCAACACCCCCTTCACCACTTCCACAGTCTCCCCCGCCAATCTTTTGTACCCACGAGCAACACTACATGAGGTTTCTTCCTCCCTTTCACTTGAGCAGTTCCTGCACTGCCCCTCCCAATGTCAACTTCAGGATAGCTTCAACCCAAATATGGCTGTGCCTTTCCCCTTTCACACCATCTGACCCCTTTCAGTATAGAATCACCCATGACAGTACCCCTGTTCCTGTCCCTTACCCCATTCTCTTTTACCCTATTCCTACTCCAGGGTTCATACTGCCCTGCTTCTTACACACTCCAGCTGCATCCTCTGTGTCTCCTGAAAGTGCCCCCCTCCATTTCCGCCTCACCTCTTTTCTCTTCCCTTCTCCTCCCATCCCCTTTAATCCACTTCACAGCCTGACTTCTGCCTACTGGGCTTCTCATATCGACCTTCCCTACACACCTGCTGATCTGCAACCCGTCCCCTATTCCCTCTGTTGCCTATTTAGAGCACCCATTACCATCAACACTTATAGTGGTGCCCCTCCCATCCTTCCCCCTACACTGAGTCTTCTCCCCTGTGGCCACCCCCTCCTTCCTTACTAGCCCCCCTTCTACTCTTTCATCCACGCTATTCTTACCCCTACCTGTTGCTAGCCCTCTCCTCCCAAGGTTTTCCTCCGCCCCTTCAGTATTTTCCTCCATCCCCTCCCTCCCCCACAGCAGAGGCTTGAATCTGAACCTTGTCATTACTACTTCTACTACTCATCCCCCTGTTGGCTCCCCCCTCCTACTTGTTCCCCTCTGTGCCTCCTTGGGTCACTGTCTACCTGCAGCCATGTGTCAGCTCCCTTGATACTCCTCGTGGTCTGTTCCCCACCCATGGGGGGGCCCCTCTTACCTCATGCACCCCCTTCCTTCACCACCCTCTTTTGCTTGCACCTCTGATACTGGGGTCAGTTCCAGTCCCTAGTTGCTGTGCCCACGACCCTCCTTGACATCCCCTTTCATCCCCCCTCCAGCCAGGTTGCCTACCATACTCATCTGGTCTGCCACCTAGGCTCCTCCCTAACCTCCACAGCTCATCCTTCACACTAGCCAGGTAGCTGCAGACCTTACAGCCCCACATCCTCCAAGCCCTGTGCAGGATTATGGCAGACCCACACCCCATGCACCCCACCACCCTTCCAAATATGCCAGCCCTAGTGACATGCAGCACCTGCCCCATTTTGGCCCCCATCCTATGTTCCAGGCCCTTATTCCAGATTTTGTACCCTACTTCAGCTGCTATGCCTCTACTAAATTCCTGTTCCCTCCACACTTGACACCCTACTGCCACATTGCCGAAAGGGGTACTGCAGGCTCAAGTCACATCAGTTAGATACTGTAGTATTGTAGCAATCATAAGTACAGTGCAGCCCGCTTATAAGAACATCGTATATGCCACAATAAAATGTTCTTATAAGCGGGCTGTTACTATAAGCAGGCTAGCGCTAATCTTCAAACTTAACTTTCAATGTTATGTGTCGCATACCTCAAACTGCATGCTGATGTCCAAAATAATGTCAGAGACTGTAGTAAGATGATTAATTTAATACTGTACATACATTCCATTAAAAACAGGCTTTAATACAAATACTGTATCAAACACTCGTAAAATGACAAATTATCAACCGTGCATTTTTAAAAAATAGTCCATAATCTTTTGCTGCTTGTGACTTGCCAGGGATAGTTCATCGAGAAACGAGTCAAGTTGATGAAACGCTGTCAAGTCGCTATTTTTGCTTAATATGAAGTGTCTAATTTTGTCCATACAAAGTTTTAATTCACTCACAGAAGGTGGTTAGATCGATTGCTGTTCCTCCTCGTCACTGCTCTCGTCCACCTTTCGGATGTCACGGCAAATGTCATCCTCTGTGATGACACCGGCACACTCTAACCCTTCATCAATGGCTACATAATCCTTGAATTCCTCGGGAGTCATCACAGCAGGAACGGTGACCTCAGAGACAGTCGGGTTGTAGCCAGCACCCAGTTCCACAGGCTCGGGAGTGTTTATAGTGAAGCCTGCCTTTCTGAAGCAGTTGCTGATTGTGTCAGCAGAGACTTGTCTTCAAGCCCCATCTAACATCATTATGGAGTCCAAGATGTGTACTGTATATCCTTAGCACTTTATCACTCCTCAGGTAACATACCTTTTGTTCTGCATCACTCATATAATATATCTCACCTCAGTTACACATCATATAGCAGCCTGGTAGTATATCTTAGCTCAGCCTCAAATCACATCAGACAGATACTGTATAATTGTATTAGTCCTACATGTATCATTAACATGTTTTTAGTCCTCAGCTACCCTACTTTTTATTCTCAAGCAATCTTATAATATATCTTAGCTCTGTTACACTCCCCTCTGCTTGTGTGTCCCAGTCATCTTGCCTTAACAGTAATTCCCTTACTAGAACATGGGCAACACAGGTATTAGAGCAGACATAGACAATGGGTGTTGACGGGATATCCACTCCCATTGATCTGCCCTTCAACTTTTCCTTCGCACCACTCCCTCTCCATTACCTCTTGCTCTCAACTGTGGGATATTGCAAGTTATGTAACTTAGTCGACTCATTTTCTAGTGAACATCACTAGCATCGTACTCATCATCCCATAGTTTAAAGTCACCACCCCCATTGGTATGCATATGTGCATGAACCCCCCCTCCCCAACAATCTAGGCAACTCATCATTTCTATGTAAGTTGTCCACTACATACAGACTGTGGTATCACCATAAGTCACACCTATTCACATACATTTGTAGCCCTACATGCTGCACCACTGCCTCTGTCAGAGGTTGAAGTACATTAATCTCAATTGTATATCTATACCAACACAGTGTAGTGGTATAAGTTCAGAAAAACTTGTGGAATTCACCATCCCCTTGAATGCTGTTGCTAGGTCGACAATTATTTTCTGCACCTCTTGCACCTCCACCCTTGGCAGGACATTACTGTCGAGGTGTTACATCAGTGGAGGTTCCCCCAAAAGTAGCTTACTGCACTCCATAATTTATGAATGCACACTGGAAGCCTACATTCATGGTTCAGAAAATAATTGCCTCCATTTAAAAACCACTAACTCACTTGACCACACCTTGGTAGCTGGTTGCCTTCACCCTTCCATGTGTCTCCTTGTGTATGCCTTGGCCTTTCTCATGCTACACCTTGCCAACTCTGTCTTTGTCCACACTTGTATCATTCCTGTATTGCTGTAACTACAACCTTAGCAGTCCATCACTACCCCCCACCTCGCCAGTGTTTCACTGTGTCCCTACTGACATATTCTATCCCCATTCTAGGTTTCACACCTTTTACATACATGTTATCCTTTCCAGTGATTCCTGATGCACATCCCTGTATGTTCCCTACCCGCTCCTCCTATCCACATCTGGTATATGTTTCTTCACCACCACTGTTGTATCCTGCAGTTCATCTGATGGAACGTATTGTAATGCTTTTTGATAACTTCTCATTGTAGTATCCCACACCCTTCATAGTATCCTCCACCCTGCCATTCTCGGTAGTTTTAATTCACGCAGTTAGTTGCTCCTCCAGACAGTCATTTGTGCTTGTCATCACACCTCTTACATGGTAACGCAGCCACTCCTTTGCATGACCAATACCACTGCCATCCACCTATTGTTATCTTACACTAGCAGTGGACAACCATGAAGTTGTCAATGCCTACCTTCGTATTCTTTATAGAATTCCCTCTGTAGTTCCTACTCCTTGTGTCATTTGTTTGGTTTGCTGCATAATATGATAAGATCATCCTTTCTTAAAAAAATTTGTTATGTGGAGCATGCCCCCCTACCCTAAGACATTGGATAGTTGCCAGACATCCAGTCTCCTACACAAGTACCTTGACATGCATGCACAACATACAGCACCCTGCACTCCATGCAGTTCAGTACACATTACTAGTGACTGTCATAGTTACAGATAACAACATCCAATGTCACAGTGGATTCCAGGAAGAGAGATGAACATCTGAGAATGCTGTGCATGCATGGGGTGACCAAACCCTGTTGACAGCTGTTTACATGTGCCATACCATATCTGCTGCCAGCCATGTTTGCCATATTGCTATATATTTCCTTGTCCAACATCTGAATGATCCACAGTGACAAGCAAAGGTCAAAAGCTAGCAAGAGAGTCAGGATGTCCTTTTGGGGGCAATCAGTAATACCAGTAAGTTTTGCATCACCTTCATACAACCAATGCAGATGGCACTGTGTCAGTACCATATTTCTCAAGCAGCGCCCATCAACGTAGCAAGCACATATCTGACCTCTTTGCAATACTGTCTGACTAATGCAGGTTACTTGTGACATAGTTACACAGCCAGTGCCTTTCTAGTAGGCAGCTCAGTGAGGGGAAAGAGGTAAGGACAGCCATGGGTGGGGCATGTGAAGTACTTTGAAGGATGTGTTATAGCACAGGAGTGACATATTGCCAACACTCAGTGTTGTCACTCATGTTAGAGGGCTTAGAGTAGCAAACCATTTAGGATGGATACTGGAAAACATGTGTTAGGTAACGCTGGAAACCTGATATATTGCAGGAAGTTACTGTGTAGGGACCAACAAAAGACTCACCACATGGTATAATTGTATACTATCAGTGCAGCCCTACATAATGACAAGCATTTACTGTGCCGATGGGGACAGTTTTTCAACACTATAATGTAAATTATCTGCACTATGCAAAACACAGACCATAAAGAGGCGGAATCAGTGGTACTTACCACTGCAAGCATTATCAAATACAGTGTTGGTGGCATAGCATAATACTGGGAGCACAGGAATGCACATTTATTGAAGTGACATTGTACAAGGTGTACTGTTCATGCTTACTGAAATGTCAGGTGACATGTCACTATCGCAACGCGTTTCAATGTATTCTCTGGTTCCTCTATGACTGCAGGCCTCTTGGGATTGATACTGATAGCAGGGCAGCTGAGGTTAGATGTTGCTGGTCAGATTGTGGGCATAGCTGTTTTCTTCAGCTTCAGGAATCTGGTGTACTTCATTCTAAACTGCATCAGATTCTCAAGGCAGTTAGTAAAATGGGCAGAACAGATATGTGGTGACACTGCTTTCTGCCAATCCCAGGACCAATCAAGCATAACAAAATCAACCCATTGGTTGACTCTATCTGGGGACTTGTCCCTCTTGGGAAAGGCCAACACACCTACAGTTTCACTTGGTATATTTTTACAGCCTGCCACAACACAAAAGTTTGCCATTATGACTGTGTGGGAGTAAGAGTATAGCACTTGGACAGTGTAGTGCAGTGCAAAGCTATGTGAGAAGTGCTGAGAAACTTAGCTGTATTTTTTGTATCACAACAGTAGAACCAATTTCTGATTCGATGTCAAATCTGGACAACTGGACAAACTACTATGAATACCATGCCAGTAATGAAAAATCAGTAAAATCAGTACTACATGTTCAGTTGCTAAATAAAGTAGAGAAATATAAAATAAAACAGGAGTACAGGCAGTTAGTCAGTGTTTCTTTAAAGGGGACCAGTAATAGTAACTTTCTAGTTGGGGTATTGAGACTAACTTCAATATCTGCCAAAAGCAGTCACTGAATTAACATGGGGGAAAAAGTGACAGCAAGCATGAAATGCTGTCTGCAGTATATATCTGAGTCACAATGGAAAGTTCAGTTAAAAAGATAAAGATCAATAGGTACAGTACCATCATCAAGGGGTTCTAAGAAGATACATATATGAATCCCCATAAAGAAATAGAACCAATTTTTGCTTTTTGATTATGATATTATGTAAATATAGACCCTGGTACCACTTGTCAATAAGCAAATAAGAGCAAAGACAGACACAGCAAAACACTGTTTCCCCAGAGTCAAACACCTCATGAAGCAGTCGGCTAACCTGGGAAAGACAGAAAAACAGGTATTGTGAGCGTAAATCATTATTTCTGCAGCAGATCGAAAAACTGTCATGGAGAACCAGCACAGAAATCGGGCGGCATTCCATTTCCCACGCAGTGCAGTCACAGCACTCTGACAGCAGGAATCATGATTCCTTGTGCTTGGTTTCCAGGCAACAGCACTGTGAGCACGCTGGCAGTCGGGGGTGCTTTTCCTTGCATGACGAAACTTCATGGGGCATGCCCAAGCTCAAACAATGAAAACATTGACAGCAAAGCAGAAAGTGAGCCGAAGCGAGCTCACATATATAAAAAATCATGAGGCGTACCTCAAAGAAAATATATTCTCTGCATGTCATGGCCATTGAGGAACAAGTCACAACACTTTGCCATGCTGCAGAAATGTAAATGAATCACTTTAACGAAAGAAACACATCTTGCTATTGCTTAACAAAATCTCCTCCCAATATTGAACTATGCATTGTTGGTTAATATTGTTCCTGCTTGTGCTGTGTCTAGAAAAGAAACATTACTACAAAAAATAGGGAAGTTTGCACTCTTGGCTCCCCATGGCACACATTTTTTTTTTCATTTTAGTCTTTGGTAACCGGGAAAGGCCCACTAGGAACAAGTGCTTGTTTTTAGGGGTGACCTGGGAGCACTGGGAGGTTAAGTGACATGCTCAGTCACACAGTATGCAAGTGGAGGTTGGTGAATATCAAACTCAGGTCTGATCTGCTGGATGTACCAAGTTCGATCACATCTCATTCCTCTAACCTCTAGGCTATACTGCCAGCCAACATCCCTGCCAAATATTAAATCAAATCAATTGGTTTTCTGTACAGAATAATTACAGGTTTACAATGTTCCATTTTACATTTAAAATAATAAATACTGGAATTCCAGTCACTTTACTAAGTTCACTTACCAAATATTCTTCCATTTACAAACTATGATGATCTACAAAGTCTCAACTGATGTTGCCCCTTATACAATCAAATACAGGCAAGAGCATGTTTGCATGCTGTACTGCTTCTGTATGGAACACTTTACCTCTCAAAGTTAAGCAATCTACATCTGTTAATACCTTCATCATGGCAGCTTTTAATCATTTTAAAACGCCGAACGAATGTGTATGTAAATGAATATATTGCATTACTGTTATTTATGTATTTTTATATTGTTAAAATATGTATATTTGTACATTGTACCTTTACCTGACTTCAGGTAATACCTGAAAATGGAATTTAAATTTCAGAGTATTTACCTGCAATTTCAAAATAAATGAAATGAAAAAAAAGCCATTTCCAGCTAGGCAAAGCATGCCTGCTCCAGCCAACAAGACACAGCACCACCTCCTCCTCTCTCCTCCTCCTCCTCCTCCTCCTCTTCTGGCCGCTTCAGTCATACACAGCCACAAACAGCACTGGCCACTGACTTCACACTTATGCATCATAAAATGCCATTATTCATGTCTCCTAGCAGCCAGCCAACTAGCCAACCCTCAAGCTGACCATTCAGCCAGCCAATCAAGGTAGCAAGCCCACAGCTCCAACATGGCCTATCTTTGTCTGCTGTGATGCAGTCATTTACAGTGTGGTTCACAGTCCTTATCCATTCCTCACTGGTAGTGGTTGACTCCAGTCCTTGGCCTTGCAGAGGACGAAAGGCCTTCCACCTTACTAATAAAGACACTAACATGTTTTTCTTTCTTTCTTTCCTTTTGTCTCCCTGCAGGTTTCACCATTCACAGGGACAACTGGCAAAGGTACTGCAAAGCCAGACAGCTTTTAAGAAACAGACAAGACTTACATGATGTCTTCCTATGCCACTGGTAAGCATCATTATGATTTTCTTTTTTTTTTCTTTTTCATTTTTGTTCTCCTTTTTCAGAGGTACACAGAGTGCCATGGTGGCCAAAGGGAGACTAAATAATTCCTTATTTTTTATTCACAGGTGATATTACTGTAAGAATGGGAGTAGACAACGGATATACTCTGCAGCCACCACAGTGGCCAAAATGAGGCTAAATAATTTCTAATTTTTATTCACAGGTGACTGGTACAGTAAGAATAGGAGTGAACAATGGATATACCATTACCACCACAGTGGGAAGTTGAGTAGAGTCTGAAGAATTTCTTTTTTGTCCTCTTTACTGGTGTCCTCCAGTCCTGCAACCTCTTCTTCCAGCAAGCAACCCATCATCAACCATCTTCTCCACCAAATCATGTAGGATTACAAAGAAGAATCATAGGGTAAGGAAGGGCAGCCTGTGGTAAGGGGGTGGGGGGTGAGACACACAGCACAGCACCATGTAGCAGCAGCATACACATAATTCTGGGAGCACTGAAATTTGTCTTTTGTTTTTCTGAAACATTTGCACTACTGTTGTGCAGCGAATCATAGGAAGGTCAACCTGTGATGGTGGTGGTGGGGGTTGAGTGAGACACACAGCACAGCACTATGTAGCAGCAGCATACACACAAGTCTCTGAGCACCAAAGTTTGGCCTTCTTTGTTTTTCTGGAACATTTCAACTACTGTTGCACAATGGATTATGGGAAGGGCAGCCTGGAGTGGGGGGTTGGGGGAGAGTGAGACACAGTGCAGCACCACATAGCAGCAGTAGTTGAGAACAATTTTAGTGATAGTGTAAGGACTGTGCAGATACACAAGAAGGACAACAATAGAGTTCAAATCAGATTTTTTTTATCTTTTGAATGGATGAGAACAGAAGAATTTCAATTGATAGAACAAATCAGTGGCAGAAATCAAGAAATACAAACACACAGAGAGAAATAAAGATGACTGAACACTTCTTTTTTTCCTTTTAAGTTTTTAAATGTTTTTTTTTTCATTTGTAGGGTTTAACAGTGCAGCAGCAACAGAAATGAAGATATAGAGACAGGCAGAGAGAAATAAAACTAGCTGAACAATATTTTTGTTTTAATTTTTTAATTTTTGTTTCACCTTTAAGGTTTAACAGATGATAAAAGAGAAATATTAAAGAAGATATCTAGGTTGGAGCTCTATGGCCTGGGGACAGAGGGCACACTGTCACTTTGCAGTTCAGCCACCCTCCAGAATGGTTTGATAATTTCACAGGTAAACCTCCAACAGCTCCTTCATCCTTCCTGAGGAACTTTAGTACTTACACATGGGTGGATGTGGGAGGAGGATTTAAGGTCAGTCTTTCAGATGCCCCCCACAGCACTTGAGTCTGCCTGTAGGTCCATCTTCCTCCCTCCATCTCCCCTCCCCTCCTGCACCTGTGCACACATCTCTTTTCTTGCCCAGCAGAGAATAACCAGTAAGAATAGCACCATCTCCAACCCTTTCTGCAACATTATTTCACAGATGCTCCTCCCACTCATTGCAGTGTCTCTCTCTCTCTCTCTCTCTCTCTCTCTCTCTCTCTCTCTCTCTCTCTCTCTCTCTCTCTCTCTAAGGTAGGTGTGCTGCCCACTTGTCCCCAAATAGCTCTCAGTTTCCCACAAACAACAGTTTGTCATAGTTTACAGGTGACCACACTGTTGTAGGTGGGGTCAGTATCAAACAAATTCCTAGACAAGGGACTTCAGCTGCTGCCAATGAGGGAAGGAGCAAGATGGTCCTGGCTGCTTCTCCTCCTCTTCATGGTGCACAGGTGGTGGTGGTGGTGATGGTGGTACAACCGCTGACTGAGCTGCAGCTTTCTTTGCTGTTGGTGGTGGTGCCCTTGTGTCATCTTGCTGCTGGGGTGCTGCACTGTGGGGGGTGGGGTGCTGCTGCCGTCTCCTACTGCCTGTGTCATGGGCCTCTTGATCCAGAAAGGATGCCGTCTCCCATCTGCTGCATGCACCCTCTTCTCGTGACAATTCCACTCATTTTAAAGCCAAAAAGTAGAAAGACAGGGTAAAAGAAAACACACTAAAAGAGATGAGAAATAGTGCAAATACAAGTGTTCACTATAAAGAGAATAATAGCTAAAGAACAACTAAACAAAGAGCCCCAACTGTAAAGTAAAAATAAGGTGAAGAACGAGCAAAAGAAAGCTGAACAACTTTTTTTCTTTTTTTTGGCTTGGCTTTACACCTCTGAAAAGAGCAGATCTGTACCCTTCCATTGATTAACTCAGATTGTCCAAGCGGATGACATACACATCATAGTAGCAGTGGCAGCAGCTGCAGTTTATTACCAGCATTACTGATTTCTGGTATGGGATAGAATTTCCAGAAGTGAGATATTTATATATTGTGCTTGGCAGTTGTGTGTACTAAACTGCTGGACAACACAGACTGTCCCAGGGGGTGACTTAAACAGCATAGTAGCAGTGGCATCAGCAGCAGAAGTTTATAACCAGCATTACTGATTTCTGGTTTGGGATAGAATTTCCAGAAGTGAGACATTTATTTGTTCTGCTTGGCAGTTGTGTGTACTAAACTGCTGGACAACACAGACTGTCCCAGGGAGTGACTTAAACAGCATAGTAGTAGCAGTAAGAGCAGCAGCAGCAATTTATTACCAGCATTACGATTTCTGGTTTGGGAGAGAATTTCCAGAAGTGAGAAATGTATATATTGTGCTTAGCATTTGCGTGTACTAAAGTGCTTGTACTAAAATTCCACCTACTTTGTTTTTCTGGAACATTTGCACTACTGTTGTGCAGTGAATTACAGGAAGAGGAAAGGGAAAGGGGAAATTGTTTAACCAGGAAAGGCACACTAAACTGGAGCTTGTTTCCAGGTGTAACCTGGGAGCACAAGGAAGTTAAGTAACTTGCTCAGGGTCACACAGTATGCAAGTGGAAGCTGTGGGATTCAAACCCAGGTCTGGTCTGCTGGATGTCACCAGATTTGCAGCTCAGAGCCTTAGACCACTGCACTATACTGCCTCCTAGTGGTGATGGGTGGGGGGTGGAGAGTGAAACACACAGTGCAGCACCACATAGCAGCAGTAGTTGAGAACAATTTTAGTGATGATGTAAGAACTGTGCAGTTGTACAAGAAAGACAACTATATAGTTTTGAAATCGGATTTGTTTCTTTTGAATGGATGCGACAGAAGAATTTCAATAGATAGAACAAAGCATTAGCAGAAATCAAGAAATGCAAACAGAAAGAAATAAAAGTGGATGAACATTTTTTTTTCCTTTTTTAATTTTTTTCCTTTTTTTTCATTTTTAGGATTTAACGGTGCAGCAATAACATAAATAAAGAAATACGGACAGACAGAGAGAAATAAGGATTGATGATTTTTTTGAAGTTTTTTAATTTCTTTTTTTCATTTTTATGGTTCAACAGAAGATAAATGAGAAAGATAAAAGAAAATATCTAGGTTGGAGGGCTTAGGGCTATGGCCTCTGGACTGAGGATGCAATGCCACTCCACAGTTCAGCCAAACCCTCCAGAATAATTTGCTGATGTCACAGCACCACCTCCAATAGCTCCTTCATCCAAGTAACTTGCCTAGAGAGCTCCCATACCTCACTGTGGAGCTGTTGTAATTCCACACGGGTGTATGTGGAAAGAGGATCTAAGGCCGGTCTCTCAGGTCCCCCCAAGCACCTGAGTCCACTGGCAGGTCGCTCTATCTCCTCCCTCCTGCAACTGTGCACCACAATTCTGTCTCTTGCCTGACAGAGAAGAACTAATAGGGGTGGCACCACTTCTACCCATCACCAACTTTATTTCTCAGATCCTCCTCCCACTCCTTGTGGTCCTTCCCTCTAAGGTGTGTGTGCAGCCCACCTGTTCCCAAATGACTCTCCCATTTCCCATACTGAACAGCAGTGTGGCAACTTTGCAGATGACCACACTGTTGTCAGTGGAGTCAATATCAAAAAAGTCCAGTCAAGGGAATCTGACTGATGCCTATGAGGAGAGGAACACTATGGTCCTGGTTGTTTCTCCTTCTCCTCATGGTTCACATGTGGTGGTGGTGATAGAACAGCTGGTTGGGCTGAAGCTTCCTTTGCTGTTGGTGGTGGTGCTATTGCCTCATCTTGTTGCTGGGGGTGCTGGGCTGTGATGTGGAGGTGCATGCTGCTGCTGTCTCCTCTTACTGCCAGTGCCATGGGCCAGACCCTCATAATGTGGAAAGCACATTTCCTATCTGCTGCCTGCAACCCCCTCTCCTCCTGACCAGTCTCACTCTTGTTAACCCCCAAAAATACAGAATAAAAAGACAGAGTTAAAAACATACTAAAAGAGATGAAAACTAGCACTTGTTCGATATAAAGAAAATAACAGTTAAAGAACAACTTAAAAAAGACCCACAAACTACAGTAAAAATAAGATGAAGAATAAGCAAGACAAAGCTGAAAAATAGTTTTTCTTTTGCCAGTTTTTAAGAGCAGATCTGTCCCCTTCCACTTACTAGCTCAGACTGCAAAGTGAAACTAAGGATGAGTCAGTTCATAGAACAGTAACATGTGACCTACAGGAGTTCTTTCCATGTGACCTCAAGCACTTATCACCTGTAGCCTTGTTTTGAACAGACGTTGCTTAACTGTCTTAGTGGCAAAGTTACCGGCAAAGTCACCGGTGAAGTTAATAGGTGAATTTACTAGCTGATGGAAAAAATTTGCAAATTGCTCCATGGAGGCAGAGTCAGTAACTTCGCCAGAAATTTTCTGGCAAATTAAAACTTCGTAGCATCTCTAGTGGTAATAAGATGCAAATTGCTTGCTGGCCTTTTCATGTTCACCCTTGTGCTTGCGTAAAATGAACATGTTTATATAAGACTGGATTTTTAGACGTGTGTTACTGTCGTTCCAATGCAGAGCAGTCTGCAAGGGGCTAAATAGTGTCAGATGAATCATTTGCCAGTCTGATTATGGTATTCTTTACTGTAGTTCTTTCTGGGTGGAAACTTCATGTAGTTCAAAAAAGAGTAGGGCATCTGTTTCCTTTGATCTACACAGTACCACCCAACAAACAGAGCTGATCAGCGTCATGATCAGTTTGCTGTGTTTCTCAACCCCAACATAAAAATAATCCTTCCCACCCTCTGCCAACTATCCCTCCTATTTCCCATTGCTTCCACCATCCTTGTTAGTTTTCTGCCACTAGGGTGCTCAATCACTCTTGCTGGCTAGTACCCCCCACCCATCCCATTTTCACTGGGCAAAACTGGGAGGCCCAACCCCGGTGCCGCAAACATTACACTGACAAAGTGGCACGCAATCCCCAGTGTCTGTATCTGAAATAATGAAAACCATCCTTCATAGTCTTTTGTTTTATTTTTATATTTTTAAATTGCTGTAATCCCACCATCTGCAAAGTATCCCTCCTACCTCCCCATCTCTTCCCATGTCCCTAGAGGTTAAACTGACACTGGGGTGCCCAGTCCCTAGTGTTGGTACCCAAAATATATAAAATCATCCCTCATAGTCTTTTATTGTTTTTACTATTTGTATGCACCCAGTAAAAAAGAAAACTGTTCATTGATGTCTGTTGCCGCTGCCATCCTACCACCACTGTTACCACCACCTATTATCCCACTCAGCACCCACTCACCCACCACACTACCCCACCCCTTACTTGCCTACCAGGGGTCCAATGCCATAATCCTCTCTGAATCAGAGACACATCTTCACTCATCAACACCAGACAGGGAATTGAGGAAATCAGGTATGGGTTCAACATATTTGGCTGCATTTTGAAATTGTCCTCCTAACTTGCTCATTTTTTTTATATTTTTTCCCTGAATTTTCAGCATGGACTTTTTGGGACCCCATCTCATGTACAAGGGCAGTGAGATTATTCAAATCCATTCTGAAAGGTGCTTTTGTGGTTGCTGTGTGAAATCACCTCTTGGGCAGGATTTGAATATTTTCTCCACCCTTATTAAAAAAGTGGTGTCATAAAAAGGCTATGTTGAAAATTTGGGGTACAAATATTAAAAATATAAAAAACAACGAAGTTATGAGCATGCATTGACATTTTCAGCACATGCTTGTAACTTTGGTAATTTTCAATATTTTGACCCCAGATTTTCAGCATTGTCAATTGTTCACACCACCTCACGAATGTGACAGCTGCCATTTTTCAATCCTTGACAAAATGTGTGTTTGCACTTGTGGCGCAAAATGACATTTCAGCCACTATTTTACAAATTACAGCTGTCATGTTCAGAAAGAGGGATCTTAAAAAGACTATGTTGAAAATTTGGGTTCAAAATCTGAAAAGGCAACTAAATTATGAAGAAACATTAAATCATTCCAATGTTTACTCATAACTTTATTTTTGCAGATGTTGGTCCCTAAAATTCAACATATCCTTGTATTACCCCACCTCATGAACATTACATATATAATTTTTCAAATACACTCCAAAACATATTTTCACAGTCATACTGCAAAATCATCTTTCATATGGGATTTGAAAAATTCCACCTGTCTTGATCATAATGTCAGGTCATAAAAAGACTGCAGGAATTTGGGGTCAAAATGTGGGAGCACACTGAGAATTAGATATTGCTTCTCAGTTGGCGTATCCTAGGTAAATACAATCTAAAAATGTGTAAAAGCAAGACACCACTGAAATGAGATATCACATCTTATCTTGTATATCCTTGGTAAATATTTAATAAAAATATGTTAAAACAGGACCGCAGTACAGCAGAGCCCACAATGAACTGTGCTTCTATGCTGCTCTATCCTGGGAAAAATACACTGTAAAAGCTGAGCCCCATTGAAAATGTAAGTTGACTTTCAGCTGGGCTATCCTGGGTAAATACATTTCAAAAATGGGTAAGAGAAGGGCCCCATCAAAAAAACAAGATCTTGCATCTTGGCAGTGTTATCTGGGGTACTGTAAATACAGAGTAAAAACTGGGAAAAGCATGATCCCACTGAAAACAAGATAGCATCTGAGTTGCGCTATCCTGAATAAATATAGTACAAAAATGTGACAAAGCAGGACCCTACTGAAAATGAAAGACTGCTTTTCACGTGGGTTAATCTGGGTAAATATATTGCAAAAATGTGTAAAAACATAACCTTATAACAGAACCCCACTGAAAAGGTGATGTTGCATCTAGAATGCTCTATCCTAGAAAAATACATAATAAAAGCTGGACCACACTAAAAATGAAATATTGCATCACATCTCTACTGTCTTGAGTAAATGCACTATAAAACTGTGTAAAATCAGGACCCCATTGTATATGACATATTGGGAACATTATCAAAGGAGATGTGCTGGGTGCATCCTAAGAAATGTGCCATAGCATGATATTCAATGGGTGAAGATATGTCGCACATCTCCAGCTGCACCAAAGCGCAGTGATAATGTATGTAGCGCATCTCCAGGGGCCATGCCCATGAATATGTGGCGCATCCCCATATTCAGCAGAGATGTGCAGCACAGCTGCCTGCACATCTCAGAGATGTACCACACAAAGCTAGGCATGGAAGAAATATGCCTAACTCATGGCCATCCCATAGGTGGGCTGCCATACTGAAATCAGCAGCAAAGTGGCCACCAGCCCCTGGATCCCGGTGGCAAGCCCCTCCATCCTCGAACCTTGATCGCAGGTATATAGTAAAATAAATATTATCCCCCAGTCCCTGATAGTCTAGTGGAACCCCCCTCTCCATCCCAATCCTTGTTCAAATAAAATAAAATACATTCCACTGCCCTCTTTTCCATAGTGTAGTGGCCCCCTTCCCATCCCGATCCCCATTCAAAGTAAATAGTATATATTCCTCTGCTGTCTTTTCCACAGTGTAGTGGCCTCCCCACCCACTTAGGCACTCACTTCCAACCCTGCCCCCCCTTCCCAGCATGTCCAGTCAACCAGCTAGCAGCACAGCCTTCTGCACACCTACATGACTGCCGTCTGACTGAACTGTTAGTGAATGACAGCTTGCTGTAACCACTACAAGCCCATTGGTGGACACTGTTGACCAATGGACTTGCAGTGTGTACTGTAAGATGTCATTCACAACTTCATATCATTCTCAAAGTTGTGAATGACAGCTTATGGTACACACAGGGGAAGGGGGCCACTACACTATGGCAAGGGTTGGGGTTTGCCATCACATGGCACTGGGCAGGGGGTAGGTCACCTGGTGCATCCTGCCAGGCACATCCCTGCAGATGGTATGCAAATGTGGCCATAATGAGCATGCAAATTCCCCATTTGTTCCTTGCATGCCTAATGGCCACATTGCATTTTCCTGGCTGAATATCTGAATTTGGACCCGGCACATCAGGGAATAAGCGTGCACCCCCAGTCCAGGTATTCAGGCTATTCCCCAGGATGTGCTGGTGCATTGTCAGTGACTTCCTTTTGCACCACCCACTCACATTGCTATATTGAGATGAGATGCGTGATCGCGCATCTTGTTTGAATGTAGCATTTTGTTCCACCATCCCATTTAGTTGCGCAGTGCATCTAGATGTGTTGGCCATCCCCCGGGCTTTGAAAGTGGGGGCCATTATATCTCATTTGTTTTTTGTGGGTAAATATATAGTAAAAATGCATACAAATGCAAGGTTTCCCATCGTGACTACAGATCAAAAGAAGTATGGTGAAAAAACATGCCTTAATAACCGCGGAACAAGAAATAGTGAAAGTGCTACTATGCAACCTACCACACTTCTTTTAGTTTATTATCAAAATATATACATTGGAAGCTGGTCTGGTGGCACTGAGGGCTGAACTGCTGAATGAGCTTGGGCCACCGGGGGTCGACAGGGGAAGAGAAGAATCGAGCATCTGATGGACTGCTCTCCTTCTCCAGGGAGGGGGGGGTCAACAGCAATCAGCATCTAACTTTCCCTAGTAGCGGCTGGGGGACAGTGTACCAATGCTACAGAAGGAGGGGATGGGGCAGATGCTTGGAGGAGCATGTGCAGACATGCGTGTGCTCTCTCCATGGGCATCATTGCACGTCTCACCTCACTAGAAAAATGGAAAAGATCCTGGCCATGCAGCATGACACTGTCATCTGCAGATGCTGCCCCAGAGAAGGCACCTTCCTAGCTGGATCCGTTTCGGGTGAGTTGAGATGCTCCCCACCACTCTGGCATGAAGGGTAGGTTGTGGGAGCATAAGGGAAGGGGTCCTAATCCTTGGAGGATGGTGCTGGGGGGACAGCAGATGGTACTAGGAGGGCTGGCCAGGACAGGGAGAAATATCCTAGTAAAAAAAAAGGTATATATACGTTGGGCCAATAGGGTACCAACTATATAATTTAAGAATAAGGTAAAGGAAATGTGCTAGGCTGTATATTTATAATGACGCGGGTTTCTACCACTTTTTTGGGGATTGCACTGAAGACACATTTTATGACCACTTTTATTGGATACCATGGTTTTGACATGGAATCTACAAGCAAGACCTGCTACAACAGCAATGCAAGATGAGAACATTCAGCATTGACAATTGCTTGTTATATATAGGGATTACAACAGCTTCCTTCCAGTCCAGAGACTGTCATAATTAATTATGTTAAGGAATGTCAATGTAGGTTTAGTTTTGCTGCCTTTCTATGCTCATCTATTCTTGTGATGTTGAAATCACCTACTACTATTGTATTCCCTTCATTTGCGGCTTTGCTTAGTTCTATGTTGATTTATCAATTTCATCAGATGTGCCAGTAAAATCCTGCAAAAGTTGGTGAATTATCTGATTGTAGTTACTTTATCCTAACAGATTCTTATTAAAAGGAGATTTTTTTTAAATGATCACTTATATCTTGAGATATTTTATCTTTGACATACTATGCTACCCCTCCAGCCCTTTTAACAGTCCTCGTACATTTATATAGATTATATCTTGTAATGTTTTTATTCCATGAGTCAGTGTTATCCCACCATGTTTCTGTTATAGCCAGCAGGAAAAGATTAGCCTTATATTTTAACAGTTCAAGATCTTCTCTTTTATTGTTCAGGCTATGTGCGTTAAAGAGCAGATACTTTAATTCACTTATTATTTCCTTATTTCAAAGGGTTTCCTTCCTGTTCTTCTTTGTACTATGAACCTTTCTCTGTTCATGTCTCTGAAGTCTCAAGACAACCTAGAGACAACCTTAAATAAAAGGGAGTATTGGGTGTCTTTGTTACTGTTATCTTCCAATTTTAAGCAGTATTTTAGTGTATTATCCAAACATCTCAGCAACTTGGGTTGAATATTAGGACCCAATGGAATAAACTGATTTAAACAACAAACATTTACTTCTAATGAATCAATAACACAAGGGGTGAAGGAGGGAGGGAGTAAAGAATGGAGAAAAACAGCTTTTTATATATATTAGTGAAAAAAGTAAAAAGGGTGTGTAATTGCATGACTGGTGGGGGGGGGGGTTATTGTGATGGAAGCAGATGAGCAAAAGGTTGCTTTTCAGAATGATGATTTTTTTTCAGTCTTCAATAAGGAGGAAGGTGGGACCCTGCCTGAAAGCAGCATCAAAGCGGCCTCAAAGGCAATCCAGGAAATGAGTCAGTCATTGTTTACTAGGGAAAGAGCCCTGAAAGTGCTGCCAGCCCTCAAGATAGACAAAGTCCCTGGTCCAGATCGATTGCATCCAAGAATATTGAGGGATCTAGCAATGGAAATGGTTGAACCACTAACTGGACTGCTCAACAGCTTACTCAGGATTGGAGAAGTCCCAGAGGACTGGAAGTTAGCAGATGTAGTGCTGCTACATAATGGGGGAATAGAGAACAACCAGGGAATTATACACCTTTTAGTCTGACCTCCATCATGGAGAAGCTGATGGAATCTCTGATTAAAGAGGACCTTTGGAGAGCAATGGACTCCAGGGTGATAAACAACATGGTTTTGTCACTGAAAGGTCTTGACAGACCAACTGGATTGTCTTCTTTGACTGGGAGACAAATGAGAAAATAAATAATACTATCACTCTGCAGATTCCTGGTGAGGCCTCACCTGAAGCACTGTGCAAGTTCTGGCATCCTTACCTCAGAAAAGACAAGGATAGGTTAGAGACAGTGCAATGCAGGGTGACCAGAATAATTCAGGGACAGCAGGGTAAATCCTAGGAGGAGCACCTCAGTAGTCTGAGTTTGTACTTACTAGAAACCAGAAGGGAGGGGGTGATATGACTGAGACCTTCAAATTCCTTAAAGGAATTAATAAAGTGAACTGTGGGGAATTATTTATCCTGAGTACCGACTCATGGTCACAAGGTCATGAGTGGAAGTTAGCAGGCAGGGGTTTCAGGAGAAATATGAGGAAGTACTTCTTTACGGAAAGGATGGTGGAGTCCTGGAACAGTCTACTAACCGAGGTGGTGGGTGCAAGCACAGTACTGGGATTCAGACAGGCCAGGGAAAGAATGAAGGGAATTGTGGTGACCTGTGCTGACAGGACAAGGGAAGAAGAAAATAGAGAAAGGTGCAGGAGGCTAGTACCATTGGGAAACATTAGGTTCCAAGGATGATTCCAGGGATTTAGGGAACTTGGGTGGACTGGTTAGATCATGGGTCTTTTTCTACCCTCATTATCTATTGTTCTATGTTTCTGAGGAGAGCATGGGTTTACAAAAGGAAGGTCCTGTCAAACTAATCTCATAGATTTCTTTGACTGGGTAACCAGAGTGGTGGACCAAGGGGGAGCAGTTGATGTCGCCTACCTTGACTTCAGCAAAGCTTTTGACACTGTTCCACATAGAAGATTGATAAATAAGCTGGGTAGGCTCGGGGTGGGTCAGAAGTTGGTCAACTGGGTGGCAAACTGGTTGACGGGCAGAAAACAGAGAGTGGTGGTAAATGGTATACAGTCAGAAGAGATGCAAGTCACAAGTGGGGTACCTCAGGGATCAGTCCTGGGGCCAGTCCTCTTCAACATCTTCATCAGTGACCTTGCAGATGGACTAGAGGGTAAGGCTTGTCTGTTTGCAGATGACACCAAGATCTGCAACAGAGTAGATGATCCAGATGGGGTGGGCAGAATGAGAAGAGATCTGGATAAACTAGCAGAATGGTCAGAAGAGTGGCAATTGGGATTTAATGCAAAGAAGTGCAAAATCCTGCATATAGGAAGAGAAACCCTGAAGCCACCTATAGGCTGGGAGGGTTGCTAGCAGTCACAAAGGAAGAAAGAGACTTGGGCATCATCATCACTGATGACTTAAAATCATCCAAGCAGACCTCCTAAAGCAGTAGGTAAGGCTAGGGGGTGTTGGGTATATTAGTAGGGGTATCACAAGTCATGCAGAGGAGGTAATAATCCTCTGTACAAGACACTGGTTAGGGCCCCATCTGGAGTACTGCATGCAGTATTGAGGCCACACCTTCACAAGGACATTAACCAAATTGAGGCAGTCCAGAGAGGGCAACCAAAATGGTGCAGGGACTGCATCAGAAGACATATGAGGACAGATTAACAGAGCTCAATATGTATACCCTTGAGCAAAGGAGGGAGAGGTGATATGATAGAGGCATTCAAACACCTTAAGGGCATAAACAAGGTGAAAGAGTCTAACATGTTTAAATATAAGAAAAATAGCAGGACAAGAGGACACAACATGAGATTAGAGGAGGCCGATTAAGGGGAATGTGAGGAAATTCTTTTTCACAGAAAGGGTGGTGGATGCATGGAATAGCTTACCACAAGAAGTGGTGGCTATGAATATAGTGCAGGGCTTCAAACAGGCATAGGGTATGCATAAAGGAGCAATACAAATGACTATGAATAGATAGGCCACTGACAGAGCAAAGGCCAATGGCACATTTATAAGGTAGAAAAGAAATGGGCAGACTGGATGGGCCTTCGGTCCTTATCTGCCATCAACTTCTATGTTTCTATGTTTCTATATGTTTATCACCTGTGATTCAAAGATCACTTCAGCATTGCTTTATGAACAACAAACTGGATCTGAGTTTTTTCTCTGATTTCACAAATACAAAACCTTTGTATTATTGCAATTTCTAATTTTACATTTAGAATAAATGAATTCTAGGTTACTCAACAAGTGTTGTCCTCCACAGACCAAGGTGCATCTGGGGAGTGGGTCATGCCATTCATCCTTACTTTCTACCACTGTACTAGGAGTGCTCCCCTGCCTCCACAGGGACAGCTAACAGGAGAAAAATGAGAACCCTCCCTCCCTGATCCCTCAACCAATGGAGAAACAACCACTTGATACAGCAAAGTAAAGATTCATTTATTTCATCTTACTAGAAAAGTTATATACTGAGTCAGTCATGGTATTGCATTGAGGTAGGCTGCTTTTGAGAGAAGTCAAATAATTCTGAAGAAAAGCCAGCAAATCCTGTGTTAATCCTCTCTTGGCAGCTTCAAATCCTTGATAGTGCTTTACCCCTTCAGGTAACCAGATCCAATTTGTATGCAGAAGTCTTTACTTGAGTTTAACTCCTTTCAGCATCACTTTAATTTGGAAAGATGCCTGTCATCTTTAAAGGAGGTCCATGAGTAAATTGCTAGAAACTTCAATTTGTTTCCATCATATTCTATTTGGGGTATGTCACTAAAGGCCCACTAAATGTGCACTTATGCTGATGGTTAAGTAGTCTGAAAATCATTGCTTTTGATTTTCACCTGGACTTAGTTTAGGGAACAGTGATCAATGTGCTCTATCTATAATGATATTATTATTATTATCTTTTGGTAGTCTCACAATTTTCTTAAGTGTATTGTGCACAAAATTAATAGGCAGAAATTATTTCAGTTCTTCCGTTATGCCAGTCACATTTAGGTTGTTATGCCTATTCTGAGACTCTTGATCTTGTAGCCTTGCATTGAGTTTGTTTGTGCATTGGATATTATAACATCTTTCAGTGAGCTCTTTATTTTTTCAATCATCTATCCTGCCAGTCCTAGCTTCTGTGTCTCCAATTCTGTTTCTGAATTGCTAGGTCTTTTAGAAGCTCTTTGAAGTGTGTGGTAACTTCAGATGGTGTTACTCTAATTGCAGAAATTTTGCTGAACAACTGGTCAAAATTATTTATGTTTATTGGCTGATTTGCATCAATTTCTTCCTCAGCATTATTTAGTTTAACTAAATGTCTTTTCACCACTTTTTTCTCTTCTGTGCCTTTTCCCAGAACAGATGCAGATGATGTAGGATTAATCAATTGAGTCACAGAAGGAGCATTTGCTGTAGTATTCATTTTGAGTTTCCTTTTTTAACTTTCCTGAAATGTAAAAATAATATCTTATTCTGTTGAAAATGATGTGTTAATCTTTAGGTGTCACATCTGCTATCTATTCTGTATTTTGTTTTGTGATTCCATGATCCATAATCTAATTTATTTTTTTTCTCAGCTGTTAACGTCAATATTATTGCCACTCCAGGTTTTATGGACGATCATCTGTGAATGACTTAATGACCATTAGCACTCCCACTGAACACTTCAGCATGGGATCTTGGAGATGGGAAGTAAGGTAAAAATTTAAAGTAACCTATGCTGATACTAGTATTCAGTATAGACAAAAACTTCAGCACATTTCCTACCATGAAATATACCTATTTCATGAACTGCCACTTTGAATTACTGAAAGAGGGGGGAATAAAAAGCTTAGTCAGACGTGTCCATGCAGCTCAGCAAAATCATTCCAAATATTTTTCACATTGTTGATCCTCTCCTTATTGTCCATCCTCCTGCAACGTTTTGTGACTTCTGTAAACAGATTTACTTTTCCTTGCAATCCCATCCCAGTATCACTAATATACATAAGGAAGTGCAATGGCCCCAGGACATATCACTTAGGCACTCCACTTGTGGCCCTCCTGTCATAAGAGAATTTGCAACCCAGGACCACACCACTCTATGGCTTCTTTTTCACCATCAGCTACCAATCCAACTAGAATGCTCTCTCTCTAGTCCTATTCTCCAACCTTCTGGATTGATCTCTTATGAGGTATATCAAAGGCCTTACTAAATCCATTTTTAGAATGCCTACTGCCTGGCCTCTGTCCATCATCTTTATTATCTAGTTAAATAAATCAATCAAGTTAATTTGACGCTACCTTATCCATGTGAAATTATATTGATAACTATTTATAATAATTGGTTGCCCCATAATAAGTGACAACAGACTGCTTTTAAAATGCTGTAATAACCTGTGAAATGCAATAATAACTCAATACCAGGTTATTACAGGATTTTTGGCCTCACACTGTCACTGCACTGAAACTGAAGAAACCTTCTGGCTTGAGACAGGCATTCCACTCGCTCTGCCCACAACAAACTGCTTCTCATACACTGACCTTCCCCCATTGGTATAAGCATATCTTTTATTCACAGCAGCAGCTACCTAAACAGATTTCGTAATAAAAAAGGAAAACACAAAGAAAAAGCCACTCAATATGGCGACTCTGAGGGACACGCTCACTCCCGACCTAAATACACAATATGTTTTTTTTTCTCTATTGAAACTTTGTACCAGTTATTATAAAAATAATGTTTGTGCAGCTTTGTGTTATAAGGATTTTTCAGACACCTCAGATGTGTGAAAAATCCTCATAACACCCACCTGCACAGGTATTATTCTCTATGTAACATTACATAGTTCTAGGAAGTCGACTATCTCAGTTATGATTGATTCTTGCAGATTGCTCACTATAGACATCAAACTCAATAATTTAAAGTTCCCTGGACTTTCAACATCCCTACTCTTATGTAGCAGAATGTAATTTGTCACCCTCCAGTCCACAGCCACCTCTCCTGAATTCTGTGATTTATTAGAATGGTCTTCTAAGGGAGACACTAATTACTGAATTATCTCCTTTAGTATCTTTGGGTGCCTACATCCCTTCAATTCCTAAAGACATTGTCAGATTAAATTATTGCATATGTTTCAGAACTATCTCCCTAGTTACATACATTGGATGCAATTTTCAAACTGAAATCTTTGAGGCAAGGTGCTGTGCCAAACTGGTATGATGCAGATGGCACCTTGCATCCAAGTTTGCAGCTAGCCTGATTTCTGAATGTAGGCTGCATTGAAATCAGGATGCTGTGCTCCAAAGCCTCCTTTGCAGTAGAAGTACCTGTACACCAGGTCATGAGGTTGGCTGCACCATTCCCTTTTTTGAACTTCCTGAAGCCCCACCATGGTTGCAAGAGGGTGCTGCATTTATACTAGCTGGGGGTGGATTACAGGCCCTGCACCACTGCCTGGCAGGGCAGTGGTTGCAGTGACCTGGAAGGAGGGGACCAGAGGGGCTGATGTAGCCATGGTAGTGCTATGGGTGGTGAGGGTGCTATGGGGCTTAAGGGAAACAGTGGCTTTGGAGGGGTGTGAGAAGGAACCCAGTGATGATGCCCTGTGAGTTGGCACACAGCAGTTCTGGCCAGGGATGGGGGCACATCTGGACCAGCATGATCCGATTCAAAGTTGACAGCAGCCATGACACTGACCCCAAAGGATCCACAGTCACCTAAATGTGGTGGTGGCAGTGGGTGCTGCAGGCTGGGTGCATTCGGTGGCTGGGGATGTGTCCCAGGTACCACTACATTACCAAGATACACAGCTCCCCATGTGGTGGCTGGCAGCTGCCAGACTACAATGCAGGGCACTGTGAGTACTGAGGGGCTGGTACCAGGGTTGCTATTAACTGGGGTCCGAGTCATGCTGGTCTGGCCCTCCCAACTGGCCTGATCCACTGTGTGCCAACTCACAGGGCACCACTGCCCAATGCCTCCTCACATCCTCCCAACTGCTGCCATGCCCCCTCACACCCATGGCTCCACCAGGGATGCATCAGCCCCTGGTCCCTACTTTACATGCATAGTCCCCCACCCACCTCCACGAGTCATCTAGGGTTGCTCTGGGCTGGCAGTGACAGATCCTTCTGTCAAACCCCACAGGTATTCCCAGTGTTTGGCACAACCTTGCAGCTGTGGCTACTTTCAGGCCTTTGGTGCAGGGACACCCTATTTTATAATGTAAGATGCAGGGTCTCTGATGCACCTGGAGGTTGCTGCAGCTGTAGATCAGCACAGATTGTGGTGATCTATGGATGCTTTGAAAATTGAGCCCCCTATTGCCAACCATTTACTATCACTAGTATGGAGTATAACAGTGCTGTTAGGATGTGCCCAGTACTTTATATCACACTTGTTTAACATGTTTGCCTTTTTTGCAATCTCCTCAATGCTTATTCCATGTTTCTTTATCCTCTCTCTATAAATTATCCTTTATCTGTTGTTTTCCCCTTATGTAGTTGAAGAAAATGTTGTCATGTTCTGTATTCACTTTAGCTCTGCTTGTGATGCTGTTACATGTTGCTAATTATCTTTATATCCAGCCCTGTGTGACTCACCCATTCCCTTTAATGTAACCAAATAACCTTTCTTTTGTCCTACCGTCCTAAAGTCAGTGACCACGGTACTAGCTTAAGTTGCTCAGTCCTCAGCCCAATGTCAAATTTAATGGAGTTGTGGTCACTCTGATATAGTGGATCCTCATTACTGATAGCCCTGATTAATATCATGGTTAGACAGTACCTGGTCCAAAATTGTATCACCTGTAGTCTTTCTGTGCACCCATTGCTTAAGGGAGTTGTCCTGTGCCATTTCAGGGAACATCTGACTTTTTTGACATGCTACTTTGGAAGTGTTGTTACCTCTGTTCATCCAAGCTCATTCCTGGAAATAGGTATTAATTGCATAGTGTACTTACCTGGTTACCAAAAATGAAATCAATGCAGTGACCTCGATTCACAAAGGCTGACTCAGGGCTTGCATCAAGCCTTGCATTAAACCTGTGTTATGGCACAGCTGCACCAAACACACTGTCGCAACTTGTGCCCAGCACAATAAGACCTAGCACATTTGCAACACTTTTCCCACTTTATGGCCAAATGTTTGGTGCAAGCCCCAAGGTCCCAATCTTGCTGCAAAGTTAGACCAGCAAAAATGTGGTCTAACTCACAGCAATTGGTGCATGGGTTGAGAATCCCAATTGCTGGGAGGGGAACGCTATAAGCCCCATGTGCCATACTGTCTGTTCAGCACACCCGGGGCTTGTGGCATTCCTAGCATGTTTCTGAACCAAGCCTAGACTTATTCTGTTTACATGCAGGCTTGGAATCGATTGTAGGGTGATCGATTGACATACAATCAGTTCCTAGACTGCATGTAAATCACTGCAACTGTTACTCCTGCATTGATGCTGGAATTGATTCAAGTGTACCGAATAGGTGCACCGATTACCTTTTCTCCGTTTGAGCAGCCACATGTATATCAGTTCAGGTGCAGGATCAATGCCTTGCACATACACTTTGTTCGTTTATTGCAAATGATTAAAAACACACATGCACAAGGCTAGTTGTCACCAGATTGTCTTCCCAACTCTTTTTGCAGCAATTCAAATAGATCTTTCAGGAGAGTTGTCACCTGTAGTTGACAGTCTTGTCAAAATGAGTGAGGCAGAAGGGAGGGTCTGGAGAGAGAGGGAAAAGTTGTTGTTTATTGATATTCTTAAAGAATGAAATGTTATGACAGAGTTAGATGGTAAATGGAGGAGACCTAGTGACTTTTATAAATCAGCCTCAGAAAAATTATCTGAGGCTGGTTTTGTTAGACCAGAGCCACAACTGCAATGGAAGTGGGAAGCATAGGTGCTGCTTATTATAAAGCTAAAAGGCTGTTAGGAAGGAACAGAGCAGGCAGGGCAAACAGTCCATATTTTACAGAATTAGACTCAATGCTTGGGAATCACCCAATGACATCTTCAACTGCCTTTGGTATTGATGTTGATACAGACAATAGCAACCTGGAATGGTCTCTGGATGACTGCCCAACAATATGTGACACCTATTCTGTTGATCCTGAAGTCTGTGAGTATTATAATTTATTAAAAAAATTAAAAGTAGATGTATAATTCCTGGTTTGGGTAAGTGTTATGATGAGTGCGATATCAAAACACACCCCAAGGAATAGATAGTATCTCAAACATACAGCTATCCGCTGATGCAGATCACATCCCAATCAATTACCCAGGCATTGATATTTTTTTTTATTTGTTTTTATTTTAATTTTTTTGTTAATTATGTTTAAGCTCAATTCTCAATTGTATCCAGACTTTCTTTAGAGTGGACACAGGGTACTATCTCCTGTTCTGACTGAAGCTGCAAGGCTCTGTCATGGGTGGTCCCATATGCACTCCATCAAACCTGACTGCCAGAGCATCCATCTATTATCTTACCATGTGTGATATCACCTATCCCTGTCTCGTGCACTTTCTGAAATATAGTGGAACGACCAGGGCATGGATGGTGTACTGGAGGATGGTGGTCGACTAGGTGTTGGGCATGTGTACCGAGCCTGCCCCCCCCCCACCTATTTGCTTACCAGACACCAAGGTATTTCTTCTTTTCTGGGTAACCCCCATCCCACTGAATGTGGAGCATGCAAAAAAGTCAAGCACCGTTCATTCACATATTTGTTGGATGGACTATCGATGTCCAACTACACTGGCCTCCCAACTTGTACTGCACCCGATATCCACCCAGTGTCTGTAACATCATTGGAATGAAACCACCCTATCTCCCAAGATTGGTGAGCAGTCCACCACCATGCCCCAGTGTTGTGACCTAACCCATGTCATTCACGTGGTGTGAGGCAATACAAATACACATGAACTCACCAGCAGATAAGGGGTTTTGTTCTCTCAAGCCTGATTGATTGTATAGCTAGCATTCCTTATGCTTCAGCTGCCCTTCTTTCCCCTCGTGGGAGTTAATGCGTAACTAACTCCGCATACTCTCATATGTCAAGTCCACTAGGCTCCTTATTATTTTGTTGTCTGTGCTCTACTGTCTCCAGTAACCTAATGTCCTTTTTCAGTGATAGATTCCAGAACTGCACTCAGTATTTCAATTGTGGTATTACCAGAAACCTACACAGCTATATGAACACCTTCCTCATCTTTGATGACATGCCTCTGGCAATACAATAGAACACCTTGTTGACCGTTGTAACTGCCTTTCTACACTGTTTTGAGTTGTTCATTGTTCCCGTTATGATCACCCCCATATCTTTTTATTCCAATGTCATGGCTAGCTGAATTTCCTCTGTCTGGTAGATCCTTCTTTGGCTTTTGACATCATCCAGTCCAGTGGAACACAACCTGATTCAGTTGAGGTATTGAATCAGTCTGCCATGTGTTCTGCTCAGACTTCTGCTAGCTCACTTAGTACCGTGGGGTTTATGCAATCTGGCCCTGGCAACCCCCCAAGCCCATCAAGCCCTCCAGTATGCTGCCTACTGAGATTCCCCTGTTTGTCACCTCCCCCATGCCCATACCCAGTCCCATTGTATTTTGATGTATTTTATTTAGTAAATAATGAACAGAATTATTATTTAATGATTCGCCTTTTCATAACTGTATCCATCTACTTCCCCCCTCCCCACACACACACCCTTCACCCATCCATTGTAATCCTTACTATTTGGTCCTTGAAGCATCTTTTCTCCCTGATGTACCTGAAGAAGCCTTTCTCCCCATCTTTAATGTACTGTGTTATCCTTATTTCCAGGGATGCCTTATCTGCCCTGACTACTCGTGACACCCCAATTGACTGCTTCATTTATGCCTTCTTTGTCTTCCCTCTTCCTGGTCTTTTCTACCATCTAAATATGTTTCTTCTATTTCTTACATTCTACATGACCTCCCTGCCCACCCAGCTAGGCTTCATTGGCGTATCACTCTTAATCCGGACCCTTGCTCATGTTGTGGTTGCATTTTCAATACACTGCTTAATGATCTCCAGCTTCTGATTAGTGCACATATCCTGGGTTGTCATGACCAGACACCCCCATTCTATTTCCCACATCACCCACAAATCCACCATTCTTCTCCTCCTCCTTCTCCCTCTCACTCCCTCAGATCCTCTGACATATATACTCTGCTGGTTTCCCTTTGTACCACCTTTATCGATCATTCAGATTTAACAGACCGTTTCCCCAAAAATGTTGGTACTCTACCCCCCCAAATACTGCTTTACTTCTCCCCTCACTCACTAGCCTCTGCCTTACATAACTTTCTCTCTGGTAATTGATCCTGTTTTAACACTCTCCAGGTTTCCATTCATGCTGCTCTCATGCTCACTCAACATTCTTCTATCAAATTCTTCCTCTCCCCTAGAGCATTCTACCCAGCACTCCCACTTTCTAATTTCTCCTCCCACATTGTTTGTACCCTTGCCCTTCTACCCACATTTCTACTCCTCTGTACTTGTCTTCCCCTTTGCTTTTGTTCTCGTCATCGTGGAGGTATCCAGTAAAGGGCTATTGCCTCCCCCCTCCATCCCACTCTGATCCCTATCCAATACTTGCTCTCCCTTTTCTTGTCCCTTGATAGGGTTCTCAACATCCTGGAGAGGCCAGCATTAGGCAAGTTTCTTTCCTTTCCCCTTCTAACACTACCACCCACTCCTCCTATGTTATGCTATCCCTACCATAAATATTTTCCCATCAATTTCCCCTGCCACTCTCCCTCTATTCCTCCCTCCCCTACTAACCTCCCCCCATATCTCCTGGCCTCCATGTGTTTCAGCCCCTGTCAGGGTTCTTTGCATCCTGGAGGCACTAGCTTCTATGTCATTCTCCATCTTCATGTCCACTTAACCTATCCCCCCACATCTAACCTGACTCATCTCTTCTCAGCACTTAAACAGATACTAGTTCTCTTGTATCTGAACAATTGCACCTCCTGCCCTGTCTGGGCAGAGTATAGTACTGTATGTATAATTCACAATCATGTTAAATATTAATTCTGTAGCACTCTACAAATGTAAATATATGTGTTATTTCAAATGCTAATTTATATGTTAACACAATTTTGATAAAATCCTACTTTACCCACCCCCTCCCCCCAGGCCAAACTGGGAGATGAGCAACTTATTGCTCATTGTGCCTTCCTGGTGAGACATTTCAATAAATAAAAATAAATTATGACTAACACAGTGCATCTGATTATATTCCTTCTTTCCCCATATTGATCCTGAACAACACTGAGTGGTGGTCACTCTTCGCCAGAGGTTCCTCTACCCTCGCCTCCCTCATAAACTCCACATTTGCCAGCATTAGGTCAAGGGTGTTCCATGAACTGATTGGATTATTGACCAATTAGAATAGTGAGATACTAGACTGCATCCTGAAGTACCTGCTTCCTCCTATTTGCGGTGAATGTGGAACTGCAATATACTTCTGGCAGTATGAAGTATTATATATTCATAGTACTGCCCGTTCTGCATGTCTTCTGATTTGCCCTGCCAGTTCACTGTCTTACTGCACCACAGTCTTGGTAGTGGGTGGCCCATGTCTCAGTTATCAGCACAATATTAACCTCCAACTCCACCAAGAGAGCCTGCAACTGTAATGTTTTGTTCCCTAGCCCAGGTATGGGGGTGGAGGAGAATGGTGTGCATTGGTAATGCAGGGTGGGGGTGGGGAGGACAGCTACTGTACCATAGTAATATTAAACATGTTGTTTTTTTTGCTTTGTTTTGTGTGATGGCATATCAGTGGTGGGAGAAAGTAGTATAAGGTTAGAGATTGGTGGGGGTTAGATAGCTCATAAGGGCTTCCATGATATAACTATTGAAGTTTGGGACTGGTGGTGTGGCATGGCACAAGCATGCACTTCTATCATTATTGCTTGGATACAAGGGCTTGTGGGTGTTTTTAATCCCATATGTGCTACTTTTCATATAACTTGTGGAACAGTGCTGGATGATGGGGGGCTGTGTCTCATGAGGACTATTTGTCGTACAACAATTGTGCTGGCAATAGTGGCACATTGCCAGCCTTCAATAGGTGATAGATAAACCTAAGCCAGTTATGTATGTGTGTGTAACAAGAGTATTATGAGTGCAAATATCTTTTAATTTCTATGATTAATAATTTAAATCAGTTTTATTTTTATGACCTAGTTGAAGATTTTAGTGAGTAAGGTGATAGCCGCATTTGTGATGGCAGCCAGGAATGGCTGGTAATATTTATCTTATTATGAAAAGACTACTGGAACTTCTTCCAGTGCTGTCATCATGGAATATCGTACTGGGTTCCAAGCTCCTCAGCCAATCAGATTATTGTATTTTTTTATAGCCATATTATAATAATCTTGTATCTATCCTCGTGTACTTATACATATCGTAAATGTACATATTTACTTACATATTGAGGAGCATCAGTTAACCTTTGCTTTCTTGATAACTGTCCAGAGCTCAAGTATTGTTTGAAGACCCGGCACCTGAAGATATCAGAAATGATGACACGCCAGATAGCAGGGAACATGATGGCATACCCAAAAGGAGGGTGACATCAGATGAGATAGGATTAGGTTCACATCAAGGATGTACGCTAATTAGAGGTTTTTGCTAATGTGTTAAGTTGCAACATGTTGCACAAGTCCCAAATCATGATCATAACAGCCAATAATGTGAATGTAGTTCTAAAACAGTATTTATAGTAGTCAGTAAGCCCATCACACACTAATGAAAAAGCCCACCTCGAGAACACTGTCACTATAATTTCATTACTCGGTCCCGAAAGGCGATTTAGCAGTCACTAATCTGAATCACCTTTTGGGACCAGTTAATGAGAAGACAGTATTATTGTTCACGAGGTGGGTTCCCAAAAAGCCAATGTTGAAAATTTCAATCAAAAATAATGACAAATGCATGGGGCATTAGGGTTTCAAACTGTGACACCCCACCCTGTAGAGTCTGACAAGCATTTGGGAGGGTGGGGTGGGGGACAAGCAGTGTGCCTTGGGCACAGAACACCCCCCACTGGCCCGATCGTGGGTATAAATTATGACAACCCCCCACTGGCCCGATCGAGGGCATAACATAAATAAACCCTCCACTGGCCCGATCGCCCGACAATGTGAAACCTCCCCCACTGGCCTGATCACAGCCAGAGACGGAGTTCACCCCAAAGCAATATCCCTGGTGGTCCAGTGGACCCACGAAGCCCGATCGCGGGCATAAAGTCAACCCCAAAGAGCAATATCACATATCTGGACTGCCTTGTATGGTATGGGCTGCCGCCCATTGGCTCTTGCTCTGAACCAATGGGCATGCAGCCTACTGAGCAGTCAGTCAGTTGGCGGTGGGGTGGCAGGTGGGTAGGGGCTGCCGCCCACCGACTGACGGGGGGAGTGGGGGTGGGTGGGGCTCCGTGGGTGGGTGGGGTGGGGGCCACTAGATCACCAGGTAATTGGACCTTGGGGGTTGACTCTAATGCCTGCGATCAGGCTTAATGGTCACCCCTGGACCTGGGGATGTGCTCTTTGAGGGGTGAACTCCGTTCTGGCCGCTATCGGGCCAGTGGGGAGGAGGTTTCACATTATGCCGTAATCAGGCCAGTGGGGGGTTATCATGTATGTTATGCCCATGATCGGGCCACTTTGAGGGATTTACTTCATGTCCACGATCGGGCTGCAGGGGCATCAGTCACTGATGGCTGCTGCCTGGCAGGGCACCAGGCGCAAGTCATCAGGGATCGGTGCACCTGCATGCTAGTGGCATGCAAATGGGGCCATAAGTAGATGCAAATGGCCCCCCTGCACCTTGCATGAATTATGGCCCCATTTGCATGTCACCTTTTGAATAAGCGGAAATTTGCGCGTGGCGCAATGGAACTGTGCCACTCTGACCACTTGCGGTGGCACAAGTTCCACTGTGCCATGCACAGTGGCTGTGGCCAGGGGGCGATATTCAAAGGAGTTGCTCAATAGTGCAACTCCATTGAATATCACCACCCACACCCCAGTGCAACTTTTTTGAGCAGCGCAAGGGCTTGCGCCACAGAATGGTGCAGTTTGAATATCCAGCCCTAAATCTGTAAAACTGACAATCCAAGCAAAATCTTCCCCAAACACTCTGACTCGTGAAAACTAATTGTGTCCCGTACTCTGCATGTCCCCTGAACCATGGCAGCGCTCTATTCACTGCTCCCACTATGTCAAAATTAGTCTCCTGGTGTTAGCAGGCCCATACAGATAAGTAAGCTCAGGAATCTTTTCCGCAAAATTGATGGGCCTATTTTGTGCCACAGCAACACAAACAATAAAAAAAAAAAACTACTACTTTTTTCCTTGTTTTGCAAAACAATGTAGGATATTGTATAATAACAATATGCCACAACAGGGTGTGGGGTAATACTGGATTTACCCATGTTTGGGGTTGTTTGCTTACTTGGCATGCAACCTCATGACCAAACAACACCCCATGCATGAGTAAATCCAGTATTACCACACAATCTATGGATGGTCACTTAAGCAATAAGGCATGACAGGGTGCGAGTCATTGCTGAATAATGTCACACCTATGGTGGGTCGGAGCATGAAGACATAGGCAGAGTGCTTCTGCCACTCCAGGCGTGACATTATCCAGGGATGATGCACACTCTAGAGTGCCTTATTGTGATTATAATATGGCTATATAAAATCCATCAAGTCTTTAATGATTAAGCAATAAACAAATCAGAAGTTATAACTTTATTATAATGTATGGGTAGCCCTTATTACCCTCTGAAAGTAAACTGTTTACAACCTTGTAATCCCACTGTTGGGATGTCAGAACCTTATAAACCCCTCTCATCTATGTCATAGCAGTGAGTTTACAAAATGGAATGCCAGTGTTATTCAGTATTCTACACACCCAGAATGCAATTGGTAGTCTTAGTACAGTATTCAAATAACATTCCAACTGTCACAGTTTACTGTTACTCAGCCTAGCGATCGCTATGTCTGATAGAGATTTTAACTCTGGTGCTGTTTTGGCCCACTGTTGTTCAGTCCGTGTAGCCTAATAAACTGTTTTCCTACACAATCATGTGGCTGTAATGCAGATTCATTAATAAGGTAAGGCTAAATTACTTGTGTTCGGGGTTGGGGATAACCTCTCATGTCAAGTCCCATACATTATAAATGACAATGCCTGATGTAAAGGAGATAACTATGGTGTAATCACCTCTCATGGTTGCTAGGGCAACGGTAAACCTCTCGAGCTGTATTCTTGAGGTTTACTGATGCTCTAACAACCACATAAGGTGATTATACCATGGTTATCACCTGTATATCAGGCATTATCCTCTATATAATTAATTTAGACATAAAATTGAGATAAAATAGTCCATTCAAGCACTTTACTGCATCCCTCCATATTGCTTACACTGACTTTTTTATATCCAGTTTTATTACTTTAAGCTCAGCAATATTTTTTATACTCCTGCTTTTATCTCATTTTTCACTTTGCAGAACTGAACACATTAATATTGACAATCTCATTTAGTGTGCCTATAGAGATCATTCGTGCTGGGGCAGAGGCATCCATTTAGTTATTTTCTGTTTCCTTGTTTGTTTTTAACAGGAGTGAAGACTGTCCTAACAAACATAAAAAAAAACAAGTAAGCAATAAGGCATGACAGGATATGTGTTGTGGTTGGATAATGACAAACCGGGTGTGGCATAAGGCATTGCTGAGTACCTTCACTTCAACCACCCAAGAAGTGCTGTTACCTCCACCACAATATACACCCTGGAGTGTCTTACTGTGATTATAAAACGAGTCCAAGATGAGTATTATTTTTGAGGGGGGTGAAGAAATGCACCAAATCAAAAAAGGAAAATGTTTATGACCTTTTTAAAACAGTCCCAGCACATCAGAGGCAGCACTGGCATACCATCTCAGGTTTAAATATTAGGTACAGCAAAATTAATGTACTTTCAATTAGCTCTTAAACTCTCTAGTTTCCCCCAACCCACCTCCTTTTACCAATTTCCCTCATTATTGCTTACATGAACATCTTCTCTGTTGTTAATGTTACAGTATCTGTCATGATAAAAACATTACACTCACCAATATTGATCATTAACAACTCCTTGTAGAACATAGGAATCCCATCCTTTTCTATTAATAAAATCTCTATAACCATCAGAAGGAGGCAATACTGGGATATGAGTTCCATCTATGGAGCCAACTTGAGGTAGTCCATAATTTGCCTTAAACCAAGCAGCAATCCTTACAGCCTTGTCAACTGGAGGCAAGTATATATATATTTATGTGCAAGATACTTCACTATGCCTTCACATAATTTTTACACAAATTTGCACACCATGCTCTTGTGCACACCAAACAGGTTAGTGATCACCCGATACTCTGCACAACTGGCTAATTTGTACAATACAATAGCCACATGCTTTGGCAGGGCACAGGCTGTCGAACTGGAAAGGCGTCAGGATTCATAACATTTTCTTCCTGTGTACAAAGGTCATAGAATGATTCTCTTGACATTCTGAAATTTTCTGTCCAATCAGAGTCACTAAAATTGATCAGGACAGTGGTATCCCACCATTCAGCAGACCGTCGACGCACCCAGCATGACCGATTGACTTGCCTATACATTGCTGCTACCATTATATTAGAAACATTAATACAGACATCCTCTGGTATGAATGAAGCAGATTCAGCCATTAATTCATTATCAAACTGCTTCCAGTCTTCTCTAATTATATTTAAAATTACATGAAGTACAAATATTATGTGGCTGTGTACTATTGCCAACAGTGTGGCAGTCTCAATTGCTGACAATGGCAAGTTTTGCATTCTTGTAGCCTCACACAGGTACACAATCAACACCTGAAGCATAAAATAGATGAGTGAAAATGAACATTTAACTGACACTTATCATTAGTGTGCAAAAGCAGTGTGTTACTTTATAAACATGCTGTCTAAGGAATAGGCAATGCACACTCAAAAATCACACAAGAAAGCTCATATCTTTCATAATCAGACTTTATTAAATATGCAACCAACATTCATCAGGTGACATACCACACTTTTATTTACCTTGCCTAACAATAAAAAAATAAACGCTGTTACACTGATTGCAGACAGCAGCAACATCGAACTGGAACTTTAGGCAGAAACTGAAATAATAGCTCAAGTGAGAAAAGGGGACAAATTATGTGTGGACCTGAAAAGCAATGCATACTCAGAGAAGTGATTGTGTTGGCAGTGAACATGTAAACCCAATTTAGGGATGGTAGAATTGGCCTTCTGGGGAATGTAAAACCGACCGCTGACAGGGATCATTGCAAATGGGATTGATGCAGAGGTAAACTACCCCCATCATGTAAATACGGTATATGTCTAGGAGTCTGACATCCCCCATAAATATTGTTCTTATCTGGCTATATGCAATCATAATTTTTTTTTCCTGGTTCCTCTTCTCTGTATAAACTCTGATTTGATAGCCTATAGATTACTCTTATTTTATATTTCCCCTCGTATCTGTCAGCTATGGATGTAGTGAATCAAGTCTCCACCCCATTACTCTAATATCTATATGCTTTCCCTTACATATACTGCCACCTCACCCACTACCCTCATTGTTACTCCTAAAAGGGATGAAGCTGGTAACATTAAGGTCCTAACTGTTATTTTGATTTGTCTATGTGTCTCTGATGGCAGGAATGTCCACATTTTCTACTGTCTTTGCAGCTCACAATTTGGCCATTTTGCTGCCAATGCTTCCTATATTAATGTACATACAGTAACCTCCTATCTGTTCTTGGTCTTTCTTTGCTGTCTGCTCTCTATGTGGCTTTATGACTTCCTGCTGTTAATGCTATGACCCAGTTACAACTATGCCCCTTGGTGAAGAGCCTCTCTTACTACTGTGTGTGTGTGCTCATGCAGTGAAGCTGTTTTCCTGCCCTCCTTCTTGATTAGTGGAAAATCTAACTTAATAAAATGTCCAACTTTAATCCAAAAGGACTGGTGCCCAGCTACTGAAGATAACAACAATCCTTAGTAAACAGCTGTCTGTCTTGCCAGAACGTGCCCCACTCCTCTTAAATATGGTAGCCATTCTCCACACACCAACCATTTAGCTATGTGTTAAACTCTACAATTTCCCTCTTTCATCTCTGTCCTGCACATGGCCCTGACAGTACTTTAGAGAAGGCTACTGTGTCTGTTCTGGACCTTAACTTTCTATTTAACTCCTTGAAGCTCTGTTAAGCCTCTTATATGCTATGTTTGCTGGATCACTGGTACCAAAATGTTGTACAACACTTGAATTCTACCACTCCCTTTTAAATGACCTTTTCACAGAGGTGTGGCCTTTTCCATAATTGATCCAGGGAGACAGAGTCACCAGGGACTGTCACTAAGTGGTTCTTATAATGTACTCATTCTCCTGCATCCCATTATGTTATGCCCAGTAGAAACATGGAAACTGAACTTGTCAGCCCACCCAGTCTGCCCAGATGGTTCCTGACTAGTTTGTCTCTACAGACCCTAACTGGTCTTGATGATGTTGTCTTTTCTCTCCTTCTTTATTAATATTCCCATATATCTATCAAATAATGATGGAAACCCCCTACTGTTTTCACCTCCACTACTTCCGCTGGCAGTGTATCCCAGGTATGCACCACTTGTGAAGTAGCACTTCCTCATCTCTCTCTCTTAAACTACCCCTCAGCTTCATTGCGCGCCCTCCAGTCCCAGTGTTCTTTCTTATTGGAAAGAGACTCCCCTCCTGCACTTTGTTCACCCCAGTTAGTGATTTAGCCAATGATAATGACAGCTACTGTATTTGGGCGTATTAGCTGTGGAATCATTATATTCTAATTTTCCACACAATGAATGTTTGAGTGCCATGGTGAATTATTTGAACAGCAGAGCTACAAATGACCCACCCACTGATGTACTGGTTCAGCTTGCATGATTTGCTTTAGAATACAACACCTTCTTCTATAAAATGATTTCTTTCTATAAAAAAGAGGAACTGCTATGTGGGCAAGTTTTGTGCCTAATTATGCCAACCTCTTTTTGGATAGATGGGAGAATGATGTTGTACTTCTACATCTAATAGTTATCAAGGATAGTAAAGGAGGGATTACCACTGATTTATATTGCAAATCTTGTGACACAGACACCATCTTACTAGCCAGTAGTTGTCTCCCATGACACACCTCTGCTGACCCTAAGGGACAATTTATTTGCACTAAATGGAATGTGGTGACACTGTAAAATATGAGATTAGGGCAGATGACCTTACCCAGAGATTGCAGGTGAGAGGCTATGCCTCAAGCCTCATTCAGAAAGCTATGGAAGAGATGGATGTAATACCAAAGGAAACATTACTCAGAGAAAAAGAGGCTGAACCTAAGAGAGATCCACAGATTAATTCTGTGTCCATGTACAGCCCCTAGTCAAATGAAATTGGGTCAGTCATTCAAAAATACTGGCATATGGTCAATCTGGACCCAGTTTTAAAACACCTGTGCAATATTGCCCAGAGACAGGTGTTTAAGGGGGCAAACACATCCAAGATATTGTTGTACAGTCAGTCCTGCCACTTGCTGACAGGCCACCTATGTGGCTTCCTTCTACTGTAGATCTGATGGCTGCAACTTATGTGGCATTTGTAAATATTGCCCAGCAGTCACTGCATCTATGGTATTCTTAATCCAAAACCCAAAGATAAGTATGGGTTAGGGGGTTTATTACCTGTAATACTGAAGGGGTCATTTATCTAGCATGCTGCAAATGTGGTTGCTTCGATGTTGGTAAAACTAAAAGGGCTTTTAAAGTCTGAATAGGAGAACACATGAGGGCAATTAAAAACTGTGACACAAAGAATGCTTTGACTGTCAATAGTTCCTGGAACATAAACAACCATCAGTTTTCTTTCATTGGTATAGAAAAATATTTTAAAAGTAGGATGGGGGTGATTATGATAACATGCTGTTAAACAAGAACAATATTGGATTTTCCATTGGTTGCCACAAAGAACCAGACCTTAATGATAGACTTGAAGTGACATCATATTTATAACTCCCTAGCCTTGTACATGTTACCCTTCTTTCCTGGACTAGCCTTCTATTTGGTGGTTTCTGGAAGTGTTACTTTTGATGTGTGGCCTAATGATTTTAGGCCAAGTTTAAGTCATATATTTAATGTATTGCTTAACATCATTTTTTGTGTTTTCCTTTTACAGATATTGCACTATTTGGCTAGACCAGCAATTTCTAGTAGCCTGGAAAGCACTCATCAGATTAGCTATAAGGATGGGAAATTTCTATTGTCAGTTTTTTGTGACATGTTATGTTTGGGACTCCTTGGCAATTCAGTTATTGAGCATGTTGCTCCCTACTTCCCCCTAGTTGCACACAGTACCTGTTTCTGATTAAGAAGGTTTCACTTTGTGTGTAGTTTATGAATACCGTTGTCTAGATAGAGGTCATCTTGTTAAACATGACAAGTACAACTGTAAAACTGTCTTTTAAAAAATGTTTTTAATATTTGATTACAAAATGTTTTTAATGTGTTATAACTTTATAAATATGTTTTTATTCACTTGCACTTATAGGTCACTGTTTCATTTTTGTACCATTTCTTTAAGCGGATTTAGATTTAATGGGATTTATGCAACACGTCCAACAGCTTTTGAGAAAATGCCCTAGTGTGAAAAGCATTAGGCAGCAATGTAAGCGGGAGGAGTAAGGTTTCTACTCTTTGGTGTCCATAGACAGATGGGCCATGTTTGTGGAATACACTCTCGACTCACCACGTTTGGGATACCTGGAGTCTTATTGCCTGTTTTGCATGTCTGCACTGAACACTACTCAATAAAGAATTTTTCACTTAAGGTATGACTTTATGTTAGTTCCTCGGATTACAGCCGAGTCTAGCAGGTGTGGTCCCCAGTCACTGCATTATCAGAGTTAGGTACTTTAGGTCTCTATTATGTCCCCTCTGCTCTCCTCTCTTCCAATGTGTAAATATTGAGATCCCTTTGTCTCTCTTCATAGGGCTTTTGATATAGCCCCTGCACCATTTTGGTTGCCACCCTCTGGACTGCCTCCACCCTGGCTATATCCTTTCTGAGGTGCAGCCTCCAGATCTAATGATTAAATGAAATGATCCAAAAATGACCTTGCTTCACAACTTCAGCTGGATTTCAACAATATTCAGCACTGATTCCAGTCTAACAAATATCCCTCAATGCAAAACAAACAGTCTTCATGACTTTTGGCACCTGTCAGAGGCTTTCCAGACTCCCCCGTCCTTTCTTTCACAACCTTGATGGTGCTATTATTGAGAATGTATCCTTTTTTAAGTACCTCAGAGTCTGACTTGACCGTCATCTTGATTTCTCGGCTCAAGTTGATGCCATACATCAAAAGCTCGTCCCCAACCTTGGTGCACTATACAAGAACAAATGGAAAGTCCCACTTCCTGTCTGCTGAGAGACTGTTTTAAAGATTATTCTCTCTATGTTTGATTATGGGGCAAAGCCTATAGTGGAGTTCCCAAATCCTCCCTTATCGGATTGGACCCCCCTTCCACTCTTTTTGTCATTTTGCTTTAGATTGCTCTTCTCGTAACCACCATTGCTGACTCTACTCTGCCCTTTCACTCCCATCTCTTGATGCCAGGTACCTTTCTTATTGTGCTTACTTTATATCTAAATTCTGGTTTGGGTCCCTGGCCTCCCACTTTACATCCCTCTTATCCTCTCCTTCAGCTTCCACCTACCCTCTATGCAAACATAATTCCCATTCCCTCTCTATTCCTTCTAGAAAATCACTGTTTGTCAATCAGCTTTCTCATACCACTTTCCTAAACTCTGATTCTCCCTTCCCTTGTCAACTCAACTGCCTCTTCTGCTTCATCATTAATGTCTCTCCTTTATGACTATTCTTGACCATCCCGAAACTGTCCATGATGATTCTCCCCCACAACTAGTTTTCCATGGCAGTCTATTTCCTTCATTTTCTCTTCATTGTTGTGTAGGAGTACAGTACAAGTCACATTAAACTGTTCCATCAATGAGCTGGTCTAGCATTGTTTTTTTCTGAGTTGGCAGTGCATTGCCAACTCATATTGTAATATTTTTCAATGCTTACCCAGCTGAAGAGCAATGTTTGTAGAATGTTTTTGCAACTCAGTTTGAATGCATCTGCAGTCCAGTTACAGTGCAATGCAAAGCTGCATTTTAACTCTTAAGAAACAGTTTGTGCAAGGCTTTGTGCTGGACCTAGCAACACTTATGCAACTCAGTCAGAAATGCTACAGCAACTCATTGAAGGAACAGTATAATGTGACTTGTACTGTAGTTTCATCACATAAATTATCTAAATTTTTTCCTAGTGCTGTACATGTATCTGTTATACTGATTTGTCTTCAATTTTTGATTCAGTGTTTGGTGAACAGTATGGGTGCTTGTGCAAAATGTATTTTGGCATTTCTCATTCCCACCCTCAGTAAATGTACCAGTCAGCATTACGGGAATAAAAACACCCAGTATTAATGGTGAGAAGAGTGCTGGAGTGCTGGAGGAGGAGGAGGTAGGGAGGATGAAGAGTTTGAGACATGCTAAGCATGGAGGGAAGGGGGTAGGTTTATATTAGGCTGGTGGGAGGAGTTATTCCCCGACATTGAATCATGGGCAAAGCCCACCATTCAACATTTGGTGAATAGTGTGGGTGCTTGTGTGTGGTTTAATTTGCCTTTCTCATTTCTTCTTTCAGTAGAGGTACTAGGCAGCATTATGGGAAAAAAGGGCCAAAGGAAGAGTGTGATTACCTTCTCAAACTCATGGGGAGTGTGAACAACAGCATGCAGGACAGGAAACCCGCCTGTAGAAGTAACCTAGGAGGAAACACTGCTACTGAACTGCCTTTCCTCTCAACATACTAAGAGGAGATAATCTTAAAGGTGTGTCTGATTTCCTGTTCTGGATTTGAAATGTAGGGTTCAAAACATGAGGAGGCCCATCTTCCAAGCCTTTTATAATATGGGCTGGAACATTGTTTTGAGAGGTTGAAGAAGCTGCTCTGATCCGGAATGAGTGACCTGTAAAAGAAAATGGATTGAGTCCAAGTTGTAGTAAATTTCTCAAGTGTTCCATAAACCATTTGTGGGTCATAGCAGAATGCTCATTAGCAGCCAGGAGAGAATATGAGGGGTTTGATCTGACATAGTATTGCATGAGTTAATTGAGAATCTTTACTAGTCACCAATTGTTATGAGCTGGGTAGTATGTGATCTGAACTCCTTTGTGTACTCCATTTTGAATTCAGCAAATGCAGGATATAATGGTCTGTTTATTTTCTAATACTGCCAATTGTGAGAAACTTAATAGAGGAGGCTAATGGTACTGTAAACTCCCCTGGGTGTAAAAACATAAAGGCTAAGCAAATAGCTGAAGATAGCATGAGGTTCATGATAGGCTTGAAGGGATTAGAATGGAGCAATTCCAATAATTTACGAAATATGGGTCCATTGATGAGCAGACATTCAGGAACCTTTAGGAGACATGTTCTATTGATTCCAAGTAAGAGGAATTTAATGGAGTAATCAGACAGAACAGAGGACATGGATGGATTTGCTTGAGAAAGGAAATATTGTATTCCAGATAAATATTGTTTTATTGTACCACATGATAATTTGAGAGCTTGATGGCAGTGAGATATATCAATGCTAGTATATGATTGATTGATTGAAAATTGACTACTATGAATTCACTGAAATCTGCAAAATGAGGTATATTTCATCCAGGAAGTAGAATATGTGACTTAAGTATTGGGAGATAATGCTGACCACCTGAGGGCTTTGGCTTATTGACGGTAGAATGCTAGGTCATGATGAGATCTGTGAATCGAGGAGGAGGAGGAGCCATTATTGGATCTGCTGTGGTACAGATATGATAGAATTCCTGAAATTGAAAAAAGAAAAATAATTAGCTATGGCATTCACAAAACTGGAAATGTGAAAGCATTTCATAGTAAAGTTATGGTACAGCGATAATCAAGTCAGCCTCTTCATGAACAACATAATGGAATGAGATGATGATCTGCCTTTATTAATGATATTAACTGTAACTTGATTATCTGAGAAGATTGAGATAGTCTGGAGGGTCCCAGAATGGCCCCATGTGAAAGCAGCAGCTAGAATTGGGTAAATTTCAAATAGAGATGTCTTTGAAAACTTCTGGAGGCTATATATCTCAGGAGGACAAAGAGCAGTGAACCAGGAATGTTCAAATATTGCAACAAAACCATAGTTGGGAGAAGGATCTATGTAAATTCCAGGATGCAAATCTGTAGATGAATCCTTATAAAACATAGAACAACCATTCCAGTATATTAGGAAATGGGACCACATTGCTATATCTGATTTGAATGCAGCTGTAATGGTGATGTGATGATGCAGCTCAGAGACGGGTGAAGCCAGTGTCAGAAGATATGAGATAAAGAGTGACAGTGAGCAATAATTAGCATGGCAAAATTGAGATGCCCCAATAACTACAGAAGTTCATGTTTGGTACAGGAAGATTGAATGGAGAATGATTCAACAAGAGTCTGGATCCTGTAGAGTTTGTTAGGAGACAGTCGTGCTTCCATGCATACTTAGTCCAGTTCAATGCCAAGGAATTTGATAGACATAGAAGGACCAAGGGTTTTCTCTTCAGATAAGGGCACTGCTATTTCTTGAAAGAGATATATAAGTGCAACAGTGCCAGCAGCTGGAGGAGAATTAGGTGGATCAATTAGTAGGAAGTCATCTAGGAAATTGATAACAGCTGGATGATGGCCAACATTGAGCAATAGTCAACTAAGCATCTCTGAAAACATATTGAATAGTTTTGGGCTGCTTTTGCAACCAAAGGTCAGATGAACAGCAAACTAGTAGTGTTCTTCCCATTTGATACCATAGAGATGCCACTGGGATGGATGGACAGTAATTTAAAATCTTCTAAGATATCTGCCTTTGAAAGCCAGGAGCCAGGGACAAATTGTTTAATGATGATGATGGCTCATCAATACAAGCATATAAAAGTGAATAGTTGTCCAAAGGCATCAAAGAGTTAATGCTTGGAATAGATTTAGAATGAGGAACTGGTAGATCAATATTCAGTCATTTCTTTCCTGAAAACCTGGTAGCAGAGCTGATAGGGCTAATCTGATAGGAGGGAAGTGGTGGATGCTTGAAAGGACCAGTGAGAAACCCTTTTTAGTTCTTTTTGAAATAGTTGCTGGACAACTTCTGGCTCAGTAGAGCAAACTATAAATTCTTTCCTACAAAGGAATCAGAAGGAAAAACTGAAATGCCTACATGAAAGCCATAGGAGAATCCAGAAATGAGAAAGTCCACCAACTGGCATGAAGGAAAGGCTTGAATATTAATGGGGGTAGAGGGATGCACTAATTGTCATTGCTTTAACTGAGACATTTTTGGACAAATGTTTCAAGCACATACATCACCACAGAAACTGCAGATATTAAATAATTAACAGCCAGAACCAGAGCATCCTTTGACCTTGAAATTATTGCAAGCCAGCTTGTTTCCCACATATTTTATTTGTCTGCCTCATCTATCCAAGTTGGAGTGAGCTAGAGTGTTAGGGTTAGAAATCATGCGGGTCAGCCTTGAAGACAAGGAAGGAGGAACTGATCCATCTGATGAATCCTTCCTGGGTGGATTGGATGATGAAAGGATCTCAGAAATTGACAATGGACAGAGTGACTATGATATGGGCAAAGAGCAGCATCAGAGGCAGTAGTGAGCTTGTTTAGTAAAATGATGACAAAATAACTCATTATCCAGGATGGCTCAATTCAGGTTAGTATTGAAATGATCAAAAGTAGTTGCTGGTAGTCTAGAAAGATGATAATAGTCTAGAAATGCATTCCCCCTTATCTAATGCCTTGATCTGCTAAGAGATATAAATATATATGAGTCCAGTTTTCCATGCCTGGAAGGAACTGCAAAGCAAAGAGCATCTCAATAAAAGCTGAAGGCAAGAATGAATTCAGAAATAGTCAAATCTTCTTGAGGTATCTCAGTCATCGGGTCACACCATAGGAACTTCACCATTGGTGAAGCAGGATCCACATGAAAGATTTTCCTGCAGTACAACTGGGGCTGCCCACACCGATGTTACCTGCTGATGTCATCAACTCTATAAAGGTGTGAGCATCCCCAATCCCTCCTCAGTTATCTCCTGCTGTTGACTGTCTTTTATTTTTCCTCCAGGGGTACTCCATTACCTGCAGCTGCACTGACACACTCTGCTGTCCAGGCCTGTGCTTCTTCCAGGCCCCCACCAACAGCACCTCTTCCCACTTCTCAGGGAGGTCAGCCATTGACCCTCAGATCATTGGCCCCTCACTTGTTGGCCCTTGGGTTATTGAGGACAGCCCATCCATCATGGCCTGATACGTCTCCAGGCCCTCAAACATCAGGGCCATTGGGCTCTCAAGACCTGAAGGATGGTTCATTGCACCATGTGCCAGTGACCCATTCACTGTTGATGCACTCTTCTGCTGTCTACCCAAACAATATTTTAGCCAGGATAACCACAGCCCTAGTACACCAGTTTGGGCTCTTACAGGTCTGGCTCCCCAGCACTGTTTTAAGGTCTAGTCATTGTCACTGCCACTTAGGTGGGCTGTGCCCCATTGGCCTCCAGTGGCCACTTGATCATCGGACCATGAGCTAGAACAGGTCAATGTAAAAGAGGAGTACCACCCTGACATTATCCACCCTAAGGGAGAGGAGGAGGAGAAGGAACCTCTTTGATAGATCTACAGCCTCTTCAGTGAGTGAGGACTCTATCAAGCATACTCCCAGGTCCCCTCCTGAGGAGCCTACCTTTTTCAGTGTTACTGTATGAAGCAGCTGTCTACAGCTATCGGCTTCCATACTGAGGAAAAGGATGCAGCAGAAGAGATCTTTTGGGCTTTTTGGAAATCCCAGAATCACCTCCGGAGCTCATTCCTCCTTTTCTTCCTGCCCTAAGGAATGCCACCACTGCTGCTTGGCACCACCCAGACATGGTTCCTGCCATGCCTCGCAGGGCACATAAACTTTATCATCTCCCTCAGGGCCTGCCTTATTATTCGGCCCAACCTGAGACAGATTCTGTGGTCATAAAAGTCACCCATGACAGGTCCAAGGTAACCAAGTACCTTAGCTCCCCCCTTCCCCATTAGGGAATCCAGAAAGATAGAATTTTGGGGTAAGAGGGTTTATGCATCCTTCACCTTGGAACTTCACATTGCCAATTATTTTTCTCACATGGTTAAGTACCAAAACTAGGGCAAGGTGGCTGCCCAAGCCCTCCCAGATTGTTCCCCAAAACAGGAGGTTCTCAAATCTTTGCAGGCTGATGATGATACACACAAACATACACACACACAAAGAAGCCAGCAGACGAAGGACATTTGGTCTATCTAGTCTGCTCATATTACAGGGTCCACAGCTTGAGCTATTGTCACTGCATTCCTTCTCCACACCTCAAATCCTCCCTAGCCATGATCCTTACCTTCCCCATGCCAATCCCAGCCTTTCTTAAATCTGTCCACTGTCTTCAATGAGATCACCTCTTCCAGCAGCGCATTCCAAGTGTCAACCACCATCTCTGTGAAGAAGTGCTTCCTGACATCCCTACTAAACCTGCCACCTTGCAGCTTAAGACTGTGCCCCCTCATGATATGGTTGCCACTCAGCTTAAAGAGACTCTCCTTATCCATCTTATTTATCCCTTTCAAGTACTTGAAGGTGTCAATCATGTCCCCCCCTTTCCTGTCTTCCAGGGAGTACATGATCAGTACCCTCAACCTCTCCTCATATGCTTTACCCTGCTGACACACTACCATCTTTGTAGCCCTCCTCTGGACCTTCTCCAGCAAGTTAATGTCCTTTCTGAGGTGTGGGTACCACTACTGAACTCCATACTCTAGATGAGGCCTTATCAGGGACCTGTACAAGGGCAGTGTAACCTCCTCTTTCCTACTACTGAGCCTCCTGGATATGCATCCCAGCATCTTGTTTGCCTTTGCTGCTGCTTTCTTGCACTGTTTGGAGTGCTTCAGGTCACTAGTGATCATCAATCCCAGGTCCTTCTCCTCCTCTGATGCAGATATTTGGACCCCACCCAAGTAGTACTGTGTCCTGGTATTCTTGGCTCCAATATGCATAACTTTGCATTTCCTGGCATTGCAGCCAAGCTGACAGATCCTGGACCACCTCCCCAGATTTTCCAGATCATCCTGTAGGTCCTATCTCCCTTCAGCTGTGTCCACTCTCCCTCAGAGCTTGGTGTCATCTGCAAATAGGCACATTTTGCCCTTTATGCCATCCCCAATGTCATTGATAAAGACGTTGAACAACACTGGCTCCAGCACCAAACTCTGCAGGACCCCACTGTCAGTAAACATCTCCCTAAGACCTTGTAAGACATTTCAGGTACTGGTGCTAGAGCTGTTGCTACAGACATTTGCCTTTGTAGGCACACCTGGCTCAGGGCATCAGGCTTTGCAGCAGATATCCAGCAGAAGGTGCTCAATGCCTGCAGAACATCATTCATGATCTGCAGGCATCTGGCAGGGCTATTAAGTCTATTTGCAGCTCTACCATATCAAGTCTAGGAGCAGACAATGCCCATCCTTTCGCAAAATGTCTCACAAGTCCACAGCAGGCTTTCATCCCCAGAGAAAAAGGAATGCCTCCTCAGCCTTGCCTAACCACCTCCTCCTTGGGCCCAGCCACCAAGCACCCCAGAGACAATGGATCAGCCCAGCAGCCATATCGGCCTCTGCCTGACTCCTTGCCAGATGCCCCTCTTATGGTCCTCAACCAAGAGGTAGTGGTCGGAGGTCAGTTCTCCTTCCATCTCAATCAATGGAGAATCATAACTTCGGATGCTGGGATTCTTCATATCATAGCATGGGGTCACACTCTGGAGTTTACAGAACAGTCTCCAGAGACACCCCCCCCCAGTGCCCTCCACTTACCCTCAGGCACATGAGATGGTTTTCAGGCAGAGGTACAGTCTCTTCTGCAGAAATGCGCAATAGAGCCAGTTCCCAGATGGCAGTGGAACAGAGGTTTTTACTCCAGGTTCTGCCTGGTCCCCAAAAAGGCCAGAGATTTGAGGCCCATTCTAGATAGCAAGGCCCTCAGCCTATACAGTATGTTCACTACAAAAAGTTCTGCATGGTTACACTGCTGGGCCTGCTCAAGCAGGGTGATTAGCAGTGATCTCTGGATATGTAAGACACGTACTTGCACATCTCAATTTGTCCTCCACAAAGGTAGTTTCTCCAGTTTCTTTTTCAAAGTGAACACAATAAATTCAAAGTATTGCCTTTTGGCTCATCCTCTGCACCTCAGGTCTTTACAAAATCCTTAGCTGTGAAGACTGTGGCCATCCAGATGGAAGGTCTGTACATCTTCCCATGCCTGGATAATTGGCTGCCCAAAGCCCCTTCCAGAGATTTGCTCCTCCTGACCCTGGAGAGGACAATTCATTTGTTCCACTCCATGGCCATCACTCTCAACCTGCCCAAGTCTATCCTGATCCCATCTCAGAGATTGCAGTATATAAGGATCTGTGCTGGACTCAGCACAGGGCAGGGACTTGCTGCCCCAAAATAGAGTGGAGTACCTTATTTCCCATGCTCAGGAGGTTGCCCAGAGCCATTATGTTCCCACAAGGGTGTACTTGAGACTGTTACGCCTCATGGTTGCAGCTATTGCCACAGTTCCCTCAGCCAGATTGCACAAGTGGGTGCTCCAGTGGACCCTCTGAGTGCAGTGGGACCAACGCATAGATGACCTGGAACAGTCAGTGCTTGTCTCATCTCCAGTCCGCAAGGTGCTCCTGTGGTGGATGGACCTCTGAAACTTGTTACAAGGAGTCCCATTCCTGATCGCCTCCTACCAGCATATTCTTACTACAGATGCCTCCAGTTTGGGCTGGGGGGTCATCTATGTCCTTTTCAGACTCAGGTGTCATGGTCCCAGATCGAGACGTCTCTGGATATCAATGTCCTTGAAATGCGAGCAGTCCTGTGAGCCATGCAGACCTTTCAGAACCATCTCCTTCCGGGCCAGTTGCTGCTTCAGTCAGACAACCTGAGTGTTGTCTACTATATCAAAAATCAAGGGGAATGCACTTATACCCCCTGCCTAGGGAGGCCATGAGAGTCTGGTACTAGGTGCTGAACCATAGCCTCATCCTCTTGGCAGTCCACATCCCAGGCATGCTCATAATGCTGGTGGAGAGTATCAGTCAGACTCAGTCAAGCATGCATGAATGGGAACTTCTCTCATCCATTGCAGATGATCTGGTCAACAGATGGGGTCATCCAGAGTTGGGCCCTGAAAAATAGTTGGCACATTGTATTATGTTCTGTTACAACAAGCATGGCAAAGAGTTACCAAATGTGGTGAATGATCACTCCACAAAGGGGCATGGCTACCTCTGTGGCCTGTTTCAAAGGGGTCTCAGCCACTGACATTTGCACTGCTGCCACCTGGAGTACTGTCCATACTTTCACCAAGCACTACAGTCTGGACATTGCTTCTAGAGCCCGTGTAGGTTTTGGCAGGGCTGTTCTGCAGGGCCTCTTGTCCTAAGCTTTGTTGACCTTCTTCCAAGACTGTACTGTTGCACCTGTAACTGCTTAGGACTCATTCCTACAGTGTAACCTGATGACTGAGATGCCCGAAGAAGACAGTACACTTACATGAGAACTTACCATAACAGTTGATCTTCAAGGGGAACTTGGTCATCAGGTCTGCCTTCCCTCCCATCATACCCCTTTGTGGGTTAATCTTCTCAGAACTGGCAAACTGGTGTATCCAGCCTTTTATTTTGGTCTGCACACCTTTCTCCTTGGTCCCCATAACATGGGTATGCTCCTTTAGTCTGGGGGAGAACTGAGGAGGGAGTGGTGAAAATCATGCCTTTATAGGGTTGATGACATTGGCAGGTGACATTTGTTTTTATTTTATTTATTTATTTGAATTTTGTTGATGGGGTAAGACCACTGAGACAAATACAGTCCCTTTTTCAGGGGTGACCGAGTGCATATGATACACAACAGTACAACAAATATCACAGAACAGTACAGTATACAGATAGGTATAATGCATGTCATCAGTAAAGCATCATCAATTCCATGTACAATTGGAATACAGACATACAGAGCTATGCATGGGCATATATGCTACACAGAGTCAGTTCTGTGACAAGTGGATACATGCATAGTGCTATAAGTGCAGTAAGGAATAGAGATTAGGGGGAAGGGGAGTGGAGAAGGATGGGGTAGGGGCAGGGGAAGAAGAGTTGCATCAGTAAAGGCAGGAGCAGGAGTTGCGGGAAGCAAGGGAGGCATGGAGGCTGGTCTTAAATAGGGAAGATAGGTACTGTTCAGGACTTGTGGAGGCAGAGAGTTCCAGCTAGAAATAGCAGCAAAAGAGAAGGCCCTCCTAGTGGTGGTCAGGCTCAGTTTGGGTATATCAAGGAGGGGTAGGGATGTTGAGCGGAGAGTGCAAGGATTTTGTCTTATGCAAATTATTCTCCTTAGATGGGGGGTGTGAAAGAGTGAACAAATTTGTGGATAAGGCACATGGTGAAATACTTCAATTTAGATTTGTAGGTTAACCAGCCGAGCAAAGAGAGGACTTTACAGCAGTGCATACGGGAGTTGGTTCCTAGGGTGAATCTCCCAATCCTATGGTAGGCCTGGGAAAGGAGAGAGAGAGAGAGAAAGAGAGAGAGGAAGGAAAAGTAGACAGCAGCAATGGGGCTCCATACGTCAGGAGGGAAGTGAGGGATGCGGAGGCAATTCTTAGACTGGAGACAGAGGAGAGAAATGGGCGAATTCGGTAGGGTAACCCAAGCTTCTGGTTCACAGCTTTGACAATGTTGGAGACATGGAGGTTGAAAGAGAGTGCCATGTCCAGGATGAAGCCTAGGTATCTGAAGGACAACACTGTCTCCAGAGAGTCACCCTTGCTTGATATGATATTAAGGGAGGGTGGAGGATCCTTTGTAGAGGGGTGTTGGGAGAACAGCATGCATTTAGTTTTATTAGTGTTGAGGACCAGTTGATGGCAGCTAAACCAGTCCTCAAGGGAAGCAAAGTCATTGGCAAGATCCCTACTAATTCTGTTGGTATTTGATGAGGAACAATAGATAATGGCATCATCCGCATAGAGGTGCACTGAGGCACCAGCCTGACCCTAACATTTGAAGTAGCAGGGGTATACAAAAGGTGATGGAATGTCAAACATCAATGCAAGAATGGTTCAAACAGCTGTCCAATATGGCCACAAGAGGGGGCAGGACCAAAAAACATGAACATGGTCAACCCTAGTCTCACTGCATGCCTGCTAGCAAATGCCAGCCTGCTTTCCTAAGTATTTCATTGAAACTACTGGGATCTTGAAGAGTCGCATCTGACTCTTCCAAATAAACTCTTTTAAATAGGGTGCCATTGAAAGTTTATAAGTTGGAAGAGGGTATGTCACCAACAGGGCAGGGTCACAAGAGATCTGTAGATCCTTATTAGAAATAGAATTAGAAATAAAAGTGTAAAGTCTTTCGACTGGTCCCTAAGAATAGTATATAGTCTGCCAATCAGATAACTCCTTTAATCTGCCCTGCTGATGAAATAAAGTCAATGCAATCAAAGCTGGAAGTGAGTCTGAAAGGCATCTGCATGAAGAAGGTAATGTTTGCATTTATGCACAGACCTGTAAATACCAATAATGGTCTGAAGCCAGTAGGGAATATGCAGAATGTAAATCTGGAAAGGGGCAAGCCCCCTGGGACTCTAACCACTAGTGTAAGTAAGTTAGACCTTGCAAAGCACACTGCCATAAAATGGGTCTAAAACATTTAGTGGATTACATAGATACATAGACAGTGTTGGCAGATAAGGGCCTATGGAAGGAATCCAAGCACTCAATGATAAGTTTAAATGCTACATTGACAAGCATTTAAACTAGCAAAGAGGGGTGGCAGGGTCAGCAAGGAGGGTACCTACTTGCTCACCCCCCACAGCTAGCAGTGGAACCAGTGAACCAGAGGAGTGGCTATCTCTGCAAAGCAATGTGCAAAAGATGGAGATTAGTGCCCAAGAGGTGGATAAGCAGAAAAGGGGCAAAATTCAGCAGAAGGGCAGAGAGCAAGGAGAACCAGGGATAAATGACAACCAAGGAAGGGGCTGGAGTAGAACAGTGAAACAGTCTAGGGAGGTCAAATCATGGAAAGCCATGTGTGAAAATGCCAGGAGCCTTAGCAACAAGATGGAAGATCTGGAAGCTGTCATGGTGCAGTCAGACCTGGACATTGTGGTCATCACAGAAACCTGGTGTAATGATAACCACGACTGAGAGATGGCCATACCTGGCTACAACATATTCAGAAGAGACAGAGCAGGCAGGAAGGGAGGAGGAGTGGCACTGTATGTGAAAAATGACATAAGGGCCACAGAGATCCAGGAGGAACAAAATGGGGAGAGATACTGTGGGTTAGTCGAAAGGAAATGGGGACAGCCATCCCACAGGTGTGGTCTACAGAACACCAGCCCAGGAGGAAGAAACAGATAGGAGTTGATGCTAGCCATCCAAAGGATGGCAGACAAAGTGAGGTAGTACTGGTTGGAGACTTCAATATTCCAGATGTGGACTGGAGCATCCCAGCAGCAGCATCAAGTAGAGCAGATTTATCCTGGACTTCCTTCAGGGTGCCTTCCTCAAGCAACTGGTCATGGAACCAACTCAGCAGAAGGCAATACTGGACCTTGTGCTCACAAACAGGGACAGTGTGATGGGGTAACAGTGGGGGAGCACCTGGGAAACAGTGACCACCAACTAGCAAATGGGGAGAGGGGTGCAGCACCCCATACGTCGAACGGGAAGAACACCCCTATCCCCTCAGCTAGTGGTCAAACAGGAATTCAGCATGTTTGCTGTTCATTTGCATCACCAGGTAAGAAAAAAGGTTTGTCTCCCCATACGATGCACAGGGGTAATGCCAAACTTCACCCAACAACTAACACACCAAAATCTGGCCAATGGAAAATCATGTACACAAATGCTCACAGCCTGGGAAATAAGATCCCAGACCTGCAGGCAATAATGTCAGAGGCTAAACTGGACATAGTAGCAATTAGTGAGGCGTGATTTACCACAAACCACACTTGGGAGACTTCAGTACCTGGCTATGTGTATTGTTCAGAAGAGACCGAGGTGCAAAAGGGAGGAGTGGCCCTGTATGTTAATGAAAATATCAAAGCTACAGAAATTCAGAATACACATAAGGAGCCAGAATAACTGTGGGTCACCCTGGAAACAGGAAATGGGACAGCCATAAGAACTGGGGTTGTCTACAGGCCCCAGACCAGAGGGAGGACATAGACACATTACTGTTAGAAGATATACAAAACATGACAGCTAAAGGAGGTTCTGATAATGGAGACTTCAACATGCCAGATACAGATTGGTCAATACCAGCAGGAACATCTGCCAGAACTAGACTCATAGTGGATTCCTGCAGGGGAGGGCCTCAAACAACTGGTACAGCAACCCACAAGAGACAGAGCTATCCTAGATCTAGTACTGACTAACAAAGAAGGGATCACAGATCTCCAGGTAGACGGTCACCTGGGGCCAGTGACCATCACATGGTATGGTTCAATTTGGCTACTACATCTAAATCATCCCATTCCAAGGCAAAATATGGGACTTCAGAGAAGCTGACTTTGATAAGATGGCCAACAGAGTTAAGCTAGCCCTGGCAAAAGAAAACACAGGTGAGGGTCGGGCAGAGTGGGCAAGCATTAAGGATGCAATGAAGCAACATCCCATTGTGTTAGACAGAAAGGAAGTGCAAAAGAAGAAGGAAACCACTTTGGCTCTCAAATACAGTAGCAGAAAAGGTCAGAGCCAAAAGGCTGGCCTTCAGGAAATATAAGGGAACACAGCGGGATGAAGATAGGGAGGCATACCAAACTTCCCTAAAGGAAGCAGGTAAGGCAGTAAGGCAGGCAAAGACCCAAACTGAGGAAACACTAGTACGAACAGTAAAAGAAGGTGACAAGACTTTCTATAGATACATTAGTGAAAGGAGAAAGTCCAGAGGGGGTATTGCTAAGCTTAATGGAGAAAAGGGAGCATGTGAGGAGGAGGACCCTGTAAAGGCATCTATCCTAAATAGATACTTTTGCTCAGTATTTACTGAAGAGAAGGTAGAGCAGGGCCCACAGCTCAGCATCATGGACAAAGGGGGAGGGAGGTGAGCACTACTCCTTCACAAAGAAAGGGTCCTACAAAAGCTTGCTAAGCTCCAGGGTGGATAAGGCAATGGGACCTGATGGCACACATCCCAGGGTACTTAAGGAGCTAAAGGAGGAACTAGCAGAGCCATTAGCAGACTGTTTAGTGAGTCTCTGAGCACAGGAGAGGTCCCAGAAGACTGGAGAAGGGCTCATGTGATCCCGCTCCACAAGAGTGGTAGCAGAGAGGAGGCGGGGAACTACAGACCGGTCAGTCTTACCTCAGTAGTGGGCAAGATTATGGAGGCACCTTAAGGAAAGGATAGTGCAACACCTGGAATCCATAGGGGCACAGGATCCAAGACAGCATGGGTTTACAAAAGGAAGGTCCTGTCAAACTAATCTCATAGATTTCTTTGACTGGGTAACCAGAGTGGTGGACCAAGGGGAGCAGTTGATGTCAACCCTTGACTCTCAGCAAAACTTTTGACACTGTTCCACGTAGAAGATTGATAAATAAGCTGGGTAGGCTCAGGGTGGGTCAGAAGTTGGTCAAATGGGTGGCAAACTGGTTGACCGGCAGAAAACAGAGAGTGGTGGTAAATGGTATACAGTCGGAAGAGATGCAAGTCACAAGTGGGGTACCTCAGGGATCAGTTCTGGGGCCAGTCCTCTTCAACATCTTCATTAGTGACCTTGCAGATGGACTAGAGGGTAAGGCTTGTCTGTTTGCAGATGACACCAAGAACTGCAACAGAGTAGATGATCCAGATGGGGTGGGCAGAATGAGAAGAGATCTGGATAAACTAGCAGAATGGTCAAAAGAGTGGCAACTTGGATTTAATGCAAAGAAGTGCAAAATCATGCACATAGGGAAGAGAAACCCTGAAGCTACCTATAGGCTGGGAGGGGAGTTGCTAGCAGTCACAAAGGAAGAAAGAGACTTGGGCATCATCATCACTGATGACCTAAAATCATTCAAGCAGACCTCTAAAGCAGTAGGTAAGCTAGGGGGTGTTAGGTGTATTAGTAGGGGTATCACAAGTCGTGAAGGAGGTAATAATCCTCTGTACAAGACACTGGTTAGGCCCCATCTGGAGTACTGCGTGCAGTATTGGAGGCCACACCTTCACAAGGACATTAACCAAATTGAGGCAGTCCAGAGAAGGGCAACCAAAATGGTGCAGGGACTGCATCAGAAGACATATGAGGACAGATTAACGGAGCTCAATATGTATACCCTTGAGCAAAGGAGGAGAGAGGTGATATGATCGAGGCATTCAAACACCTTAAGGGCATAAACAAGGTGAAAGAGTCTAACATGTTTAAATACAAGAAAAATAGCAGGACAAGAGGACACAGCATGAGATTAGAGGGAGGCCGATTAAGGGGGAATGTGAGGAAATTCTTTTTCACAGAAAGGGTGGTGGATGCATGGAATGGCTTACCACAAGAAGTGGTGGCTATGAATACAGTGCAGGGCTTCAAACAGGCATGGGATAGGCATAAGGGAGCAATACAAATGACTATGAATAGATAGGTCAGTGACAGAGCAAAGGCCGATGGCACATTTATAAGGTAGAAAAAGAAATGGGCAGACTGGATGGGCCTTGCGGTCCTTATCTGCCGTCAACTTCTATGTTTCTATGTTTCTATGTTTCAGTCATTGTGGTTTGAAATCACAGAAAGAGCAGAACCAAACCACACAAAAACACGTATCCTGGATTTTAGGGGGGCAGACTTTGGGAAAATGGGGAGATACTTGAAAGAGGCATTAAGGGGAATGGGACAGGGCTCAGGGGTTGAGGAACAGTGGGCAGTATTTAAAATGGGGATTACAAGAACAACAGAATTATGCATTAAGCTGGTTAGCAAGAGGAAAAGGAAGAGGAGACCATTATGGTTTTCCAAAGAGGTAGCAAAGAAAGTGAAAGCCAAAAAGATTGCATTCAGGCAATACAAAAAGACACAGGTAGAAGGGGATAGGGAGAAGTACCAGGAGAAGCAAAGGGAGGCAGGGAGGTCAGTAAGGGAAGCCAAAGCTCAGACAGAAGAGCACATTGCAAAATCAGTGGGTAGAGGGGACAAAACCTTTTACAGGTACATAAGTGAAAAAAGAAAGACAAAGGGAGGGATAGTGAGACTGAAGGGGAGGATGGGGGCCACGTGGAGGATGACAACAGTAAAGCCGACATATTGAACAGGTATTTCTGCTCAGTCTTTACTGAGGAAGTGGAGGTAATGGGTCTGAAGGGAGTACAAGGGGTGAGAATGGTGCAGAAATGGACACAAGTCCCTTTACACGAGAAAGGGTCCTGGAGGAACTGGAATGTCTGAGTTGATAAAGCAATGAGTCCAGATGGGGTGCACCCAGGGTTCTTAAGAACTAAGAGGTGGTGGCTGAACCTCTGGCTATCCTGTTTAGCCGATCACTGGAAACAGGGAAGTACCCAAAGACTGGAGGACAGCAGATGTAGTCCCCTTATTCAAAAGTGGGAACAAAGAGGAAGCAGGAACTCAGAACCAGTCAGCCTCACTCTCGGTAGTGGGGAAGATCATGGAAGCACTACTGAAGGAGAAATTGGTGGAACATCTGGTTGTCAATGGACTACAGGACCCAAGGCAGCATGGTTTCACCAGGGGAAGTCATGTCAGACCAACCTCGTTGAATTTTGACTGGGTGACTAGGGAGGTGGATCAGGGGAGGGCAGTGGACATGGCCTATCTGGACTTCAACGCAGGCCTTTGACACTGTGCCACATGAAGACTATTACACAAACTGGGGAATATGGGTTTTGGCAGGACAGTAGTGTGGTGGGTAGGTAACTGCTGGGTGGCAGGACACAGAGGTGGTGGTAAATAGCTGTCATTCCACAGAGGAAGAGTAACTAGTGGGGTACCACAGGGGTCAGTGCTGGGACCGATCCCTATTCAATATCTTCATCAGTGACATGGCGCCCAGGACCTAGAAGGCAGAATTTCACTGTCTGGCTGATGACACAAAGCTCTGTAACAGAGTAGACACACCAGAGGGTGTAGACAGAATGAAGCGACCTGCAGAAACTTGAAGAATGGTCAGGGTTTGGAGTTGAAATTCAATGCAAAGAATGCAAGATAATGCATATGAGCACAAAATCCTGGCACAATATATCAGCTGGGGGTGAGGATATAGCATGCACCAAGCAGGAAAGGGATCTTAGGGTTATCATCTCGATGACCTCAAGGTGAGAAACAGTGTGACAAGGCAGCAGGTAAAGCAAACAGGATGCTGGGATGTATAAGCAGGGCATCACCAGCAGGAAAGGGAGGTCATAATTCCACTATACAAGACACTAGTGAGGCCCCACCAGGAGTACAGTGTACAGTTCTGGAGACCATACACGTAATGACATAGACAGGGTAGAGAAGGTTCAGAGGAGGCAACAAAGATGGTACATGGATTGCATCACAAGTCCTATGAAGACAGGTTGAAGGAACTGAACATGTACTCCCTGGAGGAAGGAGGAGGAGAGGGGATATGATAGAGACATACAAGTATCTTACAGGGAGAACAGGGTGCAGGAAAACACTATTTTGAAGTGAAAAGATGTTCCAGTGTACTGAGGGCATGGGATGAAGTTGGAGGAGGACAATTCAGAGGAAACATGAAAGAATTTCTTCACAGAATGAGTGGTGGACAAATGGAACACCCTGCCAGAGGAAGTGGTGGGGGCTGAAATAATCACGGGATTTAAGAATGCATGGGATAGACATAAAGGAATTCTGGAGGTCAGGGGTAAGGGGCAACAGACTTCTAGGAAAACAAACTGAACTTACAAGCTCAAATGGGCAGACTGGGTGGGCCATAGGCCCTTATCTGCTGACACTGTCTATGTATCTATGTATGGCTCACCTAGTCTGCCCATTTGAGTTTGTAACTTCAGTTTATGTTTTCCTAGAACTTTGTTGCCCCTTACCCCTGACTTCCAGAATTCCTTTGTGTCTATCCCATGCATTCTTAAATCCTGTAATTATTTCAGCCCCCACCACTTCCTCTGGCAGGGCGTTCCACTTGTCCATCACTCATTCTGTGAAGAAATTCTTCCTCACATTTCCTCTGAATCATCCTCCCTCCAACTTCATCCCATGCCCTCTAGTCCTGTAACATCTTTTTCGCTTAAAAATAGTGTATTTTTGCATCCTGTTCCTCCCTGTAAGATACTTGTATGTCTCTATCATGTCCCCTCTCTCCCGCCTGTCCTCCAGGGAGTACATATTCAGTTCCTTCAACCTGTCCTGATAGCACTTGTAATGCAATCCATGTACCATCTTTGTTGTTCTCCTCTGAACCTTCTCTACCATGTCTATGTCCTTATGTAGGTAAGGTCTCCAGAACTGTACACTGTACTCCAGGTGGGGCCTCTCTAATGTCTTGTATAGTGGAATTATGATATCCCTTTTCCTGCTGGTGATGCCCCTGCCTATGTATCCCAGCATCATATTTGTTTTACCTGCTGCCTTGTCACATTGCTTCCCTACCTTGAGGTCATCAGAGATGATGACCCCAAGATCCCTTTCCTGCTTGGTGCATGCTATATCCTCACCCCCCAACTGATATATTGTGCCAGGGTTTTTGTGCCCCATATGAATTATCTTGCACTTCTTTGCACTGAATTTCAACTGCCAAACCCTTGACCATTCTTCAAGTCTCTGCAGGTCCTTTCTCATTCTGTCTACACCCTCTGGTGTGTCTACTCTGTTTCAAAGCTTTGTGTCATCAGCGAACAGTGAAATTCTGCCTTCTAGGTCCTGTGCAATGTCACTGATGAAGATGTTGAATAGGACCGGTCCCAGCACTGATCCCTGTGGTACCCCACTAGTCACTCTTCCCTCTGTGGAGTGACAGCCATTTACCACCACCCTCTGTTTCCTGCCACCCAGCCAGTTACCTAGCCACCTCACTTCTGTCCTGCCCACACCCATATTCCCTAGTTTGTGCAATAGTCTTCTATGTGTACAGTGTCAAAGGCCTTGCTGAAGTCCAGATAGGCCATGTCCACTGCCCTCCCCCGAGCCACCTCCCTAGTCACCCAGTCAAAAAATTCAACAAGGTTGGTCTGACATGACCTCTCCCTGGTGAAACCATGCTGCTTTGTGTCCTGCAGTCCATTGACAACCAGATGTTCCACCAACCTCTCCTTCAGTAGTGCTTCCATGATCTTCCCCACTGCAGAGGTGAGGATGACTGGTCTGCAGTTCCCCGCTTCCTCTTTGCTCCCATTTTTGTATAAGGGGACTACATCTGCTGTCCTCCAGTCTTTGGGTACCTCCCCTGTTTCCAGTGATTGGCTAAACAGGATAGCCAGAGGTTCAGCCACAACCTCTCTTAGTTCTTTAAGAACCCTAGGATGTACCCCATCTGGCCCTATTGCTTTATCAACTCTTATTACTTCCAGTTCCTTCAGGACCCTTTCTCATGTAAAAGGTCCTGTGTCCATTTCTGCACCAGTCTTGTCCCTTGTACTCCCTTCAGACCCATTATTCTCTTCTTCCTCAGTAAAGACTTAGCAGAAATACCAGTTCAGTATGTCAGCTTTACTGTTGTCATCCTTCATGTGGCCCCCATCCTCCCTCTTCAGTCTCACTATCCCTCTTTTTACCTTTCTTTTTTCACTTATGTACCTGTAAAAGGTTTTGTCGCCTCTACCCACTGATTCTGCAATGTGCTCTTCTGTCTGAGCTTTGGCTTCCCTTACTGACCTCCCTGCCTTCCTTTGCTTCTCCTGGTACTTCTCCCTATTCCCTTCTTCCTGTGTCTTTTTGTAGTGCCTGGCTTTCACTTTCTTTGCTACCTCTTTGACAAATCATAATGGTCTCCTCTTCCTTTTCCTCTAGGTAACCTGCTTAATGCATAATTCTGTTGTTCTTGTAACCCCCATTTTATTTATTTATTTATTTAGTTAAACATCAGTTTAGAAACCTTTGAGCCAGAGGCTCATTTACAAAGGTACCTCGTCACAAAGAGGACATCAGAACAGTAGTACAAGGGACACAGTACTTACAAACAAAAAGTTACAATTCAATTACAATTTTGTTACAATAGAATACAATCTCCAAGCAAAAAGATAACAAAAGGTACAAAACTTATGGTCGGGGGAGAGCTGGTGGGAGTAGAAGAGAGGGAGATAGGGGAGGAGGAATTAGTAGGGAAAGGAAGGGGGGGATCCGCTCAGTGAGCATTGTCAAACAGAGTATATATATATATTTTTTTTACACTAGGCTAGTGGCAGTTGCATTTGCGAGAGCTAAGCAGGAAGTTTCTGAGTCTGGGCTTAAAGCAAGCTAAGGTTAGTGAGTTTGAGACACTGGCAGGGAGGGAGTTATACCAGTGGGGCGCACGGTAGGGGAATGCCCTCTGACCTTGAGAGGTCCTGGCTCTCGGAATAACTAGGGTAGCTCTTGACAAGCTGCGCGTGATCAGGGTCAGTGCAGTATGGTGAATGGAGTAGGATAGGCCTATTGGGGATAGGCCACGAGGGTTTTAAAGGTGAGCTGGCATGTCTGATACATGAGTCGCTCTTCCAGGCTGAGTAGGGTAGCCAGGGTGTACAGCCTGGCATGTGAGTGAGTCTGGGAGCACCAGTGATAAGTCTGCAGGCCTTATTAACTGTGAGGTGAACCTTGTTGAGGGCAGTCTGATCTGCTGAGCCATAGACCGGAAGGCCATAGTCAATGAGAGACATGACAGAGGAGGTGACAGCCAGGAGGAGGGCATCAGGAGGGAGGCATTTCTTGTGCCGGTAAAGAATGCCTAACCGTGAGTTGGCGACAGAATTTAGGGCAGATATATGTCCATGGAATGAAAGTGCAGGGTCAAAGGTTATACCAAGATATTTATAGGACTGCACCTGGTCAATGACGAGATTGGGTGTGGAGTGGACAGCTAAGGGAAACTTGCTGTACTTATTTTAGGGATGGGAGAAATGCATCATTTTTGTTTTCTTAAGGTTGATAACAAGTCGGTGCTCAGTGAACCAGGTAGCTGCAGAGTCAAAGACTAGTTGGAGGAGTTCTGTAGCAGCATGGGGTCATTGTGGGAGGCAGCGAGAACAGCATCATCAGCATAGAGAAGCATCTTACCATTACAACTGCTGGGTAGGGAGTTAAGAAAGAGTGAGAATAGTAGGGTCCAAGAATTGAGCCTCACGACACCCCAAAACAAATGGGGCATGTTTCAGAGAGTGACAGTTGACTTTCACACATTGGGAGCGGGCGAGAGATAGCTGGTGCACCAAGAAACAGGTCCTGAGGCAAAGCCTATTAGGTCGAGGTGGAGAGCAAAGAGGATGCGAAACGGTATCGAATGCTTTAGACAGGTCAATGAATATAGCACCAGCCAGGGCACCAGAGTCCAAGGAGGCATGGAGGAAGTTGGAAAATTCCAGGAGTGCTGTATTGGTACTATGACCTGCTCTGAACCTGTGTTGTTCAGGGCAGAGAACATTGTACTTACAGAGGTAGTCATTTTAAATACTGCCCACTGTTTCTTAATCCCTGATTCCTGTTCCATTCCCCTTAATACTTCTTTCAAGTATCTCCCCATTTTCCCAAAGTCTGCCTCCCTGAAATCCAGGATACATGTTTTTGTGTGGTTTGGTTCTGCTCCTTCTGTAATTTCAAACCACAGTGACTGGTGGTCACTGTTCCCCAGGTGCTCCCCCACTGTTACCCCATCACACTGTCCCTGTTTGTGAGCACAATGTCCAGTATTGCCTTCTTCCTAGTTGGTTCCATGACCAGTTGCCTGAGGAAGGCACCTGCAAGGGAGTCCTGGATAAATCTACTCCTAGTTGATGCTGCTGCTGGGATGCTCCAGTCCACGCCTGGAATATTGACGTCTTCAACCAGTACTACCTCACCCTTTTCTGGTATCCTTTGGATGGCTAGCATCAACTCCCTATCTGTTTCTTCCTCCTGGGCTGGTGGTCTATAGAGCACACCTGTGTGGATGGCTGGCCCCATTTTCCTTTCCAGCTTAACCCACAGTATCTCTCCCCCATTTTGTTCCTCCTGGATCTCTGTGGCCCTTATGTCATTTTCCACATACAGTGCCTCTCCTCCTCCCTTTCTACCTGCCTGGTCTCTTCTGAATATATTGTAGCCAGGAATGGCCATCTCCCAGTCATGGTTATCATTACACCAGGTTTCTGTGATGACCACAATGTCCAGGTCTGACTGCACCATGACAGCCTCCAGATCTTCCATCTTGTTGCTAAGGCTCCTGGCATTGGCACACATGGCTTTCCACAATTTGCCCTCCCTTGACTGTTTAGCTGTTCTACTCCAGCCCCTTTCCTGGTTGTCTTTTATCCCTGGTTCTCCTTGCTGTCTGCCCTTCTACTGATTTTTGGCCCTTTTCTGCCTATCCACCTCTTGGGTGCTAATCTCCATCTTTTGCACACTGCTTTGTTGATATATCCACTCATCCAGTTCACTGGTTCCACTGCTAGCTTAGTCCACTGCTAGATTAGTCCACATCTATGCCAAAGCTTCCAGGGGGGGTGCTTCCTTCACAAGGAATTTCATATTGACCAAATATTATGCCCAAAGTGTCATCACTGTATAGTGAAAAAAATGAGAAAAGGAAAGATAACCTGGAGAAGAAGAAAACAAAATATGACCAACATCATGGAGATCAGAGTAAATTCTAGGGGCTCAATGCACAAAAGTCAATCAATCAATCAAATCTTTATTTATCCAGGTGAACACCATTGAGAATAGCTCATTTACAAGATGGACCTGGTTAGCACAAAAACACAGGATATTCAATATATGAACAGTCACAACATAACACCTCAGTAATATTATACAATACAGAGACACAATAGTTGAACATAGTCATAAGTGGAGAACAGTTTGGAAACAGTAGTTCAATTCCTTCGTGGTGTTTAATGAGTATAGTTACAGTAGCTGGAAGTACTATCGAGGACAATTGCTAGGTAATGGTATATAACATGCAATGCCATAAGTAACAAGTCAGACAGTGATTTAAAAAAAGAAAAAAAAAAGTGTAACAGGGTAAGAGGGAGGTGTGGTAGGCGAAGTGAGATAGGGTACAGGCAGGGTGCTAGGGGATAGACGAGGGACAGATGAAACCTCAGAGAGAACACAGGACAGGAGGGCGGGGTGCACAATTAGGTGTTAAAGAAATGTGAAGGAGAGGCCACAAGGTCAGGTGTAGTGGAGAGGGCAATGCAATTATGGTATGCTATAAGTGCTGGGAAGTTTAGGAACGGGGGAAGCAGTTGCAAATATCCTTGACTGAATGGTCATATAGTGTCTTGAAGGAGGATAGACTGACCGGGGTACTAAGCTTCAGCAATTTTTGCATTTTGTTCCATAGAGACAGCAGCGCAAAGCTTATAGCCATTCTTCCAAAGCGTGTTTTTAGCTTAGGTACCGTTAAGGAAATAAAGGAGTAGCTTCTCAGTGCATAGTTCCCAAGCTTGCATAGCGGAAGACAATCAGAGATATATAGGGGTAGTTTTTTGATAATAGCTCTGAACATCCAGAGTATAACATTTCTGTTTCTCCTGTACTGAAGGGGAAGGCCACACCATGGCAGCATAAAGGGTACAATGATGAGTGGAAAAAGGTAGGCCAGTAATGAATCTCAGAGCCCTGTGATACAACATATCCAATTTAACAAGATGAGAGACAGGGCAGTGACAATAAAGTCAGCATAGTCGACTAAGGAGAGAAACATTGTTTATACCAGCTGCTGCTTGGCATCACTAGTACTGAGTTATTAATCCTGAAAAAGAGTCCAAGCCTCTGCCTCAATTTCTTTAGCAGATCTTCAATATGGTTCATAAAGGAAAGTCTATGGTTGAGCCGCACTCCCAAGTACTTGAATTTATTGACAAATTCTAGGTTCACATCTAGAGATTTTTGTATTTTGTTCCATAGAAACAGCAGTGCAAAGCTAATAGCCATTCTCCCAAAGTGTGTTTTTGGCTTAGGTACCTTTAAGGAATAAAAGAGTAGTGTCTCAGTGCATATTTCCCAAGCTCGCATAGCGGAAGACAATCAGAGATATTATGGGGTAGATTTTTGATAATAGCTCAAAGGAGGTCACAGGAAGCTAGGTGCCCTTCCCCACCCCCCAAAAGTCAGTGCAAACTGTGCCAGAGACAGCTTGCACCAATCACCAGCATGCCATGGACCCTGCAACTGATTCACTACTGCGTACGATCCCTGCAGAAATGTCCCATGGCTTGTGGCAATTGTGGCCATGTGCCACACAGACGGTGCACCTGGAAGGTGTACCACAAGCCATGGGGTGTCCATGCAGCAATAGCACCATGGACAGTAGTCTCTCATGGTCTGGTGGACCCCCTACCCCAATCCCCATTTAGTACCAAAACAAATCATGTCCCTGGTGGTCTAGCAGACCGCTCGCACCAATCCCCATTTACTGAATAAAAAATCACATTCCCTAGTGGTCTAGTGGCCCCCCAATTCCCATTTATTGAAAAATAAATTACATCCCTGGTGGTCTAGTGACCCCCCTATACTGATCCCCATTTACTGAATAAAAAATCATGTCTCTGGTGGTCTAATGAACCCCATTGATCTCTGTTTACTGAAAATAAATCACATCCCTGGTTGATTAATGGACTCCCAACCTAATCCCCATTTATTGAAACATAAATCATGTCCCTGGTGGTCTAGCAGATCCCCCCAGCCTCAATCTGCCAATAGAATAAAATATATTTCCCTGGTGGTCTAGTGGCTCCCCATCTCCCACCCCAGCAGGAAGTGACCCACCACCCTGCTCCCCCATCCCATCCCTGAGCTGGAGAACAGCACAGCCCTCCACTCCCCATCACAGCTAGTCATTGACTGAGTATTGAATGAGCACGTACTGCATGAAGTACACTCTTATTGATTGACAGCTTAGCTCAGCTCTCAACCAATGGGTGTGTTCTGTGTACAGTATGTGCTTTTTGAAATCTGAGTTGGCAGACAGCTGTGGGGGTGAGTGGAAGGCTGTGCTGGTCACCAGCTCAGGGATGGGATGGGGGAGTGTGATGGTGGGGCACTACCTGCTGGGGAGATGGGGGTCCGTTAGACCACCAGGGATATGATTTATTTTTCAATAAACAGGATAAGGTGCTGGCCCAGTGGCATGGAGGGCTGAGGTATCACTGCCCTACCTCCTTCCACGCTAGTGACCCATGTTCATGGTTCAAGTGGGTTGCCTGAGGTCAGCTGGGGAAGGAGACTATCAAGCATCTGATGGACAGCTCTCCTCTCCCAGGGAGGGATGGGACTAGAGACTGGTGCATGCCTGGCCCCTAGTGGCAGCTGGAGGCTGGCACACCGGCTCTGAAAGACAGGGGGTGGAGATGGAGCAGACACCAAGCATGTCACTTGTGGAAGCATGAGTGCCTCGGCCATTGGCATCAATGCACGGATAAGGCTCTGCACTTGGGGGTATGGGAACTAATGGAGGCTGAAAATGCTCTTACCAGTGGGATGGTACCATCCCCTTGCAGGTGCCGCACCTGGCCAGCTGGCACCTCAAACAACATACTGTGAGGTAAATTCCAGTGGATGCCGGGGTGACCGCGCTGGTGAGGACTGGTGGAAGGGGGATGGTCAGAGGTGGCAAAGACATAAATAAATAAATAAAAAATAATTAATAGGATTGGGTGGTCTGCTAGACCACCAGGGATATATAGTTAATTCAAGGGCAGATCAGGGCTTCGGGGGGGAGGGGCTGCTAGCCACCAGTGATGTGATTATTTTTATAAACAGAACCCTGGCACATTGGCACAAGTGTCTAACCCTCTCAGAGGATACATTTCATCCCACTGGTAGGAGCATTTTCAGCCTCCATTAGTTCCTATACCCCCCACATTCAGAATCTTGCTCAACACACATCCCTAGTAAGGGATAACCAGCACTTACTAGCCTATTCCCTCTAGTTCTGGCCCTCTTCATCCTATCTCCTTCCACTAACACAACTTTCCTCCCACCTTTCCTCTCCCTACTTATTACCAATAAGCTGGCGACAGTCTAGGATTGTTGGCTCTTCTCTCTCCTGTGAACTTTTTTATGAATTGTAATCTGCACACACCTATGTCAGACTAGTATGTATAGGCCTATATTGACCTTCACCTGTACAATGTCTTTGCATTATTGACTACCGCATCTGTGACTATGTATTGTATTTTATTAATGACCAGGACCACTTTGAAAATGAGCTTGCTCAATGGTGTTTATGCCTGGTTAAATAAAGTTGATAGATTGATTGATTGACTTCTAAGTACCCCTAGACCAGCTCTGGATGGTCTAATGGTACTTAGAAATATGTCCTCTGGGAGGGTTTTGTGAAGCATCTGCCACAAGATCTCTAGCACCATCCTGCAGACCATTTTGTGGTGCAAGGCTGGCACAAGCCTCCTTTGGAGCACACAGCTTGTGTTTAATGCAGGTTGCTTTTGTGAAGTGCTCCTGGTGCATCTTTTGGCACAAATCACACCTTATGCCATTCTTTGTGGTGCAAGCCCCTTGTGCCATTCAGGGGAGCTTGCTGAATTGAACCCCATGTCTTTTCAAAATGCTTGGTAGTTTATTGAGCTCCAAAGGCAAAGTAAGTGGAACTGACAGGCTAACACATACAAAGGAAAGTTAGTCAAGTTTATCCCACCGTAAGCTTGGGATAAATGTAGTAATCAAAATCTGATTCTAGACCTAAGCCCTTGCCATATAAAATGATACATCAGTCCATGCTAATCCAGGAAATAATAACTAGTGGGGCAGAGTGTAAGAGTCTGTAAATAAAATAGTATCCTCAGCAATATATTTAAACAGATAACTTCCACCATCTGTAAAATGGAAAGACCTATCAATAACCAACAACTCAAATCCTCTGCCACTGCTGATGTCAGGGGCTAGTAATTAAGTTATTCTAAATGATCCTGGTGTTTAGTTTGTTATTCACCAATATATTTCAAATAATTTTTAATTTTTAATATTTCCAGGCAAAGTATAATTAAGAGTTAAAACCTTTGTTTACGCCTATTTAAGCAGAAACTATCTAGATTATAGGACTGGGCAAAAATTTCAAGAAACTGTGAGGAGAGATGTAGTAGGATCAGTAATGGTGAGCAAAATATCATCTGAGAACAGGATTATTCTGTAGTTCTTTCAGTATAAGGTAATTCCCTGTATATTAGGGGAATGCTGCATATGAGAAGCCAGTAACTCTATATAGAGGCTAACAAAACTGGAGAGAGAGGACATCCTTGCTGGGTGCCTCTTCCTAATGTAAAAGGCTTGGAAATAGTCCCATTAGTTTTAAAAAAGGCAGAGGGATAAAAATAAAGAAGTTGTAACATATTAAGAAATCTGAAGTAAAACTGAATGCCATGACACACAGTTAAAGGCCTTCTCCACATCTAAGATAGCCAGGATCAGGGGCATCGAGTTTTAAAGGACATAGTCTAAAAAAGTAATGTTCTTCAAACATTATCATGGGCTTGATGTCTTCACACAAATCCTGCCTGGTCCGGGTCCATCTAGGAGGTGAGAATGCCCTCCAACAGTAGTTCCCAAATAGACAAAAATAATTTATGATCAAAATTCAGAATAGAGATAGGATGGTATGAAGCTGGTATAGTAAGGTCCTTGCCCATTTTAGGGAGGGAAGTAATAATGGCATACTGCCTGAAGGGTGGTGGGGCATCTCCCTCCTGGAGGGATCAATAAAGGTGAAGAAGCCGCTGGGTCAAAAGATTGCCAGTAGAAGGAGTTTAGTAAAATTCCAAAGGAAAACTATCAATGCCTGGGCCTTCCATGGTAATTGGTGAGGTACACACCTGAGCCTTCTCAGGGAATGTGTAAGCAGGATGACCTAGCTTAGAAAAAAGTGTATTTGTTGCTCTGAAGGTGAGGATTCCTAAGGTGTGTATAAAGTAGAGTCATAGGTCCTGAATATGTTCAGAATATCAGCTCTGTTATTGATAAATTAACCTGTTTCTGGATGCTGAAGCTTAGTTATAGTAGCCTCTACCTTGTGTGCTCTGAAGGGCTTAGCCAGGGCACAAGAACCCACGCTCCACCCACATAATATCCTTGTCTAAAATAAACAAGTTATGTCCAGAACCAATGGAGTTGCAGGTGAGGAATTTGTAGTTAAAATATGAATATTTGCCTTTTAATATTTTTGCACCAAATGTGCAACATAGCCTTTTTCATAAACTGCCTCGTGAAGAAGGGCAGAGGAAATGTTCAACTCCTGATTTTCAGGCTCTGATTTTTGCCTCAAAAGGTGTTTATAGTCACTCCTACTGTAAATGTAGCATTGCTTATGCTAACTACAACAACAAAAACAAAGAAATTCCCAGCAAATGTCAGACTCTACTGTTAATATAGTTCTCCTGCAGAAAATACTGTTCACACTAAACCACACACTACAGCAGTCTTTTTGGGCAAATATATATATTTTTAATATGGGTCCCCAATTCTTGTCTATCTGACCTGGTTTTTAAAGCTTTGTTCATGATTTGCAAGGCCTGAGGATGAACAGCCTAAAATACAACAAAAAGAAAAACAGATATACTGATATTTTGCTAGAAATGTATTACTCCATAAAAATTATATGCTCATGACTTTTTTTGCTAAAAAATACTGAGGCTTTAATGTTTCTGAAGTTAACACACTTTAAAAACACAACTTTAGGTTATCTTTGGAACCATTATTGTCAGGAGACCTTTTTTTCCAATTAATTCTTTGGGTCAGGTTGACATAGACAAATCATTTGATATGAACAGTTGCCTAAATATTGGTCAAGAGATATAAGTTAAGCAATAATCCTGGACTGGATGTAAGCTACACTGTCATTTACCTATGCCTTTTGTGGTTCGTTCAGAAGGCCACATGTAGAGTGACCAAATCTATACCAGAAATGGATAAATCCCAGCATAACCCACACCCTGGAGTCAATTATTGCGATTATAAAATGTGAAAATTACATACAATAATGAATAAACCCCCCTTTTTTTGGTTTAATATTATCATAGAAATACTCTTCTGCTGTCTATTAATTTAGGAAACTGCAGATATATATATATATATATATATATATATATATACATACAGTATGTCGAGAATCTGTATGTGTTCAGACATACTCAGCACTCATAGTGCTTTGTTGCTTAATAGACTATGATTGAAGAAATTCACCTTCCGTCCAGCTGCTGTGATTTATTTCCCCATACATTTGCTTTCTCATGTTTATTTGCTGGGTGAACCCACACCTTTTTATTTTGTTTGAAGTGATGAGAGAGAGAGAGAGAGAGAGAGACAGAAGAGAGCGAGATCAGTGAGTGTTATTAGAGGAGTAGTTATTTTGGGAGAGTAAGACTTGCAAGAAACAGAGGCAGTGTGAAAGAGTGATGGGTGCTGAGAGAGAGAGGGAGCAGTGGAACAGTCTTTGGTTGGGTATCACAGCAGCTTGGTCAGGGAATAAAAATGAAATCTGTGGGTTTTGCAATCTGGCAGAATCAAAGGCCAACAGTGGCATAGCGGCAACATATGAAAAGCAAGAAAGAGGGACAAAATTAAGCAAATGCACACAGAAACCTACAAAGTAAATGCAGCTGTGGCTATATACAGTCAGACGTTGAGATGTACTGCATATGAAATGACTCTGAGTGTCCCTGTGTAAATGCTTCTAGTGGAACCCAGTAGAACAGTGCTTTAGGTTGTTTTCTAGTTAATTCATCTGGGATAGCCTAACTGATGTACAACATTTTGTATTCCCTGGGTCCCTGCTTTTACCCAGTTCTAAAGCTGGGAGAAGTGAACTGCAGAAGGCCAAGTGGCATGCTAAGGGTCACAGAGAGAGAGAGAGAGAGAGAGAGAGAGAGAGAGAGAGAGAGTAGTTGTGGTGGGATTCAAACATGGGATCTCTAGTGCTGTAGTTTCATGTTCCAACTACTGGACAACACCACAGCACCTGTGAACTACATCACTGTACCTGTTTAGATTACAACTTTAAAGGGACATTAGGAGAGCCACTTACCAATATAAGAGTGTCACCTTGCACATTCTTAGGGCAAAGAACTGCAAGCCAAATGTGAGCTATTCTGATGCCTGAAGGATGCAAGGGTCGACACTTTAATATCTATAATAGGCCCTCCTAGCGTCCCAGTAAAGTTATTATAGATTGTGTGCAATTAGGTTTTTTAAACATTCATTGTTTATGTACTTAATTATGCCTTTCATTTGCAGTGTGAAGGAGCAGTTGTTTTAGGAGAGTGAGGCTTGCAAGAAACAGAGGCAGTGTGAAAGAGTGATGGGTGCTGAGAGAGAGAGAGAGAGAGATAGCAGTGGAGCAGTCTTTGGTTGGGTATCACAGCAGCTTGGTCAGGGGGAAAAAATGAAATCTATGGGTTTTGAGATCAGGCGGAATCAGAGGCCAACAGTGGCATAGTGGCAAAATAAAATAAAAAAACAGAAAGAGGGACAAAATTAAGTAGATGTGGACAGGAACCTACAAGATAAATGCAGCTGTGCATTATATATATTCAAATTTTAAGATGTACTGCATATGAAATGTCTTTGAGTGTACCTGTGTAAATGGTTCTAGTGGAAGCCAGTAGCCAAGTGCTTTAGGTTGTTTTCCTGTGACCACCATCATACTTTGCTTGCATGGTCATTGGTCTGTCAGGGACGAGCCCAGTGTAGATTGCTCTGCATTGGGCTAGTCCATGACACACCTCTAAAATGCCATACTTTGAAATAAAATGTTTCTTGCACGCACACAAGGAAACATAAAAATCAGTTAGAGCAAAAATGACTGGTGATGTTGTTAAATTAAAATTTACCTTTGTACAAATAAAGACACTAGTTTCCACAGTGTTCTGAGCTGTATCTATGTTTGATGTGCCCCATATGTTTAAAGCCTGGGTTTTACATTTTCTTACTTAAGTATATGAAGGTACTGTTGGTACTACAAGCCAGTTTGGGAGTGACTCATTTGATTGGAAAGCGCACACATACACATACACACACACACCACCCCTGGCCTTAACACCAGACCCAAATGCCAGTAACAAAAATCTTTGAAAAAATAACTGCTTCCTTAAGTTTCTTTTCTTGATTCCATCCATTCTCCTTCCACTCTTTTCCATCTAATTGGTGCTGCCACCATGCTTGACCCATACCCATAGCCCTCTCTGAGATGACTGAAAGCCAACCATGACCAAACCCCGGAAAATGGCCCCTAACTCTTCACAGTAAGTGAAGTAGTGTCTAAAAATATCTCAGAGTTTTGTGCTGTTAGGCCACCAAGACCTCAGTCAAGAGGATCATGGGAGGGCAGGGTCTCACCATGTTTGGAGGAGGACAAATCCTGCATGCCCATGCAATGTCATGTGCAGGAGCTGGCAAGGTCAGGTGGCTTAATTGTTGTTGCCTGACAGCTCGAGTTGGTGGGGAATAGCAATAACAGCATCAGTGGTGATGGCTGCAGGGTGGTGAATGAAGACTTGCCTCCTCCAACCAACATCTAGCTACTGGCTGCAGGTAGTCATTAAATACATTCTGTGACCTGATGAGGTACTGGGTATTCAGCAGCAGTAATCTGACCACAGCCAGCCATCGAGTAAGGACTGAGAGAAGTGGACAACTCCAGACCTCTATCACAGTGCTGGACTGAGTGACTGGAATCCTTCTGACCACACACAACTGCCAGCCTGGTATGGTAGGTTATCACAGAGGGGTGTGAAACAGGCAGGGTACTTACTGCTTCACTGTGTGTCAGATGTGGGGGTTGTGAATGCAGTTAGTATTTGGAGTCAAAATCAGAAATTTCAAACTCTGATGGATGCAAAACAGAATTAATTCTAAAGAATCTGAACATCCCTAAAATATAGTGCTGTCCCATATATCAATCAATCAATCAATCAATTTTTATTTATAAAAGGCGCTTTTCTTCAATCCAAAGTGCCTGTACAATAACATAAAACAATAAATAAACAGAGTTTAAAACTATTATAAATCATTAAAAGCTAGACTAAAAGGTGGGTTTCAAGGCTCCTTTAAAGATCAGGACAGTCGGACTATTTAGCACCTGGCGGTGAAATTCCACAGGTCAGGGCCATAAAGCTAAATGACCTAGCCCCGAAGATTTCAAACAGGCGCTGGGAATCTCCAGCAATCCCTCATCAGTGGATCGGAGAGGTGGGAGGGACAGTAAGGGAGAAGGAGCTCTTTCAGGTAAGTTGGTCCCTGGTCATGTAGAGCTTTATAGGTCAGAAGACCGACCTTGAAGGTGATTTGCCAAGTACTGGCAGCCAGTGCAGTCCACGAACTGGGCATTATATGACTGGATCTAGAAGAACCAGTCAACAACCTGGCCGCCGCATTCTGCACTAGCTGCAGATGGTAAGTTCAACCCCCGATAGCCCTAGGTACAGGGAGTTGCAATAGTCAAGGCGGGAGGTAACAAAGGTGTGGATCAATGTTGGAAGATCTTCTGGAGGAACCAGATGCTTCACCCTGGTGATATTCCTCAGATGGAAAAAGGAAGTTTTGACCACTGCTGACACCTGAGCTTTAAGCGTCAAGTGGTCATCAATTATTACGCCAAGATTCCGCACTGATCTGAGGTTGTCAGTGGGCCTGCAAGCCATAAGCCAGAATGCGATCCAGCTGGCAAACCCGCCTCAGCGACCTTTATCCACAACCAACACCTCAGTTTTCTAGGGTTTAACCTCAACCAACTCCCATTCATCCAATCTTGGACTTCTGCAAAGCAGTTATTAAATACCGACAAGGCAGCATCCTGGCCGGGCAAAAAACATATACAGCTGGGTATCATCAGCATAGCAATGAAAACCCGGTCTGTATCATCTTATAATCGCTCCCCAAAGGCAGCATATGCACATGAATAACATAGGTGCTAGAATAGAGGCCTGTGGTACCCCGCAGGCAGGAGACTGATGCCAGGAAAAAATTCCCGACACCACCCTCTGAGTCCTACCCTCAGGTAAGATCTAAACCACCTGAGGACCATACCAGATAGTCCACAGATGGACCAAGAGACGCTCCAACAGCACCCATGATCAACAGTGTCAAATGCTGCAGCGAGATCAAGAAGTACCAAGATAGAACGGGTCCTACGATCTCTCGCTATTAGGAGGTCATTTAGTACATGAACAAGTGCTGTCTCGGTACTGTGCCTTTTCCTAAATCCAGATTGGAGACCATCGTAGATATTGTTGTTGGTCAGATGATCCTCCAATTGCAATGCGACCACCTTCTCAATAACCTTACCCACAAAGGGTAGGTTAGAGACTGGTCTGTAATTTGCTAGACAATCTGGGTCTAAGGAGGGCTTTTTTAAAAGAGGCCTAACTATAGCCTCTTTAAGGGGTTCAGGAAAGATCCCCCTCTCCAAAGACTTCCAGACTATCAAAGCCAGGACTAGGCCGATTTTATCCACACAATCCACTAGGAGACGTGTGGGGCCAGAGTCCAAGTCACAGCTGGTAGGTCGTAGCGCTCAGATGACCATCACAATATCCTCGATTTTGGGGAAGCTGAAGTCAGACCATGCAAACTGGGTGTTTGACATCTCCGGCCGACCATCACTACCCCCATTGGAGAGGGAAGAGCGGACATCTGATCTGATTTTGGCAACCTTATCTGCAAAGAAAAGAGCAAACTCCTCACACCATTCTGTGGAAAAGGCCCTCCCGGCTGAAGACAGACTGGATTGCACAGTCTGTCCACAGTCCGAAAGAGCTGGGCTGGTCTATTCTGTGCAGCCGCTATCTCCTGGACAGGAACTCTGCCTTCTTCACGAGATTGCGGATTGATAGGCCATATAATGGTCCATCAAACTAAGTTTGTCATCATCCAGACCGGACTTCCGCCAACGCCTCTCCAGCCTTTGTCCAACCCTCCTCAACTCCCTCATGGTCTCATCAAACCACGGAGACCTGGGGTGAAGAGTGAGCGGATGAACACGAACAGGTGCAATGGAATCCAGGGTCCCTGTAACTGCCCTATTATAGGTCTGTACTAGGTCACCTGGATCCAAGCAATCTATCGGAAGATCCAATAGGTCCAGTACCACCATCAGGTCATCTGGGGACACACCCCTCAATGGGCGGTAGCGGACCATTTCCGAAGGGGCTGACCTAGTAGGGGCGGCCTCAAAATTGAACCTAATGGAGTGATGGTCAGACCATCCGAGTGGTTCCACCACCACATCAGATATCCCCATCCCCAGAAGGAACACCAGATCCAATGAGTGCCCACCAATATGGGTCGAGGAGGAAACTACCTGTGTGAAGCCCAGTGATAACATCAACTGGAAGAAGTCTTGACCAAAACGTGAGAGTTCATCATCGACCCAAGCATTGAAGTCACCCAGAACCAACCATCTGGGGGACCCCAATGTTAGGTCGACAATGAAGTCACGACTTCCTGCGAGGAAAACATTCCGTCACCTGGTGGACGGTATACGAAAGTATCCTGCACCCCACACCCTCGCCTAAGACACACTCAAAGGATCCGATGACTCCCACTGGTACCTCCACCAGGCCCAATTCTGATTTAAAACAAATGACAACACCCCCGCCCCTATGATCCTGCCTCGAGCGGTGTATCACCGTGTACCGGGCCGGAACTGCTGCGGCTAATACTGGCCCAGCATTCTCATCCAGCCAGGTCTCGGTGATACCATGTCATCAGTTGATATCACAAACTGCAGCACACTGTGGTCAGTAACTGAAAGACCAACTCTGCAGGAGAGGCCCAAGGGGTTGCATTTAGCATAATTTCTCATCTCAAATGCTGAATATGTGAGTGGAGAAAAAATCCAACACAAAGCAAATGAAATTGAGACTGGTTTAACAGATTTGTCATGTGAGTAAAAAACATCAGAACTAAATAACACTAGAAACACAAAAGATTAGATAGTACCTTCTTTCTATGTTCAATATGAGAAGAACCTACTACTAACTAATTGTATGCAATGAACCTCAAATTTAAAGACATGACAACTGAAACAAGAGGACATCCATTTCAGGTCAGAAGTCTAAAATTTAACACAACAAATAGAAAATGTTATTATACACAATGGGTTGCTAACTCTTGGAACAAACTACCTACAAATACTATAAGTAAGTCAAAATCTTAATTCAAAGTTAAATTGAATACATTAATGCTAAGTAGAATTAACTTAAAATATTCTTAAAGGCAACTGGAGCTATAGTACTATGGGTTCATGCCTCCTCAGCTCAAAAAAAACCTTAGTATGAACCACCAGCCTGACACATAAGCCATGTTACACCTTGACTGAGGGTAGACTGACTCAGAATAAATAGGACAGTGACAAAGTATGCTTATGGCAATGTTACATGAGGCAGCTAACCTTGCAGGCAGTTACCACCACCCATGCTTTGTTCTTACTTTTTCAAAACTGTTCAAGTTGTAACATTTACAATTATATTGGAAGGTGGTAGGGCAATGAAATGAAAAGTTGGTTCTTTCATCAAGTGTGTGTCAAATTTGCATTTCAGCTAACAAAATTGTACAATGTGTGACACTGGGCAAGATGCACAATATGCAAGCAACCTGCCTGCCTGCCACTAACCTAGTATGGCGTGTTTTTTAAGATTGATAACATATTAATCTTCTTATTAATGGAGTAAGTTCTTTTTATTTATTTATTTGAAAACTGGTAACCAGGAAAGGCACACTTTCCAAGAGTGACCCAAGCGAAGAGGGGAAGAGGAGGAGTATAAATAGCATTATAACACAGCTTCAATGATGAGGTACAAGTAAAGTGCAAAACACTGTACAAAATAACAGGCTAACAGTACAATGAAAAGGTAGTCCCATGAGGTTGGATACTGGGTACAAATATGTGCAATTAAAAAACAAAAGTGCAGGTGGAGAAAAAATAAAGTAAGAAGCAATAACTGTTGAGTACAAACCCCCTGTCTTATCAACACTAGGCCCATCCATCCCCTTATTCTTCCTTTCCCAACCTCGGATAGGAGCTCACTACCCTGGGTTGTGACATCCTCCCATGCCCCATACTTTATAGCATTCAATCCCGGGGCTCACACATACTCCTTTTCTCCATCCACCTTCTCTACATCCAGCTTTACCAACTCCTTTCTGTGCACCGTGCCCTCCTAGCCTTTCTCCCCCTACTTCCTCCCTCTCTTCCCCCCTACCTTCACCTCTACCTGGTGTATATTTTTATTTTTATTTTTTCTTCCGTTACTTCCTCCTGCAACCTTAGATAACCTGCTTTATCTTCCTATAGACACTTCTATGTATGTAAATACCGTGTAATCTGTACAATATCTGTATAATTCTATGTACATATGAACTTCTTTTTCTTCCTCTCTGTAAAGAGTATTATCTGTATTGCCTTGTAAATACTTGTGTTGACCTGTATATACAATTGTTCATGCTCCACCCAGGTCCATCTTGCAAATGAGCTTCTGCTCAACGATGAACGCCTGGTTAAATAAAGACTTGATTGATTGATTGATTGATTGGTTGAGCACAAGTTACTGCAAATCCTGACCATGGGTGTTCACAATTTCGGAATTACAATCCTTTGAGTCAATGACTCCTTTGCAGGGTATGACAGGGCCTGGCAAAATAAGGTCAGTGGGGGACAGACAGAAGCAGGATGGGAGGGGGAAAAGTTTTAGCTGGTGCTTAAAAGAGAGTGGAGATGGAGAGAGGTTGAAAGTGGAGGGGAGCAAGTTCCAGAGGGAGGGGAGGTGATGGAAGAAAGCATACTGCTCAGCTAAGGAGTGTGAGTGGGGAAGAGAGAAGCTGTGACAGTCCCTGGAGCAAAGGGAGCAGGAGATAGAGGGGATGGGAGTGAGGAGAGAGGACAGGTGGGGAGGATCAAACCAGTATTTGGAGATGAAGGATGCACAGTGGGACTGATGATGTTATGGGGGGTATATTTAGAGAAGAGTAAAGGGAGCAGTGGTGAGCTTGAGCAGGATAGAAGAGTAAAAGGAGCAGTGGTAAGTTTGAGCAGGGGAGTTAGTAGCAAAGCAACAACAAGCTTTGAAGAGGGTGTCAAATGTGGCAATGGAAGAGGAGGGGGCAGTGCTGTAGTTGACACTCACACAGTAGAGCACTGGAAGAACCATTTTACTTACCAGCTCCTGGCAGATCCTGGAGAATGGCAGTTCTTGTTACAGTACAGAGCACCAAGTTTGGGGCAGAGTTTGGACTGGATGACATCAATGGGGCAGAGAAGTCATGCCTGCAATCCAGCCACACACAAAGGTACTTGAAGGAGGAGACCACTTCAAGAGGGGTGCCATCTAGGGTAGAGAAGAAGAGGGGAGAGACTAACTGGAACTAAAGGTCATGGACATTTTTTTAGTGTTGACCCTGGGTATATTGGAGTGTAACAAGTGCAGGACATTGTGAAAGTCTTGTTGGAGTGAAGCTCCCACAGCTGAGACTGAGAGGCCAGAGATGTAGATGACTGTGCCCTCTGTATACATGTGGATAGGTGAGTTGGCATAGCAGAAAGGAGATCATTAGGGAAGACAGAGAATAGGATAGGACCCACAATGTAGCCCTGTGTGATCCCAACTTGTATAGGAAGGGGAAGGGACAGGTTGCTTTTAACCTGCACCACCTGCAAATAGCCTTCAAGGTAGAAATCTGACCAGCCGACAGCAGGAGTTGAGAGGCTGGCAGAGCTCAGCTTGTCCAGGAGGGAAGAGTGAGCGAGCCACCAAGTCAAGGACTTTGGCCAGATCAAAGAAGATTGCCATCTTTATGTACCACTTCCCTTATCCAGCCCAGTGAGGACAGAGTCAGTAACTCACAGCAGTGAGGTGACAGTGGAGTGCTGCTTCCAAGAGCCAGACTGAGTGGGGTCCAGACAGCCACCAACTAAGATGGTTGCTTAATCACAGAGCTGCAAATCAACCATTTCAAAATCAGTTAATATCCTCTGGTAAGAACACCACAAAATCAACCTTACGGTAATCCACTAATAGTGGACAACAAGGGCTACAGAACAACTTCTTTCTTGGTAAAACTGGATTGAGCATCATTGAATAATTCAATAAGAAAGTAATTTATGAAAGAATGGGAAATGGTGATGGCCAGACCCTCACAACCGTCATTGTGATGAACTTGTTTGACATAATAAATATGCTCCAAACTTTGATCTCAGGCATACCAGAGATAAGAAAATCCATACAACAATTCAATGAAAGATAGGAGGCAGCTGAAATTTGCATATAGGATATTGGGCTGTTCGCCATGCAGGTGAAATCCCAAACAGAAAGCCACATGGACAAAATTACCCTCCTCAAGCAACAAATTCTGAAGCTCAGGCTAAAAGTAAATAACCTTAAAAATTGAGGCTGTTGCAACAATTGTCAAATTGCTGTGATCCCAGAAGGCACCAAAAGTAAGGAGATGTGTATTTTCCTGCAAACCATGCTCCCTCAAGCCTTCAGATTTTACTGGGATTATCCCCGCGAGATAGATCAGGCTCACTGTTCTTTAACTCCAAGGCCTGGGAGTGGCTCACCACCACCTCCTATCTTGGCTCTGTTCCTAATATACAGTTTAAAGGAACAGATCCCCTGATTGGCAAGTCAAAAAGGCCCTCTATCCTGGAAAGGACATAGAATTCATATCTTTCAGGATTTTTCAAAAGAGCTGGTGGACAAGCGCAAGGCATTCTCAATGGTAAAAAAAAATGAACTGGCCCTGAACAACATGCCATACAGTCTGCACTATCCTGCCACCCTCAATATCCTATGGGTTGGAAAATGGCATTATTTTCAGTCACCCCAAGATACCAATGCTTTCATGAGAACAGCAATGAAGATCATGGGGGAGTGAGTCAAAATGACCTGAGAAAACAGAGTAACTCAGCACCAAAAAAATGGCACTGACTGGAGCTAACCTGGAAGAGGTGAACCCCCCTTCCCCAATCTAAGGGCTAGCCATCTCATAACAGCACAGCAATATTACCTCCCAGGGAATAGAGGCACTCTCATAAACCCAAGAGGCATCATCTTAGGGGGAAGGAAAAGACCCTCTCACCAGTTTCTCCATTCTGGAAACATCATGATCGCAGTCAGAACTCCTACCACTCCTTGCAGAGCTATGGCACACCTTCTTGGGAAGCAGAACTCCCTAGCAAAGTCTCCCATGAACCCAGAACCACTGAAGACCAGCAGCCACAACCAGGAGAGGACTATATCACCGCACGATGGAATGAACTTTGATGCAGACTTCTTGACACCTCCAAAAGATATATCCCCTCTGTTAGGGTTACTACCTTTTAAGAAGCACAAAGTGGGACATTTCTTACTGAATCATGATTTTTTTGCAGGACAATGTGTAACATAGACCAATGCAACAGACTTGTTTTCGCTAAATAATCAGATTAAGACTAAGTGCTGTATTGTTTTAGTTGCTTCTATTGTTTCTTATCATTTTAAGGTATTATAGTTTTCTGCAACATTTAGATGAACATTAGAAAATATTTTTTTCTACTATAAGGTCAGGACATGTAGTATTTTTCGTATTTTTTTTTCCTTTTGCAGGGCACAGCTGTATGAATCAGGACTGTCCTGCAAAACTCAGGACAGATACTTACCCTACCCTCTGTCCAAGCTCGGCAGCAATTGTTGAGGGGAACCAGCATCTGAAACCTCATACAGCAGAACCAATACAGCATCCTGCCACCTCAGACTACATCCACTGAGACTGCACTCCTCATATTATATGAACAATGTGTGGTCACTTTTGTCTGATGTAGAGTATAGTAAGTGAGCTTTTCCCATCTTCATTTGTTTTTAGTATCCATACAGTATATCCATTTCCAGTTTTCAGGGAGGGTTAATTAACAATAAAGGGTTTGGAAATGCCAAATGAGAGGACAGGAATATAAATCACAAGGGGGAGGGGGATAGGAAAATGTGGAGGAGGGATGTCTGTGACAATCCTAAAGAAGCAGAGCACTGAATTGTTCATATCCGCACAGACAGGAAACACTCTCCTCATTAAATACTATTCCCCACTCACAGTGAAGAGTTTTTTCAGTTATTGCTTTCTTTATCTTTCTCTTCCCCTTCAGTGAAAGAGCACTGATGGCTTGAGGAGGCCCTGTAAAATGTCATAATGTATGTGAACTAATATCACTCATGACAACAACTAAGTGAATTGAGGCTAGGAAATACCAAATGGTTCCATGCACCCTTAACGGGGAATATAACAGTCCCTCAAAGTACCTACTTACTCGGAATAGCCATTATTCTCTCCCCATTGGAAACAGCAGTGCATCACTTGACATTACTGTAAGAACTGCAAAGGAAAAACTACAGCCCCGATTACACCCTATGTTTTAACAAGGAAAGGTAGTGTGCCCTCGAGTGCCAGTGGGGCAGGGGGTGGGGGGAGGGAGCAGAGTGATTTGGTATCTGGTATTCAGAGATTCTTTTTCCATGGCAGCTGTTTGGAAAAGCTCATGACATCAATAAAGGACTGACATCAAACTTATAGAGCCGAGACAGCCTTGAATGCTGCAGCTCAGTACTTTTTACTATTGTACTATACTGTACTTCTGTAATCAGACTTGTTAATTGACTTGAGTCAATTAGGGATTTCAAGCATTGGCACATTTTTCATTTAAAAAAACAGTTTGTTGTCAGGTTGTCAAGTACCAACTTTCTTTTTTTATCATGGCAGATGCCAACAGCTATTTGCACTACATAATTTAAACTGATCTCCCTTTTTATGTTGGTGTGCTTGCACAGCCAACATCATGGGACAGTGCAGCTTTGGAGGCACGGTCGCTGTTGGGCGAATGCAGGGCATGCACCAGTAGGTGCATCCCACATTCCCCAATCAGCCTGCATGCCGGCGCCACACCATGCATACATAATGTGGCGAGCACATCTAAGAAAAATTCTGCTGCAATCCGGGCAAAGCTGCGTCAGGCGATAGTCCTTTCTTACCGTGCTGCTGCCATTATGTACATGGTAGCACTGTGCGTCTCGAACTGCCAACTTTGGGTGCCCAATCCCCTGTCGGCTGCACCTGCCCCTGTGAATGTGCCAACAGGGGATCCTCCCGTCCAGCAGAAATAACCCCCAATTGTTTAATGCTGAAGGGGTGCCCAATTCCCTCGGCTCTGCCCCCACCCCTTCTTTGTGTGCCGGCAGGGGTGCCCAATCCCTTTGGCATAAATCCCCCATGTTGTTTGCCGATGAGGGTGCCCAATCTCCCGTCGGCTACAGACACCACCCCAAACAGTTAGGTGGCACGCTGGGAGCCCACCCCAGCGTGCCAAATGCCCTGCAAAAAAAAACTGTCCCACGATGTGTTTTTTTAACCTATAAAACTAAAACAGTCCCTCGTAGTCTCCGTGCCTCTCCCCCCACCAGCACCCACCCTCTGCGTACCCTGCCTCCCCACACCCCCTCACCCATACTTACTTCCTGAGTCCGGCGTGATGATCTTCGGTGGACCGGGAAAATGTCTGCACTCTTCAAAGCCGACCGTGAACTGAGGAAATGTTGGTAAGCTGTATAATGGAATAAACAGGGTTTTTTCAACTTTGCTGCATATCTCAGGCATTTTTGTGAATTTTGGCCCATATTTTCAACATGGGGTGTTTGGGACCCCTTCTCATGAATTCTTGCACTTTCATGGCATTATTTGGTCCCAAAAGGTGATTTCGCAGTCACTGCGTGGAATCACCTTTCGGGACCATGTAACGAAATGACAGTGCCACTGTTAATGGGGGGGGGGGCTCTCAAAAACCCTATGTTGCAAATTTGGTGGGAAAAATCCAAAACATGACTGTTTTACAAGCGTGCGTAGCAACTGCGCAATGCACGCTCGTAAGTTAGCGAATTAGCAATATTTTCACACCAGATTCTCAACATTGGCATTTTACCACACCTCCTTGTGAACTGTATAGCTGTCATTTTTCACATCCTGGCTGAAATGTGTTTTTGCACTTCCGGCGCAGAATGGCACACTCATGGTGCGAAATCAGTGTACTGGACACATTACAAAAATGACAGGGACACTGTTCATGAGCAGAGGTCCTAAAATGCCTGTGTTGAAAATTTGGTGACAATACTCCATAAAATGACTGTTTTACGAGTGTGCGTAGCAACTGCACAACGCACACTCACAAGTTAGCGCATTTGCACTATTTTGATGCCAGATTCTCAACATTGGCATTTTACCACACCTTCTTGTGAACTGTACAGCTGTCATTTTTCACATCCTGGCCGAAATGTGTTTTTGCACTTTTGGTGCAGAATAGCATGTTTGCTGTGCGAAATCAGTGTTCGGGACACATTACGAAAATGGCAGTCACACTGTTCATGAGCAGAGGTCCTAAAATGCCTGTGTTGAAAATTTGGTGACAATACTCCATAAAGTGACTGTTTTACGAGGTGCATAGCAACTGTGCAGCGCACGCTTGTAAGTTAGCGCATTCGCAATATTTTCATGCCACATTCTCAACATTGGCATTTTACTACACCTTCTTGTGAACTGTACAGCTGTCATTTTCACATCCTTGCTGAAATGTGTTTCGCACTTCGATGCAGAATACACGTTAAGCTGTCTTGAAATCAATGTTAGGACACATTATGAAAATGACAGTGACACTGTTCATGAGCAGAGGTCCTAAAATGTCTGTGTTGAAAATTTGGTGACAGTACTCCATAAAATGACTGTGTTACGAGCGTGTGTTGCACAGTTTGCACGCACGCTCGTACGTTCGCAAACTTCTAATATTCTCACTCAAGATTTTCTACAGTGCCATTGTTCTGCACCTCCTAATGAACAGTACAGCTGTCATATTTCACATCCTGACCAAAATCTGTGTTTGCAGTTCCAGCACAGAATAGCATGTTCGCTGTGGAAGTCCATGTTCAAGACACATGATGAAAATGACAGTGGCACTGTTCATTAGCAGATGCCCTAAAATGCCTATGTTGAAAATTTGAGAACGAAAGTCAATAAAATGAGTGTTTTATGAGTGTGCATCGCACAGTTTGCATGCATGCTCATTACTTTGTGAATTTGTAATACTTTCACGCCAGCTGTTCATCATTGGCATTTTTCCATACCTCCTTATGAACACTGCAGCTGCCTGAAATGTGTTTTCACACTTCCGACACAGAATTGCACGGCCGCTGTGCAAAATCAGTTTTTGGAACAGTTTGAGGAAATGACGGTGACACTTTTCATGAGCAGAGGTCCTAAAATGCTTATGTTGAAAATTTGGTGCCAAAACTCCATACAATGACTGTGTTGCAAGCGTGCATTGTGCAGTTTCCAAGCACCCTTGTAACTTCATCAATCTGCAATATTTTCATGCCACATTTTCACTGCTGGCATTTGTACACATCTTCTTATCAACAGTCCAGCTTCCATTTTTCACAGCCTGCCCAAAACGTGTTTCTGCAGCTGTGGCGCACAATGGCATGCTCGCTGTGCAAAATCGCCTTTGGAGACACATTCACAAAATCACAGCACTATGCATCTTTAGCTCCGTGCCGTTCCCACTGTCAATGCCAGCGTGACAACATTCGGCATTGACAAATGCTTGTTTTATTATAGTTTAATCGTTTAATCATATTTCACTGAGTAAAAATTCATGTTTTCTATAGCTTCAGCAAGATAAGTCTCACATCTGATTACTTGCAAAATGAAACTTTTTTTCAGAGGAGTTTCCATCAATGGTTATTATTTCATATTTTGAATGCATCTCCATATTGTCTGTGCCTATTTGATAATGAATCAGGCCCTGATTCTTTGAGTGTTTTTAATAAAGGATGTTGGGGGGGGGTTGTATAGGAATAAATCACACCATCGTTTACAGAAACAAGTAATCCATAAATATAAAGTAAATCAATTTAAAAACAAATATTTAATTTTGCAGTACAGCACTGTACATTAGCGGAAGGTCTTCATAGAGAGAGACAGAGAGAGAGACTGTGAAATTTGTGCAGTCTAGTATCTGAGATCGCTGGCATATCAGTTCAAAGTGACAGCATTTTTTTTGTGCATAGGTAAATCCAATTAGATCTTATAAACTACTATGCAGCAGTTAATGGGAGGTGGGAGTTGGTATGTACAGTGTGAGGAAGCGTGTAGTATGAGTGTATGGCACCGATTATCTCTGGTTAAGGGCAGGGTGCAGCTCCACAGCGCTAGCTTGTATGCTTTTCTTCTTTAAACTGAAAATGTGCTGTGCTTTCCGGCCATTTGCTCTGCATTTTAATGCAAGTGCTACATATTTTTTTTTTTTAATTTTTGGTAGTGCATGTTCAAATAGTCTTCAGACAGTGATCATGAGTTAAAGGGATTGCGAGTTCACTCAGTCAGGTACAGGAGGTGATTTCACTTACTGTAGGTTAGCTGTACACTCACATATTTACTTTATCTTGCCTTTTTAACTTTATCTTGCCTTTTTAATTCTTAAAAAAGTGCAATTTCTGTCATGAATAATCCCAAAATCACCTCGAAAAGTCCCTGAAGCAGATATTAATGCGGCTGCTTCATTATTGTCTGCTGGAGGGATTATTTGAGGAGATTTTTTTTTCTGTATGATCTTGAAACCCATTACTGTTAAAGAAATATAGCCTACAAGGCAACAGTCCCACCTTTCCTTGTGCAAACAACCTTTTCTCCAGCAGCAGACAATAATGGGGCATATTCATGGCAGAAATGGCACTTTCTGCAAGCATCAAAGCCAACGTTACCAAAGTGCTTCAACTGAGAGGGCACCCTGCTGCTCTTGGATTTATCCTGATGGAACCTGCTGGTCCAGCAGGTTGGCTGACCTGTTTAACAGGAGAGATGTTCTAACAAGGAACCTATCCAGAATGAGATCAATATGAAAGTGTCGAACACAGTGCAAGAACAAATAGGAATTAATGAATCAGGCACGGTTTCTAAGGGTGTTTATGGTAAAGGGTGTTGGGTGGGGGTTGTATAGGGGTAAATCACACCACCATTTTCAGAAACAAGTAATCCATAAAAATAAAGTAAATCAATTTAAAAACAAATATTTCATTTTGCAGTGCAGTACTATGCATTGGAGCAAGGTCTTGGGAGAGAGAGAGAGAGAGAGAGAGACCCCTAAACTCCTACAGTCTAGTGTCTGGGATCACTGCCATATCAGTTCTAAGTGACATATGTATTTTGGTTTTAGTTTGGGCATAGGTACTGTACATTCAGATTTATCCTCATTGAATCTGCTGGTTCAGCAGGTTGACCAAACAGTTTAGCAGCAGAGATGTTCTAACAAGGTACCTATCCAGAATGAGATCAATATAAAAGTGCTGGACACAGTGCAAGAACAAATAGGAATTAAAACTCATATAATAAAAAATGGATCGATAAAAGGAAACTTAGTCTCCTTTTGACAAATATTGCAGTGCCACAAACAGCCAAATCATGGATTGGGCCATATGTTGTAAAGGCAGCAAAAATATGTACTAATTGGGAGAGAAATCCTGAGAGTTGGAACTTTTTCATCAACATGTCTTACTGACTTTCTTTGTTTGCAGTCTTGATGTGCAATGTCTGATGATATCCGCCTTTGGCTGTGGTTTATTATGTGTGGCATACATTAATGCAAATAGCACAGGTGGAAAAACACGTTCAGCCAAACAAAAGCAATCCAGAGCCAGAGATGAGAATCAGTGTTGCAGTCATTGGGTCTCCCAGCATTACTTTATGTCTCAGCTGTTTGCTATATTGTCTCACAGGAATATTACTTTAACAACTAGGGAGGAAGGCACTGGTGGCACATTTCAAAGAGTGCTGCTGAATGACAGCACAGTCCCTTCACCCAGGTCCCACACTGGAGCAGGAAGCAGCACCGATGAGCCTTTAGCAGCAGGTATTTGCCTGAAAAGCACACTCTCTCCTTGGGGGAGCTTGCAGTGTGAACTGTGTGCAAATTAAATACTTTTAGGGATTGAATTTGCTCTCTGCTCAGTACAACTGTGTAACTCTCTGTACTTGTTACCTCAGTTAATTTAAATTTGCCAGAGTGCTGCTGATAGTTTTTTGCTTGCATGTACTGCCTGTGAAATTTATTGAAGTTTACAAAGCACGTTAAGACTTTGAACTGTGTTAGGAGAAGCAGTCTACCTGTTCTTTATTTTGATTTTGAACCTGTCTGGAGCCCCATATCATGCATGTTCTTTGTTCTGTCTCTGGCCTCCATGATTGTTACACCAAATCCAGTTCAATCTAATTCCTTTGTGAAGACCTTCTGAGTCACTCCCTTTTGTATTTCTCTCCAGGCTCTTTTCAAACATGGTCCCTTCACCCAGGCCCCACACTGGAGTAGGCAGCAGCACAGAAGATCCTTCAGCAGCAGGTATTTGCCTGAAAAGCACACTATCTCCTTGGGGGAGCTTGTAGTGTGAACTGTGTTAGACTGTCCATGCTGTGCGTTGACTGCCCCACCCACCCAAGCTAGCCTCCATGAATATTCACAGCATCTTGCCTAAGATAGATGATCTTCAGGTCTGGGTTGTGCAGCACAACCCTGATATACTAGCCATTAATGAAACCTGGTTGTCCCCTAAAATCCCAGACACTGCAATCTTGATAGCAGGTTACTCACTGCTTTGATTAGACAGGATGGGTAAAAAAGGTGGGGGAAATGCACTCTGCTTAAAAGATGGGTACAGTGGGCAAGCCCTACCCAACCCACCAAAGTCCAACAAGTCACAAGTTTTGGCTGTTATGGCCATACTTGGCCAGAATGGAAAATCTATAATTGTACTTTCTGTTTATAACCCTCCCTGAGAACAAAATATAGGGTTTGTCCTGGTCCTTAGTTATTTAGCTGACATGCCCTCTAATACCGAAGTTATTGTATCAGGTGATTTTAACACCAACTGGCTGGCCCCAGAAGCTGATCCCTTCAAGGATGCCATTGCAGCTGTTAACCTCACTCAGCTTGGTACCACCCCCACTAGGACCAACTACAGAACTGGGAATAACTCACTCCTTGACCTTATCCTCACATCCCACCCTGACAGAATAACCCACACAGAGGTACTATCAGACTCACTGATCAACCACTCCCCAGTCATCTGCCACTGGTCAAACAAAGCCCCCAAGGCTCCTGCCAAGGTATACATGCAGAGCGTGCTTAAGAAAGGGTATCTTCAACATCTCCAGCACCAGTGTGGATGCTGCCCTTGATTATTTTATCCACCACTTTAACAAAGGCTGTGACTTATTCACTCCACACCACAAGGGTAAGACAAAGGGAGTAACTAAGTCCTGGATCACTCCTCAGTTAATCCAAATGATGCTTGACAGGGACAATCTCTGGCACCTAGCTCATGACACTGGGAGGCCCTCTGACATGCAACGTTACAAGGCAGCACGTAACTCCTGTACCAGGGAGATGGGCCCCACCAAAAGGGAATACTTTAAACATGAACTTACAGACTACTGGGGTAATGGGAAACATTTATGGGAAAGCATTAAAGACCTCACTGGTAAGCCCTCAAAAATTCCCCCTAAAGTGATTTATGTCAATGGAGCTCTCTCACAGGACCCACTAATAATTGCAGATACCCTTAACGATGCCTTCACTTAACACTCTGGTATACTTCCCTCTGACTTCCTAAGGCAACCTGTTAGTCAACCTAATGCCATGGGCACCTCCCCGTCCCCTAAACAGTCCCTCCTCCTTTCTATTTCAAGAAAGTATCCATGCCAAAAGCAAAAAAATACTTACAAAGAGTCTTGGGGAAAACTAGGTTCAGCAATGACACCATAGACCTTAAACTCCTGCACCAGACCCTTGATGCCATCCTTAAGCCCCTTACCACTCTTCTCAACTTCTCTGTCTCCCAAGAACAATTCCAACAACTCTGGAAGACAGCTCTAGTCATGCCTGTCTTTAAAAGTGGCAATAGAGCACAGCCCTCTAACTACCTCCCTAGCTCCATTCTCTGCCCCTTCAAGAAACTTGAGCATATTGTCACTGACCAGATGGCTGAATACCTTACCAAATACAATATCCAATGCAGAGAGCAGCATGGCTTTAGGAAGGGGTACAGCACAGCCACTGCCTTGCTAGAATACACTGACTTCCTGCACTGTGCACTTGACCAAGGCCAGCAGGTGTGGTCAATCTACGTTGACCTCACCAAGGCTTTCGATATCATGAACCATTCCCTCCTACTCCACTCGCTCTAGACTACAGGCCTCTCCTCAGAGCTTACCAGGTGGTTCACTAGCTATCTTAGTGGCAGAACACAGCAAGTCAAAGTTAGCATCACCATGTCCAGCTCACGCCCTGACAACTCAGGTGTCCCCCAGGGCTCCATCCTTGGACCTTTATTGTTCAGCCTCTTCCTCAATCCACTCCCTAAAGCCTGCTCTAGCAACATTTTTCTCTACGCTGATGATGCTGTCCTTTTTTCAACCCATTCTGACACCACACTACTTACCAAAGATCTCCTGACAGATTTTTCAGCAATTGAACGTTGGTTTGGAGATCATAAGCTACTAATGAATTATAAAAAAACAAAATCAATGCTTTTCTCAAGTCCCCATAACCAATACAAATCCTACACCCTAATCATCCTTAACAACCAAAACCTCCCCCTTGAACAAGTCAGGGAATTTAACTAACTAGGCATAACCTTAGATAGCTTTCTGTCCTACTCTACACATATCAACCTTATATCTAAAACTATTAATGCTAGGATCGGCACTGTATACCGACATCAGCACTGCCTCACCCCTGAATCCCTCAGAACTGCCATCTCAAGCTCTGTTGTTTCTATCCTTGATTATGGCCTGATCATCAATGAGGCTGCCACTGACTCTGCAATGAAAAGAATAAATGTGGCTCTCAATAAGGCTTGTAGGCTTGTCTCTGGTGCCCCAAGGTTCACTTATACCTGTGATCTCTATGCACAAACTCTTTAGCTAAATCTCAAAGGTAGGGTCACCTGCTAGATTTGCCTTTTTGCTAATAAAATTAGCCTCGGCCAAACCCCATCAACCACCCTGTCCCTTCTGCTACCAGCACCAAAACCCCACTACACGTGTAAATCCACCCTGACAAAACACCAGGTCCCTTTCTGCCAGACCACTCAGAGGCAGCGATCCTTTAAGTTTAGAGCCCCTTCTTGGATCAATAATCTTCTCCCTGAGATCAACAGGCACCCTACTCTTGATCCCTTTAAAAGTAGCTTTCATCAGCACCTGAATTCTTTCAATAGTTGCGACTGCCCCTGTAAAAAATCAGCCCCACTGTGCCCTCTTGTAACCCCCAAGCTTAGCTCTAATTGACCTAGACCTGAGTCTCTATCCTGAGCACACTCCCCTCTTTTTCCTGACCTCAGCATGCACCCCCTCAACCTCTACATTATACTGACTATGTCACCTTAGACTGCATCGATCCTCCTCTCACTCTTCTCTTCATCTCTACCTCCACTCCAGCCCTTTCCTTTTCCTACACACCTCCCTCTCCTTTCCAGCCGTTCCTGCTACCTCTTTTCCTATCTCCCCTTCCCTTCATCCCTGCCTTACACCATAACCCTGCTACCCCCCCACCCTTCTACTTTTGCTGTGCCTCCAACATATCCTTCACTTCCACTTCTCTTTGCTCTCACTCTCCTCTTCTCTCTTCTGCTTGTACAGCATATGTATTTATGCACACTCATATATTTATGCCTTATATCTGTCTGTAATACCCTGAACATATGTATTCCAAATTATGAACTGTAAATAGTTGCTATAAATGTACTTTTAATGTATTATTTAAATCATGTTATTTTCTATGTTCATCTATGTTACCTGTTTCTGTATTTTACTCCCAATCTCTATTTGTGCTTGACATAGAACCTTTGTAAATTAACCTCTGGTTCAAAGGTATTGTAATCCTAGTAATAAATAAATAAATAAAAAGATCTGGTAGGGTTGCCACCTTTGGATGAGATGAAAACTGAATACTAAACCACGCCCCCAAACCCCACCCCTAACTCAGCCCATTTTATGACCTGTGAGGGCATCGCTTGGACTCTGATTCACTTGATTTATTCAGAATTGCTGCTGATATTGCATTGTGTACAACTTCTTTAAAGTATATCATGATTATTATTTTTGGTTTGTTTGATTTAGATTTAAATATTTTAAATTTCAGTGTGTGTTAACATTTGGTGGAGTTAGAGATGGGGTTCAGGGGACTTTCCATCCTGTGTACACAGCTTAGCTGACACATTTAGTGACTACAAGGACACCTCTGACAACCAGCTATTTTGGAACAGGTGGCCTTTTCTGGTAAAACTCTTTCAATAAATAAATAAACTACACCAGTAATGGTGGACGAGCTGTAATTACAAATATTATCTGCCATTTTAAGATGTGCTACTGTCTTTCCCATTGCTCCTACTCTGAAGCTATTTGTAATGTCACAGAAGTTTTTAAAAGGGGTAGGAACTATTCTATGCTGTTAAATACCCTATTTTATTTCCATATCAGTCATACATACCAGATAGCATGATATGTTATATGTAGTGTGGAAGCAGTATAGTGCAGTGGTTTAAGGCTCTGAGCTGCAATTCTGGAGACCAGGGTTTGAATCCCACAGCCCAGACTTGCATACCGTGTGACTCTGCATAAATCATTTCACTCCCTTGTGCTCCCAGGTTGCACCTGTAAAGAAGCTTCAGCTCAGTGTCTCTCTTCTGGTTAAAAAATAATAATAATTTTTGATAAATTACCACAATTTGCAGTACCATCAAATCTAGATTGTGTTCCTTTCTCCTCACCACCTACTGCTCTCTCTCTCTCTCTCTCTCTCTCTCTCTCTCTCTTTTCCTTTTCTCATTTCTGTGGCTTAGCATGACATTAGCCACACTATTCTGTGCTGTTCATCTGAGATGCCTGGAATGGTCTTCCAGGAATATTCAGGTAGTATGAAAATTGACAGCAATAACTACTGAGGACAGAGAGGTGTAGTACTGCTAGAAATGAAATAAAATATTAGATTATTAATTTAACAACAAATGGGGTAACAAATATTAAAATATAGGACAGACCCTAAAAGAAAACATGGTGAGCATTTAAAGGTATAAATGTATTCCTTAGCACACCAGTCAAAGACCATACTCACAATGCAGCCTAGAAAGGATTAGGTTGAGTTGCTGCTAATGGTCTTAATAGCCCTACTTTACACCTCTCAGATTTACTGGTATACAAACAAAGGTTTACATGACATCAGAATTTGTTTGTAATATGAACATGCAAGCAAAATGGTGAAGGATTTAACAGAATCTGTTTTACAAGTATGTGAGCATTCAAAATGACTGAAAAAGTACTACCTCTGAATAAAACTGGATTAGCAGGTAAAGTTTCTGAAACACATTGTACAGTCCACACTGGACAAGAGGCTACCCTAATGTGGTGCCTGTCTGAATGTCCAAGGGTTTCGAAAAATGAAGGTGTTAATTAAGGTGGTATTGTTTACCCTTCCCATGAATAATCTTCCAATTTGCTGGTGTGAAGTGAGAGGTGACAACTGAGCAGACAGGGACACATTTGGCTCTTTAAGTGCCCTGCACTTGAAGGCACTTCCTGCTTAGCATGCACTGTAAGCAAGCACACTGAAATGTCAGACAATTGCTTACAGTCAGAAGAGAAGAAAATGAAACAGTGGGGAATCTCACAGGTGCTGCTTGACCCACCATAAAAACCGAATTTGCAATGGTGAAAACAGGAGGACCGAATCTGGACCTAGAAAACAGAATCATTCGGTCAAAAACCGAGTAGGTGGTAACCTTAAGATCTGGGAAGTTGTGAAGTGCCCTAAAAGGGACTGAAACAGGGGCAGGGGATTGATTTTTGCTGCCAGAGAGACATACTGAAGTGAGAAATCACACTCAGATGGTCAGAGTCTCTGTGACATAAGTACTTACTTCAGTGTATAACTGTGTCAGCAACTGAGTGGCAGCTTTAAGGACCCATCCCCTTCCCCAGCCTGCAGGTGATGAACACTATCAGCGATCACAATCAGTTTTATATATATATATATATATATATATATATATATAGATATATGAGTTTTAATTTCTATTTGTTCATGCATTGTGTTCAGCACTTCATATTGATCTCATTCTGGGTAGGTGCCTTGCTAGAACATCTCTGCTGTTAAACTGTTTGGCCAATCTGCTGGACCAGCAGGTTCCATCAGGATAAATCCAAGAGCAGCAGGGAACCATCTCAATTAGAGCACTTTGGTAACCTTGGCTTTGATACTTGTAGAAAGTGCCATTTCTGTCATGAATATGCCCGTTGATGTCTGCTGCTGGAGGAAGGTTGTTTGCATAAGGAAAGGTGAAACTGTTGTCTTTCAGGCTATTTTTTAACAGTAATGGGTTTCATAATCTACAGAAAAAATCTCCTCAAATAATCCCTGCAGCAGACAGTAATAAGGCAGTCCCGTAGATGTCTGCTTCAGGGATTATTCAAGGTGATTTGGGCTTATTCATGACAGAAATGGCACCTATTTAATTATTACAAAGGCAAGATAACGTTAAAAAGACAAGATAAAGTAAATATGTGAGCATACAACTATCCTAACTGAAATCCCCTCCTTTACCTGACTGTGTGAACTTATGATCACTTTAACTCACGATCACTGTCTGAGTCTTTGAGCATGCACTACAAAAGAATTCATGCAGTTTAGAGTCTGAGATTGCTGCGATATCAGTTCTGAGTGACAGAATTATTTTTTTAGTTGGCGCATAGGTACAGTACATTCAATTAGATTTCTTAAACTACTATGCAGCAATGGGAGGTGGGAGTTGGTATGTATAGTGTGAGGGAGTGTGTAGTATGAGTGTATGGCACCAATTATCTCTGGTTAGGGGCATGATGCGGCTCCACACCGCTAGCATGTATGCTTTTCTTCTTTAAACTGAAAATGTGCTGTGCTTTCTGGCTATTTGCCCTTTCATTTTATGGGAAAGTGCTACATATTTTTTTTGGTAGTGCATGTTCAAACAGTCTTCAGACAGTGACTATGAGTTAAAGTGATTGTGAGTTCACACAGTCAGTAGAGGAGGTGATTTCACCAAGGTTAGCTGTACACTCACACATTTACTTTATCTTGACTTTTACTTTATCTTGCCTTTTTACTTCTATAAAAGTGCAATTTCTGTCATGAATATGCTCAAATCACCTTGAATAATCCCTGAAGCTGACATTAACGAGACTGCCTTCTTATTGTCTGCTGCAGGGATTATTTTAAGACACATGTATAATCATGAAACCTATTACTGTTAAAAACAGTTCTTAGTGGTTTTGAATGGGTGATGGCTTGCATTAATACCACTCCTCTGATTAACATGTAAACCTCTGTCAATTTGTTTGCATTGTCAGTGATTGTTATTAACAATTAGAAAATAGGCTTTTTATTTCTTGGTCTCTGATTGGCTGATACCCTGCCAGGAGTACATTAACTTTCAGTAGACGACCAGGAAATAAAACTGCCAACCTAAAGTGTCCCTTCACCCAACTGAAATATTTTGGTGCCCACCCTGTGCCTTAATTGGCTAAAAGAACCTCATTTAAATTTCAAATCACCGCCTTTTTTTCTCTCGCTAGCAAGAGATACTGTTCCCACAATACCTGTTGCCTGACCTTGGCACCCAACCTCAGCTGTGCTCATTTACTGCATTTTTTTGGCTTGTTTGTTTTAGCCAGACAAAACCCAAGACAGTCCTACCACACACATATACTCACTCCCACACATACCCTGCCCAAGGCACCAGCCTATGATACATGCCCCCACCCCATCAATGATCTCTACTTGGGTCACTTCTCAAGTTTATGAACAATACCCTGTCTTCCAGCTGATCACAGAAACACATACATCTTCCTGTTTTTTTCCTCCCAGCTGTGGTGACCCACATCCTTCCAAAATCTAAAGACCTTCTGAGTGTACTCAACAGCTCCATGATGCGGCTGCCTGCAACCATCGCGCCTCACCAATGTCCCAAATGATTCACTTGCAGACTCATAGCACCCCAGAACAACAAACACAGACAAAGCAAAAAATTTCAAATTGCTGCCAAGAGTATCTAGCAGGCTTACTTATTCTTTGCTTCCTGACAGCTGGCCCACCCGAAAGAAGTGCTGTTTTATAATTCTGCAGCTCAATCAATCACTCGCTCTTCAGCTCCCAGCTCATCATTGCTCTATTTAAAAAAAAAATGGCAAAAATAGAAACCATGGGAAGTGGCAGCATGGAGCTGCATAGAGGGATGGGAGGTCTGGAGTTAAAGAGTAGCGGGGGGTCAGACAAGCTGCAGATTGAAAAAAAAAACAGCTCTGGAGAAACAGATCATTTCATTATTTGGTAGTTTCTGCCTGCAATTTTTAACATGAGGAACTCAGCTGGCTAAAATGTTTTTTTGCAGCATGGAAACAGTCCAATGGGGGAACAGCGCTAGCCATGATGGTCAGTCTATTTAGAGCTATGCAGCTGCTCCAAGGAACAAGTCCCTAGCTCAGATAAGAGACAAAAAAAGCATTCCAATATAGGTGGAGGAACTATTTTATTACAAAAACCTATTTGAAATTATTTTTTTAATTCACATCTTAACTAACATTTTTTTATGACTGTGCTCATTTTCTAAACACAATAATACCCTCCAGGGTGGGTGGTATTGGGCTATATCGGACCTTCCAAGGGTTATAAGGCCCTCTGCATGCGGTGTTGGGCCTCATTATGCCCCTGGGCAATCCAGTATAGCCCAATATCGCCCACCCTATCGAGTATTATTGCTTACTTACTAACCATGCAAACAAATTGGCAGAGGCTTACATGCTAAATAAATGAATGGAATGTTTTGAGCAGAATAGGAAGTTTTACACTGGATTGCAAGCAAGAGAACACAATGGGTTCTGTAAACCTGACTATAAAGGCCAATGATTTATGGTGCTTGATGATTAACAGTCAGAATTAATGAAATTCAATTTGCTTAAATTGCCAGAATCACAGATACCTACATTATCTATGTCAAACAAGAAACAGAAATAATAAAACCAAAACATTTATAAATGGCAATAGTCTTCAGTGTTTTAAAACTGGATTTTTACTTTTCAGTTGCCATAAACAAGTGACCTGGTAGTGAGTGTATTACTTAATACAAAAACAAATATATTTAAAAGTTCATAATTTTATGAGATCTTAAGATATGTACATTTTATATTATTTTGCATACTATAAGTCAATTTTATAACAGGGTCACCTTGTAAGCAGAGTCTTTGTCATCCTAATAGTGACATTTTTCCTGTATAAAAATAATGATTATGAGTGCACTACTACTAATAATAATAATAAATAAATAATGAACTAAATGCATAATACTGAACTTCTTGCTACTTTTAGTGTGTGTGTGTGTGTGTGTATGTATGTGTCTCTGTATGGGACATTTGGTGATATGAGATGACCCGATGACAATTAGTGGTGGGCTGAAGTAGCTGGTCGCTCCAGCGAAGTGATCCGCGGGTGAAGGCGGGTCACGGGAGTGCTCCACAACATGAAGCGCAGTACTCCGCGTTACAAATGGTTATCGTAAAGTCCATTGAAAACAGTGACTTTGCATTACTCCGCCTTCCCAAACCACTACTTCACCAATTCTTAATGTGAAGTACATTGAAAACAATGTACTTTGCCTTACTTCACCTTGTTTTTAAGCTCCAAAGGTGAATTTTTCAGTGTTTCATGGGATTTCAGACCACATGGGCTCTAGATTGTTCTGCACAGCCTCAGTTTGGGGTAGAATGTGTAGGAAGCTGTAGGAGACAATCTGCTCTGAGAGCTATCTGCGATTCAAACCTTCAAAAAGCTGTTAAAAAAGCCTTTTTGAGTAATTTTTTTGCTGAAACTTTAGTTCTTTGATTATAGGTAACCCTCCTGTGCTCATATCATCGAGCGTTTATTGTTTGTGTATGGATTTTGAATGTTAATGTACAACATTCAGTCTGTGTACTGAGAGACAGTGGAAGTGTGCTTTGGGGAGTGGTGTATCTGTGGTGTAGGTAGATTAACTTGGAGAAAAGGACAGTGCTTTCTGTTTTGGTTATATTTTTCTTGTTTAACTGTGTTAATGTACACACAGTAATATTTTCAATATTTCTTGCCATTTTTTTGCTGATTGTTGTGGTGCAGCAGTGCATAATTTTAGTTTTTAAAATATGTGGTTATATTACTAAAGTTTTCAATTTGCTATGCATTACTTGGTGTGTGTGTATGTGTGTGACGCATGTCATCAAATCAGACACCTTTTATTGTGCCACATAATAATTTCAGCAATGTGAAGCTGCTATCCACTGTAGCTGTGTGATTTTGTACTTTGTGGTATCTTTACTGGTACTAGTACTAGTGACTGTTACTGCAGCAGTACAGTACACTGCCCCACCCGTCTGAGCCTGCCCCAACGGTAAAGATATTCTTTTCCAGATTTGAATTTCTGATGGTGAGCACTGGTTAGGTGTTGTGCATTTGTGTCTGCATCTCTTCAGTGCTGGCGCAATCTTAATCTGTCTGTGCATTTGCATCTTTAAGGCCCAATCTCCATCTGCAACTTAAGTCACAGTTGTTTCTTTGGCTTCCCTTCAGAGTACTGGACAGGTGTCGTGCTTAATTCTGCATGAACATTGTACTCATTAATATGCGTTTTTAAGTCAGGACCATCGTCACGAGTCACTCATGATACAAATCACGTTCCTCATCATCAAGGTCACAAATGCAGTCACAAATCATGATTCATGATCATTCACATTACGAATCACAACATTAATTTTTTTTCTAGTTACGTGGATGTATTGTAAGCTTGTTTTGTAGTATCTCTCCAGGCTTCACCACCCCACCATTGCACTCATTGATACATGTTTTTAAGTCTGGGAGTTTTAAGCTACAGCTCATCAGGGTCTGGGGAAGTACAGCCATAGGCATTCACGTTTCTTCAGCATCATGGTCACAAATGCAGTCACAAATCACGATTTATGATCACGTCATGAATCACAACATAAATTCTTTTTAATAGTTACTTGGATGTATTGTAACCCTGCTGGTCTCAGTGCTGAACAGGGATGGGATCCACACCTGAGCCCGGGGGAACAGGCACATCCTGCTACAGAGGGCTTGGTGCTGGACTTGGTGGTGGTGGTGGTGGTTCAACTGCCTCAGAGTCAGGACAGGAGGCGGTGCTGGTCCTGCTTTGGGGGCACTCACAAGTTTTGAGCAGTCCAACAGGAATGGTGCCCATGCCTCCACACATGCACATGGTACAATGCTTACCACTACCATGCTCTCCCAAAGCTGCCCCATCCCAGACATTGCCTCACCCTGGTCCATCTCCTACTGACCTCCCTCAGTCTGAGCAATCACTACTCACACTGTCACACAACACACACACAGTCACACAGACACAGACAAACAACTAACTACTTATAAAGGTAAGAAAAATAAAATTTACAGAACAAATTTGAGAACAAATTAAGTAAAAAGAGTACAGAAAAGACAAAAAATGTAGCTTTAAAAAGCTGTTGGGTCTAAATCAAAGTTTAAATCTCCTCCTCGCTCTGATCTAAAAGTATCAGCAGTCACAAAACACACTACTCTCTCTCCATCTGCACAGGAGAAAGTAAAAGTGTCTGCTTGTATGACTCACTTTCTTCCTGCCTAGCTAAAGAGCATGTGACTTACAGTACTGTAAGCCATGTGATGTGTGGGGGGACTGCCAAATCTGAAACACCAAGTGGATCACTTAGAATCCTAATGAGGAACGCGAATTCCATTAAAAACAATGACTTTGCCTTACTTCGCATTGCCATTCTGCCTTAACACAAAGTGGTAATGACAAGACGTAGTGAACACTTTGCATATGCGGAGTGGCAATGTGAAGTGCCCACTTCGCGTTCACTTCGCCGGCGAAATTTAAATTAGCTGCATCTCTAATGACAATAAAGTAAGACAGTATGGAAGTCAACTTTTGTTGAAATGTGAATTGAGGAAAAGCATTTTGCAGCAGAAATGGAATATGTGCAGTTGTTACAAGGTTTGTCTTGTTAGTTCTCTGAGGAAATTAAATGTATTTCCATATCAAGGGGAGACTATAAGATGAAACTGAAACAAAGTAACAAAAAACACCCAACTAAGAGCTTTCCTAGATAGCCCTTACAAAATATATAAATAATTCGGAACAGTCCTAGTGCTAAATGCCACTCTTTCCCTATGCCTCCATATAGAAAGAAATGTTTCCTACAGCATGACAAATAAAGGGACATTTAGGGGGTGGTGAAAAGAGGTTATTTGTTTGTAAACCTAAATGTTACAATGTAAATTTAGCTTGTGCTTGGAACAATCCCATTTTTGTGACAGTCCCCATCTGTCTCTATAACTAAAAGAGGCTTCAGTATGAATATGGAAGATTTTGATTATTATTATGTTTATGGGTGTTTTAAAAATATTTAAAACCATTGCTGTAAATGATTATCCTGAAAAGAGAATGACATAGTGCAGCTTAAAACAATTAAATCCTAAGGTTTTGTTGTGGGCTGCTTCACCAAGTGGCTCCAACTTTCCTTTGAGTGCAAAGCGTTGCTCTGTGCTTGCAACAATTCTTGCTTACTTGTGACAGTCCCCATTTGCCTCTTTAGCTAAAGAGGCTTCCAATATGGATAGGGAAGATTTTTAAATATAGGAAGAATGTTGTGGGCTGAAATCAAATAGCGGTCAATCCACAGAACAGAGCAATGCATTGAAGGCTCTGTTCAGAAGCAGTCCTAGTGCTAAACGTCTCTCTTTCCCTATGCCTCCAAACAGAAAGAAATGCTCCCTATGGCATGACAAATAAAGGAACATGTAGGGGATGGTGAAAAGAGTTTTTGGTTTTGTAAATATAACTGTTACAGTGTAAATTAACTTGGTGCTCCACTGACAGGGCTGTTCACACTCAGCTGAGTTTGGAATGATTGGCAGCCCTGCCCATGGTGCCAAAAGCTTCCTATTCTGTTTTAAAAAAAATTAAAACAACTCCTTCTCTCCCTCTTCAAATAAGACCAGAGTAAGTAAGTGCTGAAACTATCACACTCGCTCTACCCAACAGTAAGATAAATCATAACCTGTCTGTCTGGGATTGTTTCCATTTTGGTAGTGAAACCAAATGGCTTTTGTGAGTAGCAACTTGAAACAGACCCAGACAGGCATGCTACGATCTGAACAAAAGCAGCCAAAAGCAATTAGTGACAGTATTGCAGTATTCAGCTTTCTGACAGTTTTAAACAAACTCTGGCAGAGCCACTACGACTGTGAATGCATTAACTAGATAAGGGTGTTTTATGGGCTTAAACATAAACATTTATTTATTTATTTAAAAAATATCAGATTTACAAACCTTTGAGTCAGCGACTCATTTACAAAGGCACCTTGTCAAAACTAATACAAAGACAGCACAGTTAACAAGACAAAAAACAATGGCTCAGAGAGCAGACATTTATAACAATCATTCACTGGAGATACATGGGTAGCAGTAGATAAACAGATTACATAGTTTAGGCACACAGGCACCACATCAAGAAGACCAAAGCAGTTCAAACAATATACAATAGCTAAAGCAAATAGACATCAGGAGTCAAAAAGCCCAGAGTGTTCACATGAAGGAGGTTGCATACACTAACTGAATCAAAGTACAGTACATTGAGAAAGGGCATATTTAAGCAATAAGGCACAACAGGGTGTGTGTTATCATGTAATAGTGTCACTCCTGGGTGGGTTGAAGCACAAGGTGAAGCCTAGCATTTATTCATTTATTTATTTGCACATATTTATTTGATCCAGTGGATGAGCAATATTTGCACAAGCTGTGCCCAGTGCAGATTTTACAGCACTTGTCCTGGTCTGGTGATCTGGGTTTTACCCATACCACACTGCATGTGCCTTAGTGATATACTGTACAGATGGCTGCAGAGACTAACCCATTGAAGGTTGAAGTTTCATAAAAACCATTATACTAAAAATATCAAGACTCACTCCCTTCCTCACCCCCAAGTCACAATTAATCCTCTACCAAAGTCATGCTTAAATACTGGTGCCTCTACATCCATGCTACTAAGCTTTTAATGCCAACATGCTTCTTCTGCTGCTGTGAGTTCCCCATCTGTGAAGTCCCATTCTGCTTGTGGCAGCCACCCCAAACCAGATAATTTTCCAGGAAGCAGCTCTTTACACCATATCAACTAAATTACTGCTAAACTTTTATTTAAAACATTTGTGGCAGCCCCCAAATCAGATAATTTTCCAGGGAGCAGATCTTACACCATATCAACTAAATTACTGCTAAACTCTTTATTTAAAACATTTTGTTGAGACATTTTTGTTTTAGTGTATCTGTGGTCAGGAAAAATGAATTTGTAAAGAAACCAAAATCCCCATTTAACAGTTCTTTGAGTCACAATACAGCATGTGATGAATTTTTCAGATTCTATGTGTAACCTACAGTAAGTCAAACAGAAATTAGACACACAAATGCCTATCTATTTGCAAGTGAAGCAAATGTGGTTATTATCATTCAGTTGTAAACACTTATAGTCACAGCCAGGATTCATATTGCTAGACTCTGGGTAAGTATGACAAGTTTCCTAAATACTGGTACCTTATCCATTTGTGTTCTGCTTTGTGTGTGTGTGTGTGTGTGTGTGTGTGTGTTTAAGCATGTAACTTTCTATAGTATTTTGTATAGCACTATGAATCCTGGCTGCAGTGTTCTTTCTGTGCTGTGGCTAAGCAAGACACTGTAACAAGACACTGGCCTGCTGTAGGGGCTATTAGACATCAAACCAAAGGGTACTCTGTGAAGACTAACTTGGAGAAGATGCAATAAAACAAACTTGAATGGCAGCCCCCAGACATCATAAAACACCCAGGAAAATTAGAAAAAAACTCCTCTCACAGCCTAGGCAGAAACAAAACAGTGGGTTGAAGTGAAAACTCAAAACTGGTAGTAATACATATATTCCTGATTTTAACATGCAGTTTTCCTTTAAGAAGATTCAGTAGCATATAAACAGTAGCCCATAACTGCCTGCCTGAGAATGAAGTTGGTATATTATTTGGAAAAAGGCAGGGCAGGGTCTCTTGCTATGCAATGTCCTGCAGAGTAGCACACTGACTGCTCTTAGGATGGTGGTGTCAAATGCTGTGAGGTACCTAGGGGAATTTGTTATGCAGAAAGTTCCAGGAAGTGTTTAACCCATTCTACTTGTAATAGCTTTCTATGATGTCTGTACTATCCATTTGTGCAAGTCAACTCCACTTTTCAAACTTAAAAAGGAAAATACACTTCATCACATACTGTGTTTACCAAGTACTGTGCACATGAGTAAAATAATTTGAACCCCCTCACCCATAAAATGTGCCCTCACATGAACCTGCATGATTTATCTGTAAAGATAATTAAAAAATGTATTTCTAAATGCATTACTAACACAAATGCTTTCAAGGTTTTGAAACTACTAAAAAGACAAACTATATATATAGATAGAATACGGTAAACAAATATTGTTAATCCCAAAAGCTGAACTTTGTTTTTAGTATATAAATGTTTAAGAAATATCTGAAAGCTGTCTATTTTCATTGAAAGCTGTAGTTTTTAGACACTTCTTAGTCTTTCCTTTTGAGACACCAGGTGACGCTGATAATCATTTGTTCCAAGATTTTAAGTCAATTTGAAGGCATTTTAAGTATCTTCTGTTCTCCTAGTCCTTAACAAAATGCAGGGACTCCATAGACTTGTTCTGTTCCTTGGTCCAGATCCCAAACGAGTGACTCTTCTTTCAGCATGATAGATCAACCTCATGCCCCTCCCACATAAATAAAAAAAGGTGGGATGGACCTTTTGGAGCTTCTTGGGTGGAGGTGTGGTGGATCTTACTTCCCCCCAAAAAACAATGCTGCCTCCAACTACTCAGGTTCCAGTTCTTGTACCACCCATTTAAGAAAGAAAATAGTACCCTGCAACCAATGACTAACATGAAAGTGAATTTATTTGAGGGAGGAAAACATTTCTTGGAGGAAGGTAAGGCGGAGGAGACTATTTACACCTTCAATCAGTTCCACAGACAGAAAACATGACATCACTCCTTTTGTACATGTAATACTCCTGTTGGCTCCCTCCCGCAGTCATAAAAAAGCAATGAAAACAACTGAAGTGCACTAGTTACAGCAGCTCCTCCCCAGCGATGCTCTCTCCGCTTCACCTCTGCTGCCTTCTGCCTTGAAAGGGACACCTTTACATGGGCCAGCTGCCACCAGTCAGCAGCAATCTGCCTCTCCTACTGAAACCACTGGCTTAAAGTGCTCCCATTGTATGTCAGACCCCACTCATTGGCAGAAGTTACTGAGGCCTTTTGACTGTATAATGAAACAAAGAACAAAGAACCACACATGTGTTGTACTGAGGGGAGGTGAACAAGGCTTCCTGCACTGGGGTATTGAGCACCCACCAGTTCCACTTTTAGGTTTAGGGGGCATTGGGGTGGTGGTGCTGAGAGAGAGAGGGAGGGTCATTTGGGGGTTATGTGTTATATTTCAGCAGTTACGGAAGTAACAAAAAGTAGTGTGACTGCATAGTGTTTTGGAGCTGTGGTGACCCTTTTTGACACCTTACCATGTTGTTGATTCACAAGGTGCTTTTTCTCAAAGCAAAAGTTGTGCAGGGCTCCACCCACTGCAGTCCTAAAAAGAGCATTTTCTAACATTTAATCAAGAAGTTTCTGAAGCTGTGCCTTAGTCTCTAATAACTGTGGGTGAATTGAAGTGTCCCCTTGCATGAGGAACATCTGTAAAGTATTAAGAGTATGTTGAAGTTCCTGCAATTTGTGTTCACATGCCTTATATAGGGCCGAAGCTTGTGTTCTGATTGTACCACAAAGAACAGAATATGTGTGTCACATAAAATGCTAGGGGTAGCACTCTCATTATCACTGTCCATAAGAAATTGAGAAACTTGGCTCTCTAATTTCTTAAGATGTTCCTGGTCATGTAAAAGGCCCTGGTGCATACACCAGATAGTTTGACATGTAGGTTTTCCTAAAGAAAAAAGGACACACAATGAAATATGAATAGATAAGTGACAGGCCATGTTGGACATTAAACAGGGTGTCAACATGCTCAATTGTTGTGAAAAGATAGTCCAACCTGGTGTAACTGACATGGCTGAAGGAATAATGCATATAATCACTTTGCAAGAGATGAAGATGGTGCCAGGTGTCAGGTGTTGAGGATGCCTAGTTGGCAGAGGTCTTCACAAATATTTTGCACTTGAGAAAATCAATAAGACTTCAAGTTAGGAGTATCTAAATTTGTATTCAGGGTAAAGTTCAAGTCCCTCCCACATAAGTTGCCCACACAGACCATCAAGCAATAGAGAAAAAAGAAGACAGAATTCTACAGTCTGTGCTGGGAGGAAAATAGGTGGTCACTAACATAAGCAGTCTCCCGTATAAGGTACATGTAACAATAACATAGTGGCTTGCAGCATCTCCATCATGATTGTGAATTTTGAATGGGAGACCAAGTGGAAGGAGGGCCAAAATCACTTGACAACAACTGGATTTAAGGGAAGAAAAAAAGACCTGGCTGAATCCAAACTTTAAGTATTTTTTATGTTCATCTGGGAACAGATGGGTTTCTTGAAGAAGTATAATATCCGCACATTGTTGCTGAAAATACTGAAGGAGGTGGTAATGTTTAACAGGGCTGTGTATCCCAGTTACATTATAGGACATTTTAGTGAAAGATTCCATAGTAAGAAATAAGCATAGTGTACTTTAACCAGTTGCTCCCAATCTAAACCAGAGGTGCTCATCATCAGATTTACCCCCAAGTGAAGGAATACTCATGCCTTGCCTCATATTTTACTACAACAGTACCTAAAAAAGCCTGTAGAAATTGTACAGCCCAAACAGGAAATAAGAAAAAGATATTCCATCCAAGAAATGACCTAACAACAGGGTAGAATCAACAGTCGGAACAGCCCAAACCATAATAAAATAAAAGATAAACCACAATGAATTTCCAAGGTAGAGAGTGGCGTATAATTCACAGCTCCTTAGTAATGTCTGAGGATGGAAAGATGTTACAGGGAGTTTATTTGGAGCAAGCTCATGTTCTCACAGATCGATCCAAATCTGATTCAAGGCTAACAATCAAATATAGAATCATCAAAGTAACCATCCAAAACACCACACTAATAAATCAACAACATATTGAGGAGCAGGGAAGTATTAAACTCAAAACTACAGAGCTAACTAGTGCCAGTGGCCCACTCAGTAGCTTCGCTGGAATGCTCCCACACATTCCCAAAACAGCAAATTTACTAAAATGAGACCAAGCAGGTCTGCTAAGAATTAAACAACCAAAGCTACACGTAATTGAGCAATGAGGGAGCCTGCATTGAAACCCATAGGATAAATAAAAAAAGAATCCAGAAAAATAACTTCAAATGGCCAAATAGAAAGGAAGAATATAAATATACAATCACAAGACAGGGATAAAAAGGCATACTTCCCACCCTGAGTCTAGTTATCTCCACCTGATTTTAACTTGGAAACCCTGAAGAAAGTCTAATAGTTGATGCAATGTCCCCATATAAGAACGAGTAGAGAAATGACAAATTCCCTTTACTAAGAGAGAACCTCTTTTATAATCTAAGACCTCCTGTCTCTTTCTGTGGTTTTGTTGTCATGTTAGAAAGTAACAACAGAAAAAAAAGAGGGGAGGGGAAAGGGTATAGCATTCCAGACCCACAGTATAGAATGACATTAATAAATGAAGAGATTCAGAATAGATAAACAAAAAAGAAGAACTGAGAAGAAAAAGTGCAGCTATACCATCTTGACCATCAAATATAATAAGGACTAATAGAGAGAAAATCTCTTAACAGTACTGCTGAAGCAGCCTATGTTCAAAAAAATTAAGGTATTTAACCTATAGTAAAAACTCAATAGTAGTAATACAAAAAAAATTATGGCCAGAACAGTACAGCTGCAGCCAAGGTCATGGAGGAACAGAGCTCTGTCTGCTGTGTCCAAGATGGCTACTGGCGTTCTCTGCACATACGCAATGACTCACATGCACACACTAAGCTCCAGTGGCCATCTTGGACACAGCAGACTGTGCCGCCATGCTGCTGGAGTTCCATGTGCATGCTCGAATGTCATGCATGTGCGGGGAACTCCAGTGGCCATCTGGGCAACTGACAGTCTTCAGCAGTTCCACTGTGCTAACAGTGGACAGAATAGTGTGGTGGACATACAGAGGTTTGCCATTCACCTTCACTATTTATGAGTCCATCCAGTATCCAGTAGGCTCCCTTTTACTCCACTATGATCACAAGATATCTGCAGAGCTATGCCCACTGCAGCTGTAAAAAGTTAGGCAACTTCAGTTCATGATAATGATGCATACTATACATAATAAATTAATAAATAAAAAGGAGCGGGGGAGATGGCTATTAGTCCTATTGTGTAACTATTTGAAGTAGCTGATGCCTCAGTGATTTTTCAAAGTCTCACCCTACAACGGATACTCAAATCTTGAAAAAAGGGGGCATAGAGTAGCAAAGAGTTACACAGTCAAAACAGATCCAATATTTAATAACAGAAAACAAACTAAACATATATGTGTGTGTGTGTGTGTGTGTGTGTGTGTGTGTATATATATATATATATATATATATACAAGAAATGTGGGGAGAGCTGACACATATTAAAATAACTGACAGTATGCTCAAAAAATTAATCCAATGACTCTCAAGGAGATGGGAAGTAAAGTTGAGTACAATATCTGAGGAAGGAGGAAGAGATAAGGGGCCTGAGAATGTAAAGATTGTTTACAGCCTAAACTGCATGCAATTAAAAAGGAAAAGAAACAAAATGATTTTTATTGAAAATCCCACCCAGACTCATCAAGCAACCCATGAACATGTCAAAAGCATGAATAATAAAGACCCAGTCTAGACTGTCAAAAGTGTCATATTAATAAGTTAAGGTTGGCCTGGAAAATGAGCCAGCTGAGCAAAGCAGACAACAAGGACCAAGGAATAAACCACTTGCTGACCATGCTAGGTTATGATTGCAGACAGTGCAATAAAATAAAGAAGCCCATATTAAAGTCTGTCATGCATACTCTTCACAGCAGAAAGACTGGAGTAGGGCTTTAATTTCATTTAGTACCTGTTCTGTGCATCATTTTTTGCTGTGAAAAGAGGATTTTGTCAAAGATTCCCACTGTAAAGCCTGTTTTTCACAGCAGTCTGCTTGATCCATTGGTTACTCTAAAATGTCATAATTTCTCAAGCAGAGCTCTTGTGCTGCCACCTCTAGATCTTTGAAAGTTCTGCAATTGTCAGGGAAGTATATACGTAAATGAGCTGGGTAGGGAGACGTAAATTTAATATTATGAGATTTAAGAAGTATAAGGTTGGTGCATATGTTTTGCGCTTGGCTAGCAGTTCTGTAGACTAGTCATTATTGAAGTAAATTTATTTATTTATTTATTTATTTATTTATTATTAGGTCTAGGATTACAATACCTTTGAGCCAGGGCTCTTTTACAAAGGTTCCACATCAGGTTACAATTCAAAACATAAGACATGTAAGTCAGATTACAAATTCAATACATAGGACAAGGTTACAAAAAGTGTAAGCTAAACAGAGTTACAAAGCATCTGAGAAACAAAACAAGTTTTGGAGGCTAGGTTACAAGGAGATAGCAGAGAGGATAGAGGACAAGAGAGAGGAAGAGTAGAGGGGGAGCGGAGAGCTATAGAGGAGGAGCACAGCCAGAGGCATTGTCATAGACATAACATGGGGAAGTGCGTGCTAAGTGGTATTCAAGTGCTAATCAGAGAGAGAGAGAGAGTAAAGTTGTTGACCTTTATAGACGATGATCCCCTTATGCTTAACTCAAGTAAGTAAGGCATGTTTGATGGCAAAGTTGTAAAAGCAGAGGATGATGGATCAGGGGAGTGAGGTAGAGCTGGAGGGTTTAGGCATGAAAGCTGGGTGTGCCCATTCTATAGGCAGAGGACACAGATCAGCTATGTCCACAACAGATGATAGAAAAGTGTGTAAAAAAAGGAAAGCATGTCACTCCCTTCTTCTACCTCTGGCACTCCATATATGCCAATATTGTTTCTGCAAGCGCAGTTGTCTAAATCCTTGCAGCAGTCTGTCAAGCCCTGATGTTCCTGCATAAGTTTCATATTATCTATTCCATACGATCTACCATGGAGTCAGGGTCCATAGCGTGCGTCTCCAATTTTTTTACTTTTGTTTCCAGGGCTACTACTAATGCTTTAATTTCAGTGTTCCGTGTCCAGTTTTCAGCATGGAATTCTCAGAGTTCTTCCAATATTTTGGCATTGGTAGGCTGTGCTGCAGCCATGGAATAGCTAGCTGCCATGTCACTTGGACTTTTCACCGGCATAGACCCAGCCGAAGATAAACTAGGAGAGGCTATAAAGGAGCTGCCATTTTTCTGTTTCCTGCCTCCTCCCATCAATGCTGATAGTTTCCAATACAAAATTGCTCCAAGTTGGTATGATGGTAAATGCAAAACTGGGAAGCTACTATACTGTGTAGGAACAGAGCTCTGCTTTTACTCCTCCATACCAGACAGCGACATCACTGGAAGTTGTTTCTTTTAATAATTTTTCAGAAACATCAGTAGAGTTCAGACAATCTATCCCTTCATTAAGACTATAGCTTTGAACATGAGCTTCTAGACCTATTCTCCAGATCATATTTATTTATTTATTTATTTGTTTCTGATTACTGGTAGGTGTAATTAGACATAGAAATGACTATTTTCTTGGCATGACCCAAGAGGGTACAAGGCAAACTATAATACAACATCAGTGGACAGCAATACAGTGTAGTAAAAATACAGATCAATATTGGAATAAAAACTATGGATATAAATTTTAGAGACTTCAAGAATCATTTTCCCATTTACACTGTCCATGCTTCAAGGGCTAGTATAAAATAATTTGTGTTCCCTGCTTGTTTTCCAACTCTTTCATTCTGGAGGCACTTTATTTTTCCATTTGTTCTGTAAGTGCTGTTTGTGAATATTATCATGCTGAAGGAATTATTTGTTGAAGGAAATCCTTGCTACATTTCCTGCAGCAGCAAGTTCTTTGCATCTTTCATCATTTGTAGATTTGTTCCCGATAAGTCTGGCTTTGTGAATGTGTGCGTGATTTCAACCAGCCACCCATCCCCCACATCCCCCATTCAGTGTTCATCTATAACAATAATTTAAATCTGGAAGATCTGTAGTGGTATTATTACACAGAAACAGACATTTCCTGCAGTTAAATATCATGGATCCATCCAGTCTATCTTTAATGAGACTCCAACCTTTCCTTCAGAACTAATGTCTCAAGGAAAAGTTCTGCCCCTTGCCCTGTTGCACGGGACACCTCACATATTCACATACCTCCATGCACGCTTCAGCACTCATTATTGTGGCATAAGATGCATAAGGTGAAAGCCATATTCCTTTTTCCTTTATGCTTAGGAACCTTGTTATCCAGCACTAGTGTTTGGTGGTGCTTGTGCACCACCTACAGCTTTCTGCACTGTTGTAATAGTCAACACTTTTTATGTATTGCTGTATTGTTACCCAAAACTAGCCTTAGTCTGCTAAATGTCCTTATCAGCATGTACATGCATAACCGCATTCTGCGATCCTGAGCCAGCCAGCACCACTGCCACCAGCCCACTCCCTTCCAGAACCCAGGGGATCTCTGACCCCTGATTCAGGCTTCAGGCTCCTCATGAAATCATGTTCTGTGGTCCTGAGTCAGCCATCACTACTGCCACCAGCCCGCTCCCTTCCAGAACCCAAATACAGCAAAGAAGATGTTTGAATTTTGGTGCCTAAATGCCTGGACTCCTTAGGGACACCATTGAACTGACCCAAGTGACTCAATTGTTCCAGGACTGCCTGAACCCATTTTGAACACTGTTAAAGTGTGAACTCCTCTGCCATCTCACCTAAGTGCTCATTCTTGCGGCTGATTTCAGCAGTGGAGTTCTAGGAACCTGGGGTTGTAGTTACACTACTGCCCTAAGCTACTGAGGTCAGCCTCCTGAGACACTTATCAGCCTGTTTCTGGGAGTAGATTAACCAGAAGGCGCTCCTTTAAACTACCACCTGCACTGATTGCTCCCTACATACATCTTTTGTATATTCTCTTTCCGAGCTAAAAATGCCACTGATTCATAGAAGTGAACAATTTTTACTCCTTATCATCCTTGCTCTGATAATAGGGAAAGAGACCTCTGCTCCCTCACTGAACTCCCCCACAGGCCCTGCAACTACTCTAGAGAGGACACACAAACCTAGCATGATATCCTCTGTGGCTGAGCATCAAAATGCTTTCAAGCTGCCTCTGCAGATCTCATACCACAGCCACATCCAAAAATCTCTGCAGTAGCTCTGCTATGTGGTCACAATGCTGTAGAGACCACAGATGTGCCCAAAGGCCACATAGCAAAGTTTTCTGGCTGCAACTGGTGCTCTGCATGGACACTCAGGAAATTGATCCTGCTTTTATTACTAATCTCTGAAATGTGCACCCAAATCCAGGTCCCCTAAATAAAGTCCAATATAAAACTGGAGCATCTCAAGATAGTCTCACTAAACATATGCAGTCTCTACCCAAGTTACCTCAATTTCAGGCCTGGGTAGAGCTCCACAAACTGGATGTAATTGCTTTAACAGAGACCTGGCTGTTGCCAAAGGTCAATAGTAGTTAATAGCTCTGGTTGGCTACACTATATTCCCACCTGAACCGTTGTCTAAACATGGAGGTGGCTATATGGTCTACCTAAGGAGTGATATTAAAGGCCAGCTACTATCAAGTAGCCTACGCATTAAAGAGTCTCAAATACTAAGCATTAAACTCACTGTAGGGCAGCAGAATAAAGTATTTCTACTCTCCACAGTCTATGTTCCACCAGGTAAACACAACACTGGCTTACAGCAGGTCCTGACCTACCTTGAACAAACAAGGTAAACCTGGGAACATGCAAGAGAGTTGGCAACTTTAATACCAACTGGGAATCCCATGATTCAATTACAATCCATGACCAAATAGCCGGACTTTATCTCACTCAGCTGGTTACACAATCCACCAGACAGAACAACAAGATGGGGACTAGTACACTCATCGATTGGCTTCTCTCTACCCACCCAGCACACACATATCAGAAGTCACTGTACTGCCAGACTCCCTCAGTGGCCACTCCCCTGTATTGTGCATGTGGACCAACAAGTTTTCTAAAACTGCCCCTCAGATCTCTATAAATCGCTCACTGAGAGCAGGACTAGCAGATACCTTTAGGCAATATCTGACTCTGATCGACTGGACACCACTCGATAGCACCAAAGATGGGAACCAGGCCCTCAACTACTTCATTATGGTCTTCACAAAGGCTTGTGATACCTTTGCCCCCTTTAAAACTAAGAAAATAAGAGGGGCCACCAACCCATGGCTTTTGGGCTTCCTCATTGTACTTATGCACCACAGGGACAACTTGTGGCACAAGGCTAAAGCTTCAGGAAAACAGGCTGACCTCCTTGCCTATAAAACAGCCAGAAATAAATGCACAAAACTCATCTGCACGGCGAAGGCCTCCTACTACAACAATCTTCTGAAAAGGAGCTGGGGTTGTGGTAGGGAATTCTGGGACTCGGTAAAATCACTCACAGGGAAAGCACCCCGAGCCCCAACCAGTCTAATAGTCACAGTATCTGGGACATTTTGGGAATCTGGACTCATTGCCAATGAATTTAACCAGGCCTTCACTGACCTTAGTTCAATACTGCCCACTGATTACCTCAATCCCACCACACCTCACCAACGCCCCAGGTTGCATTCCCTTCCCACCAAAAAGCAATGTCCCTCACTTCTACTTCAAGCAAATTAAAAGAAATGATACCATAAGATATTTTAAATGGGTACTAGGAAAGACCAGAATGGGGAGTGACCACTTGGACATGAAGTTGATAGCCCTCACACTAAATGAGATAGCTGGACCCTTCACCTAAGTCTTCAATGCCTCGCTGAGGTCAGGTGTGTTCCCAGACAAGTGGAAAGAGGCACCTGTCACCCTGGTCTTCAAAGCTGGTGATGCAACCAGCCTGTTCAACTACAGGCCCATCTCAATCCTCCCCCCTCTTTGAAGGCCCCTTGAGCAGGTAGTCTATGGCCTGCTGACAGAATATCTCATGAAACACAACCTATTCTGTGCACAGCAACATGGCTTTCACAAAGACCACTCCACCAGCACAGCTCTGATCAATTACACCTCTCAAATCTATGATGCATTTGACAGTGGACTAGCAGTGGGGTCTATCTTCATAGACCTCACTAAGGCATTTGATACAGTGAAACCATCAGCTACTCCTAAACAACCTGTTAGCCACCGGTCTGTCCCATGGTATAGTAAATTGGTTTGACAGTTACCTGTCCAACAGGTTTCAAAGAGTCAAAATTTGTGGAAAGCTGTATGAGCCAAAAGAGGTGAAGCTTGGAGTCCTCCAAGGGTCTATATTATGGCCACTCCTCTTCAGCCTATTTGTAAACCCACCACCATATGCCTGCCCAGGACACATTGTGCTCTATGCTGATGATGCTGTCATCTCAGTAAATGGAAAGAATAAGACCACTATTACAGCAGAGTTGTAAACCAATTTCTGTAGTATTGAACAATGGTCTACAGACACTAAACTCCTGCTCAACTACAAAAAAGCGAAGTTTGTGCTATTTTCTGTCCCCCAAACAAAGAAGAATTTTGGACCGCTGCAAATGTCGTGAGTCACAAAGGTGACATATTAGAACAGGTCTGCACTTTAAATACCTGGGGTACACCTGGACAAAACCCTTTCATTCACAGCACATAGACCATGTCATCAAAACTGCAAACATGAAACTGGTGTGCTCTATCGGCACTTATCACTCCATCACCCATGAGCTCTAAAGCTTGTCACAAGTTGCTCTGTACTAACAACCATGGATTACAGCCTGGTGATCTATGGGGCTGGTGCTGCTACTGCTTTAAAAAGGGTGAAAACACTGTAACAAGGCCTGCAGGCTTGCCTTGGGGGCTGACCATTGGACCCACACATGTGCTCTATACACAGTGACTGGTTGGCTCCCTCTCCACCTCAGGATCCTATACCAATCTTACCTAATTGCCAAAAAATCCATGATAGGACTTACCCCGGAATCTACCTCCTCTCTCTTCAAAGCCACCCACTCAACTGTCTCCACAAGAAGATCAGTGAAGGAAGGACTGGTAGTTCCCATTAAGCGTACAACAATAGGCCAGAGATCACTCTCCTTCTGTGGACCTAAGTGGCTCAATGACCTCCCCACTGACGTAATAGAGTGCAGAATGATAAGTCTATATAAATCTGGTCTCTACTCCCACCTAACCTCTGCAAATGTCTGTAGCTGTGTTATCTAAATGCCTGACCTTATCACAGCACACACTGATATAAAAGCACCAGGACCCTCTTCCACAAATCCTGACACTCCTACGTATCTGTCTTCCCTCCCTCCTCCCACACTAACCCGCTTGATGATTCAACCCCTCCTCCTACCATGCCTTTAACCCTCCCTTTCACCCATCTCCTCATGCCTCTCTCCCAACCCCAACACTTGCACCCTCATTGCCCCCACCCACCAGTCTATTTCCCCATCTCCTTCCCCATTGCCCCGCCACCCCTCTTCCCACTGCCTTATCCCCAGCTCTCCCTCCCTCTACCCCCACTTGACAAAGCCAGCAATGGCTGCTTTAGTTAACATGGCAGGTATCTACTATCCTGTTGTGCTACATTGCACTTAAATGGAACTTGCACATGAACTGTCCACCAATTATACATATTACAGTACGATGTTGAACTGTCTCACCAGTGATCCCATGATGCATTGCACACCTACTAAGATCTCTGAACTAATGTAACAAAATTTAATCTTTATAATGTCCATGTAATCGATGTTTTATTGAGATGTTTATATCTTTGTATGTCTGACCTGGGACCTTTGTAAATGAGTCTTCTGTCACAGGTATTAGTCCTAAACTTAAATAAATAAATAAATAAATACATCTAACTGTCTTAGAGCATGACCCACAAAACCCAGCAATAGTATTGCTGTATTTCACTCTTCTTTCTTTTGGCAGAGACCGTTACCTAGTAACACACTTTTTTATCTCTAGTATAAGACTCTGTGTAAGACTGTTTTTCTGAGTTTGCATTATGATACCATGGTGTTCGAGGCATTTGAACTCCCAGCATGTATGCTGTTTATCTGTAGTTTCTGGAATAAACTTCTTTGTTGCATGTGCTTGTGTGTCATGTTTTGCTACAGGTCTAGATTCTGCTGAGTAATAAAGTGGCGACCACAGCAGGACGTGACTGGACAGAGTTGAACCAGTATGCCAGTAAGGTGTAGTAAGGAGAATGGGATAGGGATCATGGCAGGCATTGGTGCCCCCACCCCTCATTCACTGCAGACACCTATTGAAAGGGGCCTCTGCACCTACAAGGTACAGCTATTTTACTGTGAGATTCAAGGTGAACCGGTAGGCCTTGGATTTTCAGTTAGTGCAGAAAGGGGAGACCTGCAAAACTGGACACAAAATTGCACACTAGCCCAGTACAATATGTTGGCAGCCTGTATATGGAGACTAAGTCTGCGACTATGAAACATGACCAGAAAGGGGCAATGGTAGCCCCCTATATGCTTTAGTCCAGGCAATGGAGTCTGAAGTCCTATCTCTGAAAAAAGAGAAAGGCTCCAAGTGCCAGGAGGTGGGTGAGGGATTTGGAAATAGAAATTGAAAAGCTTGAGCAGGAGAAGAAGGAAGAACTTCAATGTGTTAGGCAGAAAAAGGATACAGAGATTCTTAAACTTAAGGAAGAGAATGAGAGGTTACAACAAGATAAGCAACATGTGTTACAGCTGAATGATTTGCTTACGAGTATGAATGACTCACTGAAAAGTATGGTGAATTGGAGCAAGAGTTTGAAAGATTCCAGAGTGAGTTGGAGAAGCAGCATTGGGAAGCTCACAATGTGAGTACCGCATACAGAGTTTTGGAGGATCATGTGAGTAAGGAACAAGGTAAAACCAGTGGAGAGCATGAAATGTGTAGAATTAAGATGACAAAGTTATGTCAGCAATTGGAAGTAGTAAGGGGTCATGTGAAAGTGATGCTGTTTGCACCACCCATTGCACGGACGTCATCCCCTGATGATGACAATAATGAGAAGGGTGATCCTTGGGACTATGAGGGTTGAGGCCTCACCCACCAGTAGCCACCTTGAATAAGAAGGATAAACAGGAGAGCTGGGGTCTCCGACACACTGGCCAAGGTGATGAAACAAGCTGCCGATGATATTCTGAAGAAGGAGGTGGAACAACAGATGCTCCTTCAGGGTGTCACCACTGCTGCAGCCGAGGCAGTCACCAGAATCATCATCATGCAGGTACCGCAGGGAATGCCACAAGCAGGCCCTAGTGCCATGCAGTCTGCACAGGCCATCCAAAACATTGCAGACAAAATTAGCCATATGGCATCTATGGACAATCTGAGCTGCCATTTGGAGAAGTTGCAGCAACATTGCCAAATGCTCAGCCTTGTGCCTGAGTACCAATTCCAAGTTTTAAAATAAACTATGGACACGTTGTGGGTAAAGTTGCTAAGTCATACGTAATTATGTTATCACTCCCTTGACAGGAGTTAGTGGGGCATCTCTTGGTGACACACGACCCTAACGTGGTCAGCATGATGCTAGCGAACCATGTGAAGCAGCGTGTCAAAGATACCCTAGCCCAATATGAGAATCATGTGTAGCTTGTGTACTATACTGGCAAAGAGCTGGCTAGTGAATATTCCAGCCAGGATTTACACTCTTACAAAGCCCTATTCTTGAGAAACCACCATCTTCCCCAGATTAGAAAACCTGTGACATCATGGAAGAAAAGGCGGGCACTTGTACCAGGTACACACCAGGGACCTGGGCCAAGACCAAAAGTCTAAAGTGGCTGCCGTGCAGCAAAGTGCTTACTCTTCCACTCAGTACAAGGTGGAGGGGAAATCAAAAGATTCCCAGCAAAACAAAAATTCATACATAAAAGAAATATCAAAAGGGATACCAACGTTGGAAGCATGGAGGAACCTTACCCTGGAATTATATGGTTCGGAGAGACTTTCGGCCTGCATAAGTAATAAGTCTAAAAATTTCCAGTTACAATGGCAAAACTGTGTCATATATCAACTGCAGAATTGTTCAGATTTTGTGCCTTGAAATTGACAAAGGGAAAGAGAGGAAGGCCCCTAACAACCCAACTATGTTACCTGCTTGAAACTGTTCTATATTGATACGCGTCTAACTGTTCAGTTTTGCCCTGCTAATACTTTTCATTGATTCCTGTTCCTAGGGTTTAATGCTTAATGTAATATGTTTGTACGTTAACGTAACAGTTTATTATGCTTATTCTCATCCTTTTCTACCAGTGTGACTGTTATTCGATTTCTTGTTCTTGTAATATGTTTAATATATATCTATGGTGGTGCAGGAAGTGTTCTAAAATTTGACTGCCTCTAGGCATGTTCTATTTTATAGTAGCTCAGAGGATAGCATGGAACTGTCTAAAGTCAAGTTGGACTTCACTGGTGAACAAGAGTGGAGCAGTAAAGAAGTATTTTCTTGAGAGTTGGACTTTATGCCCACCTTTATCGGACATTTTAAATTTCTGTATTTATTGTATTTATTGTAACCTGTATGATGTATGTATGACCTGATTCATTTTGATTCTGTATGTTTGTATCTCTGTTCTTCAGTAATTGAGTAAAATTAAACTGTGTTACAAAGAAATATCAAAGGGAATAATGGACAGAGAAAGTGGTCCCGTCCCTCTTACAAGTTTGGAAGCAGTGAAATTACTTTCAGTAGTACAAGGCCAAATGGAAACAGGACAAATTGCAGTAGTCGTCTCTGAATCAAATGCTGATCCTGAGGAGGACGGACAGCAAAAGACCCTGTATCCCACACAGGAGCTCCGTGCACTGTACCCAGGTCTCTACAATGCCTTGCAGGCATTCATGGAGCAGGACTGATGGTGTCAGGCCCTGGTTCAAATGCTCACTACTCTTATTTCCAATAACTCTGGTCTGCCATGTGTGGAAGCACTGGTTTGGGGCCACCAGCTTGAATTGCTTCTAGACTTGGGAGCAGCTATCTCATTGTTACATCAGGATGATCCTGAACATTCTAGCTGGTCTTTGGGAAAACAGGCTTTGCCCAGACCTTGAGGGGACCATGATCAAAATCTATTGATCTAAGCCAATTGATCAGTGCACGCTGCAAATGCAGCACCAATTCAACCTCATGGTCCTCCCCAACCATCAGAGTATCTTGGGTGCTGGTTTCCTCTTGAGATATGGGTGTGTGCTTGACCTAGCCAACAGGCTGTTGCTAAAGTATTAGGCCTTAACCAGTTACTGCTCATTTCAGACTCCCATGTAGTGGCAGCAGTAAAAGTCAATGAAGCAGAATATAATGTCATCCTTATGTTTCAACAACATCCTATTTTCCAGGATTCGAGGCCAATATTCAAAGGCACAAAGATGCCTTTGCCAAAAACAAACATGACTGTGGCAGAATGGATACCATCATATGAGCATCTGGTGAGGACCTACCAAGGCAGAAACAGTATTCTTTCCTAACGGAGGCCATCCCTTCTATGAAGGTCACAACTGAATCTCTTCTGAAACAAGGGGTCATTAGGCCTTGTGTGTCCACTGTCAATTTCCCAGTGTGGTCTGTGAAGAAGCTCAACAATAGTTGAAGGTTAATCACTGACTACAAGTCTCAGTAATGTCACCCTAGTTGTGCATCCACAGTGGCATCTGCCCTGGATGTACTAAAGCTCCTCAAGCCTTAACAGAGAAGGTTCAGCATCCCGGACATTTCAATGGCTTTTGATCACTGCCATTGCCCCTTCAGCGCAATACAAGCTTGCATTAACCTTTGAAGGGTTGCCAGTACACGTGGACCTGCCTCGTGCAGCAATTTCACAATAGTCCATCCCCTTTTCACATCTTCATGAAGGATGCTCTAAAAGGGTTTTTCCCCAGAATTCCTCCTGCAGTATGTGGATGACCTCCATTGGCCACAGAGACCTTGAGAGACACCTACAACTCCTAGAGGAACTCCTTGCACATTTGCAAAAGCAGGCCTCAAGTGCAACCCAGCAAAGGCACAATTTGCCACTCTGAAGTCTCCTTTTGGGCTTGTGCATTACTATTGAGGGCAGGAGTCCCTCCTTGGACAAGAGATTTCATCTGCTATTTTGCACAAAAGGACACACCCCTGTATGAGTTACTGAAAAAGGACATTCCTTGGCCATAGAGACCAGAACGTACTGCTGCTGTCATATCCTTGAAGCGATCCTTAGCCTCAGTCCCTGCTCTAGCCAATCTGAACCCAAAATTGCCCTTACATTTGTAAACTGCCACCATGGACACAGCAATGTCTGCAGTACTGGCACAGAAGGTACATGGAGCATTAAGGCTGATTGCCTATGCTTCCCAAGTCCTCACCCTAGTGGAACAGAAGTACTCTCTTTGTGAAAGGAACCTCTTTGCCACAGCCTGGGCCATCAAGAATTTCACATACATCATAAGCTTTTTGCCTGTAAAAATGCACACCAATCACACCCCTGCCAATTTTATTCTATTGGACAGAGTTAAAGATGGCAACGGACAGAGTTAAAGATGGCAATGTATCTAACACTAGACTCACACATTGCTCACTGCTCCTATAAGACAGAGATACTACTGTTCACCCAACAAAGAAGCCATCTATCTTGGCACGTGGACTTCTTTATCAAGGAGAACCTCATGAGTGTGGCCTGGAACCACCAGTTCTGCAAGAACTGATCCCCTTTCTGCCTGCCACTGCTACTGTTTTTGGCAAATTCTCCCATACACCACATCTTCACTGATGGCTCATCCTATTATCATGAAGGACAATGGGTGTCAGGCTTCTGAGTTCTGGTCCTCTGCACCAATGGTGACACCACTGTGGTATCCAAGCAGTGCACAACTGGTCCTCACAGTATGCAGAAGTAGCAGCCATAGCCTGCACTCTGGAAATGATCCAGTATAAAGAGGAGGAGGACAACATCATTTTCTTTGATTCAGCATGGGTATGCAACTCTCTGAATGAGTTTCTTTCTTTTGAGGACCCATTACTATGCTTTTCAGATGGAACACCTGTTAAACATAAGGATTTGTTCTTCTACATTGATGGCCTAACTGAAAAGCTCCCTTCAAACTTTATATCCAGAAGGTAAAGGCTCATACCAAACCAGTCCTATTTTATGAGTACAGTGATCGAATGGACACCTTAGCCAAAGCAGGCATTCGAGGGGGGAGGTATGAACAATGCCATGCCCTACTAAGACCCAGAGTGGGACCCACAAAGTAGCCACACAGAAGAGGGCCCCAGCACCTCCAGTGGATCTGACCACAGCACAGATGGCAAATCCTGACATCAAAGAGATATACGAGTACCTCTCCAAAGAGACAGAAAAGGAAATCCCTTCAACAGACATTCCAAAGATCTAGTGCTCTCTGCAGACCAGAAGTTAATTTTGTACAAGTCTGGTGATGCAAAATTGTGGGTGGTCCCAAAGGAGCTCCAAACAGAGTTAATTTACCAAGTGCATAACATACCTATAGGTGGACACCAAGGTGTAGACAAAACACTACAGAGATTGAAAACCATAGGTTGGTGGCCTGGTTAATCAGCAGATGTACAATGCTTTGTGGACAACTGTATCTCTTGCACACAAAATAATCCCACCCTGGAAAGAAGAACACCAAGCTATTGCCACAGAGGCAATCTGGCCCCTGGAATGCCATTCAAATTGATTTCATTGGGCCCTTGCCTATTATCAGCAGGAGCAGTAAGTATGCACTTGTCATCATAGACCTCTTTTCCAAATGGGTTGATGCCTTCACTTGCAGAAACAATACTGCAAAGGCTACAGACAAGATCCTTTTAGAAAAGGTGTTTTCTAGATGGGGCCTACTGCTTCAGGTGGCTTCAGATAAGGGAGTCAGTTTTATTGGAAAATTGATGCTGGAATGCTTGGGATTGCTAGGAGTCAAACAGACGTTCCACATATCCTACCATCCTCAGTCTTCTGGACAAGTAGAGAGAGAGCCAAAAGACAGATTAAGTTGATGCTATGTAAATTTGCAAATAAAAATGCCCAAAACTGGGATACTCTGTTACCCTTACTCTAATGGCAATCAGAGTTACCCCAGCTGCAGCAACCAGTGTACACCCTTTGAGGTGATGACTAGCTGGCAAGTGAGACTGCCAGAACATTTGTGGTTAGCCCTCAATATCCTCACCATGGACAGAGTGTCAGCTGACACTTATGTTCAACAGCTGACAGATAATTTGATCCAAATCTACTGCTTTGCTGCCCAAAACATGGGAAAAGCTCAGGAGAGAACCAAAATGTACTTTGACAGGACTGTCAAAGAAGTCGATTAGCAAGTTGATGACCAAGTCATGGTATTGAGTTAAGGTGCACAAGCCCATTCACTGGAAAACAAGTAGGCATGTCCCTTCTACATCATGCATAAGCTGATCCCTCCTGTCTATCAAGTGCATCTAACAAATGGGGGGGGGGGAATAGTACCATGACAATTAGCTGAAACTCTACAGAGGTGTTTAATTATCCTTCCCTGGATGAGGTGAAGACCTGTATTTTTACCTATTTCTTTTTGATTTTTTCAGAATGTTGTGAATCACAATCTACATTTTACTGTGTGCTTCAGTAAGTGTTGTACAACCAGCCTTGAAGCATCACCAAACCCTTTTGCAACACCTGAGTCCTGTCCCTCCTGAGACCCAAATCACTGCATCTTCCAATGCGCCATGGCCATCTGACTTCTATCTACCCGACCATGACTGAAGGAAAGATGCTTATCTTCAAGCCATGGTGGTATCTCCAGATAATTCTATTGTGCAGATTTAACAGAGAACTGGTAATTTTACTGAACCGAGCCTCCTAGGGGGCCACCTTGCCAAAGGGACCTGTTAGGGTTGGTCAATACCTGCATTTGTCCCAGTGGAAATTTGTGCATAAGTAAAGTCAGCCAATGTCATACAGGACCCTATAACACTGCAGCAGCATTGGGACCAAAATTCTGTGCTAAATATTTCAGCACTACCATGTGCCAATATTGTTTAACCCAATCTATTGCAACTGTTGCTCTTTTTGTTACAGTTAACCAGTCTCACCTGATGAACCTTTACAATGCCCCATACTGGAAAAAGTCCACCCAGTGGCCTGGCAGCAAATTCCATTATTGGGACACTTATCAACAGTGTTAATTTTATGCATGTTCCTGTTGTTTTTAATATTTCTCACTGGAACATGGCCGAGTTTGGTCATTGCCCCAGTATGAATGTTTCAAGATTTCATGCTATCATGTTGCTAGACACTGTTGCAGAATATCAGGCACATGCACATGGACCTATAGCTGGGCAACACACTATTGAGCATAGAGGCATGTTAGCTCCAAATGCCCTAAATGGAGTTTGGGCATATCAGGCTTAGCAGAAATTGCAGGTACTGTCACAGGTGTATTTGGATCTTGTCTGTCAATTTGGAGTAGAGCCAATTTGGCAAAACTTAGGTGACATACAAAATATTTTAATAGTCTACAGGCTCAAATTTTGATACAACTCATGCTATATGGTATTGATGAGTTATATCAAGAGGAAAGATTTAGGGTGTATAACATGCACAATACAGCATGCTTATTTAATGAGGCTCAGAACAAGATCAATGAATTGATTTACTATAGTAATAAAGAAGCCAAAGAGCAAGACATAGGCAGAGATATCATTTGTTCAGCTTATGGTAGTTATGCCATAAACACTATCACCAATCTCTTCTGGGATCTGGAATTGGGGTGAATCCCTGATTTGATCCAAGATAGACGTATGACTCAATGGTACTGCCCATATTGAAGAACTCTGACCTGTACTACCAAGTCCATGTCCAGAATGATTTCTTTTTCTTTAGATACCACTTGGAACTTAGGTTATGTCACACCACACCTGAATCAAGGACCCTGCTACGACATGCCATTGTAAGATTAGAGACACCATGTATGTTTCCTTTATGTTTCTCTACCAATTTTGACAAGGATTCTTCAGTCTTCAAAAGCTGGCTAAGTCCCCTCTATGGGCCATCTTGAGGCAGCATCTACAGAGAACAGATCAGCCTTCCTCCTTTGCTGGTGTTTCATGTTCAACTGGATGCCTGGGTAGCCCCTCATGTAGACTGCTGTGTAATAAAGGCTACTGCTATCTGTGCCGATTGTGTATTTGATGTAACTACACCAATGTATGGGTACTCTATGAACTCTATAGAATGGTCATATACTTTTTATGATGACAACTTTGAATCTACTTTTTCTCCTGTCAATGTCACATCACCTACTTGAGCAACTCCAGCATCTTCTCAACAGCACATGTCATGAGAAATCATGCAACGTCTCACCAGCCAGATGACAAATGCCTCCATTACCTGCCCTGTACAACTCATGAAGTGGCGTCTTCCTCAAGTTTAAGTTACCTACAACAGTGAAGGACAATACTGCATTGGGATCAACTACAGGAATTTCTCATATGGACCTCTCAACTGTGGTGTTGACACGCCCAACTTCTGCTTTGCACCACATGAAAGCACTATCGTTGGCCATACTGTTATCACACCTGTTCCCATCCCAGAACTTGATTACATTGATAGTGACCCTGACTATGTCAATACTGCAGAATGGTATTTAGCAGTTTGTAACCTGCATATCAACCCACTCACCATGAATCTCAAATTATTATTAGATAGAAAGGATACACATCTAATTCATATCCTCAATGCTGTTACTAAAGCTGGTAATTCTCTGAATGACCTATTCCATGATGGTGATTTAAAGAGCTCCTGACACAGTTGAGGCAGCTTTGAAAAACATTAATATTGAGACATAAGTGTAGCTTATATTTCATATTTTATTCTGTAATTCTCACCTGTGTTTCCTTATTACTAAAGATATTTGCATGAAAACAGTATCTCTACCCTTTCAGCTCTGCCTGCTTGCCTACACCTGATATCACAATTCAGCTTATGACATCACAATCTGTTGCTGTGGAGATACTTAGGTGTCATAAATAGGGGATTGTCATACCAGGTGTAGGCAAGCAGGCAGGGAAGATAAAGTCTAGAGGACAGAGATCTTGCTGTCATAACAACTCTTTCAGTAATAAAGAAAATGGGGAACTAATTACTGAAAATAGATGAAGTATTTAAGAAAATGGGATGGTGTTGAATGTAGATCTTACTTTTTCAATGTTTTCCAAATGCTGTCAGCGGCTCTTTAAGTACTGCCTTATCTAACACTTGGTTGGAACTTACATTTAAAGGTTTTGATATTATTCAAGTCTTTTTGATTATTTTCCTTGTGATTAACTTATTCTGCCTATGCCGCACTCTTCAACAACACCGTGCTCACCTCAAATTTCTTTATGCCACTCATTCTGCCAAGATTTAGTCCAAATTACTTACCCTTTTGGTGTTGTCTCTTTATAAGGCAACAGGGGGTAGTGATATGTTGCATGTGGTACCCGCACATATCCACATACCCCCATACACACTTCAGCACTCATTATTGTGGCATAAGATGCATAATGTGTAATCCATATTTCTTTTTCTTTGTGCATAGGAACCTTGTTATCCAGCACTAGTGTTTGGTAGTGTTTGTGCACCACCTACAGCTTCCTGCTCTGTTGTAATAGTCAGCACCTTTTATGAATTGCTGTACTGTTACCAAAACTAACCTAGTCAGCTGTCTGTCCTTATCAATGTGTCGGAAAAACTAAGCATAATATGATCAAACTGTCTTAGGTGAGAGCTCCACTAAAACCTAGCAATAGTATTGCTGTATTTTGCTCTTCAGCCTTTTGGCAGAGACTGTTACCCAGTAACATACTTTGTTATCTCAATATAAGACTCTGTGTAACATTGTTTTTCTCTGAGTTTACAGCGACACCATGGTGTTCAAAGGCTTCTGAACTCCCAGCAGGTATGCTGTTTATCTGTAGTTTCTGGAATAAACATCTTTGCTGCATCTGGGCTTATGTATTGTGTTTGCCCTTCCTCTCAACACCTACCCTTCCACCTCTCTAGCTCTTTTTTTCTGGAATTATAAAACCTATAATCCTGTACCAGTCATGTCTGAACCCATAGTCCCTGGCCCACCACCTCTGCCTGTAATGTGTTCCATGGCCCCATCATCCTCTCAGTGAAGTAGACCTTCCTTACACATCTACTGATGAAGTTTCCATGGACTATAGAAGCATAGAAACATAGAATCTGTTGGCAGAAAAAGTTCACTTGGCCCACCCAGTCTGCCCAGATGGTCCCTGCCTAGTCTGTCTCTACAGACCCTAACTGGTCTCTGGATACCATCCTTCCTCCCTGCCTATTAATTGATATTCCCCTATGTCTATTCCATGATACTTGAAGCCCTCTACTGTTTTTTCCTCCACTACTGCCACTAACAGTTTATTCCAGTTATCTGACACTCTTTCAGTGAAGTAGGACTTCCTCACATCTCTCTTAAACTTCACTCCCTCAAGCTTCATTGCATGACCTCTGATTCTGGTGTTCTTTCTCATTTGAAGAGGACAGATTTCCTGTAGCCTGTCCACCCTGTGAAGTGCTTGTAGGTCTCTATCACATCCCTTCTCGCTCTCCTCTCTGCCAAGGTGTACATGTTGAAATCCCTCAATCTGTCCTAGTAGATCTTTTGATGCAACCCCTACTCCATTTTAGATGCCCTTCTCTGGAATACCTCTATCCTGTCTATGTTCTTTCTAGAAGTTGCCTCAGAACTGGACACAATACTTGGGGGGTCTCCTCAGTGAGCGATACAGTGGCAACATCACCTCCCTTCTCCTCTTGGAGATACTTCTCCCTATGAATCTCAGCATTCCATTGGCTCTACCCACTGCTGTGTCACACTGCCCTGATCTTTTAGGTCATCAGATATGATAACCTCAAGGTCCCTTTCCTACTTAGTGACTGTCAGTACCTCCCTCCATCCAGTACTCGGCTCTAGAGCGGGGCAAAAGTTGTGAATTCCACTTTCATGTAACATTCACAAATTTTCATAAATTTTCAAAATATTTTGACCTTCCACCATTAGGGAGATTTTAGTTGCCCTTCTCTGGAATACAGTACTTCCATCCTCTCTATGTTCTTATTTATTTATTTCAAGATATCAGAATTATAAATCTTTGAGTCAAAGACTCATTTCCAAAGGCTCCACATGAAAGAATAGTATACAACATAATACAGCAGGATAAACAAAACAGTATGTCACAGAGTGGAGGTAACACATTTTGTACAGTGGTAACACATAAGATTAAATTTTGTACAGAAGTAGTACAATAAATTATAACAATTAAGGTGCCCTATACAGATTGTTAGCTGAACAGGTCCATACATTAAAGAACCATATTATTGTCCTTGGAAATACGCATCCTGGAGATTTAGGCTTTATCATTATTAATCACATAAAACATACCTAAAACATACTTCACCACCCCTGCAAATGCACATGTGAGCAGGAGTTCAGAGAGTAGTGGAGCAGTCTGATGAGACTTGTCAGTTGGGATTCTTTCTGAGGAGTGGCCTCCAGAACAGGACACAATACTTGGGGTATCCTCATTCAGCAATACAGTGGCACACCACCTCCCTCCTCCTGCTGGAGATAACTCTCTATGAATCCATCATCCCACTGGCCCTACTCCCTGCTTTGTCACACTGCCCTGCCACTTTGAGGTCATCAGATATCATAACCCTAAGATCCCTTTCCTGCTTAGTGACTGTCAGTACCTCCCCCATCCTGTCCTTAGCTCTAGAACTGGGTGAAAGCTGTGAATTCTGCTTTCACGGAAAATTCAAAAAATGTCATACATTTCGCAAAATTTTTTGAACTTCTGCCATTAGAGAGATTGGAATCTTCCAAATGTGTTTGATGGATTTTTGTCCTGTTCTGCAGAATTGTTTGGCTGAACTGAAGAATAATATACATGAACTGCAGAATAACAGTTCTGAGGAATTTTATTGTGCAATTTAATGGATTATTCTGCAATACATTAAATATTCCGTAGTTCAGTCATCAGTTCTGTGGAATTTCAAATGTGCAAGAAAAAAACAAACCAAAATAAGCTGAAACATCACCTCCATTCTTGGTTTGGACTGAATGACCAAATAACAGGGGTGATGTTTCAGTTTGCTTTTTTTCTGGTGGCAAAGTTGCAAAGCCGGAATAGCGAGTGTACATTTTAACAAACCAAAGCTGTATGTCTGTGAACTATACAGATGCTGATCTGTTAATAGGTGTTTAAGTTCTGAGTCATGTTGCATTTCTTAAGATGTGCTGCCATGGGTGAACCTGTATTTTACTGAAGTTTAGTGAAGTTTGCTGTGCTGTTTTATTAAAGTTTGACATACAATAAAACCTGTATTTTTGAGACTACAGTCCTCTAATTAAATGGTGCTGATCTCAGTTTCACTGAATGGGATAACTGTGCCAAATACTCTTAAGATTCTCTGAGGTACTGTATGTGCATACACATTATTCATTAATAGTGTGAGCCCCCCATCTGTATTCTTGAAGTCAGAATTATCATTCAGATCCTCAGCTGTTTTTCCCATTTCTCTTAGATATTAGGGTATTATCCTGATCCCAGGATGTCAACATGTACTCCTACTTTGCCTCTCCTACAAAATGCCTTATAGCACTCTGGATATTGAGGCAATTGTGCACCATTTTAATTTATTTTTTTGAGGTGCGGAATTAGGATCCATTTAGTATCGTGCTTTATTGTAACCAGGAGTTGGGGTATCTTAACTGATTCAAGTGCTTGAACTGGCTTGTGGTTTCTATACTGTTTCAGTTGTACTTAGAGGTGGCTCCTGTTTGTCAATAAACATGTTTCAATCCCTATACTTGTCAGAGACTGGGGTGTTTTAACTGTGTTTTGATCTCTGGTCCCTTTTACTTGTGATGAAATTACTTCTATTTTAGCAATAAAGCATACTGGGAGGGTGTTATGGTAGGGGATACTTGGCCAAAACCTTGGGTGGGTTGAAGCACGAGTAAAACATGCTACTTCCACCCAAGAAGGGCCATTATCCTACCATAATGCACCCCCTGGAGTGCCATATTTTGATTATAAAATGGCCCTATTCAACACCTTACTGGAACAGCTGTGGTTCCATGGAAACCCTGCTAAAGAAATAATCTGATTGATTTCTTCAACTGAGTGACCAGGAAAATAAATCATCTGTTATCTTCCTGGTCACTCGGTCAAAGAAATCAATCAGATTCATCTCTCATGACAACCCCTCCCCCCGGTGTTCTCCATGCTGCCTTTGATTTTGTAGCCCATTGTATTCAAGATACTCTACCAATACTTTCTTTAGCAGGGTTTCCATTAATATCCCCACCTCTGATGTGAGACTGACTGGCCTATAGTTGCTAGCCTCCTCTCAGCTGCTGCTCTTATGGAGTGGGACCACATCTGTTCTCCTCAAGTCCTATGGAACCACAACTGTTCCAGTTAGGTGCTGAATAAGGCCATCAGTTGGGCAGCTAGCACCTCTCTGAGTTCCTTTAGTATCCTTTGGTGTATCCTATCTGGTCCTATAGACTTGTTCACATTCAGAGCGGCATTCCCTCCAGGATTTTTCCCTTTGAAAATGGTCTTGTGCACACCTCTCATCGCCCTTTGTTCCTGCTGCTCACTGGTGGTCCTTCCTCCCCTCCCTCCAGTGTGAAGGCTGAGCAGAAGTACCTGTTAAGGATGTGTACTTTTCTTGATCCTCTTCTGTGCAGTCTCCTCCTGCCACCCTCCTCACCCTTGCTATCCCTCCCCTTGCTTCTCAGATAAGTACTGTACCTGAAGAATTTCTTATCTCCACTTAGCTGCAGTACCCTTTTGACTGTCCTTTCCTCCATCTGTTCCATTACTCCCCTCAGTGATTTTCCTGCTTCCCTCTGTTTTACTTGGTATACCTCCCTGTCTTCTGCTTCTACATGTTTTTACACCTCCTGAATGCCACCCCTTTTTCCTTCACCAGCTTGGACACTTCCTTAGAGAACCATAACACTTTTCTTGGCTTTCAGCTTTCAATCACTTCTTTCATGCAAAGGTTGGTTGTCTTAATTATTCCCTCCCTTATTTTTCCCTAGTGTGTCTGTACCCCTCCTTGGCAATCCTCCCATGAGGCACTTTCTGATACAGCCTCTGATTTGTTTAAAATCCATCCTCCTAAATTCCAGGACCCTCATCCTCATGTGATTTGCCTCTGTTCCCATCTTAATGTTAAATCATATTGTATGGTAATAACTGATACCTAGGGGACTGCCCACTGTGATATCTGCATTGCCATCCCTGTTTGTAAGCACCTGATCCAGCACTGCCCCATTTCTGCTGGGTTCCTTGACTAGCTGCCTGAGAAAAACCATTGTAGGGAGTCAAGGATTGCTCTGCTCCATATAGAAGCTGCAGATGGAAGGCTCTGATCCACAGCTGGAAGACTAAAGTCTCCAACTAGTAGCACCTCCCCCTTACTTGCCATCCTAATGGTGGCATGCCTTTTCCAACTCCTGTCCCCATGCTGGAGGTCTGTATATCACCCCGGTATGGACAGCAGCCCAAATACCTGTCTCCAGGATGACCACATGTCAGGAAGTCTAAACCTCACTCTCAGGTTTTTGGCAATATTGGGAATGCAAGTAATCACAGACACATTGCATTAGAGTAATAAACTTGTTTTTTACTACCAAAAGGATAAAATCACAGTTGCCCTAAGCAGTTGTTACCAATACGAACCGGGTGCCAATGCTAAGCATTCCCTATACCTCGAGGTTTCTTTGTGTCTCTTGGGATCTCCAAGGTACAAGACTTAGTGTCTCACATTATATACCTATGATAATTACTATGGTTACTGTAAGATAAAAACATTTCTAGTTACAGAGATGAGCCCTATTGGCTAAATTAGAGGAGGCTTCATGGTCCAAGATAACATACAATTTTTTAGTAGTCATCAGTTTGTGAAACAAAAGAGTACTTATATAGAGTCTTACATAACTCAGTGTAGTGGTACAAATCAATGAAAGGTGGTGATACCGACTTATATATCATAGTTATTACAAGGACACAGGTGTCCTAACATCTTATAAGTAAGAAATAAACAGAAAATACATAGAAGAATATATATATATATATATATATATATATATATAGCCCTCAGAGTGTATTACAATAATATCGTACATATCCTGACATCTACTTTTATACGGTAGATGCCCTTAGCCCTATATGTTAGTACAACATTTACCTAAGCACTATCTGTCTACAGTGTACATCTGAGGGTACCAATAAGGGTGCAGGGACCTTGTGTAACATCCCCCTTGTTGCCTCCAAGGAAAACAGGCAAATCCAGGGAAAGGTCAGGGAGCAGTGGCCATTTACAAACCCAACATGCAAGCTTTGTAAAGGAACTCAAGCTGCTCATGGTGTTGGCGCAGTGTGCGCAGTAGGCAGCATAGCATAATAATCAAGAAAAATATCAAAATGCTTGTATAATAACAAAACCTTTAAAAGTAATTTCTAACCTGGTGTTAGTTAATGCATCATTCATATCACCATCATTAATTAATGAAGGGATGTCTTCATTGGCCTTGGTCTTATTATTGCTGATGTGGATGAGGTGGGTATCTTTCCTGTCTAAAAGTGATTTTAATGTAAGTGTAAGTGGATCTATGTCTACATTAAAATATGGTAAATATTCAGAACGTGTGAGCAGATAATTGGGGTTACCATCAATGATGTCTGCATGGATAAGGGGACAGGGGTTATAACAGTATGTCCAATAACAGTTTTCTGGTGTGGGACAAAACAAAAATTAGGGTATCAATAACACATGTTTTAGATCCATAAGTATAGCTTTTGAAATTAATAACCACGCAATACGCTCCATCGGAATTATACTGTGATCTAACAGTGAGGAGTCTTCACTTTTGCAACTGTACCGGGCAGGTGTAGGTCATCGTGGAAATCCGGGTTGACAAGCGATGAACCTCCTCACGATAAGATTAGAAGAGTTTATCCGAGCCAATGCTGAGTCTGGAAAATCTGTGCCATTTGTGCTGATGTTATCATCCATGTAAAGGTTCAATCAATACTATCTGGAGAATAACCACATACAGTGTGAATAACATCAAATACATCACATTGACACAAGTAAATATATTGTTTCTTCATAAAGCAGTCTATGTGTAGAGTGACCCAGGCATCCAGGAAAGGATGAAAAACCAGTAGAGGAGGTAGATCCAGGTGTTCTCTGTAGATGACTTCTTCAAGGTGCCCAATGGAGTGTACCAGTGCCAGCTTGTTGAACAAAGCTGTAGTAGGATCAAAGTGTGGTAAAGAGACAGTAAAAGAAACAAACATAGTATCTTTTATAGAACATTTCTTAGAAGTAAAACGAGGACCAGTATTAGGGTGTCTGGTCACAAAACACAGGTTTCTAGCTGTAGAGAGAGGAATAGTAAGAGATTGTTGCATACACATAGCAATACAGCCAGGGGTTTTACATCATGGACAATACCATTTGGAAATGCATCTGTCATGTATGATATTAGGTATTCTTCCAGATTCTAGATCACAGAAGAGATTGTTGATGGTAGTGAAAATGTATGAGCCATAGGCAGAGCAGAGAATTTCTCTAGCAATGTATTGTTTATCTGCTTCTTTGTTATTCTGTGTTATGAGAGCATTAATCTTCTCTTTAGAGTCTGTAAATGCCTTAGCAATGTTGTGCATATTGTATACAATGTATCTTTCTTCCTGACTAAGGCCATCCACACCATGCAATAATAGGGGTAGTATATTATTCACCAAACCAGTCTGAAATTTGGCAGAATGAGATTTGATAGCAGCAATGTCTTCCTTATTCCAAATAGACATGGGTGTACCAAAGAGACCTGTGACAGTACCTGTTGCACCAGTGACATCAGAACTGTCAACTTCACGTGTATTACGTTTATGACTTTGATAATCAGGATTGGGTTTTCTCCTGAAGTTGCCTCTATGTTCAGTATTATGGACTCCGGCAATAGGGTCTTGAGTATGAATCTGAAATGCAGCTAAACTATCAAGCAATAATGTACTATAAAATGCTGACATATTAGTATTGTGACACACACCAAATTCTTTCATATTCCAGTAAGTAAGTAAAATTAAACAACACAGGTATATGCATAAATTGTAAATTGTTAATCAATGAACCAGGGAGGGCAGTAGCTGTTAGACCACTGAGGGACCAGGAATGTGCATTGGACATTCCAAAAGCTGTTTATCAGTGGGTGGTAGCACAGAGAGGTACATGGCAGCAGAGGCCATGTTGTGTACAGCACAAAATTTGTGAGCAGAATCCTTAGACAAAGAAATAGGTGTTTGAAAGATTTCATGTTGATTTTGGTAGAGACTCTTACTAAAGAAATTTAGAAAATAGATAGAGACACTGTAGTTAGAAATAGATAGACACTGTCTATGTATCTATGTATCTATGTAAATTGCATCCTTAGAAGAAGAGGTTAAAAAACAATTTTCGATTGAAGATTTAAACTTGGTTTTGGATAAGATAAATAAACAAATAGATGAATATGAAAACAAAATTAGATCCATCAAAATTACTAAATTTAAATGTGATTTGAATGACTATAAGGATGGTATTGTATATTCATGGTTTAAAAATAAAGATTCAAAAGTTAGGATGCAATTTTTTTATAATCCAGATTCAGATGGGAATATGTATACCTCTAGTAGTGACACAGATTTGGACATTAATAGAGGGGGGAGAGGTGAGCATTTTTTAGGGAGAAGAAGTTACAGGGGTTGAGGCAGACATCAGTAGAACAGACAGAATCAGGGCTATCAATACATAAGGAAAGATCAAAGAAGTATCTCAGATCCAGATGAAGGAGGTTCAGGATTAGGAAGAACAGAAAGCAATACAGAACTAGAAGGAAAAAAGAAAAGAAAAACAAAGAGAACAACCATCACAAGTAGTGATAAGATCAAAGTGAAATAGTGGTTTTCAATCTATCAGAAAGTCTTAACACCTGAGGAATTAAATGTGTCCCCATGAAAAGTTGATGACTTTGAAATAAAACTAGATTTGAATAGATTTTTAGGAAATTAAGACTGAGATATTACTTTGATAATCAATCAGTTGAACCTACTAATAAAGAAGAACAGAAACAGGAAATTGAATTAGGTCATAAATTATATTTGAAGTCTCAGTTCCTTCCTCCAGGACCAATACCTCATATTATTGAAACATATATATTTGTATGGTGAGTAAAGATGTTGAAAGACTTATTAAAAAGAAAAAATATGGACAGAAGAACACATTTTAATTTAACATCAAAAGAATTTGGTGCATTAAGAAGTTTAGAAAATGATCCAAACATAATTATAAAGAAAGAAGATAAGGGGGGAGGAATTGTGATACAGAATTATGTGACACATAGGTTAAAATGTCTTCAACTTTTAAATAAACAAGAGAATTATTTAAAATTGGCAGAAGATCCAACACAAAAAATCAATTCCTTGGTAGATAAAATTTTAAAAAGGGCCCTTGAATACGATTGGATAAATGAATGGGAATATAAGGCTTTAAAAAAGAATATCCAATCATTTTGATTTTTACACTCTCCCAAAATACATAAAGACCCCCTCCATCCACTGGGTAGATGAATAGTGGCAGGGATTGGTTCAGTTCTGGAGCCTTTGTCAGTCTTTGTGGACTTTCATATAAAAGATTTTGTAGAACAAACAAGCTCATATTTAAAAGATTCGACACACTTGATCCATCTACTTGATGAATTTAATAACAGTTATTACATATCTGGGAAATCTCTCTTTTTGGTGAGTTTTGATATAAAATACCTTTACACCTCCATACCACACTTAAAAGGTTGTGAAGTTTTAAAGATACTAGAATATTCTGAAAGGAATTAAGCCACCATCTGATTTCATATTACAATTAGCACATTTAGTTTTAACACAAAATTATTTTTAGATTTGAAAAACATATTATGTTCAAGTAAAGGTACTGCGAGGGTTCCAGTATGGTCCCATCCTATGCTAACTTATTTATGAGCTGGTTTGAAAAAAGTACGTTTATGGAAATAATCCATTTGTTAATAATATACTTATATGGAAACATTTCATTGATGATATATTTGTAATTTGGGAGGGAACAAAAGAGAACTTTTAGATTTCCATTAGAGTCTTAATAAACAGATTACTTACAATTTACAATTGATTATAATAAGAGTGACATTTCTTTTCTGGATTTAGTGATCTTTCTGAAAAATGACAAACTATATACTAGGATTTTTAGAAAACCTACTGATACAAATACTATACTTCATGCAGAGAGTTTCCACCCTAACAAAATAATAAATTCAATACTATACAGTCAAATTTTAAGGGTCAAAAGAAATTGTACAGAAACAGATGATATGGTGGTGTTCACTAATAAGATGACAGAAAGGTTCATAGAGAGAGGATACAGTGGTGAAACTTTACAAGAGGCACATCATAAGACTGAATTAAAAGACAGAAAGGATTTGTTGGCAAAGAAAGTAATAGTAACAGATAATTCATTAGACAACAAGATAATTTGTTCTCTTATATTTACTGATCTTTTTTATGAAATTAAGAAATCAGTAAACAGAAACTGGAAAATTTTGGAATCCACACCGATGGGGAATAGAGCTTTTCACAAAGGGATACAGGTTGTAACAAAAAGTAAAATCTATTTCTAACCGTTTAGTACATACAGAACATAAAATACCAGAAAGTAAGAAAAATACACTTTTCACAAGTGAAGAACTGAAGGGTAATTATAGTTGTGGTAGATGTGTCCATTGTCATAATACTTATAGAATAAAAACTATTAGAAATAGTAGTAGGGGTGAGGACTTTAAGATAAAGATTTTATTAATTATCAGACAGAAGGAGTAATTTATGGCATTAAATGTCCATGTAATTTAATGTATGTAGGAAAACAAAAGACCTCTAAAACAAGAGTTGGGAACACAAGGGATATATCAAAATAAGGACTTAAATCCCCATAGCATGACACTTTTTAGAAAGAGGACACTCTATTGCTACATTAAGATTTTTTGGCATAGGAAAAGTACATAGGGATAACAGAGGTGGTAATTTTAACATCAAATTATTATTAAGAGAAGCCAGATTTATAAATAATTTTCAAACTAATAATCCCAAGTTTGGTTTAAATGAGATGATAGATTGGCAGCCAATTTTGTAAAAAACAGTAGAAAGAAAGAACGTAAATAAAATAAAACTTATGTTTGTTATAGTAGAATAATATATTATATTGATTTGTTAAGTATCTACCAGGATGTTTTTCTTTGTGAGGAGATGTATAGTTTAGAGACTTAATTTAGTATTCTACATGAAAGTAATATGTAGCCAGTTTAAAACTAATATCTATGAGAACCGTAGTACAGTTCCTGTCACTGTGGTGTTATTCATAATTACAGAGAATGATAACATGACAGTTTTGCAATATGTTTTAAAATTAATATTTGTGAGAACGGTGACAGTTTTCAGTCATTACAGCAAACAATGTTATCCTTTGAGATAAAAACATGTTAGTTTATTATTTTGTAACATGCAGTTTTAAAATTAAACATCTAAAGAACTTCAACAGTACTTTCGTCATTTTGGCAGTATTGCTATCCGTAATTCCAAAATATGATAGTTTTTTATTTTTATTTTTCAAAAGAAATATGCTTTAGAAATCTACAGTTATCATTGTTAAAGAACTGAACCCTCGACACCGAGAAATATGGTACTCGCTGCTGTCAGAGGCGGGTCCAGCACACAGGTGAGCACATTTGTGCTTACACTAACATTTTTTGTTGGTTACTGGATTTGGGGGAGGAGTTCTCCATCCTTTTAAAATACAGGTAGAACAGGCCACACATTACTCCAGCTGTAATAGATGCCAGATCGGTTAGGATATTGTAAGTTGGAATACAAGCTTTTTACTTTGCTTTATGAAATATATCGCACTCTACATATAAAGGGCACAAATGTATTGGTTGTTTGTTTGTCTTTCTAGCAAACAAAACCGGAAGGAATTGAAATGTTATATCACAACAATCTGAATAACATAGAACTGTTTAGTTAGCAGGTTGGTTTTTCTTCCTTGTTTCCTTTGTGTATCAGATATCATCATTTTATTTTAATGTTGTTATTTATTCAGTTTACAGACACAGACACATTAATATCAGAGTAACTGGGTGATTTTTGGAGAACTTCTTAGTTAAGATGTTTTGTTGAATCAGTATGTATTTTGTTACTTTAGCTCTACAGGAGAACATAGTTTCTGATAGATCTATTATTTTGAGTGTGTCTTTAGAACATTAGTCCCATCATATGTATAACTGTGTGAATAATATAATGGTATAGGAGAATTTAGATGTGTGAATATTTCAAATTTTAAAAATCAAAGCATGTATTATATTCTTTAACCAGAGATTTTTTTGCTTGTTTTATTGGTTTTACAGAGTCATATGTCCCTAATTTAAGGTTTGTTTATGCAGAAGTTTATTATAACTTGGTTCTTTTCTGGCTTCTTATCAGTGGCTATAAGCGGGAGTCAAACCTGATACCTAGTTTAAAGTAAGAAGATAGAAACTATGAACTGAAAACTGAAATGTAAGGACAGTTTTCTTTATGAGATCTTAATTAATTTGTCTATAATGTTGTTTAGATATTCAATACCAAATGAAAATTAATATAGGCATCTTTGTATATATTTTTTATAATTTGTGTGATTTGAAAAAAAAAATTTCTAGAGTAAACCAGTTTTCTGATGAAGGGTTTACCAAAACGTTGTTCATTTGTTGTATAACTGGATGTTACATGATTAAACTTGATTTTGAAATATAAGAACTACTTCGACTAATTTATTGATTAGCTGGGTGAGTGGGCCTTATTACCCAGTATTATTTTTCAGTTTATTGTGACACATACCAAATTCTTTCATATTCCAGTAAGTAAGATTAAACAACACAGATATATGCATAAATTGTAAATTGTTAATCAATGAACCAGGGAGGGCAGTAGCTGTTAGACCACTGTGGGGACCAGGGGTGTGCATTGGACATTCCAAAAGCTGTTTATCAGTGGGTGGTAGCACAGAGAGGTACATGGCAGCAGAGACTATGTTGTGTACAGCACAAAATTTGTGAGCAGAATCCTTAGACAAAGAATTACCATACGAAGGATCAATTAAGTCAGCAATATTGCATAAACCAGAATGCCTAAGAGAAGTTTGCAGCAAGAACAGAGAACTATTTGGGAATAATTTAGCATTAGGCAACCCTGGAAAGTTCCTTTGGAGAGTTTGGCCACAGGGAGAATTTGTCCTTGCGATGTGGTTTGCCACTCAATTTGTAGGGTAGATTGATCAGAAGCAACAACCGAGACAGTGAGGTCAGCATCGGAATCTTCCTGGACAGTAATCAGACTTTCGGGTATTTTGATGGATACTCCCTCTGAAGGAGATGCTGGATGATCAAGGTGTGGTAGGAGGTTCGGTACCGTGCCTTGGATGCAGGGGATAACTCTTGAGATGAGGAGATAATGGAACAAGATAGCCATCTTGTCAGTGTATCTGAAAAGCAAAATCAAACATTAGTAAGTCAGTACTATTCCACTCAATGGGGTGAGGAAAAGTAATTAAGCTCCTTTATACAGTTTCAGTTGGTTTGCATGTAACCATTTGTCAGTCAGTTTATTATTTTGCAGGAGTCTAATTTGATAGACTGCCAGACTGATCTTGTTGACAATGGGATATGGGCCTTCCCATTTATTGGAGAAGGAATGTGTGGGATGTGCAAATTGGAGGACCATTACCTGATCTCCAACCTGCCAATCCACTTCTTGTGCATGCTTGTCAAACTGTATTTTGGATTGCTGCTGGGTCTTACCCATGCAGTTAGCAGCATACAGTGTGTGTGTATGAGGTCTTTTGAGTTTTTACAATATTGATCTACAGACACACGGTCAGTAGTGGGAGTGTGCAGGTCAAACAACAGGTGTTCAGGTAATCTCATCTTCTTCCAGTCATCACCTCAAAGGGTGTGAGCTGGGTAGTGGCTGAGGGTGTGCCCCTAACTGCCATAAGGAGTAACGGCAGTAGGGAATCCCAGGTTTTGGGATTGTCCTCAATAAATTTGGAAAGCATTTGCTTAATCTGTCTGTTGGCTCTCTCTACTTGACCTGAAGATTGGGGGTGGTAGGGTGTGTGGAACTTTTGTTGAACTCCAAGAAGTTCAAGGGATTCTTTCATTAACTCACCTGTAAAACTAGTTCCTTTTTCAGAATCCACCTTAAGAGGTAGGCCCCACCTGGAGAAAATTTGTTCCACCAGGATTTTGGCAGTGGTTTTAGCAGTGCATGTTTTAGTGGGGAAAGCTTCAACCCACTTAGAGAAGAGGTCAGTTACCACAAAAGCATACATGTTATTTCTGCTGGTATTGGTCAGGGGACCAATAAAATCAATCTGTATGGCATTCCAAGGGCCAGAGTGTCATTGTGGTAAGAGTTTGGCATTTCACTTGGTTGGGATGGGGTTGTTTTGTGCACAAACAAGGCAGTTATCTATGTACTGTTTGACATCTTTGGTGTCACCAGGCCACTAGGCAGTGGTATTAAGCCTCTGGAGGGTGTTTTCCACTCCTTGGTGCCCACCAGTGGGTGTATCATGCACTTGGTGCAAAAATTCAGACCCTAGTGTCTGGGGACCACCCACAACTTGGTGGTGGAATCATCTGGCTGGTATCAGATGAGCTTGTCATCTGGTCACAAGTGTAACTTACCTTCATGCCTCGCACGGGTTATGTGGGAAGTTTCTCTTTGGTACTCTTATCAAGGAATCTGAACAATTCTTTGAGTTCAGTATCAACTTGTTGGGCTGTGGAAAGGTCCAAGGTGGAAAAGGGTTCAGTTTTTTTTCTGAGTGCTGCAATATATGCGCCGCATTAGCCTCTGGATGATCCATCATCCATGTGTCCCCCCCTTGGGCCCCTTCCTTGGCAAGGGTATCTGCTGTATCATTGAAGGCATGGAAGGGATCATGGAGGGAATGAGCTTTAACTTTGTGTACATAGAGTTTGTGTGCAAATTTTTGTGCCAGTATTGTGCCAGAATGTATTTATATTACCAGTTCCTTGTACTTCACTGGGCTGCCGTTAGAAGAGAGGAAGGAGTTTTTCTGCCAGTAACAGAACAACAAACCCAACTAGAGTCTGTAAAAATGATGGTATCCTTGGTCTCATGCTGGATGAACTCAAGGGCACAGGCCACCACTGCCATCTTTGCATACTGTGATGATGCTACACTGCAATGCTTAGAGATCTTAACAGTGTTACCATAAGGGTAAATCACTAGAATGCCCATCTCTGCATTTTGTTCTCCCTGATAGTAGGAAGCTGAACCATCAGTAAAAATATGACACAAAGAGGTGTTGTCAAGTATTTGTGGTGTGGCAGGGAGAAAAGGGCCTGTATCTGGAAGATCAGGGGACTGCAGTGTACAGTCATGGGGTTCTCCTTGGAAAAGGAGTCCATGAGCCAGCATAGATGGAATTTTTGTTGTGTGCACCTGCATGTCTCTATCTTGGAGAAGAAGTGACCAGTGTGTCAGTCTGATATTAGAGACTGACCCATCCTTCACTCTGTCTGAGAGCAGAAAGGTAGTTGGTGTGTGGTTGGTGTTAATAATCAGTGGAGATTACCCAATGATATACAGAAAGTGCTTGACAGCCCAGTAGGTGGCCAAAAGGTTCCTTTGTAAAGGCTGTACTTGTTCCACTGAGGTCAAGAGCTGTGATGCATATGCGATAGGTCTCAGGGTGCCATGAACCTTCTAGGCCAGCACTGCTGACATGGCAATGTCAGAGGTGGCACATTCAGATGGAACGGTAGTGATGTATTGGGGTTAACCAGAGCTGGGGTGGATGCCAAGGCCTGCTTTAGTGACATTACATCCTGGGTATGTATAGGGCCCCAAGTCCATGGAATGTCCTTCTTTAATAGCTTATACAGAGGCGTCTTTCTGAGCAAAATCACAGATACAATTTTTAGAGTAGTTCACCATACCTAGAAACCGTTGAAGAGTTGCCATGCTGGTAGGCAATGGCAAGTCTTGCAGTCCTGTTTCTTCTTCCAGGTAGGGCTTCAGCCTTGATCAGATATTTTTAGACCCAGAAAGAGTATTGCTTTCTGGCATAGCTGTGCTTTTGCTGGATTGCATTTAGGCCTGCTTTCTGAATGAGAGTTAGCAGTTCATCCAAGAGATCTAAGTGTTGTTCCTGTGTGGTGGTTGCCAGCAACAGGTCATCCACATACTGCAAGAGACATTGGGGAGTAGAGAAACCTTCAAGGGTGTCCATCATATGCAGATGGAACAGGGACGGACTGTTATGGAATCCCTGTGGTAAGCAAGTCCACGTATACTGTCTTTCTTCAAAGGTGAAAGCGAACTTATATTGACTCTTGGGAGCCAATGGTAGTGACCAAAAACCATTGGAGATATCCAGGGCACTGAACCATTTTAGGTCAGGGGTCAAAAGTCATAGCACATCAGGTGCGGATGCCACAGTTGGAGTACAACTGGGAGTGACCTGGTTCAGTTTCCTGTAGTTAATAGTAAGTCTCCAGGCACCTGTGGGTATTTTCATGGGCAACACTGGGGAGTTAGCAGTAGAAATTCATGTTCTGATTACCCCTTGCTTGAGAAGTGGTTTTATTGTTTCTCTGAGAGAAGGCAAGGCCTCAGTTGGAAAAGAATATTGCCTTTCCCTCTCATGTGCTGGGCCTGGCACTTTGATGACAGTGTGCTTTCTGCCACAGTCATGTTTGTTGATTTCAAATGCTTCTAAATGGCATTGCAAGATGGGGAGAAGCTTTTGGAAAAGCTCATTGCCTTTGAACAAATCTATGATGTCATACTCTTTGTTAGCAGATATTGTTGCCACAACATGTGAATCAGGGATCAAAATAGTGTCGTATTGACCTTGAATTTGTATCAATAGCATGTTAGCTAAATCCACCATACAGCTGTGTGGTGCAAGAAAATCAATTCCTATGATACTAGGATGATCATGCAATACCATCAGTTGGAAGGTGTATGAGGCCTTTAAATGGCCTAACTCCACCTGCAAGGGTAGAGACCGATATGCAGGTAATCTAGTACCATCTACTCCTGACATGTTGGTCCTCCATCTGGTGGACCAAGGAGATGTGTCCGGGTGGTCATGATGTAATACAGACACAGCTGCGCCACTATCTAGTAACACTATAAGTAGGCGGTCCCTGACCTCGGCCTCAGTGCAGGGCCTTCCATTTGTATCCTAGACCAGCTTGTTTACAATCCATACTGGGGCCTGTAATTGTCCATCTGTACTGCCCGGAGCATGGAGAGGTTGGGCCTGGCTCCTTTGAACCACTTCACCGTGCTGCACTGATGCTATATAGGGAGGAGCTTCTGGGTTCAGTCTGGTATGGGCCTGAGGGCCTGTACTTCCAGTGTCACCATGGCCCATCGGGTTTGGGTCACAGTTGTACAGCTGCAAGGGACTGAGTAGGAACAGCACCTGCCACAGAGCTCACTTGCTCCAGGAGCTCTTGAATTTCCTATTTTCTTGGCTATCACTCTATGTGAAGGGCCTGTTCTTTGTTGTTGTTGTCTGCCCTTATTCTTGTGCTTTCTTATTCTTATGATAGTTTTGGTTCCACTCCATTGCTGCTGTTGCTGTTGTGGTTGTTGCTGTTGTTGTTGGGCCTGTTTGGGGTGTTGGTTCTCTGTGTGGAGGGGCTGTGTGTGTGGCCTGCCCTTCCACCATGTAGTGCATCGCGGTCTCTTGAGTAGGCTCACGGCGGCTACTTTCTTGGAACGAGCCCAGATCACAGATGTAGAGTTGATAGACTCTCGGTTTTCTGAAGGATGTCGGCAAACCTTTCGTGTTGGGATAAGTGGTTGACTTTACCTTTCTCTTACTGCAGGAATCATGTTCCTAAGGAACAGAGTCTTGTACTCAATAAGATCTACATCTGCAGCTTCTTGTGCAAGGTGCTTTCCTTCGGTAGGCCATCCAGAGTCTCTGGTGGTAATTCGCTGGACTTTCCTTTGCATTCTGTTTTACAGGGTATGCAAGCATCACTCCTCCTGGGCTCTGTGCAGAAATGAGCTCAGCCTGCAACCTCCTCAAAGGTGGTGTTGCTGTCCTGGTGGATGGCATCGGGGACTTTTGCCCACAAACTAGGATCGATGGTCTGGCGTAGAATCTGGACCAGATATTCTGCAGTGAGGCTAAGCATCTTGCATTTGGAATGCACCTTTTCCAAGTGGCAGCTGAGGTTGTCAGACATGTTCATCCGACCAATACTGTCAGCTATTTGCTGAAGAGAGTAGGCCATTTGTAGGGGATTATTGGACTGATCAGGTGGAGGTAGGTTATCTCGGGTGCCGTCTAGGGCAGCCCTGGCTGCAGCCTCAGCTGCAGTATGAACAATGCCATCCTGAGTACCAGCCTCTTGTAGAAGCTGCCTGATTTGGGTTTCAATGTCCCGTTTACCTCTCTCAGGGATAGGTATATTACCTATTGCATTTTCAATCATTGTTTCTATCTCCTGCCTGTCTTCCACAATAATAAAGGCTATCGGTGGTGCCATCGGGACCAGGCTTGGGCCTGCTTCCCCCCATCATGGGGGCCGCCATGTTGGCATCTCCCATGAAGGGCGTCACAATGTCAACGACATATGACATGGTGTGGGTGGCATGGGGACCCGCCATGTTGTGAATGGCTGGGTGGGGTTTCTGGGCCATAATAGGGGTGTGACTGGGTGTTGTACTGAGAGATGTCATCATCTGATACCTCTCCCTCAGATGACGTGTGTAAGGCAGGGGCTATGCCTCCCATCACCTTAACATGTCCAGCCAGAACCTCCCACTGATGGTGAAGTTTTGCCATCTTAGTTTTACATTCAGCATGACTCACAGTTGCAAGATCCATATGAACCTCATCTTACATTTGCTTTTACAACACTCTGTATGTGGCACTCAATTCGTGATTGTCCCTAGTTGCCACTTCTAAGTCATTACGTACCTGGTTTAACTCGTCCTGTAGCTCTCCCATCTCCTCACTCAACTGTCGTCACTGTACTTAACAATTCATTCATATGCAATGCCCCCTTATCCTGTCTCAAACATTCACCTCCTGCTTCAACATACAAAGTTTCTGTTCTCCAGCCTATGCTGAATGATGCAAAGTGAATCCTTTTCATTTAGCAGTGTTTGAAGTCCAGACTCCAAATTCTGCTGCAGTCTAATACATTCCATTTCCTGCAATCCCATCTCCTGCTTAAGAGATGAAATATGTAGATCAAGGGTTCAAACCTCACTTCAGAGGCTTCCAGAGCAGCGTAGAGAGCCGCGACCAGCAGCCCTTTGGCATGACGCATATTAGCTGATTGTCTCATCTCTGTGTACTGGGTTGAAATCCCCAGTATCGGGTTTTCAGATTGACTTGTGTCCCATGCGAAGTCAGCCCATCCTCCATGGGAGGCAAGGAAGTTAGAGACATCGAGTCTCAGTTCTGCTGAATACTTGATATGGTGACCATTGTGTTGGAGGAATGAAAAATCAAACTGTGAAAAGGTGCCATGATATGTATCGATCCACAGCAGGAGCACATTATACACAGTCGGGCTACTGTGGAATTTGTAGGCTTACAATTCAAAGCTGCTGTGGAGTGGGTCACGCATCGACCACACCCAAGAAAAACAGCCAGACTTTGTAAGTGACTACAAAGTGGTTTGAAAACTGGAGAGGTGATATGAAAATGTACACCTACTGTCCCGTTGGGAAGGGAAAAGTTGTAGCAACTAGTGAAAGCTTACAAACACCAAATATTGCCTGCTTGAGTCGCCAATTGTCATGGTCTAAACCTCACTCTCAGGTTCTTGGCAATATTGGAAATGCAAGTAATCACAGACACGTTGCATTAGAGTAATAAACTTGTTTATTACTACCAAAAGGATAAAATCACAGTTGCCCTAAGCAGTTCTTACCAATATGAACCGGGAGCCAGTGCTAGCGTTCCCTATACCTCGGGTTTCTTTGTGTGCATGGGATCACCGAGGTAGAAGACTTAGTGTCTCACGTTATATACCTATGACAATTACTATGGTTACTGTAAGATACAAACATTTCTAGTTACAGAGATGAGCCCTATTGGCTAAATTAGAGGAGGCTCCACAGTCCAAGATAACATACAATTCTGTAGTAGTCATCAGTTTGTGAAACAAAAGAGTACTTATACAGAGTCTTACATAACTCAGTGTAGTGGTACAAATCACCGAAAGGTGGCAATGCTGACTTATATATCATAGTTATTACAAGGAGACAGGTGTCCTAACATCATATAAGTAAGAAATACACAGAAAATACATAGAGGAATACAGTATATATGTATTAGCAAGCAGAGTGTATTACAATAACATGCATACTTATCCTGACATCTACTCTTATATGGTAGATGCCCTAGCCCTATATGTTAGTACAACATATACCTAAGCACTAGCTGTCTACGGTGTACCTCTGAGGGTACCAATAAGGGTGCATGGACCTCATGTAACACACAGCACCTCTGGACCTTCTTTTTCTTCCAGATGACCTTTACCTCTATGGCCTTGATTTCCTCCCTCACATACAGTACAACCCCTACTCCCTTCTCTGTCTCTACAGAACAGAGAAGTAGTCTTTATGGCCATGTCCCAGTCAGCTATCAGTGTACCATGACTCTGTTATAGCCACCAAATCCAGGCTAGCCTCTGCCATGATAGTCTCCAGGTCCAGAATTTTATTTCCCAGAGTCCTTGCATTGGAGCACATGGCTTGCCATACCTTACTTTCTCCCTGTTTCCGTGCTTTCCCTACCCCTCCTGCCTGTGCTTTTCCCTGACATTTCCCCTGAACCCCTCCTCCCTTGTTATCTTGTTACCTGTCTTCTTTACTCCATTCTTCTTGCTTTCCTAATATATAAACCCCTTGTACATTGCCTTGTCCCCACCCTGTCTTCTTGCTCCCCTGCCCTGTGGCAGCTTACTTCCTTGGGCTCTCCCTTCCTGCTGCTTCAGCATCGGGTGGAATAATTGTTGCCTTCCTTGGTTGTACAGCCTCTTCCTTGGGTAGTTCAAAGGCTAATCCAAGTAGCCTTTAAACCTGCCACTAAGAACTAAAGTCCACCTCCTTGAAAAATGCAGAACATGTCTTTCATAGAGGCCAATATCCTCCCAGGATGGCCCACAGATCCCAGTGTAGTTGAAGTCCCATCATGCACCATGCCTTCAACCAACTGTTAAAAGCTCTGGTGAGGAGTTTCCTATCCTATTCCTGGCCATATACAGGTAACACGCTGTGAAAGCCATCATGCTTGCCACCTGCTTGATGCCCTTCTCCAGCTCCTGAAATTTCCTTGCACCACTTCTAACCTGTCCTTTGCCAGGTCATGTGTCACCAGGTGGACAATGACATATAGTTTCTCCCATCTCTTGCTGTCCAAGACATCCTTTGGATCTGCTCTCCATCCTCCAAGCTGCAGCAACTCTCAGGCAGTTCACCTCCCTCTCCCTTCCTTTCCACACTTCCAAGTCTATCTCTCTAGCAATAGAGTCCCCCACCAGCAACTACTGCCTCCTCATTTGGAGGCCTCTTCCTACCTCCATGTGCCCCCTGATTCTGAGGACCCCCCACCTTCTCCCTTCTCATTACTATGGGTGCCTCCTCCCAGCTGCTTCATCCCACCAGTAGGGTGAAGGAACTGTGCAGTGATCTGCAGCACTATGGCTACCTGTAGTGGTGAGCAGCAAACATGAATCAAGGGATTGAACTGGTGCTCCAGGACACCACTATTTATGGGAATCCAAGTAACTGATTTTGCAAGACAAAAGGCAGAACCTGCATTAATGACTTGGAATCCCCTGGTTTTTTTGAACAGTTTACTTGGATGAGCTGAGCCAAGCACCATTAGAACAGTGCAATATTGGCTGTACAGCTGGTAGAAATTATACATGATTCTGACATGTGGCATGAGTGAATTGGGATTAGTGCACTTTTCAGATGGAGTATTGTCATGACAACCACCTGAAAAAGATCCCAGAAAAACAACTGTGGAGGCAACTTTAGGACAAATGTCCATAAGAAGAAAAATGCAGTACAGTGATACAGGCAGAGGAACTATTTTATTTAAAATTAACACAAAGTTTAACTTTTTGTTACTTTATCCTATTAATTCTAGTTTTACATGCATGTACAATTCTCGATGTACTCATTTCATAAGTTCAATAAGATACTCTGGGGTTGTGGGGTACACAATTTTACCACAAGGACAAAGGTTGAAGGCACTTTGCCTGTGGCCCCATGCCTCCCTACCCCCTGTCCATGAGCTAGAAGTGTCTAGTGCACACCCCGTCATGTCTTATTGCTTACATGCATATTTAAAGCAACAAAAGTAGGGAAATATGGCAATAAGTTTTCCAACAACTAACTCACCACCCTCTAAAGCAGCAAAAGGACAAGCCCACACAAGCAGCCACAGACAGCCACTATCAGGAGAGGCAAACAATGTATAACTGTTTCAAGATGACACAAATACAGTAGCACAAACGTACTACCTCCATTGATTTATATATGTGGCATGCACACTGCAAGGCATGCGCAGCTCAAGACATATACACCATGAGAAATATATACCCATTTGTCACTGCAGATAGAAATCCAGGATACTCAAATGACAACACTGCTTCTATGTGTAGAAGAACAGGCCCCTGCAGCCACAGATATAAATCCATGATATCCAAATTACTAGCGCTCTTTTGTCTGCAGAAGTGCAGGTCCATAAGGGTCCAGCACTTCTGTAGCCTCAGGGTACTCATGCAATCTGTAGGCCATACACACACACTTGACATGTCTGTGGTTCTGAAGCTGTAGGAGTAAGATATACCCACAGACATCTGGCTGCTGAAGTGCAGGAGCCATATAATCCATGATACCAAAACTGCAACACATCTTCTGTCTGAAGAAGTGTATGTCCCAGAGAGGTCTGCACCTCTTCAGCCACAGGTGTAAGACATACACATCACCTTTTGGCTCCAGAAGGGCATGCCCCTGTAAGCCTGCCTTTCAACAGACATAAGTACTGTTGAAATGTGGGTATCATATTTCAGCAGCAGATCTAGAAACAAATGTGGAGTTTGTCAGGCTGCAGAAGTGCAAAAAAAATTTAAATGTTCACTCAAAAGTTGGTCATTTTACTATATTTCTACACCAACATTTCAACATAGACTTCTTATGACCCCACCTCATAAATCCCATCAGTGAAAAATGTCAAATCCCTGCCAAAATGTCATTTCATGCCGCATATGCAAAAACACATTTTGGCCAGGATTTGAAAGATGACAGCTGTCGCATTCATGAGGTGGTGTGAAAAAATGGCATTGATTGAAAATTTGGGGTAAAATATTGAAAATCACACAACTTATGAGAGAGCATAGAACAATTAAAATGTATGCTCATAACTGTTGTTTTTTTTTAATATTTTGAGCCCAAATTTTCAACATAACCTTCTTATGACCCCACCTTATGTACCTGGTAGGTGAAAATGCTCAAATCCTTGCAGAAACATGATTTTATGCTAGAACTTCAAAAACAAATTTCAACCAGGATTTGAACAAGCATGTGTCAATGCAGAATGTTGGCTTGATGGCATTGGCTTTGGTAGTGCAGGAGTTAGAGTGATGCATAATAGGAATGGAAATAAAGTATTGAACTAACACCAGTTTCCACCCCACCAGAGACTAAAGGCATTGGGGTGCACCTTTGGATTATCGACCATAGCATTACACCATTCCACCTCACTCCACCCTGCAGACAGCAACAGGTGTTGTGGTGTGCCATGGGTCTTCATCCTTACACTCTCACACTCACCCCATTTCATAAGGAAATAAGCTAAGATGGGTGCAGTATAGAGAATGGGGTGAAAGTTAAAGCTGAAGACTCCAAAGCACATCTCAATGCCTGACAATGGTTGTAGGGTGGGGTGGAATTCTGAGCATTACAGCTGATGAACCCAAGTCACACCTCTGACTCTGTCGAGTCTGTGCAGGGTGGAGCATTACAGTTGGAAACCCTAATGTCCTGGGCTTTTGTTGGTATTTTCACTCCAGATTTTCAACATGGGTCTTTTGGGACCACACCTCATGAACATGGCAGTATAATTTTATTACTTAGTCCTGAAAGGTGATTTCACACAGTGACTGTACCATTCTGTGCCACAGATGCAGAAACACATTTCACGCAGCATGTGAAAAATGACAGCTGTACTGTTTATGAGGAAGTGTGAATAGATTGCAATGCTGAAAATCTGGAAGCAAAAATATGAAAAATTGGTGAAGTTGCATGCATAGAAATTGCATAGAAACTGCACAACACACACCATCAATGCAATCATTTTTGGAATTTTCCACCAAATTTTCAACATGGGCATTTTGGGACCTCTCCTCAAGAACAGTGACACTGTGATTGTGTTAATCTGTCCCAAAAGTTGATTTCCCACAGTGATCATGCCATTCTGTGCCACAGGTGTAAAAAATGTTTTAGGCAGAATGTGAAAAATGACAGCTGTACTGTTCATAAGGAGGTGTGAAAAAATGCCATGGTTGAAAATCTGGAGTTATGAACATACATAAAAACTGCACAATGCAAGCTTGTAATGCAGTCATTGTTTGGAATTTTTTCACCAAATTTGCAACATGGGTTTTTTGGGATCTCCCTCATGAACAGTGGCACTGTCATTTGTTAATCAGTCCCAAAGATGATTCCTCACAGCAACCGCCAAAATCACCTTTCAGGACTGAGAAACAAAATAACAGTGCCAGTGTTGATAGTGGGGTCCCAAGAACCCCATGTTGAACACTTGGGGCCAAAATTAAAAAAAATGGCTGAGATATCAACCTAAGTTGACTCCCCCTTTGAGTCCCATTATATGGCTTACCTTCAATTCTTCATTTTGGGGTGCAGCTTTGAAGAGTGCAGATGTGTCATGGTGCACAGAAGATGACAGCATCCAACCTCCAGAGGTAAGTATGTGGTGGGGGGGTGAGGGAGGTGGGTGCCCAAATGGATTGTTGGGGTGGGGAGGGGGATGGTGAGACAATGATGGGCCATTTCATTTTTTACAGATACAGAAAAAAACAGCAAAGTATGGTTTACTTCTTTCACAGGGAAAACATTTTTTTATTAATATGGGTACACTGGGGTGGGCTCCCAGTGTGCCACAATAGTGGGGGGGCATGCTGACATGGGGATTGGGCACCCTGATGTTGGCAAATCATTTAGGGGGGCCATCTGAAACTGGGAGTGGGCATCCCAGTGTCAGAAGAAAATAAATGAAATTTTGGCACACTGGGGTGGGCTCCCAGTGTGCCACATTAATGGTGGGATTTATGCCAACACAGGGATTGGGCACCCCGATATTGGCTTTTTGAGAGTGTGGGTTGAGCAGCAGGAGCAGCTATGTTTTGGCACACTTGGGTGGTCTCCCAGTGTGCCACATTAATGGAGTGGAATACATACTGATGCAGGGATTGGGCACCCCAATGTTGGCCTTTTGGGACAGTGTGGTGGGCAGCAGCCACCATGTTTTGCCAAACTGGGATGGGCTCCCAGTATGCCACATTTATGCCATTTCATAAGTTCCTAGTAACTCTGTCCATGAGCATTACTGTGCACTGTAATGCACATGGCAGAATCTTGTCATCTGCAATAATGAAACTGCACCTGATTGCAGCGGCAGATTTCTTTCACGCTTTTGGCTCTCTTTGAAGTCTACTGTCATTGCCAGCATGCTCACTGATTGGCAGCTGAGAATTCACCCACTAAAGTGTCCCCTGCATTGGCCACAACACTGCCACATGTTTGAAATGTGCTACTACCACAAGATGTTGCTTGCATGTGCAAGGCAACATAAAATACAACTGCCATCTTCATAAGACGGAGTAAAAATTTGCTATGTTAAAAGTTTGGGTCAGAATATTGGAAAGTACCAAAGTTATGAAAATGCATTGAAACATTTCAATGTACACTCATAACTTTGTTGTTTATTGGTAGTTTACTCAGATTTTCAACATAGCCTTCTTATGACCACACCTCACGAACGAGCAGAAAAATGTTCAAATCCCACACAAATGGTGATTTTACACAACAACTGTGAAATTACCTTTTGGGATGGATTTGAATAATTTCACCATCCTTGTTCATGGGGTGGATCCCAAAACCCATGCTGAAAATCTAATGAAAAAATAGTAACAAAATGACACAGTTATGGAGGAAAGTTCAAATCCCATTGAAATACATCAAACTGGACTTAACTTAGTTTCTCAAAATGCAGCTCCAGCAGCAAGCTGTATGTTTAATTATGGGTGTATCTATGTCAAGGACATGTTCAGGTAAATACAGGTGTGTGTTGTGTGGAGAGGTGTGTGCTGAATGGGAGGTAGGGGTGTGGTGGGTGGGGATCTGGGGTGGGCAGATTACCAATGTACCATTTTCTTTTGTCTGGTTAGACAGAAAAATAAAGATCAACAAGGGACATTTTTTTTTTAATTTTAGGAGGACACAAGCCAAAAATCCAGACTGGGCAACCCGATACCAAGATGATGTTCAGCTACACCGGTTGTAGGCACCCTAGTGCCACAATGTATTTTAAGGGAAAGGGGGTTGGTGACCTGGTGAGAAGGGGGGCAAAAAAGTGGAACTTGGGGTGGGCAATGGGGGGACAGCTGACCTGAAAGGAGGGGGCATAAATAAGTGATACAATTGGTGAACACCCTTGTCTGCCTAAGAAATAGTAAAAAAATAGATTCAGTAGACAGCTAGATTGCAAGATAACTAGCACAGATGGATAAATGATAGATGGATAGATAGATAGATAGATAGGTAGATAGATAGATAGATAGATAGATAGACACACAGACAGACAGATGTAGAAGTTCAGTGTGCATGAGGAAGAGAGAGAGAAAGAGATGGATCAGGGAATTGGTGGTCCCCTGCACAAATTGAAGTCAGTAGCATGATTCCAGCTGCACCTTCACAATTCAAAGTCCCACTAAGGATGGTTCTTTGTGATATCTCACAAAGAACAATCGTTCTTTCATCTGACCTCATGAAAGCACTGAAAAAAAAATCATAAGTCCCAGCCCTTCTTTCTGAGCTGAGTTTCCTGTTTTGTGAGGTCTTTCATGACTCACAAAAAGAAGTTCAGCTCACAAAAGAACTATTAACAAAAAATTAGCCTCACCCCTTTGTGAGCCAAGATCCTTTTCAAGTAGATTTGCAAAGATGTTCGGCTCGCAAAAGAAGAATTGAGACCTCACGCTAAAACATCCACCTAGAATTTGACTGACATCTGAAAACCACTAGGTCTTTTTCAAACAACAAACACTATAATTTAGCTAAATGGGTCCCATTTAGCTAGATTCATGTGTTTTTCTCCAGGGCATAACTTTTGTGTTTTTTTTTTTTTTTTTTTAAAGTTGGCTTCCAAATGCAAGAAGATTTTTTTTCTCACAAAAGAACTCTGGCTCACAAAAGTGGAATCTTCTTTCATGAGAATGAAAAATAACTCAGAATTCTTCTTTTGTTTCAGAACAAAATTCCAAACCATCTGGACCATAGGTGAAAGTGAAAATACAACAGTAAAACAGATTTTTCACTTTTTTGCACTACCCAGATCTTGGAATCTGGACTTCTGACCATTAAGAGATTTGTCAAATCAAAGCCCTCCCCATCAGTGCATGCAGAATTGTGTGCAATTCCATTGAATGGGGAGAAGCTAATAAGATGCAAAGTTAGGGGTCTAACATTAAACACCTCCAACCAAAACTATAGGGTGTCACCACAGCCCTATTGTGTGTATATGTGTGTGTGTGCATATATATATATGATATGCAATAGGAATGAGTTAAATAAATGATTTATGTGCACAAGAGGTAGTTTGATCTTGGTAACCTCACAAGTGGCATAGGCCACGAGTGAGGTGTCCGAGGTCAAACTGCCCAGGTGCACATAAATCATTTATTTAATGAGTTTCCATTGCACATTTCATTCATGCAATAGGGCTATGGTTATGTGTTAGCAGTATTTATTTTGAATATATATATTTTTAATGTTTTTTATTAAGTAAATGGATTATTTTGTGCTGTGCCTTTTATCAGTAAACAGTGGTACAGTGTGTGACTACATTTGTACATGCCATTTTATTGGCTCTGATTTAGTATGTGGGTGGGCTGATCATTTTTTTTAAATGGCGATTGTTTCTCACTTAGCGAGGCGGGATCTATTTGAGTGAGAACCAGAGTCTGATCGTACAGAGTTTGATTTGATTCATTTTTTCAATTGAGTCAGAGGTAGAAGCAGTCTCATGGTTCCCAGGCATGGTTTAGTGATTGGCTTAATGATTTTGGGGATAGTTTGTCAGCATGAAGTACTGAGGTACCGGATTATTTGAAATGCAGATCCAGTGCTGCTTTTTTTGTGTCATTTGTTCAAGGGAATAGCAGATGATGGATTGTGGTGGAGCTGAGTGGAACGAGGGGAAAATAGCAGTTTAAATGGAGGAAATGGGACCCACCAGTCAGCAGCTGCAGCATCTGGAGGGCAGGTACTTTTGACAATATGTGAATACAGAGGTAGTGTTAATATATGAGGAGATATAAAAAACATTAAAACATCTTTTTCAGTACTTTGGGTGCTTATTTGTGCTTTGATAAAGGCTGGGGGGGGGCTGGCTGGCTTTGCAGCTGCCCTCAAGGTGGCATCTCAGGTCAAAGTAGTGACTGTAAGTCAAGCTGGTTGTTTTATTTTTTTTTAGGTTGGGGCCTTAGGACGTAGTGTGGTACTGTATGTATTCATTTTTTTATATGTACAGTGACTTAGATAACTATGTTTAATGAAATATATGGCCACCCCTATTGCAAATAAATATATTATCTATCTATCTATCTATCTATCTATCTATCTATCTATCTATCTATATATCTATATGCATGGCAAAACTCCATTTAATGCATCAGAATAAGGTTGTTCCACAGTGACAAATCTGAGGGAGTCGGTGTTAGGGTTGAAAGCCCCTTGCCCCCAGCCCACCCCTCAACTGACATCAGGGTGTGCATTGGGGTCATCGGCCCTAACCTCACCCCATCACATGTAAAAAGCTGAGGTATAGGAGAATAGGGTGAGAGTTAGACCCATGACCCCAACACACACCCCGATGCCGGTTGGGGTGGACTAGGGGGCTGCAAGGGGTTTTCAACCCTAACGCCAAATTTCTTCACTTTGTCGTTGTGGAACAACCCTAACTGATGCATTAAACAGATTTTTACTCATGAATTTCCCATCTTTTGAGAATGAGGACTATAACTAAACAGTGAATAATGGTGGGAGCATCGCCTTCTGTGTCTCGCGGTTTCCACCACGGATGTCTGTGACATAGTACTGGTAACTGCAACACAAATGCAAGTGCTAATGGTTATGCACATGGTGACACAAACATAAATGGTAACGCAAACGTTAATGGAAATGCAAGGTCAAAGTGATGCCAAGCGAACAGTGATGCAAGCGGAGATGCAAGCACATCTGAAATGCAATTGTAAACACACGGTCATGGTACCACTATTGTAAACACAAATGTTAACTGCAGCAGCAACAATAACAACAAAGTGAACAGAAACAGAAAGGCAAACACAAGCGCATATGGAAATGCAAAGCAACATGCACTGTCACTGTACTACAATTGCAAACACATATGGTAACAGTAACAGCAAAAATAATGGCAAAACTGAAAGCGTGAAGGCAAATGCGGCGTATGGAACACAAACCGTATATGCAAGGACACGGTACTGCAATTGTAAAAGCAAATGGTAATGGTAACAGCAACAATAACGCCAAAGGAAACAGAACGAAATGCAAATGCAAGCACATACAGAAACGCAAACCGTAACACGCACAGTCACGGTACCACAATTGGAAACACAGCAACAATAATGCCAAAGGAAATGGAAATGCAAATGCAAGCATGTACAGAAATGCAAACTGTAACGCGTATGGGCATGGGAACGCAATTGGAAATGCAATTGGCAATGATAACGACAACGATGATGGAAAACGAAAGACAAATGCAAAAATGGAAGGGCATCAGCAAACGCAAATGGTAATGCACACGGTGACGCAAAATGAAATACAAACAGAAACAGTACTGTAGACACAAATGGTAAGAGTAACACAAATGCAAGCGCAAACAAAAACGCAAAGGATAACGCTCATGGTGGCGTACACAGGAACGCTAATGCAAACGGGTATGGAAACGCAAGTGGAAATTCTACGTGTAACAGTAACTGGAGTGCACACCCTGGTTTCTCCAGCAGCTGCATAGAGAAACACAGTGAGTACAAAGAATGTATGCAAAATAATGGGTCTCGGAGCAGAAAATGAGGAGTTGGAATACTAAATTGCTTATATCTCAGGAACCGTACGACGTAGAAATAAAATTAAAATTTTGTATGAATTATGACTTTCCCGGCTATTTTTGTATGTTGCCCCCACTTTGGGGAGGGCTAAGCATTTTTCCAACAAAAAGTCTGTATCTCGCACTGTTTTCAAGATACGGGCCCCGAAAGGCGAAGCGGTCGCCACAATGTTAGTCTATGGGAAAAAGTGTCAAATTCAGAGTACCGTAACTTTACATCCCTGCAATATGTTTTCACCAAGCCATGAAAAGGCACATTTGTGAGATGTTGGCTTTCTTTCCTCCAAATTTCAGCCCAAAAGACCAAACCGTTGTTTTGCAGCAGGGTGGCAAAGAATTCCTATCATTTTGGCCATAGTGTTGCAAGGTAGTGTTGTGATTTGCGACACTTTTGCAAAAAAAATTACAAAAGTGTCGCAGGTGAGACACTACTTTGCAACACTACTTTTCCCCAAAATGTCAAAAACATATTTCTGGAGTGTTTACCCCAAAATAAAGACACGCCTATCATCCTCAGGGCTCAACTAGGTAAACACAAAAAGAATTGTGTCTCTAGATGGTCCCAATTTTAAAAGCCAAGCATTTCTGTGATCAGTAACTGAAAAAAATGGCTGACTCATGACACTACAGGGGTCATTTGTGACACTAAAAACTGCACTTGCGACACTGTCAAGCTTTTTGTTAACTTTCCCATTGACTATAAAGGGAAACTTGTGTTTTGAATAACTTTTGAACCGTTCAATATTTTTTCACAAAATCTTCAGAGGGCACATCAGGGACACCGGCTGCATGTTCCTGAAGTTTGGACCAATCATAAACTGTGCAACCTGGAGTGACAAAGCACTGCAAAAAATGAAAATGTGCCCGAATGTTGCTTAACAACTCCACAGCTGTATATCAAACTGGTACAAAAGTTGGCAGATCCCAAGATCTATAGCTACACCCCATGCCTGCCAAATGTCAGGCAAATCCATTGAACAGTGGTAAAGTTATTAAGGTGCAACATTTCACCATTTAACATTAAATGGGTACTCAACTCTAACTATGGTAGCACTACCATGCTACCATAACATATATATACATATATCTATCTATTTATATATATATATATATATATATATATATATATATATATATACACACACTATATATATATATATATATATATATATATATATATATATATATATTCACTGCAAAAAGTTATTTTTCACCATTAGGGCTGAAGCCTAAAAAGTAGGAAAATGAGATCTTAGGGTTTACAAGCCTAAGACCCTACCCCCACCCTCAGCATTGAACCTGAACACCCAACACCCAACACCCACCCTCATTTGCCAATCTTAAGACCCCACCTCCACTAAGTATGCAGGAATAGGTGTAAGGGGTGTGCCTTGTGGTTGTGAACCCTAATGCTCAACCCATTTCAACAGTTAATAACATGGCATGGGTAAAGAATGGGGTGCACATTAGGGTTTGCAACCCAAAGGCACACCCCTCACATCTGTTGCTGAATGCAGGTTGGATGTGGGGCCTTAGGTTGGAAGCCGAGATGGGAGTGGGGTGTTCAGGTTGAAGCTGTGGTGGGGTGGGATCTCAGGCTTGGAAACCCTAAGCTCTCATTTCCCTCCTTTTTAGGCTTCAACTCTAATGGTGCATCAATGACATTTTTTGCAGTTAATTTCCTTACTTTTTAAGGTAGTTTATTTGTATCCCCATTAAGGTGCAGTATTCATGAGGTGGTATGAAACAATGGCCTTGTTGAAAATTTGAATTGAAATTATTAAAAAGTACCAAAGTTACTCACATGCATAAAAATATTTCCATGAACGCTCGTAACTTGGCCATATTTAAGATTTATTTAACCAAATTTTGAATGTGGGCTTTCTGGGAGCCCTTCTCATGAACAGTGGATCTGCCATTTCATTACTCAGTACTGAAAGGTGATTTTGCACAGCTACTGTGCCACTGTTTGCCACATGTGCAAAAAAAACATTTTGGACATGATGTGTGAGAAATGACAGCTGTACTGTTCATGAGGTGGCATGGAAAAATGGGTAAGTTAACAATCTGGAGTCAAAGTATTGTAAATTACCAAAATTATGTGCCTGCATACAAACTGCACAATGCATGCTCTTAACTCATCCAGTTTTAGGAATTTAGTCACTAAATTTTCAACACAGGCTTTCTGGAACCCCACCTCATGAACAGTGGTACTGCATTTTTGTTAGTCCCAAAAGGTGATTTCACACAGCGACTGTGCCATTCTTCACCACAGGTGCAAAAACACATTTTGGGCAGGATGTGAGAAATGAAAGCTGTACTGTTCATGAGGTGGTGTGACAAAATGGGTATGTTTAAAATCTCAAGTCAAAATATTGTAAATTACCAAAGTTATGCACCTGCATAGAAGCTGCCTTACGCATGCTAGTACAACGGCCATTTTGAACATTTTCCCTCAGATTTGCAACATGGGCTTTTTGGGACCCTCCTCATGAATAGGACCACTGTCATTTTGTTATTCAGTCCCAAAAGGTGATTCCGTGCAGTGACTGCAAAATCACCTTTCATGACCGAGTAACAAAATGACAGTGCCATTGTTCATGAGGTGGGGTCCGAAAAAGCCCATGTTGAAAATTTGGTTAAAAAATCCACAAAAATGGCCAAGCTATCAACATAAGTTCAAAACACCAATGACAGTCATTATAGAGAGCTGAACTCGTGTTTTCCACAAATATGACATAATGTTGAAAATAGGACACTGTTTTCGCACTACCTAATGATTACTAGCACGGTACTTTGTGCTGAACACTTAACTTTACCCATGGGAAAATAAACATTTTATAACTTCGAAAGCAATAATATTTTTTCACCAAACCTTCAAAAGGCACATCTGTGACCCAAAGACTTCCTACCAAGAAAATTTCAAAGCAGAACCTAAAATCATTTCTGAGATACAGGTGGACTAAGAAATGTAACAAAATTGGTACATTTAGGATGTTTTGACACTCTGTATCTCATAAACCACAAAACTGATTCACACAACATTTGGCATGTCAAGAGACTTCCCCTAGACATTATGCATGTCATTATGCAAATTATGTGCAAGTCTGTTAAATGGTTTCAGAGTTAATAAGGTTCATAATTTGGGGTTTAACATACAGTAAAAATGTGCACCCAACCCTAATATACTGGTGCTACTGTGCCACTATAATATTTATATAGATATATATTATGGTAGCACAATAGTGCTACCATAGTTAGGGTTGAGGAGCCATTTCTATGTTAAACCCAAAATTTTGCAACTTAATAACTTTGCAACCGTTTAACAGATTTGGCTGAAGTTTGGAATACATGATCAAAGACCATAGGCCTTGGGATCTGCAAAGTTTCGTACCGGTCGGATACACAGCTGCGGAGTTATTAAGCGTGATCTGCACACGCGTTTACGCTTTTTCTGGAATTCTACGGTCGCACATACAGGTCACATGGTTTTGCGCGACTGGCCCAAAATCTTCAGGGAACATGCAGCCGGCGCCCTCGATGTGCCTTTCAAAGATTTGATGAAAATATAATGAACGGTTCAAAAGTTGTTCAAAAAACAATTTCCCACTATAAGTTAATGGGAAAAGTTAACAAAAAGTTTGACAGTGTCGCAAATGCATTTTTACTTTCGCAAATGGCCCTGTTACTTTCGCAAATTCACCATTTTGTTTTCAGTTAGTGATCAGAAAAATGCTTGGCATTTAAATTTGGGACCCTCTAGCAACCTAATTATTTTTGTATTCACCTAGTCGGACCCTGAGGATGCTACCCATGTCTTTATTTTGGGGTAAAACAGCCCAGAAGTATGTTTTTCAAATTTCTGGAAAAAGTACTTTCACAAAGTACTTTCATGCTCATGAAAGTGTCGCAAATTTTTGCGAAAGCTTTCGCAAATTGCGACAGTAGTTTTCTAGTCTGTGGGAAAATGACAGCAATTCTTTGGCACTGCGCTGCAAAAGAACGGTTGGGAGTTTTGAACTGAAATTTGGAGGGAATGCAGCCGACATCTCACAGATGTGCCTTTCAGTGTTGTGTTGAAAAAATATTCCACAGCAATAAAGTAATAGCACTCCAAATTTGATGGTTTTTCCTATAGGATAACATTACGGCACCCGACGCATTACAGGAATCCTTTGACACCCTGCTGCAAAATAACGGTTATGTCTTTTTTCCTGAAATTTGGAGGGAAGACAGCCAACAGCCCACAGATGTGTCTTTCAGGGTTTGGTGAAAAAATATTACAGGAGAGCAAAGTTATGGCACTCAAACTTCTCTTTTTCCCAATAGGATAACATTACGGCGTTCACCGTGCCTTTCAGGCCTGTATCTCGGAAACGGTGCTAGAGACGGACTTTTTGTTGGAGAAATACTTAGCCCCCAAGAAAAGTCATAAATCATATGACTTTTAAATTGTTTTTCTACATCGTACGATTCCTGAGATATAACCTATTTAGTATTCCAAGTCCTCATTTTCTGCTCCGATACCCATTATTATGCAGATCCAGAAGCAAATGATTTGATACCTTTTAATGGACCAACATAGATGTAACAACAAGAACAAAGTGCTCTAGCTTTCGGACCAACCAGTCCTTCTTCAGAAGCTCATGGCAGTTGTTTAGAAAATACAATACTTATAACAGCTAGATAATGCAGAGAAAAACAGAAAAAAATCCCCATTGGTTTAAAATACTCATTTAAAAAAAAACAGAAGATGATGTCAGAGAAGTTTAACAGTACAATACTGCCCTCAGTCCGAATGAACCTTGGGTTCAGATGTGCTTAGTGCAACACACATACAAAGAATCCTACTGCACATAAATTTAATTGACATAAGATAACACTGCTGAAGCAGATAACTCCCAAATCAAGCCATGAGTGTCACAGTCAGTATAAGGATGTGATTACTGAAAGGCAACCCCCACCCAGCTTAAAGACAAACTAAGATAGTTATAGGGCTCATGAAATTACAATGTATGCATTAAAGACAAGAATTACCAGTAAAGTTGTCTAAAAACATCAGTGCACACTGTGTGATGTGTAAAACCTAGCTGGACATGCCACCCAGCTGTATTCTCAAGCTAAAAAAAGGCCCAAGAAATTACAAAAACCTCAGGACTATATAAATGATAATTTAAATGTAAATTGATAATATTAGTGTTAAACAAAAACTCTAGTCGAGGAACCTCAAGGAATTCAGACCATGCAGCCTGATATGTACTGATGTCAATATATACTGAGAATGTAGCAACTTCATGTACCACAAGTGTCTGGGAATCTGAAAAGAGATAAAATGTAATTTATCTCCTCCTGTTCATACAAACAATACAACCTAACCCACCCACATCACAATAATGTGGGTGGGGAACCTATAACTAAACGAGATGTTGTCTCTCTCTCTCTCCCCCCTCCTTTTTTCTCTCTCTCTCTCTCTCCCACAGACACACACACACACACACACACACACACACACACACACTCAATCTCTCTCCTAGTGAACCTATATTAACTTCAGTCACTGTAATTGTTCCCCAAAGGAATACAACTTGTCATGAAATCCTGAGTAAATTACTACAATATTAGCCTAATGTAAAAAGATATGTGCAGGACCCCCAAGCAAATGAGATCACACATCCCAATATGTACAGAGTTACAAAAATTATATATAACAGTATAAGATAACACTCCTGTATGTACACTAGCAGGCTGGGTAATCTGAATATGGTGCAATGGAATCAATCCCCCATAGGCAAAGATAAAAGTAGGAGAAATTCTTTTGTGTGTGAAATAAAAATAGTAACACATTATAACTCCATATAGCTAAATAGAGACTTACCTCAATGTGACAGCAAGCCCCACATCTGTTATATCACATACCTCACAACACATACCCACACACATACATACACACACGCATCCACATCTCACACATGCTGAAGTCCTATAATATGTCAGTTTGAAGAAGAAAAGGTCTGTGGATGTTAGTTTCTGTAGTGTCCCATAAAGCCAATATCCAAGTTCATCCCATCTGCTACCATATTGAGATGTAAAATAAATTTAATCTCAAAAGCTCGTCTTTGTTGTGTGTTTTTGAGATTTCCTTTTAAGACCATTACTGACATATCTGAGACTGAGTGGTCAGGCTGGGAGAAGTGATGCCCCACTGGTTTTTCAGTCATCCTTGCTGTAATAGTATGTCTGTGTGAGTTCATCCTAGTGCGGAGCTGTTGCGTGTCTCCCTACATAACCTGTTTGTGGACATCTCTTGCACTGAATGAAATAAACAACATGTCGTGACATGCATGTATAACTCCATGCACCTGGAATTGTCTGTTTTGTGATGTAACCACACAGTCTGAGGTAGAAATGAGCCCACAAGTCTTTGCAGGGCGTTGATTGCAGGGTCGTGCCATTGTGTGACATGGTATTCTGTTCCGGTGAAAGTTTGCTCCTAATAATTAGGCTGGATAAATTTGGCGGTTGTTTAAAAGATAGTAGTGGGAGTTCCTTAAAAATACAATTAAGGGTGTCATCCTCACTAAATTTTGGGTGGAGATCTTTAATAATCTTGCGCAGACGTTCAAGGTCTGGATGATATGTGACTACCAAGGGTATTCTTTCTGTAGCTGTCTTTTCTTTATATTGAAGTAGTTGTTGTCTTGTACTTGCGTTGCCCGTTCTGTTATCCTGTCAATTTCCCTGGAAGAGTGTCCCTGCTCCATAAAGGTGTTTTTCAACATAGCCAAATATGTATCTCTGTCATCCTCATTTGAACAAATATGTTGACAACGAAGTGCTTGACTGTATACGACAGATTTTTTTGTATGGTTTGGGTGGTTACTTTTCCTGTGCAGGTATCTCTGTCTGTCTGTTGGCTTCCTGTAAATAGATGTATGTAAGGTTCCATCCTTAATGATGACTGTGGTGTCAGAAAGTTAAACTTGGTGGTAGACTACTCCAAGGTAAGCTTTATAGTAGGATGGAGATTATTAAGTTTGTGATGAAAATCTTTGAGTGCATCTGTGCCTTCCAGTCCAGATGATAAACAAATCATTAATGTAATGGAAATAAGCCAGTGGTTTGTGGGATACTGCCTTAAAAATCCTCCTCCAAGTCAGCCATAAAGAGGTTAGCATACTGTGGAGCCATTTTGGTGCCCATTGTTGTTCCCATAGTTTGAACATAATGTTTGAAGTTGAAGTTGTCATGTGTCAAAATGAATTCCATAAGTTCCCCCACCACTCCAGGGTTGATGTTTTGGTCAGGTCCTTTCTCATGTATGTATTTAAGGCATGCTGCAATGCCATCTGTGTGTGGAATATTAATGTAGAGGGATGTTACATCCATTGTCACTAAAATGGTATCAAGTGGTAAATCCTTATAACAAGAAATTACACGCAACAAGTGCGTAGTGTCCTGGATATAACTGTCTCTTTCCATAACCAGCGGTTTCAAAATGGTCTCTGCAAACCCTGAGATCCCCTCAGTCAAGGTACCATTACCAGAGACTATGGGTCTCCCTGGATTGCCAGGTTTATGTATTTTAGGCAGCATGTAGAATGTCCCTGGCTTTGGTTCAGCAGGAATGAGGTGAGCTAGTTTCTTTCGGACATGGTCAGGAAAAGTTATAATTAAGTCACATAGTTCATCTTTATATCTTGTAGTGGGGTCACTCTCAAGTTCTCTGTAGTATGTAAGATCTGTTAGTTGTCTATTAGCTTCAGTAATATAATCCTCTCTGTTTAAAATCACCACTGCAGAACCTTTATCAGCTTTTTGATGACAATGTTGTGGTTTGATTTCAGTGTCCCTATAGCTCTCCGTTCCAGTGAGAGAGGTTATAATGGGTTTGTTTTTGCCTGGTAAGGATCTGACCACTGACTTGTTGGTGGAAACAATTAATATAATTGTGTAGTTTTTTGTTACGCCCACTTGAGGGGTAAAATCAGATTCCTTTTTCTTATCCATTACATTATTGCTGTTTGCACTGTCTTCACTACCAGTGATTTCTTCCCTGCCATGAAAGAATTCTTTAAGTCTCAATCTACAGAAGTACTCCTCTAGTTCACCACAAAACAGTATGTTATCCAGTGGTTTTGTTGGGCAGAAAGTGAGGCCCTTTGAAAGTACATTCAGTTCTCCAGTAGTCAGTGTGTGGTTGGACAAATTAACAACTGAAAGGTGCCCATCAGTATTGTGTTGTTGTTCAGTGACTCCATTATGTGCTTCATGGTTGTTAGGAAGTATGGTATGTTGAAGGCCTGACTACTCAGTCTCAGATATGTCAGTAATGGTCTTAAAAGGAAATCTCAAAAACACACAACAGAGACGAGCTTTTGAGATTAAACTTATTTTACATCTCAATATGGTAGCAGATGGGATGAACTTGGATATTGGCTTTATGGGACACTACAGAAACTAACATCCACAGACCTTTTCTTCTTCAAACTGACATATTATAGGACTTCAGCATGTGTGAGATGTGGATGCGTGTGTGTATGTATGTGTGTGGGTATGTGTTGTGAGGTATGTGATATAACAGATGTGGGGCTTGCTGTCACATTGAGGTAAGTCTCTATTTAGCTATATGGAGTTATAATGTGTTACTATTTTTATTTCACACACATAAAGAATTTCTCCTTACTTTTTATCTTTGCCTGTGGGGGATTGATTCCATTGCACCATATTCAGATTACCCAGCCTGCTAGTGTACATACAGGAGTGTTATCTTATACTGTTATATATAATTTTTGTAACTCTGTACATATTGGGATGTGTGATCTCATTTGCTTGGGGTCCTGCACATATCTTTTACATTAGGCTAATATTGTAGTAATTTACTCAGGATTTTATGACAAGTTGTATTCCTTTGGGAACAATTACAGTGACTGAAGTTAATATAGGTTCACTAGGGAGAGATTAAGTGTGTGTGTGTGTGTGTGTGTGTGTGTCTGTGGGAGAGAGAGAGAGAGAGAGAGAGAGAGAGAGAGAAAAGGAGGGGGGAGAGAGAGAGACAACATCTTGTTTGATTATAGATCTCCCCACCACATTATTGTGATGTGGGGTGGGTTAGGTTGTATTGTTTGTATGAACAGGAGGAGATAAATTACATTTTTATCTCTTTTCAGATTCCCTAGACACTTGTGGTACATGAAGTTGCTACATTCTCAGTATATATTGACATCAGTACATATCAGGCTGTATGGTCTGAATTCCTTGAGGTTCCTCGACTAGAGTTTTTGTTTAACACTAATATTATCAATTTACATTTAAATTATCATTTATATAGTCCTGAGGTTTTGTAATTTCTTGGGCCTTTTATTTAGCTTGAGAATACAGCTGGGTGGCATGTCCAGCTAGGTTTTACACATCACACAGTGTGCACTGATGTTTTTTAGACAACTTTACTGGTAATTCTTGTCTTTAATGCATACATTGTAATTTCATGAGCCCTATAACTATCTTAGTTTGTCTTTAAGCTGGGTGGGGGGTCTTTCAGTAATCACATCCTTATACTGACTGTGACACTCATGGCTTGATTTGGGAGTTATCTGCTTCAGCAGTGTTATCTTATGTCAATTAAATTTATGTGCAGTAGGATTCTTTGTATGTGTGTTGCACCAAGCACATCTGAACCCAAGGTTCATTCGGACTGAGGGCAGCATGGTACTGTTAAACTTCTCTGACATCATCTTCTAGTTTGTTTGTTTTTAAATGAGTATTTTAAACCAATGGGGATTTTTTTCTGTTTTTCTCTGCATTATCTAGCTGTTATAAGTATTGTATTTTTTAAACAACTGCCATGAGCTTCTGAAGAAGGACTGGTGGTCCAAGCTAGAGCACTTTGTTCTTGTTGTTACATCTATGTTGGTCCATTAAAAGGTATCAAATCATTTGCTTCTGGATCTATTCTTGCAAGGACCAATACGGCAACTACTAAATCTAGATTCCATTATTATGCATACATTCTTTGTACTCATTGTCTTTCTCTATGCAGCTTTTGGGAAAACCAGCCTGTGTGCTTACATTACTGTTACCATTGCCCTTTCCGCTTGTGGTTCCGTACCTGTTTCACTTACCATTGATGTCTACGCCACCATGTGCATTATCCTTTGCGTTTTATTTGCACTTGTGTTTCTGTTATTTTTTGCCATTTGTGTCTACAGTACTGTTTCTCTTTCTGTTTCACTTTGCATCACCATGCCCATTGACATTTCCGTTTGCAGGCATCATGTTACTATGTGACAACACATTACGTGACAGACCGTTCCTGTCTACGCCACTGTGTGCGTTACCCTTTCTGTTCTCATTCACGCTTGCGTTATCATGTGCACCACTGTTAGCGCTTCTGTTTGTGTTGCTGTTCTTGTTACTATGCCTCAAGACATCACGTGGCGGGAGCGCGGGGCCCGCCGCTGCATTACATTCATTATTTCGTTATCATTCTCAAGAAAGAAATTAGAGGCAAAAACTCTGTTTATTGCATTAGTTAGGGTTGTTCCACAGCGACAAAGTGAAGGAAATTCGGTGTTAGGGTTGAAAACCCTTGACCCCTGCCCACCCCTCAGCTGGCATTGGGTGTGCATTGGGGTCGCCGGTCCCAACTCTCACCCCATTCTCCTATACTTCTGCTGCTTTACACATGTGATGAGGTGACGGTTAGGGCTGATGACCCCAATGTGCAAACCCAATGCTGGTTGAGGGGTGTGGGGGTCCAAGGTGGGTTTTCAACCCTAACACCAATTCTCACTTTTGTCAGCTGTGGAACAACCCCAACTAATGCATTAAATGGATTTTTTTGCTCTAATATATATATATCTATATATATATATATATATATATATATATATATATATATAGTTAGCATGGTAGTGCTACCATAGTTAGGGTTGAGTAGCACTTTTAAGGTTAAAGGTTGAAACTTTGCACAGTAATAACTTTGCCACTGTTCAACATATTTGCCTGAAATTTGGTATGCACAGTTGGGCATGATAGTTCTTGGTATCTGCCAACATGCGTACTGGTTGGATATACAGCTGTGGAGTTATTAAGCAACATCCATGTGTGCAATTACGTTTTTTTGCGTATTCTTTGGTCGCACCTACAGGTTGCACGGTTTGTGGGACCAGTCTGAAAACTTCAGGGAACATGCGGCAGGACCCCAATGTGCCTTTTGAAGATTTTGTGAAAATATATTGAACAGTTCAAAAGTTATTCAAAAATAAGTTCCCATTATAAGTCAATGGGAAAAGTTAACAAAGTTCAACGCTTTCACAAATGCACTTTTATTGTCACAAATGGCCCTAGTAGTGCCGCAAATCAGCCATTTTTTTTCAGTTACTGATCAGAAAAATGCTTGAAGTTTAAAATTGGGACCATCTAGTAACACAATTCATTTTTTGTTCATCTAGTCAGACCCTCAGGATGCTAGCCATATCTTTATTTTGGGGTTAAACACCCAGAAATATGTTTTTCAAATTTCTGGAAAAAGTAGTGTCACAAAGTAGTGTCGAACCAGTGACACTTTCGCAAAATTTTGTGAGAGATTTCTCAAATTGCAACACTACTTTTCCAGACTATGGCCAAAATGACAGGAGTTTTTTGCCACCCTGCTGCAAAAGAACAGTTTGGTCTTTTGAGTTGAAATTTGGAGGGAAGGCAGCCAACATCTCTTAGATGTGCCTTTCTGTGGTTTGATGACAAAATATTGCATGGATGCCAAGTTACAGTACTCGGAAGTTGACTTTTTTCCCCCATTGACTAACCAGGTGGCGTTCGCCGCACATTTCGGGGCTCGTATCTTGGAAATGGTGCGAGATACGGAATTTTCATTGCAACAATGTGTAGCCCTATGGGTTATGAATTTAGTGGAAACCTAGCCAGGAAACTCAACAATTATGTGAAATTAAAATTTTGTTTTCTACAGTACGTCGCACGGTTCCTGAGATATAAGCTATTTAGTATTCCAACGGTTCATTTTCTGCTCCGAGGCCCATTATTATGCATACATTCTTTGTACACATTGGCCCAGATAGTCAAACTGTGCCATTTTGTGGTGCAAGCTCCTGCGCCACTCAAAATAGTTGTGCAGGGGTGTTGCCAGGGTGATATTCAACGGAGTTGCGCTATGACGCAACTGCTTTGAATATCGCCCCATGGCCACCCCCCCAGTGTGCATGGTGCAGTGGAACTGCACCAGTGCAAATGGTCAGAATGGAGCATTGAGATGCGGTGGCACAATTTCCATTGCGCCATGCACAGCACCTGCGATATTCAAAGGGTGACATGCAAATGGGCCATAATTTATGCAAGGTGCATGGGGGCCATTTGCATCTGATTATGGCCCCATTTGTATGCCATTAGCATGCAGGTGTGCCGATCCCTGATGACTTGTGCCTAGCACCCTGCCAGGCAGCAGCTGTCAGGGACCGACGCCCCCTGCACGATCGTGGGACTTCCCGTAAGGGACAATGAAGGGCTCCAATCCCTGGTGATCCAGTGGACCGCGAGTAACCCGATCGTGGGCAGAAATGTACCAATCCCCCCCAGTAGCCTGATTGTGGGCAGAAATATACCCCCCCGAGTAGCCTGATCGCGGGCATCAGACTCCTCCTAAGTCCAACATCCCTGGTGGTCCAGTGGACCAAGAAGTAGCCTCGCGAGCAGCATTCCTCACCTCCCATGTCCGAAATCTCTGGTGATCTAGTGGCCTTCATTACACCCACCCACAGAGTCCCACCACTCACTCACCCCATCAGCCAGTGGGTGGCAGCATCTCAGCTGCCACCCCACCACCTGCTGACTGACAGCTTGTAGGGCTGCACCCATTGGTTCAGTGCATGAGTCAATGGGTGTAGCCATACTATACAAGCCTGTCCAGATATGTGAATGAATGAATTCATTCATATCTGGACTGACTTCTAGAGAGCTGCACGCCCATTGGCTCATGTCGAACCAATGGGCGGCAGCCCTACCAAGCTGTCAGTCGGTGGGTGGTGGGGCGGCAGGTGGGTGGTGCTGCTGCCTGCCAGCTGATGGGGAGCAGGTGGTGGGGCTCTGTGGGCGGGTGAGGTGGGGGCCACTAGATCACCAGGGCTTTCAGACTTGGGGGTTGGGGAATGCCACCCACGATCGACTATTCGTGGGTCCACTTGACCACCAGGGATATTGGACTTTGGGGTATGATGCCTGTGATTGGGCTACTGGGGGAAACAATGTTATGCCCATGATCAGGCTACTCGGGGGGACAATGATATGCCCGCAATCGGGCTACTGTGGGGGACACAATGTTATGCAGCTATCGGGCTACTCGACGGCTGGAGGGTACATTACTGCCCACGATCGGGCTACTTGGGGGTACTTTACTGCCCGTGATCAGGCTACTTTGGGAGGGTTACACTTCTGCCTGTGATTGGGCTACTCGGGGATGGGGACAGTTATGCCCACGATTGGGGCATGGGGGCTGCTGCCAGGTGTGGGGAATAAGTCGAGGCCACCCACAGGTGCCAGCTGCTGTGTTACACCCTGCAATGCAGAAGCTCAGCTGTGGGTGGCCCTGACTTGATCCTTTTTTCAGCTCAGCTTTGTGCAGGCGCAGGTAGGGTTGCGCCTGCATAACTCTGCACTGCCTGGGCTGATTATCGGCTGTGCAGTTTATGCATGGTTCCTCCTTTGGTTGCACTTGCCTTCATTATCATTGCGCTGTTGCTCAGCATGATTTGGGGTGCAACTGTCTCCGCTGAATATCATGGAATGGCACATTTCGGACTTGTGCAGGCACAACCCTATTGCGCATGGCTCAACTCTTTGAATATCTGGGCCATTGTGTTTCTCCATGCAGCTGTTGGGCAAAAAACAGGGTGCACTTTTGTTACTGTTACAGTTAACGCTTTCCACTTGCATTTCCATACCAGTTTGCGATTGCGTTCCCATGTATGCCACCGTGTGCATTACCATTTGTATTCTCATTTGCATACGGCTTGCATTTGCATTTCTGTTTCCTCTTATTTCTGCTGTTAACAATACCATTTGCATTTGTGATTGTGGTACCATGACCGTGCACGCCATGGTTTGTGTTTCCACGCACTTTCATTTCCTTTTGCGTCACTGATAGCTTTGGCGTCACTTTGCATTTGCATTTCTAGTAACATATGCTTTTCCATTTATGTTTCAGTCACCATGTGTGCAACCGTTAGCGGTTACATTTCCTTTGCACTTACCATTACTATGTCACAAAAAATCACGTGGTGGTCCCACCACCACATTCCATTCACTATTTCTACTGCACATTCTCAAAAAGAAGGGAAATTAGAGGCAAAAAACTCTGTTTAATGCATCAGTTAGGGCTGTTCCACAGCGATAAAAGTGAAGAAAGTTGGTGTTAGGGTTGAAAGCCCCCTTTCCACCCCCTAGCCTGCCACCCCAACCACTAAAGGGTTGTGCATTGGGGTTGTCGGTCCTAACTTTCACCCCATACTCCTATACCTCAGCTTGTTTACCCATGTGATGGGGTGAGAGTTAGGGCTGACAACCCCAATGCACACCCCGTTGGCAGTTGGGGTGGTGGGCTGGGGGTGGAAGGGGGGCTTTCAACCCTAACACTGAATTTCCTAACTTTTGTCACTGTGGAACAACCCTAACTGATGCATTAAACTGAGTTGTTTATCTCTAATTATGGTAGCATGGTAGTGCTACCATAGTTAGGGTTGAGGAGCCATTTACATGTTAAACCCCAAATTGTGCACCTTAATAACTCTGCAACTGTCTGATGGATTTGCCTGAAATTTGGAATACATGATCAAGACCCATACACCTCAGGATCTGCCAAGTTTTGTACTGGTCAGATACATAGCTGTGGAGTTATTAAGCATGATCTGTGCATGCATTTACGCTTTTTCTGGAATTCTACGGTCGCGCCTACAGGTCGCACGGTTTGTGCGACTGATCCAAAATCTTTAGGGAATGTGCATCCAGGGTCCGTGATGTGCCTTTTGAAGATTTCATGAAAAAATATTAAATGGTTCAAAAGTTATTCAAAAAACAATTTCACATTATAAGTTAATGGGAAAAGTTAACAAAAAGTTCGACAGTGTCACAAATGCACTTTTTACTGTTGCAAATGGCCCTTTTACTGTCGCAAATCCACCATTTTGTTTTCAGTTAGCAATCAGAAAAGTGCTTGGCATTTAAAATTGGGACCCTCACGCAACCTAATTCTTTTTGTATTCACCTAGTCGGGCCCTGGGGATCCTAGCCATGTCTTTATTTTCGGGTAAAACACCCCAGAAATATGTTTTTTAAATTTCTGGAAAAAGTACTTTCACAAAGTAGTGTCGCACTCACGAAAGTGTCTCGAATTTTTGTGGAAGCTTTCACAAATTGTGGCAATACTTTTCTAGGCTGTGGGAAAATGACAGCAATTTTTTGGCACCCTGCTGCAAAAGAACGGTTTGGTGCTTTGGCCGGAAAGTTGGAGAGAACGCAGTTGACATCTCACAGATGTGCCTTTCAGTGTTGTGTTGCAATAATATTACGCAGCGGCAAAGTTACGGCACTCCAAAGTAGATGCTTTTTCCCATAGGATAACATTACGGCATCCTGTCACGATTGCAGAAACTTTTGCCTGCTGCAATATAATGGCTTGGTCTTTTGGGCTGAAATTTGAGGGAAGACAGCCAACATCCCATAGATGCCTTTAGTGGTTTGGTGAAAAATATTACAGGGAGCCAAAGTTATGGTACTCTGAACTCTCTTTTCCCTTAGGATAACATTACGGCGTTCGCCATGCCTTTCAGGGCCCGTATCTCAGAAACTGTGCGAGATACGCATTTTCATCAAAAAAAATACTTAGCCCTATAAAAACTAGCCAGGAAAGTCATAAATCATATGACTTTTCAATTTGTTTTCTACATCGATAATTCCTGAGATATAAGTTTGTTAGTATTCCAACTCCTCATTTTCTGCTCCGAGACCCATTATTATGCATACATTCTTTGTACTCACTGCTTTCCCTGTGCAGCTTTTGGAAAACCAGCCTGTGTCCTTACATTACTGTTACCGTTGCCCTTTCTGCTTGTGGTTCCATTACCTGTTTCACTTACCGTTCGTATCTACGCCACCATGTGCGTTATCCTTTGCGTTTTCATTTGCACTTGTGTTTCGGTTATTTTTTGCCATTTGTGTCTACAGTACTGTTTCTGTTTCACTTTACATCACTATGCCCATTGACATTTCCGTTTGTGGGTTCCATGTTACTATGTGACAAGACATCACGTGGTGGACTGTTCCCATCTTTGCCACCGTGTGCATTACCCTTTCTGTTCTCATTCACGCTTGTGTTACCATTTGCGGCACTGTTAGTGCTTCTGTTTGCTTTGCTGTTCCTTTTACTATGTCACAAGACATCACGTGGCGGAGCGCAGGGCCTAGAGGGCCCCACACTCCCGCCGCTGCATTACATTCACTATTTCTCATTATCATTCTCAAAAAGAAGGGAAATTAGAGACAAAAAACTCCATTTAATGCATCAGTTAGGGTTGTTCCACAGCGACAAAAGTGAGGAAATTCAGGGGTTAGGGTTGAAACTCCCTGAACCCCCCATCCCACCCCCAACTGGCATTGGGGTACATTGGGGTGTTTGGTCCTAACTCTCACCCCATTCTCCTATACTTCTGCTGCTTTACACATGTGATGGGGTCAGAGTTGCCATGATGACCCCAATGCACACCCAATGCCAGTTAGGGGTGGACTGGGGGTCCATGGGGTTTTCAACCTAACACTGAATTTCCTACTTTTGTTGCTGTGGAACAACCTAACTGATGCATTAAATGGAGTTTTGCCTATATATATATATATATATATATATATATATATATATATATATATATATATATATATACATACATATATATATATATATTCTTTGCACAAAAAATGCATTAATTCACCAGTTGGGATTCAAGTTAATGCCACAGAAGTAAGGAATGTAGCATTAGGGTTTCCAGCCCTGATACTCCACCCCACTTAGTAGTAAAAGGAAAAAACATTAAGGTTTTGGATCTCTGGAGTCCTGGTGAATCAGTGGTGTGGCCTTCCTTGGAGTTGTCAGTCCTAATGCTCACCCTACACCCCCAGTCCATAGCCTGCTGTTCAAAGCACGTTGCAGCCCAAGCCAGTGCTTCTAGAGATACACTCTTCAAAGGTAGAGAAGTACGTTTGCTCCTCGGTTGTCAACAGAATCTGTTGTTGCTTTCTTAACATCTAACCTTGTTTGCTCAGGAAAGGGCATGGGCATTAGGGCAGACAACTTCATGGAAGACCCCACTACTAATGTCACTTTAAAACTACACAGCTTACATCCTTTTCTACAAAACCTTACTCACTATAAAATTTTGGCAGCATTTTTTTTTTACTGGAATGAATGTTGCTTGCTCTTGTTACAGTGCAAGATGAAAGTGAAAGTCATTACAGCTGAAACAGTGAAAAATGGCAGCATCAACCAGATAAGTTTTTTTTATTCATTTTAACATAATCAAAATCATGGCAGGATCAACAGATAACTGTTTGCAGTGTGGGATAGCTAAATAGATTTACTTGGTTATGGTTGTGGCAGACTATGTGTGCCAAGTGTGTGTGGCAGCCTGTGTGTGCCAGGTGTGGAGTGATCTTCTTCTGCTAGTGAAAAGGGTCTGAGGGATGGAAAGAGTGCAGGTGTGCAGTCATATTAAGAAGCATGTGGTCATTGTAGAATAATGCACAGTCATGAGGTGTATTTAGTCAGTTTGGGACCCTGATTTGCACTGATTTTTCCTTCCCATTTTATATATATATATATATATATATATATATATATATATATATATATATATATATATATATATATATATATATATTTATACATATGCACACACAGATAAACAGTACATGTATAAGCTCTATGTTAAAGTTGGGTGCTTACTCCCATCTTCATCAGCGATTCCAGCACTAGCCTTGTGTCTCATTTCTATTCCTGTTGAATTGATTGTCATAGAGTTTGGATCATTTCAGATATATCTGAATCCTTCTAGGACCACTTAAGGGCTAATCTCTCAGCAGTCTGGTGAACCCTGTAAAGCTTTAAGGCTCTTCTATAAAGTCTTCAACCCAGTTATAGATATATTGTGGATTTATATCCCATTTTACTTCAAGGCCTGAACTTTTTTGCTATTCAGGAGTTCTATGGTTCCTCAGGAGATGAGGGCTCTCTCATTTTGTTTGTATTTTAGACAGATGCTGGTGGTATGCATGTATTACCCATTCTTTCTGGTACCGATCACCCTTTTTCTACAGTTGGAGACTATTCTCTGTATTCATCTGACTTCTCCATTTAATATTGTTAGGTTTTCAAAATAATCTACTTGATCTAGTTATTCCAGTTGCACTGATAATCCCTTCTCATGGGACCCAGTGCTGCTTGTTTCTATCACGCCTATGCTAGGCTGCCAGGAAGATTAACTGTATTGCAGTGAAAAATGCAATTCTCCAAATTTAGGTTGAGTTCCTTTCCCCTACCTTTTCTCCATCCTCTACTCCCCTCCTTCCACCTCCTACTCCCGTCACAGCTCTATCATTCCCCCACCCTGTATAATCCTCTGCTGGTCAGACTGCTTTCTTCTTTCACTTCCCCAAACCTTGGAGCACCCTCTCTGCTGCTGTTCACAATGGTACCTCTTCCCTATCCCTAAAATCCCTGGATCATGACTTTTCAACTCATTCCTGCAGTTGCTGCTGATCCTAGACTAATCACACTGTTCCTCCCTCCATACTTCTTCACTCCTCTACTTCCTTGGTTTACTGCTCCACTTCTCCATCTGATTAGTCCTCAGCAGTGCTCACAATCTCCTTCTGTCTCTATTTTGCTAACAGTTGCACTTTGCTGAACTTTTGCTATTCATATGCTACATTATACAGTTCTTGCTTTGTGCTACCTTTCAATTGTCTACTCATGTAATTTTTACTTTTTTCAATTTGAGTATTGCTTTATAATTGTAACATTGTTGACGTAATTCTTACTTCACTCTCCACATCTCCTGCCTCCAGGACACATCTGGGCACTTTTAGCTCAGCATGTTTTTCTTGGTGAAACTCTTGAAATAATCATTCAATCAATCAATCAATAAATGCCTTGTTTTCTGAGACTAAAACATCCACATTGAGTGCCAGACATTTGTAGTGCCGATGTTGGTGTTTTACACAGAGAAGTGCCCACTGGCTACTCAACACACAGCAGACCATCTGCCCTTAAGCTGTTTGCCCTGCTCATTTTGTTTTCCTCAGTGGCTCTCCAACTGGAGCAGCCTGCCTCTGAAACATTTTGGCAGGTGGGCTGATCTGTAAGTCACAGTTTAGCAACACTGCTATGAAAAATGCATTAAAGTCTAGTTACTGGTAAAACCATAGCAATCTGCACAGATGCCTCAGCATTCAAATGAGATGTTGAACTGACCCCCACTTTGCCTGTTTTGGTGGTTGTTCGGCTGCACATTAAAGAACCTATGGAACTTCTAGGATGATCAGAGGAATATCCTAGGTGTTTCCACCATAACAGAATGTAGCATAACCAGAAGTAGACAGCAGAGGTTGATTTTTGCAAAAAGAAAATTATTAAATTTTTTTAAGATGCTGTGCCATCAAACATGAATCAGGTCAGCCCTACCGGGCTCCATACACCCCTAAGGAAGCTTGTAGGAGTGAAGCACAGGAATAGGGAGTCAAGTAGGACTGACCTGATTCATGTTTTGGTGGAGAGACTTTATTTGGAGACAGGCTGACTTTGTCAGTAGCACACCCATGCAGAGTAGCTGTGTGCTATAGTTTTCTGAAATTTTGAATACCCTAGGTGTCCTGACCAAATTTGAAAGTTTAATTAAAACCACCAGCAGCTTAACCTTATTCAGTAACAATCAGTTTGCATCTGTATTGCAAAACAGGAAGCATTTCCTAGCCATCATATTTTCATCATCAAAAACAAGCCAATAACTATACTAATTAAATTCACTCACTCACTCACACTACCTAGTGTCAGGTTGGTAGATAGGCTGAACATTGGAACTACAGTGTCTACACTAATTGAATCTCCCACATTAGGAGATGGCCCACACTATGTATGTACTGATATTCAGCACTTAGGAGACAGGATATACTGATTTAGACAATCTGATTTGTGGCAAGCTGCATGCAATCACTGAATGTTATACCCAAGATATCTTAAAAAAACAAACACTAGAGGCAGAACTCCACCTCACTGCATGGTCCCTCCCACCTGTCATGTTGGATCAGGTAGAAAAACATGGGGGGCAGAGACTACTGTGAATTGGAGTAACAAAGTAGGAGTGGGGGGAGCTGGGGGGAGTTGTAATCATAGGGAACTATATCCTGAAGGGGATCAGATGGGGAGGGAGAGGTGAGTGGCATAGTCAGATATGGGTGGAATCTGTATCAGGCTTGACAGCAGATAGGGTCTGAAAGGCTCTATACAAGTGTGTTGGGTGGAAGAGAGAAACCGCACGTGGTGGTGCATGTAGGCACTAACAACCTAGGAGGGTGCACTGTGGAGTCAGTAAGGGAGAGGTTTGAAGACCTGGGGAGAATAAGTATGGATATAGGGAGCTCAGTGACTTTCTTAGGAGTGCTGCTGGCTCCCAGGGCAAGCAGGGCTAGGAAGGAAAGGATCATGGAGTTCAATTCCTGGCAAGGGGGATGGTGTCACTCTAATGGGTATGGTCTGGTGGGGGATTGTGGGAGTAGATGGGACAACAATGCTCTGTATGATTAAGATAGGTTACACTTAAGTCAAGGGGCAGAGAGCTTTGAAGGGTAAGTTAGAAGATTACTTTGCATCAAGTTTTTTTTTTAAGTAGGTGGGGGGTGGTGAGTGTGCACCTGGTTTGCAGGATCTCCAGGAAGAGGTGCCAAATGGGCTGATCCCACACAATAGTACTGTTTGCTATGGGGCTGGAATGAAGGGGAAGGGTCAGATTAAGGAAATAAGGGGAGGAGAGGAGAAGGGAACAGGGTAGATGGTGGTCTCTCTGAATGCGAGAAGTCTGGGTAACAAAATGGCTGAGCTCCAGGCTCTCTTTGCTATAGGATTGGTGGATGTCGTGGCCATCCTGGAAACCTGGGCCACCCAACAACAGGACTGGAATCTGGTGACCCCATGCTATAGAATTCATAGGAAGGATAGACAGGTGGGGAGAGGGGGTGGAGTGGCAGTTTAGCAAGGGATGGGATTAGATGCACTAGAGATGAGGTGGAGGAAGGGAGGACAGATGTGCTATGGATACAGTTCTTGGACTCAAAAGGTATAAAACTGAGGCTGGGGATGGTATATAGACCATCAGCTCAGTCTGAGGAGTTAAAGAGTTGGCAGAACAAATTTGGTGGGTATCTAAGAGGGGAATGTTGTGATAGTGGAGGATTTCAATCTGCCTGGGGTGGATTGGAGTACCACAACCACCTCTAGTGTCAGAGACCAGGTATTGATGGATGTATTCCAGGATAATCTTCTGAAGTAAATGGTTAACGGGTCTACTCCACTGGATAATGTACTAGACTTGGTATTCTTGAACGGGGAGGTGGTGAGGGGACTTAGAGTGGAGGATCCACTAGCTGGGAGTGACCATCACTCGGTGTGATTTATGCTTAGCTTGAGCAGATTCAGTGGAAAGATTGCTAGATTTCAGATGGGTAGATTTTGGGAATATGAGGGAAATCCTTTTAGGGTGCCTAGTCGGGATAAATCCAGAAATGGATGCACAGCAGAAATGGAACGTCATCAAAATTGGTCTGAAGAAAGCTACTGAGCCTTGCACCAGGGCCCAGAGGAAGAAGAACAAAGCTAAAAAGCCATGTTGGCTGAACAGGAAAGTTTTGGAGGGGATGAGGGCAAAGGAGATTCAAGAGGACCAATAGGGAGGAAGATAGGATGGAGTATGTGAGGATGACCAGGGAGGTTACCCAACTAGTGAGAGAGGCCAAGGCCTCCAGAGTGTTAAGATTGGCTCAGGGTATCAAGAGAGGAGATAAGGACCTTTTTAGATACTTTAGGGAAAAAAGGAGTTGTAGGGACCAAATAGTGATGATTAAGAGGGGTGAAGGTGGGTGGAAAAGGCAGCAGAACTAGTGGAAGCTTTAAATGAATATTTCTGCTCTGTGTTTACCCAGGAGGAGAACAGTCCAATGCCACCATGGAATGGTAGGGTAGGTAATGGAGGGAAGGGTGATGGATGGGTGATAACAGAGATTAAAGTACTAGAGGGTTTGAAGGCAATAGTGGTGGACAAGGCACCAGGTCCTGATAGCATTCACCCTAGTTTGCTGAGGAGATGGTGGATGTATTGGCCAAACTGCTGGTGGATCTGTTTAATACCTCCCTGGACACAGGATGCATGCTACAGGACTGGAGGTTGGCTCATGTGGTGTCTATTCATAAAAGTGGCCCAAGGGACAAGCCAGGAAACTACAGACCAGTTAGTCTCACTTCCATAGTGGGTAAAGTTATGGAGGCAATTCTAAAGGCGAGATTGGTGAGTTTTCTTGAGGTAAATGGCCTGCAGGATGGGAAGCAACATGGGTTCATCTCGGGTAGATCTTACCAGACCATTTTAATAGAGTGCTATAACTGGGTAACAAGAGAGCTATATAAGGGCCATGCAGTGGATATTCTGTATTTGGACTTCTGTAAGGCCTTTGATTCAGTGCCTCATGGGTGGCTGGGGGGTAAACTAACATCCATTGGGGTGGAGAAAGATGGCAAACTGGGTCATGAATTGGTTGAAGGGGAGACAACAGCAGGTGATGTTGGAGGAAGAACTCTCGAACCCTAGTCCTGTGACAAGTGGGGTGCCACAGGACTCTGTGCTAGGTCCAGTATTGCTTGGCCTGTTCATATTGGATATCTCACAGGGAGTTAAGAGCAGGGTAGGTCTGTTCACAAATGATACCATGATGGAAGTAATGGTGGATGATGTCAAGGGGTGTAAAGAGTTACAAGGTGATCTATCCAAACTGGAGGAGTGGTTGGTGAAGTGGCAGCAGGGCTTCAATGCAAAGAAATGTAAGGTTATGGACTTTAGGGTGAAACATCCAAGCAGGGAATACTGGTTGAATGGGTTGAGACCGGGGGTTACTGAGTAAGAGAAGGATCTGGAGGTGATGATAACTGAGAGCATGAATAACTCTGCCCAGTAAAAAAAGGCTGCTGCCAGAGCTAACAGGATGCTTGGGTGTACTGCAAGGGGAATATCATCCAGACATAAGGATGTGATCCTGCCACTCTACAGAGCTTTGGTCAGACAACACTTGGAGTAATGTTTGCAGTTCTGGCGGCCGTATCTGAAGAAAGATATCAGGTTACTAGAGGAGGTGCAGTGTAGGGTGACAAAAATGTTACAGGGGATGGAAGGCAAACCCTACAAGGACAGATTGAGGCATCTGAGTTTGTACACCCCGAAGGAGAGGAGGGATTGTGGGGATATGATTGAAACATTCAAGTATCTGAAAAGGTTCTACAAATCTCACACAGCTGAGTTATTTAGGCTAAGGAAGGGAAGGGACACAAGAGGACATGGATTAAGATTGGAAGGGGTACAGATATAGGAGAGAGATGAAAAAGCATTACTTCATGGAAAGGATGATGTTGAAATGGAATACCCTACCAGAGGAGGTGGTATCATGTGGGATGGTGAGCACTTTCAAAAGGGCATGGAGTACAGCAAGGGTGGGGTGTCAGGATGAGTAATAATGAGAGTTTGCTGGAGGAGTGATTGGGAGGGGTGGGTAGCTGCAATCTAGGGATGCTAGCTGTGCCTTGAGCAGACTTGATAGATCATAGGACCTGTTTTGCTGGCAGATTTGTATGTATGTGTGAATGTAAGATTATCTGTTGCTATTTTGTATGGTAGAATGTAGTTATTTATTTATTTTATTTAGTTTTTGACTGGGTAAGTTCACTAGACAAGACGCTGTCTATCTTTAGGCATGACTCAGGAGGTTACAGAGCAATGCTACAACAGCAGAACAAGCACGAACAGTAGAAAAATAATACAGTATACAGAACAATTCTTTTAGCAATACATACATTTTCAGGAGGAACTAGGTATTCAACATTATACTACAAGCATGGTCAGAAAAGTGAACTTAGTTGATTGCGGTGGGGAAAACTGAGTGCAACACAGTCAGTAGAAATTAGGGATGCTGTATAGTGCAGTGGTTTAAGGCTCTGAGCTGCAAATCTGGTGACATCTAGCAGACCAGACCTGGGTTTGAATCCCACAGCTTCCACTTGTAGACTGTGTGACCCTGAGCAAGTCACTTAACTTCCCTGTGCTCTCAGGTCACACCTGTAAAAAAAAGCTTTCAGCTTAGTGTGCTAGTTATGCTTAAATAACTAAAAAAAAATTCTGAGGGGAACACTGATACCAATTGAGTTAAACACTTGTGTGGAAGAGAAGACCGGGATCAAGTGCAATATTGAGAGGATTGGGGGGTCAGTTAAAAGGTACAGACATCAGATTTGTTTAGGAAGTTGTGAAGTGCTTGCTACTTGACAGAGTGAGTAATCGCACTATTTGTAAACTCAAATTTAACAGTGAATAATATTTCAAGTAATATTAATTCTACATCAAATCTCACTGAATCACTTTGGTGAAGATTAAAATTTAGAAAATAGAACTGTCATATTAGGCCCTATGCTACAGAGCACCAAACTTACATAAAGAAATACTAGATGAAATAATGGTTGAAATAGGGAACACAGCAGATTTAGGGAGCGTATATTAATGGGTGACCAATTTAAGTGATATAAATTGGGAAATAGCTCAGCAATACATTTTACATCTAGGGAGTTCCTAGAAGTATGTGAAGAACTAAATTTAAAACAGTATGTTGTATCTCTGATTCGAGGTACAACTATTCTTGATATAGTTCTATTCAGTAAACCCCTAAAAATTATAAATTGTTCAGTTTCAACACCAATAGGTAACAATGATCATAATTTGGTTGCTTTTCCCATAGAATTTATGTTTTGTGAATCTGAAAAAATTACAGAAATATTTGTCTGCCATAAAGCAAATAAAAACACATTGAATTCATTTTTAGCCACTATTAACTGGGATGAACATCTTAATGTTAATGATATGGAAGTTATGTGGTCTTCTTTTAAAGCTATCATTCTTGAAACGGCAAATAAATTTATCCCAAAAATTAAAAAAGGAAACCACATTTACATCCAAAATGGCTTTCTAAGAAACTACTGAAAATTATATATAAAAAAAAAATTATTCAAAAAATGCTCTGAGAATAAGTGTTGACAACATCTTTCAGCATTTAAAGCAATTCCAAAAAAATGTAAAAAGAAATAAAAAACAAAATTAGGATGAAAATATATTGCCTCTTAGGCACAGAAGGGTAATAACAAGCTAATGTTTAGTTATGTTAACTCCATTAAAAATAAGAATGTAGAGGGACCACTAAGTATAAATGGATCAGATATCTTCAATCAAAACAAATGGCCGATTTACTGAATTCACACTTTGTAAATCTTTCAGTACTACAGTCCCTGATACAGTTACTAATCAAGGTACAATGCTAGGTCATAGGGCTCTATCTAAAGAAATCATTAAAGATAAGTTAGATACCATCAAGACAGGGTCCTCTCCTGGACCAGATGGAATCTCTGCATATATGATCCACTTAATGAAAGAACATCTATGTACTCCTTTAAAAATTCTATTTGAAAAAAGTTTAAATTCTGGCACAGTTCCTTCTGAATGGAAAGAAGCTAATGTAACATTATTATTTAAAAAAAAGAGAAAAGAGCTCTCCAGAAAATTACCGTCCTATAAGTCTCACATCTGTATTTTGTAATATATTAGAAAAAAATCTTAAAAGATGAGATTACACCAACAATAACTGCCCTTGATCCAGCTCAACATGGTTTTGTTAAAGGATGTTCCATCAACACTAATTTGATAGGGTTCTACAAATATGTTAGTGATTTAATTGATAAAAAAAGTCCTTGTGATGTGGTCCTTTTGGACTTTAAAGAAGCATTTGATTCAGTACCACACAGCTCACATATCCAAAAAATGCACTTTCATAAAATTAATCCCTTGTTTCTGAATTGGATTGCACATTAGCTTCAAGACAGGAAACAAATGGTAGTCATCGATGGTCATAAAGCTACATGGAAACTGGTCACAAGCAGAGTTCCTCAAGGGTCCATTTTGGCACCAACTATATTTCAAAATATTCATTTTGGATCTATCACATAACATTCTCAGTAATTTCACTAAATATACTGATGACTGTAAATTGGTTAATATCTCAAAGACTGTAGAAGACTGAAATTTTTCAAAGGGACATATTATCATTAGAAAATTGCTCAAAAAAATTGAACATGTGGCTTAATACTTCAAAATGTACAGTTCTTCATTTTGGAAAAAAATAATCTTAATATCAGTATCACCTCTATAATGAATCTATAACTAGTAAGGTTCATGAAAGAGATTAGGCATCATTGTGGAGTCTAACTTAAATTTTGATATCCACATTGCAAACACTATTAACAAAGTAAACAGAACATGGTGGGCAATCAGACATAATATAACATTTAAAGATCCAGAAGTACTTCTGCCCCTTTATCGTGCATATGTCAGACCACATTTTGATCATGGGTCTCAACTATAGTGCCCCTATAAACACAAGGGTATAAGCAGAATTGAGAAAATACAGCTCAAAATTACAAAATCAGTTACCGTTGATAAGTCACTTTCCTATGAAGACAGATTGTCAAAAATGGGTCTAATGTCACTTGAGCAGAGATGAGTCAGAGGAGACCTTTTGTTTGCATGGGATATTATATAAGATGATAGCTTGATGTTTGAAAGTGGGTTAAACTTTAAGCAAATTACTGTCAACACCAGAGGTCATCCGTTTCAATTGTCAAAAAGCAAATTTAATACTAAGAAAAGAGCAGGATTTTTCTCTCAGAGAATTGTGACACCTTGGAACAGTCTACCAACTGAAGTTACCATCAGTTCAAATAAAAAATATATTTAAAAAGGTTGGACAATTACCTGCTTTCAAGATAGTCGGATAATTCCAGGATTATATGTAAATCAGGAGCCTGATCGGCATTCCGCCTTTTGCTCCTTATTTGTTCTTAGTATGATTCTTAGTATAAGAACAGCTTTGGGTGGGTAAAGAGAGGGTAGTGAAAGCACAAGTTTTCAGATGAAAATTCAGTTTTTAGTAACACAGCAGTGTTTTTATATGAAATCTGCTGTGCAGCTGGCTTATAACTGCACTACACATGTTGTTAGGGATCACAAAATAGACTGAAGAAATAATTATTAAATGTATATTCTTTGGGAGGATGATTCAGTGGTGTGGGACAGGAGAACACCTGCCAAGTGCCCATATTATGGATCTATGACAGACGGTTGACAATTTTTTGTTGACTGATGTTACAGCGACTTTATGTCAACTGCATTTGTGGTTGGCATAAAGGGAGTCACATCTAACTGTGTTTTCTTTGGGGGGCTTTGCCCCCAGAACCCCTTATGTGGTGGGCTCTGCCTCCAGCACACCCCACTACTTAAATAATCAACTCTAAGTCAGAGTTGTTTTGGGGGAGCAATACCTCCAGAAAGCAGTGCTGGAGTCCCGCACGGACACTACAGTGATGTGGCACAGTTGCAGTAAAGTTGTAGAGGAAGTGTCAGCAAATGACACATTATGAGGGACATCCCTAATTTTACCCCTAAGAGATTGTTCTGTGCCACACAGAAAATGTGCTGCCCACACTTAGAAAACACTGTAACCTCAGACTTTTAAAGGAAGGATTCATTATACTACAAGATACTAAATCAAAATTCCACTCTTTCCTGAGCTCCTCCAGTACCCCCTTCCCCAGAATGCCAAATGGTAATATGTCAATTTTTTATTCTCTTCCCTCTGCTTCCCCAATACCTTACCCTAATATTCCTTTCTTATTTTATCCCTATGCTCCACTTTTGATCTAGATCCTTGGTGGCCAGTGGCACTATCACCCCATACTGGTTGATAAAGCACTGCAATCATATATTTAGGTGGCCTCCTGTAGAAAAAAATAATGCTATCTATCCTCATTGTAATGTGCTAAGTGGCATTTTTTTTAAGAATTTTTGTTTTGTTTTGTTTTTCTGTGTGTGAATTTAATGATTGTGAATGGCACTGGATTGACAGCAGTGGAATCTGATGTCCTCTATTTATCCACATTACAGGAATAGCATGGGCGATCACAGTGCAAGCTTCCCCACACTGCCCTGCCAACATGCCTAAACTAAATCATAGAAGGGCCACCACATAGGTGAGATGGTAGTTCCGACTCCATGCCCATTCAATTCATGGCCTTTCATGTGAGATAGCCACCAAAGTTGCAAATTATTGCCAACTGTGATGGTGATTTTGTGATGTGGACATCTGCCCACTGGGACCTGGACTAAGACTACTACATCTCATTTCCATAGTTCACTGAACTGCCCTCAGTCAATACCGGCCTTCAACCACTGCCAATCTAGAGATGACAGGCTCTTAACCCTGTACCAAGCCATTAAGCCAGCCATTTCATTTAGGAGCATGTTTTCTGGGGATTCAGGAGGAAATGAGGAGACTCTCCTTTACAGAAGGGGTGATGGCAGGGTGGAAGGTGGCCATGCTGAAGACTGTGGACAGTTTTAAAGGAAGTGGTCTAGGGTCAAAGGAAAGGTCAGTACAGAAGGGAGGAGGTGGCAGGTGGGGATGATCAAGAGGGAGATGGAAGTGGGGTCAGCTGCAGTAAACCGTGAGCTGCACACTTGGGCAGACTTGATAGATCTTGAGGCCTTTTGTACTGGTGTTTTAGTATGTTCGATGTTTTTATTTAGTGACTGGGCAGGGAGTCAAGTGTAGGGCTGTACCAGTCATCACAGAGTGATAGATCAACACTTTACTTTCTACTCAGTCTTATCATCACAGTCATATGAACACAGGAAATGGCAGAGCAAAAAGGCAGAGAGTTGCAGACAAATGGAAACATGGGGCTGGATTTTCAAACACATGAGATTGCTACAAGCCCTGGGTGTTCTGTAGATATGGCGACTGAGCTTGTAGCAAGTAAAGGGGATTTTTCCTTCTTGCAACTGATGCTCACTAGATCATCTTTTTGGGGTCTAGCTTGCATTAATAATGGGAACGTTTTAATGAAGCTTGTTCCTGAGATTTGGCACAAGCTGTCATACAGTGCGTAAACTGTTCTAACTGTACCTGAGATTGTAAAATCAGGTGTAGTTAAGCCAAATGGGAATGGGAGAGCTGTGGTAATGAAGTGGTGTGGCACAGGGCTTAATGCAAGCCCTGCACAACAGTTTGAAAATCTGGACCATAGTATCTGACAGCAGAAAATAACCACCTGGCTGACCCGATCTGTCCAAGTGGTCCCTGACTATTCTACCTCTGCAGACCCTCTCTGGTGTCTGGCAACTCTTCCTGCCTCTGATCTAATATACCCCTATGTTTATCCCACACATGCTTGCAGTCCGCCACCATTCTAGCATCCATCACTTTGGCTGCCACTCAGTTCCATGCATCAACCACCCTTTCAGTAAAGAAATATTCCTCAAATCCCGCTGAACTTCCCCTCCAGCTTCAGTGAATGACCCTTGTCCTGAGCTCATCCTCATTTGGAAAAGGCTCCCTTGTTTGTTCACCCATGTAAGGTACTTGTTTTACTTGTCAGTCTCTCTCTCTCTCTCTCTCTCTCTCTCTCCTTTCTGGAATACAAGTTGACATCCTCTTCTCAGGATTTCCACTGCAACCCATGCACCATTTTGGTTGTTTCATCTATGGACCATCTACCCCATCTGTCCTTTCTGAAGTGTAATTTCAGAACTGGACACAGTACTCCAGATGGGGCATACCACAAAGTGATGCAGCAGCAGCACCACGTCTCTCTTCCAGTTGATGATGCACTCCCATGCACCCCAGCATCCTACTAGCCCTGCCTAGAGCCTTGTCACACTGTGCTGCCACCTTGAGGTTGTCTGATAAAATAACCACAGGGTCCCTTTCCTGTCTAGTTACTGCCAATGCCATCCTTCATCATATACTCAGCACTGAGGTTCCTATGCACTACATGCATTATTTTACATTTTGGCATTTCACCCCAACTTCCATGTCTTTGACCATTCTTCAAGTTCTCTAGATTCCTGTGTATTTTCTCCACCCCCTCCTGAGTGTCCACCCTACTGAAGATTTTGCTGTCATCTGCATATAGGCATACTATTGCCTCCAGTTCTTATGCAATGTCCCCAATGATGATATTGAAAAATACCAGACCCTCTGGTACCCCACTGGTCACTCTCCTGTCCACAGAGTGTGTGCTGTTAACCACCTCCCCTGTCTCCTATCCATTAACCAGTTTCAAACATAATCTACAGTTTTGGTCTCCAGTCCTAAACTAGTCAACTTCCTAATCAACCTTCTGTGTGGCACAGTGTTGATGGCCTTGCTGAAGCCCAGAGAGGCAATGTCCACTGTCCTCCCTTGATCTGTTTCTCTGGTCACCCAGTCAAATTTATCAGATTGTTTAGGCATCACCCTCCCACCCCAATGAATATGTGTTTCCTGTGGTCAGGCCAGTGGATTCTAAATTTTAACCAGCTTCTCTTTCAGTAGTGTTCCCATTAGTTTCCAACTACTGAAGTTAGAGTGTCTGGTCTGTAATAGCTATGTTCCTCTCTTCTGCTGCTCTAACATAGAGGGACCACATCAGTCCTTCTTCAGTGCTCTGGAACCTCTCTTATTTCATTGAGTTGTGGAACAAGGCTGTCAGCAAAGCAGCTAGCACTTCCCCAAGCTCTTTCTGTTCCTTGTAGTGTATCCCATCTGGCGCCATAGCCTTATCCACCTTAAAGATTGTGTGTCCTTTCAGGACTCTTTCCTCTGAAAATGGACTTGTTTCCACCATCCCCCCTATTTTTGCTTTTCCCTAGTGTCCCACACTACTCCATCCACTGGAAAGATCAAGCAGAAGTACGTGTTTAAAATGTCAGCTATTTCTTGGTCCCCTTCTGCACAGTCTCCTCCTTCCACCCTAATACTCATCTTTCCTCCATTACATAGAAATATAGACAATGATGGCAGAAAAGACCAGAAGTCCATCCAGTCTGCTCAAGTTCCCTTTAATCCCTTGAACCTACTGTTCCTCTAGGGTACTAACCCTCCCCGTCCACTCTCTGTTCTCCTTCATGGTCCTGTCACCCCAGGTAACCACTATTCCCTTCATTATGTCCCAGCCCTGCTTGAATCTGCTGAATGTTTTTGCACCCACCACCTCAGCTGACAGACTGTTTCAAGATTCCACCACCCTTTCCATAAAGTAATACTTCCTCACACCTGTGCTGAACCTGTCTCCTGTTAATTTCCATTCATGTTCATGTGACCGTGAATTGGTATTCAGGCTAAGTGCCTGTTTTCAGGGTGACCTGGGAGCTCTGGGCAGTTAAGTGACTTGTTCAAAGTCACACAGTATGCAAGTGGAGGTTGTAAGAATCAAACTCAGATCTGGTCTGCTGGATGTACCAAGCTTGTTCACACCTCATTTCTCTAACCTCTAGGCCATACTGCCAGTTAACTCCTCTAAGGAACTTGAAGATCTCTGTCATATCCCACCTCCCTTCTGGTCTCCAGCGAGTACATATTTAGTCTCTTGCTTTTCTCTTCTCACTTATGTATCTGAAAAAATGTCTTATCCACTTTTGACACCCCTCTAGCAATCTTTTCTTCTGTCTGTGCCTTTGCTCCCTAAGCTGCCTTACCTGCTTCTTTCTGCCTGGTGTGGTACTCCTCCCTGTCCTCCTCCCTCTTTGTTTCTTTGTATCTTTTGAATACCACCCTTTTTTCTTTCTACAGCCTTGCCACTTCTTTGGACACCCACAATGGTCTCCTTTTTCTTCTGCCTTTGCTCGCCCCTTTGCTCACCAGAGGTTTGTTGTTCTAATTATACCTTACTTTATTCTTTCCCACTGAGCCTCTACTCCCACTGCAGCTTCTGCAATGCTGTATCTATTAGCATTAGGTCCACACTTCCTGGTTCCTAATAGGTTCTTTTACTAGCTATCTAAGAAAAGCTCCCTGTATGTAGTCAAGGAATGCCCTACTTCTTGCCAAAGCTGCAGCAAGATGAACTCTCCATCTAGCAGCATCTCCACCGTTTCTGCTATCTGATGATGGCCTCCCTTAGTGCCTTGTCCATCTCCTCCTCTTGCGCTGAAGGCATGTGTGGATATTGGTTCATTGTGTTAACCTCCTGTCATCCAGATTTTATATGTTTATCCTGTCTGTATCCCTCCCCAATCCTGTGGGTCACATATGGAAATGAGCCAGGGCTCTGTGTGCCTTTCCTAGCTACATATTTTAAAATAAAATACTTACATAAATAGTTTGACAGTATTGTGTTTTATCCCATGTTTCTGGTGTGTGATGAAAACACAGTATAAGGCGTTTGTTTTAGGGACATTGTTAAATGCCCCAACAATGACATTTGTTTATTAATTTGACACACAGCAAGATGAATAATCATTTATTATATGCCAGAGAGTCCATAGTATAAGGCAGTTATTCTTGCAAACTATATAAGTGTGCTTGTCCTTGTACAACTTGTGATAACATTCACCATGTCTACTACTATCCAGTCTTGCTGTAAGTCTACCATGAGTAAGAGGCAATGTTGCAACTGTTAATGTAATAGACTCCAACAATCATAACACTGATGAATAATAAAACCATGATCTTCACTCAATGTCTTGCACAGAAAAAGGTCAGCAATGAAAGTATGGTAGAATTTCTGAAACAACTAACTGGATTTACTCTTAAAAGTGCTGAATGTATTGACACATGTGCCTGGAGGAGTTCATCTGCTAAAGTAGAGTGCAATGTGGCATTCTCCTTAAATGAAAGCTCAGATGCTGAGGCAGAGAATACTGGTGGAGATGATGATGGTGGAAACTAGAAATGGGATACCCCGGAAATGTCCCACAAAATGGCACATTTAATTCATCTGATTCTAATGCTGCAGGTGATGAGGTCATTAGCTTGGATGAAGAGGTAGGAGAAGATGTTAATTTATAGAAAGAGTGGCAAGTGTAGAATAACAATCACATGCTAAATGTAAGAAGAAGAGTATGATTAACAATTCTAGAATATCTGAACAAGGAAATGGCAAAGTAGTATTTCCTTCAGTTCCCTTAACTATATATTACGAACTGTGCCAGGCACCCTGGAACAAAGTAAATAAAAAAACAATTCTTTAGTGTGGAATTTATTCTATATTATCTCTTCAGACAACTTTGGAATGTATGCAGTTTGTGCAAAAATAGCACCATTTATGGCAAGAGAGCACAGTTTGGCATATCAGTAATAATGTAGCATGCAAAGGAAAAGCACCCATTTGAGTGGGGCAAGGTATAAATTGGCAGTGTGGCTGGTATGGGTGATGGTGGTGGTGGTAATCATAGTTATAACAGCTGCATGCAGTAAGTGAATCTGAATCTGCTAATGTTTATTTATTTCAATTTTGATAACTGGGTATACCTACTGAGCACTGAAGGTCCCTTTTTCAGGGGTGACCCGGAATTTGTTACATAGAGTAAAAACATTTAGCAGATACAGTGCTTAGCAGTAAACATCAGCTGCTTACAGGCTAGACATTGCACATGGAAACACAGTCAGGATGTGTCACTGTAGTCTTCTAAGCAAAATAAAGACTGTTTTCTGATACTATCAAACATAGAAATCCACAGTAGTACTCCACGTGAGAAAGGCATGAAAAACATTCCCAAAAACTGAAAATATCTCACTAACATCAAAAGAAGGTGTTTCAAGGACATCAACATCTACCACAAGCATCCAGCATGTTAACACTTAAACAGAGCCATTGCAGAGCTGTTGGCTTATTGTCAGCTCCTTTGTTTTTGTTGCTCAGAAAGGTTTTCTCGTGCAAACATTAGATTGAAACAAGGTATACTTTTCCTTGCTGAACATACTTATGAAAAAGGCTGTTCCACATTTGCATGACTTGGTGTATACTGAAGTCATTAAGGAACTGAAACACTTTGAGGTAAGGCAGGTTTACATAATGACAGATACAAGAATCAATAGCTAAACATTTGTTTACATGACTGTTGCAGCTCACTGGGCCAGTTTTCAGTCAGAAAGTAATAATCACAGGTGTACTGTATAATCAGTAGGAAGCAGGCTGTATTGTATGTTACCACTTTTTGGGAAAATCACACTGTAGTCTATATTTTACAGGAGCTGCAGAACCAATTGCAGAAATGGCACAACTCGTATTCCCTATCTTCAGGGTTCAGTGTTAGATAATGGTGCCAATATAGTCAAAGCCATCAGCAATGTCAGCTACCAATACATACAGTATGTTTTGTTCATTGCTTAACATTACTAAACTCTGTAAGAACATGTATCCAGTATTTCTTCTTAATACCACACAAAATTCCAAAGTTATGATGGCTTCTATGTGATGTTTGTGAAAGAAAGGCAGGCCCTAAGAAGAGAGAGTTGTACTGCATTTTCACTTTATCTTTTTACTGAAAAATGTTCAAATAGATAAACATACAAGCAATACAAATATAGAGCATCCTCCATATAAGGCACTGAGCAGACTGTATATAGTATACATTCAAATAAAAGAGTATCAAAATATTTAAGTTAAATATAGGCTATAACCAAAGGGAAGCAAACAAGGATTACTGGAGAATAATGCAGGAAAAATATACATTGCATATCAGTATTGGTTTTAAAAAAAATATTTATCAAATGTGAAGGATAATAAGCATCAACTAAGGTTAAGCCTACTTATATTTGCAAAAGCCAGTACAAAAGAGGTTGAAATTGCTGTACCATAGTAGGAAGATATAATATAAAAGGGGAAAGAGACAGAGAGAGGAGGAGGAGAGAGAGACAGTAAAGAGAGAAAATAGAAAAGAAGAAAGTGGAGTAACAGAAGATAACTGTGCATGATTACTAATGAAATAAATCTAAATAGTCTATTAAGGATTAGGGATGGTGGAAGAATCAATGTATGAAAAGTAATCCTGCTAACATCTATCATATACAGGGAGTCGATTATGGGAAATATGGGAAAGCCAATCTAATAATGCATACTGAGATAGGTTTTGAAGAACATCTGAAAAAGATGGAACATGGGTAGATCTCCAATTCATGAGAATCAAACTTTTAACAAGAAGAAAAAGTATATTAAGCCATCGGAAATGTGCATGTGAGAGGGTAACATTGTTAGAAACAAATATATAGTGCTCCCTCACTTATCCACACCTCGATTATCCACCACCCTCTGTTACCGCCAGTCTCACCTCATGTCCCAACAGATCCTCATGTTAATTCCCTCTTTCATCCGCTTCCCTCTGTGTCTGCCATCCACCAGCATTTTATTTTGCCCAACCGCTATATCTCCCATTGTAATTTTCCTCCTTCTGCCATCCAAGCCATTTGGCATCTTGCATCACACGCACTGCATAATTGGCTCAAAAATCGCTGATGTTTTTAAATAAAAATGTTTTTTGTTCTTATAAAAAAATAATTTTGTAGGAGCATCTTGGCCACACAAGGTGAGTACTGAACTGTACTGTGCAGTACAGTATGTAGACTCCCCCCCGTAACTCCCCTTGCAATCCCATCAGTCATCCGCACGTCTTCCGATCTGCATTGGCCTTATTAGTGGATACAGTATATATTTTTTTTATACAGACACAGATTGTGTAGTGCACAGGGGTGCTTGTGGTGTGGCTTACACAAAAGTGGGAACCAGGAAGTCAGTGGAAGATGCAATGGCCAAGTCAGCGTGTATAAAGTAAATGCGGCTTGTAATGTTATGCCCATCTAACCTGCTATTTTGTTCCTCCTCTGAGCCACCTGAATCCCTTTGTGCACTCAACAACTCTGCCCACCTGATCTTTTAGAGGGTTCATAATTGAACACAAAGCACTCTCACAGTACTCAGTTCCTCCCTGCTTTAAACCACAGAACATACGTCCTCCTTCTCCTACTGGAATAAGCAACAAGTACAGGGACATCCTTCTCTGGATCACCCACTCCCTTTCCCACTCCGCTAGACAGAGTACCAATTCCAACTCACTTACAGCTTCTGAATGTACAGTACCATTGAGTCTACCAGTATCTCACTCCATGGGTCACTTGTGACTTTTTTTAAATACTGTACTGTATGTGTGAGCATGTTTTTAATAAATAATTTTTTTCACTGAATAAAATAAAACATTACAAAATAAAATAACATTTTTGTAAATACAGTACAGTATGTCTAAGGGTTTAAAAGTGTATTCACACTATATACACCAGCAAATCACCTAGATATAATGTTTAACATTTTTTAACATTACAGGTGCCATCATTTAACATACAGTACACCCTCTGCTATCCACCACCCTCTCTTATATGCCAGAAAACAGTGGCACAAAGTTGGGCAGATAATAGAGGGAGCACTGTACCTAACAAAAAAGGAGTTTAGGGTCTAGCAGAATTTGTTGTCTGATAACTCTAGAGGCAAATAACTGAACCTTATGCCAGAGCTTATTAATAGTGGTACATGACCATAGAATGTGAAGAATGTCACCATTAGGCATGTTGCAATGCCAGCATTGATTATTTTTCAATAATCCATATGATGTAGCACAGAAGGAGTTCTGTACCAAGAATATAGGATTTGAATTTGTATTAAGGAACTATGTGCATCTTTAAAATGTTATGAGAAAGATGCCAGCAGTTACACCATTGTGAATCACTAATATTATAGTTAAGAAGGATGCTCCATTTATTTTTAGCAGCTATAGTTTGATCTGGCAAACTATTTTAATATCTCTGTAAATGGAACCATTCAATTTGCTGATAGGTTAATCCAGTGATATGTAATGGTCCTGTAGTGTAAATATATGAGTATGACAAGAGAAGGAACTAAAAGCATTTCAGATTAGAAGATACTTCCAAAAGTCTTGCTTGGGAAGGTTCCAGATGTTCTGAAGGTCTTAAAGGTTTTAAGAGTTAGAGTTTGGGTCTAGAATATCCCCTAAGAACAGTATACCTTGTTTCTCCAGGATCAGCGGAAAATTGCTTGATCTTCTAGGGCAAGTAGTGGATTACCCAAAGAGGGTATAGAATGAAGGTGTTGGGTTAGATTTTAGGAATTTGTAAATTAGTTTCAATAAAAACAGAAGATGAGATAATGGGATGTGATCTTAGTGTAGAGGAAGGGATTGAAGATAAAGGAAGGGGACTCCACATGGACAGGATGCAGATTCCATTGCAACCAGAGTGGGGTAAGGAAGATGATTTATGGAACCACTTAATGGTTTGGGCAGCCCTGAAGGCCCAAAAGTAAGCAGAGAACCAGGTAGTCCAAAGCCTCCCTTTACCAATGAGTATGATGTTTAATATGGCTAAACGTGAGATTTACTCCTCCCATATAAAGTTACCAAGCAATTTAATCAATTTTGCTAAGAGACTAACAGGTAAAGTTAGGGGATATTGGCAAATAGATAAAGGATCTTAGGAGAACACAACATCTTGATTGTGGCTAATTTCACCATAAAGAAAGACTGAGAAGTTTCCATCGGTCCAGGATGGTACAAATGTTATCAATTATAAGAAGTTAGCATCCCAAGTTTTTAAAGTTTCGGGTAATTTTGATTCCTAAATAGGTTATACCTTGAGATGACCAATGAAAAGCAAGAGGTAGGTTTATAAAGGCTTACAAAGTCATTGAGAGGTAAAACTTGATTTTCCTTAATTCAGAGCAAGGCCTGAAATACTAGTGAACATGTTAAGTAACTTGACTAATAAGGGACCGGCTTTATTTAAATTTTCTAATAAAATTGAAATATCATAAGAAAGAGAAGTATATCTAGAATTGCCAATAGGTGTCCTTAATATCAACAGATTGGCATAAACTGGCAGTTAGGGGTTCCATAGCTAGTATGAACAAAGATGGTGACAAATGACATCCTTGTCTTGTTCCCTCCCAGTTGGAAGGAAAAGGAAAGAAAAGAGTTAGTAAGGACTTTTGCAGTAGGTGATGTATGTGATAGTTTAATCCAGGAGCAAAATGTGTGGGAGAAACCAAAACAAGTTAAAACTTGGAAAAGGTAATTCCAGTTTAGGGAGTCAAAGATCTTTTCAAAATCGATAGCTATGGCTGATGCTGAAGAATTAAGAGATTTGACCTTATGGTTTAAATTAAATAGAAAATGTAGATGGTCTGTGCATGATCTGTTCTTGATAAACCCAACTTGTGAGCAGTGAGATAACTTGGGAATCAAGGGTTCAAGGCAAGATGACAGTAGTGTAGCAAATATCTTTCCATCAGTGTTTAATAAAGAGATTGGCCTATAACTTGCAGGAAGTGAAGGGTCTTTGTCTTTCTTGGGGATTAAAGTTATAATTGCCTCAGTGCAGGATGGGGGAGTTTACCTTTATCAGTGACTTCTTGAAAGAGTTTGAAAAGGATCGGGCAAAGAGTGTCAGAAAGCAATTTATAAAAGTCTACTGGAAAACCATCTACCCCAGGGGATTTTCCAGACTTCATGGAAGATAAAGCTTACTGAATTTCTTCCAGAGAAAAAGGTTAATCTAAAGAGTTTGATTCAGAGGTGGAAAGATGAGGCAAATGTAGATTATTTAAAAACTGCTGTATGTAAGGTAGGGCAGGGTTTAAATTGGAATATAATTACTGATAGAAATATTTCATAATATGGTTCATAGAAAGGCTATCAGTGTGTATTGTACCTGACAATCTTTAAGATTTAAAATATGTCATTCCATCTGCTGAGCTTTAAGTTGGTAAGAAAGGAGCTTCCCATTTTATCTCCCTGCTCCCAAAATCTATGTTTCAGTTTAAACAGAGCCAGTTCAGTCTCATGAAAATCAGTTAGTTTATTTTAATCCTTAATTGAGAATTTTGAGATGAAGTTTGGAGGTAGGATTATGCAAGTTGGAATTGAAATATTGGGCTTCTTTAGATTTTAGAATTTTTCAAGATCAGCTAGTTGTTGTTCTCTTAATTTTTTCCTGTCGGCAGAGTAGCTGATTATTTTTTCATGAATAGTGGCTTTAAGTGCTTCCCAAACAGTGCTCATAGAAGTATCAGATGGATTATTATGAGACAGGAATTCTTTAATCTGAGATTTGATCATAGGTATGAAGTCAGGATCTTTAAGAAAAACACGGTCAAGATGCCAAAAAAACGATTTTGGTTGTGGGAGAACTCATAGGAAGTGTAATCTAACTGAGGAATGGTCCAAGATTACCATAGGCAAGATAGAAGTGTCAATGTTTTTTCAATTATGTTTTGAGAGTTCAGTCAGTACTGATTCTACTATATGTCATGTAGTGAAGAATAAAAGGTGAAATCTCGGTCACGAGGGTAAGAGCTGCCAGATGTCTGAGAGGCCCAAATCTTTCATTAATAATGAGAGGGCTTTAATACTTCAGGGTGGGTATCTATGGAAGTGTTACTTTATCCACACTAGGTTCTAGGGCCAGATTAAGATCCCATCCTAAGATTATTGGATTGTTGTCCACATTGTTGGATAATACCTGCTGTGCTAGATTATGAAAAACTCTGGGGAATTGGTGTTGGGTATAGACATTAATAAGCATAAGGGGACAGAAGGGGTATTTAGTTTAACAATTACCCATCTACCTTCTGCATCAGAAATGGAGTTTATAAGAGACCATTTAAGGTTTTTGTGGATAAGTATAGCAACACCTCTTTTTTTTTGAAGTAAAGGATGAGTCTTAGATTTGACCAACCCAGTCTTTCTTAAGTCTAGTTACATCCTCTACTAACAATTTAGTTTCCTGATGGAAAGCAATGTTAGTTTTATGTTTTTTAAGATAAGAGAGTATTTGCTTTCACTTACAGTGAGAATTAAGTCCCTTCACATTCCAAGTATATAAAATTAGATCCTTCATGGTATTGTTACTGAAGAAAAAGAAAGTTATTGGAATAGTGAGGGACATAATGATAAAATAGAGGATGGCTCAGGAGACAAAAAAGCAACTCTGTATATGTGAAGAAAGGCAGGATCACTTTGTTGACAAAATATGATATAAAGAATACAGTCAGCACAGGTAACTTCTTATGAGAGGAGTAAATAGAAGAAGAAGAGAGACACATTATTAATCAACCACAATATTAACACACTAATAAACTAAGAGAATTTCTAAGGGAGCAGTGAGACAAGAGTCAGCTAACCAGCCAAAGGACTCTTTCACTACACACCGGGGTGCCAGTAGAGGAAAGGACCTAGAGGGACCTTCAGCAAGAATAACAAGTAATGGTCAGATACTAGGTCTAAACCTAATAGTACTACAAAATCAGTTATATCGAGCAAACTAGATCAAAATTTAGCTATATCCTATAAGGCAGGGAATTGTAATAACCTCAGCTAAAAAGGCTAATATAGCATATAAAAGAAAAGACAAACAAACACCAGTATATGCATACTAAAACAGGTAATGACAATGTTGATAAAGGTGCCAGCTTCTATTTGCTGGAAGTTTGAACATATTAAGTGAGAGACCAGTGTTATTTTAAATGATTGATTCAGAGGAACTGAATAGTTACAGATTAAAGAGTCACAATTTGGAGGAGAATATAGCTCCAGGATAAATATTTAGAAGTATGAAAAAAATTATATATATATATATATATGTACATACACTAAGACCCCTGCACTTGGAGTCAAACACAGAGCAGGGAATATAATGAGTAAATCCAGCTTTGGAGCTAGCTGTAATTAAAGGAAAATCTAATAGTAAGATCTAATTTTTACTCAAAAATTGTCCATCAGTTAGGTAAATGGGTGACTATGCCTAATTAATAGGTCTAGTGAGCCTCATATCAGGAAAGAGGTATACCAAAGAAACCTTTTAAATAGTAGGGCTTTGAGTAAAATAGGATATAAAAGAGAAAATATTAATTAATGCTTTTGTAACAGTGCCCCAAATATAGCCATCAGGTATAATAATAATGTGGTTATTGTATTCCAGGAAGGCAGAAAACAATGGGGAGGTGTGGTGTAGAATAGATAAAATAGTTAAAAGGAGTTCCACACATTCTGATTATATAACCTTCAAAGAATAGAGTAATAAAGTACTCAAATGCTTATACTGCCAGAGCACGTTAAAGAAAAACAGGTACTGGGGTATGAAAGTAAAAGTGAAAGAGGTAATGTAGCCTGGAGCTATAATCTAAGCAACTATCCAAAAAAAAAAAGAAGACAGAGAAAGTAGCAAAACAGCTAGCTTGCCAGATGTAATTAAATCAGCCAGATATTATCTGAAAAACTGAGGGAGTTAAAGAAAATAATACAGTATCAAGGTTCCACTGAAGGAAAGCCAAAAGGCAGGTTTTAAATTAAAAATTATTTTGTCAAGGCTATCAGCAATGTACAGCCTTTCACAATCACAACCAGCTGAAAGCAAAGTAATTGGTTTTGGGAAGGTAGCACGATGCATAGCCTGTAAACAACAAGAACTGGTTCTCAAGCAAAGTCTCCTGGATAAAACAAATCAGGATGGAGTAGATCTATCCTGAAATGAACAGAGCATAGATCAGGTAGTTGTACTGCATTTTCCTGAACATGACACAGATGCACCTCTCAAAATCCCCTTTACCCTTTTTGTATAAACCCGTGAAATTAGTGGACTTCAGAGTTCACCTTACAAAACACGTATCCAGCTTTTATTGTTATATACCACAACAAATGCCAAAGTTATTAGTAGGTCCAGTGATTCCCAGACATGGTCGAAATTACCACAGTTCTTTTTTCTGAAATTGCATAACATTGGATATCGAATCTGAAATTGCAATCTTGAATAACATTCATCTAAATTGCTGCTTTTCACACTTTCATATTTTTCTATCAATAAATAAAACCAGTATCACATTCTATGACAACTTACATTTTATGCAGATTTTATATTTTATAAGTGGATATATTTCAAATGTTCAGAGAGGCTATACAGTGTCAATAGACACATTTCATAGTTCTTTAACTTCAGATAAAACTCAACACTTTTTTGCACTATCAGATTTTTGCTTCACTTTTTGCCCATTACAAAATGGTATCTGCAGCCATTCATATGGCTTGAGATAGTAATTTATGGTTCTTAATCCCAATACTTAATTAGTTTGTTGAGGTTTTTATATTTACAATGCTGGAATTTTATGTCTGTTCCTGCAATGTATATCAGTGACTTAATGTTGTCCATGACTCTGAACCCTTTGAAAATAAGCACCTGCCAAAAGCATTCTTTGTGAAAAAATAAAATAAATACTGTCGTCCTGACCTTAATCATATCCCCCAGAGCCTCTGGTATGTTCACATAACAACATGGTGCTGGAACACCATCAAACTTATGCAAAGATGGCCAGACCGGTGGTGCTGAGGGCTGAAGCACTAGATGCCACACCTCGCACTATGCCGGTACCCGGGTTCGGGAGTGAACTCAGGGAGACGGGGGTCGGCAGTGGTAGGGTTGAGGATGAGTGCCCTTGTGGTGCTCTCCTCCCGGGGATGCAAGGGAGGTATGACCCAGCGTGCCAGTGACCCCCAGTGGAAACCGGGGGTTGTTGCTTCAAGCCAGGTGGCATGTAATGAGCGTGGCTGGTGCAGGCAGGGTTGCCGTGCACCAGAGCATTGGGGGTGCACTACGTATGGGAGGAAGAGTGCAGAACAGGGAAAACACTGGCTTGTGGGAAAGGCGATGGCACCTGTCCCCCATGCCCACCACCAGGCTCTCTCCGACTGGCCTTCCAGGTCCTCCACCTGGGCCCTTACCTGCAAGCCAGAGTCTGATGTGCAACAGCACCCAAGAGGAGGTAGCGACCCACCCTGGGCAGGTTAAACTAAGGGTGCTGGCTGCGGGAAGGGGGGGGAAGAGAGGAGGCACAGTATGGAGGGGCCTCAGGTAGGCAAGAACTGGGCAGGATGCCTGAGAGTGGTTCCACAAGCCATGACCGGAGTGAAAAATAGTTGGAAAAAAAATATTATGCAAAGTTACAGTGGAACAATTTTGTTCACCACTAGTCAAGTGTACACCGCAAAAACAGGTAGTGAGTATCAGTGCTGATGCACATGCCTGGAGTCACAGCTTGCAATTCCAGTCACTCAGTAAACCCTCTTATAGCACTTACTTTTTAAAAGGACATACTTTACTTGTATCAGCTGACTTCCTGGTTTTACAGCATACTCTTGGCAAATGGTGAACAAAATTTTCCAAACTTACCCATACATCTTAGAAAAACTCTACTAAATTAATAAATTATTGGGACAGAGGACTATAATTTGCCACACAGATGGCTGCAAGCACTGTTTTGTGGTGGAAAAAAAATGAAGCAAGAAGCTGACAGAGTCCCTTTAAATGGTTGAAAGGCATTGATTCTAGTGCCTCATTGAGGTGACTGGCTTAGGGGGAATGTTAGGAAGTACTTTTTTCACAGAGAGGGTGGTGGATCTGTGAAACAGCCTACACAGTGGAGCTGGTAGAAGCGAAAACAGTACGGGAATTCAAAAGTTTATGGGACAAGCATAAAGGTACCCTGCTATACAGCAGAGTGGGGAAAGGTAGTCCAGATCAGAGTAGGGATTGCCAAATAAAGTAGGGAATGGGAGGACTAGGTGGGCTGTATGGTCCTTATCTGCCGACAGATTCTATGTTTCTGTGTTTCTAATGGGAATTATTTCATGCCTTTGCTTTAGTCCCATAGTTTCTGTCCAAGCAGTTTTATAGAAGTCTGGCTTCCTGCATTGATACAACCATTGTTTTATTCAGTGACGAATATTTTTAAAAAGGAATTAACTTTTTCAATAAATGTTCAGATTCTGTCGAATACATCTGAAGAAACAGTGGGCCCACACTTTTCACCACCTGAATTTCCCAGTATCTCTCTCCCAAAATATAACATTCACATACACATTTACATATTTTTGATGGCCATAGTAATTCATTTGTAATAGATTGTGGTAACCTAGTCATTGGGATTCTGTACTCTGTGGCACTATGTACTGTTAAACTGCAGTAGTATATGGATTATTGACAAGAACCCTAAGGTAACTAACTATTATATCCAGAATTATCTGAAATTGCATCTTTTTTGTCACTCAGATTTGAGAAATTATTGATCTGGAAATCACTAGCCTTAGTTATTAGTGGATGTATGTGATGATATCTTAACAAAGTCAGTTTCTCATGGGAGAGAAAAGCTTGCCCTGGATCTTGGCTCTGATCACGTACAGTACTTCCCACAGAAAACCACTTTAGCCTTTTTCTATAAACCTGGGTATTTGACAGACCTGAAAGGAACATGCATCTGGAATTTCTTGCTAATATCACAAGAAATGCAAAAGTTATGATTACTTCTGTATGCTGTTTGCGCAGCAAAGACAGGCCATGAGAAAGGAGACAGAGTCATACTGTTCTGCCTTAAACCTCACACAGATGGACCCCTGTAAAACCACTTTACAATTATGGTTTCAACCTGGGCATTTGACTGACTTCTGGATACTCTTTAGGGAACAAGTATCAAGAACATAAGAACATAAAACATTTTCGGCAGAAGGAGACTGTGTGGTCCATCTAGTCTGCCCTGGTTTTCTACCCCCGCTATCAATTTGTCTTGCTAAGGTGACTATACTATCTATCCCATGCCTATTTGAATTCACTGACCATCTTGGCTGAGACTACCTCTGGTGGCAGGCTGTTCCAAAGGTCCTCCACCATCTCCATGAAAAAGTACTTCCTAACATTTGTTTTAAATTTACCTCCCACCAGGCTCATATTTTGTCTTCTGATACATGCAGCCCTGTTTTCCTGGAAGAGGTTCATAGTTTGTACTGTGCTGATTCCTTTAACATTGCTTTTTTTGTTATTCTTTTTATCCCCCTCTCCGACGGCCCATGTTCATGAGGGAGCCCCAGCACTGTCCCCCCAACATCTACTGGCTGGTGCTGACCATCTTCCCCCAGGGCTTGCACCCCTGGTGGGGTCAGTGAGGAGTACCCCAGGCCCCCATTGAAGACCAGATCAGGTTCTGATCAGTGCTGCTGCTGGTCAGGGAGTGGGACCTGCGAGCCCTTCTGTCATCCAGCTGCCAGAGATCTTTTTCCATTTTCTGCCATGAGGTGGGGCATGCAATGATGCCAATTATGGTGCCACACATGTTCCCATGTGTGTCCTGTCAGGCATCTGCCCCACCTCCACCCACCACAGACAGCATCGGTGCATCATCCCCCAGCCTCTGCTAGCAGCCAGGCAAACACTGGCCACTGATCACCCCCTTCCTCAGAGAAGTAGAGCTGTCCCTGGGATGCTCGATTCTCCTCCTTCATGGCCAACCCCCGGCAACCCGCTCGCACCACTAACATGGCTCGCCAGCATGCCAGGAGGTAAGGCAGGACACCTCAGCCCTCCAAGCCACGGGGCAGCTTCCCCCTTAACAAATTTTAATGTCTCAATCACATCTCCTCTGTTCTTCGTCTGCTTGAGTGAGAATAAATTTAGCTGGCTGAGCCTTGCTTCATACATTTTGTAGTGCAGACCCTGCACCATTTTGGTGGCATGTTTCTGCACGGTTTCCAGATGGTCTATGTCCTTTTTTAGCTGAGGTCTCCAGAACTGTACACAGTACTCCAAGTGAGGTCTCACGAGGAACCTGTACTGTGGGAGGATTACATCACGCTTCCTACTGGCAATACCCCTACCAATACATCTGAGGATGCTGCTTGCCTTTAGTGCCACTTTTTCGCATTACTTCCCTACTTTACATCATTTGAGATCATGACACCAAGATCCTGTTCCAGCTTTGTTTCTTCAAGTAGCTGTCCCTCCAGGATATACTTCATGCATGGGTTCCTTCTACCCAAGTGCATGACTTTGCATTTTTTGGTATTGAATCTCAACTGCCAGTTCCTAGACCATTTCTCTAGGATCCTGAGATCTGCCTCCATTTCTGTGATCCCTTCCTGTGTGTCCACCCTGTTGCAGAGTGTCATTTTGTCTGCAAAGAGGCAGACTTTTCCTTTCAGTTCTTCAGCAATGTCACTGATGAATATGTTGAAAAGGATGGGGCCTAGTACTGGCCCCTTTGACACACCACCTGACACCTTCCTCTCTTGTGAAAAGGTGCCATTTACCAAAACCTTTTGTGTCCTGCCTTGCAGCCAGCTTGTGATCCATTTAACTACTTTGTGGCTGATGCCAGCTTGCTCCAGTTTGTTGGCTAGCCTTCTGTGTGGGACTTTACTAAAGTCCAGATACACTACCTCCACTGCTACCCCTTGGTCTACTTCTCTTGTAACCCAGTCAAAGAATTCTGTCAAATTTGTTTTGGCATGAGCACCTTGATGTGAAGACATGCTGCTTTGGGTCAAGTTGCCCACTTGCTTTCAGGTAGTTCATGACCCTTTCCTTAAGCAATGTCTCCATTATTTTACCAACAGCTGAAGTCAAACTTACTGGGTGGTTGTTTTCTGCTACCTCCCTGCTACCACTCTTGTGCAATGGCACAAACATGGCCCTTTTCTAGTTCTGTGGTGCTATTCCCTGATCCAGTGAACTGTTAAACAGTTCAGCAAGTGTGGCTGCAAGTTTATCCCTAAGTTCTTTTAAAACTCTTGGGTATATTCCGTCAGAGCCCATTGCCTTGTCCACCCTTATTTTAGACAACTCCTCAAAGACCCTTCCTTCATAAAGGGGGATATGTCAGCTCCCCAGGTATGGGGAAGTGTCTTGGCTGGTACTGGACCATTATCAATGTCTTCCTGTGTGAAGACTGAGCAGAAGAATTAATTGAGTGCCTTGTCTTTGTCATTTTTCATCAGTTGTCCTTCCTCGTTTGCCAGCCATGTTATTCCTCCTTTGCTCTTTCTTTTTTCTCGAATGTATCGATAAAATCTTTTGCATGCTAATGTCATAAGAAATGCCAAAGTTATTAGTGGTTTTACATGATATTTACCAAATAAAGTTAGTTCCTTATGGCAGATAAAAGCTCAGCCTGGATCTTCATACTCATTTCATGCCACCCCTGAAAACCACTTTATCCTTTATGTATCAACCTGGGCATTTGAGGGACTTCAGGGGGACACCTTGGGGAACAAGCATCCAAAATTTCTTGCTAATACCTAATGAATAATGAATACTCAGACAAGAGTGGTACAGTTCAATATTTCTTTTATTTATTATATGTTTCTTTTATTTATTTATATTTTCTTTTACTCTCCATACTGTACAGCATTTTGTATTTATTTACTGATGTACAGTACATGATTGTAGATTACTTTTTTGTTTTGTTCTTTTAGTATTTTAATTTAATTTTTTTTGTGAGACGGCAGAAGACCTTGTTAGAATGCTACTGTGCAGTGACAATGGTCACCAGTGATGGTGCAATATTCTTTGGTGGTGGACAAGCCATTCCAGCTCCTCCCAGTATACACTTTGCTAGTACTAGGGATTTTTGGGTGCCGGGTTGTCTGGGGCTCTGTCAGTGGTGATCCACCATGGGGCATCTGTCCTTTCACATCTGCCAGCTCAATTATAGGAGCCAAATGCTTAAGACATTACTGTCTTTGTACTGTGTCACTAACTTCCCTTGTTTTATGCCAACAGGAACCATGGATGATATATTCTTCAGGGAATATTTCATCATGGGTAGCATGAAGAAATACATAAGGAAGAGACATCTGGATGGACTTAAATACCTTCAGAAAAATTACCCTAAAAATATTGCATCAGCTTTGGCTATTGCTGCTGTGGGCATTAATTGGGTCAAAACATCACTGGAGTAAGTGCTGCAGAGCAGCACTGGGTGATAATGTCATACGCTTAATGGCATACGGCATTATGGCAAAACCGGACCAGTGCACACTCCAGTTGAACCCTGAGTTAGAAGCTTTGGTGGGGGTCTGGGGTACCAGCCCCGTAATGGGGGTAGGGATGGAGCCCCAGAACAAAATGAACCAAGTAATCGCGACAACATGATAGTGCCGCACAGCATATTGACCTCATGCCCTGCATGTCATTTACAGTGAGTTCCACTGTTTTTGTACCACCAGATCTTTGTGGTGGTGCTACACTTGGGCATGTGCCCTGGTAAATAAATGCTGTGCCCTAGTTCGTACCTCAGTGCTTCAGGCTCCTACATCCTGCGATGTTCATTCAGAGTTGACATAGTAAGGACTAACTATAAGTGTGTGATGTCTGGTCCTATTTTTCATTTCTATCCCTCTGCCAAGTGAATCCTGACTCTGCCCCCACAGTAGGCACCCTGATCAACCGATTCTGCCCTACTGAGATGCCAATGTTGCCTGGTGGTGGCACCTTCTTTGTTGTCCTTCCTGAACCTTGCTGGACTGTCTTTCTGTGGTACAGATGCACTCTTGCATCTGACATGAGGAGCGTGCTATAGCTAGCTAATCAGGTCATGCTAACTCACAAAGCAGTCCAGCTGTGTTTTCTGATCCCTATCTACAAATAACCTGGTATGCTGGCTCCCCCTCAGGTTCACAACCAACAGTCATAAGTCCTCTTTGATGCTCCTGGACCCCAGTCTGACTAGAAAAGTCCCAGAGCACCGGAAATAAATTTTCAATGGAATCTGCCACTGCCATGCCACCACATATAGCAACAGTATTGGAACTGTCTGAGAGACCAAGCCAGAAGAACAGTTACATACAGCCACTGCTAATAGCCCTGATAATAGCTGCTGGCAGCACACCTGCCCAGTGCCCAGTGATTGATTTTTACTCACAAAAAGGAGTGTAATCACTATGCCAGTAGGTGCACTGAGCAGCCAGCTGCCCACTAAGCAGCTGCAGCTAGTCCCTGAAGTCAGCCTCTGCCTGAAGCCCAAGTCCAGTCAAGTCACAGATAGTCCAGGTAGGGTCAGGATGAACTGGACTTTTAGACTGCCAGCAGTGGGTTCCCTTATTTTTTTAAGGTACATGAATTATTATTTATGTGAATAAATTAATCTCTGCATCCATTCTTCCTATCTTGGATGTTTGAGGATTGGCAAGACAGCATGGCATGGCACAGAAGGCTTGTCCATGGCAGAATTGACTATCCTGCTGCTGCTCTAAAATAATTCTGCCAGTGTTGCCATACCTGTGCCACACTGTCTGCCACTCCTCAAACATCTCAAAATCACATGTATTGCTACTTTAAGATGAGTTTTGGTTTTATTGCATTCTCTATGATTCTGTTAAAGGGAAACTGTCAGCTGCCCTGCATTAATGCAGTAGGACCTAGTGATCCAATTAATGGATACTACTAAAAAAAATAAAAAAAATTATACTCACTTACTTTGTTCAAACTTTAAAGTTTATCTGTTTGATCCTGTACCCCCCCCACCATGCCACTGAACTAAAAGTCTCTAGGCTCCATTTTCAAAGCTCCCAGCACAGTGTAAGGGGCTTGCACCACAATGAATAGTGCAAGGTGCCCTTGCACCAAAGGATGCACTGGGAGTGATTCTCAATGGCAGCCTGTCCCAAACAGGGCTTGCACTACCTGTGTGCCCAAAAATGGGCTGTGACATGGTTCAGAGATGTATCAGCTTGTGTCTGCCACATCCCCGAATTAGGGATTTTCAGAACTCTACCAGAGGGAGAAATTCTAAGTATCCTAAGACTAGCCAGGGCATTAGGCAATAAATTGGGTTTTGTGTCAGTTGGGTTGCACATCTGTTTCAGTATCCTCACTCAATGTGCTTTGGTGTATATGTGTGTTAAAGTACAGGGGTCGATGTTACCATTGTTTTACTTCTCCAGTTCATAGTCTATAGCTTATAAATTTGCACATACACTTTCTGTTCTGTTTTTATAGGTGCCCTGGCTACCCACTGTAGTGCCCACCCTGTGCCCTGATAAGAAACAGGTGCTGGAGCCACCACTGCCAGGCCTTCAGATAAGAATCTGATTAAGATGGAGTGGCATGCTATGAAAACTTTTATCCTAAGAAGGAAAACACATGGACAAAGCAGGGACTGGTTGATGCCATAAAGCAGTTTTGGAGAAACCTGAAAAACAAGACACTGCAGATGATACATATCATAATTGCAGAAAGTGTTTCCAGTTGTGGTTGCCAAGTAGTGGTGTGCAACTGGAAAGTGAGTCATTTTGGTGCTGCAGTGTATAGTACTGTATTTGTTATGTTTACTTTTTTAAATTTGCAGATCTATTTTGTACTCTACTGAATGTGCTGTAATATTTGGGATTATTTCATAAGGGTCTGTAAGAACTGTTATACTGTTTTTCTTATGTTGTGCTACAGTGAAATTTACAAATGTATACTGTATTGTACAGTATGTAAACATTTAATACAAACTGGATAGTGATAATTATCAACTGTGGGCAGAAGCAGTCAAACTGTTATACACAGGTGATTATACACAACTGCGTATAATGGAGTTTGATTATACACATATGTGTATAATCACCAATGTATAATGGATTTTCTTTATGCACATATGTGTATAATCACTCATGTGTAATGAAGTTTGATTAATCACCTTTTGCAAAAATTCTAAAATCACTCTCATGCTAGCGCTACAGCGCTACTGGCTCCTCACACTGTCAGTTCATGCTGTAAATGTGATTGCTCTAACCTCATTGAAATCACTAAATGGGATTCTAACTTACGAGCAGCTAAAGAAAGACACATTTCTCACAGAAACTAAAAATAACCAGTTGTCTACTAATGCCTGTCTACCCACCTATAAAATGGCACTTTCATCACCATTTCAGCATCTTAGTAACCTAGAAAGACAAAAATTCATAGAGCAGCAAGAAAAAAACACTCTGTGAACAACCAAGACTGACATTAGGCTGTTCAACCAGTACATGTCCAACAAAAAAGTCAAAGGAACCAGTTATTATAAAAAAAAAAAATGGGAAAGTGTGTATCAACTCAGATTTTATGCACACCCTCGGTGTGTAATGCCTTGATAAACCCCTCGAACTTCACTCTCTGGGTTTATGAGGCATTGCACACCTCAGGTGTGCATAAAATCCTCATTACACACACTTCCTCATGTTATTATTCTATATATAATAACCAGGTTTCCCCTTTTCCCATTGGGAAAATGAGGTGTTATTTGCTGTAATAAAGGAGTGTTTATTACAGCAAACATGCACACTGTTTCCCTCACTCTTGTGCCCACCTCAATTTTCATCACTTTTCTACCACAATCCGACTGCCTTCTAGCCAAAAGACAACCGCCAGTGCAACTCAGTGGTAAGTTATTTTCCTGAAAACGTTCCTCATTTTCAAGATTGACATGCATAAAAAGCATTTTTAAACATTTTAAAAACTCAGATATCAATGACCGCACTGGTACCTCTCCTATTTTATATAATTGTTGTGGTGAAAAAGGGAAATCCAGCAATTATATAAAATAAAATATGGGGTGGTGTGTTTAAACTCGAAGTTTTACACACTCCTTGAGGCCCTTGATGTTAGATGCTTTAATAAACCCCTCGAGCTTTGCTCTTGGGGATAATGTAGCATCTAACACCTTGGCGGGGGGTAAACCTCTTGTTATACACTCCACCTCATACTTTATCATATATTTAAATTGTGAAATATTTCAATAAAAGCTCCCCCACACACTTACAGATCTAAATAAAGTGCCATTATAAAACACAGGAGTGCGGCCACATTTCATTCAGTGCTTCCATGAAAAAATGGGGACAAATCCAAGGCCATGGTTTCCTCAGAGATTTTTGCCACTGGCATTTTATTTTCCCACTTGTGTGCCTGGATTTTGTGAAATGACTCTGGCTGGCCAAACTGTACAATATGTTTGTAAACCAGCATATATGTACTGCAGTTTGCAAACAAACTGCAGTATGAAAACACAATACCATGCACATGTCCCATATTCAGCAAGTCAGCATAAGTAGCAAATTATATGCACACTAAGCAAATGTTCACATTGGGTGGGGGCCACATTTTATTAAGAGCTCCTGTGAGGAAGAGGGAACACATGCAAGGCCATGGTTTGCCAGGGATTTCTTCCACTGGTGCTTTTTTCTGTCCTGATTGCCTGGATGTTGTGAAATGACACTGCCTGGCCAAACTGTATTGTTTCTAAACAAGCACACATGTGCTTTAAAAAGTGCAAGCATAAATATAGGATGGTGTCCATATTTCATTAAGTGATCCTGTGAGGAAGGGGGACACATCCGAGGACAAGCTTTCCTAGATATTTCCATCACTGACATTTTATTTCTCTCTTGTGTACCTGAATGTTGTGAAATGGCACTGCCTGGCCAAACCGTATTGTTATGAAACAAGCATGCATGTACTCTACAAAGCCCCAGCATAAAACACAAGACAATGGCCACATTTTGTTATGCGCTCCCAGGAGAAGGGAGACACATCCAAGGCCACGGTTTCCCAGAAATTTCCACCACTGGCTTTTTTTCTCTCCTGAGTGCCTGGATACTGAGAAATGACACTGCCTGTCCAAACTGTACTTTTATAACACAAACACGCATCTATTTTGTAAAGCTGTAAGGAGAACAAACTAGAAATTTCCATCCTTGTAGGGATTATTTGCAGTAGAATAATTTGGAGGTTTCTACCACCAACAAACAGGTTGTCACCAGGTCACCATGACAACATCATAATGAGGTAGCATGAAGTAGTTATCACCTTATTCACACTTTAATGACTGGCCCACAGACCTGCAAAATAAGTGAATGGGGGGATAGGGCCACACAAGCAGGACACAATTCTTAGAGGCCATGTCAAGTATAATCTCTGATTTCAGCAGGAGAAAAGAGAAAATGCTGGGTGTTGAATGCATTACTGTACTGTGGCATAATGGCTTTATATGTAATCTCTTACTTGAAAGTTTGAAGTGAGAATCAAAGTATTGTGTGGACCATCACTAGAGGCGTGCACATTTGCTGAAATTAGTGCCATGAAAAATCTACAAATCTTGGCAAATTCGCAGAGCTGGGGACTGAAATTTACGTTTTTATTTGCCAGGTGGATTGGCCAAATTTGGGTGGAAAACAACCAATTCACAGCTGAATCCTGAGGTGCATTATTTAGAAATCTTGATACAGTACCTCCTCCCATCCTCCCCTGCTGACACTGTCCTCCCTCCTCACTCCCTGCCTTAGCAAAGATCACACTGCTGCCTATGGCTGTTACAAGAGGTAGTCTCTTCCACCCACCTACATGCCAAATAGAATCTATCCATCTCCTCCCATCTGAATCCCACTGTAATTATGACATGCACCGAGTCTCACACTCAACCCCCTCCCTCTGGTCCCCACAACCCTCATCCCCCTATCAGCAACCACAAAATCAACCCATAAATAAAGAAAACTGTACCGCTGTGCACAGTGTATCTCTGTTCAGTGCCACCTCCCATTTTGTAATGGTGTGAATGCATGAATGGTGATGTGCTTACTATGGGCAAAAATGTCATCATTCATTCCTGCCAGGAGTCTGCACTGAACAGAGCAGATGCTTTGCACTGGGGGGGGGGTAAGAGATTCTTTATTTGCAGGCTGATTTTGTGGGTACTGGTGGGGTGGATGGTGGTCAAGACCAGAGGAGCTTGGGTTGGGGTCTGAGTGTACATAATAAAGACAGTGAGACTTTGGTGGAGTGTATTTTGCATGGGGATGGTGGGAAGGGATTACCTTTTTTTACAGCAACAGGCAGCAATGTGATGTTCCCTGGGGTTGGGGAAGGAGAGTGCTAGTAGTTGAAGGCAGTGTCATGATTTCTGTGTTTTTGGGTGGGTGGAGGGGTGGGTTCACAGCACAGTGGGTGGGTAGGTTTTTTAAGTTTAATAAAATCAACCATCCAGGTTGGCAGTTCTGGCATGGAATTCACAAATCTTTCATAAATTGGAAATTCTTCAGATTTGTAACAACTTTGCTAATGAATTTAACATTCACAACATTTCTAACAGTCACTGGCAGTGGAGGATTTAATTTCTGCCTAGATGAAATACCTGTATGCTTAATCACTACACTGGTGTGAATTAAACAGTAAATACAAAAGCTAATTCCGTGAACAAAATGCCCAATCATAAAAAATGGTGAACATTTATGCTCCAAATATTAACTGTACTGTAGTGAACACACGCTGATCCCTCCTTTGGGAAAGATTGCATCCCAGGAATCAGCACTATAGAGCACATGCCACAGTACAAGTGTTTTAAACATGGCTGAAGCAGAATTGCAAACACCTCAGAGCAACTTTATAATGGCACTTTTCGACCCTCAGGGGTAGGTGTCTGTTGCATCCGCCTTGTGTGAGTGAATGCTGACTTTCAACAGATTGAGTATGCACACATTTTAATGTACTGCAATATATTTTAGAGTACTGTATTTGTAATGCATTCACCATGTGTGTGAATATACTGCGTACAGTATGAAAAAGCAATCTTTAATCTTGTATCATTACAGGGTGATGATGAGTTGACAGTCATCTTGTCTGAGTGAGAGGAGGGAGGCCAGTCAGAACAGGTCTGCATCGGCCAGTACTGGCTGATGGCACACCACTATCACCATCACTGACCCTTGAAGGATACCACTCTGTGGAACCCTATAACATGGAGTGGCAGGTGACAGGGCACAAGTGAATATTGTCCAGAGTAATAAATTATGTGAATGATGTGATTGTTCTGTCTGCTCAGTACTGAAAACACATTATTACCTTCTGCCTTTAACTTCAACAATAATGGACAGGAGTCCTTGATCCTGCAAATTAGACTGGGCTAGCCACAAGACAGTGAAGATGAAGATGAATAGTGTACAACCCCTTCCACTCTTCATGACACTCTAAATGTACTGTTGCACATGTTTAATAAATAAAAACTGTGATAATGAAAAAAACATCTAGTGTACTTAATTGTTACAGCTCTGTAAAAAAAAATCTTCTGCCAGTGGAATTTGCCCAAAAGTCAGACTTTTACATCCATAAAAGTCTGAAAAAGATATTGGCGCCTTTCATGTAAATTCTGACTTAGAACAGTGGAATAAATGTATAAACAGTGGATTAATGTATTACACTATGGAACAAAATTCAGTAGAACTGATCACTGTGAAAGGTCAGTTCTGTAGAATTTCTTTCAGCAGTTTAATACATTAATCTGCAATTCATACATTCATTCCACAGTTCAGTGAGTCACTGAACTGTAAAATGCATTTATGAAATGTCAGTGTGTATTGCCGGCCACTTATAATGTTTGATTTTCAATCCCTGGTGTCTAGTGGCACCCCACCATCCAGTCACTGGCCCCCTAAATATTTATTGTTTCCCTTGAGTCTAGTGGCATCCCCCACCCTCTGATTGCCTGGACTATAACAATTTAATGTTTTCCTGATGTCTACTGACACCCCCACCCTCCAATCACTGGCCCCATAACAATTTAATGTTGCCATGGTGCTTAGTGGCACTCCACACCCTCTGATCACTGTTTGCATACAATTTAATGTTTCTCTGGTGTCTAGTGGTGCCCTCCACCCACCAATTGCCTGCCCCTTATTTCCTGATGTGACTCATCTCTCAACTTCTCAACTCAAATGTCTGATGACTCCATGCTTGCTCATGTCCCAATTTGTAGTCTTTACATTGAGTTGTAGTCATGGAGACAGTCTCCATGACTACTGCACAACATGAAGACTAAAAAATGGTAGCAAATCCAGAATTGTCAGGCACTTGTGTTGAGAAATTGTGATGAGGCATAGTATAGCCACATGTCAAGAAATATGGGGCCAGAGACCAGAGGGTGGAAGGTGCCACTAGACACCAGGAGAACATTAAATTATTATGGGACCAGTGATTAGAATGTGGGGGCTGCTGCTAGACACCAGGGAAACATTAAATTGTCATAGGACTGGTGATCAGAGGATGGGGATGCCCCTCGACACCAGGTAAGCATTAGATTATATGGGGCTATAAACCAAGAGAAGGGGGTGCCACTAGACATCAGGGAAACATTAAATTGTTATGGGACCGGTGACTGGGTGGTGTGGGGGGGTGCCACTAGAGACCAGGGAAACATTATATTGTATGGTGCTGAGACTGGATGGTGGGGGTGTCACTAGATACCAAGCAATTTTTTTTTCTGTTATAGGACTGCGCAGAACTGAACTGTGGAATAATTACATGAGTTGTGGATAAATGTATTAGTTCCACAATTCATGTGTATTTTTCCACAGTTAAGTGAGAAAACTCTATGAAACAGGTTGAAAATTTGGCAAACACATTAGGAAGATTTTTGATTTCACCAAGGATAGAAATTCGTAACATTCTATGGAAGTTGGTGAACTTTTGCAAAAGTTCTGCTAAAGCAGAATTCATAACTTTCACCCAGTTCTGCTTACTGTAATACTTTAAGACATTTTTTAAGTGTATGAAATAACTGTTGGAAGACCAGAGTTTTAAGGTCCCCTGGTAAAAAAACTGGTAATGAAAGTCAAAATTTATTAATAATGATTTGAAGTCTATTTTTACATATGCATTAAAATCACAGACATATGGTTAACACAACAGTGAAAACCAATCACAAAACAAAGTCTAGTCAGAGACAATATGGCTGCAAAATTATTTTAGTGAATGTTCATGATATCAGGAATTAGTACAGTGTTTTATTGGCAAAGGTTCTATTTAAAATGTGTCATATTACATGTAATATGGCATCCAGTGTCATATATGAAAGAAACATTAGCAGTCTGTTACTAATGTGACACACCCTCAGGATATGAGTAGGCACATAAAGTTACAACTGGCAATAAAGGTAATGAAAAGGATAACATCAGTTGGGATTAACTATCCACAAGGCACATTTTCAACAGTTGGCTAGTAGATGTAATTATTAAAAAAAGCTTTACATATAAACCACAATATCAGTAAATATGAATGTATATAGAAGTCCATTTTGCACATGTTGGGGTGAAGCACTGAGGATATATCATGTTAAGGTGTTCATTCATATATATTCCTTCTCTTGAGAGACATTTTCTCTAGTACTGTGGATGCAATGAACTTTGCAATACAAAGTACAAAATGTCAGCATGTATTCTAAAAATAACAATAAAAAGCATGACATTGTTGTAGCAGATGCTCATTTAGTCATAATACACTCCTGAATGTCTTCAGTAACCAGTTTGCTGTTGTTAGTGCAGACAGAGAGGGACTTCCACATTTGAGAGGCTTGCCACTGCATGCTACACTGCTGAGGAGTAGGTGTAGAAGCAGCACCACTACAGGTACAACACCATTGCCATACCATACCTAGACAAGTTTGTGTGGCCTTCACAGATTGACTTGAGTGGCTGATTTTGTTGGTGAATCTCTCAGTCACTGGGCCTTCCTGTAGGGGCTGAGGAGTCTGTGGTGGTGGAGCACACCCCTCCAGGGAAGCAAGGAGGGCTCCTCGGGGAGCTACCAACCGAGGAGGTTTCCCACTGGGACCTTGCTGTGAGGAGAGGCGTGTATTGCTGCAGCTGCTCCACTGCTTCAGAACTTTGGTGGAAACAAAAATACAAAATACATCAGCTAACTGTCTTGCCTTGTTAATTGTTTCCCAGAACTGCTCAGAAGCAAAACATCCCTCTTTATGCCTCTTCATGCCTAACAAATTTATCATTGGTCCTTTCCAGTTTTTCATTTAATATACATCTCTTTATCTAATATGTAGAACTGACTACTGACTATGTTTTATTCTTCATTATTGTTGCTTTTATGTTTTTATGTTATTTAATATGTACAATATATAAGTTAGCCAACCTTAGAATAAAGCAGTTAAGCTCAGTCCATTTTGAAGTTGATTTTGGGAAGATTAAACATTTAAAATTATTTTTAAAATAGCCTTTTGTTAACAATAGTCTGTGGAAACAGAAACAGATAGATTACTGCCCATTTCCATCTTGACTATTTCATAAAATCCTTTCCCAGGTTTATATTAAATATATTAATTATGAGATACTTACTCCCATTTCTACATTTTAGCCTCTTGGCCGGGGTGTATTCAGGGCTGCAGCCTGCACTTCCATGGTGTGGCTCTCAGCACTTAGTGCTTGAGAGCAAACACAGAAACTTTTACCCATAATTATGAGTTCAGGCTTCCATACTGCTTTAGTATCGTTAATATTCATATTTTATTTTCTCCTTCTACCTTGGAAGACAGTCTCAGAAATTGCTTAATTTGCAGAACTACATTGTACACTATTTTTGGTGTTAGATAATACTGTGAAGGCTCCAAAGAGAGGTGTTATTTCAACACTTGGGGGCCGAATTAGGCTTTGAACTCTTATTTACATTAAATAATTATAATATTTATATCATAGTTTATGGATATGGAGATCTGAACATTGAGAGGGCTTAAAGTTTTGCAGCATTGGACCACATGGCTTAAAAGCAGGTTAAAAGACAGATATGTCTTACACAATAAAATCTTACAGCTAACACCCATACAAAACACCAAGGGGATCTAAGCAGACAAGTCAAAACACATAAGGTAGAAACGTCAAATTTATAAGAATTGTATAATATAATAAAAGTTTTATTGGGCTCCTAAAGAAATTGTAGTTTGTAGATTCTATTTATTCTTTTATAGTGAAAATCTGCTGTCTACATAAAGACGATACTGATGGCACCATTTCTGATGGCTGTTAGCCTGCCTTGCAGTCTAGCCTGGACTTGTTTACTCTGCTGACAAAAAATTGTCTAAAATTAGTGTAAAAACTTAAAACTTAAAACTTCTTAAATATACTACTTAAAACTCCTAGGGCACCGACACTCTCAGAAACTTAGAACATTAGAACTATTCAGACCTGAGAGAAATAATAGGGAATTGTGTGGAATTGTGTAGAACTGATTTTGCATTGCTGAAGAAACTAATTCAGATCAGACTTTATATAGCACTTGAAGTGTTCTAGATATTTCACTTATATAAAATATAGACTAGACATCTGGTATTTGTTAGCTGTTAATTTAAAACCATCTTATATTATTACACTATACTAAACTATATTTAGACTTAACTGAGATCAGGAGATAGGCTATAACCTTTATACTTCCATGTAATATTATCCTCTATATCTTTCACCCTAGTGAGATTCTATTTAGAAGCTATGAAGAACATTGGGGTCACCTGCTTGCATTTAACTTTGGGCCGCAAAAGTCTTCTATCACACCACCAGAAGGATGGCTATGTTTGCTGGACTATTGCCAAACTCTAACCAAGTTTTAAAAACCTGAAAACTTGAAATCACACCTACTGGATACAAGCTACATCACCAAGTGGGGTAAAAGAAACAAACTGCAGAAAGGCCTCTATTCGTGAGACATTTGAATTGAAGTGTTCTTCTGGACTAGAGTTATATATTGTGTAGCTGTAATTATTCTATTTTTATTGTATATTTAAAACCTGTATTTAGCTCTGCTCCCTATGTTTGTGAACTCTAGGGCAGATAGTTTGACAGTAAACACTTGCATTTTCCATAACCATCATCATGGTCTTTAAAAGAAGTGAAAATTCTCTCCATTTCAGGGTAAAACCCTACAGTTAAAAGGCATGCTGGAGCCCTTAGGTCAGGGAAATAATTTTCCTGAGGGAAGGCCTCCATCAATATCTAAAAAGACAGAGACATATAACAAGACTAAAAGGTATTAAAAATGCCATACAACTTTACATAACAGAACTCTGAAATGGGCATTTAAATCTACCTAAACATATCTCCACTCCAGTTCAGATAAACCAATGACTACTGAAGAAACAGATTACAATTTAGAATGAGATTATATGGCCCCACAGAGGGTATATCCATAATTGGTAAAGGGTGGGACACTATAGAATCTAAAGAAAGTGGTGGACTCAGCACAACTACAAATACCCCTTTGGCAGTTTTTTTTCTATATAGCATTTGTGACTATGAAAAAAGCTCCCATATTACATTTATGTTCTCTTATCATGACTCAGAGTCACCATCTCTGGAAAGAGGGAAAGGAGAGGACCAGGGGAGGTCTATAAATGGAAACTGAAATAATTTAAATATTATATTATACTATACTAAAAGATCTGAACTCCATTATAGAGGGCTTGAAATGCCTAGACACCTTACAAGGAAGAAAATGCCTAGACACCTAAAAAGGAAAAGAACCCAAGAGGGATGAAGAGGTGATAGAACCTAATCTTGATTCATATAGAAGGAAGGGAAACTCTGACATAGAAAGGACTAGAATAGAATATAACAAAGAATATTTCACTGATGCAGGGGACCTCACATCTTGTTTCATGATTTCAAAGCAAATGTTAGAAATAATCAAAAACGAATACTATGCTGACATTGTCATTTTGGGAAATTAAGCAGTAATTAAGGATGAAATAACTAAATTAACTAAATATGGAGTGATGTATTTTATAACAAAATTTTACTGGATAAAATTAGAGAAACATTCTTTGCAAAAAGGTAATCAATCTTCTTATATGGAAGAAGAAGTTAATTTGCCTACAGAAGTAGAGAAAACAATAAAGCAACACAAGTAAACCTTCAATCCCCATTTAACAAGGACAACATTTGTGAATGTTACATCAAACCGCCACCAAAAGAACAAGCATTTGTCAATGCCAAATGTTTACTTGCTGGTATTAGCATTGGAAGTGCAGGAGTTAGACAGATGCAGAATAGGAATGGCAGTGAAGTACTGAACTTATGCCAACCCACCCACCCTGCAGAGATGGACAGGCATTGGGGTGTGCCTTTGGGTCATCACCCATCATGCTCATGCCATTTCACCTCACCCTATCCTGCAGACACCAACAAGTGTTGAGGTATACCTTGAGGTGTTCGGTTTACAGTCACCCCATTCCATAAGGACATATGCTGAAATGGGTACAGAGGAGAATGGGTGAACTCTGGGGCTGAAGAGTCCAAGGTACACCTCAATGCCTGTACTGGCTACAGGGTGGGGGTAGGGGTGGAATGGCATGAGCATTATAGCTGGCAATCCAAAGACACCCACTGATGCCTGTCTGTCCTATCAGGCTGGGAAGTTATGGTTAGAAACCCTAATGCCCTGGGCATTTGTTGGTATTTACACTACAAATTTTTGACATGCCCTTTTAGTGACCCCCACCTCATGAAATCATTTGGGACCTCTGCCTCATGAACAGTGGCACTGTGATTTTGTTAATATGTCCTGAACATTGATTTCCCACAGTGACTGCACCATTCTGTGCAAATACACAATTTGGGCAGGATGTGAAAATGAGAGCTGGACCATTCTTAGGGAGGTGTGAAGAGATGGCAATGTTGAAAATCTGGAGTGAAAATATTAAAAATTCTTGAACTTACGAGTGTACGTGGAAATTGAGCAATGCACGCTTGTAACACAGTCATTTTGTGGAATTATTTCACAACATTTTCAACATAGGCATTTTGTGACCTCTGCTCATGAACACTGTCACCATGATTTTCTTAATCTGTCCTGAACGTTGATTTCCCACAGTGACCGTGCCATTGTGCGGCAGATGTGCAAAAACACATTTTGGGCAGGATATGAAAAATGGCAGCTGTTCTGTTCATAAGGAGGTGTGCAAACATAACAATATTTAAAATCTTAAGTGCAAATACTACAAATTCTCAAAGTTACGAGTTTGAGTGGAAACTGCACAATGCACGTTCATAACATGTTCATTTTGTGGACTTTTGTCACCAAATTTTCAACCTATGCATTTTGGGACCTCTGCTCATGAACAGTGTCACTGTGACTTTTTTAATCTGTCCTGATCACTGATTTCCCAAAGCAACTGCATTATTGTGCACCAGATGGGCGAAAACACATTTTGTTCAGGATGTAAATAATGAAAGCTGTACTGTTCATAAGGAGGTGTGAAAAAATGCCAGTGTTGAAAATCTGGAGTGAAAATATTACAAATTCTCAAAGTTATGAGTGTGCATGGAAACTTAACACAGTCATTTTTTTGAATTTGTTCACTGATTTTGCAACAAAGGCTTTTTGGGAGCCCACCTCATGAACCATGACCCTGTTGTTTCGTTAATCAGCCCTGAAAGGTGATTCCACGCAGTGATAGCAAAATCACCTTTTGGGACTGAATAACCAGATGACAGTGACTGAATTCATGAGGTGGGGACCCAAAAACCCCATGTTGAAAATTTGGTGCCAAATTCACAAAAATGGCAGCGATATCCACCTAAGTTGAAAAAAACCTTTATGCAATTTTACAGCTTATCAGCATTTCTTCAGTTCACAGTCGGCTTTGAAGAGTGCAGACATGTTCCCCCTCCACTAAAGATCATTGTGCCGGGCTCCAAAGGTAAGTATGGGGTTGGGGGTGTGTGGGGAGGTAGGGTTCTCAGAGGGTGGGTGCAGGTTGGGGGGGACAATGGACACACAAACAAGGCACAGTTTTCTGTTTTCACAGGTTAAAAAAGGGTCATGGCATGGTTTTTCTTCTTACAGGGGACAATGGGCACGCTGAGTGGGCTTCCAGTGTGCCACTGGGTGTTTGTTGGGGCTGGATCCAACTGGGATTGGGGACCTCATGGGCACATGCAATATGTCTGGGGAGATGCATGAGCCGAGGGGATTTGGCACCCCTTGGCACACAACAAATGGGGGACATTATTCTGATGGGTTGGGATCCCCATTAGCAAATGAACTGAGGAGGGGTATGCTGATAGGGGATTGGGCACTCCCATCAGTTTTCATGGGGACTGTAAGAGTGGATGGCGACAGTCGCTGTGATGTTTATTGAAATGTGACACAGACAAGGCAAGCTGCTATTTGCTGCTGCAATCAGTACTGCCCCAGCATCGGACTGTTTGGAAAACAGTTGAGTCTTCAATGACGGGTGCTCTCTGATTGCAGTGGCAGATTTCTTTCAGGTTGGTGGCATGCTTCAAAACTTCTGTCATTGACAGTGTGCTCCTCCATTGGTGTCACAGAGACAAGCCCTAAAAGCTCTGCCAGCATTGGTCACAACACTGCCACACTTCCACAACCTGCTACTCCAGCAAGCTGCCACAATTGTTTCTTGTGCATGCATGCAAGCAAACATAAAAAGGAAAGAAAAGGAAACAGGAGAAATCAGAACACCCAAGAAAACCTAAAAAGAGGTTTAGGACTGAAATTCAATCATATTGACTTGAATGAAAAGTCACCACTATTGTTAACTGAAGAAGAAAATCAGAGAGTAAGGAAAGAAACACTACAGGAAAACACAGATAATGAGGTGATCATAGCTTCAACTAATTCCACTAGGAAAATTGAAATAAAAATTAAGTTAGAAAGAAGATCTAGACCATAAAAGTAAACCAAGAACCCCAGAAGAATACAGAGGAAAAGTGATGATCAGTGGACTATAAAAATAGATTGAGTACCAGACATGTTGAACAATGTGCACACAAACTAAGGAATTCCACAGTTACAAAAGGAAAAGAGTCACTACATGTTCTAACAGCCTTTGCAGAATTTGCTGAGGAGGACCTGGATGACTTTGAATTTCTAATAGAGATTTATGGTATTCCCTGATTAAACAAGGAAACGCAGGAAATATTGTGGAACTGGATGCTTCATTTGTTACGCACCCAAGATAACTTCAAGGAAATTCATATCATGAGGCCACTAAATCCACACATACAGGATTGTGTTCTGATATACTGCTAATCAGAAAATTTGGCATCCAAGATTTGTCAAATGAATGCAACCCTTAGTATGAATAGAATCTACTTTGATCCTCCACAGGAGGTCCTGATAATAAAAGAGACAGCCAAACATATAGTGATGCTCCTGGTAATGAGAAGAACAACGCATAAAGCAAGAATAAAGAATACAGTACAAACCACTTCATTGGGACATGGTTAAAGGAGATGTTCACTAAAGGAGACACTCACTGCATCATTGATTAAGTGGCTATTTAACCCAGTATGTAAAATTCCTCTAATGAGCGTGGCATCTCTTTTAAGTGAATGGTTATGTTCAGCTGCTGCAGCCAAGTGTCTTTAGCTCTCATTGGCGCCTCATCCTGAATGAACTACCTGACCCATTTTCTTTCAAATATGGCCGCTTTACTTAATCCTCTCATTCATTGCTGCATCCTGCTGCTGTTTTTGCAGGTTTGTTGTGTCTCTGTGCCTTATCTGTCCCATGGATTGCAAACGTGATGACCTCACTCTGGCTAACAAGATAAAAGTGCTGGAAGCACTTCAACAGCCTGGGGCATCTATGCCCAAATTTGCAATGCAGTTTTCTATATTGGAAGAGCCAGGTGGGCGTATCAGGAAGAAAAAGAAGAACTCTTGCATACCTGGCAGAAGAAAAAGCAACTCTTCTGAAGTGCAAGCGAGAATGTAAGGACACTGTATGAAGAATACGCTTCACCTTTGATTTGAGAGTGCTGTCAGTAAGGGGCACGCATATCAGGGTCGGCTCTGAAAAACAAAAGCAAACATGATAGCCACCCATCTCCAGCATGCCGACTTTGAGGCAACAGATGGGTGGCTATCATCATGGAAAGAACATCACAACATAGTTTGTAAAGAAAGCAGAGGGAGCGATGGTCATGGATGAGCATTCTTCCTCTGAATGGCTAGCTAATGTGCTCCCATCTCTCCTAGCAGATTATGCCCCACTTAACATTTTAAGGCAGCTGAGACTGGGGTCTTTTATCATGGATATCAGGCAGGGGCCACATTTAAAAAGATTTGGACTTAATAAGGGGTAAAGAAGCTAAAGTTTGGGTGTCCCTCTTATGTTGCAACAATCTACTGGGCACTGAAAAATTACCTCTGGTCATGATCGGTAAGAGCAAATATCCCTGCTGCCTACCAAAAGATCTCAGCACCCTACCCATCAAATACATTAGCTCTGCTAATGCATAGATGATGAGTACAATCTTTAATGACTGGAAGAACACCTGGAACAGTCAACTCAGGAGAAGGTGCAAACATGTTGCTCTTTGTATACAGTTGTAGATCCCATCCTGCTAATCTAGCCACAAAGTACATTTTACATCAGAATGTAGTGTTTACCCGCAATCACTACCAGCCTGATTCAGCATTTAGATATGTGTGTCATACATAATCTGAAAGGGCATTACAGATCTCTTTTTGCTGAAAGAATTATGGAATCATAAACAGTGGGTCCACAGCTTTAGCGTCTGAAATTGCAAGGTGTGTGAACCTCCTGAATGCTATCTTTATGCTGCATAAAGCCTGGACAGCCATCAAACCATCCAAAATCTTTGTTTTCAGATGGCTGGATTTAAGTTAGATGCTGGCACTGTTGGGAGAAGCCGGGGTTCTTAACAGGGGTCTGCAGCTGTTACGTAATATGAGAATACCATATCGATGTTGCCATACCTGCTGAATTCACTGAAGAAGAGTTCCAGATATTCATGGACATAGGCACACATGAGGCAACTGAGGAGAGGTCACAGTCCAATCAATCTGTGATTCTGTGACAGAGTCGAAGCGAGGTCAAGAGGATGAGGCAGAGGTTGTAGAGGAAGGCCTTGATGTGGACCCAGCACCATGCCAGTCTCTAGTCAAGAAGCCATCGAGCACATCGGACCTTTGCAGGACTGGAGTCTGCAAAACAAGTGGATCAGGAACTAGAGCATGTCTTTGAGCTTGAGGGAGAAATCCTTAAAACTGTGCAACAGAATCAAAGCAAAGCAAGATTATGGATTTTTTTCATCTAAAGCCACACTTTACAGGAGACCCGGGAACATGTTGGCACCACACAATACACGGGAAAGATAAGTGCACATTTTAAATACTTTTTAACTTGAGGAAATAAAGTTATTTTTAAGTGACAAAACAGCATTTGTTCGAAAAGAGCTGTAAATCACTAAATGTGCTGCTATGTCTCTGTTCTGTGCTGGATCTGTATGCTCTCTATGTTTTTATGCACCACTGTTAGTTTACTGTGTGTTACTGTGTCTGTGTGTTCCATCGATATCTTCACTCCTCTTTATGGGGACAACTGCTTATAGGGGACAATGTTGCAGCCACTGAGTCATCCCCTTTAAGCGGCTTCAACTGTATTTTAGAAATTATTAAACAAAAAGAGCTGAAGTTACAGCAGGACTGGGAGTGCAGATCAATTTCAATTTTGGGGTGGTAAACTACCAGAGAAGAGTCAATTAGAATAATTAAAAGGGTCATGACATCTTTTCTGGCCAGATACCTACACCTAAATATATCAAGCAATTCTATAGAATGACAAAGGGTACATGGGCGCCAGTGCAAGTCTACTCAAATAGAGGTCACATTCAAAAAACTCCTAGATTCCCAACTTATTATTATCCCCTGCAAATAAATTGTACATCTTGGGTATACATATTCTATCCTCACATATTCTAGGGGAACCACACCAAAGGAAAAGCAGATAGAGGAGGTGAGACTAGTGATATCCCATAGAGTAATAGGTTTGCACTTCTAAGACATTTGAATAATGACTGACAAATATTCAATCAAAATAAATATAAATTCCCTGACAAGGCTCTTAAGGAACCAGATACAGGAATGTTGATAATCTTGTCATGGAACATTGAAGATTTACATTTAAAACTGCAGAGACAATGAGGTCAAAGACTTTCTTTTGACACAAGAGATAATTGGTTACAAGAAACCTGGTGCCCAGAACATTTGTATCCGTTATTACCAGGCTGCACTAACTAACTGTATGCCATATCGTCAACAAAAGATATTTGGCAGATACAAGGCAGGACTCATGATATATGTTTAAACCTCTCTAAATTGTTTGATAAGGAAACTAGAGATCCAAATGAATGACTTCTTGTTGTTGAAATTAGAGGGGAACACAAGGTATGCTTTTTATTTTAAATGCTTACTTTCACCCTAACAAAAAGAATGCACAAGTGGACTTTTTGCAACTAAAATATGAATTAGAGAGAATAAATGATAACTGGGAAGTAACCCCTGATTATAATACTGGGAGATTTTACTGTGAGAATTTCTTCACAATGGTATAGCATTTGTGGCTGGTTGGTCGGTATTATCCGAGGCTCGGCAGCAAGCAAGTGAAACTGACCAACTGCCATGGTGGGTGGGGACTTTGGGCACATTAAAATGCCCTTGCTACACCACAGAGACTCATCCATCTACTGCCTGTGGCTAAACTCCACCTGATTCGGTTGAAGTTGTTTGCCATATCTGTACTGCTTTCATCTGCCCACCCAGCTGAATTTTAAGCCTACTGTGTTTTCATCTGTGACTTTCCATGTGGCTGATTCATCTGTATTGTTGGGGGCTTGGAGGTGAGCCAGTGAAACTGATCAACTGCCATTGGTCAGGGACTTCGGACACATTAAAATGCCTGTGCTGCACCACAGAGACTCATTTCATCTACTACCTGTGGCTAAACTCCACATGAGCCTGCTGAAGCTGTTTGTGATTTCTGTGCTGCTTTCATCTGCCCATCCAGCTGAATTTTCAGCCTGCTGTGTTTTCAACTGTGACTTTACATGTGTCTGGTTGGTTGGCATTGTCAGGGGCTTGGTGGTGAGCCATTGAAACTGATCATCTGCCATGGTGGGCAGGGACTTTGGGCACATTAAAACACCCGTGCTGCACCACAGAGTTAGTCTGTTGCATGAGCGTGAGTGGTGCAAGAACCACTCGGCCCCAGAAACTCGGCTGCTAGAAGCAGGTTTTTACCTTAATATTGCTTTTTATAAAGTATTACTGTTTCTGCCTATTGTAGTACAATGTTTCTAGTCATGTTTTATGGGGGGGGGGCTGTGTTAGGTTTTATTGCACAGTGTGGGAATGTATGCAATGGATTGTCATGAACTCAAGATACCCAGGTTACAACATTTTAACCAGATGCATATTCTTTAATGTTGTTGACCTAAGGTCCATTGATATTGGAATTACTTTTAAAGTAACCATTACCATAATCTTATCATCATGTACCTAATTCTAACAAGACATCATATGATTCATTAGTGTGTATCGGGCACAGAAAGCTATTTTTGCCTTTTTTAAGAAGGTTTATTTTATTGATGCTATTTACTTCAGGCAATGTACATCCCAATGCAGGGCCCAGTGTTAAGCAGAATCACTTTAGCCTACAAGAATTTAGTGCACTATCCGGCTTGGGGTTGTTCACCTCAATGTAAGGAGTTTGATCCCCAAAATTGATTATATCCATACCTGGGTGCATAACTCTACTCCTGATGCACTTATTCTATCTGAAACATGGCTGAGTAGTAAAACTAAGGATATTGAAGTTTGCATTGATGGTTATAATCTATATAGACAGGACTGATCCACTAAAGGAGGAGGCATGCTAGTCTGTATGTAAAAGAACTTTAGCTGGTACTGTACAGATTTCTAAATCAATTCCTAAAAAAATGTGATATTATAATTATGAGAACTGATGTGTCCCAAAATGTTTATTTTATGTTGGCAGCTTATTATAGACCCCCCTCAGCACCTTCTGATACATTACAATTACTAGTGTCCATGCTTGCCCCTTAAATAGGCCAGGAATTATTATTATTGGGTGATTTTAACTGGGACATATTGAAACCAACAACCCATTTACTTAATCAATTTACTGCTCTCAATTTAACCCAGCTTATAGATAAATCAACACACCCTAATAAGGTTTCTGCTGATAAGGACCCACTGTTAGATGTTATCTTAACAATGACCCTGGCTGGATACATTTCTTCTGTTTTGATGCTGATGTTAGTGATCATTGCTGCATAGCTAGTATAGGTCATCAAATTAAAATGCCGAAACCATTGCAAACCGTAATTACAATAAATGTTTCTAAGTTTAATGACCAGGCATTTTATTTGATTTATTCAATGTAAAATGGACCTATTTATACTGTTTTCCAGATATGCATACTGCTTGGACCTATTTCAAAATTATTTTTATAGGTTATCAACAAACATACTGCCCTAATTAAAGAAAAATTAGAACTAATCCTGTCCCATGGTTTAATGGTTATTTAAATAAGTTAATTAATGAAAAAGATTAATTGTGGATAAAGGCTAGAAATTCTAAATTAGACGTTGATCTGCAGTTGTATAGAATAGCTAGAAATAGGTGTACAAGGGAAGTAAGAATAGCAAAAAGTAATTTTTATAATCAGCAATTTCAAAATGCCATAGGGAATACTAAAAACATGTGGAATAGTATAAAGCAAGTGCAAGGTAAAATCTGTACATCCACCCTGCCGAAGATATTTAGTTACAAGGATGTGCAAATCTGTAAGCCTTCTGAACAAGTTAAAGCTTTCAATGATTATTTTTTGGAAGCTGGGAGAATGTTTGACAGAATTCATCCAAACCAACCTGTTGATGCCCTGGATAATAACTTTGGTCACAGTCTTAACAGACCCTTATTTACTTTTATGGAAATCAATGAACAGGTTGTTCTGGATGAATTAAATATATTCCATGTAGAGAAAGTCTCTGGTATTGATAATACAGATCCTATTTTTATAAGATTGGAGCCCTGAATTGGTTAAATATTTGGCTTATTTGTTTAATTTTTACAATACATCCAAAATACCAATTGACTGGAAGTCTGCTTGTATTACACCTATTTTTAAACTAGGTAATGAATCTGACCCTGGTTGTTATTGCCCTGTTCCACCATGACTCCTATTGCTAAGCTATTTGAGAAATTATTGCACACTCAGTTAATAAAATATTTGGACAGATGCAGCATAAAATACTTACAGATTTTCAAGCTTGCTTTCATAAGGGTCATAATACTACATCAGCTGTCCATAAGGTAACTGATGATATATATACTGCTTTTGACCATGGAAACTCAGCTCCTGCTCTTTTTTTGGATTTGTTGAAAGCATTCGACTCTGTTTATCATATCATACTGTTGAATTGGTTAAAGGCAATGGGGTTAGGCTTGAATGCTCTGCTCTGGCTCTCCTCTTACTTATCATCTAGGCTCCAATGTGTTAAAGTGGGTGATTGTTGTTCTGACACCATGGCTGGTAACAAAGGAGTGCCCCAAGGATCAGTACTGTGACCTCTTTTGTATCTTATTTATGTGAATGTTCTTCCCAGATCTATTTCAGCTGATTCAAATATCTTACTGTATGCTGATGACACCATCATTTACATGCAAAACAAAAATACATTGGTTGTATTAGATATCTTGCAGAAAGATTTTGATATTATTCAGCATTCTTTACTTAAATGGCGTTTATTGTTAAATGTGGGTAAAACCCAGTGGGTTCTTTTTTCTAATCAAACCAAAGAGGAGAACCTAAACAGTAGCATAAGAACCTTGAATGGAACTAATTTAAAATGGGTATCTTCTTATAAGTAGCTTGGTATTATGCTTGATGAAACTTTGAGTTTTGATTTGCACATTCAAATGCTGTCATTTAAATTGATGAAACTTTATCTTTCTTCTATAGAAATAGATAAAGTTTCAGCCTTACCATACATAAACAGCTTGTTAATTCACTATTTTGGCATTAATTTATTATGAGGATTGAATTTATATGAGAACCACAGACATTATATTAAAACCACTTGATTAGTTATATTATAGTGATTTGAGATTTGCAATGGGTTTATCATGGAACTCTCACCATTGTGTTCTTTATCTTCACATGGGATTGCATTAATTGCCTACAAGGAGGCACATACTGTACATTGGTCAATATTTGTTTATAAATTTGCATTACAAAAAATGTCCTCTATATCTATTAAACTTAACCTAAAAGGAGCAAAGAAAATATTCTTTATGATTCACAGACTTTCCTCAATTTGCACTTTCTAAATTTAGATGTAGATATGGCAGTTATAGACTTACCATTGCTATACCTTCAATTTGGGTATCTTTACAAAAAAAAAAACTTAAATTGGCTTCACTATTTTCCATATCTCATTTTAAACAGAATCTTCCAAAAATAATGACACATGAATGTAAATGCTTGTCATGATTGTATGGTATATTTTTTGTAAACTGCATTTTTCACTGTTTGTCATACTTATTTTATGTAATCTGTTTACATGATGTCTTATTGTTTTTTACTGTCTTTTTGTGTTGGATACAATTGTAAAAGAGAGTTTGCTCTCAATGTGCATTCCAATAAATTCACTGATGACAATAATGAAGCTCTTCACGGAGACTTCACTTTATACTTACAGTCTATAAACCTGAAAATAACTTGTTTTAGGACAACTACAGAAACTAAATTCAACAACAGAGAGAAAGTACTTCTAAAACAAAGGTTGGATTTGAATATGTCTTTTAAATGGCCATACACCTGCAGATAAAAAAGAAAGTATAACATTCAATGGACCTCTCGGTTCATCCACTAATGATCTTGCCTGGACTAATGTGGAAGCAATTAAATTAAAATCAGAGTCTGAAGTGAAAGAACATTTGGAATCTGCCAATTATCCTATAATTACTGCTTTACATTGGACTTTACACCAAATAATATCACAAGGGAACTCGAACCTGATACTATGGAAATTATAAACCAGAAGAGAATAAGATGGAGAAACAAATGGCTACATATTTTAAAGATTATATAACTTAGAACAGCTACTAGAAATTTGGGAACAAATCTTGTATGGATTGGTATATAATAATATTGAGGACAAATAGCAAGAAATCATCACTTTAATTATACCTTATTGTAAGGAAATAAAGATATATCATCAGGACTATAAACACAACTATAAGAGATAGTTCAATAAAACCTGCGGGAAGCTAAAAAGACTAAATCATAATAGAGAAAACTGAAAATCCAAATACTAAACATAGAGACAAAAGCATGAATAAGTATAGGAGGGACTATAAAACCATCTTAGAAAAGAAAGACAAACATAATCTTAAATTATGGGAAAATCTAAGGAAAGCTGCAATTATGAAAAATAATACATCCTGTTGGAGGCAAGTGTCACAAGGTTACAATAGATATGCTATGCATGTTGAAACCTATATAACCCCTAATATTTGGTTGGAATATTTTAAAAACTTTTTCAGAGGAGGAGGAGGAGCAAAATGTTTCACTTCAAAACTTTAATAAAAAGGAATAATATTTATATCCAATTCTATTTTGTTTACAGGAAGAGGAAATATACATGGATTTAATGTCTCTTGCCTCCAATAAAGCTCCAGGCCCAGACTCCATAATTGGAGATGTGTGTGTAAAACATTTTCTCAGTGGTGGCTACCCATCTTTAAAAAAAGTTTTCAATACAATTATTCAGGGCTATAAGTTACCAGATAGCTGGAAAGTCAGTATTATCTACACAATTTTTAAAAGAGAATACTGTAAAGATCCCAGAATTTACCATCCTATTAGTTTAATAGACGTTTCTCAAAAACAATTTTCTAAAATCATTTTGGAAAGGCTTACTGCCTGGATTGAAAAGAACTCAATATTGAGAGAATTTCAAAACAGATTTAGATCTGGAAGATCCACAATTCAGCATTGTTGCACTTTAAACTACCTTATTTGGAAGTATGTGAAAGTTAAGACCCACAAACTGTATTGCTTTTTTGTGGATTTCACCTCAGCATTTGATAGTGTAAGTAGGAGACTCCTACGGAGAAAGCTAAAAGAATATGAGTTGGAACCAGAATTAAACATTATTATTATACTCCTTTCAGATACATGGATAAAAATACAGTATGATCAACATAGACAAATGACCACTGAAATTCCTACAAATTTAGGAGTCAGACAGGGATGCTTTTTGGCTCTGACTCTTTCTAATTTATATATTAATGGGATATTGGAAAGCTTATATAACTCTGGATGTCACTCACTCTGGATAGGGAATAAAATGGCACTTGTATTGGCAAATGCCAAAGGCTTGGTTTTAATTTCAACTTCCCTATTAGGGCTCCAATGAAAACTAAATTTCTTCTCTAAATTATGTAATGAACAGAAGTTGAAAATAAATAAAGACAAAACAAAGCTGGTAGTTTTTGGAAATAAGGACAGGAAGCCATCTAGAGTATGGATTGGTCAGGATAGAATAGAGACTGTTAAATTTTACATTTACCTACGGGTTAGATTTTCACAAAACAACAAGTGGGGAGAACATACTGTATACTCCTTGTACAAAACAAATTAAAAACAGCTTCAGGTGCCTTCCTGACATTTACAGTAGCACCAAGCTGGGGACAATCTTGGTTCTGAATGTCCTGAAGGTACTAACCAGAAAAATTAAAACAAGTGCTCTGTATGCAACCGAAGTGTGGGGAGCCACCAATTTGAAGGAAATTGAAATCCCTTTAAATAAACTATACGGATGTCTTTTAATGGTCCCACAGGCTGTTCCTTTGTCTGTACTACATTTAGAATTAGGGCAGTACTCATTTGAATTCATAGTACTGGCAAAGATAATTTTATTTACATAAAAACCTTTTCTTTATCAGGAATTGCATCTTCCCCATTGGTGCCTGGAGGAAGAGATCACATATTCAGAGGAGGCTCTCCTTTTTGATGCACCTAATTAAAAATTCAGTCTTCCCTTTGGGTTTGGCAATCCTTCTGAATATATATATTATGGTAGCATGGTAGTGCTACCATAGTTAGGGTTGAGGAGCCATTTCTATGTTAAACCCCAAAACTTTGCACCTTTATAACTTTGCAACCGTATGACAGATGTGGCTGAAATTTGGAGTACGTAATCAAGAACCATAGGACTTGGGATCTGCCAAGTTTTGTAGTGGTTGGATATACGGCTGTGGAGTTATTAAGCATGATCTGTGCACACATTTATGCTTTTTCTGGAATTCTCTGGTCGCTTACCTACAAGGTCATACGGGTTCATAACCCATCCAAAATCTTCAGGGAATGTCGTGGGGGTCCCCAATGTGACTTTTGAAGATTTGGTGAAAAAATATTAACAGTTCAAAAGTTATTCAAAAACAGTTTCCATTATAAGTCAATGGGAAAAGCTAACAAAAAGTTCAACACTTTCGCAAATGCATTTTTACTTTCGCAAATGGGCCTGTTACTTTCACAAATCGGCCATTTTGTTTTAAGCTGGTGATCAGAAAAATGGTTGGCATTTAAAAGTGGGACCCTCTAGCAACCTCATTCTTTTTGTATTCACCTAGTCAGACCCTGAGGACGCTTGCCATGTCTTTATTTTGTGGTAAAACACCGCAGAAATATGTTTTTCAAATTTCTGGAAAAAGTACTTTCGAAAATTACTTTCGTGCTCACGAAAGTGTCGAACTTTTTTGAGAAAGCTTTCGCAAATTGCAACAGTAATTTTCCATCTATGGGACAGTGACAGCGATTCTTTGGCACTGTGCTGCAAAAGAACCGTTGGAAGTTTTGGGCTGAAATTTGGAGGGAACGCAGCCAACATCTCACAGATGTGCCTTTCAGTGTTGTATTGAAAAAATATTACAGAGCAGCAAAGTTACAGCACTCCAAAGTTGACAGTTTTTCCCATAGGATAACATTATGGTGCTTAACATAGCATTACAGAAATCCTTTGGCACCCTGCTGCAAAATAACGGTTTGGTCTTTTTTCCTGAAATTTGGAGGGAAGACAGCCAACAGCCCACAGATGTGTCTTTCAGTAGTTTGGTGAAAAAATATCACACGGCGGCAAAGTTACGGCACTCCAAAGTTGATAGTTTTTCCCATAGGATAACATTACGGCGCCTGACGCATTACAGAAATCCTTTGGATCCCTGCTGCAAAATAACGGTTTGGTCTTTTTTCCTGAAATTTGGAGGGAAGACAGCCAACAGCCCACAGATGTTCCTTTTAGTGATTTGGTGAAAAAACATTACAGGGAGGCAAAGTTATGGAGCTCCGAACTTTTCTTTTTTTCCCCATAGGATAACATTACAGCGTTCGCCGCACCTTTCAGGGCCCGTATCTCGGAAACGGTGTGAGATACGGACTTTTCGTCGGAAAAATTCTTAGCCCCATGATGGGGCTAAGATTCAAATTAGCCAGGACAGTTGTAAATAATATGACTTTTAAAATTTTTTTCTACATTGTACGGTTCCTGAGATATAATGTATTTAGTATTCCAAGATCTCATTTTCTGCGCCGATACTCTTTATTATGCATACATTATTTGTACTCACTGTCTTTCTCTATGCAGGTTTTGGGGAAAACCAGCCTGTGCGCTTACATTACTGTTACTGTTGCCCTTTCCGCTTGCAGTTCCGTACCCGTTTCACTTACCGTTGACATCTACGCCACCATGTGTGTTATCCTTTGCGTTTTCATTTGCGCTTGCGTTTCTGTTATTTTTTGCCATTTGTGTCTACAGTACTGTTTATCTTTCTGTTTCACTTTATGTCACCATGCCCATTGACATTTCTGTTTGCAGGCACCATGTTACTATGTGACAAGACATCACATGGCAGACCATTCCCGTCTATGCCACCATGTGCGTTACCCTTTCTGTTCTCATTCGCACTTGTGTTACCATGTGCGCCACTGTTAGCATTTCTGTTTGTGTTGCTGTCCCTGTTAGTATGCCAGAAGACATCATGTGATGGGAGCGCGGGGAACTCCGGGCCCCGAGCTCCCGCTGCTGCATTACATTCACTATTTCTCGTTATCATTCTCAAAAAGAAGGGAAATTAGAGGCAAAAAACTCTGTTTAATGCATTAGTTAGGGTTGTTCCACAGAGACAAAAGTGAGGAAATTCGCTGTTAGGGTTGGAAACCCCTTACCCCCTCACCCACCCCAACCGGCATTGGGGTGTGCATTGGGATCGTGGGTCCTAACTCTCACCCCATTCTCCTATACTTCTGCTGCTTTACACATGTCATGGGGTGAGAGTTAGGGCTGATGATCCCAATGCACACCCCAATGCCACCACATGCGTCATCCTTTGCGTTTTCATTTGCGCTTGCGTTTCTGTTACTTTTTTGTCATTTGTGTGTACCGTACTGTTTCTCTTTCTGTTTCACTTTGCATCACCATGCCCATTGACATTTCCATTTACAGGCACCATGTTACTATGTGACAAGACATCACGTGGCACACCGTTCCCATCTATGCCACCGTTTGCGTTACCCTTTCTGTTCTCATTCATGCTTGTGTTACCATGTGTGCCACTGTTAGCATTTCTGTTTGCGTTGCTGCTCCTGTTACTATGCCACAAGACATCATGTGGTGGGAGCATGGCCTTACCTATCGATGCCCCACACAAGACCACACCACTTGTGGTGGGCCACCTGAGTAACAGAGTTCAGCAAAACCAAGGAGTTGTACAGGTATAATATCTCTGATTATAACAAGGGTTTGAGAAATGCAGCTTTCTGACTGTAAACATTGTAACAGCCTTATGTTTAGTTTTTATTAACATACATGTAGAGCCTAACCATATGATGAACATGGTTTAATGTTGTTTAAAAAACAGTTTTATTATGATAGCAATAAGCCACTCCCAGGTATTATGTTAATGGTCAGTTTATCACTGTCTAGCAACATGTGGCACTCGGCTATGCCTCATTCAACATTAAACCCCTACAGAGTGATTAACAGACCATTTAACATAACTGTTGGTCATGCCTTTTGCTTAATTGTCTTTATGAGTAGATACTTCCTCTGCAGACACTGCAGCAGCTTTGCAACAGAGTGTCCCACCCAGTAACACCATACACTGTCTAGTTACTGGAGAATGGCTGTGAATATGAACTCATGAAGATGAATAGTGCAACTTGATCATTACAGTCATCGAAACCTTAGTGTGATTATAACTGACAGAGTCAGTGATAGAGAATAACCCCTGCTGTCCTAGTACACGTACCCCATTGTGAGTTAAATCAATACTAAAAGACATTCTGTTTATATCTACACCATACCTACTTGATTCCTGTTGTACCACAATTAACATAGTTATCACTTTGATAGCATCAGTGACAGAAGTTTGGCAAACCCAAACACTAGGCATACAGCCTGAGTATGAAACAACTGTTAAAAAAAATTACACTGTGTCCATAAGCGGCATAGACACTCATTGCAACAATAGTAAATGTATTACTATTTGAATAAGTTAGTCATCACAGATGCAATGAGATTGTCTTTATCAGGTACAACATACTCAGTAAGTGCCTACAGGAAAATCTATCCTATATACATCTCCGATACAGGTCCGTCATTGTTGGCTCAGTAGTGCTATGACATTTAGAAGTTGCTTGACCTGATCCATGCAATTACACTGTTTCTTACAAAGAATACTTATCGTCTTTAGTATTGAAACACACTGAAGGTCTATGTATGTACATCAGCAGTACACCTTCATCAGTAAGAATGCATCTAATACTGGTACGAATTTCACAGCGTTGAACAGGCAATGCTTTTCCATACATTTACATCTGCCTCTCTATCTTGAGTAAACTGTTGCAATAAATGTACTACTATGTAAATCACATACTAAATGTAACACTACTTTTATCTTGAGCATGCTAGTGTCTTGTAGTTCATTTATGTACTTCTCTTAATTAATGTATACTCACTAGTATTAAAACCTTTCTACAACTGTCATCATGCACCTTCAGCATTTATATTGACTAACAGCACAGTACCAGTTGTGGTGTGGTGTGGGGCATCGGTAGGTAAGGCCATGCAACTCCTAAGTGTGGTACGTTGTGTGCAGCTGCAATCAGGGATGTGTACGTTTGGTGTACATGGCCTCAGTTTTGCTGTTGATCTCCACTGAGAATGCAGTACCTGGTCAGGTGGGGTGGGATGTCTCATAGTACATTTAGACAATTGTTTGTTATTTCTGTCACCTGCTGCTGGATGTCTGTCATTGGTTGTGTAGACTTGGTCCTCCCCCATACTTGCATGTGTGTGTGTGTGTCTGTGTGTGTGTGATGCTGGGGGGGGTGAATTCAGCGAATTTCCTCACTTTTGTCACTGTGGAACAACCCTAACTAATGCATTAAATGGAGTTTTTGCCTCTAATTTTCCTTCTTTGAGAATGATAACGAGAAATAGTGAATGTAATCGCGGCGGCTCAACGCTCCCGCCACCAATGTCTTGTGGCATAGTAAGAGAAAGAGAAACACAAACAGAAGCGCCAACAGTGGCACATATGGTAATGCAAAGCTCAAATGACAACAGAAAGCACGCACACAGTGGCATAGACGGAATGGTCTGCCACGTGATGTGTTGTCACATAGTAACATGGTGCCTGCAAATGGAAATGTCAATGGGCATGGTGACGAAAGTGAAACAGAAAGAGAAACAGTATTGTAGACACAAATGGCAAAAATAACAGAAACGCAAGCGAAATGAAAATGCTAAAGGATGACGACGTGGTGGCGAGACGCCAACGGTAAGTGAACGGGTATGGAATCGCAATGAAAGGGCAATGGTAACAGTAATAAGTGCACAGGCTGGTTTTCCCAAAAGCTGAATAGAGAAAGACAGTGAGTACAAACAATGTATGCATAATAATGGGTATCGGAGCAGAAAATGAGGACTTGGAATACTAAATAGGTTATATCTCAGGAACACGTCTGACGTGAAAAAAATTTAAAAAGTCGTATGATTTATGACTGTCCTAGCTAGTTTGTACTTAGCCCTCTTGGGGAGCTAAGAATTTTCTGATGAAAGTCCGTATCTCGCACTGTTTTCGAGATACGGGCCTTGAAAAGGCGCGCGATGACGCCGAATGTTATCTATGGGAAAAAGAGAAGTTCGGAGCACCATAACTTTGCCTCTGTAATATTTTTTCACCAAACCACTGAAAAGCACATCTGTGGGCTGTTGGCTGTCTTCCCACCAAATTTCAGGAAAAAGACCAAACCATTATTTTGCAGCAGGGTGCCAAAGGATTCCTGTAGCGTTAGGCGCAGTAATGTTATCCTATGGGAAAAACGGCCAACTTTGGAGTGCCGTAACTTGCTGCTGTGTATTATTTGTTCAATACAACACTGAAAGGCACATCTGTGAGATGTTGGCTGTGTTCCTCCAAATTTCAGTCCAAAACTCCCAACCGTTCTTTTTGCAGTGCAGTGCCAAAGAATTGCTGTCATTTTCCACAGACTAGAAATTACTGTCGCAATTTGCAAAAGCTTTCACAAACATTTGCGACACTTCGTGGAGCATGAAAGTACTTATGAAGTAGTCTTTTCCAGAAATCTGAAAAATATATTTCTGGGTGTTTTACCAAAATAAAGACATGGATAGCATCCTCAGGGTCTGACTAGGTGAATACAAAAAGAATTAGGTTGCTAGAGGGTCCAAATTTAAATGCCAAGCATTTTCTAATCACCAACTGAAAACAAAATGACCGATTTGCAAAGTAACAGGCCCATTGCTGAAAGTAAAAATGCATTTGCGACAGTGTTGAACTTTTGTTAACTTTTCCAATTGACTTATAATGGGAAATTGTTTTTGAATAACTTTTGAACCATTTAATATTTTTCACCAAATCTTCAAAGGCACATCGGGGACCCGGCTGCACGTTCCTGAAGATTTTGGGCGGTCATGCAAACTGCAACCTGTATGCACGTCAGAGAATTCCAGAAAAGAGTTAATGTGCGTCAAATCATGCTTAATAACTCATAGCTGTGTATCCAACTGGTATGAACTTGGTAGATGCCAAGGCCTATCATTCTTGATTAAGTATTCCAAATTTCAGCCAAATCTGTCAAACGGTTGCAAAGTTATTAAGGTGCAAAGTTTTGGGGTTTAACATAGAAATGGCTCCTCAACCCTAACTATGGTAGCACTACCGTGCTACCATAATATATATATACATATATATATATTTATATATATTGCAAGAAAAAAACTAGAAATTTCATTGGCCAAGAGACATTAGTTGACTGTACATTAAATCTCTTTATACACACAGTCATCCTGGTCCTAAACCACATCACACATTGAACAAATCAGTACTCCTACAGCCAGAACTATTTTCCATCAGATCCCCAGCAGTCAGAACTGGTCTTCCATCACAAACATGGCTGCTACCTTTACACTGTAAAAAACTTTAACTGGGCCCTACAAATAAAACTACCTTAAATAAAAAAATAAAACAAATTAATTAAATGTTGTTTCCTTGATCATTACACTCTCCTTACACATGTAAACAAATTAGAAACATTGGCCCAGATATTCAAAAGAGCTGAGCCATGTGCAATAGGCTTGTGCCTGCACAAGTCCAAAATTGTGCCATTCTGCGATATTCAGCAGGAGGCAGTTGTGCCCCCCAAATCATGCTGAGCAACAGCGCAATGCTAATGAAGGCATGCTCAACTGAAGGGGGAGGAACCATGCATAAACTGCACAGCCCAATATGCAGCCGGGCCATGCAGAGTTATGCAGGCACAACCCCCACCCAGCCTGCACAACTTAAGCCAAAAAAAGGATTGGTCAAGGGCCACCCACAGGTGAGTTGCCTCATTGCAGGGCGCAACACAGCAGCTGCCACCTGTGGGTGGCCTCCACTTGTTCCGTGCCCCTGCAGCCCGATCGTGGGCATAATAGTAATCCTCTCAGCCCGATCTGCAGAGTATTCCCCCGCAGCAGCCCGATCGTGGGCATAAAGTGACACAACCCCCTGACTAGCCCGATGGTCGGCAAATGTAAGACAAACCTCCACTAGCCCGATCGCGGGCAAAGCGTAGACAAACCCACCCCACTCAGCCCGATCGTGGCAAAACGAGACAACCTCGACTAGCTTCCGACATGGGCATAAGAGTCTTTATTTGGTTTAATCACAGATATGTAACCTCAAAGATTGGTTGTCTTGGTGGTCCAGTGAATCGTGAAGCCCGGCAGGCAGCGTCGCTTCCACCTCCCAAAGTCCACAGCCCTGGTGATTCAGTGAGCCCACCCCACCCACCCACAGATCTCACTCACCTCCGCCCTCATGTCAGCCGAGCGAGTGCAGCACCCACCCACCTGCCACCTTCGCCCGCCTACCGATGGCTGACGCATGCCCATTGTGCCCGAGCAGCCACTGGCATGTAGTTTCAGTCAGAAGGTGGTGTCCAGACATGAATGAATCTATTCATGCTACCTGAACTGCCTCAGGAGGCTGCATGCCCATTGGCTCTTGCTCTTGAACCAATGGGCATGCAGCACTACCGAGCTGTCAGTCGGGCGGTGGTGGGGTGGCAGGGCGGGGTGCTGCCACCTGCGCCGCTGATGTGGGGGTGCGGGGCTCCATGATTGCGGGGTGGGGGCCACCGATCACCAGGGCTATTGGACTGGGGGTGGATTGACCTTATGCCCGCGATTGGGCTTCACGGTCCACTGGACCACCAGGGATATTGGTCTTGGGGGTTGCCATTATGCCCGCATCAGGCTAGTCGGGGTGATGTATGCCCGTGATCGGACTAGTGGGGGGTGTTATGATGTATGCCCGTGAACGGGCTAGTGGGGAGGGGTTTGTGTACGCTGCATGCCCGATCGGCTAGTCAGGGGGTTGTCTTTATTTATTTATTTTATTTATTTAGTTTTTGTTGACTGGGTAAGTGCACTAGACAAATCCTGCCTATTTTCAGGCACGAACCGGGGAGTGGATACAGATGAATGCCAACTGACCTTGAACCAGATTAAGCTGTTGGTGGTATTTTTAGTGAATGAGGGAATTTGGCCAGGATACCGGAAATTCCCTACTCTTTTCGATAAGTGCCATGGGATCTTTAACATCCACCTGAACTACCACCAATCCAGGCAGATGGGACCTCGGTTTAATGTCTCATCGAAAGCGGCACCTCAGCAGTACAGCACCTCTCATGCTGCACTACAGTGTCAGTGCTGGGATATTAACCCAAGTGCCAGATGTGGGAACTGAACCCACAGCCCTCTGATCTCTGGCCTCAGAGGTGAGTGTGCTACCAACTGAGCCACTGACACTGCAAGAAGGTTTGTGCCACTTTATGCTCATGGTCGGGCTAGTTGGGGGAGTGAGTGTATGCACGCGATCGCTGGGGCTGCAGAAGCGGCGGTCTCCAGCCAGCTGCTGCCTGGCAGGTGCCAGGCACAAGTCATCAGGGATCGCATACCTGCATGATAATGGCATGCAAATGAGGCCGTGAATGGATGCAAATGGACACCCCGTCGTCTTGCATAAATTGGCCCCATTTGCATATCACCTTCAATCACCATAAGTTTGCACATGGCACAATGGAACTTGCTTCACGCATCTAAATGCTCCACTCTGATCACTTGCGTGGCGCAAGTTCCACTGCACCATGCACAGTGGCTGCTGGGCTAGGGGCGATATGCAAAGAAGTTGCTCAATAGCGCAACTCCATTGAATATCACCCTGGACACACCTCGCGCAAACTTTTTGAGCAGCACAAGGGCTTGGCGCCACAGAATGGCGTAGTTTGAATATCTGGCCCATTAAGTATTATTTATAGTTTTCATTACAACTGTTTCTTTTCTAACAGTGAAAATCCCTCTGTCTTTATCTGCTCATCAGGGAAATCCTCTGCTTACCTGACAGTGAGATAATTGAGTCTGTGGCTGTAAACAGGCCTGTGTTGTCCATGTGTACAGAATGTCAGGAAAGTAACATTCTACAACTGGAATAGAGCAGAATTTTGAATCCCTGTATTCCATGGTAAACATTCCATGATAAACATTCTATGTCTTGAATGTGGGGAAAAACAGAAAATGGAAAACAGAATGAAGAAAGGCAATACAGTAATACTTTCTAAACAAAATAAAGGTGGGAAAACACAGTTAAATAGGCAGAGGCAGACCCAAAGTGCCCAAATACATTGCTAATGTTAATAAAAACACATACATTTGATTCTTATACAGGAGCTTTCAGGTGAAATCTACCCTCCTTGCCCACCAAAAAAAAGGCAACCTGGCAGGTTTAAAGATTTTTTTTTTCTTAGTAACCTTTCACCTCAATCCTATAGCAGTTTTCCTTTTATGTACTAGACCACAGCACATAAGTAAAAAACTAAAATGACGAGAAGGTTGCCTTCAATGAGACTATATAACTACAGTGTAATGAAAATTAAGTTTTAAACACTGCTTATGTCTTACAAATGTACAAATGTTACAGGGCATTTATATGATAAAATTTACATGTGACAAAGTATTTATTTTCAAAGAACTCTACTAATAAATACTTTTACTGCAAAGTACTGTACTAGTTAACCTATTGCTGACATATCCTATTTTATACATTAATAGGGACTACTTTTTTCAGTTTTTAGATGTTTTAGAGGTAATGTATTGTTCACTCTTTTGAAAATAGTAAATATGTTTTAATCCCTAACAGAGTACATTAAACTAATTATTTTATGATGGTGGCCCATTTTATAAGTGTGATAAGCCACTCCAGGGTGTGCATTAATGGATTTTAATGCATTTCCCAGGGGCGCAAGGACACTCGGCTTTCAGCCTCACGCCTTAGCACACCCCTTGGGCGTGCATTAAAATCCTTTAATGCACACCCTGTCATGGCTTATTACACATATATATTTATATATATGTATGTATATACACATATTATAGTGGCACAGTGGTGCCACTATAGTTAGGGTTGTGTAAAATTTCTATGTTAAACCTCAAATTTTGCACTTTAATAACTTTGCAACCGTCTCTCTGATTTGCTTGACATTTGGAATGAAGGCAGATTTTTGTAGTTCTCTGGATCTGAAACTTTTCATGTCGATCAGATGTACAGTTACATAATACTGGTGCACTGAAAAATGTGAAAAATCCCAACATTCTGTTTTCTTTAGATGTCCACTTTGTACTGATGACTGCATCTGAGTGAGTTCAAACTGGGTGGGCTACATGGCTCCTGGGTGACAGATGTGCCTTTTGAAGATTTTGTGTAAAAATTTTGTTCCGTTCAAAAGTTATAGCATTTTTAGTGTCCCATTATATCCTATGGCAAAATTTATCTGTTCAGCTCGAAAATTGTCGCGATAGTATTTTTTAGTGTTAAGCTTGCCAAAAATAGTGTTGTGCTGCTGCCATCTTGTTTTCAGTTAGTGAGAGAAAATAAAATACTTCACTTTTTGACATACCAAACATTGGGTTTACCATTTCGGGGCCTGTGGAACAGGAATCTGGTATTGGTTTTTTACCAGCTGGTCTGGAAATGTGGTTTTCAGATTTGTTCCACCATTTTGCCATTTTTTGATCGCAACACTATCTTAATATGCACGACCATAAAAAATACAAGCACAATACTATATTTTACGTTCATGGTTGTATTCCCATTATAAAGATAGGAATGTCACGATCATTTCTTAAATGACCATGGTAACACTGCAGAGCCACATTTTCTGAAATGCTGTTTTCTTTGTCACTTGATTGTGGCAAGCTGGATTGTGATATTGGCCTGACATTTTCAGGGTGGCAAGCCCTTCTTCCACAGATGTACCTCTCAGTGGTTTGTTTCAAAAATGGTCACCACGTCCCTAGTTATAGCATTCCAAATTTACAAATGTTCCCATAGGATAAAATTGTGTGAGTCATTGTCTTTGTCACTTCATTGTGGCTATGTGCATTGTGGTATTGACCTGAACTATTTAAGGTGCAAACCATTACCCCTACAGGTGTGCCTTTTGCTGGTTTGGTACAGAACCATTGAACATGGCCATAGTTACAGCATTGTGAAGTTTGGAAATTTCCCCATAGGATAACACTGCGGCACTGTTTTTTCTTTGTCATCTCATTGCCACAGTGTAGATCGTGGTACTACCATGAACTTTTCATGGTGAAAAGCCCATGTCTCACAGGTGTGCCTTTTGGTGGTTTTCTGCAAAACATTAAACAGGGCCACAGCTATAGCATTCCAAATTTCCAAATTTTCCCGATAGGATAATATCGCGGCACCTGCAATGCCTTTCGGGCCCATATTATGAAAACAGTTCGAGATACAGACTTTTCGTCAGAAATTTCTTAGCTCCCACTAGGGAGCTAAGCACAGAACTAGGTTAGAAAGCCTTGAAATGCCTGAAACTTGATTTTTTTCTAGCGCACGGTTCCTGAGATAAATGCGAATTACTGTTTTAATGGATGATTTTCATGTGTGGGCCACTATTATGCCCTCAGATTTAGCACTCACATTGTGTTTCAGTCCATGTATCTCAGAAACGATGCAAGATATGGGTTTGATGCGTTCATGGTCGTGAGAACTGCACACTGTCACGATTACAGCGATACTTGAATTTTTTTCTACCTGCTATACTTCCCATGATATGGGCAAATTACTGTTGCAAAGTCTCCTTGCCTTATAGGGCTGCTGTATGGGTCCATGCTTATATATAAGTGGGAGTGCAGGGTCCAGAGGGCCTGCGCTCCCACCTATACATACATTATGCACAAATACTTGGCTTGGGCCCTGGGCTCCCACCAAGCCGCCCATTTCTATTAATACTTACAATACACTTTTTAAAAGAGACAACATTCTTTGCAAAACTTTGTTAATGCATCAGTTAGGGTTGTTTCCACACACAACTAAAGTGTAGAAATTAAACAATAGTGTTACCATCCTACCATCCCACCCCACCAACAGGCATCGGGGTGTGCGTTGGGGTCATCATGCCTAACTCTCACCCCATTCTCCTATACTGCACCACCTCAGTTTCTTTACACATGGAATGGGGTAAGAGTTAAGCTGATGACCCCAATGCTCACCCCGATGTCTGTTGATGGGGGTGGGGTGGTAGGGGTGGTAACCCTAATGTAGAATTTCCACACTTTTGTCGGTGTGGAAACAACCCTAGCTGATGCATTAACAAAGTTTTTGAAAGAAAAAAAATATATATATATATATCAAGCTGTTGGAAGATATAAAAACAATGGTCATAACAAGAATAAGAGCTACAGATTCTACAAACAATTTTACTAGACTGACCGAACTGAAATGCTTCAAATGGTACAAACAAATTAAAATGACACACAGAATAGAACCTTCTTTGTTTAAATTAACAACAGAGGATTCAAGACGCCTGGTCAAAAATATAGGATGAAATTATATAAAGCCAACCTTATTTACCATATTCAAAAATGCCAGGTTGTACCTCACTCTACTGCAAATGTGGAAATTTCTAGGGATAATTCAAAACATGTTGTATTACTATGTCCACTATACATTAAAAACAGGGATCATTGGTTAGGAGGATTTTGAATAACCTTGGATACCTACAAACCTGATAGTACAAGAATTATTTACCACTATGGATATTAAGATATTGCCTAAGTTGTCAGGCTTTTATGGATGCTCTATTTGTAAAGAATATAATGGAATTAAACCTAACTAGGTGTCGATAATATAGATCAAGGAATTGAAATGTCTATATGGATTGTAAATACACATAAAAGACATGTTTATTTATACACTTGGGCCCCAATACTCAGAACTGCACCTGGCAATGGCACATGTGGAGGGGCAGGGCAACTGAGTTGTGCTGGTGCAACCCAGGGATAGATTCAAAAGAGATGAGCCTTGGCATATCTCCTTTGAATATATCAGGTAATGCGCACTGTGCAAATACAATGTGCTGGTGCATCCCTCCCCAAGACAGGGCTGAATACCAGGAATGGGAACTGAGCCAGTGCAACAGGATTTCACTGTGTGCAAATTCTTGATATTCAGCTAACAGTATGCAAATGGAGCCATTATACATGCAAGGTGCAAATGGGTCCATTTGCATGTCATTATGGCCCCATTTGCATGGGTTGTGCAGGGCTGGCCAGCAAAATGCACCTGGCACCCTGCATAACATGTGGTGCTGTCTGTGGAAGACAAGTGGAACCATCCACCCCTCCCCTCACTCTGATCACCATCAAGATTTGTTCAATATATCCCTGGTAGTCTAGTGGTCCCCCCTCCCTCCCTGTAGCTCCGATCAGTAAAATTATAGTAGAATACATGCCCTGGTAGTCTAGTGGATCCCCCCACCCCTCCCGTAGCACTGATCAGCTGAAAGAAATGAAAATACATTCCCTGGTGGTCCAGTGGTTCCCCCTGCCCCATCCCAGAACACAGATCGTCTGTGAGAGTGGATTAAAAGTCCCTGGTAGTCTAGTGGTAACCCCCACCCAGCCTGAAACCCTGATTGCAGTATAATAATAAATCAGTCCTTCCTGGTGGCCTAGTGGTTCCCCCCTTCCTGCCCGTAACTCCAATCGTGTTATAAAACCCATTCAAACCCTCCTGGTGGTCTAGTGGTACCCCACCCCCACCCTGCCAGTAACCACAAATGCCTGTAAAGTCACTGTAAAAGTTTCCTGGTGATTCAGTGGCACCCCCCACTCATACAGTAACCCCAGTCCACCTAGCTCCCCTCCATCATCGGCAGGCAGCAATCCCACCCACATGCCTCTGCGGCTGTCCACTGAATGACACAATAGCAGCTGCAAACCCATTGGTCCACACTGTGGACCAATGGGCTTGCAGCACATACTGTAATAGTAATTCACAAATACGTGAATGAAGTCTTTCATTCACATATTTGTGCATTACTATTACAGTCTGCACTGCAGCCCCATTGGTCCACAATGTGGACCAATGGGCTTGCAGCCCCTACTGTACACTGTCATTCAGCAGGCAGCCACAGAGGTATGTTGGTGAGATTGCTGCCCATCATGACAGGAGGGCTAGGTGGGCTGGGATGCCTGTGTGGGTGTGGGTGCCACTGGACCACCAGTGAAATTTTACAGTGACTTTACAGACATTCTGGGTTACTGGCGGGGGGTACCACTAGACCACCAGGAGGGTTCAATGAGTTTTATAGTGCAATTGGTGTTACAGGCAGGGAGGTGGGAACCACTAGACCACCAGGAAGGATTGATATATTATTATACTGTGATCAATGTTACGGGTGGGGGGGGTGTTACCACTAGACTACCAGGGACTTATAATCCACACTTACAGATGATCGGTGTTCTGGGATGGGGTGGGGGGATCACAGGACCACCAGGGCATGTATTATCATTTCTTTCAGCTGATAGGTACCACAGGAGGGGGGGCCCACTAGACTACCAGGGCATGTATTCTACTATAATTTTGCCTATCAGAGCTGCAGTATGGGGGGGTACCACTAGACCACCAGGGCATTTATTACAATATATTTATGCTGATTTGGAGCTACAGGGAGGGAGTAGGGACCACTGGACTACCAGGGACATTTTGGGTGCTTATGTACAGTGTTCTGGGGGTGCGGGTGTCCACCCATTGCTGGCAGCCACTGTGTTGCACCTGGCATTATGGCAGCTTGTCTGTGGGTGCCCACCATTTGAGCCTTTTTTTTTCAGGCTCAACGTTGTGCATTGATCTGCAGTGCATCTCAGGGTTTTGCAGGCATATACACTGCACATCCCGGGCAGAATATCGGGATGTGCCACATATGGATGAGCTTGCCCCCTGGAGCTGCATTGCATACATTATCATTGCACCCTGGGGCATTGGGATATGTGCTGCATAATTCCCTCTTTTGAATATTGCCCTGTGGTGCATTTTTAGGGTTGCACTAGTACACCTCATTTGCATCAGGCACAACCCTTTTGAATTTCTAGGCCTTTGTATATATATTCAACATGATGTAACATTTTAACTTTGTTTATCCAGTTTTAAACTCTGTAATGGTATATTACAAATCAATAAATTTGAATTTGAGTTGATTTAGTATAGTACAATAAAAACACTTCTATTGCAAAGTATGCCATCTTTATACACTGGAAATAAAGATTGTCTATCAAAATCTTGCAGAAAGTGCTCAGGTTCAAAGCAAGACATTCATGCCTGGGCTATAGTAAGCCCCCCAAGATATAGATCCATTATGGCTCAGAATCTGATGTAATAATATCCTGCTTTTTGTCTGTTTTTTTTTTTAAATAGATTCCTGACATTTGGAATCATTGTACTTCAGAGTTCATTGGCTGCACTGTCTTAAGGAAAATGTCTCTCAAGAGAAGGGAGATATAAATAAATACCTGTACATTTTATATCTTCAGTGCTTCACTCCAACATCCACAAAATGGATTTTTATATACATTTACAGTACATTTCCTGATATTGTAGATTATATGTAAAGCTTTTTTCTAATTACATGCACTAACAAACTGTGAAATAATGCCTTGTGGTAGTTTATACCAGGTTTGATATTATACTTTTCATTACCTTAATTGCCGGTTGTAATTTTATAAGCACCTCCTCATATCCTGAGGATACTTCACATTCATTTTAATTTGCACACATCACTGGCGGTGGATAATATAAGGGCATTTCTGCATTAAGTTACTAACTCTGATGAAGCTCCACTTCGTGAGTGAAACATTAGTTGTTTTTGCCCCAATATGGCATAGCATTGCTCCCTTTTTCTTCATTGATTATGCTTTATTAACTTTCAAAAAGATAAAGCACAAACAATAAAGGCAACAAATCTCCACCAATAACAAGTGCTGGAGATGATTAAAGTGCATGAACAAGGTACTAACTTTAAACAGTGCTGGCAGTATAGTCTAGAGGTTAGAGGAATGAGGTGTGAACGAACTTGGTACATCCAGCAGACCAGATCTGAGTTTGATTCTCACAACCTCCACTTGCATACTGTGTTACTCTGAGCAAGTCACTTAACTGCCCAGTGTTCCCAGGTCACCCCTACCCACCCTCATCCACCCAACACCCTCTGAAACCCCTCCCAGAGCACACTAGGAATATGTCTGCATCATAAAATGATAACCAGGAGGCAGAACAAGCATCTGCCATCAGCAGATTTGCCCCCCCCCGGTATACTCAAGATTGCTAAAAGCCAAGCTTCCCATTGCCACCCGAGGCCTAGTCAATTAAGCAGGGTAAAAACAAAAACAAACGGGGTTTCAGCTCTTGCCTGCTCCCATCTAGGATTCTCCTGGCATCAGTAACAGTGTGTGGAAGGTTTCCTACCACAGCCTGTAAAAAGTCATCCCTTTGATGTATCCTCACAATTTGCTTCTGGACCGCTAAGGCCTGCATAACTTCCTTATGCAATTCTCCAAAAGGCAGAGTACTTTCCTCAAGCCAATACCTAAGAATAACTATTTTAGCTGCCATGGAGATTAACCTCAGATGAGCTTGGTGATGTCTGGTCATGGGGGAGGGAAGGGCCCCCAAAAGGCAAACCTTGGGAGTAAATTCCCTCTCTAAACCTAAAAGATGGTCCAAGGATGATTCAGTAATTTGCCAAAACAGTTGTATTTTAACACATTAATTACCACCATTAGTAAAATTGGCTTGTTCAAATATGCACTTAGATCCCACCTGTCTCGCCAAAGGCAATGCACCTGCCCTACCTGACCAACCCTCCTGGTACAAGTTGTTTGACTACCCCACCAAATGTGCACTTATGCTACTCACCCATTCTGCCATTTCCCCCTGCTACTCCCTCCTTCCCACCTTTCTCTACATACCTTCCCCCCTACCCCTCATCCTAGTCCCAACCTCCCACCTTCTTTCCTTGGGGCCTATGCCCCACATGTTTTCTTACCCCTCCCCCCGCCTCCTGACAGGGAGCTCTAGTCAGAGGTTCCCACTTGCTGTACACCTATTTCTACCCCACCTCCCCTTTTCACTCAATTACCTTCCCCCACTCTCATCTTACTTCTGATTCAGCCCTGATTCTGTCTGTGTGTTAAGATACACTTCCTATCACCAGGTCCACTATTAAGTCATAGTGCTTTTGACATCTGTCTCATGTTCTTTGTTAAACTGTGCTCTACGCTTGTACTTTTGTATGTTTCTTCCTGATGTGGAACCTTTGTAAAAGAGCTGGTAGCTCAAAGGTTGTAATCCGAGACATAAATAAATAAATAAATAAAAACAGTCCCACATCATATGTTTTAAATTGCCTTCCAGGAGACCACATCAGGAGCAGACAGGAGTCAGGGACCTGCCCATCTTATATAACTTGGTGGGAGTAACATATAAGTCATGTAATATTCTAACTTGGGTCCGTCTATATCGATCCCTTTTCACAAACCTGAATAAGTTACCACATATAGTTTGCCATTGTTGGGAAGCATAATTCAAATATAGTTTGTGTTGCCAGTAAAAACCAATTCCTGATAAGGAATTGGGGTCTAGCAACTGGATGCATGAGTATAAACCAGAGATCGGGTGCTACTGGGCTGCTCTGGAGAGCAGCTTGGACAAGACTTCATTATCTGGAGACTGCCAGGGACTGCAACTCAAAAAATCCCTTAGAGCTTTAGTTAATTGCAAATATTTAAAACTGTGCAGCAAAGGGATCAAAAAAGTGGCTTGAAACTTCTCTAGAGTTAACAACTGGTCATTCCTGAGCAGGGATTCTGCCTTGACCTCCCATAATGGTGGGCAGAAGGCCACCGTCATGGGATGGCCTACAATCTATAGCATTGCTCCCTGATATCCATTGCACGACTGGACTTTTGTTGTTTTTAGTATTCATCCTATGAATTCGCATATGCTTTTTTTATGAAGCTGGTTAAGGTTTTATTGCTAACTATGGAATAAAGCTGCTTTTTATTTGTTATATAAGTGGCAAGTACACAAAAGTGCAATAGTACAATGAATAGCAGGGAGCGGTGCTACAATAGATTAGTGCAAAAAACAACTAGCATTTCTTTCTAAAACATCACTGGAGTTGGGCTCCCATTGTCTGCTTACTTTTTTTATTGACTCTTGGACTTGGGAACTGGGCATCTAGTGTAAGAATGTGGGTTGGCAGCACCAGAGTTTGGCTGTTTTGTCTGCTTACTTTTGTCATTTACTGTGTGACTCAGGGTTGAGCACCACCAGAGTTGAGCAGCAAGTGGCTACTTATTTTTCAATTTAGTTTACCATCCAACCCCAGAATTGGGTACCCATTGTTGGGGGAGACAGCACTGGGATCTGCCTTCTGGTGACTGCCTGGCTATATTAATAGTGGCAGCATCAGGTTTTCAAACAGAAACAAGATGCATATGCCTCTGACTGCTCTGTGTTTGTGTCACAAATCCCCCACCTGTACCTTAGCCAGCATGCCTGTCACATCTGGCTGCTGTAGACCCTCACCTGTGTTTATCCCTCATAATTTCCTGTGCCCACACCCAGCCCACTCAGTGAAAGTGGCATACCCTGGACTCCTGGACAGTGGAAGCCAGTCATCAGTCCTCTGCATCAAGCCAAGGCTGACTGCTCAAACCCCAGGTGAAATGGGGCCTGGTTTTAAAAAGTGCAATCCACTGGCTTCCCTGTATCAGGAGGGATTAACTTGTCTATGGTTAATTAAAATAAAGTCAAAAGTCTCTTTTTGAATGCAGATCCCTCCTGAGACTTACAATACTGCTTGCTAAACAGTAAGGGACTGGACATGATGGACCTAGAGTCCATTGCAACATTAAATTACTATGTTACAGTGAGAGGCTGGACCTAGAGTCCTTTGCAACATTAAATGAATATGTTACAGTGACGGGGTTGGACATGATGGACCTAGTTTTCCTTATATCATTTAATTACTGTGTTACAGTGAGGGGTTGGACATGATGGACCTAGTTTCCCTTTACAACATTAAATTACAATGTTACAGTGAGGGGTTGGACATGATGGACCTAGTTTCCCTTACAACATTAAATTACTATGTTACAGTGAGGGGTTGGACATGATGGACCTAGTTTCCCATTACAACATTAAATTACAATGTTACAGTGAGGTGTTGGACAAGATGGACCTAGTTTCCCTTACAACATTAAATTAATATGTTACAGTGAGGGGCTGGACATGATGGATCTAGAGTCCATTGCAACATTAAATTACTGTGTTACAGTGAGGGGTTGGATATGATGGACTTAGAGTCCCTGATAGTCCTTAAATTACTATGGTACAGTGAGGGGTTGGATGTGATGGACCTCAAGTCCCTTGCAACATAAATTACTATGTTACCATGAGGGGTTAGACATGATTGACCCAGAGTCCCTTATAACATAAAATTAATATGTTACAGTGAGGGGCTAGACATGATAGACCTAGTGTTCCTTGCAACATTAAATGGCTGTGTTACAGTATGAGGTTAGACCTGATGGACCTAGAGTTCCTGACAACCTTCAATTACTTTGTTACAGTGAGGGGTTGGACATGATGGACCTCGAGTCCCCTACAACATAAATTACTATGATACAGTGAGGAGTGGGACATGATGGACCCAGAGTCCCTACAATATTAAATTACTATGTTACAATGAGGAGTTGGACATGATGGACCTAGTGTCCCTTATAACATTTAATTACTATGTTAAAGTGAGGGGTTAGATATGATGGACATAGAGTCCTTTACAACATTAAATTACTATGTTACAGTGAGGGGTTGGACATGACAGACCCAGAGATTCCTTTACTAGCTTTTTCAGGACCTCTGCATGCATGGGGGGCATAGTACTGTTTGAAGATTTTTGGGCCCTCAGTACACAGACTGATATAGCTACAGCTGTGAACCTTCCTCCTAGCTAGCCTCATATGCTGTGAAGCTTGATCAAATAGAAATTAAAAATGTAAATGTGGAGGTGGACATTGGACATTGGACAGCAAAATAAAATGAGAAAGGTGAAGAATTTGAAAAACTCTTAAAAACACAATGCCTTTTTGGGTCTGAACAAGGACTAAAGAATAGGCAGCTAAAATAAAATTTCAGCTTCTATGTATCTAAAAGCACAAAAGAAGGCTGAAGATTAATGACCAGGATAATCAAAGGTTAAGACTCAAATGTGTTGCAAGGTAATCTGAGAGCAGGGGGAGATGGAGGCAGTAAAAAATTGAACACGCAGAGTTATGTGTTTTACATATTTCTAATTAATATGTTTTAGCACACACACACACACAATGCACACATACCACACACACACACACACACACACACACATGCACACACACACACACTTTCTTTGGATTCAGTGTGATTTAGAATATCTGAGGAGTCAGTTCATAGCATTCCATGCTGTGGACTTTGACTTACTAGTCTCAGGAATGTTTACTATTCTCTGGTCATATTTCTTGACTAATGTCTAATCTGTCACACTCATGTTTTAAATGTTTTTTTCTCTAGGGTATTTAAAAACTGTCTTAAAAATGATGCACAAATCTAGACTGAAATACATTTACTGTTGCTGTGACCATTATTTCCCATCAAAACTTAAAAACTCTGTCAGAGTGAAAGAAAAAATTCCAACCACTGCAGAATAGTATAGTTACAAAACCCTTGATCTCCTGCAGTGGCTGGACAACAGGACACAGAGGGTAATAGTAAATGGAGTCCACTCCAAAGAAAGGGTGGTTACTACAGGGGTACCAAAAGGTTCAGTATTGGATCCAGACCTTTTTAATGCCTTTATAAGTGACATTGAAGAGGGACTGGAAGGAAAAGTATGCCTCTTTGCAGATGACACAAATATCTGCAACAGGGTTGATACATAAAGTGGGGGTGGAAAGGATGAGAAGGGACTTGGCAAGGTTGGAAGAATGGTCAAACGTATGGCAGCTTAGATTCAATGTAAAGAAGTGCAAAGTAATACACCTGAGAAACAAAAACCCAGTGGAAGAGTACACAATTGGAGGGGTAGTAACAACAACAAAAATGGAAAGGGACCTGGGGGTAGCCATATCAGATGACCTAAAGGTAAGCAAGCAATGTGAGAAGGCATTGGGGATGGCTGGGGGGATATTGGGATGTATAGGGTGAGGCATCACCAGTAGAAAACAGAAAGTTGTTATCCCTCTCTATAGACAGTTGGTGAGACCCCATCTGAAGTACTGTGTGCAGTTCTGGAGACCACATCTCAGCAAGGACATAGACAGGATGGATGCAGTCCAGAGGAGGGCAACAAAATTGTGCAGGGTCTGCAACAGAAGCCATACAAAGACAGACTAAAGGAACTTAATACGTATACCCTTGAGGAAAGGACGGAGAGGGGAGACATGAAAGAAACTTTTAAATACTTCATGGGAATCAACAAAGTCCAAGAGGGTATCATCTTTTAGAAAAAAGATGTTGAAGAACAAGGGGACAGTTTGAAGATGGGGGGGACAGCTCAGGGGCAATGCAAGGAAGTATTTTTTCACAGAGATTGTGGTGGACACATGGAACAGCCTTGCTGAGGAGGTAATTTGGTGAAAAACAGTGAGAGAATTCAAGAATGCATGGGAGAGACATAAGGCAATTCTTGTGGTGGGTAGTAAGAAGTAGGCTGTTGGTTAACTAGAGTCTGCAGCTTATCCATAGGTTGGGAAATGAGCAGATTAGGCGGGCCAAGCTGTCCTTATCTGCCATTGAAGTCTATGTTTCTATGTAAAACAAAAATAGTGCAGTAAACAGATTGCTGAGCAGAGGGATTGCTATAAGACTCCAATAAAAAAAAGTCCATTAGACATTAGGTACGGTCCTTATTTCTACTGTCCTAGCAAAACATCTGCAGAGCTCTGCCCTGCAGCTATAAAAATACATGAAATACAAGAAATATGAATGATTCTACAACCAGAAATTAAAAACAGACAAAGGGTGGCAAAATGAGTGCAAGACAGGCAGTTTCTTAGTGTAGCAAATACAGAAGCAATGTTACTAGGTAGTGGGAAGAGCTGTAGGCTGCCTTTTGCTCAATTTACTTCACTGTAGCTGCCCCCACAGTTTAGGATGGCAGTGCACATATAACCACATCTTTTAGTAGTAACTTTGCACATAAAATCACTAATAACGTTGACATTTCTGTATATATTAATATGACATTCTGGATTCATGTTTCAAAAGGTGTCTCCTGAAGCGTCCCAAAAGTCCAGGACAAAATTTGAAGTGTGAAGTATTTTTCAGGGTATGTATCTGTGTGGTGCCTTTTAAATCAGAGGCTGCCGTTGTACTCTGTAAAACTGCCTACATTTCAAAGACATCACACAAAATCACTAATAACTTTGGCACTTCTGGTTGAATTGATCTGAAATTTGAGATACATGTTCCCTAAAGGGTCCAGGTCCACTTAACACAACCACTACAACCATGTTCTTACAAGAAGAGTTAAGAGATTTTTGTTTGGGGGTTATGCAATGAGTGCTAAGATCCAGGGTGACTTTTCTTTTCTGAGGGCCTTCCCATCTTACAGTATGTTGCTGATTAACATATTGAAGAGGGCTGGGCCCATGATAGATCACTGTGGTACTCCACTGGTACATTAATAAATAGATACATAGAACTGATGGCAGATGAGGACTAGTTAGCCCAACCAGTCCGCCCACCTGCTCAACTCTCCAAGTGACCCTTGTTGCTCTTCACCCCATCCATTCTTGGATTCCTTTATGCCTATCCCAGGCATTCTTGAAAGCTTCCACTGTTTGTGCATTTACCACCTCCATGGGGGAGATTGTTCCATGCATCCACCACCCTTTCCATGTAAAAGTACTTTCTCACATTCTCCCTGAACCTATCTTCCACTACCCTCATATCATAACCCTTTGCCTTTGCACATTCTTTTTGATGAAATAGGCTCCCTTCCTGGACTCTATAATACCCTTGAGGTATTTAAATGTCTCTATCATTCCCCTGTCCCTTCTCATTTCCAGTGAATATAGATTAAGATCTCTTAGCCTCTCTCTATATGTCTTCTGGTGTAGTCTTTTCACCATCTTCATAGCCTCATCTGGACCATCTCTGCTTTGCTGATGTCCTTCTGAGGTGTGGCCTCCAGAACTGAACACAGTACTCCAGATGCAGTCTTACCAGTGATCTGTAAAGTGACATTATTATATCCATGTTCCTACTGGATTTTCCCCTCCCTATGCATCCAATATTCTGTTCGCCTTCCTTGTTGCTTTATCACATTGTCTGGCCACCATTAGGTCATCAGTTATAATCATCCTCAGATACCTTTCTTGCTTGGTGGTCTCCAGCAATACCCCCCCAATGAATAATTTTCCTATGGGTTCCCATGCCCAAGTGCATAATTTTGCTTTTTTTGCATTAAAGGAAAACTCCATGTTAAAATCAGAAAAAGATATGTAGTAGTCTTTTTTTTCTGTGTTCTAACCAGTTCCCAGCATTTTCTTTTCTTCTGGCTGTGAGAGATGTTTTTTCTAACTTTCCCTAACTGTTTTATTGCCCTTGGAGGTTGCCATACTGGTTTTTTTTATGGCCTCTAGTCTTCCCAGAGTGCCCTTTGGTGTGATGTCTAATTGCCCCTGCATGTGAGCCAGTGTCTTGTTACAGGGTCTGTCACAGCTCAGCCACAGAGAAAATACTTCTTCCAGAGAAGACAGACTGCTAGATTTTGGGTGAGTGTAATCATTATTATTTTTTGATATCAGTACCTTCTCCTGCTATGCTCTGCTGTGTGTGTGTGTGTGTGTGTGTGTGTGTGTGTGTGTGTGTGTGTGTGTGTGTGTGAGTATGTGAGAATCATGTCACTGTTTACTCTATTCCTCTCGGTCACTTTCAGTTTTTGCACCAGTGCTAAGTAGCAAAATTGAACATCACCCTATAGGTTTGTAACATAGCAGGACAAGGTACTAATATCAAAAAATAATGATTACACTCACCCAAAATGTAGCAATGTGACTTCTCTGAAAGAAGTATTATCTTTGTGACTGAGCTGTGACAGACCCTGCTAAATTTAGGGGCATAGCTACATCACTGTCACATGAACCAGGGTGCATCGTAGGAGAAAGAAAGCCAATAAACCTATTTGTGATGGAGATCCCCAGGGGTCGTAAAACTACCATACAGCTAGCAGGCTAATTTAGGAAAAACTCCTAATAGCAGACAGAGGGAAGGACACACTAGGACTTAACATACATATCAAAACACTCTACATAACATATGTTTTTGCACATTCTGGGTGCACTTCTCCTTTAAATTTCAGCTGCTATTCCCTTGACCATTCCTCCAGCCAGCCTAGGTCCCTTCTAATTCTTTCTACTCCCTCTGGAGTGTTGACTTTATTGTAGATCTTTGTGTCATCTGCAAAAGACACACCTTCACTTCCAGCCCCTCCGCAATGACATTTATGAAGACATTGAAGAGGACTGGCCCCAACACTGAGCCCTGGGTCACCCCACTGATTACTGCCCTCTCTGTGGATTGAGCCCTGTTCACTATCACTCTTTGAGTCCTCCTGCTTAGCCAATTTCAAACCCGGTTCACCATCCTGTGTCCCATTTCCAGGTTTCTCAACTTGTTTACAAACCTTTTATGCTGGACAATGTCAAAAGGCCTTGCTAAAGTCCAAGTAGGCCACACCCACTGCCCCTCCCTGATCTACCATTCTGTTTACCCAGTCAAACAAGTAGATCAGGTTTGTTTGGCAAGATCCAACACACCCCTCCTGCAATGAAGCCAAGCTGCTTTAGATCCTGCTGCATGCTTGATTCTAGGTACTCCACAGCCCTTTCCTTGATCAATTATTCCATCAATTTCCCTACCACTGAGCATACCTCTCAACCTCCCAACTTACCAATGTGTGACAGAGGGCTACAAAATGTGTGACAAATGCCAACAATGTGGTACACCTCATTTTTCACAGCGCACGGAGTCGTGCACTGGCGTTGTCACGTTAGTGAATTTTACCACACTGAAACTATTGTTTGTATGCTTGACATATGGTTTGTGTTGCAAATTAAAGAGAATAGTGTGTGTGTGTGTCCTTGAATAAAATAAAATGATGCAAATCCTATATATGTGTATGTGTCCTTAATTACAATAAAGAGTGATGCAAATCCTAAATGTGTGTTAACATTTTATCAATGTAATCTATAAATACACCTCTAAAGAATGAAACAAACACCGCTTATTCATTTGAAATCATGACAGTTTATTGAAACTATACTTATGCAGCAGTACTGGAAGAAACAACTATTTGTAGAGCGTTTGCAGATCTTAAAACTAAATGCGTTCTGATTTGAACCTACGCAGATACTACACTATAATATTTTAAAAAAATTGAGTTGAATACTGCTCTGCAACGATAATACTATTACATACTATACTAAATAAATGCACCAGTGAATAAAACAATTACAAACTGATTGACAGTTAAACCTTAAAAACCCAATAAGCACTGATTGCACTTAAATAATAAAATGTATTCACATGCAACCACAAACACCTGCTGGCAGCTGGACACTAAAAAATAGTCTATGCAACTGCAAACCTATAAATCACAGCTGTCAGATCACAAAATGTCAATGTCTTTCTTCAGAACACTGTGGGAGTGTGGGGCAGTTGTCTCTGTCTACGTTGTGGTCTGGTGTTCTTTATTATAGGCGGCCGTTGCTTTTCTGGCAGCAGCAAGAGTCTCCTTCAATACTGAACTTCATAGCAGTCTCGCTCCTCATTCATCTTGATTGCCAGCAAAGAGTTCAGTGTTTTGAGATGCAGGGACTGTCTTAGTTCTGTTTTAACTTTACGCACCATGCTAAAAGCATGCTTGCATCTGCATTTGAATGCGGCAAGCAAAGTAGTACCATCATTAGTCTTTAAAGTACTGCAGTGAACCATCTCCACCAACACATTTGAGGACTGTGGCCCAATGTTTTGGGAGGCTGAATGGGGTCCATTTATTGGTCCAGTTAGGGTCCCTGTATCAGACAACTGGTACACAGAAAATTCATCCAGCAATGTGTCCTTCTCTTCTATTGTCTTACAGATTCGAGATGATCTGCTAAGTTTGTTACCATAGAGGTGTTACCTTGAGCTTCGAGGAAGGATTGAGAGAAGTCCTACATTTTGCACAAACTTGTTGTTCCAGGAAATTTCTTTAGTATTTTGATATGACAGTAGAATAAAACACTACTGCTTTCTGGTAGATATTGGTTTCAATGACTGTTCCAGCAATGCTGTCGTCCTGCTCCATCATGTACTGTCGTATTTCTGCTCCTAGACAAAGGTCACTGTGGCATAGAAAACTGTCAGGATTGTCCAGAATGGTAGCATCATTGTACTTTAGCAATTGCCTGGCCATCTCAGGCCGAGAACTCTGCCAGCATATATGTGGAGGAGTCAAGAGATGTCAGAGTGCAAAGTCATTAGTTGGCTGTCACCTTTTGCATCTGTTGATTGAACTGGCACAGAGGTTCAAGTCCATATTTCAGGAACATAAACTGCATTCAGATTTCATGGCTCTCCAGTCTTTTGGTGATGCTCTCCACTTTCGCTGGTCTTTGTTCTGCTGACCGGAAATATGACAGGAGTGCAGGCCACAGATCTAGCATCCTCTTGACAACCTTATTCAGGCTGAGCCACCGTGTTGGTGCATGCTTTATAACCTTGAGTGGTTCAACATCCACAAACAGTGCAAATTCTTTTAACTTATGTTGTCTTTGTGCACTTGAAGCAAAGTGGCAGTAGACATCTGACACAAGCTCTTCAATCTTTGTTAGAGTCTTTACTGCTGCTTTGCTGCAGATATCTGCCAGGTGGCAGAGACACCCCATGTTGACAATATGTGGATTTAGGGTTTGGAGCCTTGATAAAACAGAGTTCCTCTTGCCAATCATGGAGGCAGCATTGTCAGATGACAGTGCAACAAGATTATCTGTTGGGATGCGAAATCGGTTCAGTGTGTCCATAAGACAGTCAAACATGCTTTGTCCAGTTCCTGAGATACACTCAGGCATATCCAAGAACTTGATCGCATGCTTTCCTTGCTCATCATCAAAAATAACCCACAAGAATAACTAGCAGTTTTTCATCTCCCATGTCTGTGCTTTGATCCATGTAGATACAGTATGGTACTTTTCGGCACTTTGCTGCAACATCTTCCTGGTACATAGGCCCCATGACATCCCTTGCTATGCAGGTTGCTTTTGTGGCACCGCAAGTCATCTTTTTTTAGTACTTCAGGATCAGAGCAGTACTTCTTCATATATTTAATAATGTGATCGCCACATGAAAATGACAAGTTGTGCTCTGCAAGCATTGCAACGAAAGCAACTTCTGCCTCTATGACTTTGGAGCTTGCTTGTGCTGCAAACAAGTTGGAGAGCTTCTGTCCAGATGTGGCATGCTTGACATTGTTGCAGTGCTTCTCTGTAGCTGCATGGTGCTGCAGATCATGGCGTCCTCCATGGTCTGTGGTGAAATCACAGGAGCATATCTTGCAGAATGCATATGTTCTCCCTTTCCTACTGTCACTGACCCAATCAAATGAAGATTTCCAAGTAGCCTGGAATGTTGTGTACTGTCTTTGCTTCTTCACTGGGCTGTGCACACTGTAATTATCCAATTCTGAGTCACCCCCGCAATCTATGCAAACATAAAAGGCAAACATCTAAACCAAAGAAAGGCAACGCTCCTCGACTTTGCCTCCGCTCTCAGAGACTGATCCCTTCAGGCAGACAATAATAAGACAATAAGTTTCAACTTCAAATACTTATTTCTTCTCTGGTGTGGCAGGTGGCAAGGTGTAATGCCTTACCTCCACGCCACTGGGCCAGCCTGCCAACCACGCTATCACCATCTACCACTACAGCCATTACAAAAAAAAAAAAAAATCGGCCATTGTTTGGACGCAGCAAGTGCCCCCCCATGCACCCAAACACCAGTGTAAACAATTCAGTTACACGATTCTGACTCAGCATCAAACAGCAAACAAATCACGCAGTCGCCATGAAAAATACGCCATGTACCTTGTTTTTTGAGTTGGTGGGGGGGGGGTCTGCTTGCTGTGTCCAGTTAATGCTTATGGTTTATTAGCATGACTGTAATGTGTTAGTGTAACACTACAATCATACCAATAAATCAGACATTGTCTGGACACGACAGCACGCCCCCCACCACAAGACTTCTAAAACAGTTCCATTACACATGGCATCAAATAATCCGACGCAATGTCATGTAGCAAGCAAGATACTCACTGCTAAAACAGGACATGCACAACATCATTTTTGGGGTTGATGGGAAGGGGGCCATGCTTGCTGTGTGCATTCAACACTGATGGTTTATTAACACAGCCATACTGCATTTTCCACAGTTCACACTGACATTATTATTATGAACTGAGGAGATAAGAGGAATCTGATTGGCACGGAGCCTTTGAAGCCATGATGATATTGGCTACATCATCACAGCTTCAAAGAAGTTCCAGCACCACCAACTTCCTTGCTCTGTTCTGTCTGAGAACTATTTTTTCAAAATGTATTTCTACATCAACCAAAATCTTGTTCATAAAACATTTAAAACCTTTTTTTTTTATGTTATGAAAATTTAAACCCAGCTCATAATAGCAATAAGGCATGATAGGGTGGTATATCATAGGGTATCTTCACTGTCGGTTGACGACCTATGCGGGCGTGACTATATTACATGATATACCACACCTGTCATGCCTCATTCCTTAATTATACCACCTAGGTGTCACACAGCAAGCTGACCCCACCCCACGATAAAACAAGGCATACCACACGTATTACTTGCACAGTCAGTTCTATAAAGTAACAAGAAATATGACAGGTAGCAGGCAACAACCTACCCCCAAAAAGCCAGTTACCTTAAACGTCATGTACAAAACAGTTCCATTTCCAAAATCCCCCAGCAACATACCTGTGACACAATTCAGTTGCTGCTGATCCTCCTCCGCCTCGCCTCCTTTTGCTAGTGATGAACGCCTGCATAGTGGTGTAGTCTGTGATGCAGTTCCCGCCAGATTAGTGGGGTTGCTTGGTTGGGCTTCTTTTGCATTGGTGTAAGTTCCCTCACAGAACCTCCAGTACAGTCGCAGCTGATGTATCTGGTGGAGAAGGAGAAGAAGAGAAGAAGAATTAGCACAATACGATATCTCACCCATGTTTTGGACCTGGGGTTTAGAGACATACAGTAGTACTTCTCTTTATAACTGCCAGAAAGTCCTTCTTATGATGTATGACAATCTCCTACTATGGTGGGAGGATACAAAGAGAAACTGCAAATATTTTTTTCAACATCAGGCCAAGATACAGAAAATGATAGTTATGATGGCTTCCTGGTCTAAAAACATACTAAACATAGAAAATAGAATTTGACGGCAGATAAGGACCACTTGGACCACCCAGTCTGCCCATTTCCTACCATGGATAAGCTGCAGATCCAGTTAACCAGCAGCCTACATCTTCCTACCCCACCCCCCAGAACTGCCTTATGACTATCCCATGCATGCTTGAATTCCACCACTGATTTTGACTCACAACCTCCTCCAGAAGGCCATTCCATGCATCCACAACCCTCTCTGTGAAAAAATACTTCCTTAAATTACCTCTGAGCTGCCCCCTCTATCTTCAAAATTGTGCCCTCTTGTTCTTGCACACTCTTTTTTTGAGATGATACCCTCTTGGACTTTGTTGATTCCCTGAGGTACTTGAAAGTTTCTATCATGTCCCCTCTCTCCTTTCCTCGAGGCTACATATAAGCTCCTTAAGTCTCTCTTCATATGTCTGCCGTGCAGACCCTGCACCATTTTAGTTGCCCTCCTCTGGACAGCTTCCATCCTGTCTATGTCTTTTATGGAGATTGGGTCAGGAGGAGTGTTCAGGATTACTTTACTCAAGGGGTACCATCTGACCATGGATCTTATGCAGATTTGGATGTGGTACATGCAGATAAATGAGAGGTGTGGCCAGGTGGATAGCCCTTGAAACACAGATAGGGGAGGGCAGGGCACAAACCCAGAAATATTGATGGGACACATCCAGACAAAAAAAAGGGACAGTGGGATACTATCTCCATGCCTTCATTTTAGGAGTATGGATGAAAGGACATCCTCTGTATTTGTGATCCTGTGGCACAATCCAAGGGAGGCTTCCAAGTTCCACCCAGCCTGGCAGGAATGGGTAGCAGGGTCATAGAGAGGGTGGCCCTACCCTATCACGAGTAGTTTTAAGACTTTGAAGTCACAGGCTTACAGTTTCCTTTGTTTTCACAATACAAAAAATACAATAATTATCCAGGTAGAAGCAGCAAAACTTCAATAAATTATCCCATCCGCAACTCGGCAAGGAGACAGTACATGTACATGATTGCACCAAATAAATAACAAAACCATAAGACTACGCTGCAGCTGCTGGCGGTAACTTAACTGTCTGTTGCCTTGCTTGCTTCGGGATGCTTGCTCAGCTGGTGAGTGGTGCGTCCAGTCTTGGTGCCTGACTTGAAGGCTTCTCCTTCTCTAAAGACTCCTCCAGATCAACTCTCCACCAAGTAGACTTTAATCGCGGATTCACGTGCTGGAGTTCAAAATCTGAGCGGTCGGGAGCCTCAGTCAGAGCCTGTTTCAGGTGGCTTCCTCTACCTCTTCAGTTCCTTCCTGATGCTGCTGCTGCTGCACGGTGATTGGTAGCTGCTGGCAGTGGTGATCCTTCTCAAGCAGCGTCCTCCAGAAATGCTCTCCTGACGCTATGGTTCCCCTCAGTGGAGTCAGGCTGCTTATAGTGGGGCAGCAGACCTGAGTGCACTGACGACAGAAACACTTAATCTGGGGGCGGTGTAGGGTAGCTTTGGGAGGGTGCCTGACATCGCCACCGCCGGATTCGCAGTCCTTCAGCCACTGCAGCCTGAGCCAGCCAATAGTTCTCCACCGCCTCCACGACTCCAACTAGCCCCTCCCTGACGCCATCATTTGTGAGACGACTTGCAATGCCTCACACGACCGAGAGGCAAGCCCAGGTGCCGCCACGCCAGGCAAGAGTCAAGACTGTGGGACAAACAAAGGGGATTAATGTGCGCGCAGTGCAGCCGCGGTTTTGGCAGAAAAAAATGGGTGACTGCGGGGCAGCGGTACAGGCAGTCTACCAGCTCCAGAATCTGGGACATCACGCGCAAACCGGTACACTTGAGAGGTATGCCACTGAGGTCAGACTGATCCTCCTGTAATTCCCTGCCTCTTCCCTATTCCCACTTTTATGGAGCGAGACTAAGTTTGTCTTCTCCAATCCACTGGGGCTACCTCATCTCTAGTGATTTATGAACACACAAACATACAAAATTGCCAGCAGATACAGGCCTAACTGTCTATCTAGTCTGCTCGAGTGTACAGCACTTCAGTCCATTAGATTGCAGCTGCCCCCTCCCACTTTTTCCTTCACATCCACCCCCTGCCCCATCATGGTTTGAACCCTCCCTTTGAAACTGTCCCACCCCTTCTTGAAGTCCCCCACTGTCCGTAATGATACAACTTCCTCTGGCAGCACGTTCTACCCTGAAACCACCCTTTTGGTGAACTAGTATCTCCTCATCTCCCTCCTGAACCTGCACCCCTCCAATTTCAGAGAGTGTCCTCTGGTTTCCCTTCCACCTTTTATATTGAACAAACTCCCAGTGCCTACTCTGTTCATACCCTTCAGGTACTTGAAGGTCTCAATCATATCCCCCCTCTCTCTCCTGTCATCTAGGGTATATATATTGAGCTCACTCAGTCTCTCTTCATAAGGTTTATCCCTCAACCCCAGGATCATTTTTGTTGCCCTGCACTGTATCCTCTCCAGCAGTTCAATGTCCTTCTTTAAGTAGGGGTGCCAGAATTGTATGCGGTACTCCAAGTGCAGCCTCACTTGGGACCTGTACAGGGGCAAGATGACTTCCCCATGCCTAGAAGTAATCCTTCTTGCTATGCACCCTAGCACCCTGTTTGCTTTTGTCGCTGCCTCCCTGCACTGGGCTGAGTGGTTCATTTCCCTGGTTACCAGTATACCCAGATCCTTCTTCTCTTTGGTTGTGGTAACTGCAACCCTGCCAACCAGTAACTGTATTCTGGGTTCCTGGCTCCTAAATGCATCACTTTGCACTTCTTGGCATTTAATCCAAGCTGCCAAGTGTGAGACCATTCTTCAAGTCATTCCAAATCCTTCTGGAGTTCTTTACCACCCTCCCCTTCCATCCACCTCAGCCTAGATCTTGGTGTCATCCATGAAGAAACTGATCTTACTCTTGAACCCTACTATGATGCCAGCAATAAAAATGTTAAACAGAACCAGTCCCAGCACCAAGCCCTGTGGGACACCACTTGTTACGGCCCTGGTGTCTGATGCCGCCACTCCACTACTACATTTTGCTTTCTATTCTGCAACCAGTTCTTGACCATTCTGATCAGTTTCCTCCCTGCTCCCAGATTGTTTAACTTGCCGGTCAACCTACCATGTGGCACTGTATCAAAGGCCTTGCTGAAATCCAGGTAAAGGGTGTCCACCGTATGACACCTGTTCAGTGTCCACATCTCCCAGTTGAAAAGTCAGCTAAGTTCATTTGGCAGGATCTGCCAGAGACAATGCCATGCTGCCTGCCATCCTGAAATCATTATCTCAAGCAACTTTTACTAGCCTTTCCTTGAGGATAGTCTCCATCAGTTTTCCCATGATTGTGGTAAGACCCATCGGTCTATAGTTCCCCAGTTCATCCACTCTTATGGAGAGGCACCACATGCATGACCTTCCAATCCCTGGGCATGCACCCCATTTCCAAAGAGGTGTTTAACAGGTCCGCCAATGGCCCTGCAAGGACTACTGCCAACTATCTCAGCACTTTGGGATGAACTCTGTCTGGCCCAGGTGCCTTGTCTACCCTCAGGGCCTTAAGGCCCTCCATCACCCTTTCCACAGTGATTTCCCTGGTTTTTTCTCCCCTACCCCACCCTTCCTCTCAGGTACAGGCCCCATCTCTCTCTCTGGTGAATACTGTAACAGATGTACTCATCGAGTACTTTTGCCTGCTCAGCCTCCTTTTCTACTCAACCACTGCCTTTCTTGATCATAACAATTTGATTAATGCTCTTCCTCTTTTCCCATACATATCTGAAGAAATCCTTTCTCCCTTTTTGGATCCGCTGAGCTTGCCTCAGTTCCCTAGCTGCCTTGGCTGCCCTTACCATTTTGCTCACTTTCCTGGATTTCCTTACATATTCCTCTGCCCTGCTGGATCACTTGAAGGTTCTGAATGCTGTACTTTTATCCCTCACTTTCTTTACCACCTCCCTATTCATCCAGCTTGGCTTCTTGGTCCTGGATTTCTTGTTTTGGCTCTTGACAGAAGTGTCAGTGACTTCAGTCAGTCCTAGTATGATGACTGCCCATTTTTGTTCCGTGTCCATGTCTGGGCAGATGCTAGCTATGTGTCTTTTCAGTATGCTACCCATCCTGCCAAAGTCAGTCTTTTTGAAGTCCAGGACCTTAGTTTTAGTAGTGGTTACCTCCTTCCACAGATTGATTGAGAACCACACTGTGCGGTGATCACAACCTGCCAGTGGTTCCTCCACCCCAACATCCCTGACCTGTTCCCAGTCCTCCAACACCAGGTCTCGAATGTTACCTTCCCTCATTGGCTTTGTCACCCTCTGGGTCAGGAAGCCATCCTGGAAGGCTTCCAGGAGGATCTGCTCCCTGGCATGGGTAGCCAGGATGCTCCAATCTCCCTGGTAGATTAAAGTCCCTCACCACAACAGTGCTCCTTTGCCACTAAGCCTCCTTAACTGCTCCCCCAGCTCTCTTTTAATCTAATCTTTCTGGGCTGGAGGGCTGTATATAACCCCCAGTCTAACTTTAGACCCTCTCAGGTTGTGTAGTTGCAGCTAAATGATTTCTGACCTGCTTTCCTCCCACTCCTCCCCATTACATCTGATCCCTTCCCTAACATAAATGGCCACACACCCCCTTTCCTTGTTTCCTTGTCCCTCCGGGATCCCAGTCATGGTGTTGGGTTGCCCACATCTCAGTAATGGTGGATATGTCCACCTTCCCCTCTGCCATCAATGCCTGCAACTCAGCCATCTTGTTCCACAGGCTCCTGGCATTTAGCTATACTACCCTCCACCCTGATTTTATCCTTACCCCCCACCATCCTCTATCCTACTTAAAATAGGGTCCAGAGTTGTCATGGGTGGAGGTCCAAGGGACCCAATCTCCTGGTGATTTCCACCTCCAGTGCCCCCCTTACCTAGTTTAAATTATACCTCTCTTTGATAAATTCCCACAGCCTCTGCTTCAAAATCTATGAATCTTCCTTACTACAGTGCAGCTTATCATCTGCGTAGAGATCTGTGTTATTCCACTTGCTGCCCCACTCCCCCACCAGTCTATACTCCTTGGTCCCACACCATTCACTCAGCCAGTTGTTTTTTTTGTAATTTGCTTGGCTCCCATGGCTTTCAAAGGAGGTCTCGTACCTCCTCCTACTCCATACGCCAGGGTGATCCCCAAGGCATCCCATCCCCTAGTTTCATCTGCTCGTAGGGCCAGGGGTGTTCCATTTTTCCCCTGTTTTCTCACTATTCCCCGAGATGCCTGCGCTTGGACCCAGCCAGGCTTGCCGACATGCTGGCCTTGTGGCGACAGCCATGCGTGGGCTCAGCGCCCCCCCTCCCAGATCTAGTGGAGCCGCCAGTGCCCCAAAAGCCCATGCATCCACTGGCTTCAGGGGCGTAGGGTGCTAGAAGCACCCCTGGTTTCCCACCCCAGAGGGAGGAGGGCATCCATTGGAATGCTTGATCTTCCCTTCCCCTTCCAACACCCAGTGACCCGAGTCCATTCCGAACCAGGTCGCCGGCGTAGCACGAGATGTGGTGTCCTGTGCCTCAACCCTCAGCGCCACTGGGCTGGCCCCTCAGCCAATTATTGAAGTCCATGATTCTCTGCTTCCTGGCTGAACTTGCTCTTGGTACTGGTAGGACTTCCAAGAAGGCTACCGATCTTCCTCCTTCACTGCATAGTTTCACTAGTTTCCTGAAGCTTTCCTGCCAGGGGTGCCACTAGGACATTCCTGCACTGCTGTAGTATTCTGGGGTGAATTCTGTCTGGTCCCATTGCTTTGTCTATCCTCAAGTTTTTCCAGCTTTTTAAGGATTCTCAGCTTTGTGAAAGGACTGGTGTCCACTCCCTGTTTCTGACTGCTTTTAACTCCCATTAGTGGTCCCTCCCCCTCATCTTTATCTGCAAATACTGAGCAGAAATACTTACTCAGAATTTCTGCCTTCTCCCGCTTCTCTACTGCTGGCCCTCTTTCCTCCTTTTTTAGTCTCTCTACCCCCTTGATTTTATTTTCTTGCTGATGTATCTAAAAAAGGTCTTGTCACCATTCTTAACTGACTGGGCAGTCCTTTCTTTCATCTGTGCTTTGGCCCTCCCAATTACTTTACTGGTCTCCTTCAGTTTTTCCCTGTATGTTTCCTATCTACCTCCTCTGTGTCTCTTTGTATTTTCTAAAGGTTGTCTTTTCTTCCTTACTCACCTAGCTACTTCTTTAGTTGTACCATAGTGGTGTCCTCCCCTCTTACTCTTGCTAACTTGCCTAATGCACATATTGGTAGTCTCAGTTATTGCATTCTTTAGAGCTGTCCATTGTTTGTCTACCCCCCTTCCTTCCTTGCAATGTTTTCACTAGACAGTCTCCTAGTTTAGCAAACTTGCCCTTGTTGAAATCCATGACTCTAACCCTTGTGTTGCTGGATTCCTCAACTGTTACTATGGAAAACAATACCATACAGTAATCACCAGGGCTCGGATGACTACCCACCTTTACATCTTTTACCCTATCTCATTAGTGAGCACCAGGTCCAGAATAGCTACCTCACTGGTGGGCTCCATCACTAGCTGCCTGAGTCCTGCCCCATTCAGAGATTCTAGGATGGCTCTACTCCTTGCTGTGGCTGCAGTATGAGAGCACCAATCTCTGTTCGACATATTGAAGTCACCCATAACACATACACTGCCCTTTCTGCCATTTTGTATATGGTTACACAAGCTCCTTGTCTATTTCCTCCTGGCCTAGTGTGTCTGTAGACCACTTCTATCTGAATAGCCACCCTGTTACCTGTCTGCAATGTGATCCACAGAGCCTCCACCCTGTCCTGACCCCCTTGTACCTCTGTTGCTTTGATTCCCTCACTCATGTATATAGCCATTCCTCCCCCTTTTCTCCCACATCTGTTCCTCCATAATAGGGCATACCCTGGTATTGCTATGTCTCAGGCATGGTTCTCTGTGTACCATGTTTCAGTAATAGCCACAATGTCTAGTTCTGCCTCCATCATTAACGTTACTAGGTCTGGGATTTTGTTCGCCAGACTACAGGCATTTGTGCACATGGCTCACCATGTCTTGCTTCCCTTCTCACCAGAGTTTCCACCCCTGACTTTGCATAAACTTTTCAGTCCTTTTTTGTCACTACCATGCATAGGCAGTTTTACCTCTCTGATTATTGATTGAGCTCCATGCCCACCTCTCATACTTTCACTCATCTTCTTCTGATGACCTCATAAATTGCTTTCTGCTGGGGGAGTGATGGCAAGGTTCCCCACATTGTTGGGAACCACTGCCTCTGGCTCCCCCTACTAGTTTAAAAGCTCAATGGTGACATCAGACTTTTGCCCTAGTGCCCTAACTCCATTTCTTGTCAGGTGCAGGCTGTCATACCTGAAAACTTTTCTCTCCTAGAATTCATCCCATCCTCCAGTGAAGTGGTAGCCTTTGTCCTCACACCAGCTTCTTAGCCATTTGTTGAATTCCTTGATGTCCTCGTTTCTTATCTTCTGTGTACTGCCGCCTTTGTCCCACATGGAGAGGACCTTGGAGAAGGCTAGGGCTTCTGAATGAGTGGCAAAACAATCCCCCAGTTTACCTGGGTTCAGCTTGGTGTCTTACACTGACTGGCTTGACAGGTCATTCGTCTCTAGGTGCACCATTTTTACAATGCCTTCCCCTGCCCTTTCCACTATTTTTTCAATGTGAGTGGCATCCCTTCTTGCTGTTTCACTGAGGACATTTTACCATCACTTCTGCTTCTGTGTAGTCCATTAGGTAGGCCTCCACTCCCCTTATCATGGAGTCACCAAATAAAAGCATTTTTTTGTCCTTGTTTTCTTATTTGGTACTCCTTTCCTTCACTTGACCCTTTAGGATTCTGTCCTGTCTCCTCAACCATTTTGATCACTGCCTCCTTGTGGCTGTTATCCTTTTCCTCAAATAGTGGTGTAAAACAATTCTGTATGTGTTTGCTCTGAAGTGAAATGAGCTGTTCCCTCCTGATTTGCTTACCTTTCCTTCTCACTACTGGCCATTCTCCTGGATCTGATAGCCTTTGTCCGAGTGGGCCTCCTGTTAGAATCTGCGGTCTTCGAGAGGGGGGATGTTGTCCTTTCCTTGTATAGGATGTGCTGCAGTTGTGAGATGTCTGCCCTTGCTGCATATAGCTGTACTTTGAGCTCACACAGGGTTTGGCAAATGGGGCAATGCCCTTTTTCCCCAGAGATTTCCTCTGTGGAACTGATGATATCCATCCCTTAAGGTTGTTGATTCTTTCCTTGTGTCTGTTTTTTTTTTCTTGTTCTTTTTTTTTGTTACCGTATCCTAGCTCCTGTTGTCTTTCTCAGCCCAGAGGCCCTGTTCATGTTTCAGGGAGTTCTTTCAGTTTTCCTGCCTGTGGGAGGGCCAAGCAAATTTAATCTTCCTGTCCCTGCAGGAAGTTCTTGTTGTCAATCTGTCATAGCTTCCTTTATATTGAGCAACACATGGGTCAGCAGGTGGTTGGGGCAGGTGGGAGGGAAGTAGTATATGCCCTTACTGTGTTTTGTGGCATTTGCTCAACTCCTGCCCTCTGATTTCCTGCTATCCTAGACATGTCCTGTTTACCATTGTTGTTACTATGAATGAAAATGGTGGTAATGCAGAAGGCACAGAAGGCACAGAAGGAACAGAAACAATCTATTGTGCCCGCTGACGGAAACAATCTGTTGTGCCCTCCGATACAAACATCAACTGCTGGATGGTACTGGAGCTGGTATTTAAAGGTCCGGGATCTGTGACTAGCCACGACTTTTTTCAAAAGATTAATGCTGTGTTCTGGTTGGCTGCAGCTCTGTGACAGGTATCTCACTGTCTACTAGGAGATGTTCCCCCAATTACTGGAATTGGCCAAGTATGCAGCAAAAAGTATGCCCAAGTTTGTTCAGTTTCTGCCCCTCTGACCTCCCTGTTGTCCCAGACGTGCTTCTGTTTACCTCTGTTGTTCCTTACGGATGAAAACACAGTAATACAGTAAGCACAGAAGGAACAGAAACAATCTGCTGTGCTCTCCAACAGAAACAGTGATCTGTTTGTCCACTGAAATGACTCCATTCCTAATAACTGTCTGCTGCTTCCCCTTCAGCCAACTCCCTACCGATTTTACTATTTTCCTAGCTGTACCCATATCCTCCATATTCTTCAACAGGCTTCACTGTGGCACCAAGATGAATGCCTTGCTGAAGTCAAAGTATAATAAGTCTACTGCATGGCTCTTGTCAACTACTCTGGTTACCCAGTCAGTATACTAACAGGTTGGTCTGGCGAGACCTCCCTGCCACAAACCTATGCTGCTTACTATCCTAATGACCATTGTTCTCCAGGTATTACACTCTATCCTCTTTGACAAGTGTCTCCTTCAGTTTCCCTACCACAGAGGTAAAGCTAATAGGCCTACAGTTTCCTGGCTGGTCTTTGCCAGCTACCTTAGAAACATAGTATTTGATGGCAGATAAGGACCACTTGGTCAATCCAGTCTGCCCATTTCTCCTACCTACACTATTACATCAGACTGTGCCCAATCTACAGCTCTTTCTTAATCCCTCCTTTCTTTCCACTGTGATTCCTTTGTGCTTATCTCATGAATTCTTGAACCCCACTACAGTTTTGCCCACCACCTTCACTGGAAGACTGTTCCCGGAATCCACCTCTCTTTCTGTGAAGGAGTACATTCTTGCATCGCTCCTTAATCTACCCCCCTCCAGATTAATAGTATGTCCCTTTAATCTTCAACACCTTCTCTTCTGAAAAATACTCCCCTCCTGTACATTATTTACCCCATGAGTTGTTTAAAAGTCTCTATCATATCTTCCCTCTCCCTCCTCTGTTCCAGGTGTACATATTGGAATCATTTAGTCTCTCTTCATAGGGCGTTTGATGCAGACCCGGCATCATTTTAGTTGCCTTCCTTTGGACTGCCTCCACTCTGTCTATGTTCTTCTGGAGATGTGGTCTCCAGCACTGGACACAATACTCTAGGTGGGGTCTTAATGGCGATCTATAGAAAGGCAACACCACCTCCCTCTTTCAGCTGGTAATGCCCCTCCCTATGCACACAAGCATACCAGTTGCCTTGTCACATTGCTTGGCAACCTTTAGGTCATCTAATATGACTTTCCCCAGGTCTCTTTCCTGCTTGGTGGTCATCAGTACCACTCCACCCATTTTGTACTCTGCCCCAGGGTTTCTGTGCCCTAAGTGCTTTATTTTGCACTTTTTCGTATTGAAACCCAGCTGCCATATCCTTGACCACTCTTCTAGTTTTTTTCAGGTCTCTGCTCATCCTTTCCACCCCCACCAGAGTGTCTACTCTATTGCAGATTTTAGTGTCATCCATTAAGAGGCAGATCTTTCCTTCCTGCTCCTCTGCAATGTCATTTATAAAGTCATTAAAGAGGACCAGTCCCAACACTGATCACTGAGGCACCCCACTGGTCACCCTCCCTCCCTTCCTTGGAGTGAACTCCATTTACCACCATCATCTGTCTCCTATCTAACCAGTCTCTTATCCAGTTTACCACCTTTGAACCCACTCCTAAGCTATCCAGCTTGCTTACTAGTCTCCTATGTGGAAATGCCTTACCGAAATCTAGGTAGGCCACATCCACTGCTCCAGTCTGCTCTAGTTCCTTGGTCACCCAGTCAAAGAAATCTATTAGATTTCTTTGAAATGACCTCCACCTTGTGAAGACATGCCTGCCTTGGATCTTGTAACCCACTGGATTCAAGATATTCCTCAATCCTCTCCTTCAGCAGTTACGCCATTAGCTTTCCCACCACCAATGTCAGGCTGACTGGCTTATATTTGCAGCCTCCTCCCACTTTTGTGTAGTGGGACTACATTTACCCTCCTCCAGTTCTCCTTAACCACTCTTGTTTCCAGTGAGCTGTTAAATACAACTGTTGGAGGTGCAGCCAGTATTTTCCTGAGCACCATCACTACCCTGGGATGCACCTCATCTGGCTCCTTTGCTTTGTCCAGCTTCAGGTTAGAAAGTCCCTTCAGGACTGTCTCCTCCAAAAAAGGATTAGTGTCTACCTCCCTCTATCCAAAGCTTTTGTTACTTTTTTGTGGCCCATTCCCTTCTCTTTCCTCTATGAACACTGAACAAAAGTATTTGCTCAGGATGTCTACCATTTCCTGGTCCCCTTTGCACAATCCACACATTCCCTTTTTAACTGTACAATCCCACCCCGATCTTCCTCCTTTCACTTACCTAAAAAATGTATTGTTCCCTTTTGTTACCTCCTGGTCTATTCTCTCTTCAGTTTGTGCCTTTGCACTCCTTACTGCTTTCCCTGCTTCCCACTGTTTCTCCTGCTACATCTCCTTGTACTCCTCCATCTGTGTCTCCTTATACCTTCTTGATGCTACCCTTTTAGCTTTTACCTTTTCCACCACACCTTTCAAGAACCATAGTGGTCTCATTTTCCTCTAGCTTTTGCTCACTTGTTTGACACAGAGGTTTGTTGCCTTTCCTTTTCTCTCTTTTATCTTTGACCACTGTTCCTCCACCCCACCCAGGTCATCCACCCCTCCTAGGTCATCCCTCAGAAATTCACCCATCTTTTTAAAATCTGTCCTCCTGAAGTCCAGGACCCTCACCCTTGTGTGGTTCAGTTCTACAGCCATCCTTATATTGAACCACAGCATACGGTAATCACTGGCCTCCAAGTGGTCTCCTACCTTGACATCTTCAACAGTGTCCCTGTTAGTGAGTACCAGGTCCAGTATTGCCCCATTACAAGTGGGTTCAATGACTAGTTGACTGATAAATGCCCCCTACAGAGAGTCCAGGATGTCACTACTTCTAGCTGAAGCCACTGTTGCAAGGCTCCAAATTCATGTTGGTGGGTTGAAGTTCCCAATCAGCAGCAGCACCTCCTCCTTTTCTGCTGTCTTGCCAATGGCTTCCACCTGTATCTTATCTAATTCCTCCCTCTGTGCTGGAGGTTTGTATATCACTCCAGTGTGAATAGTATCTCCATTCCCTGTCTCCAGGGAGATCCACAGTACCTCTACCTCCCTCTGTATTATCTGCATCTCAGTGGCTTTTATGCTTTTCTTCACATAAAGCACCACAACTCCTTCTTTCCTTCCCACCAGTCCTTCTTGAACAGAGTATAGCCCGGCATAGCAATCTCCCAGTTAGGGCCTTTTGTAATAGAACTATGCCAGCCATCCTCTAGTACTGGAGAACTACATTTTGCTTCAAACAGCTAATGAACATCCCTGCCAAGAGTTCAGCTAACACCAATGCCAGTTCCCTTAGTACCCTCATATGCATCCCATCCAACCCAGGGACCTTGCTTACCTTCTGGGATAGTAACCCTTTTCTGACTCTTTCTCTAGTATATATCTGCAGCCTCATTTCTGGGACCCCTCTATCAGTTGTCTTCATGCCACTCACTGACAAGGGCCCATTATTCTCCCTAGTGAATACCAAGCAAAAGTAGCCAATCAGTATTGCTGCTTTCTGCCCATCTTCCTCTATTACCCTGCCCCCCTCTTTTAGCCAGACAATTCCCCATACCATCTTCCTTTTTTCCCATATATATATATAAAAAAACAGTTTTTCCCCTTTCCTTCTCCCTTGACCCCATCCACAAATGTGTAGGTCTGTATCTGCCTTTGTGATCTTGAGTGGCCTCTTGGCTTCTTTAGTTTTTCTTGAGATTCATTCCCATTCCTCATCCCTTGTTTTCTTTGTACCTTATAAATTCCAACTTTTTGGCCCTCCTGCCTCCCTGACCTTTTCAGAGAACCAAATTCTTCTCTTATACTTGTTTCTCTGATAACTTCCGCGTATGTTTTGTGGACTCTGGACTCCCTCTCTGTCATATTTATTTATTTATTTAGGAAATTGGAATTACAACCCTTTGAGTCATAGACTCATTTCCAAAGGCTCCATGTCAAATATTTCTGTTCTGTTTTCAATCTCTCAGGGCACTGGTTCCTTCCCTCCTTTATTTCTCTTGCCAGCTGTCTCTCCGTGTTTAGTGTCTCCTCTCCTCTCTCAGGCTTAGATTTGTACTCATCTGAGCAGAGGCACAGAATTCAGCTGAGACAAAATCCCAACTTGGTGCACATGCCCTCTCCTTTCATGAGGGGTAGCGAGGGGCAGGGGTCCAGACAGGCACTAGCCCTGAGCACTTTTCCAGGCTATATACAGTGACTCAACAGCCAGGTTCAGACAGGTAGGAGGTGAGAGGCTTGTCACAGAAGGTAACTAGTTGTTCTGATATATATGAAGGTTCCATGTCATGCACATTTAAATACAAACTGTAGCCATTGAAAGTCTTGTTTGATGACAGAGGACCCATTATCTTCTAAAGTATCTTTAATGTAGTTGTCTGGTACATAATAATTGTTTAGTAACTGGGCTCAGACAGGCAGCAGGTGAGAGTCTGATTACGTAAGGTAGATAGTTGATCTGATATATTGGAAGGATCCATGGCATTTACACATTTAAATACAAATTTTAGCTACAGTAAGTCTCTTCTGCTTGGTAGGGAATCCATCACATTCTAAAGTACCTTTAATGTAGTTGTCTGGTATATACATGCATTTTTAGTTTGGCCAAAATACTGCCATACACAACCAACCCACACTGTTTCATAGTATTTTCCAGGCTTGGGAATCCAGTCAGTCTCTGTTGTAAACATGCAAATAGGCCAACCTCAAATGCCATTATGCTTCAAGGAATGTCTGAGGTATTTTATTCCCCCAAGGCATCAGACACCAGATTAAATTTTCATAACGTGTATTTGTTATCCACCAGAAATGCATTTGCATGTATCCACTACATTTTACTTTTTACATAACTAACATATACTGGCATTTTCTCAAGTTATATAAACCGTTACACCACCACTGTTCCCATAAACAAAGAAAAAATGTTGTTTATATTCCTAAAATTCATGAAACTTAGTAACAAATGTGTTCATTCACAGACTCATCACTGCTATATAAAGGGCACTCTTATAATGCATTTTATTTAATACAAAAATGTCTCAGTGGATATCATAAAGCCCTCCCCTGTAAGCTTGTTTTGGATACTGGCCATGTATTGGCATTGCTTTGACTTTGTTTTAATGCCAGTGGATCATATGTGTGTTGTCTCTATCTTGTTCTTTGTTTTATCAGTAATTAACATTTTATAAGCTGCCAATATATGAATTATAAGTATATTGTTGTTTGCAAGTGGTAGCTGTTTGTCTTCATAGCATCATAGAATTCTACTAGCAGAAAAGGACCATTCAGCCCATCCAGTTTGCCCAAAAGAGATAGCCCACCCCCTCCTGCCCTTTTAACTCACACCCCTCTGCCCTCTCTTTCTATGTCTCCAGGACACAGTGTCTTAATCAAGGACACTGCATCAGCTTGATACATGATGGGAATAGTTGAGGTCACGATAAGGGAAAATGAGGAATGAATGTTCACAGGACACAAGCCTAAATGCAAAAGCACTGAAGAAAGGGTTACTCTCAAAGCACATTGGCTTTCAAGTCGAATGTTGAAAACACAAAAAAATTACTGATTCTGAAATAATGCAAGGCATCATGAGTAATATTTGCAAATCACCAAGAATAAATTTAGGCTTGTTAAGATTTAAATAGATTGAGCAAAACAGGTGCAGTACTCTCAGCTTGAACCAGGTGCTTGCAAACACTGACATTCTTAGAAACACATAAGGAAAGCAATCTTGCTTAAAAATAGCATATTTATCAATATGGCTATAGCGCACAGTACATCAAGAAAATAACAAACTAGTCATGGCAAATAACCAGAGCTGGACCATCCAACAATAAGGTCATTATTCAATAGTCCAGCACTGGTTATGTATCATAACTTGCTTGTTATTTTCTCGATGCACATTGCACTTTAGCCATAGTATAAATCTGTTCTGTTTGAGCATGAGTGCTTGCCTTGAGTGATTCTTAAGATTTAAGTAAGACTGTAATGTTCCATGTGACTTCACAAACAACCTGGAAAGGCTGAGAACAGCAAATCACAGATGCACATTTCATCATTGCTAGGATTCATTGGTGTGAAATAGATGTAACCCTCAGTCCAGGACACTGGATCAATCTGCCACATGATGGGAATAGTTTCAACCATGGTAAGTCCAAGAGCAGAAAGCATTTTTAAAGGACACAAACCTCAATGCAAAAGCATTAAAGAATGGGTTACACTAAAAGCACATTGCCTGTGAAGTCAAGTGTTCAAGAAATATAAAATTATACATACTTCCATACAAAAATACAGTGTTAGTAATATATGCAAATATGGAGATCACCATGAATTAATTTAGGCTTTCTGCCTAGGGTTTAATAAGGACTGCATGATGCACAGTGACCTCACAAACACATTGCAAAGGTTTAGAACAACAAACCACAGACATGTGCTTCACCCTTGTTAAGACATATTGGATTGCTATTGCTGTTTACCTCAGCCCAGGCACAGGGACAACCATCTACATGAAGGTAATAGTTAGGGTTTATTTATTTAGTTTTTATTTACCAGGTGAGTGCACTAAACAATAACAGTTGTCTATTTTTAGACATGACCTGGGAGAATACAACAGAGTAACAGTAAAACAGCAGAAGTGACAAATGGTTCAATAAGAACACAATGTATGGTACCACAATGAAAAGAAAAGATAATAGCAGTAGGGATGGTCAGTTACTAAAATACCTGACCACCAAGACAACCTGAAGGTACTGCAAAAGTACCCCCGAAAATAACAGATGAAAACCGCGTAGTCAGGTCGATTAGTCACTATCTGACTGGTTCTACTACCTGATTACCCGACCCTGATCATAACAAAAATCATTTAAAGACTGTTATTTTTGGGACACTGTCTGTTAGGTACCCAAATCCATTATACACATTGGGGCATTGCTGAGGCAAGTACAAGAGGCATAGGCTCTCTTAGTGAGCCTGCTGCTGTTTCCCCAAATTACACCAATGGCAGGCATTGCTGAGGGAGGTTCAAGAGGTGCAGCTGCTCTGAGTGAGTCTGCTGCTGTTTCCACAAATTATTCCTATGGTGGACATTCCAGAGGTTGGTACGAGAGGTACAGCTGCTGTGAGTAAGCCTGCTGCTGTTTCCAAATATTATACCCATGGTGGGTAGTACTAAGGCAGGTATGAAAGACACAGCTGCTCTTAGTGAGCCTGCTGCTGTTTCCAAAATATACCCATGGCCAGCATCACTGAGGTAGATATGAGAGGTGCAGCTGCTGTGAGTGAGCCTGCTGCTGTTTCCAAAAATTATACCCATGGTGGGTAGTACTAAGGCAGGTATGAAAGACACAACTGCTCTTAGTGAGCCTGCTGCTGTTTCCAAAAGCTATACCCATGGCCAGCATCACTGAGGTAGGTATGAGAGGTGCAGCTGCTGTGAGTGAGCCTGCTGCTGTTTCCAAAAATTATACCCATGGTGGGTAGTACTAAGGCAGGTATGAAAGACACAACTGCTCTTAGTGAGCCTGCTGCTGTTTCCAAAAACTATACCCATGGCCAGCATCACTGAGGTAGGTACGAGAGGTGCAGCTGCTGTGAGTGAGCCTGCTGCTGTTTCCAAAAAATATACCCATGGTGGGTATTGTTGAGGTAGATACAAGAGGTGTAGCTGCTCTAAGTGAGCTTGCTGCTGTTTCCAAAACTAGTACCCATGGTGGGTATTGCTCAGGCAGTTACAGGAGGTGCAGCTGCTGTGAGTGAGCCTGCTGCTATTTCCAGAAATTATAATCATGGCAGGCATTTCTGGGGCAGATGTGAAAAAAGCAGCTGCTCTTAGCAAGCCTGCTGTTATTTCTTAAAATTATACCCATGGCGGGCATCCCTGAGATAGGTACAAAAGGCACAGCTGCTGTGAGTGAGCCTGCTGCTATTTCCAAAAATTATACCCATGACATAATTGCAGAGGCAGGTATGAGAGGCTCAGCTGTTTTAAGTGAGCCTGCTGCTGTTTCCCAAAAGGGTATGCCCCCGAATGGCAACATTTCTATGGCGACATGCATCAATATCGACAATATCACCATGTCACCATAAATGTGCCACTGGGAACATGCAACCCTCCCTCGACCTGCACCCCTCCTCAAAACTAACTCCAGCCTGGAGTTAGAATCCTAAAGTATGGGGGGTGTGGGGCAGAGCCCTAACATGGAGGGTTCAGAGGCAAAGGCCCTTGAAGAAAATAAAAACACTGATGTGTGCGGCTCCATGCTGACTGTAAATCACTGTTGACATCGAGCCTGGAGCTGTGATGCCAGTTGACATTTTTCTTATCAAATCAGCATCATAAAGCCTCCAAAAATTATACTCATGGCAGCATTACTGAGGCAGGTATGAAAGGTGCAGCTGCTGTTAGTGAGCCTGCTGCTGTTTCCAAAAAATATACCCATGGTGGGCATTGCTGAGGTTGGTACAAGAGGTTCAGCTACTCTGAGTGAGCCTGCTGCTGTTTCCAAAAAACTATACCCATGGTGGGCATTGCTGAGGTAAGTACAAGAAGCACAGCTGCTGTGAGTGAGAATGCTGCTGTTTCCAACAATTATTCCTATGGTGGGCATTGCTGAGGCAGACATGTGAGGTGCAGGCTCTCTTAGTAAGCCTGCTGCTGTTTCCAAAAATTATACCCATGGAGGACATTTCAGAGGTAGGTACGAGAGGTGCAGCTGCTATGATGGAGACTGCTGCTGCTGTTTTTAAAAATTTTACCCATGGTGGGCATTGTTCAGTCTTACATAATATAAAAGGATGACTGACAAAAGAAAACTAAGAGTAGTACTAGTGTGGCACATGTGGCTGGCATGGTGGCAGTGGTGATGGTTCCATTTGTTTCATACACAACCTAGTCATCATCAGTGTTTTCAGTCTGCTGTTCATTTTCAGGGTAAGACTCACATAAATCAGTGTTTGTGACAATTGGGAAATTGTCAGCATTCATTTTGGGAAATGTAAGCCTTTCCACATTTAATAGTAATAATAGTAATAATAAAATGTATTTGTATGGTGCCTTATCTATAACCAAGATGCCTCACATTTAAAACAACAATAACAGTATAAAATATAGCAGACATCAATAAAATCATAAAACTATCCATATACTAAAACAGGAGGCTCAGTTGTTAAAAGCTTGATGCCATAAGTATGTTTTTAATGATTGCTTAAAGCCCTCCACAGTTGTGCACTCCCAAATCCAACAGGGTAGAGAATTCCAGAGTGTAGGGGATACAAACTCAAAAGCTCTTACCCCTGAAGATTTTAAACATACCCTTGGAATCTCTAGCAACCCCTCACCAGCTGAGCGGAGCGATCGTCCAGGGCAGTAGGGAACCAGGAGCTCTTTCAGGTGATCCAGGCCCAGTCTGTGTAGGGCTTTAAAAGTCAGCAAACTGACTTTAAAGGTGATCCACCACTGTACTGGCAGCCAGTGCAGTTCGTGCAGCACCAGCAAAATATGGCAGGATCGAGAAGATCCCGCCGAAAGCCAGGCTGCTGCGTTCTACACCAGCTGCAAGTTACAGATTTCTACCCCAGGAAGCCCTATGTAAAGGGAGTTGCAATAATCTAAGTGCGAGGACACAAAGGCATGGATCAGTGTAGGAAAGTCATCGGACAGAACCAGATGCCTAATTCTGGAGATATTCCTAAAATGGTAAAAGGAGGTTTTGATGACGGCTGGCATCTGAGAATGCAGGGTCAGCCCTCAGTCAAAAATTAACCCCAGGTTACGCACCTGCTCAGAGGTTGGGAGTGAAATGCCACCAAGAAAAATTATTGAGGGCAAACTTACCCCCGACCCCCCTATCCGGCTACCCAGATCCACAGCCAACACCTTAGTTTTTTCCGAGTTCAACTTTAGCCAACTGAATCCATCCAAGTCTGGACTAAGCATGACTTAGCAGTGATCTGTGGTCAGTGACTATTCCTCCAGTTGCACTAAATATGTGTTCTGAATATATGCTTGAAGGCAGACAACAGAGGTACATTATTGCAAGATTTTCTAGATCTAGCCATTTTGTTTCTTTTGTTTCCAATAGATTAATGGATCTTCCTCGAGACCAATTACAGTATGGTCTGCAAAGTACTTCATGATCATTGTGTTGAGTGAGATGGTTACCAGTCTTGCAGATGAACCTGCTGCACTTTCTTTACAGGATTCCAGTCCATGTTGTTGCAGGTGACTCAGAAATAATTTGCCTTTCTGACCCTGAACACAGCATGCTCAAGAAGTAGCTGTACTTGTCCTTTTTCTTGTTGATGACACTGCTGACTTTGAAGAATTGATAGATGTGCTATTGTCTACACCAGAGGTCCACTGTGATGATTCAGCAGGGTTTGACTGCTGTACATCAGTTAATGGTGTTTGTAGGGCAATGTCACATTTGGTTAGTAGAAGATCTCTCCAATACTCAATGTCTTCCCCTGCAGGAAGAATGGCTTCAGTGTTCTACTTGAAGTGGGAATTTAGCAATGTAGCCAACACTTAGATGTCATTCTTAAACATGCCATTTATTCTCTGATCTGTCAACAGTCTGAGACTCAAGTCATCTGGCAGCATAACAGCAGTGGTGTCACCTTTTGACTGAAATTATTTCTTTATGTTGTCTGCACTGACAGCCTCAAATGGCTCCAATAAGGTAACCAAAGATTCCAGCAGAGTCCAGCTGCTGGAACTGAACATGATATCTACTTTTCCTGTTTGACTCTGCATTGTGTTGTCATGTACAGCTTGTTTCTGTTCAAGAAGACATTCCAACATGTAAATTGTTGAATTCCAGAGATTTGGGATTTCCTGTTTTAATGTATGCAAGGGTAAGTTGTTAGACCACTGTGGCTGTTTCAGGAGTTTTTGAGCTTTCAAAGAGTGACTGAAATGCCCACATATTTTCCTAGCAAGACCTAACAGATTTTCAGCATTTCTGTTTCCATTTAAGAAACCATGGATGCGAAGATTTAAACAATGTACAAAACAAGGTATGTGATGGTAGTTGCCATCTCTAACAGCCTTGACTATGTTGGCACAATTATCTGATACTATGAACCCTGGAGATAAGGAATATAGAGTAAGTCATTTCTGGAATTGATTTTGCAGCTCCTGCAAAATATTCACAACAGTGTGGTTTTCTTCAGAAGTAGTGACACATAATACAGGCTGCTTTATACTGCTTATGGTAGAGCAGGACTTATTGCCTTCTGACTGAAAACTTGCCCAATGAGCTGTAACAATTATGTAGTTATTTGTTTGGTTGCTGGTCCATATATCCATGGTTATGTGAACCTGCTTCACCTCAGAGAGTTTCAACTGTTTAGTGACTGCACTACACACCAAGTCATACAACTGTAAAACAGCCTTTTTGGAGAAATACATTCAACAGGGAATGATGTCTTATGGTTCAATCCAGCTCATGAACTTGAGAAAACCTTTCTGGACAACAAAAGCAAAAGTGAGTTGATACTCATCCAACAGATCTGCAATGGCTCTATTTAACAGCTGGCATGTTGGGTTCTTGTGGATACATTTTAATGTCCTCGCAACACTTTCTTTTAATGTTAGTTGATGAGAGTGATGAGATAATTTTCCTTTAGAGGGGACTGTACTTTTCATTTTCACACATTTTTGACACGGAGTACTACTATGAGATTTTGCAGTAGAGTACTCGATGGTGTCAGAAGAAAACAATCAATGTTTGTCTGGGAAGACTGCAAGGACACATTAAATTATTCACTGTAACTTACTGCAGCCAGTTCATTGTCACTATGGTCACCAGCACCACCTCCTCCAGGTCACCGGCACCACCTCCTCCACTATCACCCATATCAACCACACTGTCCCATGTCCTGCCCCACTCAGTTGGGTGTTTTTCTTTGTACGTCACATCATTACTGATGTTCCAGAATGTCTCGCTTTGCTACCATGGCCGACAATCTTTTTGCATGGACTGCATACAGCTTGAGAGTTGTCTGCAGGATCAATATACTGTAAAATAAATTCCACATTAAAGATTTACCCTTTGTGCTTTGTACTATGGTGCCTGGCACTATTTTGTATGCAGTCAATGGACTAGGAGGAAACCCTATACTGCCATTCCCTTGTCCACATGAATTTTTCCCATTCATGGTCTTCTTCTTAGCATATGATTCTTTTTCTGAATTTGCCTTTCATGCCCTACAGTGACATCCTGTCCAACCTCCTCATCAAAACTAGTACTAACCTCATTGACTCAAGAATCAGAAGAACTGGAAGTGCTGTCATTATCAGGTGGGACATAGCCTGGACTGTTCTATTCTCAGTCCCCACTATCACTATCATTTTTATCAGTATTTGCTGCCTTAGCATCTGAGCTTATATTTGAGGAGGATGCCTCCCCCACCTTCTAAGCTGCTTCAGCAGCTGGAAGTCCCCTGGCACATACAAAAACCACAAAGGAGCTTGCACTAGGACGGGGTGCCATGGAAAACTAAAAGTCAAAAACACAAATCCAGGCACTCACCACCACAAAAGAACTTGGCCCAGAAGGGAAACATTTTAAAAGGATTTATTGAATTGCCTGATGCATTTCTGGTTCCACTGGACCCTTTATCAAAGGCTAAATGAGGCAGAAAAAAACACACACATATATAACCCTAGAATAGATCACATGACAAATTACATCAATTAAAAAACACAAATAAAATGTGTCTAACAATGAAGCAGTACTACATTCCTCCATGGAATTCTATATATCTAACAGGCAGAACACTAATTACTTCAAACATTCAATGAATAAAAATAACAGTACTAGTTTAACAATTATACATCATTAGAAAACACATCAAATCAAACATGTCTAATAATGATATCATTAGTACCTAAAGTCCACATGCAAGGGAAAGGAACATAGGGGTTATAGTAGTACAAATATTTCACAAGCAAGAGAAAAGGCAATGAATACAGACAGAAATACATTATTACGGCCATCAAGTGTGAATAATACACATGATACACGGTTTAATGTTGTTACAACTTATTCGTCACATGCAAAGTTTTTTTCTGAGGTTATAAGTAAACACTGGAGGGTTCTATTAGCGGAAAAAAATCTTGAGAATATAGCAGAACAGTCACCAAGAATTACATTTAGAAAGGCAGCAAGTCTAAAAGATAGTCTTGTACATAGCCATTTTGTAGATACACAAACAAATACATGGCTAATACAACCCTTTGGTTTGCTTTAAATGTAATAATTTCATTTACTGTGATGTTGTGAATAATGGTAAAACTTTTTCAACCATTAACAATACAAGGGAATTTACAATTAGACAATTTACATCTTGTAACACGAGTGGTGTGATTTATCTGGCAACCTGCTTGTGTAATGTCTTTTATGTGGGGAAAACCGAAAGGAGTTTCAAGATTAGAGTTGGTGAGCACCAACGGGCTATATTAAGAGAAGATTTACTTTATGCCACTGCAGCACATATTTTAGCATGTAAAAATGATAAGTGTAAACATTTTTTTAAGTATATGGCTATTGATAAAGTATCTTGGAAACCTAGGGAGGGTAATTATAGAAATTGATTCTTAAAAGAGAAGCTTTTGGATTTTGCAATTAAAAGCAACTATTAGTCCAGGTTTAAATGGTAATTTTGATCTAAAGCCTTTTTAGAAGAAAGGCGTTAGTCTATTGAGAAAGTGAAGCTGGTTTTCTTCCCCTTTTTTAAATCCCCTCCACTTCTATGTTCCTTTCTTGCATGTGGACTTTAGGTACTAATGATATCATTATTAGACATGTTTGATTTGATGTGTTTTCTAATGATGTATAATTGTTAAACTAGTACTGCTGTTTTTATTCATTGAATGTTTGAAGTAATTAGTGTTCTGCCTGTTAGATATATAGAATTCCATGGAGGAATGTAGTACGCTTCATTGTTAGACACATTTTATTTGTGTTTTTTAATTGATGTAATTTGTCATGTGATCTATTCTAGGGTTATATATGTGTGTGTTTTTTTCTGCCTCATTTAGCCTTTGATATAGGGTCCAGTGGGACCAGAAATGCGTCAGGCAATTCAATAAATCCTTTTAAAATGTTTCCCTTCTTGGCCAAATTCTTTTGTGGTGGTGAGTGCCTGGATTTGTGTTTTTGTCCCCTGGCACATGTAGCAAAACATTCAGTACCACTACAAATAACTTCTGACAGTCCTTTCCAAAACTGTATTATCATTTCATTAGTAACATGCTTTTCTAGTTCAGGAAGATGTTTTTGCCAGTCCTGGTCATGTTATTGATATTATTGTCACTATGTTCCTCATTAGTGCTAGGATTCATATTGTCCAAAAGTGAGGTTGATTTAAACCATGCCCGTGATTAGGCCAGTTCGGGGAAGCGATTTTTACACTTTTGCCCGCGATCGGGCCAGTCAGGGAGGGAATGCTATAGGCCGCGATTGGGCTGCAGGGGGTACAGGGAGTATTGAGGGTCACCCACAGGGTGGCAGCTGCTGTGTTGCACCCGCAATGTGGCAGCTCACCCGTGGGTGGCCCCCGACTTACCTTTTTTTTGGCTCAAAGTTGTGCAGGCGCAGGTTGGGGGTTGTGCCTGCACAACTCTGCACAGCCCGCTGAATACCGGGCTGTGCAGTTTATGCATGGTTCCTCCCCCTCTGGTTCAGCATGCCTTCATTAGCATTGCGTTGTTGCTCAGCTTGACTTGGGGGCAAACTGCCTCCTGCTGAATATGGCAGAATGGCGCAATTTTGGACTTGTGCAGGAGCAACCCTATTGCGCATGGTGCAACCCTTTTGAATATCCAGCCCACTGTGTTGTTTGTATTTATATTGGTATACTGTGTCGTTTGTATTTATATGTATTTAAATATGGAACTTACTTGTATGTATTTAGATAGGAATTTACACAGGTCTGTCTTGAAAACTGGATTACATCCAAATGACATGTATTACCTGTATAAAAATAAATTTTTACCTACCTACCTTTTACCTACCATGTACTGCTCATAACACACTTATAACAGTATAGGGGACTATTTATTTATTTTTTTTTTACTATTCCACCCATTAAAACCTCCTTTTCTATCTTTTTAACTTTTGTTTATTCTTCTTATATACTTACTGGGGGGCATTTATAAGTGCAATATTGCACTCTGAGGTGTGGTTTACGTCCTGATAACAGTGCACCTTGGTGCATGTACGTGGCTCAAGCGTCTCGTGCCTTGTAACGCACCTGGGTGTGCTCTTATCAGGACATAACCCACACCTTGTCATGTGTTATTGCTTGCACATATCATCTCTCCTCTAGTCTGAAATCTTATGCAGATATGAACCTTTTGCTAAGTCATTATTTGTAACAAAAAATAAATAAATCAAAGAACAATGTATCCAAGAATATTATCCTCCATTCTCTTTTGTGGAAAGTTTTGTAATTACAGGCTTCTTTCAAATATTAAGTATTATTCTTTTAGTTGATATTGGAGCTATAGAAGGCAATGTAACTTTTTTAAAGAAAACTTGTCCACTGATTCTGGAATTAAAAAATAATGCAAATTTATATGTGAAAGATACTACCTTATCCAGTATCTGTTTTAAGATTTTGTGCATGGTTCTGCCATTTTTTTTAATTAAAGTACATTTCCAACATGCACAAAAGAAATCATCCTTAATGTGAATTACATTGCCAACGTTTCTCTGATTCTGTGAAACCCATTTTAAATGGCTGTGAAGGTGTAAAATGGGATCTGTTCAACAACTTATACTATATGGCCTGGATATTCAAAAGTGTACCCAGACTGTGTGCAATGGAATGCGCAGCACAATGCGGTTATGCCATAGGAAATTGACACCATATTCAAAAAATGCACCACTGACATGCCCAGGCACAAACCACACCGAATATAGTAAAGATGCGTCACTTCACAACCAGACATGCTGGAGCAACCATGATTGCGCAGGAGCATGCAAGTATGCAGCAACCAGCAGGCTGAGCAAGCACAACAGGCAAAGGGAACACAGGCAGGGCAGCACAAGAGCAGAGTGCAAGCCAGGCTGGAGGCAGACCCAAACCACAAGGGGACAGTACCCATAAGGCACATGGCCATGGGGCAACAGAGAATGCTAGTCACACAACACATACACAGGTCACAAAACAAACCAACTCACCCACCTTGATGGCATGGACATCGGCAGGTCCATGGCACTGCACCACCACAACTCTGATAGACATTACCATGTGGGACAGTGCCACAGCCATGGAGTGAGGGCACCTGGCATGTACAGTGGTCTGATGTAAAGGAGACACACAAGTACTGGGGAACAAGGAGCACAAGGCATGCTGACAGGAAGGGATACAGGGCCCAGCACTGCACAGCACACCAGCACTGGCAAGGGCAATATGGCAAGTGTAGGGCAGGCCAGCAGAGGTAGACAGGGACACAAGGTAGTGGACTGTGCACAGGGTAGGTGCACAGCCATAGCCCATGGGCACATGAGACAGAGGGACACGGCACACAGGATCCTGTGCACACAGCCACAAACCAAAGGGCACAGCACTGGGACTGAAGGGACATGCCAAGAGCACCACACAACAATGTCAGCAAGTGCAGCAGCCTGCATACAAAGGGAGACACAGACACAGATGTGTGAAAATATAACAGCAGTACACAATAAAATGCAAACAAGAACAGAGGGGTGCCAACGGGGCACTCAACAATAAACTGCGAGGGGAAAATGCAGGGAGGGGCAATGTGGGCAATAAGGGGAATGGGTCTGAGAGCAAATACACAGGCAAGAACAGGGAAACAAACTAAGCTGAGTAGGGCAGGGGAAGTCCAAGGCACATCAGGGAGGAGGGACAGGGCTAGTTTCACTGATGCTGCAGCAACATCCTCAGTTGGTGAACCTCCGCACCAGTTCAGGGTGGCCTCAGATGGCACCGGCCAATTCTGATCTGGACATTTGTGCACCCAATGTTGCACTATATGAGCTGGTGCAGGTGCAGCATACCTGCAAATCAGCCCTGAACCGTTCTCTTCAGGCCCATGGCCCAGCCTGACCTAGGGAGATGGGACAAAGAACAGGCAATAAGTGTCAGTCGACAAGGATGCAAAGCCCTCCCATATGTGATGCACCCACCGTGGACAGAACCAGCAATGGCACATGCACAGTGGACAGCAATAGCCAAACCAGCAGCACCCCAGCCAGTCATGCAAGGCTTCCTGGGTGACATGCACCCACATCTGTGCAGCGACAACACAGTGCCAGTGCAAGGTTCCCCGGGCAGAACAGTAGACCCCCAGCAGCAATCAGACACCATGGGACATGCCACACCCCCTACCCTACCAGGGACAGCGATGAAATGCCACCACACAGAGGCCATGTGCATGGAGCCGCCACATACAGCGTAACACAGCACTTGCAGAGGAGCCAGGAACCCACCCAACCAATGCCCACACATGGCAGCAATGCCCTTGGCTCTACCACACCACCCATCCCAGTCCTACCAATGTCCCATACACCATGCTACACACACTCACCTGCCTGTCCAGGTGCTGGTGCAGCAGCACTCACCATCAACTCACTGCCTGGCCTGTCCTGTGGCCTCCTTGGCCCTCCTGCTGTCCTCTGGTCCTGTGGATGGAACAGAGATGAAAGAAATGGACATGAGTGCCATGCCCAGAGCCCCACCAGCACAGACACAGTGCACATGCTGGCACAGTATGGGCAGGGACACTGACCCATGTGTGGGGAATGGTGCCTGGGCCACCATCACCATGCACTGCACAGGTCTGCAGTTCAGCACTGCAGGACATGCACCACCCACCAGCACTGCACCCCTCCCATGCAGCCACACAGGCAGTGCACATGACAGCACAGGTATTGGACAATGGGAGCATGCACAGTGCAAGGGACATCTACCTGGCTGCGGCGCGACCCCCATCATGCCTGCCCTGCAGCCTGCAGAGGCGTGCTGGATGCTGCCGAGGTCCCTGTAACAGTGGTGGCAATGTCCCTGATCCACAGCACCCTGTTCTCTGCTCCAGGCCCACTGCCTCCCTGTTCCACACCTGGGACCATGGCTGCTGGAGATCAGCCACTCCAAACAGCTGGTCTGCCAGAGGCTCCACCAGGGTCACTAGACTGGCAGTCTAAATATCACTCCAGTTCAGAGAATGGTACACACGGAACCCTGAGTGTGCCATTACTGCTGTCCACCACAATGTGCCCGACCACAAGTACTGTGGCCTGAATATCATGCATGTGGAACTGCGCAGTGCATGATGCGCAATAGGGAACTATGGACCATGGCTGTGCAGCATGGAGATGTGCAATAAACATGCTGCAACAGAGGCCTATCTGCAGTACTACAGATGCACAATGCAGTGCGTTAAGGCAGGAGTATGGGGTCATGGCTGTGACCCACGCCTGTGCCTGCATGACCCTGCTCAATGCTGAGCATATGCCAGTCACACATTGTCTGGCAATGTGCAATCGCTGGCATGGTGCATCTGGACAGATGTGCAATGGGGACAGGCAGCACATCAGATCCGCAGGCAAAGTATGTGCACATGTCTGTGTGTGCAATGGGGAACATTGCACAGCACCGCAAACAGCACGATAGGACACTCACGCCATGTTGCCACCCATGGTGTGCATGGCAGGTGAGCAGCCGCACACCACGCATACGCGGGGAATGCACCAGCAAAGTGCTCCCCTGTGTTCACATTGCACAAGGTGCAATTCTACAATATTCAGCTGGCGAATGCAAATAGCCTCATGAACCAATGCCAGGTGCAGTCAAGCACATTAGCATAGCATTACAATTGCACTATTGCACATTTGCATGTGTTGAGCCATAAAAGTGCCACAATACAGCACAGGTCACTAACAGGTACTGCAGCCATTGCGGTATAGACCATCACACTGTTTGTGTAATGATATAGCTGCACATGTTGTCAGTGCTGCACAGTTCCAGGTTGGGCTTCAAGCTGCTAATTGAGCCAGTGTCTGACTATCCACGGATGGCGACATGTCTGAGATGGAGGGAGCTGAGGAGAGCAGGGGTCTGCACGGAAGCGGCCCAGCTTCACTAGGATGAACAGCAGGCCCTATTCAAGGCCTACCTCGACAGGGTGCCACTGCTGAGTGGGGTCACTGGCACCCGTAGAACTGTGCCACCGGGTGGGAGGAAGTTGCAACATACGTGAACACCCATGGCAGACATAACAGGAGTGCACAGGAGTGCAAGAAAAAGATGGGGACAGACCATTGGTGTATTAAGGAGAAGGTGGCCTCCATCAGGGCGTCACACATCAGGACAGGTGGGGGGCCAGCCACAGCATCCATACTGACAGCTGGTGAGGAGATGGTGGCGGCAACCATCATCCATGCCACCATTGAGGTTGTCCCAGGAGGTGGCTTCCAGATGGTTGGCAGCCATCACAGTACTGTGAGTCTATTGTCATCATATGTGGGTGTGTGCAGGCTGTCAGTGTGCATGTGTGACTGCAGCAGTGCTGCATGCCCACTGCTGGTGTGACATGCAGATGCACATGTCACATATGGGGCCAACAAGCATGACATTGGCCACCTGCGTGCAGTGGGACTGCAGTATGGGCACTGTACTGTGGCTGTGGGATGTGGTCCAGAGTGTGCAGCACTGCATGGTTGCCCCACAGCACTTCCTGCACAGCATGCGCTGGTGGCACAGCAAGTTCCACAGGGGTACAGGCAGCTGTTCAGCACACCACTGGTGTAGTGGCCTGTGGGGGAGGCCCATGCATGACAGCTGTGAGGTGGTGCAACACCATGTGCTGCATCTACTCACCATGGCTGGCCTGCCTTGTGCACCACCTGTGGAATGATTGCCCTGAATTTGCAGTGCTGCACAGATGTCCCCTGTTGCAGGCAGGCATGGTGACGGCACGCATGCCCTGTTCACAGTGGCCACAGCACTGCATGCAAATTTCCACTGTCACTGTGACAGAGTGACCTCTGTCAGGAGAAGGTGCCCAGTGATGGGATATGTGTCTCTGGTCCCCTTGTTCACCTTTTCCCCAAAAATATAAAATAAAGTGCCAGAAAGCCTTAAAGTAAATGAAATATGAAAACTCCCAATTATGTTACATCATGGCCTATGGAAACTCCCCATTATGTAGTGCCACAACAAATGGGAATTCCCCTGAGAATTATGATGTAATCACAAAGGATATAAAAGCTTCCACTAGGGACAGAAATGTTAGATAGGAGTCAGCCTAGAGCTGGCTGTGGAGGATGAAGGGCCTCTGGAGAGTGTGGGCTCACAAAACTTGCTAAATAAGCTGAAAGAAACACTTGGTGACCCTGCTGGGAAAAGCAGTGGTTTTGTTTGTTTGGATGCACTGAATAATCTTGTTTATTTTTCTGTAAAGATTTTTCTTTCAATTTTAAAGAAAATAAAATAACAAATGCTTTCTAGCATTTTTTATGCACCATAAATCTTGCCTGCCTGTTCCTGTGTTTGAAATCCCATGTCCTCCACTACACTCACAACTGATATTGCTTTTCTGTCTTCCAGTGCCATCACACCTCAGAGGTGAGTTGCAGGTCACCACTGATAGTGTTGGACCCAACACAGCTGTGCCATTAATGTCCATGGGCATCAAGGACACTGACTGTCAGTGCCGGGGCAGTGTGGGGCTGCTGGAATTCCTGAGTCTGGGTGACGACAGCCCCCTGACGGACCTCCTGCTAACCAAGGCCCCACCAGTACTTGTACCAGGGACACAGGAGGTTGAGTTGTCGGACACTGATGTTGACATTACACTGAACCTGGGTGGCACAGGCCTGGACACACTGCCCAGGGGACAGTGCCATATACATGTAGAGCTTGCCATCACTGGTGGTACAGCAGCCGTGCAGGTGCCTCCTGACCATGGTCGCACAGTGAAGTGCAGTGCTGCTGCTGTTGCCAGCTGTGGAGGGGTATTGGCATGGGTGCCATTGCCACGAGGCTGGCCCAGCAGGTAGATGGGCTACGGCACCAGGATACAGTGTCCACCATGCAGCACAACACAGGGGCCACCGACAGGCACCTGCACAATCCCCACCACCTGTGCTGTTCCCTGTGCAGCGTCCCCAGGTGAGGAATGTTGCACGGCATGCCACCACATCCCCAGCAGGTCAGTATCAGCCCCATGATGCACGAGGCACTGACAGGCTGGATGGGCAAACCAGGCTGCTGTGGGCATCTGTGGACAACCAGGCGACACTTCGGGCTGAGATCCATGCACTGCGGCTGGAGTTGAATCAACTGTCTGAGTATGGGGACATTGGCGTGCCCAGCTGATAGGTGAGCTCTGGCAGATGCAGGAGGCCATGACCACATCACTGGACTGCATTGCTGGTACCATTTCCACCTGATTTGCATAGCTGGCATCCACTGGGCACAGCAGGGTGTGACTGACTCACCATAGTGCAACATCGACACCACAGTAACGGCATCTGGTGACCCCAGCACGGCAGATGGCGGGCTTTGATGTGCCCATCCCTGACACACCCGGCAGTAATCTCTTTGCAGGACTATTCATGCCTGTGAGAACCCAGTTGCAGTCCCAGGCTTCTACCCCCCCGCAAGTGTGTTGGTTATACCTCCCGTGGCTGTTGAGCAGCCTGTGGCTGCAACACAGCCCGGGCATGTCTGCCCATGTAGCCTGACAGCTGTGGCACCACACGGTAGGCCTTCTGGGTGTGCTGTCCCATCCTGCTACCCACTGCTGTTGGCTGGTCTGCACTTGGCTTGGCGCGCCCATGTGCATGTGCTGGCACATATGTGTGGCATGTGGCATATCCTTCATGCGTGCATGCAGTGCCACTGGGCCTTGTGGCATGGGTGTGATGAGGGCTGCACTGTGCCAGCCTTGCCTGTGTGCCAGTGCATTTACTCTGATCCATACCATGTCCAGCTACACCGGTGTGTGTGTTGCCACATCGCCCACCACCCTGTCTGTTCCACCCACATGCCCCACTGTGCCCAGCTGTGTGACATGTGATGGTGCTGGTGGTGCATGTGTGGCCCAGGGTATGGTCAGATCTGTGTCCAGAGCAGGGCCCATGTGTTTGTGTGCATGCACTCATGCCTGTGCACTGTGTTGTGGGCATGTGTTTGTGTGTTCCCTATGCATGCTGTGTGTGTGTGCTAGTGTCCCTGCATGCATCCCTGTGTGGCCATGTGCCTCTATGTGTGTGTGTGTGTGTGTGGTGTTCCATGCATGCACGGCTGTCATGCCTGGTACTCACCTGCTGTTCTCGAAGTGCTCCTGTACAATTGTGTCATGGTGCCTCTGTGATCGTACAGCCATCCTGGGGTCCCTCCTTTGAATGGGTGGCTGTGCACCCCCCATCTGACTTGTCATCCCCACCCTCATCGCTGCTGTTGCCCTCATCCACCTGGACAGCTATCCCACAGTCAATGGCCATCTTGTGCAGCATGCAGCAGGCCAGGAATAGGCCACAGGTTTTTGCATGGCTGTGCTGTAGGGCACCACCAGACCTGTCTAGGCAATGGAATCACATCTTTAGTTTGTCAAAGACTTGCTCAATGATGTTGCGTGTAGCGATGTGTGCCTCGTTGTATTTCTCCTCCACAACATTGGATGGGTGCCAGATGAGGTTGAGCAGACAAGGACACAGGGGGTAGGTGCTGTCACCTGTGGGGGTAACACATGCTGGTTAGCAGATGGCATTTCTTGTTCACTTGCCCTCCCCCTCTGCTGCTTACAACCACCCACACATCCCCCTCCATGTGTAGCTTGGGCCTGTCCACCCCTTCATGGTTGCTCTCTCACCCTGTCCCATGCCATGCTCACCTATAAGGTGATGTGGGATCTACCCATGCTTGAACCTCTGGCACAGGCTGAAGCTGTGCCAGATGAATGTGTCATGTGTACTACAAGGGTGTGTGGTGCACACATTGATGATGCACCCAGTGGCATTGCACACTACCTGGCAGTTGACGGAGGGGTAGCCCTTTCTGTTCATGTAGGTGGCCCTCTCTGGCCCAGGTGGTGTACATATACAGTCAATGGCCCCAATCATGCCAGGCATGCATGCCACCCTGTGGAATTCATGCATGTTTGCTGTACACTCTGCCTGTATGCTTAGGAATCTGATGTAATCCAAAGCATGTGGCAGCAGAGTGTTGAGAACCTGTGTGAGGGGGTGGGATTTGGCCAACTGCGTTATTCCAGTAGTTGCCCCCACTGGTTTCTGGAAGGTGCCCATGATGAGCAGTCACATTGCTGCTGTCACATTGGTCTCTACCATCATGGCATGACTCCTTCTGATGGGTGCCTGCAACTCATCATGGCACAGCTCACAATGCTGCCTCAGGATTGCCCTGTTCAGATGGTACCAGCCCACGATCTTGTATCCCCATAGTCCTCAAAGGTGAGGCGGGCACGGTAGTGTCTCTGTTGGGCATACTGCCGATGGGCCACGTTGCTGCTACTCCTCCTCTTCACGTCCCTCATTACCTCCTCATCAAAATGGCCCTGCATATTGCTGTGTCTTTGCTGTGACTTGCACATCTGCTGTGTGTGTGTTTGAGCTGCCTTTTATATGCTTAATTCTGTCTGACGCATTCTCTGTCTTGCTCCTCGTTTGCGTCATGTTTTTCTGTTGAATATGCCATTGTGCAGCTTATTAAAGGGCAAGCCCCCATGTACTTGCACTGCATAAATTACTGTTGTGCATCTATGCAATGGATATTGCGCTGCGCATTCGCACTGGTTGAATATGGCACCGGGGTGCATTTTTGTGGTTATGCATTGCGCAACTGTTCTGAATATCTGCCCCTCTTAATTTATTTCTAGAACCTTTGTATAATTGGACAGAAGTTAGCATATTTTCCCATTGTAAATTCAGCTAGGGTACAAACTTAATGACACAAATGTAAGAAATGTGATATTAGGGTTTCCAGCTTTAATTCTACAACATGAGCAGCAAAAGGACAAGACCGCTCAAGTAAAGACAGGTAGCCATCATCAGGTAAGACAAACAACCTATAAGTGTTTCCAGATTATACAAATGCAGTGCAACTGACATGCTTCCTTTGTTTACAATGTGTAAAAAGACACAAGCATCCTGATTAGTTAAAAGAGAAGTATAGAGAGTTAATTACTGTATCTGGCCATAATTACACTACTGCACTTCTTTAGCCGATGCACCAGCTCAGCTTCACTATCACCATGTCTCATTTTGCAACTGTCGGTTCCAAATCTGCTATCCCACAAAGGACTTTTTTTCTTCTCTGTAGGAAAACACTTTGAAACAGTGTTTCCAGCTTAAAAAAAAAAAAACTACTTTACTTTTACAATTTTAGGTAGGGTGCATGTTATAAGTGCGATAAGACACTTCAGGGATTTGTAATTATGGTGAATAATTGTTCTTTGCTCTTGAATGTTGAAAGGCATGCGGCATAAGTGCCTTGTGCATAATAACACCCTTGAACCATGGAATTATTCCCTCATTACACACACCTTGGCATGTCTTATTGCATATGTATATATTGCTAGCAGCTGCATAGCACAGACCCCACAGGACCTGCGCATATGCAGTTACACTTGTGTGTATGTTACACAGCATGAACATAGAAACTTAGAATTTGATGGCAGATAAGGACTACTAGGCCCACCCAGTCTGCCCATTTCACCTACTGCAAAAGCCACAGACTCTATTTGATCTTTGGCTTTAGCTTCTTGTTTCTATTGCTAGGGTTCCCCAATGCATTTTTAAATTTCCTCACTGTGTTTGCCCCACCACCTCTGCTGGGAGTCTATTCCATGCACCCACCACCCTTTGTGCAAAGAAATACTTCCTCATGTTACCCCTTAGTCTACCCCCTTCCAACCTCATGTGATGCCCCCTCGTTCCTGAACATCTCCTTTTCTGGAAGATGCTACTCTCTGGTACCCTATTTATGCCCTTTTAAATATCTGTAGGTTTCTATCATATTTCCCCTTTCTCTCCTTTCCTCTGGAATATACATAGTAAGGTCTCCCAGTCTCTCCTCACATGACTTTTGGTGAAGGTCCTGCACCATCTTTGTTGCTCCTTCTCAGAACTGCCTGTACCCTGTCTATGTTCTTACAGAGATGTGGCCTCCAGAACTGGACATAGTACTCCAAATGAGACCTCACTAATGATCTGTACAGTGGCATCACCACCTCTTTTCTTCTGCTGGTGATACCTGTCCCTATGCACTCCAGCATCCCAGTAGCTCTCCCCACAGCCTTGGCACATTGTTTGGCCACCTTTAGGTCATCAGATATGGTTACTTCCAAATCCCTTTCCAGTTTGGTGACCATCAGTATCTCCCCATCATATAATCCTCCCTGGGTTCTTGTATCCCAAATTAATGATTTTGTACTTTTTGTGTTAAACCTCAGCTGCCACACTCCAGATCATTCCTCCAGTTTACCTAGGTCCTCCAAATTTTTTCCACCACTCCTAGAGTGTCCACAATGTTGCAGATCTTAGTGTCATCAGCAAAGAGGCACACCTCCCCTTCCAGCCCCTCCACAATGTCACTTATGAAGACATTAAATAAGACTGGTCCCAGAACTGATCCATGTGGTACCCCACTGGTCACCCTCCTTTCCTCAGATTGAGCTCCATTTACCACCACCCTCTGTCTTCACTCACTCAACCAGTTCCTAACCCAGTTTACCACCTTTTGACCCACTCCCAGGTTACCCAGCTTTTTCACAAGTCTTCTGTTTGGAATGGTATCGAACGCCTTACTGAAATCCAGGCAGGCCACATCCGTCAATCTCCCTGATTCACTTCCCTCATTACCGAGTCAAAGAAATCAATTAGATTTGTTTGACATGACCTTCCTAGTGTGAATCATTGCTGTCTCGGATTCTGTGCTCTTCTGGATTCAAGGTGTTCCACAATTCTTTCTTTAAGTAGTAATTCCATAATTTTTCCCACTATTGAGGTGAGTCTAACTGGTCTATAGTTTCCAGCCTCTTCCCTACTTCCACTTTTGTGAAGCGGGACTACATTTGCCCTTGTTCAATCCTCTGGAACCACTTCTGTATCGAGTGATCTGTCGAACAGGGCTGCCAGAGGTGCTGATTTATTGAGAATTAGTAGTCACAATCACAGAAAAACAGGGGTAACAATACCCTTCATCAACATTAAAATTCATAGCCATGTTTAACATATATTCCCCCTCCAATCTTCACCCCCCCCACATAAAGATCCATGGTCAGCATCGTACATAATGATATTATGTGAAATGCATGACATTTTGTATTGATATTGTAATATAGTTGATATTTATACTTAATGAAATGGGAACAGTCTTTAGTATAAATGTAAAACTATGACGAAAGCACCAAATCCCTGAGCCAAAAATCATCAGATATCCACAATTTGAGTTTTTTGTTATATATAACCATAATTCTGAATCACTTTTAAAGAAACCTCTATTATATAGTGCACCTAAAAGAGATGTTTCCTTTCTAATTGAGGAAAAGCCATACTATCCTTATTCAATTTCCAGTATTTCAGAATTATTCTTTTAAGAGCGATATCATTTGCAATTACTGTAATCTTCTCTATGATTCACAGTGATCTTTTTTCCATAATTGAATAATATTGCTAAAGGGTTATTATACTCTGTGGTATTGAGTCCAATATGTGCTAATATAGTGAAATAGTGTAGCCACCATTATTTAACGAATTTGCATTCTATGAATACATGTAAAAGTTCAGTATCTAACTGGCCACAATGCCAGCAATTAGTATCCAGTTTGAATTTCATTTTATACAATTTATATTATATATAATAAGCCTGATTAATGATTTTGTATTGTCTGAATTTATCTCTTGTAAATTTGAAATCCTGTAATCTGTCACAAATAATTTGCCATTTAAATTTTAAAGTAATTTCATTTAACTCCTGCGCCCATTGTTTAATCATTCAGGAATATAATCTAGTATTACAGTGTAAGTGGCTTTAACCATGAGAAAAGCTGCTTAAGTTTCCTATGAAGTATGGCATTTAGATTTTTTCCCCATCTCCCTGGTATTGGGTGCTCTCTCCAGCATTTGAAATCTTTCTTATATAAGTTTGTCATTTGATGAAAAAAAGATTTGATGACATTACAGAGGCAAGATGCTGGCCACAATAGGCTAGTCATCCACAAGTAGCAGCACCAGTTTAGTTTTATCTGTTTAATACGTTTTATTGTTTTGGTTATTTTCACAGTTTTGTTTTATTTTGGTAGTATTAATTCATAGTTTTGTTTATTTTAGGTAGTATAAATGGTGGTGTAGTAAGTTAGGAAAGAAAATGAGATAGCAGGTTTAGGTGGCGTAAATGGGTTGAGAAAGGTTTCAATTTAAATATGGAGTTGCAAGGAAAACTCCTCTTTCTACAGAGTTTCTATGTATTATCCAGTGCTTTAATATATTGTTTTGCACTGGATAAGTGTCTGTTGAATTTGATAGTCCAATTAGTTTGATGGCTCCTACCTGCCTGGAGTGTTGGAGTTGTGGTATGTGACTGGAGGAGCAAAGAATGGGGTCCAGAGCAAGCAGTTATTGTCCTGGAGGAAGAAACTACAGTAGCAGGGCCCATGAAGAGTTGGAGTTGGAAATGGAGGTAATGGTACCAGTTCCCGTAGTTCTGAGCAACAAGCTCCCTGAGCTGGTGGCCTTGATGGAAGAGGATGCCTGGATATCGTAGCAGTCACAGAAACATGGTACTAGAGAACCATGACTGGGATGTTAACATACCAGGTACATAATCTACAGGAGAGACAGGCAGGGGAGAAGAGGGGAGGAGTAGCTCTCATGTAAAGGAAGGGATAAAAGCAACTGAACAAAAGAGTAAACAGGGAGGAGAGGAGGCACTGTGGGTCACCTTGGAGACTGGAAAGGGCACCACAATCTGCACACAGGGTTGTGTACAGACCCCCATTTCAGGGGGAGGGAATGGACAAGGATATGATAGAAGGCATTCTTAGGATGGCAGAGAAAGGGAAGATACTGTTGATGGGAGACCTGAATATGCCAGATGTTAACTGGAGCACATTTGCTGCAGCCACATCTAAGAGCAGGGCCATTCTTGATGCCCTACAGGTGGCATGCCTCAGACAGCTAGTTTCAGAACCCACTTGTGAGGGAGCAATCTTAGACCTCATACTCTCAAATGGGGCCAGTGAGAGGATCTCAGATCTAGAAGGGGGGTTGCCATCTAGGAACAAGTGACCATCAAACAGTGTGGTTCACGTTAAACTCAGCTACAGAGTCAAGCCATACAAAAGTGAGGGTACTGGACTTCAGGAGGGCTGACTTTGGCAAGATGGGAGAGTGCCTCAGAAAAGCACTAGCAGACAAGATAGAAGGAGGTGTGAAGCAACAATGGGGAATCATCAAAACTGTCATCACAGAAGCAACAAGCCTTTGTGTGAAGCAAATAAACAAATCAAAATGAAAGAAAAAGCCACTATTGTTCTCAAAAGAGGTGGCTGTGAAAGTCAGGAAGAAAAAGATAGCATTCTGGAAGTATAAGGAAACACAGAAAGAGCAGGACAGAGAGCTGTACCAGTTAAGGCAGAAGGAAGCAGGGTGGGAAGTGAGAATAGCAAAGGCCCAAACTGAGGAAAAGATAGCCAACTCAGTTAAGAAGGGGGGATAAAACCTTTTATAGGTACATCAGTGAGCATAGAAAGACAAAGGGAGGGATAGTGATGCTGAATAGAATGAACGGTGGGTGGGCAGATGGGGACAGTGAAAAAGCAGGGATACTGAATGAATATTTCTGCTCAGTATTCACAAAACAGTAGGGGGAAGTGCCTAATTCAATTAACAGAAGCACTCTTGATAGGGGGCTAATCCCAGTCCTTTCACAGAAGAAAGGGTTCTGCAAGAACTCCTAAAACTGAAAGTGGACAAAGCAATGGGGCCTGATGGAATTCACCACAGAATTCTAAAAGAATTAAGGGGAACTAGTGAAACCACTGGCAACTATTTTAATAAATCATGGGAGGATGGTGTGGTACCAGAGACTGGAGGAGGCGGATGTGATTCCCCTTCACAAAAGTAGGACCAAGACAGAGGCAGGAAACTACAGACCTGTCAGTCTGACCTCTGTGGTAGGGAAAGTGATGGAGTCACTTCTGGAGGAAAGAATAGATGAGTACCTAGAGGCCAGTGGGGCACAGGGTCCAAGGCACCATGGGTTCACAGTGGGAAGGTCATGTCAGATGAATCTAATAGATTTCTTTGACTGGGTGACCAAAGTAGTAGATCAGGGAGGGGCTGTGGACATGGCCTACCTAGACTTTAGCAAGGCATTTGACACAGTCCCACACAAAATATTAATAGTCAAATTAACCAGCCTGGGAGTGGGTCCCAGCGTGGTAGCCTGGGTAAAACATTGGCTGGACAACAGGACACAGAAGGTAATTGTAAATGGAGTCCCACTCTGAAGAAAGAGGGGTTACTAGTGGGGTATCGCAGGGTTCAGTATTGGGTCCAGTCTTTTTTAATGTCTTCATAAGTGACATTGCAGAGGGACTGGAAGGAAAAGTATTCCTCTTTGCAGATGACACAAAGATCTGCAACAGGGTTGATACAAGAGGAGGCGTGGAAAGGATGAGAAGGGACTTGGCAAGGTTGGAGGAATGGTCAGAAGTATGGCAGCTAGGATTCAATGCAAAGAAGTGTAAAAAATAATGCACCTGGGAAACAAGAACCCAGGAGAAGAATACACAATGGGGGGAGGAGGTAGTAACAACAACAAAAAAGGAAAGGGACCTGGGGGTAATCATATCAGATGACCTTAACGTTAGCAAGCAATGTGAGAAGGCAGTAGGGAGGGCTGGGGGTATACTGGGATGCAGAGGGAGAGGCATCAGCAGCAGAAAACAGGAAGTCGTTATCCCTCTGTACAGACAGTTGGTGAGACCCCATCTGAAGTACTGTGTCCAGTTCTGGAGACCCCATCTCTGCAAGGACATAGACAGGATAGAGGCAGTCCAGATGAGGGCAACTAAAATGGTGCAGGGTCTGCAAGAGAAGCCATAAGAGGAGAGACTAAAGGATCTTAATATGTATACCCTTGAGGAAAGAAGGGAGAGGGGGGACATGATAGAAACTTTTAAGTACCTCAGTGGAATCAACAAAGTCCAAGAGGGTAGCATCTTTCAGAAAAAGAGACGCGCAAGAACAAGGGGACACAATTTAAAGATGGGGGAGGCAGTTCAGGGGCAATGTGAGGAAGTATTATTTCACAGAGAGGGTAGTGGATGCATGGAACAGCCTTCCTGAGGAGGTTGTGGGGTCTAAAACTGTGGGAGAATTCAAGAATGCATGGGACAGACATAAGGCAATTCTTGTGGGGGGTAGGAAGAAATAGGCTGTTGGATAACTAGGATCTGCGGCCTATCCTGTAGGTAGGGAAATGGGCAGACTAGATGGGCCAAGCGGTCCTTATCTGCTGTCAAAGTCTATGTTTCTATGTTTCTATGAGTGTGGCAGGAGATGTTCAGTGTCTGAACTGTAGCAGGAACAGCATCGATCCTTCATTACGGATGGATTGTGAGCAGGGAAGCCACTGAGATTGGAGTTGTGGCATTTTAAAATGCTAGAAGGATTCTGTGAGTGGGGATTTCCTCAGCTTGCCTGGGGAGAGTGGCCACATGGTTGGTGTCGAGTCAGGCATGAGACATAGGCCGGTGGTCTGGCAGAGGGTGAGAAAAAGCTTGTTTTGTCACCTAAGCAGCCTGGGGGGTCAGCCGATGGGCTGGCTTAGCCTGGGAGCTGTAGTTGAGAGGGCTCGTAGGTGAGGAGTTGGCTACCTCCTGGGTGTGTGCCGGGGTGGGGGGTCCCTCAGCTTGATCAGTTTTAGCCAGCTCCAGTCACTGCTTATGCCTACCCTGATGGCTGTTGAGGCAGCTGGGGGGGGATTAGGTGTTTGCTCTGTGTCCTGTGTACTATGAAATCTGCTTCATCGACTGGAATTTTTTGAAGAATATCTGAATGGATTTGATACTGGACTTGTAGAAAGGACCCTTGGATCTTTGGGCCAATTTGGATGAGAGTCAAACTTGTGTGGCTTCTGTAGTCATACACCAAGAGGTGGGAGCTTTACAGTTTAAACCTCTGAATCTGAGAGTCGGGAACTGGTTTGACCTTCTGTGAATACTTTGTAATATATTTGGCTAAGGGGCAGTGAGAGTGCCTTGCAACCTTTTCATTATTAAATTTCTGACTGGCCTGTTGGGTTTAAGTGAGAGCTGAACCCGGCTGACCATTCTTGGTTGTGTCTTAAGAGGTGGGAGCTCTTCAGACTGCAAACATTCTCAAAATTTAGAAACTTACTGTGACTGCTGTCTTAATCTGTGGATTCATACATTGTGCTGCTATAACATTTTGGTTTAATTTTACATTTTTGTTAGGGTTATCATATTAATTTTAGTCATAGGTGTGGTGTGGATGTTTGAGAGTTTCATTTGAGTGTGGTATGTTGGGTGTTGAGTGTTTGAGAGTAGTGTGGTTTATATTTGTATACTGGGGTTGTTCGTTGTGGGTCTTTGAGGAGTGTGGTGAAGATGTGTTGGGAAGGCATAAGGACGGTTGGGTATTATTTCCCCTCAAGGCTTAGGGACCTTTGTCCTTTTTCCTGTCCCTCATTGCCACCAGAGGTATGTAGAAGGTGTAAGGCTTTGGGGATTGCTGGAAGGAAGAGGATGAGGCCGAGCCTGGAAAGGGAATGGAAAGGGGCTGGTGGATTGGAATAGTAGGGGCAAGGAGATGCCCTGGGGTGAAATGGGGCCAGAAAAGGGGTCCTTCCTGACTGGTTCCCATACCCAAGGGCTCTGCCTGTAGCAGGCAGGTAACAATCTTCCTCAGGTTCTCATCCTACTTGTCGGTGTTATGCAATACCAGGTCTATTAAGAACAAGACTGCTATAATAGCGGATCTTGTTGGATCATCTGACCTGACTTGCATCACCAAGACCTGGCTGGATAAGAATGCTGGCCCAGTTTTGGCATCAGCAGTTCTGGACGGGTACTCGGTGATACACTGCCCGAGGATGGATCGTAGGGGCGGGGTGTTCCCATTTGTTTTAGAATGGAACTGGGCATAATGGAGGTACCAGTGGGAACTACCAACTCCTTCAAATGTATCATGGTGTGGAGTGTAGGATACTTCTCATCTACCATCCACCAGGAGACAGGAATGTTTTCCTATGGGAAGTTGTGGACTTCATTGTCGACCTGACATTTGGATCCCCCAGATGGTTGATTCTGGGAGATTTCAATGCCTGGGTCGATGATGAACTCTTGCAGTTTGGTCAGGACTTCCTCCAGCTAATGAATTTGCTTGGCTTCACCAGGTTATTTCCTCCTAGACCCATATTAGTGGTCATTCTTTGGACTTGGTGTTCCTCTGGGGGATGGAGATATCAATTTGGTGGTAGAACCTGTCGGGTGGTCTGACCATCTTACCATTGGGTTCAGTTTCAAGACCACCCTCACTAGGTCAGCCCCTATGGAGATGGTCTGGTACCACCCTTTGAGGGGTGTTTCCCAGATGGCCTGATGGCAGTGCTGGACCTATCGGGTTTACCAAGGGAATGCATAGATCCAGGGAATTTGGTACTTGCCTACAATAAGCCAGTGATCGGGGCCCTGGATTCCATTGCTCCTGTTCATGCTCATCCCCTCACTCTTCACCCCAGGTCTCCTTTGTCTGATGAGGCTCTGAGGGAGTTGAGGAGAGTGGGACAAAGGCTAGAGAGGTGCTGGTGGAAGTCGAGCCTGGAGTGTGACAGACTTAGTTTGATGGACTACTACTTGATCTATCAATCAGCAATTTCCCATATGAAGGCAGAATTCATGTCCAGGGAGACTGCTGCTGCACAGAGTTGACCAGCTCAACTTTTCTGGACTGTGGACAGATTGTGCAATCCAATGTGTCTTCAGCCTGGAAATGTTTTTTCTCAAGAACTGTGTGAGGAGTTTGCTAGATTCTTTTCAGATAAGGTTGGCACAATCAGGTCCGGCATCTGTTTGACCCTCTTTTATGGGAGCTGTGGTGGTCAGCAGGAGATGTCAGGCACCCAATTTGTGTGGTATGACTTTAGCCTCCCCATGATCAGTGACATCGTGATGGTCATCCAGTCATTGCGTCCGACTAACTGTAGTTTGTATCCGGGTCCCACGTATCTCCTAGTGAGCTGTGTGGATAAAATCCATCCGGTCCTTGCCGAGATAGTCTGGATGTCCTTGGAGAGGGGGATCTTTCCTGATCCTCTGAAGGAGGCCATGGTTTGGCCCCTTCTTAAAAAAATCCTCCTTCAACCCAGACTGTCTGGCTAACTACAGGCCTGTCTGTAACCAGCCTGTTGTGGGTAAGGTTATTGAGAAGGTGGTTGCGTCGCAGCTGGATGATCATCTGACCTACCACAATGTCTATGATTCTCTCCAGTCCGAATATAGGAAGAGACATAGCACCGAAACAGCCCTGGTCTGGGTACTAAATGACCTCCTAATAGCGAGAGATGGGAGGATCCATTCCATCTTGGTCCTTTTTGATCTCTCTGCGGCATTTGACACTGTAGACCATGGTGTGCTATTGGAGTGCCTGTGGGTCATCTGTGGATTGTCTGGTATGGTCTTCAGATGGTTTTGATCTTTCCTTGAGGGTAGGACTCAGAGGGTGGTGTCTGGGATTTTTTCCTCTGCATTACTCCCCCTATCCTGTGGGGTGCCACAGGGTTCCATTTTGGCACCCATGTTGTTTGTGGTGTACATGCTGCCATTCAGAGTGATTATTAGGTGGTACGGCTTGAGTTTTCACTGCGATGCAGGTGACACTCAGCTGTACATGTCCTTTGTGCCTGGCAAGGATGCTGCCGTTTCGGTATTTAACAACTGTCTTGTTGAAATCCAGGATCGGATGAATGTAAGTTGGCTGTGGTTAAACCCTGAAAAAACTGAGGTGTTGGTTGTGGACACAGGTCTCCGGGAGGTGGGTTTGTTGGCAGGATCACCTCCAGGTCTATGGCTTGGGGGTGTTCAGCTAGCTACCTCAGACCGGGTGCAGAACGTGGGTGTTATGTTTGATGACTGCCTGACACTTAAATCTCAGGTGTCGGCAGTTGACAAAAACTCTTTTTACTATCTGAGGAATATCTCCCTGGTGAAGCACCTGGTTATGCCTGATGACCTTCCAACCTTAGTCCAGGCCTTCGTTACCTCCCACCTTGACTAATGCAATGCCCCTTACCTTGGGTTACCGGGGGTTGTTATCTGCCACCTGCACCTATTGCAGAATGCGGCAGCTAGGCTATTGACTGGCATGTCTAGGACCAGTCATATAATGCCTGTGCTCCACGGACTGCACTGGCTGCCATTATGGTGGCAGATCACCTTCAAGGTCAGTTTGCTGACCTATAAGGCCCTACATGACTAGGGACCCGGCTACTTGCAAGAGCTCCTTCATTCCTACTGTCCCTCCTGCCCTCTCCAATCCACTGATGAGGGAATGCTAGAGATTCCCAGGGTTTGTTTAAAGACATCTGGGGCCAGGTCTTTTAGTTTTGTGCTCCAACCCTGTGGAATTCTCTACCTCATCAGGTGCGAGATTGCCCAATCGTCCAAAACTTTAAAGTAGCTCTGAAGACATTTTTGTTTAGCCTAGCATATACTGATTTTTAAGGCCACTGTTATGTGTTTTAATTAATTGTATTTATGGTTTTAATTTATTGTTTTATTCATTGATTTATTTTAAAGTAATTATGTACAAGCGCCTTTGTTTTGCAAAGGTGCTTTTTATAAATAAAGTTTTGATTTGATTTGATTTGATGATCTTCCAAGCCATAAATGGACTTGCATTGTTTCCACTTCATGAGTCAGTTGTTATCTATTATGTTACTCCATCTTAGTATCCCTTTTCCTTGCCAACTTTTCTTATGTGAAATTCTACCCCTATTCTATAATTGGGATTGTGCCATATGTAATTATGAGGAAACAAATTAACTTCTCATCTTATTTTATTTTAATACTTTCTAACATGTTGTGAAATGTTCTGGACCAACTTGCTACTACTTTTACTGAATTTTGCATTGGCAAACCAAATATTTTTGATATCCACTCGATCTCTTCCAAACTTATTATTGTAAATATCATTCTCTATTGCATGATGTGTGTCTGACCTTGTCCACCTAATGGCTAATTTGGCCATAAAAGGTAAGTAGTATGAGTAAACATCAGGGCAGGCCAGATCACCCTGTTCTTTATTCAGACACAATTTTTTCCATGTAACTCTTGGATGTTTCTTATTCCATATAAACTTTCAAAACAGTGAACTGAGTTTATTAAACCAGGAAATAGCCATCTTAGTGATTGAGCCTATAATGTATATTATATCTTCTATTCTAAGAACATTTAAGAATCTGTATTTTTTACCCATATAGAAACAGGAATTTTCCTCAACCAGACAATTTGTCCTGTATATAAGTGACCAGTTTGGAATGGTTCTGTTCATACATACAGTTTGTCTTTCAATAACTGTATCCCTAAATAATACATCTGGGTTTCAATGAGAGTTGCATTAAAAATCTGTTGTGTCTCATTAGTCTGACTACAGTTAAAAATGAGTATTTCCAATTTTATTTCATAAACTGAATAATTGGAGACTTTAGAGAATCCATGTAAAACTGTTTTAAGTTCTTTCAAACTAGTTATTGGATTTTCAAGAGTCATTAAGAGATTGTCTGCATAAGCTTTAGCCTTTATTTCAGAGTTGCCCACAGAAATCCCCTTAATTCTTTCTGTAGTTACCTTAATATTCTAGTGTGTGTCTCGTCCGGTCCCATTGTCATGTCCACCTTCAGTTTTCTGAGTTCTTTTAGGACTCTCTCTTTTGTAAAGGGACAGGTGTCCACCTCCCTCTCATATTTGCTCATGTTACCAAGCTGTGGTCCCTGACTCCTTCACCTTTTCCTTCTTCTGTGAATAAGGAGAAAAAATATTTTTTAAGTATTGATGCTTTTTCCAGGTCCTCTTCCAAGGTATGCCTTTGCTACATCAACAGATTCACAGCCACTCCAGTACAACCACTCCAGTATAGCAACAGCATTTTTACTGTGATGTTTCTGCCACCAACAAGTGTTTCACATTGTCGGGTAGGTAAGCTGTGAGTGTTTTGGCTATGGTGGAAGGGTCTGTTTGGGACATGGAGTTGCCATTCTTCTCCACGGTATGTGCACCTTGGAGTTAGTTATATTAATATATGAGGGGGTGAAGTCACCTGCAAGGAAGGGTGTGGGGTACACAGTCCCCCACATTACTAGATTAACAGTGTTAGTTTAGTTAATTGCAGTGTTTGTCAGTGTTCTGGTTAGTCGGTGTTCTGGGCTGTCTGTGTAGGTGTTGTCAGGGAAATGCTGTCACTGTAGTATTCATCACTGTATTGGATGTCGAACCTGCATGGTGGAACCCTCTTCCACACAGTCCCCTTCTTCCCTTTAAGCCTTACAATCCAACACCTGTTTTTCTCCTTTCACTAATGTACCCCTATAAAAAGTCTTGTCCCCATTTTTACCTCCTGTGCTATTTTTCCTCCGTTTGCACCTTTGCTCTCCTGGTTGCTTTCCCTGCCTCCCTCTGTTTATCTGGGTAAACTACCTTGTCCTCCTCCTCCTTCTGTGTTTCCTTGTGTTTCATGAAAGCCATCTTTTTTTGCCCTTTCCTTCCCAGTCACTTCCTTTGAGAACCATAGTGGTTTTCTCTTCATCTTGCCCTTGTTTACTTGCCTAATGCAAAGGTTTGTCACGTCCACTATGGCTCCTTTCAGATGGGCCCACTACTCCTCAACTCCCCCCAATATGTCCCTCCATGCCAGGGCATCCTTGAGACATATCTCAGTCATAGTAAAGTCCACTTGACTGCCACTGTACTTACACAGAACCACACCATATGATGATTACTGGATCCCAGGTGTCCACACACCCTGACTTCCACAATTCTGTCCCTGTTGGTGAGTACCAGGTCAAAAATTACACCCTTCCATGTCAGGTCTAGCACTAGCTGCCTGAGGCCTGCCCCATGCACTGAGTACATGATGTTCCTGCTCTTGGCTGAGGCAGCAGCTGGGATGTTCTAATCCACATTCTGCAGATTGAAATTTCCTACCAGCAGCACCTCTCCTTTAGCTGCCATCATGTGGATGGATTCCACTTGAACCCTGTCCACCTCTTCCCCATGTGCTAGAGGTCTGTAGATCACACCCATATGAATAGCTGTGCCTTTTCCCATCTCAAAGATGACCCACAGTACCATCACCACCACCACCCCTGTATTCCCTGTATCTCAGTTGCTCTAATACCCTTCCTGATGAACAGAGCCATCCCCCTCCCATTTTAACCTCCCTATCTCTCCTAAACAGAGTATAACTTGGTATTGCTACATCTCAGTTATGGTTTCCAGTATACTGCATCTCTGTAAGAGCTACAATGTCCAGGTCTGCCTCCTTCATCAATGCCATCAAGTCTGGGATTTTATTTCCTAGGCTGCAGGCATTTGTATCCATGGCCTTCCACGTTTTGCCATTTTTCCTTTTATTATCCCCCCTTTTGCCTTTTGGCCTCCTCTCCTTGTCCTGTTTTTAACTCCATTCCTCCTGTCCTCTGCAGTTCCTCTCTTTATGAGTTTATTTACCTCCAGTGATATCATAACTTTATGGTCCTCCATGTTAAATGGACTATCCTGTGGGGGTGGGAAGTTTGATTCTCCCTGCTTACTTCCCCACCTCTTCTGGCTAGTTTAAATGCATGCCAATGAAGCACTTAAATCATTTACTGAGGACAATAGTCCCCTCCCTGGACGGATGTAGGCTGTCACCTTTATACAGGTCCATATTCCTCCAGGTAGGTGCAAGAGTACCCATGTCTGCAGAAGTACTGTTCCAATTCAGGTATCATGGTTTCAACAGCAGAGCTATACATTTTTCATACTGGTAGCAGTTTTGTTTTGGGGTAGCATTTGACCCAGAAAAGTAAAATGTTAACTTTGAAAACTCACATTAGGTGAAAACAGCACCTTTTGCTAGCCAAATAAGGTAGCAGGTGCAGAAACAGTAGTATGTTGTATGTTGCTTGTCTTACCTGATAATGGCTGTCTGTGTTTGCTTGTGTGATCTTGTCTGAAAATGTTGAAAACCAGAGGGTGGAGGTTAGAGTGGCATTGGAAGAAGATCAGGTCTCTGGAGGACAGGCTAGTTCTGATTACTCATTGTGATGAGCATCAGAATGCAATCATCCAAAAAAGGACAGCTTTTACATCTAGGATGATTGCAGCGGGGAAGAACCAACTGGCTCAGCTCTTTTAGGTTGTAGTCAGGATATTACATCCAGCCCGTCCGGAACCCATTAGGTCTTTTTCAGCTCATAAGTGTAAGGTGTTCACTCAGTTCTTAGACAGAATATCCTACATGAGGGCTGGGATTTCTTCAAGAGGAATATCACCCTCCAACACTAGTGGCATTCAGGTGTGTGGACTCACTCAGTCACCTTGGGTAGAGTTTTGGCCAATGACAATGGTAGAGGTCTGTGGTATGATCTCTGGGATTTAACAAACATTCTGCAACCTTGACTCAGGCCCAAAGTGGCTACAAGTTTTCTGCATCAAGGTCCTGCGTCCAGTTTTTGCAAAGATTGCCAGGAGTTCCTTGTCAGCAGGGGTCATTCTGAAGTCCCTTAAACAGGCTCTGGTTAAGCCCCTGCTGAAAAAAAAAAATCTTTGGATCCCAATGTCTTGGTAAATTACTGGACAATCTCGAAACTCCCCTTTCTGGGGAAGGTTCTTGAGAATGTGGTCACAGAATGGCTCAAGAGTATCCTTATGGACTTTCAAATTTATGAACCATTCCAGTCTGGATGTAGGGCCTTGCACAACATGGAGACCACATTGGTTAGGGTGTTGAATGACCTGCTTAGGGTGAGGGACAGAGGAGAATGAATGATTCTCATGCTCCTTGATCACTCCTCAGCCTGTGACACTGTGGACCATGGGTTATTGTGGTTTGATAGGCTGAGGGAGTATGTAGGACTCACTGGCAAGGTCATCAGCTGGTTAGAGTCCTTCCTCTGGGGCAGGTCTCAGAGGGTGATACTGGGGAATTATTCCTCAGACCCAATGGACCTACCCTGTGGAGTTCCCCAAGGTTCTGTCCTCTCCCAATGTTGTTCACAGTGTACATGCTGCTCCTGGGTGAGGTTATAAGGTGGTTTGAGCTGAGTTTTCATTGCTATGCTGATGATACTCAGCTCTACCTGTCCTTTGTACTTAGAAGATCTGATGCTGTCAACGTGCAGAATGGGTGCTTGGCAGAGATATTGGCTTGGACAACATCAAACTGGCTGGGACTTAACCCAGGGAGATAGCAGTGCTGGTGGTTGAGCTGGGTTGAAGAGGAGGAATGGGGGCCTTTGGGGACAGGCTGCCCAACAGAACTGGAGGCCTCCCTACAGGTGAAGAATTTGGGTGTTGTTCTGGACAATGAGGTGACACTTGATATGCAGGTGTCAGTTGTTGTCCAGACCAGTTTTTACCATCTTTGGAACATCGCATGAATTAAGTCCCTTATTCCTCCCAATGACTTGGCCATGCTGGTACATGCTTTTGTCACCCTGAGGCTTGACGTCTGTAATACAGTCTACCTCAGTGTCAGAAGAGGTTCAATATGGTGCCTGCAGCTTCCTGGCTGTTGACTGGACACTCGAGGTTTAGTCACATTACACCAGTGCTGCATGAACTGCATTGGCTGCTGGTGCACTGGCACATCACTTTTAAAGTAAATCTCCTGACCTACAATGCCCTACATGGGTTGGGTCCAGGCTACCTGAAGGAGTTTCTGTATCTCTACACCCTGTCTCTCTCTCTCTCTCTCCCTCAGAAGACTGGTGAGGCCCTCCTGGAGGTCCCCAGGGCTAGCTTAAAATCTGCTTGGGACCAGGCATTTGAAATAACAGCCCTGGTCCTCTAGAATTCTCTGCTGGGGTACCTCCAGGAGGCACCATCCATATAGTTCTTTAAAAAACACCTTATGACCTTCCTGTTAAGCAGGTCTTTGGGACCTGAGGAATTTACACTAGGATCAACAGACAGCTCAGGAATCAGTCTGTTTTTAGATTTTTAGAGGGGTTTATGTAAATTTGTATGTATTGTATGTTAAATGTTTCCTTATTGCTGTATTCATATATCTTTATAACTTGTAAGGGCACTCTGAGCCCATGGAGAAGGGCTCCCGATATAAATAAACTCTACTACTACTACTACTACTTGTCCTTTTGCTGCTTGGGGAGGTTAAGGGTTGGAAACCCTAAAGCCACATTTTCCTACTTTTGTGGTGTTAAGTTAAACCCCAAATGGTGCAGTAACACAGTCATTTTGCAAAGTACTGTATATATTGTTTTTTTCACTGAGGGAATGCCAATGACAACATGGTGAACTCAGAACTGAAGTTTGAAAGTTCCTTGTTGCCATGGAAACCTCAATGTGGAAAAAACAGCCTTGCTGTTTATGGTTCCTGTACCTCATTCTATATAGTGTATGGGTAACCACAAGTATAATCTCCTGAAAAATAAAAAGAAAGAAAAAAATAATTTACTGTGATATAGGCTCCAGTTCAGCTCCACTTTCTGTCACTTTCTACACTTGTTCCTAATTACATCAACCTACTGATACCATCTCCCCCAACCCAGGATTTACTTGTGCCTAATCACAGCTCCACAACAAACACCAATAATTTACTTCCCCAAAATCCATCCTACATTTTGTGCCCACTACCTGTTATTGCAATCCTGATCACAGCTACACCACAAGGACCATTGTGTATGGGGTGTTTATTACTATTATTTTTGTTGCTACGATTTTAAGAAAGCACTACAGCCTGCACACTTACTGCAGTGTGAGCATCTGTTGCACAACCAAAACAGCTGATTTACTCCCATTGTTCAATGATGTAACCACTGCAGCAGAACAAAACTTGCTCTGCTGCATTAGTTATGTCACTCATAATGCAGAGCAGCATTTTCAAGTGTATGGATTTGCCTGCACAATACGTTCAGCCAATACACTATAGATATATATGTATATATAACAAAAAGTGGAATACAGAGTAAGAATTGATGTTTCAACTATAGGTCATCTTCAGGAATTACCTAACAGAGAAAAAAAAAACAAAGTTAGTTCAGAGGAAAGGGGAGTAAGAAATATCCACGTGAGGAAAGAAAATACGAGGAAGATCTAGGAGAAAAAAGTGATTATAGGCAAGGCAAGAATAAAAGGTGGGAAAAAGGTGGTGATGGGTATGAAAAGGTATACTAGGTATGAACAAGCTGAGGTGTCCAGAAGTGGGGCTAATTAGCAGGGCATAGTAAAAAGTCTAAATGCAACAAAGGTAGGGGGAAGAGACAAAGACAGAGATATCTGGAGAAAATGAAACTAGATATGCACACTGCTGGAATGCAATGACAGTATACCCCCACAAGCACACACTTGATGGAAGAACATGCAGGCATATCCATACATGCAAACATACCATGCACACATGCAAACAAATGATGGAGGTAACAAGGCCAGACTATAATGGTAAACCGTAAGATTACTGAAAGATGTTAGCAGAAAATAAGTCTGCCATTTAAACCAGATGGCTGCTGAGAGCCTAGCGAGATGATATACTTGGTTTCTGTGCCTTTTCTTTGATCAGCATCCCGTAAACCCTGCTAAAGGACACAGACAGAAAGATCATTGATATTATGATCCATGGAGGCAAATTGGGACACAGTGGGTTTATCAGTGTCTCCATTCTTCACTGCCCCATAATTAGAGGTGGGAAAAAGTTGCTATTTCCCCTTTAGCGGAACTTCCATGAAATTTGACAATTTTCACATAAGTTTCCAAACTTCTGTTTGTGGTGGATTGGAAACTTTCTGAAGTTTTGAGTGAAATTTTGCCCTGGTCCACTGGAAGAAACTCCCCCCCAAAAAGGCTTTACCTGGTGTCCAGTACCCCCCACAGCCCCACCCACTACCCAATCATCAGTCCTACATGTAAATAAAAAACTCTGGTTGCCAGAGGTCCCTCTCCCCACCTGATCACTACCAATGTTTAATAAAAAATCCATGGTGGCCACCCGATCACCCAGAGATGTTTAATAAAAAAAAATTTTTCATGTGCTGTTCACATCTCAGCTTATGAAATGATCGAATGGGGTGAGCATTAGGGCTGACAACCCTGAGGTACACCCCACACCTGATTTGTGAAGATGCAGGAGAGTCAAACCATAATGTTTTTTCCTGATGCTGCCTGCAGCGTGGAGGAGGGGTGTTAGGGTTAGAAACCCTAATGCCACATTTCCATACTTTTTATGATTTATCCATAACTAGTGCATTGATGAAGTTTTTTACAATGAATACATATATATATACATATATTATGGTAGCACGGTAGTGCTACCATAGTTAGGGTTGAGGAGCCATTTCTATGTTAAACCCCAAAACTTTGCACCTTAATAACTTTGCAACTGTTTGATGGATTTGCCTGAAATTTGGAATTTAAGATCAAGAACCATAGGCCTTGGGATCTGCCAAGTTTCGTACTGGTTGGATATACAACTGCGGAGTTATTAAGTGTGATCTGTGCGCACATTTACGCTTTTCTGAAATTCTGTGGTCGTGCCTACAGGTCGTACGGTTTGCATGACCAGCCCAAAATCTTCAGGGAACATGCAGCCGGGTCCCCAATGTGCCTTTCAAAGATTTCGTGAAAAAATATTAAACTGTTCAAAAGTTATTCAAAAAACAGTTTCCCATTATAAGTCAATGGGAAAAGTTAACAAAAAGTTCAACACTTTCGCAAATGCATTTTTACTTTCGCAAATGGGCCTGTTACTTTCGCAAATCGGCCATTTTGTTTTCAGTTGGTGATCAGAAAAATGGTTGGCATTTAAATTTGGGACCCTCTAGCAACCTAATTTTTTTGTATTCACCTAGTAAGACTAAGAGGATGCTTGCCATGTCTCTTTATTTTGTGGTAAAACACCCCCAGAAATATGTTTTTCAAATTTCTGGAAAAAGTACTTCATAAATTATTTTGTACTCATGAAAGTGTCGCAAATTTTCGAAAGCTTTCGCAAATTGGCACAGTAGTTTTCTAGTCTGTTGAAAATGACAGCAATTCTTTTTGGCACTGCGCTGCAAAAGAAACCGCTGGGAGGTTTGAACAAATTGAGGAACGGAGCCGACATCTCACAGATGTGCCTTTCAGTGTTGTATTGAAAAATATTACATGGCAGCAAAGTTATGGCACTCCAAAGTTGACGATTTTCCCATAGGATAACATTCTGGCCTTGACATATTACAGAAATCCTTTGGCACCCTGCTGCAAAATAAGCGGTTTGGTCTTTTCCTGAAATTAGAGGAAGACAGCCAACAGCCCACAGATGTGCCTTTCAGTAGTTTGGTGAAAAATATCACGCGGCGGCAAAGTTATGGCACTCCAAAGTTGACATTTTTCCCATAGGATAACATTACGGCACCTAACGCATAAACAGAAATCCTCTTGGATCCTATGCAAAATAACGGTTTGGTCTTTTTTTCCTGAAATTTGAGGAAGACAGCCAACAGCCCACAGATGTGCCTTTAAGTGGTTTGGTGAAAAAAACATTACAGGGAGGCAGTTATGGTGCTCGAACTTTTCTTTTTTCCCATAGGATAACATCGGTAGTTCACCAGCGCTTTTCAGGGCCCGATTCTGAAATGGTGCGGGATAAGACTTTTCTAATAGAAACTTCTTAGCCCTTAATGGGGCTAAGATTCAAATTAGCGGACAGTTGTAAATAATATGACTTTTAAATTTTTTCGTCGTCACGGTTCCTGAGATATAATGTATTTAGTATTCAAGATCTCATTTTCTGCGTCGATACTCATTTTGCATACATTATTTGTACTCACTGTCTTTCTCAATGCAGGTTTGGGGAAAGAAACCAGCCTGTGCTTCCACTACCATATTACTGTTGCCTCTTCCGCTTGCGGATCCGTCATCTGCGTTCACTTACCGTTGATGTTCTGCGCCACCATGTGACGTTATCCTATGCGTTTTCATTTGCGCTTGCATTTCTGTTATTTTTTGCCATTTTCTGTCTACAGTACTGTTTATCTTTCTGTTTCACTTTACATCACCATGCCTATTGACATTTCTGTTTGCAGGCACCATGTTACTATGTGACAACACATCATGTGGCAGACCATTCTCGTCTACTCCACCATGTGCGTTACCCTTTCTGTTCTCATTCATGCTTGTGTTACCATGTGCACCACTGTTAGCATTTCTGTTTGCGTTGCTGTCCCTGTTAGTATGCCACAAGACATCATGCGGTGGGCGCGAGAGGCCCCAGGAGCACCACCGTGCTCCGCTGCTCGATTACATTCACTATTTCTTGTTATCATTCTCAAAAAGAAGGAAATTAGAGGCAAAAACTCAGTTTAATGCATTAGTTAGAGTTGTTCCACAGTGACAAAAGTGAGGAAATTCGCTGTTAGTTGAAAAACCCTTACCCCACCCCCAACCGGCATTGGGTGTGCATTGGGATCATGAGTCCTAACTCTCACCCCATTCTCCTATACTTCTGCTGCTTTACACAGGTCATGGGAGAGTTAGGCTGATGATCCCAATGCACACCCCAATGCCACCACTACGGCCATCCTTTGCATTTTCATTTGCGCTTGCATTTCTGTTACTTTTTGCCATTTGTGTGTGTACCGCACTGTTTCTCTTTCTGTTTCACTTTACGTCCACCATGCCCATTGACATTTCCATTTACAGGCACCATGTTACTATGTGACCAGACATCACGTAGCACACCGTTCCCATCTACGCCACCGAGTGCGTTACCCTTTCTGTTATCATTCACGCTTGTGTTACCATGATGCCACTGTTAACATTTCTATTTGCATTGCTGCTCCTGTTACTATGCCACAAGACATCATGTGGCTGGAGCACGGGGCCAAAGCCCCGCCATCACTCACCACATTACATTCACTATTTCTCAACATCATTCTCAAAAAAAGGAAATTAGAAGAAAATCTCCGTTTAATGCATTAGTTAGGGTTGTTCCACAGTGACAAAATGAGAAATTTGCTGTTGGGTTGAAAACCCTAACTCCAATCACCCCAGCACCACACACACACAGACACACACACATTCAAGTATGGGGAGGACCAAGTCAACACAACCAATGACAGACATCCAGCAGCAGGTGACAGAAATAACAAACAATTGTCTAAATGTACTACGAGACATCCCACCCACCTGACCAGGTACTGCATGCTCAGTGGAGATCAACAGCAAAACAGGCCATGTACACCAAACGTACACATCCTGATTGCAGCTGCACACAATGTACACACTTAGTAGTTGCATGGTCTTACCTACCGATGCCCACACCACACCACAACTGGTACTGTGCCGTTATTCAATATGAATGCTGAAGGTGCATGACGACAGTTGTAGAAAGGTTTTAACACTACTGAGTATACATTAATTAAGAGAAGCATATAAATTAACTACAAGACACTAGGGTGCTCAAGATAAAAGTAGTGATACATTTAGTAGGTGATTTACATAGTAGTACATTTACTGCAATGGTTTACTCAACATAGAGAGGCTGATGTAAACGTATGGAAAAGCATTGCCTGTTCAACGCTGTGAAATTGGTACTGCCAGTATCACATGCATTCTTACTGATGAAGGTGTACTGCTGATGTACATACATAGACCTTCAGTGTGTTTCAATATTAAAGATGCAGTAAGTATTCTTTGTAAGAAAGATTGTAATTGCATGGATCAGGCCAAGCAACTTCTAAATATCATAGCACTACTGAGCAACAATGATGTACCTGTATCGGACATGTATATAGGATAGATTTTCCTGTAGGCACTTACCGAGTATGTTGTACCTGATAAAGACAATCTCATTGCATCTGTGATGACTAACTTATTCAAATAGTAATACATTTGCTATTGTTGCAATGAGTGATCTATGCCATATATGGACACAGTGTGATTTTTTTAACAGTTGTTTCATACTCAGGCTGTATGCCTACTGTTTGGGTTCTTACACTTCTGTCACACTGATGCTATCAAAGTGATAACTATGTTAATTCTGCCACAACAGGAATCAAGTAGGTATGGTGTAGATATAAACAGAATGTCTTTTTAGTATTGATTTAACTCATAATGGGGTAAATGTACTAGGACAGCAGGGTTATCCTCTATCACTGAGTCTGTCAGTTATAATCACACTAGGGTTTCGATGACTGTAATGATCAAGTTACACTGTTCATCTCATGAGTTCATATTCACAGCCATTCTCCAGCAACTCAGACAGTGTGTGGTGTAACTGGGTGGGACACTGTGTTGCAAAACTGCTGCAGTGCTAGCAGAGAGAGATATCTACTCATAAAGACAATTACAATAAGGCATGACCAACAGTTATGTTAAATGGTTCGTTAATCACCCTGTAGGGTTTAATGTTGAATGAGGCATATCCGAGTGCCACATGTCGCTAGACAGTGATAAACTGACCATTAACATAATACCTGGAGTGGCTTATTGCTATCATAATAAAACTGTTTTTAAACAACATTAAACCATGTTCATCATATGGTTAGGCTCTACATGTATGTTAATAAAAACTAAACATAAGGCTGTTACAATGTTTACAGTCAATTAGAAAGCTGCATTTCTCAAACCCTTGTTATAATCAGAGATATTATACCTGTACAACTCATTGGTTTTGCTTAACTCTATTGCTCCAGGTGGCCCACCACAAGTGGTGTGGGTGGTGTGGGGCATCGGTGAGTAAGGCCATGCAACTACTAAGTGTAGTACGTTGTGTGCAGCTGCAATCAGGGATGTGTACGTTTGGTGTACATGGCCTCAGTTTTGCTGTTGATCTCCACTGAGCATGCAGTACCTGGTCAGGTGGGTGGGGATGTCTCGTAGTACATTTAGACAATTGTTTGTTATTTCCGTCCACCTGCTGCTGGATGTCTGTCATTGGTTGGGTTGACTTGGTCCTCCCCATACTTGAATGTGTGTCTGTCTGTGTGTGTGGTGCTGGTGGGGTGGGTGAGTTAGGGTTTTCAACCTAACAGCAATTCCTCACTTTTGTCCGCTGTGGAACAACCCTAACTAATGCATTAAATGGAGTTTTTGCTCTAATATATATATATATATATATATATATATATAATACTGCCAGTATAGTTAGGGTTTGTAAGCCACTTTTATGTTAAATCCAAAAGTGTGCATGTTAATAAATTTGGAGCTGTTTTACTGATTTATCTGAATGTTTACATGCATGACCTATAGCCATAGATCTCGGATCTGACAAGTTTTGTCTCAATTGGACTTATGGTTGTGGAGCTACAGAGCATCAAAATTCAATAAAATTGCAGTTTTGCACATTTATTTGCTTGGGGCTACAACCTGTATGATTTGTCCATCTTCTCTTACATTTTCAGGAAGCATGCAGTCTGGGGTGCAGATGTTCCTTTTCAAGATCTGGTATAAAAACATTAATCTGTTCAATAGTTACTAAAAAAAAATGGTTTCCCATTAAAGTCAATGGGGAAAAAAATATGTGCTTCTCAAAAGCTGCTACCAGCTTTTGCAAATGCCCTATCTGTGAAAGCAATGTCCACCATCTTGTTTCAGTTAGTGCAGCTAAAAATGGCTGCCATTTAAAAAATAATGGCCCTAGGTAAACACAGATTATTGTGTTAAGCTAATCGGGGGACGGGGAACACACTGAGGGCTTCAGATTTTTTATCTGAGCCCCCAAAATGCTTTCTTCAGAATCAGCCCCCTGACTGTCACAATTTGTGAAAGAAATGGATGAGGCACTTTCACATTTGCAAAAGTGTAGTACCCGATCTTTCACAAATTGCGAAAGGTAGCGTTAGTATTCTACACCATTAAAAAAAAACTAAATCCCTTTGTGGCTTCTTCTTGGCCAAAGTAATGGTCCCACCATGTTCTCCTGTCCCCCATTAGGTAAATACAAGTGTCTGGGGCCCTGACATCTTTCATATTCAATGCAGAATCCTACATTGAAGTTTTCAATGCAAGATCCTACATCTAATTCCTGTTCTTTGCACACTAACTGCTCCAACATCGAGGTGCCCAATCCCCATGCCAGAATCATGTCTTACCTCACCCCCAATACAATATGTTTTTTTAAACACTTGCCGATGAGGTGCCCAATCCCCTGTCCATAATATGCCCCCAAAACTATGTGGCACACTGGGCCACCGCCAGTGTGCCAAAACATAACTGTTTTCTTTTTGAGTTGCTGATGGTGGTGCCCAATCCCCCTGTTAGCAGCATGTCCCCCCAGAAAATCATGTGGCAGACTGGGAGCCTACCCCAGTGTGCCAGTTATTATTTTTCTGAACTTGCCCACAGGGGTGCCCAACCTCCCCATTGACAGCATGTCCCCCACCCAAAATCATGTGTCACACTGGGAGCTCACCCCAGTGTGCAAAAACTTTTTTTTTCTATACCTGTAACTTAAGTAACCCATCCACAGCCATTTTTTCCCTATAACAAAGAAAATGGTCCATTGTTGCCTCCCAAGTCCCCCCCTTTCCTATCTCCCTTACTGAGCACCCACCTCCCTGCACCCCTCACCCATACTTACCATCCAAACATCAGAAACAGTGATCTTCTCAGGACCAGAGACATGTCTGCACTGTGCAAAGCTGAACGTCAAAATGAAAAATAGAAGATAAGCTGTATAATGGGAATCAGTGTGGGGGGGGGGAGGTTCAACTTAAATTGATGTCTCAGCCATTTTTTGGAATTTTTGCCCCAGATTTTCAACATGGGGTTCTCGGGACCCCACCTCATGAACACTTGTGCTGTCATTTCATTTCTCAGTCCCAGAAGGGGACTGATTCATGAAATAAGAATGCCATTGTTCATGAAGTGGGGTCCCAAAAAGCCCATGTTACAAATTTGGTGAAAAAATACCAAAAGATGACTGTGTGACGAGTGTGCATTATGCAGTTTCTACACGTGCTTGTAACTACTCCAATTTTTAATGTTTTCACTTCACATTTTTAGCATTGCCATTTTTCATAACTCCTAATGAACAGTACAGCTGTCATTTTGCACATCCTGCTTGTAACAAGTTTTCACACCTGTGGTGCAGAATGGCGTGGTTGCTGTGCGAAATCAACTTTCAGAATGGAATAACAAAATCACAGTGCCAGTGTTCATGAGGGGAAGTCCCCCAAAAAATTTTGAAAATTGTGAAAAAAATCCAAAAAATGACCGCGTTACGAGGGGACGTTGTGCAGTTTCAATGCGTGCTCATAAATTCGCACATTTTTTATATTTTCACTCCAGATTTTCAACATTGACATTTGTCACACCTCCTCATGAACAGTACAGCTGTCATTTTTTACAGCATGCCTGAATTTCAGTGTTATGAGAGTGCAGGACTCTCTCTAGCAATGACGTACCACTTACTGTTTACATTAAACTCTCTCAAAAATAAGGTAAATTAATTGCAAAAAACTCAACTAATGCATCAGTTAGGGTTGATAGTACACCAACAAAGGTTTGGAAATTCGGTGTTAGGGTTGCCAACCCATACTGCCCCACCCCACCCTCCACACACCAACAGGCATCGACATGTGCGTTGGGGTCAGTGAGCCTAACTCTCACCCCATTCACCTACTGTACACCTCAGCTTGTTTACAAATGTAGTGGGGTGAGAGTTAGCCCAATGATCTCAATGCACACACCGATGTCTGTTGGTGTAGAGGGTGGGGGTGGGGTGGAAGGGGCTGGCAACCCTAACACTGAATTTCCTAACTTTGTAGGTGTACTATCAACCCTAACTGATTCATTAAAGGAGTTTTTCAATGAATATATGTGTGTATTTTCAGTATGTGTGTGTGTGTGTGTGTGTGTATATATATATATATATATATATATATATATATATATATAAAAAATGGTAGCAGTGAGTGCTACCATAGTTAGGATTGAGGAGCCATTTACATGTTAAACCCAAAATTTTGCACCTTAATAACTTTGCAGCCATTTGATGGGTTTGCATGAAATTTGGAATACATGATCAAGACCCATGTGCCTTGGGATCTACCAAGTTTTGTACCAGTTGGATACACAGCTGTGGAGTTATTAAGTGTGATGTGCGCGTGCGTTTACACTTTTTCTGGAATTCTACGGTCGCACCTACAGGTTGTACGGTTTGCGCGACCTGCCCAAAATCTTCAGGGAACGTGGCGGGGTTCCTAATGTGTCTTTGAAGATTTTGTGAAAAATATTAAACTGTTCAAAAGTTATGGTAGTCCGAACTTCTGTTTTCCCTAGATAACATTACGCATTCGCCGCTTTTTGAGGCCCGTATCTCGAAAACGGTGCGGTAGATAATGGAGTTTTTGTCAAAAATTATCGGGTCATCTGTCCTAACTGTCACCCCATTCTCCTATTCCTCAGCTTCTTTCCATGTGATGGGGTGACACTTAGGCCAATGAACCTCAATGCTACTCGATTCCAGTTGGGAGGGTGGGCTGGAGGGGTCAAAAGGGGTTTAAACCTAACATCGAATTTCCTCACTTTTGTCACTGTGGAACAACCCTAACTGATGCAGTAAACGGAGTTTTTGTCTCTAATACATATATATATATATATATGTGTGTGTATATATATATATATATATATATATATATATATATATATTATACACACACACACACACATATATATACATATCATTGCAAAAAAACTCTGTTAATGCACCATTAGTGTTGAAGTGTCAAGAGTAGGGAAATACAACCTTGTCGTTCCGAAGCATAAGACCTCGCTCCCACTATGCATAGAGGAACAGGCATCAGGGGAACTTAACATTCCCAACACCTACACCCCACCCCCTCCCTCACCTTACAACCCTAATAACCCACCCCTACCCCCACTCTGCATGTAGGAATAGGTCTAATGGCTGTGCCTTGGCGTTTCCAACCGTAACGCTCACCCCATTCTAAGAGAAGACAAGGTAACATGGGTACAAAATAAGACCACCAAGGATATTTAAATAAACAATAAAATAAAATAAAAAATTGATCCAGGACCCTGAAGATGCCAGCCATGTACCCTATCCTCTGCACTACCAGAACAACACAAGAAAGGCTGTGCTTTTCCCAAATATGTTATGTGAGAAATATCTCTGTGTAACCCAAAATGCGAAAAGAATGATTTTTTTTTTACAAAAAAAGTTGTATGTGACCTTACAAGCATATACCTTTTCCCATTTGAAATAATGGTAAACATAAAATTGTTATAACTTTTAAAAGGATAAATATTTTTTCACCAAACCTTTAAAAGGTACATCTGTGAACCAAAGGCTTTCTATCCTGAACATGTCAAACCACAACATAAAGGAATTCCTGAGATACAGGTGGACAAAGAAATGTGAAACATTGGTAAATTTAGCATTTTGACAGTTTCTATCTCAAGAACCACAAAACAGATTTGCATGAAATTTGGCACTTCAAGTGGACTGCCCCTAGAGATTATGCATGCCAACATTCATGCAAATTTGTTGAACAGTTCCAAAGTTAAGGTTCAGAGTTTTGGGTTTAACATAGAAGTTTGTACTCAACCCTAATATACTGGCACTACCGCACCAGTATAATATATATATTATGGTAGCACGGTAGTGCTACCATAGTTAGGGTTGAGGAGCCATTTACATGTTAAACCCAAAATTTTGCACCTTAATAACTTTGCAACCATTTGACGGATTTGCCTGAAATCTGAATACACAATCAAGAACCAAACATCTTGGGATCTGCTAAGTTTTGTACCAGTTGGATACAGGGATGCGGAGTTATTAGGTGCGATCTGCGCATGCATTTACGCTTTTTCTGGAATTCTACGGTCACTTCTACAGGTTGCATGGTTTGTGCAACCAGCCCAAAATCTTCAGGGAACGTGCAGCCGGGGACCCTGATGTGCCTTTCAAAGATTTTGTGAAAAAATATTAAACGGTTCAAAAGTTATTCAAAAAACAATTTCCCATTATAAGTCAATGGGAAAAGTTAAAAAGTTCAACAGTGTCGCAAATGCATTTTTACTTTCGCAAATGGCCCTCTTACTTTCACAAATCCACCATCTTGTTTTCAGTTAGTGATCAGAAAAATGCTTGCCATTTAAATTTGGGACCCTCTAGCAACCTAATTATTTGTGTATTCACCTAGTCAGAGCCTGAGGATGCTAGCCATGTCTTTATTTTGGGGTAAAACACCCCAGAAATATGTTTTTCAAATTTCTTGAAAAAGTACTTTTGCAAAGTACTTTCATGCTCATGAAAGTATCCCAAATTTTTAAGCTTTACAAATTAGACACTTTTTCTAGGCTGAGGAAATGACAGCAATTCTTTTAACTCGCTGCAAAAGAATGGTTGGGTTTAGAGCTGAAATTTGGACAGAACGCAGTTGACATCTCACAGATGTGTCTTTCAGTGTTGTGTTGAAAAATATTACACGGCGGCAAAGTTACGGCACTCCAAAGTTGACATTTTTTCCCATAGGATAACATTACGGCGCCCGACGCATTACAGAAATCCTTTGGCACCCTGCTGCAAAATAACGGTTTGGTCTTTTTTCCTGAAATTTGGAAGGAGGACAGCCAACAGCCCACAGATGTGCCTTTCAGTAGTTTGGTGAAAAAATATTACAGGGAGGCAAAGTTATGGTACTCTGAACTTCTCTTTTTCCCATAGGATAACATTACAGTGTTCGCCGGCGCCTTTCAGGGCCCGGTATCTCCGAGAAGCGTAGAGATATGGAATTTTCATCAGAATAATACTTAGCCCCCATATAAAGCTAGCCAGGACAGTCATAAATCATATGACTTTTAAATTTTTTTCTACGTCGTACGGTTCCTGAGATATAACCTATTTAGTATTCCAAGTCTTCATTTTCTGCTCCGATACTCATTATTATGCATACATTCTTTGTACTCACTGTCTTTCTCTATGCAGATTTTGGGGAAAACCAGCCTGTGTGCTTACATTACTGTTACTGTTGCCCTTTCCGCTTGTGGTTCCGTACCCGTTTCACTTACCATTGACGTCTACGCCACCATGTGCGTTATCCTTTGCGTTTTTATTTGCGCTTGCGTTTCTGTTATTTTTTGCCATTTGTGTCTACAGTACTGTTTCTCTTTCTGTTTCACTTTGCGTCACCATGCCCATTGACATTTCCGTTTGCAGGCAGCATGTTACTATGTGACAACACATTCGTGGCAGACCATTCCGGTCTCACGACCGTAATGCGATACCCTTTCTGTTCTCTTCTTGTGTTTGCTTTACCATGTGTGCCACTGTTAGCACTTCTGTTTGTGTTGCTGTTCCTGTTACTGTGCCTCAAGACATCATGTGGCGGCAGGGGCCCACTGCATTACATTCACTATTTTTCAGTTATCATTCTCAAAAGAAGGAAATTAGAGGCAAAAACTCAGTTTAATGCATTAGTTAGAGATTTGTTCCACAGCAACAAAAGTAAAATTCGCTGTTAGGGTTGAAAACCCTCTGGACACCCTGCCCACCCCAACCGGCATTGAGGAGTGCGCATTAGAATCGTCGGTCCTAATTCTCACCCCATTCTCCTATCGCTTCTGCTGCAGCACATGTGATGGGGTGAGAGTTAGGGCTGATGACTCCATAACACACCCAATGCCAAAGTGAGGTTGATTTAAACCATGCCCGTGATTAGGCCAGTTCGGGGAAGCGATTTTTACACTTTTGCCCGCGATCGGGCCAGTCAGGGAGGGAATGCTATAGGCCGCGATTGGGCTGCGGGGGTACAGGGAGTACGTTGAGGGTCACCCACAGGTGGCAGCTGCTGTGTTGCACCCTGCAATGTGGCAGCTCACCCGTGGGTGGCCCTCAACTTCTCCTTTTTTGGCTCAAAGTTGTGCAGGCGCAGGTTGGGGTTGTGCCTGCACAACTCTGTACAGCCCGTGAATACCGGGCTGTACGCACTTATGCATAGTTCCTCCCCTCTGGTTCAGCATGCCTTCATTAGCATTGCGTTGTTGCTCAGCTTGACTTGGGGAGCCAACTGCCTCCTGCTGAATATGGCAGAATGGCGCAATTTCGGACTTGTGCAGGCGCAACCCTAATGCGCATGGTGCAACTCCTTTTGAATATCCAGCCCACTGTGTTGTTTGTATTTATATTGGTATACTGTGTCGTTTGTCTTTATATGTATTTAAATATGGAACTTACTTGTATGTATTTAGATAGGAATTTACAGGTCTGTCTTGTAAAACTGGATTACATCAAATGACATGTATTACCTGTATAAAATAAATTTTTACCTACCTACCTTTTACCTACCATGTACTGCTCATAACACATTATAACAGTATAGGGACTATTTATTTATTTTTTTACTATTCCACCCATTAAAACCTCCTTTTCTATCTTTTAACTTTTGTTTATTCTTCTTATATACTTACTGGGGGGCATTTATAAGTGCAATATTGCACTCTGAGGTGTGGTTTACGTCCTGATAACAGTGCACCTTGGTGCATATACGCTGAGCTCAAGCGTCTCGTGCCTTGTAACGCCCTGGGTGTGCTCTTATCAGGACATAACCCATACCTTGTCATGTGTTATTGCTTGCACATATCATCTCTCCTCTAGTCTGAAATCTTATGCAGATATGAACCTTTTGCTAAGTCATTATTTGTAACAAAAAATAAATAAATCAAAGAACAATGTATCCAAGAATATTATCCTCCATTCTCTTTTGTGGAAAGTTTTGTAATTACAGGCTTCTTTCAAATATTAAAGTACTATTCTTTTAGTTGATATTGGAGCTATAGAAGGCAATGTAACTTTTTTAAAGAAAACTTGTCAACTGATTCTGGAATTAAAAAATAATGCAAATTTATATGTGAAAGATACTACCTTATCCAGTATCTGTTTTAAGATTTTGTGCATGGTTCTGCCATTTTTTTTAATTAAAATACATTTCCAACATGCACAAAAGAAATCATCCTTAATGTGAAATACATTGCCAACGTTCTCTGATTCTGTGAAACCCATTTTAAATGGCTGTGAAGGTGTAAAATGGGATCTGTTCAACAACTTATACTATGGCCTGGATATTCAAAAGTGTACCCAGACTGTGTGCAATGGAATCGCCGCACAATGCAGTTATGCCATAGGAAATTGACACCATATTCAAAAAATGCACCACTGACATGCCCAGGCACAAACCACACTGAATATAGTAAAGATGCGTCACTTCACAACCAGACATGCTGGAGCAACCATGATTGCGCAGGAGCATGCAAGTATGCAGCAACCAGCAGGCTGAGCAAGCACAACAGGCAAAGGGGAACACAGGCAGGGCAGCACAAGAGCAGAGTGCAAAGCCAGCTGAGGCAGACCCAAACCACAAGGGGACAGTACCCATAAGGCACATGGCCATGGGGAAACAGAGAATGCTAGTCACACAACACATACACAGGTCACAAAACAAACCAACTCACCCACCTTGATGGCATGGACACCGGCAGGTCCATGGCACTGCACCACCACAACCCTGATAGACAACACCATGTGGGACAGTGCCACAGCCATGGAGTGAGGGCACCTGGCATGTACAGTGGTCTGATGTAAAGGAGACACACAAGTACTGGGGAACAAGGAGCACAAGGCATGCTGACAGGAAGGGATACAGGGCCCAGCACTGCACAGCACACCAGCACTGGCAAGGGCAATATGGCAAGTGTAGGGCAGGCCAGCAGAGGTAGACAGGGACACAAGGTAGTGGACTGTGCACAGGGTAGGTGCACAGCCACAGCCCATGGGCACATGAGACAGAGGGACACGGCACACAGGATCCTGTGCACACAGCAGCACAAACCAAAGGGCACAGCACTGGGACTGAAGGGGACATGCCCCAAGAGCACCACACAACAATGTCAGCAAAGTGCAGCAGCCTGCATACAAAGGAGACACAGTCACAGATGTGTGAAAATATAACAGCAGTACACAATAAAATGCAAACAAGAACAGAGGGGTGCCAATGGGGCACTCAACAACAAACTGCGAGGGGAAAATGCAGGGAGGGGCAATGTGGGCAACAAGGGGAATGGGTCTGAGAGCAAACACACAGGCGAGAACAGGGAAACAAACTAAGCTAAGTAGGGCAGGGGAAGTCCAAGGCACATCAGGGAGGGGGGACAGGGCTAGTTTCACTGATGCTGCAGCAACATCCTCAGTTGGTGAACCTCCCGCACCAGTTCCAGGGTGGCCTCCAGATGGCACCGGCCAATTCTGATCTGGACATTTGTGCACCCAATGTTGCACTCTACGAGCTGGTGCAGGTGCAGCATACCGCTGCAAATCAGCCCTGAACCGTTCTCTTCAGGCCCATGGCCCAGCCTGACCTAGGAGATGGGACAAAGAACAGGCAATAAGTGTCAGTCGACAAGGATGCAAAGCCCTCCCATATGTGATGCACCCACCAGTGGACAGAACCAGCAATGGCACATGCACAGTGGACAGCAATAGCCAAACCAGCAGCACCCCACAGCCAGTCTGCAGGGCTTCCTGGGAGCGACATGCACCCACACCTGTGCAGCGTACCCCACAGTGCCAGTACAAGGTCCCCCCGGGAAGGACGGTAGACCCCAGCAGCAATAAGACACCATGGGACATGCACACACCCCCTACCCTACCAGGGACAGTGATGAAATGCCACCACACAGAGGCCATGTGCATGGAGCCGCCACATACAGTGTAACACAGCACATGCAGAGGAGCCAGGAACCCACCCAAGCAATGCCCATGCATGGCAGCAATGCCCTTGGCTCTACCACACCACCCATCCCAGTCCTACCAATGTCCCATACACCATGCTACACACACTCACCTGCCTGTCCAGGTGCTGGTGCAGCAGCAGCACTCCCATCACCTCACTGCCTGGCCTGTCCTGTGGCCTCCTTGGCCCTCCTGCTGTCCTCTGGTCCTGTGGATGGAACAGAGATAGAGAAACGGACATGAGTGTCATGCCATGCATAGGCCCCTACAGCACCAACACAGTGCACATTGCTGGCACAGTATGGGCAGGGACACTGACCCATGTGCGGGGAATGGTGCTTGGGCCACCATCACCATGCACTGCACAGGTCTGCAGTTCAGCACTGCAGGACATGCACCACCCACCAGCACTGCACCCCATCCCATGCAGCCACACAGGCAGTGCACATGACAGCACAGGTATTGGACAATGGGAGCATGCACAGTGCAAGGGGACATCTACCTGGCTGCGGCACTGACCTCCATCATGCCCTGCCCTGCAGCCTGCAGAGCTGTGCTGGATGCTGCCTTCGGAGGTCCCTGTAACAGTGGTGGCAATGCTCCCTGATCCGCAGCACCCCTGTTCTCTGCTCCAGGCCCACTGCCACCCTGTTCCACATCTGGGACCATGGCTGCTGGAGATCAGCCAGTCCAAACAGCTGGTCTGCCAGAGGCTCCACCAGGGTCACTAGATTGGCAGTCTAAATATCACTCCAGTTCAGAGAATGGTACACACGGAACCCTGAGTGTGCCATTACTGCTGTCCACCACAATGTGCCCGACCACAAGTACTGTGGCCTGAATATCATGCATGTGGAACTGCGCAGTGCATGATGCGCAATAGGGAACTATGGACCATGGCTGTGCAGCATGGAGATGTGCAATAAACATATGCGCAACAGAGGCCTATCTGCAGTACTATAGATGCACAATGCAGTGCGTTAAGGCAGGAGTATGGGGTCATGGCTGTGACCCACGCAATGCCTGCATGACCCTGCTCAATGCTGAGCATATGCCAGTCACACATTGTCTGGCAATGTGCAATCGCTGGCATGGTGCATCTGGACAGATGTGCAATGGGGACAGGCAGCACATCAGATCCGCAGGCAAAGTATGTGCACATGTCTGTGTGTGTAATGGGGAACATTGCACAGCACACACAACAGCACGATAGGACACTCACGCCATGTTGCCACCCATGGTGTGCATGGCAGGTGAGCAGTTTACACCACGCAAGAGCGTCGCCGGGAATGCACCAGCAAAGTGCTCCCCTGTGTTCACATTGCACAAGGTGCAATTCTACAATATTCAGCTGACGAATGCAAATAGCCTCATGAACCAATGCCAGGTGCAGTCAAGCACATTAGCATAGCATTACAATTGCACTATTGCACATTTGCATGTGTTGAGCCATAAAAGTGCCACAATACAGCACAGGTCACTAACAGGTACTGCAGCCATTGCGGTATAGACCATCACACTGTTTGTGTAATGATATAGCTGCACATGTTGTCAGTGCTGCACAGTTCCAGGTTGGGCTTCCAAGCTGCTAATTGGGCCAGTGTCTGACTATCCACAGGTAGCGACATGTCTGAGATGGAGGGAGCTGAGGAGCAGGGGTCTGCACGGAAGTGCGGGCCCAGCTTCACTAAGGATGAACAGCAGGCCCTATTCAAGGCCTACCTCGACAGGGTGCCACTGCTGAGTGGGGTCACTGGCACCAGTAGAACTGTGCCACCGGGTGGGAGGAAGTTGCAACATACGTGAACACCCATGGCAGACATAACAGGAGTGCACAGGAGTGCAAGAAAAAGATGGGGACAGACCATTGGTGTATTAAGGAGAAGGTGGCCTCCATCAGGGCGTCACACATCAGGACAGGTGGGGGGCCAGCCACAGCATCCATACTGACAGCTGGTGAGGAGATGGTGGCGGCAACCATCATCCATGCCACCATTGAGGTTGTCCCAGGAGGTGGCTTCCAGATGGTTGGCAGCCATCACAGTACTGTGAGTCTATTGTCATCATATGTGGGTGTGTGCAGGCTGTCAGTGTGCATGTGTGACTGCAGCAGTGCTGCATGCCCACTGCTGGTGTGACATGCAGATGCACATGTCACATATGGGGCCAACAAGCATGACATTGGCCACCTGCGTGCAGTGGGACTGCAGTATGGGCACTGTACTGTGGCTGTGGGATGTGGTCCAGAGTGTGCAGCACTGCATGCTTGCCCCACAGCACTGCCTGCACAGCATGCGCTGGTGGCACAGCAAGTTCCACGGGGGTACAGGCAGCTGTTCAGCACACCACTGGTGTAGTGGCCTGTGGGGGAGGCCCATGCATGACAGCTGTGAGGTGGTGCAACACCATGTGCTGCATCTACTCACCATGGCTGGCCTGCCTTGTGCACCACCTGTGGAATGATTGCCCTGATTTGCAGTGCTGCACAGATGTTCCCTGTTGCAGGCAGGCATGGTGACGGCACGCATGCCCTGTTCACAGTGGCCACAGCACTGCATGCAAATTGCCACTGTCACTGTGACAGAGTGACCTCTGTCAGGAGAAGGTGCCCAGTGATGGGATATGTGTCTCTGGTCCCCTTGTTCACCTTTTCCCCAAAAATATAAAATAAAGTGCCAGAAAGCCTTAAAGTAAATGAAATATGAAAACTTCCAATTATGTTACATCATGGCCTATGGAAACTCCCCATTATGTAGTGCCACAACAAATGGGAATTCCCCTGAGAATTATGATGTAATCACAAAGGATATAAAAGCTTCCACTAGGGACAGAAATGTTAGATAGGAGTCAGCCTAGAGCTGGCTGTGGAGGATGAAGGGCCTCTGGAGAGTGTGGGCTCACACAAACTTGCTAAATAAGCTGAAGGAAACACTTGGTGACCCTGCTGGGAAAAGCAGTGGTTTTGTTTGTTTGGATGCATTGAATAATCTTGTTTATTTTTCTGTAAAGATTTTTCTTTCAATTTTAAAGAAAATAAAATAACAAATGCTTTCTAGCATTTTTTATGCACCATAAATCTTGCCTGCCTGTTCCTGTGTTTGAAATCCCATGTCCTCCACTACACTCACAACTGATATTGCTTTTCTGTCTTCCAGTGCCATCACCCTCAGAGGTGAGTTGCAGGTCACCACTGATAGTGTTGGACCCAACACAGCTGTGCCATTAATGTCCATGGGCATCAAGGACACTGACTGTCAGTGCCGGGGCAGTGTGGGGCTGCTGGAATTCCTGGGTCTGGGTGACGACGGCCCCTGACGGACCTCCTGCTAACCAAGGCCCCACCAGTACTTGTACCAGGGACACAGGAGGTTGAGTTGTCGGACACTGATGTTGACATTACACTGAACCTGGGTGGCACAGGCCTGGACACACTGCCCAGGGACAGTGCCATACATGTAGAGCTTGCCATCACTGGTGGTACAGCAGCCGCAGCAGGTGCCTCCTGACCATGGTCGCACAGTGAAGTGCAGTGCTGCTGCTGTGCCAGCTGTGGAGGGTATTGGCATGGGTGCCATTGCCACGAGGCTGGCCCAGCAGGTAGATGGGCTACGGCACCAGGATACAGTGTCCACCATGCAGCACAACACAGGCCACCGACAGGCACCTGCACAATCCCCACCACCTGTGCTGTTCCTGTGCAGCGTACCCAGGTGAGGAATGTTGCACGGCATGCCACCACATCCCCAGCAGGTCAGTATCAGCCCCATGATGCACGAGGCACTGACAGGCTGGATGGGCAAACCAGGCTGCTGTGGGCATCTGTGGACAACCAGGCGACACTTCGGGCTGAGATCCATGCACTGCGGCTGGAGTTGAATCAACTGTCTGAGTATGGGGACATTGGACGTGCCCAGCTGATAGGTGAGCTCTGGCAGATGCAGGAGGCCACGACCACATCACTGGACTGCATTGCTGGTACCATTTCCACCTGATTTGCATAGCTGGCATCCACTGGGCACAGCAGGGTGTGACGGACTTACCATAGTGCAACATCGCCACCACAGTAATGGCATCTGGTGACCCCAGCACGGCAGATGGCGGGCTTTGATGTGCCCATCCCTGACACACCCGGCAGTAATCTCTTCGCAGGACTATTCATGCCTGTGAGGACCCAGTTGCAGTCCCAGGCTTCTACCCCCCCACAAGTGTGTTGGTTATACCTCCCGTGGCTGTTGAGCAGCCTGTGGCTGCAACACAGCCCGGGCATGTCTGCCCATGTAGCCTGACAGCTGTGGCACCACACGGTAGGCCTTCTGGGTGTGCTGTCCCATCCTGCTACCCACTGCTGTTGGCTGGTCTGCACTTGGCTTGGCGCGCCCATGTGCATGTGCTGGCACATATGTGTGGCATGTGGCATATCCTTCATGCGTGCATGCAGTGCCACTGGGCCTTGTGGCATGGGTGTGATGAGGGCTGCACTGTGCCAGCCTTGCCTGTGTGCCAGTGCATTTACTCTGATCCATACCATGTCCAGCTACACCGGTGTGTGTGTTGCCACATCGCCCACCACACCTGTCTGTTCCACCCACATGCCCCACTGTGCCCAGCTGTGTGACATGTGATGGTGCTGGTGGTGCATGTGTGGCCCAGGGTATGGTCAGATCTGTGTCCAGAGCAGGGCCCATGTGTTTGTGTGCATGCACTCATGCCTGTGCACTGTGTTGTGGGCATGTGTTTGTGTGTTCCCTATGCATGCTGTGTGTGTGTGCTGGTGTCCCTGCATGCATCCCTGTGTGGCCATGTGCCTCTATGTGTGTGTGTGTGTGTGTGTCCATGCATGCACGGCTGTCATGCCTGGTACTCACCTGCTGTTCTCGAAGTGCTCCTGTACAATTGTGTCATGGTGCCTCTGTGATCGTACAGCCATCCTGGGGTCCCTCCTTTGAATGGGTGGCTGTGCACCCCCCATCTGACTTGTCATCCCCACCCTCATCGCTGCTGTTGCCCTCATCCACCTGGACAGCTATCCCACAGTCAATGGCCATCTTGTGCAGCATGCAGCAGGCCAGGAATAGGCCACAGGTTTTTGCATGGCTGTGCTGTAGGGCACCACCAGACCTGTCTAGGCAATGGAATCACATCTTTAGTTTGTCAAAGACTTGCTCAATGATGTTGCGTGTAGCGATGTGTGCCTCGTTGTATTTCTCCTCCGCAACATTGGATGGATGCCAGATGAGGTTGAGCAGACAAGGGCACAGGGGGTAGGTGCTGTCACCTGTGGGGGTAACACATGCTGGTTAGCAGATGGCATTTCTTGTTCACTTGCCCTCCCCCTCTGCTGCTTACAACCACCCACACATCCCCCTCCATGTGTAGCTTGGGCCTGTCCACCCCTTCATGGTTGCTCTCTCACCCTGTCCCATGCCATGCTCACCTATAAGGTGACCTGTGGGGATCTACCCATGCTTGAACCTCTGGCACAGGCTGAAGCTGTGCCAGATGAATGTGTCATGTGTACTACAAGGGTGTGTGGTGCACACATTGATGATGCACCCAGTGGCATTGCACACTACCTGGCAGTTGACGGAGGGGTAGCCCTTTCTGTTCATGTAGGTGGCCCTCTCTGGCCCAGGTGGTGTACATATACAGTCAATGGCCCCAATCATGCCAGGCATGCGTGCCACCCTGTGGAATTCATGCATGTTTGCTGTACACTCTGCCTGTATGCTTAGGAATCTGATGTAATCCAAAGCATGTGGCAGCAGAGTGTTGAGAACCTGTGTGAGGGGGTGGGATTTGGCCAACTGGGTTATTCCAGTAGTTGCCCCCACTGGTTTCTGGAAGGTGCCCATGGTGAGCAGTCACATTGCTGCTGTCACATTGGTCTCTACCATCATGGCATGACTCCTTCTGATGGGTGCCTGCAACTCATCATGGCACAGCTCACAACGCTGCCTCAGGATTGCCCTGTTCAGATGGTACCAGCCCACGATCTCGTATCCCCATAGTCCTCAAAGGTGAGGCGGGCACGGTAGTGTCTCTGTTGGGCATACTGACGATGGGCCACGTTGCTGTCACTCCCTCCTCTTCACGTCCCTCATTACCTCCTCCATCAAAAATGGCCCTGCATACATTGCTGTGTCTTGCTGTGACTTGCACATCTGCTGTGTGTGTGTTTGAGCTGCCTTTTATATGCTTAATTCTGTCTGACGCATTCTCTGTCTTGCTCCTCGTTTGCGTCATGTTTTTCTGTTGAATATGCCATTGTGCAGCTTATTAAAGGCAAGCCCCCATGTACTTGCACTGCATAAATTACTGTTGTGCATCTATGCAATGGATATTGCGCTGCGCATTCGCACTGGTTGAATATGGCACCGGGGTGCATTTTTGTGGTTATGCATTGCGCAACTGTTCTGAATATCTGCCCCTCTTAATTTATTTCTAGAACCTTTGTATAATTGGACAGAAGTTAGCATATTTTCCCATTGTAAATTCAGCTAGGGTACAACTTAATGACACAAATGTAAGAAATGTGATATTAGGGTTTCCAGCTTTAATTCTACAACATGAGCAGCAAAAGGACAAGACCGCACAAGTAAAGACAGGTAGCCATCATCAGGTAAGACAAACAACCTATAAGTGTTTCCAGATTACACAAATACAGTGCAACTGACATGCTTCCTTTGTTTACAATGTGTGTAAAAAGACACAAGCATCCTGATTAGTTAAAAAGAAGTATAGAGAATTAATTACTGTATCTGGCCATAGTACACTACACACACTTCTTTAGCGATGCACCAGCTCAACTCACTATCACCATGTCTCATTTTGCAACTGTCGGTTCCAAATCTGCTATCCCACAAAGGACTTTTTTTTCTTTCTGTAGGAAAACACTTTGAAACAGTGTTTCCAGCTTAAAAAAAAAAAAACTACTTTACTTTTACAATTTTAGGTAGGGTGCATGTTATAAGTGCGATAAGACACTTCAGGGATTTGTAATTATGGTGAATAATTGTTCTTTGCTCTTGAATGTTGAAATGCATGCGGCATAAGTCCCTTGTGCATAATAACACCCTTGAACCATGGAATTATTCCCCCATAATTACACACCTTGGCATGTCTTATTGCATATGTATATGTTTCTGCAGCTGCATAAGCACAGACCCCACAGGACCTGCGCATATGCAGTTACACTTGTGTGTATGTCATACAGCATGAACATAGAAACTTAGAATTTGATGGCAGATAAGGACTACTAGGCCCACCCAGTCTGCCCATTTCCCCCACCTACTGCAAAAGCCACAGACTCTATTTGATTTTTGGCTTTAGCTTCTTGTTTCTATTGCTAGGGTTCCCCAATGCATTTTTAAATTTCCTCACTGTGTTTGCCCCCCCCACCTCTGCTGGGAGTCTATTCCATGCACCCACCACCCTTTGTGCAAAGAAATACTTCCTCATGTTACCCCTTAGTCTACCCCCTTCCAACCTCATGTGATGCCCCCTCGTTCCTGAACATCTCCTTTTCTGGAAGATGCTACTCTCTGGTACCCTATTTATGCCCTTTTAAATATCTGTAGGTTTCTATCATATTTCCCCTTTCTCTCCTTTCCTCTGGAATATACATAGTAAGGTCTCCCAGTCTCTCCTCACATGACTTTTGGTGAAGGTCCTGCACCATCTTTGTTGCCCTTCTCAGAACTTCCTGTACCCTGTCTATGTTCTTACAGAGATGTGGCCTCCAGAACTGGACATAGTACTCCAAATGAGACCTCACCAATGATCTGTACAGTGGCATCATCACCTCTTTCTTCTGCTGGTGATACCTGTCCCTATGCACTCCAGCATCCCAGTAGCTCTCCCCACAGCCTTGGCACATTGTTTGGCCACCTTTAGGTCATCAGATATGGTTACTTCCAAATCCCTTTCCAGTTTGGTGACCATCAGTATCTCCCCCATCATATAATCCTCCCCTGGGTTCTTGTATCCCAAATTAATGATTTTGTACTTTTTTGCGTTAAACCTCAGCTGCCACACTCCAGATCATTCCTCCAGTTTACCTAGGTCCCCTCCAAATTTTTTCCACCACTCCTAGAGTGTCCACAATGTTGCAGATCTTAGTGTCATCAGCAAAGAGGCACACCTCCCTTCCAGCCCCTCCACAATGTCACTTATGAAGACATTAAATAAGACTGGTCCCAGAACTGATCCATGTGGTACCCCATTGGTCACCCTCCTTTCCTCAGATTGAGCTCCATTTACCACCACCCTTTGTCTTCACTCACTCAACCAGTTCCTAACCCAGTTTACCACCTTTTGACCCACTCCCAGGTTACCCAGCTTTTTCACAAGTCTTCTGTTTGGAATGGTATCGAATGCCTTACTGAAATCCAGACAGGCCACATCCGCTAATCTCCCTGATTCACTTCCCTCATTACCCAGTCAAAGAAATCAATTAGATTTGTTTGACATGACCTTCCTAGTGTGAATCATTGCTGTCTCGGATCCTGTGCTCTTCTGGATTCAAGGTGTTCCACAATTCTTTCTTTAAGTAGTGATTCCATAATTTTTCCCACTATTGAGGTGAGTCTAACTGGTCTATAGTTTCCAGCCTCTTCCCTACTTCCACTTTTGTGAAGCGGGACTACATTTGCCCTTGTTCAATCCTCTGGAACCACTTCTTTTTTCGGGTGATCTGTCGAACAGGGCTGCCAGAGGTGCTGATTTATTGAGAATTAGTAGTCACAATCACAGAAAAACAGGGGTAACAATACCCTTCATCAACATTAAAATTCATAGCCATGTTTAACATATATTCCTCCTCCAATCTTCACCCCCCCCCCACATAAAGATCCATGGTCAGCATCGTACATAATGATATTATGTGAAATGCATGACATTTTGTATTGATATTGTAATACAGTTGATATTTATACTTAATGAAATGGGAACAGTCTTTAGTATAAATGTAAAACTATACGAAACACCAAATCCCTGAGCCAAAAATCATCAGATATCCACAATTTGAGTTTTTGTTATATATAACCATAATTCTGAATCACTTTTAAGAAACCTCTATTATATAGTGCACCTAAAAGATGTTTCCTTTCTAATTGAGGAAAAACCATACTATCATATTCAATTTCCAGTATTTCAGAATTATTCTTTTAAAAATAAATATTATTTGCAATTACTGTAATCTTCTCTATGATTCAACAGTGATCTTTTTCCATAATTGAATAATATTGTTAAAGGGTTATTATACTCTGTGGTATTGAGTCCAATATGTGCTAATATAGTGAAATAGTGTAGCCACCATTATTTAACGAATTTGCATTCTATGCATACATGTAAAAGATCAGTATCTAACTGGCCACAATGCCAGCAATTAGTATCCAGTTTGAATTTCATTTTATATAATTTATATTGTATATAATAAGCCTGATTAATGATTTTGTATAGTCTGAATTTATCTCTTGTAAAATTGAAATCCTGTAATCTGGCACAAATAATTTGCCATTTAAATTTTAAAGTAATTTCATTTAACTCCTGAGCCCATTGTTTAATCATTCAGGAATATAAATTAGTATTACAGTGTAAGTGGCTTTAACCATGAGAAAAGCTGCTTAAGTTTCCTATAAAGTATGGCATTTAGATTTTTTTCCCCATCTCCCTGGTATTGGGTGCTCTCTCCCAGCATTTGAAATCTTTCTTATATAAGTTTGTCATTTGATGAAAAAAAAAAGATTTGATGACATTACAGAGGCAAGATGCTGGCCACGCTAGGCTAGTCATCCACAAGTAGCAGCACCAGTTTAGTTTTATCTGTTTAATACGTTTTATTGTTTTGGTTATTTTCACAGTTTTGTTTATTTTTGGTAGTATTAATTCATAGTTTTGTTTATTTTAGGTAGTATAAATGGTGGTGTCAGTAAGTTAGGGAAAGAAAATGAGATAGCGAGGTTTAGGTGGCGTAAATGGGTTAGAGAAAGGTTTCCAAATTTAAATATGGAGTTGCAAGGAAAACTCCTCTTTCTACAGAGTTCTATGTATTATCCAGTGCTTTAATATATTGTTTTGCACTGGATAAGTGTCTGTTGAATTTGATAGTCCAATTAGTTTGATGGCTCCTACCTGCCTGGAGTGTTGGAGTTGTGGTATGTGACTGGAGGAGCAAAGAATGGGGTCCAGAGCAAGCAGTTATTGTCCTGGAGGAAGAAACTACAGTAGCAGGGCCCATGAAAGAGTTGGAGTTGGAAATGGAGGGTAATGAGTACCAGTTCCCGTAGTCTGAGCAACAAGCTCCCTGAGCTGGTGGCCTTGATGGAAGAGGGATGCCTGGATATCGTAGCAGTCACAGAAACATGGTACACAGAGAACCATGACTGGGATGTTAACATACCAGGATACATAATCTACAGGAGAGACAGGCAGGGGAGAAGAGGGGGAGGAGTAGCTCTCTATGTAAAGGAAGGGATAAAAGCAACTGAACAAAAGAGTAAACAGGGAGGAGAGGAGGCACTGTGGGTCACCTTGGAGACTGGAAAGGGCACCACAATCTGCACAAGGGTTGTGTACAGACCCTCATATCAGGGGGGAGGGAATGGACAAGGATATGATAGAAGGCATTCTTAGGATGGCAGAGAAAGGGAAGATACTGTTGATGGGAGACCTGAATATGCCAGATGTTAACTGGAGCACATTTGCTGCAGCCACATCTAAGAGCAGGACCATTCTTGATGCCCTACAGGTGGCATGCCTCAGACAGCTAGTTTCAGAACCCACTTGTGAGGGAGCAATCTTAGACCTCATACTCTCAAATGGGGCCAGTGAGAGGATCTCAGATCTAGAAGGGGGTTGCCATCTAGGAACAAGTGACCATCAAACAGTGTGGTTCACGTTAAACTCAGCTACAGAGTCAAGCCATACAAAAGTGAGGTACTGGACTTCAGGAGGCTGACTTTGGCAAGATGGGAGAGTGCCTCAGAAAGCACTAGCAGACAAGATAGAAGGAGGTGTGGAGCAACAATGAGGAATCATCAAAACTGTCATCACAGAGGCAACAAGCCTTTGTGTGAAGCAAATAAACAAATCAAAATGAAAGAAAAAGCCACTATTGTTCTCAAAAGAGGTGGCTGTGAAAGTCAGGAAGAAAAAGATAGCATTCTGGAAGTATAAGGAAACACAGAAGGAGCAGGACAGAGAGCTGTACCAGTTAAGGCAGAAGGAAGCAGGGTGGGAAGTCAGAATAGCAAAGGCCCAAACTGAGGAAAAGATAGCCAACTCAGTTAAGAAGGGGGATAAAACCTTTTATAGGTACATCAGTGAGCATAGAAAGACAAAGGGAGGGATAGTGATGCTGAATAGAATGAACGGTGGGTGGGCAGATGGGGACAGTGAAAAAGCAGGGATACTGAATGAATATTTCTTCTCAGTATTCACAAAACAGTAGGGGGAAGTGCCTAATTCAATTAACAGAAGCACTCTTGATAGGGGGGTCAATCCCAGTCCTTTCACAGAAGAAAGGGTTCTGCAAGAACTCCTAAAACTGAAAGTGGACAAAGCAATGGGGCCTGATGGAATTCACCACAGAATTCTAAAAGAATTAAGGGGAACTAGTGAAACCACTGGCAATTTTTAATAAATCATGGGAGGATGGTGTGGTACCCGAGGACTGGAGGAAGGCGGATGTGATTCCCCTTCACAAAAGTAGGACCAAGACAGAGGCAGGAAACTACAGACCTGTCAGTCTGACCTCTGTGGTAGGGAAAGTGATGGAGTCACTTCTGGAGGAAAGAATAGATGAGTACCTAGAGGCCAGTGGGGCACAGGGTCCAAGGCACCATGGGTTCACAGTGGGAAGGTCATGTCAGATGAATCTAATAGATTTCTTTGACTGGGTGACCAAAGTAGTAGATCAGGGAGGGCTGTGGACATGGCCCTACCTAGACTTTAGCAAGGCATTTGACACAGTCCCACACAAAAGATTAATAGTCAAATTAACCAGCCTGGGAGTGGGTCCCAGCGTGGTAGCCTGGGTAAAACATTGGCTGGACAACAGGACACAGAAGGTAATTGTAAATGGACTCCTCTGAAGAAAGAGGTTACTAGTGGGGTATTCAGGGTTCAGTATTGGGTCCAGTCTTTTTAATGTCTTCATAAAGTGACATTGCAGAGGGACTGGAAGGAAAAGTATGCCTCTTTGCAGATGACACAAAATCTGCAACAGGGTTGATACAGAGGCATGGAAAGGATGAGAAGGGACTTGGCAAGGTTGGAGGAATGGTCAGAAGTATGGCAGCTAGGATTCAATGCAAAGAAGTGCAAAATAATGCACCTGGGAAACAAGAACCCAGGAGAAGAATACAATGGGGGGAGGTAGTAACAGCAACAAAAAAGGAAAGGGACCTGGGGGTAATCATATCAGATGACCTTAACGTTAGCAAGCAATGTGAGAAGGCAGTAGGGAGGGCTGGGGGTATACTGGGATGCAGAGGGAGAGGCATCAGCAGCAGAAAACAGGAAGTCGTTATCCCTCTGTACAGACAGTTGGTGAGACCCCATCTGAAGTACTGTGTCCAGTTCTGGAGACCCCATCTCTGCAAGGACATAGACAGGATAGAGGCAGTCCAGATGAGGGCAACTAAAATGGTGCAGGGTCTGCAAGAGAAGCCATAAGAGGAGAGACTAAAGGATCTTAATATGTATACCCTTGAGGAAAGAAGGAGAGGGGGACATGATAGAAACTTTTAAGTACCTCAGTGGAATCAACAAAGTCCAAGAGGGTAGCATCTTTCAGAAAAGAGACATGCAAGAACAAGGGGACACAATTTAAAGATGGGGGGGCAGTTCAGGGCAATGTGAGGAAGTATTATTTCACAGAGAGGGTAGTGGATGCATGGAACAGCCTTCCTGAGGAGGTTGTGGGGTCTAAAACTGTGGGAGAATTCAAGAATGCATGGGACAGACATAAGGCAATTCTTGTGGGGGTAGAGAAGAAATAGGCTGTTGGTTAACTAGGATCTGCGCCTATCCTGTAGGTAGGGAAATGGGCAGACTAGATGGGCCAAGCGGTCCTTATCTGCTGTCAAAGTCTATGTTTCTATGTTTCTATGAGTGTGGCAGGAGATGTTCAGTGTCTGAACTGTAGCAGGAACAGCATCGATCCTTCATTACCGATGGATTGTGAGCAGGAAGCCACTGAGATTGGGTTGTGGCATTTTAAAATGCTAGAAGGATTCTGTGAGTGGGGATTTCCTCAGCTTGCCTGGGGAGAGTGGCCACATGGTTGGTGTCGAGTCAGGCATGAGACATAGGCCGGTGGTCTGGCAGAGGGTGAGAAAAAGCTTGTTTTGTCACCTAAGCAGCCTGGGGGGTCAGCCGATGGGCTGGCTTAGCCTGGGAGCTGTAGTTGAGGGCTCGGTAGGTGAGGAGTTGGCTACCTCCTGGGTGTGTGCCAGGGTGGGGGGTCCCTCATCTTGATCAGTTTTAGCCAGCTCCAGTCACTGCTTATGCCTACCCTGATGGCTGTTGAGGCAGCTGGGGGGGGGATTAGGTGTTTGCTCTGTGTCCTGTGTACTATGAAATCTGCTTCATCGACTGGAATTTTTTGAAGAATATCTGAATGGATTTGATACTGGACTTGTAGAAAGGACCCTTGGATCTTTGGGCCAATTTGGATGAGAGTCAAACTTGTGTGGCTTCTGTAGTCATACACCAAGAGGTGGGAGCTTTACAGTTTAAACCTCTGAATCTGAGAGGTCGGGAACTGGTTTGACCTTCTGTGATACTTTGTAATATATTTGGCTAAGGGCAGTGAGAGTGCCTTGCAACCTTTTCATTAAATTTCTGACTGGCCTGTTGGGTTTAAGTGAGAGCTGAACCCGGCTGACCATTCTTGGTTGTGTCTTAAGAGGTGGGAGCTCTTCAGACTGCAAACATTCTCAAAATTTAGAAACTTACTGTGACTGCTGTCTTAATCTGTGGATTCATACATTGTGCTGCTATAACATTTTGGTTTAATTTTACATTTTTTGTTAGGTTATCATATTAATTTTAGTCATAGGTGTGGTGTGGATGTTTGAGAGTTTCATTTGAGTGTGGTATGTTGGGTGTTGAGTGTTTGAAGTAGTGTGGTTTATATTTGTATACTGGGGTTGTTCGTTGTGGGTCTTTGTCAGTGTGGTGAAGATGTGTTGGGAAGGCATAAGGATCGGTTGGGTATTATTCCCTCAGGCTTAGGGACCTTTGTCCTTTTTCCTGTCCCTCATTGCCACCAGAGGTATATAGAAGGTGTAAGGCTTTGGGGATTGCTGGAAGGAAGAGGACAAGGGATCGAGCCTGGAAAGGAAATGAAAAGGGCAGGTGGATTGGAATAGTGAGGACAAGGAGATGCCCTGGGGTGAAATGGGGCCAGGAAAGGGGTCCTTCCTGACTGGTTCCCATACCCAAGGGCTCTGCTTGTAGCAGGCAGGTAACAATCTTCCTCAGGTTCTCATCCTACTTGTCGGTGTTATGCAATGCCAGGTCTAGTAAGAACAAGACTGCTATAATAGCGGATCTTGTTGGATCATCTGACCTGAGCTTGCATCACCAGAGACCTAGCTGGATAAGAATGCTGGCCCAGTTTTTGCATCAGCAGTTCCATATGGGTACTCAGTGATACACTGCCCGAGGATGGATCGTAGGCGGGGTGTTCCCATTTGTTTTAGAATGGAACTGGGCATAATGGAGGTACCAGTGGGAACTACCAACTCCTTCAAATGTATCTTGGCGATGGTGTGTGATGCAGTATGCTTCTCATCTACCATCCACCAGGAGACAGGAATGTTTTCCTATGGGAAGTTGTGGACTTCATTGTCGACCTGACATTTGGATCCCCCAGATGGTTGATTCTGGGAGATTTCAATGCCTGGGTCGATGATGAACTCTTGCAGTTTGGTCAGGACTTCCTCCAGCTAATGAATTTGCTTGGCTTCACACAGGTTATTTCCTCCTAGACCCATATTAGCGGTCATTCTTTGGACTTGGTGTTCCTCTGGGGGATGGAGATATCCAATTTGGTGGTAGAACCTGTCGGGTGGTCTGACCATCTTACCATTGGGTTCAGTTTCAAGACCACCCTCACTAGGTCAGCCCCTATGGACATGGTCTGGTACCACCCTTTGAGGGGTGTTTCCCCAGATGGCCTGATGGCAGTGCTGGACCTATCGGGTTTACAAAGGAAATGCATGGAACCAGGGTCTGGTACTTGCCTACAATAAGCCAGTGATCGGGGCCCTGGATTCCATTGCTCCTGTTCAGTGCTCATCCCTCACTCTTCACCCCAGGTCTCCTTTGTTTGATGAGGCTCTGAGGGAGTTGAGGAGAGTGGGACAAAGGTTAGAGAGGTGCTGGTGGAAGTCGAGCCTGGAGTGTGACAGACTTAGCTTGATGGACTACTACTTGATCTATCAATCAGCAATTTCCCATATGAAGGCAGAATTCATGTCCAGGAGACTGCTGCCGCACAATTGACCAGCTCAACTTTTCTGGACTGTGGACAGATTGTGCAATCCATGTGTCTTCAGCCTGGAAATATTTTTCTCAAGAACTGTGTGAGGTTTGCTAGATTCTTTTCAGATAAGGTTGGCACAATCAGGTCCGGCATCTGTTTGACCCTCTTTTATGGGAGCTGTGGTGGTCAGCAGGAGATGTCAGGCACCCAATTTGTGTGGTGTGACTTTAGCCTCCCCATGATCAGTGACATTGTGATGGTCATCCAGTCATTGCGTCCGACTAACTGTAGTTTGTATCCGGGTCCCACGTATCTCCTAGTGGGCTGTGTGGATAAAATCCATCCGGTCCTTGCCAAGATAGTCTGGATGTCCTTGGAGAGGGGGATCTTTCCTGATCCTCTGAAGGAGGCCATGGTTTGGCCCCTTCTTAAAAAAATCCTCCTTCGACCCAGACTGTCTGGCTAACTACAGGCCTGTCTGTAACCAGCCTGTTGTGGGTAAGGTTATTGAGAAGGTGGTTGCGTCGCAGCTGGATGATCATCTGACCTACCACAATGTCTATGATTCTCTCCAGTCCGAATATAGGAAGAGACATAGTAGCGAAACAGCCCTGGTCTAGGTACTAAATGACCTCCTAATAGCGAGAGATGGGAGGATCCATTCCATCTTGGTCCTTTTTGATCTCTCTGCGGCATTTGACACTGTAGACCATGGTGTGCTATTGAAGTGCCTGCAGGTCATCTGTGGATTGTCTGGTATGGTCTTCAGATGGTTTTGATCTTTCCTTGAGGGTAGGACTCAGAGGGTGGTGTCTGGGATTTTTTCCTCTGCATTACTCCCCCTATCCTGTGGGGTGCCACAGGGTTCCATTTTGGCACCCATGTTGTTTGTGGTGTACATGCTGCCATTCAGAGTGATTATTAGGTGGTACGGCTTGAGTTTTCACTGCTATGCAGATGACACTCAGCTGTACATGTCCTTTGTGCCTGGCAAGGATGCTGCCGTTTCGGTAGTTAACAACTGTCTTGCTGAAATCCAGGATCGGATGAATGTAAGTTGGCTGTGGTTAAACCCTGAAAAAACTGAGGTGTTGGTTGTGGACACAGGTCTCCGGGAGGTGGGTTTGTTGGCAGGATCACCTCCAGGTCTATGGCTTGGGGGTGTTCAGCTAGCTACCTCAGACCGGGTGCAGAACGTGGGTGTTATGTTTGATGACTGCCTGACACTTAAATCTCAGGTGTCGGCAGTTGACAAAAACTCTTTTTACTATCTGAGGAATATCTCCCTGGTGAAGCACCTGGTTATGCCTGATGACCTTCAACCTTAGTCCAGGCCTTACGTTACCTCCCCACCTTGACTAATGCAATGCCCTTTCCTAGGTTACAGGGGTTGTTATCTGCCACCTGCACCTAGTGCAGAATGCGGCAACTAGGCTATTGACTGGCATGTATAGGACCAGTCATATAATGCCTGTGCTCCACGGACTGCACTGGCTGCCATTATGGTGGCAGATCACCTTCAAGGTCAGTTTGCTGACCTATAAGGCCCTACATGACTAGGGACCCGGCTACTTGCAAGAGCTCCTTCATTCCTACTGTCCCTCCTGCCCTCTCCAATCCACTGATGAGGGAATGCTAAGAATTCCCAGGGTTTGTTTAAAGACATCTGGGGCCAGGTCATTTATTTTTATGCTCCAACCCTGTGGAATTCTCTACCTCATCAGGTGCGAGATTGCCCAATCGTCCAAAACTTTAAAGTAGCTCTGAAGACATTTTTGTTTAACCTAGCATATACTGATTTTTAAGGCCACTGTTATGTGTTTTAATTCATTGTATTTATGGTTTTAATTTATTGTTTTATTCATTGATTTATTTTAAAGTAATTATGTACAAGCGCCTTTGTTTTGTAAAGGTGCTTTTTATAAATAAAGTTTTGATTTGATTTGATTTGATGATCTTCCAAGCCATAAATGGACTTGCATTGTTTCCACTTCATGAGTCAGTTGTTATCTGTTGTTAACAGCTTAATCTGGTTCAAGGTCAGTTGGCATTCATCTGTATCCCCCTCCCCCGGGTCGTGCCTGAAAATAGGCAGGATTTGTCTAGTGCACTTACCCGGTCAACAAAAGCTAAATAAATAAAAATAAAAATCTATTATGTTACTCCATCTTAGTATCCCTTTTTCTTGCCAACTTTTCTTATGTGAAATTCTACCCCTATTCTATAATTGGGATTGTGCCATATGTAATTATGAGGAAACAAATTAACTTCTCATCTTATTTTATTTTAATACTTTCTAACATGTTGTGAAATGTTCTGGACCAACTTGCTACTACTTTTACTGAATTTTGCATTGGCAAACCAAATATTTTTGATATCCACTCGATCTCTTCCAAACTTATTATTGTAAATATCATTCTCTATTGCATGATGTGTGTCTGACCTTGTCCACCTAATGGCTAATTTGGCCATAAAAGGTAAGTAGTATGAGTAAACATCAGGGCAGGCCAGATCACCCTGTTCTTTATTCAGACACAATTTTTTCCATGTAACTCTTGGATGTTTCTTATTCCATATAAACTTTCAAAACAGTGAACTGAGTTTATTAAACCAGGAAATAGCCATCTTAGTGATTAGGGCCTATAATGTATATTATATCTTCTATTCTAAGAACATTTTAAGAATCTGTATTTTACCCCATATAGAAACAGGAGTTTTCCCTCAACCAGACAATTTGTCCTGTATATAAGTGACCAGTTTGGAATGGTTGTGTTCATACATACAGTTTGTCTTTCAATAACTGTATCCCTAAATAATACATCTGGGTTTCAATGAGAGTTGCATTAAAAATCTGTTGTGTCTCATTAGTCTGACTACAGCTAAAAATGAGTATTTCCAATTTTATTTCATAAACTGAATAATTGGAGACTTTAGAGAATCCATGTAAAACTGTTTTAAGTTCTTTCAAACTAGTTATTGGACTTTCAAGAGTCATTAAGAGATTGTCTGCATAAGCTTTAGCCTTTATTTCAGAGTTGCCCACAGAAATCCCCTTAATTCTTTCTGTAGTTCTAATATTCTAGTGTGTCTAAGTCGGTCCCATTGTCATGTCCTCCTTCAGTTTTCTGAGTTCTTTTAGGACTCTCTCTTTTGTAGAGGACAGGTGTCCACCTCCCTCATATTTGCTCATGTTACCAAGCTGTGGTCCTGACTCCCTCACCTTTTCCTTCTTCTGTGAATAAGGAGAAAAAATATTTTTAGTATTGATGCTTTTCCAGGTCCTCTTCCAAGGTATGCCTTTGCTACATCAACAGATTCAGCCACTCCAGTACAACCACTCCAGTATAGCAACAGCATTTTACTGTGATGTTTCTGCCACCAACAAGTGTTTCACATTGTCGGTAGGTAAGCTGTGAGTGTTTTAGCTATAATTGGAAGGTCTGTTTGGGACATGGAGTTGCCATTCTTCTCCGCAGTATGTGCACCTTGGAGTTAGTTATGATAATATGAGGGTGAAGTCACCTGCAAGGAAGGGTGTGGGTACAGTCCCCCATTACTAGATTAACAGTGTTAGTTTAGTTTATTGCAGTGTTTGTCAGTGTTCTGGTTAGTCGGTGTTCTGGGCTGTCTGTGTAGGGGTTGTCAGGGAAATGCTGTCACTGTAGTATTCATCACCGTATTGGATGTCGAACCTGCATGGTGGAACCCTCTTCCACACAGTCCCCTTCTTCCCCTTTAAGCCTTACAATCCAACACCTGTTTTTTCTCCTTTCACTAATGTACCTATAAAAAGTCTTGTCCCCATTTTTTACCTCCTGTGCTATTTTTTCCTCCGTTTGCACCTTTGCTCTCCTGGTTGCTTTTCCTGCCTCCCTCTGTTTATCTGGGTAAACTACCTTGTCCTCCTCCTCCTTCTGTGTTTCCTTGTGTTTCATGAAAGCCATCTTTTTTTGCCCTTTCCTTCCCAGTCACTTCCTTTGAGAACCATAGTGGTTTTCTCTTCATCTTGCCCTTGTTTACTTGCCTAATGCAAGGTTTGTCCACGTCACTATGGCTCCTTTCAGATGGGCCCCTACTCCTCAACTCCCCCAATATGTCCCTCCATGCCAGGGCATCCTTGAGACATATCTCAGTCATAGTAAAGTCCACTTGACTGCCACTGTACTTACACAGAACCACCACATATGATGATTACTGGATCCCAGGTGTCCACACACCTGACTTCCACAATTCTGTCCCTGTTGGTGAGTACCAGGTCCAAAATTACACCCTTCCATGTCAGGTCTAGCACTAGCTGCCTGAGGCCTGCCCCATGCACTGAGTACATGATGTTCCTGCTCTTGGCTGAGGCAGTGGCTGGGATGCTCTAATCCACATCTTGCAGATTGAAATTTCCTACCAGCAGCACCTCTCCTTTAGCTGCCATCATGTGGATGGATTCCACTTGAACCCTGTCCACCTCTTCCCCATGTGCTAGAGGTCTGTAGATCACACTCATATGAATAGCTGTGCCTTTGCCCATCTCAAGGATGACCCACAGTACCACCACCACCACCACCCCTGTATTCCCTGTATCTCAGTTGCTCTAATACCCTCCCTGATGAACAGAGCCATCCCCCTTCCTTTTTAACCTCCCTATCTCTCCTAAACAGAGTATAACTTGGTATTGCTACATCTCAGTTATGGTTTCCAGTATACTGCATCTCTGTAAGAGCTACAATGTCCAGGTCTGCCTCCTTCATCAATGCCATCAAGTCTGGGATTTTATTTCCTAGGCTGCAGGCATTTGTATCCATGGCATTCCACGTTTTGCCATTTTTCCTTTTATTATCCCCCCTTTTGCCTTTTGGCCTCTCTCCTTGTCCTGTTTTAACTCCATTCCTCCTGTCCTCTGCAGTTCCTCTCTTTATGAGTTTATTTACCTCCAGTGATATCATAACTTTATGGTCCTCCATGTTAAATGGACTATCCTGTGGGGGTGGGAAGTTTGATTCTCCCTGCTTACTTCCCCACCTCTTCTGGCTAGTTTAAATGCATGCCAATGAAGCACTTAAATCATTTACTGAGGACAATAGTCCCCTCCCTGGACGGATGTAGGCTGTCACCTTTATACAGGTCCATATTCCTCCAGGTAGGTGCAAGAGTACCCATGTCTGCAGAAGTACTGTTCCAATTCAGGTATCATGGTTTCAACAGCAGAGCTATACATTTTTTATACTGGTAGCAGTTTTGTTTTGGGGTAGCATTTTACGCAGAAAAGTAAAATGTTAACTGAAAACTCATTAGGTGAAAACAGCACCTTTGCTAGCCAAATAAGGTAGCAGGTGCAGAAACAGTAGTATGTTGTATGTTGCTTGTCTTACCTGATAATGGCTGTCTGTGTTTGCTTGTGTGATCTTGTCTGAAAATGTTGAAAACCAGAGGGTGGAGGTTAGAGTGGCATTGGAAGAAGATCAGGTCTCTGGAGGACAGGCTAGTTCTGATTACTCATTGTGATGAGCATCAGAATGCAATCATCAAAAAGGACAGCTTTACATCTAAGGATGATTGCAGCGGGGAGAACTCAACTGGCTCAGCTCTTTTAGGTTGTAGTCAGGATATTACATCCAGCCCGTCCGGAACCCATTAGGTCTTTTTCAGCTCATAAGTGTAAGATGTTCACTCAGTTCTTAGACAGAATATCCTACATGAGGGCTGGGATTTCTTCAAGAGGAATATCACCCTCCAACACTAGTGGCATTCAGGTGTGTGGACTCACTCAGTCACCTTGGGTAGAGTTCTGGCCAATGACAATGGTAGAGGTCTGTGGTATGATCTCTGGGTTTAACAAACATTCTGCAACCTTGACTCAGGCCCAAAGTGGCTACAAGTTTTCTGCAATCAAGGTACTGGCCCAGTTTTTGCAAAGATTGCCAGGAGTTCCTTGTCAGCAGGGGTCATTCTGAAGTCCCTTAAACAGGCTCTGGTTAAGCCCCTGCTGAAAAAAAAAATCTTTGGATCCCAATGTCTTGGTAAATTACTGGACAATCTCGAAACTCCCCTTTCTGGGGAAGGTTCTTGAGAATGTGGTCACAGAATGGCTCAAGAGTATCCTTATGGACTTTCAAATTTATGAACCATTCCAGTCTGGATGTAGGGCCTTGCACAACATGAAGACCACATTGGTTAGGGTGTTGAATGACCTGCTTAGGGTGAGGGACAGAGGAGAGCGAATGATTCTCATGCTCCTTGATCACTCCTCAGCCTGTGACACTGTGGATCATGGGTTGTTGTGGTTTGATAGGCTGAGGGAGTATGTAGGACTCACTGGCAAGGTCATCAGTTGGTTAGAGTCCTTCCTCTGGGGCAGGTCTCAGAGGGTGATACTGGGGAATTATTCCTCAGACCCAATGGACCTACCCTGTGGAGTTCCCAAGGTTCTGTCCTTTCCCAATGTTGTTCACAGTGTACATGCTGCTCCTGGGTGAGGTTATAAGGTGGTTTGAGTTGAGTTTTCATTGCTATGCTGATGATACTCAGCTCTACCTGTCCTTTGTACTTAGAAGATCTGATGCTGTCAACGTGCAGAATGAGTGCTTGGCAGAGATATTGGCTTGGACAACATCAAACTGGCTGGGACTTAACCCAGGGAAGACTGCGGTGCTGGTGGTTGAGCTGGGTTGAAGAGGAGGAATGGGGGCCTTTGGGGACAGGCTGCCCAACAGAACTGGAGGCCTCCCTACAGGTGAAGAATTTGGGTGTTGTTCTGGACAATGAGGTGACACTTGATATGCAGGTGTCAGTTGTTGTCCAGACCAGTTTTTACCATCTTTGGAACATCGCATGAATTAAGTCCCTTATTCCTCCCAATGACTTGGCCATGCTGGTACATGCTTTTGTCACCCTGAGGCTTGATGTCTGTAATACAGTCTACCTCAGTGTCAGAAGAGGTTCAATATGGTGCCTGCAGCTTCCTGGCTGTTGACTGGACACTCGAGGTTTAGTCACATTACACCAGTGCTGCATGAACTGCATTGGCTGCTGGTGCACTGGCACATCACTTTTAAAGTAAATCTCCTGACCTACAATTCCCTACATGGGTTGGATCCAGGCTACCTGAAGGAGTTTCTGTATCTCTACACCCTGTCTCTCTCTCTCTCTCTCTCTCTCTCTGTCCCTCAGAAGACTGGTGAGGCCCTCCTGGAGGTCCCCAGGGCTAGCTTAAATCTGCTTGGGACCAGGCATTTGAAATAACAGCCCTGGTCCTCTAGAATTCTCTGCTGGGGTACCTCCAGGAGGCACCATCCATATAGTTCTTTAAAAAACACCTTATGACCTTCCTGTTAAGCAGGTCTTTGGAACCTGAGGAATTTACACTAGGATCAACAGACAGCTCAGGAATCAGTCTGTTTTTAGATTTTTAGAGGGGTTTATGTAAATTTGTATGTATTGTATGTTAAATGTTTCCTTATTGCTGTATTCATGTATCTTTATAACTTGTAAGGGCACTCTGAGCCCATGGAGAAGGGCTCCCGATATAAATAAACTCTACTACTACTACTACTTGTCCTTTTGCTGCTTGGGGAGGTTAAGGGTTGGAAACCCTAAAGCCACATTTTCCTACTTTTGTGGTGTTAAGTTAAACCCCAAATGGTGCAGTAACACAGTCATTTTGCAAAGTACTGTATATATTGTTTTTTTCACTGAGGGAATGCCAATGACAACATGGTGAACTCAGAACTGAAGTTTGAAAGTTCCTTGTTGCCATGGAAACCTCAATGTGGAAAAAACAGCCTTGCTGTTTCTGGTTCCTGTACCTCATTCTATATAGTGTATGGGTAACCACAAGTATAATCTCCTGAAAAATAAAAAGAAAGGAAAAAATAATTTACTGTGATATAGGCTCCAGTTCAGCTCCACTTTCTGTCACTTTCTACACGTGTTCCTAATTACATCAACCTACTGATACCATCTCCCCCAACCCAGGATTTACTTGTGCCTAATCACAGCTCCACAACAAACACCAATAATTTACTTCCCCAAAATCCATCCTACATCTTGTGCCCACTACCTGTTATTGCAATCCTGATCACAGCTACACCACAAGGACCATTGTGTATGGGGTGTTTATTACTATTATTTTTGTTGCTACCGATTTTAAGAAAGCACTACAGCCTGCACACTTACTGCAGTGTGAGCATCTGTTGCACAACCAAAACAGCTGATTTACTCCCATTGTTCAATGATGTAACCACTGCAGCAGAACAAAAACTTGCTCTGCTGCATTAGTTATGTCACTGCTAATGCAGAGCAGCATTTTCAAGTGTATGGATTTGCCTGCACAATACGTTCAGCCAATACACTATAGATATATATATGTATATATAACAAAAAGTGGAATACAGAGTAAGAATTGATGTTTCAACTATAGGTCATCTTCAGGAATTACCTAACAGAGAAAAAACAAAACAAAGTTAGTTCAGAGGAAAGGGGAGTAAGAAATATACATGTGAGGAAAGAAAATACGAGGAAAATCTAGGAGAAAAAAGTGATAATAGGCAAGGCAAGAATAAAAGGTGGGAAAAAGGTGGTAATGGGTATGAAAAGGTATACTAGGTATGAACAAGCTGAGGTGTCCAGAAGTGGGGCTAATTAGCAGCAGGGCATAGTAAAAAGTCTAAATGCGACAAAGGTAGGGGGAAGAGACAAAGACAGAGATATCTGGAGAAAATGAAACTAGATATGGACACTGCTGGAATGCAATGTCAGTATACCCCACAAGCACACACTTGATGGAAGAATATGCAGGCATATCCATACATGCAAACATACCATGCACACATGCAAACAAATGATGGAGGTAACAAGGCCAGACTATAATGGTAAACCGTAAGGTTACTGAAAGATGTTAGCAGAAAATAAGTCTGCCATTTGAACCAGATGGCTGCTGAGAGCCTAGCGAGATGATATACTTGGTTTCTGTGCCTTTTCTTTGATCAGCATCCCGTAAACCCTGCTAAAGGACACAGACAGAAAGATCATTGATATTATGATCCATGGAGGCAAAATGGGACACAGTGGGTTTATCAGTGTCTCCATTCTTCACTGCCCCATAATTAGAGGTGGGAAAAAGTTGTTATTTCCACTTTAGCCGAACTCCCATGAAATTTGACAATTTTCACTTAAGTTTCCAAACTTCTGCTTGTGGTGGATCGGAAACTTTCTGAAGTTTTGAGTGAAATTTTGCCCTGGCCACTGGAAGAAACTCCCCCCACAAAAAGGCTTTACCTGGTGTCCAGTGACCCCCACAGCCCCACCCACTACCCAATCATCAGTCCTACATGTAAATAAAAAACTCTGGTTGCCAGAGGTCCCTCTCCCCACCTGATCACCCACCAATGTTTAATAAAAAAATCCATGGTGGCCACCCGATCACCCACCCGATGTTTAATAAAAAAAAAAAAACTTTCTCATGTGCTGTTCACATCTCAGCTTATGTAATGATGGAATGGGGTGAGCATTAGGGCTGACAACCCTGAGGTACACCCCACACCTGATTTGTGAAGATGCAGGAGAGTCAAATCATAATGTTTTTTCCTGATGCTGCCTGCAGCGTGGAGGAGGGGTGTTAGGGTTAGAAACCCTAATGCCACATTTCCATACTTTTTATGATTTATCCATAACTAGTGCATTGATGAAGTTTTTACAATGAATATATATATATATATATATATATATATATATATATATATATATAATACTGCCAGTATAGTTAGGGTTTGTCAGCCACTTTTATGTTAAATCCAAAAGTGTGCATGTTAATAAATTTGGAGCTGTTTTACTGATTTATCTGAATGTTTACATGCATGACCTATAGCCATAGATCTCGGATCTGACAAGTTTTGTCTCAATTGGACTTATGGTTGTGGAGCTACAGAGCATCAAAATTCAATAAAATTGCAGTTTTGCACATTTATTTGCTTGGGGCTACAACCTGTATGATTTGTCCATCTTCTCTTACATTTTCAGGAAGCATGCAGTCTTGGGTGCAGATGTTCCTTTTCAAGATCTGGTATAAAAACATTAATCTGTTCAATAGTTACTAAAAAAAAATGGTTTCCCATTAAAGTCAATGGGGAAAAAAATATGTGCTTCTCAGAAGCTGCTACCAGCTTTTGCAAATGCCCTATCTGTGAAAGCAATGTCCACCATCTTGTTTCAGTTAGTGGCAGCTAAAAATGGTTGCCATTTAAGAAATAATGGCCCTAGGTAAACACAGATTATTGTGTTAAGCTAATCGGGGGCAGAGGAAAACACTGAGGGCTTCAGATTTTTTATCTGAGCCCCCAAAATGCTTTCTTCAGAATCAGCCTCCCCGACTGTCACAATTTGCGAAAGAAATGGATGAGGCACTTTCACATTTGCAAAAGTGTAGTACCCGATCTTTCACAAATTGCGAAAGGTAGCGTTAGTATTCTACACCATTAAAAAAAAAACTAAATCCTTTTGTGGCTTCTTCTTGGCCAAAGTAATGGTCCCACCATGTTCTTCTGTCCCCCATTAGGTAAACACAAGTGTCTGGGGCCCTGACATCTTTCATATTCAATGCAGAATCCTACATTGAAGTTTTCAATGCAAGATCCTACATCTAATTCCTGTTCTTTGCACACTAACTGCTCCAACATTGAGGTGCCCAATCCCCATGCCAGAATCATGTCTTACCTCACCCCCAATACAATATGTTTTTTTTTTAAACACTTGCCGATGAGGGTGCCCAATCCCCTGTCATCAATATGCCCCCCCAAAACTTATGTGGCACACTGGAAGGCCACCGCAGTGTGCCAAAACATAACTGTTTTCTTTTTGAGTTGCTGATGGTGGTGCCCAATCCCTCTGTTAGCAGCATGTCCCCCCAAAAAATTATGTGGCAGACTGGGAGCCTACCCCAGTGTGCCAGTTATTATTTTTCTGAACTTGCCCACAGGGGTGCCCAACCTCCCATTGACAGCATGTCCCCCAACCAAAATCATGTGTCACACTGGGAGCTCACCCCAGTGTGCAAAAACTTTTTTTCTATACCCTAACTTAAGTAACCCATCCACAGCCATTTTGTTCCCTATAACAAAGAAAATGGTCCATTGTTGCCTCCCAAGTCCCCTCTTTCCTATCTCCCCTTACTGAGCACCCACCTCCCTGCACCCCCCTCACCCATACTTACCATCCAAACGTCAGAAACAGCGATCTTCTCAGGACCAGAGACATGTCTGCACTGTGCAAAGCTGAACGTCAAAATGAAAAATAGAAGATAAGCTGTATAATGGGAATCAGTGTGGGGGGGGGAGGTTCAACTTAAATTGATGTCTCAGCCATTTTTTGGAATTTTTGCCCCAGATTTTCAACATGGGGTTCTCAGGACCCCAACTCATGAACACTTGTGCTGTCATTTCATTTCTCAGTCCCAGAAGGTGATTTTGTGGTTGTTCTGCACAACCACCTTTTGGGACTGATTCATGAAATAAGAATGCCATTGTTCATAAAGTGGGGTCCCAAAAAGCCCATGTTACAAATTTGGCGAAAAAATACCAAAAGATGACTGTGTGACGAGCGTGCATTGTGCAGTTTCTACACGTGCTTGTAACTACTCCAATTTTTAATATTTTCACTTCACATTTTTAGCATTGCCATTTTTCATAACTCCTAATGAACAGTACAGCTGTCATTTTGCACATCCTGCTTGTAACAAGTTTTTACACCTGTGGTGCAGAATGGCGTGGTTGCTGTGCGAAATCAATTTCAGGATGGAATAACAAAATCACAGTGCCAGTGTTCATGAGGGGAAGTCCCAAAAATTTTGAAAATTTTGTGAAAAATCCAAAAATGACCGTTACGGTGCGATTGTACGCCAGTTTCAATCGTGCGTCATAAATTCGCACATTTTTATATTTTCACTCCAGATTTTCAACAATGACATTTGTCACCTCCTCATGAACAGTACAGCTGTCATTTTACACATGCCTGAATTTCAGTGTTATGAGAGTGCAGGACTCTCTCTAGCAATGACGTACCACTTACTGTTTACATCAAACTCTCTCAAAAATAAGGTAATTAATTTGCAAAAACTCAACTAATGCATCAGTTAGGGTTGATAGTACACCAACAAAGGTTTGGAAATTCGGTGTTAGGGTTGCCACCCATACTGCCCACCCACCCTCCACACCACAGGCATCGACATGTGCGTTGGGGTCAGTGAGCCTAACTCTCACCCCATTCTCCATACTGTACACCTCAGCTTGTTTACAAATGTAGTGGGTGAGAGTTAGGCCCAATGACCTCAATGCACACACCGATGTCTGTTGGTGTAGAGGGGGGGTGGGTGGGGCAGAAGGGGCTGGCAACCCTAACACTGAATTCCCAAACTTTGTAGGTGTACTATCAACCCTAACTGATTCATTAAAGGAGTTTTTTCAATGAATATATGTGTATTTACAGTATGTGTGTGTGTGTTATATATATATATATATATATATATATATATATATATATATATATATATATATATATATAATAGTATATGGTAGAGCTACCATAGTTAGGGTTGAGGAGCCATTTACATGTTAAACCCAAAATTTTGCACCTTAATAACTTTGCAACCATTTGACGGATTTGCATGAAATTTGGAATACATGATCAAGACCCATGTGCCTTGGGATCTACCAAGTTTTGTACCAGTTGGATACACAGCTGTGGAGTTATTAAGTGTGATGTGCACGTGCATTTACGCTTTTTCTGGAATTCTACGGTCACACCTACAGGTTGCACGGTTTGCGCGACCGGCCCAAAATCTTCAGGGAACGTGGTGCGGGGTTTCCGATGTGCCTTGAAGATTTTGTGAAAAATATTAAACTGTTCAAAAGTTATGGCAGTCCGAACTTCTGTTTTTCCCTTAGGATAACATTGGCGTTCGCTGCTTTTTGAGGGCCCGGATCTCGTAAACGGTGCGAGATAATGGAGTTTTTGTCAAAAATTATCGGTCATCTGTCCCAACTGTCACCCCATTCTCCTATTCCTCAGCTTCTTTCCACATGTGATGGGGTGACACTTAGGGCCGATGACCCCAATGCGCACCCCGATTCCAGTTGGGAGGGTGGGCTGAGGCAAACGGTTTCAACCCTAACATCGAATTTCTCACTTTTGTCACTGTGGAACAAACTCTAACTGATGCAGTAAATGAGTTTTTGCCTCTAATACACACATATATATATATATATATATATATATATATATATATGTGTGTATATATATTATGGTAGCACGGTAGTGCTACCATAGTTAGGGTTGAGGAGCCACTTCTATGTTAAACCCCAAAACTTTGCACCTTAATAACTTTGCAACTGTTTGATGGATTTGCCTGAAATTTGGAATTTATGATCAAGAACCATAGACCTTGGGATCTGCCAAGTTTCGTACTGGTCGGATATACGGCTGTGGAGTTATTAAGTGTGATCTGTGCGCCCGTTTACGCTTTTCTGGAATTCTATGGTCGTGCCTACAGGTCGTACGGTTTGCGCGACCGGCCCAAAATCTTCAGGGAACGTGTGGCCGGGGTCCCTGATGTGCCTTTTGAAGATTTGGTGAAAAAATATTAAACAGTTCAAAAGTTATTCAAAAAACAGTTTCCCATTATAAGTCAATGGGAAAAGTTAACAGAAAGTTCAACACTTTCGCAAATGCATTTTTACTTTCGCAAATGGGCCTGTTACTTTCGAAAATCGGCCATTTTGTTTTCAGTTGGTGATCATAAAAATGGTTGGCATTTAAATTTGAGACCCTCTAGCAACCTAATTCTTTTTGTATTCACCTAGTCGGGCCCTTAGGATGTTTGCCATGTCTTTATTTGTGGTAAACACCCCAGAAATATGTTTTCAAATTTCTGTAAAAAGTACTTCCATAATCACCGTTGCTCATGAAAGTGTCGAACTTGTTTGCGAAAGCTTTCGCAAATTGCGACAGTAGTTTTCCATCTGTGGGACAGTGACAGCGATTCTTTGGCACTGCGCTGCAAAAGAACCGTTGGGAGTTTTGGGCTGAAATTTGGAGGGAATGGAGCCGACATCTCACAGATGTGCCTTTCAGTGTTGTATTAAAAAAAAATATTACATGGCGGCAAAGTTACAGCACTCCAAAGTTGACGGTTTTTCCCATAGGATAACATTACTGTTGCCCGGACAATTACAGAAATCCTTTGGCACCCTGCTGCAAAATAACGGTTTGGTCTTTTCTCCGAAATTTGGAGGGAAGACAGCAATAGCCCCAGATGTGCCTTTCAGTGGTTTGATGAAAAAAACTTTACAGGGAGGCAAAGTTATGGCTCGAACTTTTCTTTTTCCCCATAGGATAACATACGGTGTTAACCCGCCTTTCAGGGCCCATATCTCGGAAGCGTGCAAGATACAGATTTCTTTCGAAAACTTCTTAGTCTCCTATTGGGGCTAAGATTCAAATTAGCCAGGACAGTTGTAAATAATATGACTTTTAAATTATTTTTCACGTCAGACGTGTTCCTGAGATATAATGTATTTAGTATTCCAAGATCTCATTTTCTGCACCAATACTCATTATTTTGCATACATTATCTGTACTCTTTGTCTTTCTCAATGCAGGTTTTAGGAAAACCAGCACCAATAACTTACATTACTGTTACTGTTGCCCTTTCACTTGCGGTTCGTACCCATTTCACTTACCCGTTGGCTGATCGCCTGCGCCACCATGTGCTGTTATCCTTTGCATTTTCATTTGCGTCTATGCTTTCTGTTATTTTTTGCCATTTCTGTGTCTACAGTACTGTTTATCTTTCTGTTTCACTTACATCACCATGCCCATTGACATTTCTGTTTGTGGGCACTTCATGTTACTATGACAACACATCACATGGCAGACCATTCCGCCTCACGCCACCATGTGCATGCTATTCTTCGTTCATTTGTGCTTGTGTTACCATGTGCACCACTGTTAGCATTTCTGTTTGCGTTGTCCCTGTTAGTATGCCACAGATTATGTGGCGGGAGCGGCCAGAGGGCACCAGTCTCACCGCTGCATTACATTCACTATTTCTCGTTATCATTCTCAAAAAGAAGGGAAATTAGAGGAAAAAAACTCAGTTTAATGCATTAGTTAGGGTTGTTCCACAGCGACAAAAGTGAGGAAATTCAATGTTAGGGTTGAAAACCCTTGCACCCCCCCCCACCTTCACGCATTTGGGTGTGCATTGGGATCATGGGTCCTAACTCTCACCCCATTCTCCTATACTTGCTGCTTTACACATGTCATGGGTGAGAGTTAGGCTGATGATCCCAATGCACACCAATGCCACCATGTGCGCCATCCTTAGTGCTTATTTATGCGCTGCATTTCTGTTACTTTTTTGCCATTTGTGTGTACCGTGATTGTTTCTCTTTCTGTTTCACTTTGGTCACCATGCCCATTGACATTTCCATTTACAGGCACCATGTTACTATGTGACCAAGACATCACGTATTTTCATTCCATCTACGCCACCGTGTGCATTACCCTTTCTGTTCTCATTCGGCGCTTGTGTACATATGTGCCACTGTTAGCATTTCTGTTTGCATTGCTGCTCCTGTTACTATGCCAAGATTATAGAGTGGATGCTGTTCTTTTGGGCCCCTGCTAGCCCCGCCCACTGCATTATATTCACTATTTCCTCAATATCATTCTCAAAAAGAAGGGAAATTAGAGGCAAAAACTCAGTTTAATGCATTAGTTAGGGTTGTTCCACAGCGAAAAGTGAGGAAATTGCTGTTAGGGTTGAAAACCCTAACTGGACCACCCCCCAGCACCACACACACACACAGACACACACACATTCAAGTATGGGGAGGACCAAGTCAACACAACCAATGACAGACATCCAGCAGCAGGTGACAGAAATAACAAACAATTGTCTAAATGTACCACGAGACATCCCGACCCACCTGACCAGGTACTGCATGCTCAGTGGAGATCAACAGCAAAACTGAGGCCATGTACACCAAACGTACATCTCCCTGATTGCAGCTGCACACACGTACCACACTTAGTAGTTGCATGGCCTTACCTACCGATGCTCTACACCACACCATAACTGGTACTGTGCCGTTATTCAATATAAATGCTGAAGGTGCATGATGACAGTTGTAGAAAGGTTTTAACACTACTGAGTATACATTAATTAAGAGAAGCACATAAATTAACTACAAGACACTAGCATGCTCAAGATAAAGTAGTGATACATTTAGTAGGTGATTTCATAGTAGTACATTTACTACAATGGTTTACTCAACATAGAGAGGCTGATGTAACATATGGAAAAGCATTGCCTGTTCAACGCTGTGAAATTGGTACTGCCAGTATCACATGCATTCTTACTGATGATTATGTTCACGGATGTGCATACATAGATCTTCAGTGTGTTTCAATATTAAAGATGCAGTAGTATTCTTTGTAAGAAGATTGTAATTGCCTGGATCAGGCCAAGCAACTTCTAAATATCATAGCACTTTCTGAGCCAACAATGATGTACCTGTATCGGACATGTATATAGGATATATTTTCCTGTAGGCACTTACTGAGTATGTTGTAACTGATAAAGACAATCTCATTGCATCTGTGATGACTAACTTATTCAAATAGTAATACATTTGCTATTGTTGCAATGAGTGATCTATGCCACTTATGGACACAGTGTGATTTTTTAACAGTTGTTTCATACTCAGGCTGTATGCCTACTGTTTGCTTGCACACTTCTGTCACTGATGCTATCAAAGTGATAACTATGTTAATTCTGCTACAACAGGAATCAAATAGGTATGCTGTAGATATAAACAGAATGTCTTTTAGTATTGATTTAACTCATAATGGGGTAAGTGTACTAGGACAGCAGGGTTATCCTCTATCACTGAGTCTGTCAGTTATAATCACACTAGGGTTTCGATGACTGTAATGATCAAGTTACACTGTTCATCTTCATGAGTTCATATTCACAGCCATTCTCCAGTAACTAGACAGTGTATGGTGTAACTGGGTGGGACACTGTGTTGCAAAGCTGCTGCAGTGCCTAGAGAGAGTATCTACTCATAAAGACAATTAAACAATAAGGCATGACCAACAGTTATGTTAAATGGTCTGTTAATCACCCTGTAGCGGTTTAATGTTGAATGAGGCATATCCGAGTGCCACATGTCGCTAGACAGTGATAAACTGACCATTGACATAATACCTGGGAGTGGCTTATTGCTATCATAATAAAACTGTTTTTTAAATAACATTAAACCATGTTCATCATATGGTTAGGCTCTACATGTATGTTAATAAAAACTAAACATAAGGCTGTTACAATGTTTACAGTCAATTAGAAAGCTGCATTTCTCAAACCCTTGTTATAATCAGAGATATTATACTCTACAACTCCTTGGTTTTGCTTAACTCTATTGCTCAGGTGGCCCACCACAAGTGGTGTGGTCTGGTGTGGGGCATTGGTAGGTAAGGCCATGCAACTATTAAGTGTGGTACGCTGTGTGCAGCTGCAATCAGGGATGTATGTTTGCGTATAATCTTCAGTTTTGCTGTTGATCTCCACTGAGCATGCAGTACCTGGTCAGGTGGGTGGGGATGTCTCGTAGTACATTTAGACAATTGTTTGTTATTTCTGTCACCTGCTGCTGGATGTCTGTCATTGGTTGTGTTGACTTGGTCCTCCCCATACTTGAATGTGTGTGTGTGTGTCTGTGTGTGTGGTGCTGGGGGGTGGATCGAGTTAGGGTTTCAACCTAACAGCGAATTTCCTCACTTTTGTCGCTGTGGAACAGTCCTAACTAATGCATTAAACGGAGTTTTTGCCACTATATATATATATATATATATATATATATATATATATATATATACACACACACACACACATATATATACATATCATTGCAAAAAACTCTGTTAATGCACCATTAGTGTTGAAGTGTCAGAGTAGGGAAATACAACCTTGTCATTCAAGCATAAGACCTCGCCCCACTATGCATAGAGGAACCGCATCAGGGGAACTTAACATTCCCAACACCTACACCCCACCCTCCCTCACCTTACAACCCTAATAACCCACCCCTACCCCCACTCTGCATGTAGGAATAGGTCTAATGGCTGTGCCTTGGCATTTCCAACCGTAACGCTCACCCCATTCTAAGAGAAGGCAAGGTAACATGGGTACAAAATAAGACCACCAAGGATATTTAAATAAACCATAAAATAAAAAATTAAAAAAATTGAGCCAGGACCCTGGAGATGCCAGCCATGTACCCTATCCTCTGCACTACCAGAACAACACAAGAAAGGCTGTGCTTTTCCCAAATATGTTATGTGAGAAATATCTCTGTGTAACCCAAAATGCGAAAGAATGATTTTTTTTTACAAAAAGTTGTATGTGACCTACAAGCATATACCTTTTCCATTTGAAATAATGGTAAACATAAAATTGTTATAACTTTTAAAAGGATAAATATTTTTCACCAAACCTTTAAAAGTACATCTGTGAACCAAAGGCTTTTCTATCCTGAACATGTCAAACCACAACATAAAGGAATTCCTGAGATACAGGTGGACAAAGAAATGTGAAACATTGGTAAATTTAGCATTTTGACAGTTTCTATCTCAAGAACCACAAAACAGATTTGCATGAAATTTGGCACTTCAAGTGGACTGCCCCTAGAGATTATGCATGCCAACATTCATGCAAATTTGTTGAACAGTTCCAAAGTTAAGGTTCAGAGTTTTGGGTTTAACATAGAAGTTTGTACTCAACACCTAATATACTCGCACTACCGCACCAGTATAATATATATATTATGGTAGCACGGTAGTGCTACCATAGTTAGGGTTGAGGAGCCATTTACATGTTATACCCAAAATTTTGCACCTTAATAACTTTGCAACCATTTGACGGATTTGCCTGAAATCTGAATACACAATCAAGAACCAAACATCTTGGGATCTGCTAAGTTTTGTACCAGTTGGATACAGGGATGCGGAGTTATTAGGTGCGATCTGCGCATGCGTTTCGCTTTTCTGAATTCCCACGGTCACTCCTACAGGTTGCATGGTTTGAGCAACCAGCCCAAAATCTTCAGGGAACGTGCAGCCGGGACCCTGATGTGCCTTTCAAAGATTTTGTGAAAAATATTAAACGGTTCAAAAGTTATTCAAAAAACAATTTCCCATTATAAGTCAATGGGAAAAGTTAAAAGTTCGACAGTGTCGCAAATGCATTTTTACTTTCGCAAATGGCCCTCTTACTTTCGCAAATCCACCATCTTGTTTTCAGTTAGTGATCAGAAAAATGCTTGCCATTTAAATTTGGGACCCTCTAGCAACCTAATTATTTTTGTATTCACCTAGTCAGAGCCTGAGGATGCTAGCCATGTCTTTATTTTGGGGTAAAACACCCCAGAAATATGTTTTTCAAATTTCTGGAAAAAGTACTTTTGCAAAGTACTTTCATGCTCATGAAGTATCCCAAATTTTTATGAGCTTTACAAATTGCGACAGTATTTTCTAGGCTGAGGGAATGACAGCAATTCTTTTGGCATTCCGCTGCAAAAGAATGGTTGGGGTTAGGCTGAAATTTGGACAGAACGCAGTTGACATCTCACAGATGTGCCTTTCAGTGTTGTGTTGAAAAAATATTACACGGCAGCAAAGTTACAGCACTCCAAAGTTGACATTTTTTCCCATAGGATAACATTACGGCGCCCGACGCATTACAGAAATCCTTTGGCACCCTGCTGCAAAATAACGGTTTGGTCTTTTTTCCTGAAATTTGGAAGGAGGACAGCCAACAGCCCACAGATGTGCCTTTCAGTGGTTTGGTGAAAAAATATTACAGGGAGGCAAAGTTATGGTACTCTGAACTTCTCTTTTTTTCCCATAGGATAACATCACAGTGTTCGCCGCGCCTTTCAGGGCCCGTATCTCGGAAACGGTGCGAGATATGGAATTTTCATCAGAATAATACTTAGCCCCCATATAAAGCTAGCCAGGACAGTCATAAATCATATGACTTTTAAATTTTTTTTCTACGTCATACGGTTCCTGAGATATAACCTATTTAGTATTCCAAGTCTTCATTTTCTGCTCCGATACTCATTATTATGCATACATTCTTTGTACTCACTGTCTTTCTTTATGCAGATTTTGGGGAAAACCAGCCTGTGTGCTTACATTACTGTTACTGTTGCCCTTTCCGCTTGTGGTTCCATACCCGTTTCACTTACCATTGACGTCTACGCCACCATGTGCGTTATCCTTTGCGTTTTTATTTGCGCTTGCGTTTCTGTTATTTTTTGCCATTTGTGTCTACAGTACTGTTTCTCTTTCTGTTTCACTTTGCGTCACCATGCCCATTGACATTTCCGTTTGCAGGCAGCATGTTACTATGTGACAACACATTACGTGGCAGACCATTCCGGTCTACGCCACCGTGAGCGTTACCCTTTCTGTTCTCATTTGTGTTTGCTTTACCATGTGTGCCACTGTTAGCACTTCTGTTTGTGTTGCTGTTCCTGTTACTGTGCCTCAAGACATCATGTGGCGGTAGCGGCCGGCCGCATTACATTCACTATTTTTCGTTATCATTCTCAAAAAGAAGGAAATTAGAGGCAAAATCAGTTAATCGTATTAGTTAGGTTGTTTCACCAGCAGGAATTGTTGTTGAAAACTTCCTTGATTTTATCGGGCATTGGGTGCGATTAGTCGCTGTCCCACCATCACCCATTCTCCTTATGCTACTTGCTGCTTTTGCCACATGTGATGGGGTGAGAGTTAGGCTGATGACTCTATAGCACACCCCAATGCCAAGTTGGGGGTGGGCAGGTGGTCCAAGGGGGTTTTCACCCTAACAGCGACTTCTCACTTTGTCGCTGTGGAACAACCCTCAACTAATGCATTAAACAAGTTTGCTCTAATATATATATATATATATATATGTATATATATATATATATATATTATGGTAGCACGGTAGTGCTACCATAGTTAGGGTTGAGGAGCCATTTCTATGTTAAACCCCAAAACTTTGCACCTTAATAACTTTGCAACTGTTTGATGGATTTGCCTGAAATTTGGAATTTATGATCAAGAACCATAGGCCTTGGGATCTGCCAAGTTTTGTACTGATCGGATATACAGCTGTGGAGTTATTAAGTGTGATCTGTGCGCACGTTTACGCTTTTCTGGAATTCTGTGGTCGCCCTACAGGTCATACGGTTTACGTGACTGGCCCAAAATCTTCAGGGAACATGCAGCCAGGGTCCCTGATGTGCCTTTCAAAGATTTCGTGAAAAAATATTAAACGGTTCAAAAGTTATTCAAAAAACAGTTTCCCATTATAAGTCAATGGGAAAAGTTAACGAAAAGTTCAACACTTTCGCAAATGCATTTTTACTTTCGCAAATGGGCCTGTTTCACATATCGGCCATTTTTTTCAGTTGGTGATCAGAAAAATGGTTGGCATTTAAATTTGGGACCCTCTAGCAACCTAATATTTTTGTATTCACCTAGTCGGGCCCTGAGGATTCTTGCCATGTCTTTATTTTGTGGTAAAACACCCCAGAAATATGTTTTTCAAATTTCTGGAAAAAGTACTTTCGCAAATTACTTTCGTGCTCACGAAAGTGTCGCAAATTTTTGCGAAAGCTTTCGCAAATTGCGACAGTAATTTTCTAGTCTGTGGGAAAATTACAGCAATTCTTTG